>CM038627.1:5285941-6533441 GCA_021554675.1 Leuciscus idus
CAGATGTGTATTAGGCTATATGAGCAATTTTACGCAGATCATTTAATGTCCTTATTTATTGTGCAATTAAAATGAATTCAAAACAAAACATGAACTGAAAAGTAAAATAACTTTGTTTTTTTATTATCATTTTTAAATGAACTGTAATTTAATAACTACTAAAAAAATTGCATTTCCGTAAGCCTACAGTTTATGTAGGCCTAATTTGGACTTGCATGAAAAGAAAAATGAAGGTTTCAGCTCTTTCTAACGTGTTGTTGAGTCACTTTTGTCCTCCATTTGGTCAAGAATCCATTCTGGAATGTCCCTGTGATGTAAAGATGCAGAGAAATGAAATACACTTCTATGCAAGACTGGAATTATTCATTTATAAAAGCCAACTATATTTAAACGCACACACACACACACACACACACACACACACACACACACACACACACACACACACACACACACACACACACACACACAACGCTGACACATTTACAGTTTTAGCAGCAAACAACCTGTTAACTGTCAGTGTCCCACCAGTGGGAAGCTTAGTGCTCTTTTTTATTACCTTTGATTCCTATCACATATCTTATTATTCATCTTAAATTAGGTATCATTCGAAAGCTTAAACTACGGTGGCCGAGAGAGCTCAACTAAAGAAAACACATGCAAATAGAAAAAAACACAAGCGAATTAAGAAAACGTGCTGCAAAAACTCAAAACGCACTCACAACGCTGAATACGTGTCTGTATTTGCAGCACATGTTATCAAACTGATGATGTTTTCTTTATTTGCTGATGTTTTTTTCTATTTGCTTGTGTTTTCTTCAGTTGCACTTGCAGCACATTGAGTGATCTCAGTATTCATCTTGTTCAACTCAGACATTGCCTTACGATGAAAGCAGTAGTTCAGCGGTGTGCACCTCAGGATCTCTAGGGCTGAATCCGAAATCGTCCCCTAATCCCTCATTCACTATTCCCTACGTTAGTCCACTAACACTGTTCACTTGAGGGAGAGAATGAAAAGGAGTGAGTGAATTCGGACAGCCGTTGAGCGTACATCGGTTGTACACTCTTTATTGCACTAATTGCGGTGCATTATGGGATTGAATAAGTGCACTCAATAACGTCCACTATGGTTTCGGACACCACTACAAATGGCTGTCCCCTCAAATAATGCCCTTTAAGTGGGTATAGGGGGCGATTTCGGATTCAGCCTAGTACTTTCTCTCTTTGTTCAGTTTGTTCGGCCTGGTCAATACTTTGTGGAAGTTTTTCCTGTGGTCCTGTTGCCGATATTAAAGACTTTTGATCCTTCATCTTCATACGCGTGTTTACAACAAACCGTGACACTTGGTGGCTATTTTTAGTAAGGCCTATAGCCAACTTTGGAACACAGCTTGGTTAGCATGTGGCTTTGATGTTTTAGCAATTTCAGAGTCCAAATTGTTTTGTAAAATATATATTTTTGCATAAAATAAGTTTAGTACAGAACATTTTCTTTACAGTAAACTTAAAGTAACTTTTTTTTAAAGTGTTTTTACTTCAGCAATCTTATTTCAAAGTGACATTTAACAGGTTTACACTAACTAAAAACTGAAATGGTACAAATAGATTTAATATTAATTTACAATAAATTACTTTCATTTGCTCATAACTTCATTAAGAAGGAGCAGGGTGTGTATGGATATGAACTCACAGCCTTTCGAGGTTTTTTCACAGAGCTGTAGATCACGTCGCCCTCTGGATCCACTGACGATAAAGCCTGTGAATAAACATGATCAGCTTAAGAATAAGAATTCTGGGGATTTCCATTTATTTCCTTTTTAGCATTTAGTAATTAATTTGTAATAAAACTTTAAATAAAACTGGGCATTAAACCCAGTTCTTTCCAGCTAGAATTAATTTCATTTAGCATGATGTTTTCTTTCTGGAAACTGGATAAGCCTATCCCAATCCTTCCTCTCGTGTCAGACATGAGCTGTAAATGATGTAAAGAAACTGTATCTCAAAATAGAAAATCCAAGTCCATCTTCAGTGTTCTGCAAGGTAGGCAAAAGTTTTTTGTGCTAATTTTAATTTCCTGTCGCTGTGCATGCACTTTTATTGTGTGACAGTGTAAACAACAGCTCAAAACCCTTTTATTTAAAGGCTAAATTTACTTCCCGTAGACAATTCCCATTGCATTACAATTGCAAGCAGTATCAATGATGTCACTAATGTTATGTGCAGTTAAATATCCCGGTGTGTAATTTGTGTAACAAGTGTTCTTCTCACCAATACGCTTGTTGTGCGTCGTGGAGTTTGATGTGTTTTATAGACACAATATTGTTTTTTAATCAAATGTATTGACCCCCCTCCCCCCAGCACCCCATCCTAAAACAAGTTTCCCTTTTGATTTGGACAAACAGGACGTCCCAGCCCAAACTGCAGTGTGACTCAGTCATTCAGAGCATTCAAAGACGACTACAGAGTAAATGTCTACAGAGAGGACTGATGACTTACAGTAGCGGCTGCTGGACTGATGGATGTCATCTGGTTTTCAGAGGCGGTCTGCATCAAACACAAACACAGATTTAGATTCTTTTCTGAAGATTTCTGAATTCCATCAGTGTGTAAACTACTTACTGTATTACTGGTGTTGTTAAAATGTTCTTCTTCTCTAATGTGACCCTTCTCTGTCAGAGTGAGATATGAAGATTATATATAATATTTTCCATAGACACTGTTAAACAAAAACCTTTTTTCTTTTTTCTTTTTTTTTGTATTGTATTGTTGTGAAAACCAGCTTTTGGAACCTTTATTTTTAATATTATACAATTACAGTTGACAGGGTTTATGAATGGCATATGCAAAAGATATAAAATACTTGATTCTGATTGGTCAGTTGTATCTTTTTGTTGTCAAATATGTGTGTATCTTGATGCAAAACTAAATTTGACCCATTTTTTGTCCCCGTTTTTGTAATTGTGCTAGTTTGATGCCTCTCGAGTCACTTTACAGCCTCTTTCTTCTCACATACTGTAATCCATATATATAGTATATTATGCCCATTTATTGATTTCTTTATTAAATAGCTGTAAATGAAGCACAATAATATACTGTCAGTCCTCCAGAAGTGTAAAGAGAAAACTCACCCGGCTTCTTTCTCAGCCTCCAGGTTACTATTACAACGAGAAAAACAAGCAGGAACAGCACAAGCGTCGCTACAAGACTCATGAGCAGAATCACATCATGCCTGTCGTGATGGAGAGACATATCTGTGTTTATCATACAGAACTATTCTCACTTTTAATGTGCAGCAAATTCATCTGTTAAAGCTTTGTTTCTAATTTAGAGATGCAATATAAGCAAATTCATTAATTTACATGCCTTAATAAATAGTTGTTTTGCTCATTCTGGCGGTGTATTTCTGTATTAATAGTCGCTGAGGCTGTTGTTAGAGATGGATGAGCTTCATTTCTGCAATTAAAATTAACATTACATTATGTTGACATGTAATAGTTTGGTATCAGTTGCTTTGAATGACTGAATAACAATGTTCACACTTACATGCGTGTCTCAGGTCTTAAATCAGTAATCATAACTGCTGCCAAAAACAGAAACAGAGAAACAAGTTTCTTAGTTTGATCAGAGTGTTATCATTAATGAACGAAGCTGTTTGTTATGGGAGCCCATTTCAACCACATAAGGAAATAACTAATGCTTTTGTAAATTATAATTATGACATAAAAAGTTGACTTTATGTCATAATCGTGACTTTTGATGTCATAATTATGACTTTTTTCTTATAATTTAGACTTATGTCATAATTTTCTGTTATAATTATGAATTAAGCATGATTTTATACATTTTCATACTTTTTAATGTAATTAAAAATGTTGTCGTAATTATGACTTTTTATGTTACAATTTTGACTTGTGTCATAATTCTGACATTTTGTAGAATTTCAGCTTTTTGTATCACAATTATGACTATTTATCTCATAATTTAGACTTTATCATAATTATGACTTTTTATGTCATAAATTCTACTTTTATGTCAAAAATATGATTTACTGAAGCATTATTTTTTTCGTATGTGGCTGAAATTGGCTTCCATTGTATGCAGTGCATCTAAACAACGACTGTCTCCAGAGTATTTTTTTTTTCTTTTTTTTCTGATGGATCAATTATTACACATGTCATTTCATAATTGGTAATTAAAAACATAAAAAATATTTGATTAACCCAGATCTGATTAACCCAGTTCAGCTGCTCCTTACTGGCTATTATTTCATTCACACTTGTGGGATTTCTGTTTGCAGATGTCTGAGTTGTGTACCTGCAAAACAATGTAAAAAGAAAGAGAAAAATATGTTCACTCAAAAATGAAAGTACAATCGAGTCTTATCATCTCAAACCTGTCATCTGTAAACTTATACTTTCTTTCTTCTGTGGAACACACAAAAAAGTAGGCTTGTATGCTCTTCTCCTGTACTACTTTCCTCAAAAAAATACCCAATCAGTCCAAATTGTGAACAAATTATTTAGACCAGTTTTGGGAACAGGATCAACAGGTTTTCGGGCTACAAAAGTATTTAGATGCATTTGATTCTTTTAAATGGTCAAAAGGTACACCTACTTGTCTGTCTCAGGGTCAGATGGTGTAGTTGTTGGAATATGTGTCACTGAAAGGAGAAAAACATGAAGATATTTTTAGGCCATTAAGAGTGTCACCATTTTTATAGCTGAACTGATTTGTGATCTTACCAGGTTTGGGTTCATTGACAGTGAGTTGAACAGGAACCTGCAGATCTCCTACAGAGCAGAGGTACCATCCAGAATCACTGAGTCTCAGTCCAGTCATCAACACAGTGAAGGAGCTTCTCCCATCATCACTGATCTGGACTGATGGATTCTGGGATGTGTCAGTCCTCTTCTCAGTGTAACAGCGCTGATCATTATATCTGCACCACTGTTTGAGTTTATACTTATATCCAGAAGTGTAGAAACACTGGACACTGACATTATCACCTTCATGTCCAGATACACTGCTGTTCTTCACAGACACATCAGGAGCTGAACACAGTCAAAAAGACAATAAGATTTGTCCATAAATTGTCTTATTGGCTATAAAATGTAAATAGGCCTATCTAAATTCCCTTGATATTGATTTATTTGATATTTGTAAGTGTTTACTATATGGTTGGTAACACACTTTATTCAAAACTGGTTTTATTTTTAATAAACCGAAAAATGTGGAAGTTTGGTTCCTGTACTATAGAAAGTTAATTTTTCAATTGATATGCAGGAATGCTGTAAAATACTCAAAATTAACAACAACAACCAAAAATCTGTTTCTGTATTTAAAAAATGTCTCCTGCACTGATACCGCTTAACTGCTTTTTTAAACCACATTCAGCGAGTAATGTGATCCAGAACGAATCACTCTTATGAGACGGTTCTTTTCAGTGCATTAAAGAATAGGCTACAGAGCAACCAGTCCAACTCCAGAATGAATAGGCTTGTTTGAGAAGAGCAAAATCTGCGCAGAAGCGATCACTGGTGATCACCGCGAAATGCCAGTTAGAAATGTGTCCGAGTGTGGTCCTGTACCATAGACTGTATAAAAGGCTCTGATGTCCTGCTGACGTAGGCTATGTAAAAAAACTCTTGCGGAGGCGAGGCGGACGTGTCGGATTCTGCCGTTGATCTCCACCGACTGCGCTGAATAAAAGCACGATGGGAAACGATTTGCTGACGACACAGCTTAATGTTCATTGGTTTAAACAACCGTAATATATTGTTTTCTTTTACAATGTTTGATTTTAAAACTCTGATATCCTGCTTTTATGTGTATAAATGACGTGTGACTATTCCTAAAGTTTCTGACAGTGCAATTTCTCTATGTGATTGTTGTCATATTTAGGTCTGTAAAAATAAATAAAAACATGTATTTTAAATGGAAATAAATAACAAGTACTTTGGGTGTCTCGTTCATCATATTTATTTTCATATAAAAGCAACAGAACTTAAGCAACAGTTTATCAGCAACAAAGCGCATGAGTGTGAATCCCGCGATATCCACCCTTGATATCAAAGGTGTCTGATCCACTACGAGAAGTTTTATCTTTAAGATGTGTGTGTAAGATATGGACAGTAAAAGAGCACACAACGGAAATGATGAACCCGGCTGGGACGTGCTTATTGCTCGTGAGCATCCCTATGCCCTACTCCCTTCAAGTGGGGACTTTGGAGTGAGACACTTGTGTGCCATTATGTAGCGTTGCCACTTGGCGAAGGGAGCAACGAAAGACAACGTAATTTCCTCATTATTTTCACCTGGGATGTTCCTATGATAATGCAGATGGTGTCCATCAGCTGAATAGGCTGTTCTTACAACAGAAATTTATTATTATTGCTGTTAACATAACTGTTGCAAATATACATTTTTTACAAAAAAGTTTTAGATGTTATATATCTGTGTGTGAGTGAGTGCCTCAACTTTAAAACTTGCCATCTCATGTTTGGACCCTGCATTTCCTAACATTTCTTATGAAACTTATTTAAACATAACCTGACAAAATTTGTACAATGTAACTGATGTATAGATTAATATCTTACCCCGATGTTCTATTTCTCTATCTTTTTTATTGCAGCTCATTGTTAACTCTTTTCTCATTTGTGTTCTGATGACATTGAACATATTGTTAATGCATTTTGTATATTATATACAAAGTTGTTTGTCATAAACATATCATCTCTGTATGTTTTGCCCAAAAAAAGAAAGAAAGAAAGAAAGAAAGAAAAGAAAAGTTGTGCACTTTTGCACAGTATTTCTGTATTTGCTTGTATTGTGAGTATTTGGAGCACACGTGTGGTAAAAAAAATGATGAAGATGTTTTATTAATTTGCAGCGTTTTTTTTTCTATTTGCATGTGTTTTATTCAGTTGCATTGTGCTCTCTGCCACCGTAGGGCCTCCACTCAAGGGTAGAATATGATGAACAAATCTAAAAATGTTCCACATATGGTTGAAAATACCATAATTGGCCTATAGAGAGAGATAACATTCTGAGAGTTAAGACTATAAAAGAGGAAGGATGCCCTCCCTTCACTGTCACACTGCAGCCACTCTGTGTGACTGTATGACTGCTGGCCTTTACTTAAGAGAAAATAAAATTAGTCAATTTGTCTCTTATTCAGAATTGTTTATTTGTTTATTTGCCATCTCGTCTATCTTGCCCGCACTTTTTTCACTCCCCATCACTGTAGCCGCCTATACTCTTGCCTATATTTCAAACGAGCCTTATGACTTTACGAGTCGGTTCTTTTTATTAAGTTAAAAGGCTTGTTCACACTGAAGCGACGCTGCACAGACCGATCGGTGTATGACATGAATGCACAGCGAGAGCGATTAGCAGACGACACTGTATGCTTTTGAATTGCTCTCGCGGTACTTTGATGTCATACACCGATCGGTCTGTGCAGCGCCGCTTCAAGTCGAACAAGCCTAAAACATACAGCAGAACCAATGTTGTCCGATAGTTGGCTAACAACGGCTGTGTCCCAATTCAAAGGCTGGATCATTCAAAGGCCACGAAGGTCGGACTGAACGTTGTTAAATGGGACGGTCTAGCCGGAGGATTGTTCTTGTCGCCAACTGTGACAGCTGTCGTTGATGAGTGGCAGTAACGTTTGTACTGGACTTTTAGAAAGTTATATTAAACTCTCTTAAAGGGGTTCACAAACTGTCTACATATGTTCACCAAGGTCCATTTCTATGCTAAAGAGTATATAGGCTAATCTTATAAATCTGTAAACTAATCACATCTTAGTAATATAAGTCTTTTTTTTTTTTTTTTTTTACATATTTATCATTAGATATTCTAGTAAGTTGAAACCCAATACTTTAAAGGTGTAAACCTTTAAAAAGGTGTAAACCCAACAACAACACTTACCTTTTACATTATTTATAACGTTATTTATAGCTTCATTATTTCATATTTATTCTATTTTAATAAATTGCATTGTCAGAAAAAAAAAAACTGTAATTCGTAAATCGTAATTTGGAAAGAAGTTTTTTACCTGATTGTACCGTCAGATACAAATAATAACCAGCGTCTACAGTGCCATAGTCACCAATCTCCACAGCGCACCAGTAATATCCAGAGTCGGATTTCTCCAGTTTGTCCCATCGCACTGTAAAAATACTCTGGTCTGGATAATCAGTGATAGAAAAATTTCCTGTCTTTCCTGCATATGGCAATATACTGCAAGAGCTCCAAATTCCCCCCCAACACAAATATTTGCGGTTTCCTTTATGTTGTTTATCATACACACATGGAATAATGCCAGATGATCCAGATTTCACTGCTATATTAAGTTCCAGTGTATTAACTCTAGCACCACCTGTAGACAAGAATAAACGTAGGGGAGAAAACATAAAACACAAACTGCACATGATGTATATAGTAGAATTATAACTTAAACCATTTAAAAAATTTAACAACAGACTGTACAATGGTTTAGTAATACTTTAAACAAAATTATATATATATTTTCTTACCCGAGATGTAAAGTAAAATCCCAGAGAGAATCAGAAGGTAAATCATGTCTATAGTGGAGTGTGTGTGTATGAGAGGAGCTGGTCACTTCTTGAAGTGTCTCTGTTTCCTCCTGTTTCCGTATCAGAGCAGAAATATCGCCTGCAACCACATAAGCGTCAGCAAGTGAGCAAAGTAGCAGCAGCAAACTCAAACTAGCCACAACACAACAATCAACATTTTACTGATGGCTAATTTGATTTGTGAACAGGTTAAAGCATGTTAAAAGATACTGTAGTAGTGGTATAATCTGAATAAGCAGATTCTCTTGTTCAATTTGATATAAAACATTTACTCAAAAATACTAAATAAAACACTTTCTTCACCCACAATTACTGAACAAAATGTTACATTATTCAAGTCACCATTTTGACAAAACTGTGAAAGTGATTAACACAAACTGTTATGTTTAATTGTTATTTAGTTTTTTAATCATGGGTTTTACAATATATATATTTCAAATATTACAACACTAAATATTTCAAAACACAATTCATAGCAAAGAATATGGGAAATTATATTAAAGTTTGAGATAAAAAGTATTACATCCATCCCCAGTGTCTCATATTTCCTTAAAATAATTCACAATGTATTCAAGAATATTTAAAAATGTGTTGTGGCTACATTGGTTCCTGTAGTGAGTGTGCAAGTAAAATAATAATGTGTGAGTGTGAATCTGTGCTGTGACCTTTGGACAGAAACCAACCACAAAAACACACGAATCAGTAAAGAAGCAACACATTCACACAGAGACTGACCTCAGCTCCACTGGCACTGTTCACCACATGGACATCAGATACAGTGTGATACATACAGAATATATAGCAACATACTATATAGACGACAGACCAGGGATGGTTGTAACATTTTTGACATTTCTGTCTGTATCTTGGAGTTTTTTTAAGCCAGTTCAAAATGTGATTCAGGAACTAGTTACAAGTGTCAGCTATTAAATGTCATGGCTGTTATCTTTGCAGCACAAACAGAAAAATGTGTGGCTTAGTTTCAAACGAGGAGTGAAATGTTACAATACACAGCATAGTCCGGGTTAGTTGAAACATACCCTGAGGTGAGATGTAACATTATGAAATGTATACATTTTTTATTTTGAAAGGTTTTTATTCAACACAGGCTTTTTAACATAATTAGTGTGTGTGTGTGTGTGTGTGTGTGTGTGTGTGTGTGTGTGTGTGTGTGTGTGTGTGTGTGTGTGTGTGTGTACAAAACTGAATAAAATGAGCAAATGTGCACCAGCTTCAACAATTGAACACTATTTGTGTGTTTGTGTGTGTTGTTCCTAGTTGGAAAAATTGGAAGCGTTAACATGTGTTAACACACACACACACACACACACACACACACACACACACACACACACACACACACACACACACACACACACACACACACACACACACACACGTTAGGTTTCAGTATCTTTAGCCCTGTTTACAGCTGGTATTAAGATGTGTTTCGGTCGATCGGATCACAAGTAGACGAGGGAGAGTAGACGGTCCGTTGAACAAGCGTCTGGATGCAGTCTCAGGATAAAGACTTGATGCTTGATGACTTGATACTTGATACTTGAGTCAATGGTGTTAAAGTTGCAATCAATTTCTTCCATGTTAAACAAAGAAATGATGATGAACTTGCGATCTTAGTTTGACTCTCTAACGGTTGAGGAAGTTACACATGTCTTGATGTGTTGAGGCCTGTGTCTTGATGTGGTGTGTGAGCTCTGAGGCCGGGTGAGTTCACACTCGAACAGCAACCAAGACGCAGAGAAGAGAGAAGGAGACAGTGGCCTTTAACTCCTCAGTGAGCCAATAGGAACTTAACCCATCACAGAAAACCTTCTGCATTTTAACATTATCAATGTCAAAATTTGACACAATTTTATATCTTTGTGGGGACATATGGAGAACGAACACACACATGGGTTTCCATGTTTTATGGGGGGTTTCCATAGACATAATGATTTTTATATTGTACAAACTGTATTCAATCCCCTAACTCAAAACAATCCTACACAATCAGAAAACCTTCTGCATTTTTACATTTTCCAAAAACATAATTTAGTATGATTTATAAGCTGTTTTACTCATGGGGTCCATGTCCCCAAAAGATAAAAAATGTCTGGCATTTTCAGGTACACTTTGTCCCCATAACATACCTAAACCACACACACACACACACACACACACACACACACACACACACACACACACACACACACACACACACACACACACACACACACTGAAAAGTCCACAGAGGAAAGGAGTCAAAAGATTTTTTGAACTACAAAATACTTTTATTTTTTTATTTTAAAATGTACATGTTTGTAAAAATGCAAATGGAAACAGAAACACAATACTATACAAAGGTATTTTTTTTAAAGTGAAGAAAGGATACGCACACAAATATATACCTACAAAATATATAAATACTGTTAAAAAAGACTATCACATTTCAAAGAAGGCTAGTTATGAACTCGACTAATAGATTCATTTACGGTCCGTATAACGCTGTTCATATGGGTCCTTCTGAAAAAATAGGGCAGGGAGGGGGATCAAGCAAACGTAAAGTTAACTTAATGTGTTTATATGTGTGGATCTGTTAGATGTTCATGTAAAGCAAGCCTAAAAAAACTACTCTTGTGATAGTTAGTCCTATTCTGTTCCTGTGTTATTCTCACTGTTTTTCTGGTCAGTGGCGCAATTGTTTTATGGAACAGCAAAATAGCAAAAGGGATTGTTTGCGCCGGAACACGCCTCCTTTTTTGCGCTGAACCGCCCCCGGGAGCGCAAGTTCATTCCCTAGTTTAGCGACGTGCTTCTGTGGAGGGAAAAGCGTGCTTTGCGCGGGTGCAAAATAGGAATGATACATGCGTCGGTGTACAAAGTCAATTGCGCTGGGTGCAAGATAGGGCCCCTTAACTTGCTGGCACAGAAAATGCATTAAAGACATCGTTAATATAGTCCAAGTGACTACAGTGGCTCAATCTTAAGTTTATAAAGCGACGAGAATACTTTTTGTGCGCAAAAAAAACAAAAATAACGACTTTATTCCACTATTCATTTCCTTCTCTCTGGGCCTCGAGTTTTTTCACGTAGTGTAATAGCGTAGCGCTTCTGTGTTGTGCATCACACGCATCACACACATGACCAGCGTCGGCCAATAGTGAGCCTACGTGTGACGTACAACACAGAAGCGCTACGCAGTTATTCTACGTGAAAAAACTCGAGGCCCAGAGAGAAGGAAATGAATAGTGGAATAAAGTCGTTATTTTTTTTTTTTTTTTTGCACAAAAAGTATTCTCGTCGCTTTATAAACTTAAGATTGAGCCACTGGAGTCACTTGGACTATATTAACGATGTCTTTAATGCATTTTCTGGACCAGCAAGTTATAGTGTCTTAGAAGCCTATGGAGGAGTGATCCAGCACTCAGATTTAATAAAAAATATCTTAATTTGTGTTCTGAAGATGAACGAAGGTCTTACGGGGTTGGAACAACATGAGGGTGAGTAATTACTGACAGAATTTTCATTTTTGGGTGAACTAACCCTTTAATGTGTTTGTGATCTGTTAGATGTTCATGTAAAGCAAGCCTAAAAAAACGACTCTTGTGATAGTTAGTCCTATTCTGTTCCTGTGTTATTCTCACTGTTGGTGTCAGTGATTAATGACACCTCTCTATGTGGATCTTATCATTTGTTAACTCGTGTAAAGAGGAGGGAAACAAAGAGAGTCTCGTATCAATCGCTTTGGCTCAATTCTCAAATTAGATATTTTTCTCTCTTAAAACTATAAGTTCAGATCTCTGAACAATTACTTTCTTGTTCATGTTAGATTTCAAATTATTTTGTATTTAAGCAAATTGAACACGTTTTGACGTATAAAAAAGTACAAAATATATAACACTGTTAAAAAAGACATCCCATTTCAAGAGACAAAGAAGGCTAGTTATGAACTCGCCAAATAGATTTATTTATGGTCTGTATAGCGCTTTTTTATTGAAACCTTGCATCTGTTCAAATGGGTCCTTTTTTTTTTTAAATAGGGGAAGGAGGGGGATCAAGCAAACGTAAAGTTAACTTAAAGGGTTAGTTCACCCAAAAATGAAAATTCTGTCAGTAATTACTCACCCTCATGTTGTTCCAACCCCGTAAGACCTTCGTTCATCTTCGGAACACAAATTAAGATATTTTTGATTAAATCTGAGTGCTGGATCACTCCTCCATAGGCTTCTAAGACACTATGGGCCCTATTTTAACGATCTAAAACGCAAGTGTCAAGCGCAAAGCGCAAGTAACTTTGTGGGCGGGTCTCGGCGCAAATCTAAAATGGGTTGGTCTGAAGTAGCATCATTACTCATAGGTGTGGTTTGGGCGTAACGTGAAATAAACCAATCAGAGCGTCATCTCACATTCCCTTTAAGAGCAGGCGCGCTTGTTCTAAAGCGGATTGCTATTATAACGGCGGATTTGCCAGGCGCGCGCCGGCAGCGGTTCACAGCCGAGGAGACCGACGTTCTCGCCAGGGACGTAAAACACAGAGAAGTGACATTGGGGATGGAGAAACCCACCCAAATTAGCTTCGGTTAAACAGGCGTATGATAATTTGGGTAAATGTGTAAGCTAGATGTATGCTTTTATAATAAATTGTCTGTCTATCTATCTATCTATCTATCTATCTATCTATCTATCTATCTATCTATCTATCTATCTATCTATCTATCTATCGTAATAATGTATGATTTGCAAAAATGAAAACTGCTGCTTAGATGAGAGAATCAAAGTGTGTGCGTGTTGTGCACACGCTACATTGATTATGGCCAAGCATGCGCCCTTAAAATAGCATAATGAACAACGCGCAACGCGCCACTGACTTTAGACTAGGTTTTTTCTGGTCAGTGGCGCAATTGTTTTATGGAACAGCAAAATAGCAAAAGGGATTGTTTGCGCCGGAACACGCCTCCTTTTTTGCGCTGAACCGCCCAGGGAGCGCAAGTTCATTCCCTAGTTTAGCGACGTGCTTCTGTGGAGGGAAAAGCGTGCTTTGCGCGGGTGCAAAATAGGAATGATACATGCGTCGGTGTACAAAGTCAATTGCGCTGGGTGCAAGATAGGGCCCCTTAACTTGCTGGCACAGAAAATGCATTAAAGACATCGTTAATATAGTCCAAGTGACTACAGTGGCTCAATCTTAAGTTTATAAAGCGACGAGAATACTTTTTGTGCGCAAAAAAAACGACTTTATTCCACTATTCATTTCCTTCTCTCTGGGCCTCGAGTTTTTTCACGTAGTGTAATAGCGTAGCGCTTCTGTGTTGTGCATCACACGCATCACACACATGACCAGCGTCGGCCAATAGTGAGCCTACGTGTGACGTACAACACAGAAGCGCTACGCAGTTATTCTACGTGAAAAAACTCGAGGCCCAGAGAGAAGGAAATGAATAGTGGAATAAAGTCGTTATTTTTTTATTTTTTTTTGCACAAAAAGTATTCTCGTCGCTTTATAAACTTAAGATTGAGCCACTGGAGTCACTTGGACTATATTAACGATGTCTTTAATGCATTTTCTGGGCCAGCAAGTTATAGTGTCTTAGAAGCCTATGGAGGAGTGATCCAGCACTCAGATTTAATAAAAAATATCTTAATTTGTGTTCTGAAGATGAACGAAGGTCTTACGGGGTTGGAACAACATGAGGGTGAGTAATTACTGACAGAATTTTCATTTTTGGGTGAACTAACCCTTTAATGTGTTTGTGATCTGTTAGATGTTCATGTAAAGCAAGCCTAAAAAAACTACTCTTGTGACAGTTAGTCCTATTCTGTTCCTGTGTTATTCTCACTGTTGGTGTCAGTGATTAATGACACCTCTCTATGTGGATCTTATCATTTGTTAACTCGTGTAAACCAGAGGAGGGAAACAAAGAGAGTCTCGTATCAATCGCTTTGACTCAATTCTCAAATGAGATATTTTTCTCTCTTAAAACTATAAGTTCAGATCTCTGAACAATTACTCTCTTGTTCATGTTAGATTTCAAATTCTTTTGTATTTAAGCAAATTGAACACGTTTTGACGTATAAAAAAGTACAAAATATATAACACTGTTAAAAAATACATCCCATTTCAAGAGACAAAGAAGGCTAGTTATGAACTCGCCAAATAGATTTATTTACGGTCTGTATAGCGCTTTTTTATTGAAACCTTGCATCTGTTCATATGGGTCCTTTTTTTTTTTAAATAGGGGAAGGAGGGGGATCAAGCAAACGTAAAGTTAACTTAAAGTGTTAGTTCACCCAAAAATGAAAATTCTGTCAGTAATTACTCACCCTCATGTTGTTCCAACCCCGTAAGACCTTCGTTCATCTTCGGAACACAAATTAAGATATTTTTGATTAAATCTGAGAGCTGGATCACTCCTCCATAGGCAGAGACAAAGACACTATAACTTGCTGGCCCAGAAAATGCATTAAATAATTCTTTAATATAGTCCAAGTGACTACAGTGGCTCAATCTAAAGTATTCTCGTCGCTTTATAAACTTAAGATTGAGCCACTGTAGGTCAAGTTCGGACTATATTAAAGAATTATTTTAATGCATTTTCTGGGCCAGCAAGTTATAGTGTCTTTGTCTCTGCCTATGGAGGATGATCCCAGCTCTCATCCATCAAAAATATCTTAATTTGTGTTCCGAAGATGAACGAAGGTCTTACGGGGTTGGATCAACATGAGGGTGAGTAATTACTGACAGAATTTTCATTTTTGGGTGAACTAACCCTTTAATGTGTTTGTGATCTGTTAGATGTTCATGTAAAGCAAGCCTAAAAAAACTACTCTTGTGATAGTTAGTCCTATTCTATTCAGATGAACGACGTGTAAAAAAGTACAAAATATGTAACACTGTTAAAAAAGACATCCCATTTCAAGAGACAAAGAAGGCTAGTTATGAACTCGCCAAATAGATTTATTTACAGTCTGTATAGCGCTTTTTTCTTAAAACCTTGCATCTGTTCATATGGGTCCTTTTTATAAAAAAATAGGGGAAGGAGGGGGATCAAGCAAACGTAAAGTTAACTTAATGTGTTTATATCTGTGGATCTGTTAGATGTTCATAATTTAAATCATGTAAAGCAAGCCTTAAAAAAAAGCCTTCTGTTCCTGTGTTATCCTCAATGTTGCTGTTAGTGTGGAGCCACAGTGCTGTATATTGCTCCTCCTGCTGGAGGCTTCTGGAAGTGCGAGATCATTTTCAATATACTGCCACCGGTACAATTAATACTGCACATGAAATAATATATTTCTGTAAAACTTACTGCGTCACTCACAGGAGCATCACCAATAGTACTGTAGGTTACGTCCTTGTTGGGATCCTGTGGAGAAAGGGATTATATATATTCATGAAATCTTACTCTTAAAATGTCATATTTCTGAGACATCGTGTTAGTAGTATGTCTGGTTTACTTACTCTTGGTTCATCATCTATGGTGTTGTATATCACAGGATCTTCTTCAGGTTTAGAGATCTGCATTTCACACAAACACACAGAAAACAATAAGGAAAAAGAAATATCGAGATATCAACACATGATATCTTATATGTTTTCTTTTCTCGTATTTCACTCTAAAAAGTTTTTGACTGGCCTGGAGATTAATGTGTTATGGGGATCTCTGCATCTGGCTCAATTCTCAAATGAGATTAGTGTTTTTTTTTTTTTTTTTTTTTTTTTTTTAAACAATAAAGTTCAGATCTCTGAACAGTTATTTACTTGTTCATGGCAGATTTTAAATTCTTATTCATTTAAGCAAATTGAACACGTTTTGACGCGTGAAACAGTAGGCCTATTGTTTACAATTTGTACAATAATAAAACTCCTGATGGAGTTTGGGTTCCTTGCCACTGTCGCCTCTGGCTTGCTTAGTTGGGAACACTTAATATTCAACAGTATTATTGATCTGACTGTACTGACGCTGTTGGATGAGAACTGAACTGAACTGGATGATGACATCATTTTTGCAGAACTGCTTTATAGATTAAATGAACTAATTTAGTAATTGATGATCTTTACAACGGAACCGAATCAACACTGAACTGACTTTAGCTGAACAACAGTCGAAATGCAGCATTTTCCTGTTACCACTGCAAAGCTATTTTGTATAAAGCGCTATAAACAAAGGTGACACAAAAATTCTGTTCATTTCTGTGAAAGAAAATAAAAAATGCATGTTAATTTTTTTTAAAGTTTAGGCTACATGAAGGAAAATAAATAGGTGCGTTCACGTCATGTCGTAATTACCACAATTACATGATTTAAACTTGTAAAAAGCATTCACATCCTCATAGAACTTGCAATTGCAACTTGTAGGATGTGAATTGTCTGAGAGCTCCTACATTTACCACGTGACTGCTGTACCACCTGACCACTGCAGATTCATTCCAAACTTAGCCCATTCTGTATGAATTCCAAACTGCTTTTTTGCACCCTTGAAGGGCACTTCGGGAAGGGGACGCCATTTGTAGCAGCGTTCCAAACGAAAGTGAACAACTGAATCCCTTCACGAGCCCTTCCACAAGTCCGTTAGCAAAGGCAACTGTTGCGACGGTCACTTCAAGGAAGTAATGTAATCGTTTATGGTCATGTGACCCATGGTGTCAAGTCCTTGTGCGCGATTCATTTTAAATCTAGAAATGGCGGGGGAGTTGGAGTTAATGTATAAAATAGAATTATTCAATTTGTTTTGTTGTGATATAGGTATTACACACATTTTCATGTATTTCATATTAAGTTTTAAAAAGTTTCAAGTTCTTGTTTAGAAAAGTCGTGAAAATGCTATCGTGGATTTTTTCTTTTGCTATTAGAGTAAATTCGAATAGAAAAATTATATTTGCTGTCATCTCCCATGACAACTTCTGCTTGTGAGAAACACGGAAATATGATTAGGGTCCATTATGGGAACATTACTTTTGAATGAATTCAATGAATGATGTATAAATAACGTTTTTGAGCAAAAGTTTTGAGAACATTATTAAAGAATATTAACATTCTATTAACATAGCCTACTGTAGGAACGTTTGTTTATAACTTTGAGTGAACTTTGCCAGAACATCAGCCAAAGTTCTGAGAACGTTCCTAGTTAGCTGGGATATTTTTTCTGTGTTTAAGTTTGACTTTTTTCCCAGTAAACGTTTAACTACAGCATAAAACCACATATCACACAGAGGAAAAGTAAAAAATAATAGAAATAAAATAATATAAATAAAATAAAAACATTATTTACCTTTTTGAACAGTTAAATACAAATGTTTTCTGTCATCTAGTTTTTCATGAATCTCCACAGCGCACCAGTAACTTCCAGAGTCTGAATATGTTGCATTGTTGAGTTTCATAGTAAAAATATTGTGGGCTGGATAATCAGTTATTGTCCATTTCCCTGTATCGTTTGCACAGGCTGTGATTTGGCAACGTGCCCAATAATACCGTCTACACCAGAACTTTGAGTTTAGTTTATACTGACTGTCATACAGACACGGGATTGTAACAGATCCTCCTTCTCTCACAGTTACATGATCTAATGTCTTCATGCTCAAAGTTTCTGTAGAAAACAAACAAACAAACAAACAAACACACACACACACACACACACACACACACACACACACACACACACACACACACACACACACACACACACACACACACACACACACACACACACACACAGCAAAATATGTTATAAACAAGTCTTCTACTTTAGAACACTTAGCTTTAATGATATACTGGTACAAAATAGCTAAAACAATTTTCAATTAAATAAAAAATATATGCATCAAATAATTATTTGTTCAGCGTGTTCAGTGGTTTTTATCTGGTTTGACCTACTGCCTCCATTAACTTATGAATGTGTTTGATGTTGTTGAACTTACAGCAGGTGAAATATGGAAAGGGGGACTTTTTAAGTTTAATACAATATAATGTAACATAATATGACAATATGAAAGTGTTAAGTCATGGTCTGAGGAAGGTGATTTTAGAAATAGTGGGATATAGACATCAAATGAAATGGTACATTTGTGTTAAGAACATTCCAGTGATTTATTTTAATACTGTCATTTTACATTTTTCCAAGTCAACAATCCACATTTCCCAAATGTCAACAATGAGTGTTGCAACTGTACAGTTACTGAATTTTTTATTTTTTAGGTTTAAAGGTTTTTTTATGCAATGTTCAAGTCTTACACAGCTGGATATAAACTGAACAGTTCTGTAAAGTAGAATATATTATATATACACACTTATAATGTGTAATGAAATGAATATATTGATGTAATGAAAACTGAAGTCAGCAGAGACATCATCAATCCTGTGCACACACACACACACACACACACACACACACACACACACACACACACACACACACACACACACACACACACACACACACACACACACACACACTTAAACTGCTATAGGAATGGTTTGACACAAGAGTATTTTAGTTAAACATGCACTTGAAAAGGTTTGGATCAAAGCAAAGAGCCGAGGCAGCCTTACAGTACAACACTTCCCAAAGAAATATGCACAAATATAATGTACAAAACACTGAAGCTGAAGGCCTTATATTATTGACCCTTAATTAATATGAAGAGATATTTTATATATAGTGCATGGTGTGCTTCATGCATCATACAAACCAGGCAGAACAGAATTTACACAAGCATCTTATTTCATTCTGCAAACTAAAATTACAATTCCATTCTTGTTTGTGTATCAAGCCCAACAAAACATCACTGACACACATGCAGACAAGAGTCAGTTATGTAATGTAAAAAGCAGAATTGAGAACCTTTTCATTCATTAATTTCAGGGTGTTACGAATTGGGGTGACGATCCAAATGCAGATTTATTGGGACAATCCAGAATCGTAATACATATTACAGACAAAAGGTCAAACACACAGGCAGAGAATCAAAAACCCAAGACACAGGAAACTAGGATAACGCTCAGAACCGCAGTGCAACAAGACATTTCATAAAGTAAGAGTGAATACACAGGGCTTAAATAGACAAAAGTGAACAAGATAATAACACACAAGTGGAAGTATCAGAACATGATTATCCAGGCAATGGGTTATGGGAAATGTAGTTCATGGTGAGATAAAGCAGAATGATGGAGTGCCCTCAGCTGGTGGTTGTGACACAGTGACAGTTATCACAGTTATGTCAAATAAATGGATACATTTATAACATTGGCTGGCCAAAATAATTTAAAAAACGTTTTTTTTTCTTTGACATTTCATAATCGTTTTACCATTAAAATTTTGCTTTGAAATGTCAGGTTCCATTGTGACAACATGCCCCACTATATTGGTCATTATTACATGGCTTGGTTGAATTCTAATGCAGAATGCGGTCTGTTATTTCTTGATAACAGACCGCTGCTAAGTATAACACACCGTTGCCATGAAAAACAGAGCGTTGCTATGGACGCAGGATTCTAACCATAGACAAAGAGTATAAAAGTATTCACCTTATTCCGCCCCGCCCACTTTTAATACTTCGCGCTTCCGCATTTTGTCATCCGACTTCCGGTAAACTGACACGGCACATCCGGTAGCTATTTCAGTAAATAGAAGATTGTTTATAGCTAGCTAAAACTTGACAAAAATGACAAATAACATTAATTCTGTTTTAACCCCTTACCCTTCAGATTGTATAAACTCGAGGCCCAGAGAGAAGGAAATGAATAGTGGAATAAAGTCGTTATTTTTTTTTTTTTTTTTGCACAAAAAGTATTCTCGTCGCTTTATAAACTTAAGATTGAGCCACTGGAGTCACTTGGACTATATTAACGATGTCTTTAATGCATTTTCTGGACCAGCAAGTTATAGTGTCTTAGAAGCCTATGGAGGAGTGATCCAGCACTCAGATTTAATAAAAAATATCTTAATTTGTGTTCTGAAGATGAACGAAGGTCTTACGGGGTTGGAACAACATGAGGGTGAGTAATTACTGACAGAATTTTCATTTTTGGGTGAACTAACCCTTTAATGTGTTTGTGATCTGTTAGATGTTCATGTAAAGCAAGCCTAAAAAAACGACTCTTGTGATAGTTAGTCCTATTCTGTTCCTGTGTTATTCTCACTGTTGGTGTCAGTGATTAATGACACCTCTCTATGTGGATCTTATCATTTGTTAACTCGTGTAAAGAGGAGGGAAACAAAGAGAGTCTCGTATCAATCGCTTTGGCTCAATTCTCAAATTAGATATTTTTCTCTCTTAAAACTATAAGTTCAGATCTCTGAACAATTACTTTCTTGTTCATGTTAGATTTCAAATTATTTTGTATTTAAGCAAATTGAACACGTTTTGACGTATAAAAAAGTACAAAATATATAACACTGTTAAAAAAGACATCCCATTTCAAGAGACAAAGAAGGCTAGTTATGAACTCGCCAAATAGATTTATTTATGGTCTGTATAGCGCTTTTTTATTGAAACCTTGCATCTGTTCAAATGGGTCCTTTTTTTTTTTAAATAGGGGAAGGAGGGGGATCAAGCAAACGTAAAGTTAACTTAAAGGGTTAGTTCACCCAAAAATGAAAATTCTGTCAGTAATTACTCACCCTCATGTTGTTCCAACCCCGTAAGACCTTCGTTCATCTTCGGAACACAAATTAAGATATTTTTGATTAAATCTGAGTGCTGGATCACTCCTCCATAGGCTTCTAAGACACTATGGGCCCTATTTTAACGATCTAAAACGCAAGTGTCAAGCGCAAAGCGCAAGTAACTTTGTGGGCGGGTCTCGGCGCAAATCTAAAATGGGTTGGTCTGAAGTAGCATCATTACTCATAGGTGTGGTTTGGGCGTAACGTGAAATAAACCAATCAGAGCGTCATCTCACATTCCCTTTAAGAGCAGGCGCGCTTGTTCTAAAGCGGATTGCTATTATAACGGCGGATTTGCCAGGCGCGCGCCGGCAGCGGTTCACAGCCGAGGAGACCGACGTTCTCGCCAGGGACGTAAAACACAGAGAAGTGACATTGGGGATGGAGAAACCCACCCAAATTAGCTTCGGTTAAACAGGCGTATGATAATTTGGGTAAATGTGTAAGCTAGATGTATGCTTTTATAATAAATTGTCTGTCTATCTATCTATCTATCTATCTATCTATCTATCTATCTATCTATCTATCTATCTATCTATCTATCGTAATAATGTATGATTTGCAAAAATGAAAACTGCTGCTTAGATGAGAGAATCAAAGTGTGTGCGTGTTGTGCACACGCTACATTGATTATGGCCAAGCATGCGCCCTTAAAATAGCATAATGAACAACGCGCAACGCGCCACTGACTTTAGACTAGGTTTTTTCTGGTCAGTGGCGCAATTGTTTTATGGAACAGCAAAATAGCAAAAGGGATTGTTTGCGCCGGAACACGCCTCCTTTTTTGCGCTGAACCGCCCAGGGAGCGCAAGTTCATTCCCTAGTTTAGCGACGTGCTTCTGTGGAGGGAAAAGCGTGCTTTGCGCGGGTGCAAAATAGGAATGATACATGCGTCGGTGTACAAAGTCAATTGCGCTGGGTGCAAGATAGGGCCCCTTAACTTGCTGGCACAGAAAATGCATTAAAGACATCGTTAATATAGTCCAAGTGACTACAGTGGCTCAATCTTAAGTTTATAAAGCGACGAGAATACTTTTTGTGCGCAAAAAAAACGACTTTATTCCACTATTCATTTCCTTCTCTCTGGGCCTCGAGTTTTTTCACGTAGTGTAATAGCGTAGCGCTTCTGTGTTGTGCATCACACGCATCACACACATGACCAGCGTCGGCCAATAGTGAGCCTACGTGTGACGTACAACACAGAAGCGCTACGCAGTTATTCTACGTGAAAAAACTCGAGGCCCAGAGAGAAGGAAATGAATAGTGGAATAAAGTCGTTATTTTTTTATTTTTTTTTGCACAAAAAGTATTCTCGTCGCTTTATAAACTTAAGATTGAGCCACTGGAGTCACTTGGACTATATTAACGATGTCTTTAATGCATTTTCTGGGCCAGCAAGTTATAGTGTCTTAGAAGCCTATGGAGGAGTGATCCAGCACTCAGATTTAATAAAAAATATCTTAATTTGTGTTCTGAAGATGAACGAAGGTCTTACGGGGTTGGAACAACATGAGGGTGAGTAATTACTGACAGAATTTTCATTTTTGGGTGAACTAACCCTTTAATGTGTTTGTGATCTGTTAGATGTTCATGTAAAGCAAGCCTAAAAAAACTACTCTTGTGACAGTTAGTCCTATTCTGTTCCTGTGTTATTCTCACTGTTGGTGTCAGTGATTAATGACACCTCTCTATGTGGATCTTATCATTTGTTAACTCGTGTAAACCAGAGGAGGGAAACAAAGAGAGTCTCGTATCAATCGCTTTGACTCAATTCTCAAATGAGATATTTTTCTCTCTTAAAACTATAAGTTCAGATCTCTGAACAATTACTCTCTTGTTCATGTTAGATTTCAAATTCTTTTGTATTTAAGCAAATTGAACACGTTTTGACGTATAAAAAAGTACAAAATATATAACACTGTTAAAAAATACATCCCATTTCAAGAGACAAAGAAGGCTAGTTATGAACTCGCCAAATAGATTTATTTACGGTCTGTATAGCGCTTTTTTATTGAAACCTTGCATCTGTTCATATGGGTCCTTTTTTTTTTTAAATAGGGGAAGGAGGGGGATCAAGCAAACGTAAAGTTAACTTAAAGTGTTAGTTCACCCAAAAATGAAAATTCTGTCAGTAATTACTCACCCTCATGTTGTTCCAACCCCGTAAGACCTTCGTTCATCTTCGGAACACAAATTAAGATATTTTTGATTAAATCTGAGAGCTGGATCACTCCTCCATAGGCAGAGACAAAGACACTATAACTTGCTGGCCCAGAAAATGCATTAAATAATTCTTTAATATAGTCCAAGTGACTACAGTGGCTCAATCTTAAGTTTATAAAGCGACGAGAATACTTTTTGTGTGCAAAAAATTAAATAAAAAATAACGACTTTATTCCACTATTCATTTCCTTCTCTCTGGGCCTTGAGTTAGTTCACGTAGTGTAATAGCGTAGCGCTTCTGTGTTGTGCATCCATCAAAAATATCTTAATTTGTGTTCCGAAGATGAACGAAGGTCTTACGGGGTTGGATCAACATGAGGGTGAGTAATTACTGACAGAATTTTCATTTTTGGGTGAACTAACCCTTTAATGTGTTTGTGATCTGTTAGATGTTCATGTAAAGCAAGCCTAAAAAAACTACTCTTGTGATAGTTAGTCCTATTCTATTCAGATGAACGACGTGTAAAAAAGTACAAAATATGTAACACTGTTAAAAAAGACATCCCATTTCAAGAGACAAAGAAGGCTAGTTATGAACTCGCCAAATAGATTTATTTACAGTCTGTATAGCGCTTTTTTCTTAAAACCTTGCATCTGTTCATATGGGTCCTTTTTATAAAAAAATAGGGGAAGGAGGGGGATCAAGCAAACGTAAAGTTAACTTAATGTGTTTATATCTGTGGATCTGTTAGATGTTCATAATTTAAATCATGTAAAGCAAGCCTTAAAAAAAAGCCTTCTGTTCCTGTGTTATCCTCAATGTTGCTGTTAGTGTGGAGCCACAGTGCTGTATATTGCTCCTCCTGCTGGAGGCTTCTGGAAGTGCGAGATCATTTTCAATATACTGCCACCGGTACAATTAATACTGCACATGAAATAATATATTTCTGTAAAACTTACTGCGTCACTCACAGGAGCATCACCAATAGTACTGTAGGTTACGTCCTTGTTGGGATCCTGTGGAGAAAGGGATTATATATATTCATGAAATCTTACTCTTAAAATGTCATATTTCTGAGACATCGTGTTAGTAGTATGTCTGGTTTACTTACTCTTGGTTCATCATCTATGGTGTTGTATATCACAGGATCTTCTTCAGGTTTAGAGATCTGCATTTCACACAAACACACAGAAAACAATAAGGAAAAAGAAATATCGAGATATCAACACATGATATCTTATATGTTTTCTTTTCTCGTATTTCACTCTAAAAAGTTTTTGACTGGCCTGGAGATTAATGTGTTATGGGGATCTCTGCATCTGGCTCAATTCTCAAATGAGATTAGTGTTTTTTTTTGTTTTTTTTTTTTTTTTTTAAACAATAAAGTTCAGATCTCTGAACAGTTATTTACTTGTTCATGGCAGATTTTAAATTCTTATTCATTTAAGCAAATTGAACACGTTTTGACGCGTGAAACAGTAGGCCTATTGTTTACAATTTGTACAATAATAAAACTCCTGATGGAGTTTGGGTTCCTTGCCACTGTCGCCTCTGGCTTGCTTAGTTGGGAACACTTAATATTCAACAGTATTATTGATCTGACTGTACTGACGCTGTTGGATGAGAACTGAACTGAACTGGATGATGACATCATTTTTGCAGAACTGCTTTATAGATTAAATGAACTAATTTAGTAATTGATGATCTTTACAACGGAACCGAATCAACACTGAACTGACTTTAGCTGAACAACAGTCGAAATGCAGCATTTTCCTGTTACCACTGCAAAGCTATTTTGTATAAAGCGCTATAAACAAAGGTGACACAAAAATTCTGTTCATTTCTGTGAAAGAAAATAAAAAATGCATGTTAATTTTTTTTAAAGTTTAGGCTACATGAAGGAAAATAAATAGGTGCGTTCACGTCATGTCGTAATTACCACAATTACATGATTTAAACTTGTAAAAAGCATTCACATCCTCATAGAACTTGCAATTGCAACTTGTAGGATGTGAATTGTCTGAGAGCTCCTACATTTACCACGTGACTGCTGTACCACCTGACCACTGCAGATTCATTCCAAACTTAGCCCATTCTGTATGAATTCCAAACTGCTTTTTTGCACCCTTGAAGGGCACTTCGGGAAGGGGACGCCATTTGTAGCAGCGTTCCAAACGAAAGTGAACAACTGAATCCCTTCACGAGCCCTTCCACAAGTCCGTTAGCAAAGGCAACTGTTGCGACGGTCACTTCAAGGAAGTAATGTAATCGTTTATGGTCATGTGACCCATGGTGTCAAGTCCTTGTGCGCGATTCATTTTAAATCTAGAAATGGCGGGGGAGTTGGAGTTAATGTATAAAATAGAATTATTCAATTTGTTTTGTTGTGATATAGGTATTACACACATTTTCATGTATTTCATATTAAGTTTTAAAAAGTTTCAAGTTCTTGTTTAGAAAAGTCGTGAAAATGCTATCGTGGATTTTTTCTTTTGCTATTAGAGTAAATTCGAATAGAAAAATTATATTTGCTGTCATCTCCCATGACAACTTCTGCTTGTGAGAAACACGGAAATATGATTAGGGTCCATTATGGGAACATTACTTTTGAATGAATTCAATGAATGATGTATAAATAACGTTTTTGAGCAAAAGTTTTGAGAACATTATTAAAGAATATTAACATTCTATTAACATAGCCTACTGTAGGAACGTTTGTTTATAACTTTGAGTGAACTTTGCCAGAACATCAGCCAAAGTTCTGAGAACGTTCCTAGTTAGCTGGGATATTTTTTCTGTGTTTAAGTTTGACTTTTTTCCCAGTAAACGTTTAACTACAGCATAAAACCACATATCACACAGAGGAAAAGTAAAAAATAATAGAAATAAAATAATATAAATAAAATAAAAACATTATTTACCTTTTTGAACAGTTAAATACAAATGTTTTCTGTCATCTAGTTTTTCATGAATCTCCACAGCGCACCAGTAACTTCCAGAGTCTGAATATGTTGCATTGTTGAGTTTCATAGTAAAAATATTGTGGGCTGGATAATCAGTTATTGTCCATTTCCCTGTATCGTTTGCACAGGCTGTGATTTGGCAACGTGCCCAATAATACCGTCTACACCAGAACTTTGAGTTTAGTTTATACTGACTGTCATACAGACACGGGATTGTAACAGATCCTCCTTCTCTCACAGTTACATGATCTAATGTCTTCATGCTCAAAGTTTCTGTAGAAAACAAACAAACAAACAAACAACACACACACACACACACACACACACACACACACACACACACACACACACACACACACACACACACACACACACACACACACACACACACTTAAACTGCTATAGGAATGGTTTGACACAAGAGTATTTTAGTTAAACATGCACTTGAAAAGGTTTGGATCAAAGCAAAGAGCCGAGGCAGCCTTACAGTACAACACTTCCCAAAGAAATATGCACAAATATAATGTACAAAACACTGAAGCTGAAGGCCTTATATTATTGACCCTTAATTAATATGAAGAGATATTTTATATATAGTGCATGGTGTGCTTCATGCATCATACAAACCAGGCAGAACAGAATTTACACAAGCATCTTATTTCATTCTGCAAACTAAAATTACAATTCCATTCTTGTTTGTGTATCAAGCCCAACAAAACATCACTGACACACATGCAGACAAGAGTCAGTTATGTAATGTAAAAAGCAGAATTGAGAACCTTTTCATTCATTAATTTCAGGGTGTTACGAATTGGGGTGACGATCCAAATGCAGATTTATTGGGACAATCCAGAATCGTAATACATATTACAGACAAAAGGTCAAACACACAGGCAGAGAATCAAAAACCCAAGACACAGGAAACTAGGATAACGCTCAGAACTGCAGTGCAACAAGACATTTCATAAAGTAAGAGTGAATACACAGGGCTTAAATAGACAAAAGTGAACAAGATAATAACACACAAGTGGAAGTATCAGAACATGATTATCCAGGCAATGGGTTATGGGAAATGTAGTTCATGGTGAGATAAAGCAGAATGATGGAGTGCCCTCAGCTGGTGGTTGTGACACAGTGACAGTTATCACAGTTATGTCAAATAAATGGATACATTTATAACATTGGCTGGCCAAAATAATTTAAAAAACGTTTTTTTTTCTTTGACATTTCATAATCGTTTTACCATTAAAATTTTGCTTTGAAATGTCAGGTTCCATTGTGACAACATGCCCCACTATATTGGTCATTATTACATGGCTTGGTTGAATTCTAATGCAGAATGCGGTCTGTTATTTCTTGATAACAGACCGCTGCTAAGTATAACACACCGTTGCCATGAAAAACAGAGCGTTGCTATGGACGCAGGATTCTAACCATAGACAAAGAGTATAAAAGTATTCACCTTATTCCGCCCCGCCCACTTTTAATACTTCGCGCTTCCGCATTTTGTCATCCGACTTCCGGTAAACTGACACGGCACATCCGGTAGCTATTTCAGTAAATAGAAGATTGTTTATAGCTAGCTAAAACTTGACAAAAATGACAAATAACATTAATTCTGTTTTAAATTGGGAGCACGGAGAAAACTTGCGACGATCAGATGGTCTCATATTGTCCCATCCATCGTCATTGTTAACGTGGATAGACGATATGAAGAAGTGGCCTGAGGTAACCTATGGGGACATATTTAATTACTTCGTCCTGTCAGAAGGAGTTGATGGAGCAGCCATGAAAAACTATAAAAGTACTGAGGCATATCAGTATTTACACAGTGGGAAAGTGGGTCGTGTACTCTTACACTGTGAGGGTGACTTTGTATTTTTAAAAGCAAACGTGCACCCCAGCCAGTCGAGCAGTCCACACCACTCTGCGTGGGTGCTAGTTAGCAGCCTGGGATCAGTGGAGACTAATGGATGTTCGTGCATCGCTGGTTTGGGAAGGTCCTGTAGCCACGCAGCCTCTATATTATGGAAGGTAAGACTATATCACACTCATTATTAGTATTTATTATTCATGATAATATCTTGCAACGTTCGAGTTGTTAACATAAGTATGTTATAAATGTATATATTTAGGTATATTAACATAATGTTTGTGACATACACAGCTGATGATGACCTGATGACCACCGGCAGGCTAAGTATCTTGTCAAATCTCTTAATTGTACATTGGAGTAAGGTAAGTGAATGGAGGCCAGGTAAGTACAGTGCATGCATCATTATTTTGCAATTTGACCAATTCCAAACCACATCAATCTTAACAACTACTATTAATTGTGTATTTTAGATGTGCATAAATATTAAGCAGGTTTCCCAATCGTCCGGTCACTACGACGTAAGTCGTGGTGAACGACGAATAGGAATCTCGCTAGAGAGGCCAATCTACTTCGAGTGAAACTAAAACAAGCCAATACACATTGGCGTGCAATCATTTGCATCAGCTGCGCAGCCTCGCAGCGCGGGTATTTAACGAGCAGCTGGTGTGATTGCACTTCAGCTTTTTGCTTCGGAGCCAAGCACTTCGATGCGTCTTCTGAGAGTGATATCAGACGAGCCGTTGGATCTCTCTTTCGGTGCGGGTGTAAGAACACGGCAGCGGGGACAGTCTTCTCTTTGTGTTTGTTTGTTTTTCTGTGTTTTGTCCGGTAAAAACTGAGCAAACAAAAAGCTGTTCTTACAGCTGGTAAGGTGCGCCGTTGAGCGCTCAAAGGCTGTTGTCACAGCTGGTAAGACAGCGAGAAGAGAGAGAGCGCACAGACGGGTGCACATTCCCGTCTGTGTTCGCAGTGTCTGTTCCCCCTGCGTGTTTCAGCACCAGTGAGAGCAGTCCCTAAAAGAGCTTGCACAGATAGAGAGCGTTTTTTTCAAAAAGAGAAAAAATGACTTTCTATCTGTGTGTTTCTGGATGCGGTCGTTACCTGGGTTCACGGGATGGTCACCAACGCTGCCTCGTGTGTCTGGGCATTAAACACGCTGAGGCAGCGTTGGTGGATGAGTCATGTACCCATTGTGGGAAGATGACCATCGCGGAGCTGCGGTCGAGACTCACGTTCCTGCAAAGGGGCGGAGTCCCCGTGCCTCTGCCTCGATCCAATCCTCCTCAGAGGGTTGCTTCGGGCAGTGACACGGGTGACCTGAGGATTACGGTGAGCGCGTCTCCTTCGGGGAACCAACCCCCTAGGAACCCTCACCCCTCTCACGCTCCGCAGCCAGTGGAGCCCCCATTGGAGAAAGCTGGACCATCCTCGCGGTGTGTACCGGTTGTCTCCTTTGGGGCTCCCCCTGAAGACCAGATGTCGATCGCTGCATCGGAGGGTGGGTCAGACCTCTCTGCGGACGACGACTCGGCACCGCTGCCTCCTTCGGGTGTGCCAGCGGTGCCTGAGACGGACCCGGAGATGATGGCCATGCTTTCCCGGGCCGCCAAAGGGGTCGGGCTCGTGTGGAATCCTCCACCGTGTCCCGAACCCTCGAGGTTGGACGATTGGTATCTCGGGGTGGCGCGTGCTGGTTCTCAGCAACCCACCCCAGTGCCTTTCTTCCCGGAAGTGCAAGAGGAGCTTACGGGGACATGGACGGCACCTTTCACTGCCAGAAACCGTCCCAGTGGTTCCTCCTCCCTCACCACCCTTGATGGCGGGGCGGCTAAGGGATACACGCGTATCCCGCCAGTGGAACGGGCCGTTGCGATGCAACTGTGCCCTAACTCCACTTGGCGTGGAGAACCGTGTCTTCCTTCCCGGGCCTGTAAGTACTCGTCGGATTTAACCGGCAAGGCTTACAAGGCCTGTGGGGAAGCCGCCTCTGCCATGCACGCTATGGCGTTGCTGCAGGTCCATCAGGCCAAGGCACTGAAGGACCTGCACGAGGGTGGTCAAGATCCCCAAGTTCTTCAGGAACTTCGTATCGCGACGGACCTCGCGCTTCATGCGACGAAGGTGACCGCGCGGTCGGTGGGTCGTGCGATGTCCACCATGGTGGTCCAGGAACGCCATCTCTGGCTGTGTCTGGCCGACATGAGGGAGACCGACAAGCTCCGGTTCCTTAACTCCCCCGTGTCCCAGACCGGCCTCTTCGGCGACGCGGTCGAGAACTTCGCCCAGCAGTTCTCGGCTGTACAAAAGCAGACTGAGGCCATCAGACACATCCTGCCGCGACGGCCAGCTGCTGCTCCCACCCCACCGCCTGCGGCCCCTCAGTCTGCTCGTCGCCGAGGGCGGCCTCCTGCGTCTGCCCCTGCTCCCGCGCCGCCGCAGCAGCCTCCATCTAAACGGCGCCGTGGAGCCAGTCGCAGGCGGGCCGCCCCGCCCGTCCAGGACCCCGCTAAGAAGGGCGGCAAAGCCAGGAGCAAGCGGCCCTAGGACGGGCGACCCAGAGATGGCAGGGACTGCTCTCCAGGAGACGATGACCGCATCGCTCCATCCCCCAGAAGAGGGCCGGGTGGAAAATCCTTTGTTTCCTTTTGTTTTTGTTCCGCCGCTGGCCTCAAAACCAGCGGTACCCAAATTTTCAATAAAAGAGCAGTTTCTTCCGTCTCTGGGTCCGAAGAGGGCCCGGAGAGCAGTGGGGGGAGAGAATCCTCACCACTCTCATCCGCCTCTTCTATCGCCAGCAGGCAGCAGTGTGCAGTTCGAGAACGCAACCAAGCCGCCTCCTGCACCTCCGGCCTCGTGGAACCAGGTAAGTGTTGCACAGCACACTCAGACTCCGCTACGGGCCGCCTCCCAGAGAGAGCCTCCCGAGCCGAGCCCCTGTGTTCCACCTCGCTGCCCCACTCCGGGTACGCCTACGGTCCCTTTGGTCCCGCTTGTACGGTCTCTGCGAGCCTGGCTAGCGCTCCCCAGTCCGTCTCGCTGGCTCATTCGGACCATCAGGCTCGGCTATGCGATTCAGTTCGCCCGGCGTCCCCCCAAGTTTCGGGCCATCCACTCCACTACAGTGAGAGCAGCCGATGCCCATGTCTTGCGCGCAGAGATCGCAGTCCTACTGGCGAAGGACGCGATAGAGCCGGTCCCTCCAGCCGATATGAGGTCAGGGCACTACAGTCCCTACTTCATTGTACCCAAGAAAGGTGGTGGGTTACGACCGATCTTGGACCTGCGAGTTTTGAATCGGAGCCTTCACAAGCTACCGTTCAAAATGCTTACGCAGAAACGCATTTTCGAATGCATCCGTCCCCAGGATTGGTTTGCAGCGATCGACCTGAAGGACGCGTACTTTCATGTCTCGATTCTTCCTCGACACAGGCCGTTTCTGCGCTTTGCGTTCGAGGGTCGAGCATATCAGTACAAGGTCCTGCCCTTCGGGCTGGCCCTGTCTCCTCGTGTCTTCACGAAAGTCACGGAGGGGGCCCTTGTTCCCATGAGAGAACAGGGCGTTCACATTCTCAACTATCTCGACGACTGGCTCATACTGGCACACTCTCGAGATCAGTTATGCGAACACAGGGACCTCGTGCTCAGGCACCTCAGCCAGCTGGGCCTTCAGGTCAACTGGGAGAAGAGCAAACTCGCCCCCGTGCAGAGGATCTCTTATCTCGGTATGGAGTTGGATTCGGTCGCCCAGACAGCGCGTCTCACAGAGCAACGCGCTCAGTCGGTGCTGAACTGCTTGAACACGTTCAAAGGCAGGACGGCGGTCCCACTGAAATTCTTTCAGAGGCTCCTGGGGCATATGGCAGCGGCAGCAGCGGTAACTCCGCTCGGGCTGCTTCATATGAGACCGCTTCAGCACTGGCTTCACGGCCGAGTCCCGAGATGGGCGTGGCATCACGGCACTCACCGGGTGGCAATCACACCGGCGTGCCGCCAGACCTTCAGCCCGTGGTCAGACCCCTTGTTCCTTCGGGCAGGAGTCCCCTTGGAACAGGTGTCCAGGCATGCTGTGGTATTCACAGATGCCTCTGCCACCGGCTGGGGTGCCACGTACAACGGGCATGCAGTATCAGGGGTGTGGACGGGCCCCCAACTGCACTGGCACATCAACTGCCTCGAGTTGCTAGCAGTTCGTCTCGCTCTGAGCCGCCTAAAAAGGCCGCTACAGGGCAGAGACATGCTGGTCCGTACGGACAACACTGCGACCGTTGCGTACATCAACCGTCAAGGTGGTCTACGCTCCCGTCGCATGTCGCAACTCGCCCGCCATCTCCTCCTTTGGAGTCAGAAGCATCTGAGGTCGCTTCGAGCCATGTATGTCCCCGGTGTGCTCAACCATGTGGCCGACGAGCTATCACGAGCTGTGCTCCCGGGAGAATGGCGACTCCACCCCCAGGTGGTTCAGCTGATCTGGAGAGAGTTCGGAGAGGCTCAGGTAGACCTGTTTGCCTCCTCAGAGACCTCCCACTGCCAGTTGTTTTACTCCCTGACCGAGGGAACACTCGGCACGGATGCACTGGCACACAGCTGGCCCCGGGGCCTCCGCAAATATGCATTTCCCCCAGTGAGCCTACTTGCACAGACCCTGTGCAAAGTCAGGGAGGACGAGGAGCAGGTCCTTCTGGTGGCTCCCTATTGGCCCACCCGGACTTGGTTCCCAGAACTCATGCTCCTCGTGACAGTCCCTCCCTGGCCCATTCCTCTGAGGAAGGATCTTCTGACTCAGAGACGGGGCACCCTATGGCACCCGCGTCCGGACCTCTGGAAACTCCATGTCTGGTCCCTGGACGGGACGCGGAGGTTCTAGGTGACTTACCCCCAGAGGTACTTAACACCATCACTTCTGCGCGAGCACCGTCTACGAGACGTGTGTACGCCTTGAAGTGGAACCTGTTCGTCGAGTGGTGTTCCTCCCGTAGAGAGGACCCCCGAAGATGTTCGATAGGGTCAGTGCTTTCCTTCTTGCAGCAAGGGTTGGAGCGAAGGCTGTCTCCCTCCACCCTTAAAGTACATGCTGCTGCTATTTCAGCATATCATGACCACATAGATGGAAAAACAGTTGGGAAGCACGACCTGGTCGTCAGGTTCCTTAGGGGGGCGAGACGATTAAATCCTCCTCGTCCCCCCTCCATACCCTCTTGGGACCTTTCCCTGGTGCTCCGAGCACTTCAGGATGCTCCCTTTGAGCCTTTGCAGTCAGCAGACTTAAAGCTTCTCTCCTTGAAGACTTTGCTGCTGATTGCACTGGCTTCGATCAAGAGGGTAGGGGACCTGCAAGCATTTTCGGTCGACGAATCGTGCCTAGAGTTCGGGCCGGGTGACAACCATGTTGTACTGAGACCCCGGCCTGGCTATGTGCCCAAGGTTCCTACCACTCCCTTTAGAGATCAGGTAGTGAACCTGCAAGCGCTGCCCCTGGAGGAGGCAGACCCAGCCCTGGCTTTGCTCTGTCCCGTTCGCGCTCTGCGTATGTACGTGGACAGAACTCAAAGCATCAGGACCTCAGACCAGCTCTTTGTCTGTTACGGAGGCCAGCAGAAGGGGAAGGCTGTCTCCAAGCAGAGGATGGCCCACTGGATAGTGGATGCCATCGCCTTGGCTTACCAAGCTCAAGGCGTGCCCTGCCCGCTCAGGTTGCATGCACACTCCACGAGAGGCGTTGCATCCTCCTGGGCGCTGGCACGTGGCTCCTCGCTAACAGATATCTGTAGAGCTGCTGGCTGGGCGACACCTAACACGTTCGCTAGATTCTATAGCCTACGTGTAGAGCCCGTGTCCTCCCGTGTTCTCACCCTAAACGGGTAGAAGCACTGTGAGTACCGGCTCTGTCGGCTTGCTGCATCCTACTGTGCACCTTATTACTCCAGAGTCAAAACCTGTTGAGTCCTCCAAACACCCTCGGCCCGGACATGGCGGAGTGTCCGGTGCCAGGCCTTGTCCGCTGAATCCTTGAGAACCGGGTCTAGGCTGGGTCCCATATGTGTGACCCTACGGGGATCCCATATGTGTATATTCTCCACGGCTGCTCCTAATGGAAGCCCGTGTCTTTCCCTTGGGCTAAGTCACCCATTACTCATATGCAGTACAACCCTCGGGTTAGTCCATATGTCTATTCCCACATAACTCTCCTTAAGAATGTGGCTCCCGCAGCGTTCCCCTCCCTCAGATCGGGCACGCTTTCCCAGTGTTATCCAATAATCTCACTGTATGGGTTATAACGGAACAACAGTGACGGATACTCTCGGTGTAAGCCCTCTCCTATCGTCCTTCCAGGCAAGAAGGTGTGGAGGCTTACACGGGGCGCTGGATGGGGTGCAGCAGCTGTGGCGCTTTACTAGGGATTCCTATTCGTCGTTCACCACGACGTACGTCGTAGTGACCGGACGATAGGGAACGTCTCGGTTACATATGGTAACCCTCGTTCCCTGAGGGAGGGAACGGAGACGTACGTCCCGTCGCCACATCTGCTGCTACCCGCCGGGGCGACCAGCTTTTCAGGCTTGGCTCCTCAGCAAAAAACTGAAGTGCAATCACACCAGCTGCTCGTTAAATACCCGCGCTGCGAGGCTGCGCAGCTGATGCAAATGATTGCACGCCAATGTGTATTGGCTTGTTTTAGTTTCACTCGAAGTAGATTGGCCTCTCTAGCGAGATTCCTATTCGTCGTTCACCACGACGTACGTCTCCGTTCCCTCCCTCAGGGAACGAGGGTTACCATATGTAACCGAGACGTTTCTTTTTGCACATATGAATAAAATGTGTTTTTTATATCACTTATAAATAATTACATACAAAATTAATGCTAATTATTACGATTAGTGTGGTTTGGAATTGGTAAAATGTGCTAGGAAAAAAATATGCATGCACTGAAAATGGAAAAGGAAATGTAAAGATACATTTGGTAGGTCTACATGTATAAGTGAACATTAAGTCTAATTACGCTATCACCTGATGTAAGGAATAAGGTAGGTAACATTACGTGTAATAATAATGAATGATTTTTAAATAAGACAACTGTGAAAGTTTTGAAATATCTTTTAAGTATTCAAGCTCATCAGTGCATATGTTTGGTCTCAGGTGGAAAATGCTGTGTCCAGTGGGCTCACTGGCATTGCCTGCACAGATGAGCAGCGGCTCTGGAATGTGGGGACCCAGAGGAACCTCTGCCCGAAGCGGTTAACGGACATCACCTTTTCACACCACCGAGCCACTGATGTACTGACGTCAGAGGTAATGCCCAACATTTTCCCTCTACCTCCCACTCCTTCATTTTGCACCCAGGGTGAGCTGAGAGAGGGTCTCAAGCATCTTCGACTGCCTGTGTCAAGCCTTCTGCACAAATGTCTGAGTGCTGCTCAGACACAGGAGCCAGAAAAGCCTGAATCCTCCTTACCACATGCTGACCATGATGGCACCAACATCTGCCAGAGGTGCATGGTGTTTTATGACAGTTTCGTGGCCATTGATCTCTTCAAGCGTACAGAATTGGAGCGTGTAACTCTTGAACAGAGTTCTTCTCACTTGTGGCATGACTCTCGCAAAGTAAGAATCACGGCAAGCACAGCAAAGAAGGTCCCCAGCAGAGTCAACCCTCAGACCTTCCTCAGAGAGCACCTCTACCCCAGGTTCCATGGGAATGCGGCCACTTACCATGGCTTAGAAAGCGAGGCGTCTGCGATACAGTGGCTTGAGGGTTGCGGGTTCTCAGTCAGCCGCAGAGGCACAGTCGTGTGTGCAAGCGAGCCCTGGCTGTCATCAAGCCCAGATGGAGTTTTGAACTCGGAGGAACTGCTGGAGATCAAATCCCCTCTCCTTAAAAGTGGCGAGACTCTGGAGGATCTCTTCAGAAGTCAGAGATATGATGTGAAGATGGTGGAGGGGACACCTCAGCTGCAGCCAAATGGTCCACGGGGCTTCTATGTGCAAGTGCAGCTTGGAATGTTCTGTACAGGGCTGAGGGCCTGTAAGCTGCTCATCTGGGTTCCATCACAGCAAGTTCTGCTACAAGTCCCATACAATGAGCAATTCTGTGCCAAGACTGTAGATAGACTGAAAGCATTTTATTTTAAGTATATGCTCCCTCATGTGTCAGATGAGTTTCAGGCAGGCCGTCTTTTGCTATCCACAAGATACATGCAGCTTTGTAAATAAGCAGGAATGAGAATAATTAGGGTTAAAGGGATAGTTCACTTTAAAAATAAAATTCTGTCATCATATACTCACCCTCAAGTTGTTTTAAACCTGAATTAATTTATTTCTTCTGCTGAACACAAAAGAAGATCATTCTACAGAATATCTTCATGTTCAGCAGAAGAACGAAATTCATACAGGTTTAAAACAACTTGAGGGTGAGTATATGATGACAGAATTTTATTTTTAAAGTGAACTATCCCTTTAAGGATAGGATTTTAGATAATTGGGGTGGGATGCATTTTAAATTGGTTGTGTTAAACGAGATATATTTGTGATTTTGTGTTTTAGAAAATATAAATGATTAAATAAGTTTTATAAAATCACTTGTGTTTGATGTTTTCAGGAAGCTAGAGACACCTTCTACTGACCTTCATGTAGATATATTTCACCATTTCATTTTCATCAGTAATAAACCAAGATGGTATTCATGTACAAATTTGACATGACTTATTCCTTCTAACCAGAAGACTTAATTTAAGTTTTAAGGTGAAATCTACAGAGCTCACATTATATGGTTTTATAATAAATTACTGACAGGTAACATCTGCTCACACTGTAAGGGTTTATTAAACATCTGGTCACACTGTAAAGGTTTATAAAAATAACTATTCACAACAGGTAACATCTGGTCACATTGTAAGGGTTTGTTAAACATCTGGTCACACTGTAAATGTTTATAAAATTAACTATTCACAACAGGTAACATCTGGTCACTGTAAGGGTTTGTTAAACATCTGGTCACATTGTAAAGGTTTATAAAAATAACTACTTACACTATTTACACTGATTAGTTAAAGCAGAATGAAAGCAAAAAGTATCGACAGATATGGAACACACCTACAAATAAACATTTATTCATCCTCAATCTCAGAAATGATGTCGCTTCGAAGGTTGCACAGGGCTGCACAAATTCTTAGAATTTTATCAGTTTTAGGGGTGAGGTTAATTGGAATGGTTTGAGACAGGACTTTGAAGTTTTTAAGTCGGCATATGACCCGCTCAACGTGGACACGTACATTGGCGTTTCGCCTAGTGTTAGTGGTGTCTTCTTCAGAGAGTTGCATGCCTCTCTTGGTGAATGCTGGAAGGACAAGTTTCACCTTCCTTTCATAGAGGAGATCGGTAATGGTGAAGCCTCTGTCTGCCATTACTTCATCGCCTGGACGAAGGTATTCCAGGAACCCTGAATTTGCGGTTATGAATTTATCACTGCACCTTCCTCCATATGCTGGTGAAATGAACATGATCAGTCCACATGGTGCAATGGAGACCAGGTATTTAATGGTGTTCTGGCCGTAGTAATGGCTGTAGGACTCACCTCTCGAGTCAAGGTTGCGTGGCTTTTGAAGGGGTGTCTCTGAACAGTCGATCACACATGTTGTGTTTGGATATTTCTCTCTGAAACACTGAGGCATTGTTGCCTGGATTGTCTCCCTGGGAAGCCATGGTATGTAACACCTCATCTTCTCCTCCATGATGTCAAGCCAACACGAAATCACCTTGCTAACAATAGACTGAGACACACCAAACCTTTCAGCAAGATCACCCTGCAATAAATTAAGACGCAGCTTCATCAGAGTGATCAGGAGCTGATCCCAAGTGTGTAGCTGAAAGCTGTTGGTGTATGAAGGGGTGAGGTGCTCGGCAACTGAATGGAATGCATCCAGTGTCAAATCTGTGTAGAGCTGACAAAGGTGGATTTTAGGAATCTAAAGGAATTTTGATTTTGGAGTGTAGTTGTGGTCAGAGACAGATGGATCCTCCCATTGTGTTTCTGCATCACAGGTCTGGGGCATGTGGCTGTGATCATCCTCACAGTTGTCCACTGCATCACTAACGCTCATTGATGCATCTATGGAAAAAATATAACCATACAATTTTTTTAACATTAGTACTTAAATTAGATCATGAGATTTAATGTATGATGGACCCATAGTTACAGAGAACAGTGTGTAAAAGAGAGATCCATTAAAAACACAAGACAGTATACACACACAATCTCCTCTATTTAAGTCAATATCAATATCTGAAAGAGAGATGTAGCTAGCTGGCCTGCTTACAGGAATAATGTGAGCTATTATAAGACTGCAACACCTAAGCTCCAAAATTATCAAAAATATTTATTTTCAAGACAGCTATCGCATAGCGTATCTTACGTTTCGAGCATGCAGGCTCTTCATCAGACAAATTGACTACAGATGTGCAACCCTTTATATCTCCAGGTGATCACATGTCCAAACATCATATTACTAACCAATACAAAACAAGAAAAAAGAAAAAAAGAAAAATATATATACACACAAAAATATCTAAAAAACTATGCGAAATACAACAGTATCATTATTATGCACTTCAAAAAACACTTTTCTTGATACCTGCAAAAATACATCAAAATAATTAAATTAAAGTAATCACTCCAAAACCTTTGATGTATTACATACAAAAAAAGAGAAAAAGAGAAACACACACACATATGTATAACAATTCAAAGAAATGGACGAATATCAAAATCTTCATTAAGTCCTCTAGGGGACAACGTGTTTAATGTGAAAATCCAAAAAGCCTCACGCTGTAAAAGCAATTTATCAATATCACCTCCACGACGTGGATACTTAACTACCTCGATGCCTATGTATTGAAGAGTAGAGACTGAATGTCTAAAAGCTGCAAAATGCTGTGCAACTGGACTTTTTGGATCGTAGTGTCTAATTGCACATCGATGTTCAGAAATGCGATTCTTCAAAGGTCGACTAGTCTTACCTATATAACATAAGCCACAAGGGCAACGCAGCATATAAATAACATTGGCCGTCTTACACGAAATGGTGCCTCGAATTTTTTAAAATTTTGTCGTGTGAGGATGTGTAAAAGTTGATGTCTTGTATGTAAAATAACATTGTTGACAGTTACCACATCTATAATTACCATGAGGTATTTTATTCAAGAAGTGAGGAGCGGGAGCCGGTTTCAAATCCGCTCTAACTAACATATTTCGAAGGTTAGGTGTTTTTTTATACACTAACCGAGGTGGTTTATCGAAGCATTTTTTAAGATTAGGATCACTCTCTACAATATGCCAGTGTTTAGATAAAACATTATTAACATCCTTAGTAACAGGCGAATATTGCATATAACAATTGACACGACATTCCGTTTTTTTATATTTTTTAACTAAACTCTCTTTTTGTGACACATCTTTGAAACGACTCGCTGCAGACTGAATCCACTCTTCTTTATACGATCGATGTCTGAATCTCTCTGATAAAATATGTGACTGCTGTTGGAAATCATCATCACTGCTACAGATACGGCGAATCCGACTAAATTGAGAAATTGGTAACGAACGTTTTAATGACACCGGATGATAGGATTGTCCGTGCAAGATAGTGTTACGATCAGTAGGTTTTCGATACAAAGTGGTCTCAATGCCCGACGTAGTATGAAGAACAAGCACATCCAAAAAGTTCATTTTCTCTTGATGGAAATCAATGGTAAATGTTAACGCAGTACATTTATTATTTACCAAATTGTGAAACTCTAATAGCTCAGCTTCAGTGCCACTCCATAATAGAAAAACATCGTCAATGTATCTTTTCCATAAAAGAATGTGCTTTAAAAAATCGTTAACAGGATTAAACACAAATTGATGTTCAAACATCCCACAAAATAAAGATGCAAAACTTGGGGCCATCTTAGACCCCATACTGACCCCCGAAATCTGCAAATAATACTCAGACAAAAAATAATTATGTGAAAGTACCAATTTTGCCAAATCACTCAAACATACAGTACTAGGAATTTGACAGAGACGTTGATTCAGAAAAAAATTCAATTGCCTCTAGCCCACCCTGGAACGGAACATTGGTATACAACGATTCAACATCCATAGTGACTAGAAGAACAGGACAATCCGGTAATTTTACATTGTTGACAAGTTCAATAAAATGCATCGTGTCTCTGATATAAGATGGTAAAGACATCACCAAAGGTTGTAAATGGAAATCGCCGAAAGCTGAAATTTTTTATGTAAGAGACCCAATTGCTGCCACTATAGTTCTGTCAGGACCACTATCGTCATATATGATTGACAATTAGCATACAATTTGGATTGGCGGTATGGTTCCGTTCTGGGCGAGAACTCCCTGCGCATCCATGCAGCCTAGCATGGATAAGAGCAGGGAGAGCAGCAATAACCCCCCTTGGGGTAAACAGAACAGAACCAACATGAATGTATTGCAGATATCCTTAATTCAAGATTTTAAAGTACGACATAATTCGAGAATTTATTCTGATTCGAAGGGAATCAGAATGCCAAATCCTGACTGATGAGAGGAGGAGCTGGGGATGGAGGAGGGTAATTCGCTCCTGAGAAACGCGATAGTTGCGGATAATACTGAAGCAGCTTATGTATACGGTGATAGGCGTCGTATTCCTATAGGTAGATGTGGATCAGCTGATAGTCAGCTGATGCGAGCTTGACTAACGTGACCTGCCAGAACTAACGCTACGCTTGATTTCTGTCAGGACCACTATCGTCATATATGATTGACAATTAGCATACAATTTGGATTGGCGGTATGGTTCCTTTCTGGGCGAGAACTCCCTGCGCATCCATGCAGCCTAGCATGGATAAGAGCAGGGAGAGCAGCAATAACCCCCCAAAACACAACCATATGCCAATATCCCCCAAAACCAACTGACAGCGCAATCTGGATGCTTTATAGTTACGTGAGTGAGCCAGGGCAACAAGCATGTTGCCAATACCTGAAAAGCTTGAGCAACAGCATGTTACCAACAATACCGGAAAGCCTTAAGCAACAAGTATGTTGCCCTTACCTGGATGACCTAAACGAGTATGTTGCCAATAACCGCATAAGCCATAGCAACAAGCATGTTGTCAATACCCGAAATGCTTAGCAGTAAACATGCATATTGCAATGAATGACATACCACCTGAAATGAAAAAGTGAAAATTGTGATACCAAAAATGTATCAGCTGCTGCTTGTTGTATATCCGCAGTCCAGTTCCAGTTTTGTTGAGTGACGACTGTAAATGACATCATGACCTTGTTATACTTAGATGTAGTTTACTTCTGTAGAAAACAAGAAAAAAAAAAAAAGAAAAAAATTGTTTTTGTTATTTGATTTTTAACATCTCCCCACACTGGAGCAAGCAAGACGCATTGCAACAAGCGTGTTGCTGTAGCCAATTTAACCATTGTGCGGGATCTATTGGGGGAAGCTTACACCCCTAGCAGCAGCAACAACAACTGATACAACAAGCATATTGTGTAAATCGCAGAACCATTGCTAAAACTGGTGTAATTTGGCAGGGGAAGCATACACCCTACAGCAATAGCTCAGACTAGCAGCAACAACTGGTACAAAAAGCATGTTGTATAATCACAGAACCATTGCTAACACTAGTGTAGTTTGGCTGGGGAAGCATACACCCTACAGCAATAGCTCAGACTAGCAGCAACCAAACTGATACAACTAGCATGTTGTATAACCATAGGACTAGTATTAAACCTAGTGTAGTCCGATCGGAGAAGCATACATTCTCTAGCTCGAGTCATATGCAGTGCGCAGCTAAGCTATGAATACAGTGTGCGTCCTCATTCATGAACATGATTACTGCTCCCGTCCTACGGATTCCATCGGCTGTGGAGGTGAAGATGGCGACTCCCATGATTTCACACTCCTTTACAGGACCATCAAACTATGGTGTTGTTAGTGTTGAATACCAGACCCCTGCGGTGAATGTACTGTGTACCAAGTATGTTACTGATATCTAGATAGCTTTAGCCACAAGCATGTGGTAACTTTAAAGCAGCACGTTGCAATAATCGAATAGAATAAAGAACAAGCATTTTCCAATACAACCAGATAAGCATAAAACAACGCTTGAGCACTACGGCATGCGCTGAGGACAGTATGCGCTATAGCAGTGTTGCTGAAAAGACAGATATTGTTGATACCTGATAAGCTTAGCACAGCATGTGACACAATGACACCATATAAGCCTAAAACACGCCATGTTCCAAATAACGACTGGGCTAAATAACCTTAAAAGTTCAACAACCATGTTCCCAATAGCAACTAACAGCTTTTAATGCAAGCAGTTTTCAAATAGCCACTAGATAGGCCTAGCCAAGAACAAGCAGTGTTTCAATAACTTTTATTTATTTATTTGTTTATTTTTTACTTAATATACACAGCTTAAATATAGAACCATGTTGAATGTCAGCCTATAAAAATGCAAGCTCTTAAAAATAAAAAATATATGAATGCATTCAAATGCAATCACGGTATACAATACACTGTAGCTTTAAGAACGACCCGTTTCCAAGAACTAGATAGACCAAGCGTGTCCGAAGTGACTCAACTGAATTGTGACTGTTTACGGTCTTTTTTAAAGCTGTGCCACAGCAGAATATTTCCGTTTGCACCATGAATTGTTAATTCATATCAAGCAGCTGCTTGAATCTGTGCTGCATAGTGCTAAAAGCACAGCCTGTGCAACGCGATCAGTTGCCAATGACAACACATAGTAACGCACATAGCCAATATGATCGCGTAAGCCTAGCAAGAGCATTTTAATGAAAACGACTAAGTTAGATTAGCCCAAGCCACACGTATGGCATTAGCAACAAGCATGTTGCCAAAACCCTGATAGATTTTAGCAATGAGCAAAAAAGGACTTAGCTTTGTGAAGACTTTCAGAGATGAATGGAGAATGAATCACGTCGAGTCCTGTGTCAATAATGCAGCGATGCGAGCAGGCAACTTCCAAATCAGGCAACTTATGATCAATGCTGCAAATCTCGTGTTCAAGTTTAAGATGAATCTGAGGTGAAATCCTTGTGGGGAATGAATTCCTCTTGCTAAATTCCTGATTGCACAATTCCTTGTGAGATTATGTTGTTTGCCTGCCGAATTTCGCCATTTAATTCGCTCCTGAGAAACGCGATAGTTGCGGATAATACTGAAGCAGCTTATACGGTGATAGGCGTCGTATTCCTATAGGTAGATGTGGATCAGCTGATAGTCAGCTGATGCGAGCTTGACTAACGTGACCTGCCAGAACTAACGCTACGCTTGATGTCTCCCAGAGGGAATATCACTATAAGGTTTATGAATTTTGGGCAGTGTATATAACACCGGTGTAATCGGATGTTCGACACACATATATTCATATTCAGCTTTCGTCAGCAAACCTGAATCCACAAACAGTTTTAAAGTGTTATGTACAGATGTTTTAAAATTAATCACAGGATTTGTACTCAATTTTTTATAAAAGGTTGAATTAGACAATTGTCTCTGAATTTCGACTTCATAGTCTCTTCGATTCAAAATCACCACTGCACCACCTTTATCAGCACTTTGAATAACTATAGATGAATCCTGTTTCAATAATGGCAATTCAGACAGTTGTGCTTCTGATAATTATATTTTTTACTTGTTGGTTTTTTAGTCGAGCACCCTTTTGAGACTGATGTGCGTGCTTTTGTTTCATTTTTCTTAGCTATTATAAGACTGTAATGTACCATAATATGTTATAATATCGTGAATATGAATTAATTCATTATTTCAGACCCGTAGGTCCACATCACAAAGTAAACGAAATATGATATTTAACGTTATAGTTGGGCAATGGTAATAATGCAAGGTTCGTTGTATTTTGTTAACGGCTCGTTACTGATCTTAAATGTAATAATTTAATCACGAATCTAACGTTAGGCTAACAAGCACATAAGTTAGCTAACAGTTAGGTAAGTTAGCTTACCTGAATCTGACAACCTGTTCAGCACCCGGCGTGACTTCTTTGCCGGAACATCGTAGCCGAGCCATTTCTCGGGGTAAGGGTGTTCGTCAGTCGGCTTCCCGTCCATAAAATGGTATGAACACACATAAGGGCGCTTGGGTGGGCACTTTAAGTTTAGCGCCTTCCGCCATTGCCTCAGGTGCTCCTCGTCTTTAGGTGGTGGGTGTAAGTCGTACACTGCACCACAACACTCAGATCGCATCACATTGTGTTCGTAACACAGGTTGTTCAATTGTTCTCGCCTCTTGATCCAATTATTATGGCAGCCCTTAACTGAACATATAATACTCGACATATTGTTTACTTCTAGAAACTAGCGTACCGGTATGTCCTCTCAGCCGGAAGTTGAAGTCCCGCTCAGCCGGAAGTAAGATGACAAAATGAGCGTAATGGCGCCGCCCTTGTTGTCATGGAAAATAAGGTGAATACTATAGAAAGTACCTACGGAACGGACTATTTTCTTTAGCGGAAGCAATACAATCGTTTTAAAATCAATAAACTCCTTTTTAAATCAATATTTTGTGTCAAATTATTGATTTATTTGGTAGGTAGCCATGTAATAAGCGGAATAATGTAGAGCGAGGCGGTTGTTATAGCGAATACAACCCCTTCAGGCTGATTCAAGCTCCGCTTCGCGTCGGGGTCCTGATCAGCCTGTTCTGTAGAGAAGAGGCAGTTTTATTAACAATATAGCATTAAAACATATTTTGAGCCACTAATCCTATTCCTACCCCTAAACCTACCCATAACCATTTCTTAAAACTACGTAGGCTACAATTATGAAGAAAAACAACAGACACGTGTAATCACAATAATTTATTTATTGCGAAAATGTCAAAACCGGTACCAAAAGTCGTTCCCATGACGATGTGTTGCAGTCGCAGTCCTCTCTGGCACTATAAAAAAGTTTAGTATGAGGTACAGAGCAGAATTTAAATTATTAATCCATGACAATGTTAATCCGGCTTCACTCTGCGTGCGCTTCTCCATAGACAGTAAAAGAAATGACTGTCTCAAAATGTTGAATCACACAATAGGATTCAACGGAGAAAAGTGAAGTCAATTAGAAGCACTCACTTCCTAATGGCTGAGCGTACTGCGCAGACTCAAACTGAGCTTGACGATGTAGATGTGACATGAGCAACCCGTCTGTCTTCTAGTAGCTGTGCCAAGAGAAATCTGAATCATTCCCTTCTGAAACGTGCAGAGACAGAGAGTGTGAGTAGGAGGTGTCCATGAGCTAGGAGCAGGAGAAACTTTTGCTAAGTATTCTGATGAATTATTTTGTCATTCTGCCTCCACGTCCCCCCGATTGCCCGCGAGCTTCTCCTCCTGTCCATACGGTAATTTCTCTACTGTGCGACAGAGAGTCACATGGTTATGACGCAATCGTTAGCCTATTTTTACAAAAACTGCTTCTACGGGGCCATAACGTAAGATACAAGGTAATGGAGCCTTTTATACATTTTCGTGTTTGTTTAGAAATAAATAATGGACAAATGGAGTCTTTAAACGCCTCAGATGTAAAGTTTTTCGCTATCAAAGTGATGCCAAAATGAATGGGAGTCAATGGATGCTAACAGCGGGTGATGGTCTGCTAATCAATGGCGGCGCCCGGGGAAGCTTCAATGTTTTATGAAACATTGGCCCCCTGGCTATTTCAAATGTAGTTCACCGACTGAAACACGGCATGTTGCAATTTGTGACGAAGCAGGCGAGAGCCAATGAGCATTTGATATATCACTGCCGTAAAACATGTCGTAACACTTCTTGAGGGCGCAATTTTTTAATTTTAATTCATCGCGAGCGCGGGATTTGACGTTTACGGTCGCTGCTGAGAATGGAGATGAAGATCACTGGATAAAGGGATCATGCTGTTCATACGTAAATAATTTACGTTTTTGTGCTGTCAATACGTCAGTATTATACGTTTCTGTGTGTATAAAACGTAAGTAAATGTACGTGTGATAGAACTACACTTTACGTAAAAATACACACGTATTCTCATGAGATCACAGAATGAGTCTGTACCTTTTATCTTGGGTAATAATTGCAGACATTTTCTACAGCTTTTTGTCTTAATTCGAATGCCTTTCAAAAAATAATTATAAATATTCACTGATAAAGTCGAAACCATAAAAACATGTCCAAAGTTCAAATTCAAACTAATTCAACAAGCAAAATAAATAATGACGAATGCAAATAAGACTCATTTGTATAACAGACTAAAACAACCCATAAAAGACTGTTCATACACGGTTTATTTAACTGGTCAGGTTCATATAGAGGGCAAACATTTGTTAGTGCATTAAACAGATTTTTAAAGGGTACACATTTTTCATGTTGAAAGACAAACTGAAACTTTGTTTCCAGGCTTTAAAAGATAAAAAAAGACAAGTAACCCTGCTTCACCGACTCTTAGAAACTAAACAAAATAAAGCCCAAAAAAGCAAAGGGAAGCATTTGTATCCCTCATTGTTTATCCAACATTGCTTTTTTTGGGGGGGGGGCAATATAATCCCATTCTTTCAATAAAAACACACTGATTCCTTCAACAGCCACACAAAGCACCAGTTGACTAAACCCAGCAAATATCTTCACCCCCTCCTTCTCCTCCAGGAACACCACAATCTGAGGGTTTTTAAGGCTTGTCATTAACCTGAAACACCTGCCTCCACTGATCATCTCAACCCACATCATTAGCCCATTACAGGGGTGTAGATCCCAAACAGAACCAGATGAGGGAGACAGAAGCCCCGTTTACATGTAGCATTGTATTCCGATTATAACCAGTTTAAAAGTCCAATCAGAATGAAAATGCTCCATGTCAACACCTCAATCGGAATAAAAATGCTCAAACCGATTGAAATTTCAGTCGGATTGAAGGGGGTGGAATAAACCTTTTCATGAACCGAACAAATTAAAGATTACACCATGTAAACGAGCTGATCCGATTACTTTGAGTGAACGTCTTTCTGCGCATGCCTGGTTTTGCGCCAGATAATTCTGTCAGCTAACATAATGCCTTCTGTTTGTGACCCGATGCAAAAAACTATGCACGCTAACCATTACCATAGTAAACATGGTAAATATGAACGCTTAGAAATCAGCGAAATCAGACAAATCAAGAAATCAGACAAATCATGTTATCATAATCCTGTTTTTATTTGATCTGTCAGTAGCCTACGTCTCGTCTCTTTAAACCGGACTATCCTCTTTATCTCTGACTGAAAATATAACTGTATCCTTCTGGGAGAGAGTGCTAAAGCTCCTCAGGTAATATTTTTGGTGGCTTATTTGTAGAAATTATCATTCTTTCTAAATGTGATGTAAATATGTCCTGTAACTAGGCTACCAAATAAACAGAAACAGACGCAATAAGTTGCGTGTCCTCTTTCTTTTGTGAAATAGACGTTCACAAACGTCATAAACGGTAAACCACTTTATTTCTGTGTGACTAATGTCAGAGATGATTGCTAATGTGCAATTTTGACACAAATTAATTCATTATGATCAATGTGTCGCTTTTCATTATAAACCTGTGGTAAAACATCGATTCTTGGGTTTTAAATATTCAATTAAACAACAATAATGCCAGCAAACGGTCGCTCTTGTTTTGCGATCACGCTGTTCCCAGTGATTTCTTTCTGATTAGTTTTCTGATAAAACTTCCATTTTGTTGGTGAAATGATGGGTTTGTGTGATGTTGTTCCAGAGAGGCGTGTTTCGGGCGTGTTTTAAGTGAAGCGCTGTGGAGCTTCTGGCCCGAGGCTATTAACCTGGCACGGCCCGTTTAAAGCCCTGGCTCGCACTGGCCCGACAGTGGAAACGCGGCTGTGATGCACCAATCTTGACAGGATTGAAAACGTGGGAAATAATGAGCTTCCAGATCCGGCAGACAAGTGTGCGCATGTCACAAAATGATTTCGATTGAAAGTGTCAGCACATGTAAACACCAGATCGGTTTAGATAACATCCCATGTAAACAGTCAACCGGAATCCGTCAATCAGAACGATCTTAATCAGAATAGCAAAAATGTGTGCATGTAAACGGGGCTAGAGACTCTATAGAATACAGCACAGTAGAACAAAACACTCAAATAATGCCTGAATTACAAGTATATACCCAATAAAAATCATCATTAAACTGCTAAACTATGCTGGTCAGTAACAATATAAATACATCATATGATACACACAAGACTGAACTGATTAAACCATTTAACTTAGTTAATGTACCCATAATTGCAGAATATTACGGAGAACCGGCGCTGCATGGTCTCTATAGCATCTAAAGGCAGATATTAAAGGGTTAGTTCTGAGGTTAATCTGAGCTTTCTGTCCCTCCATTGACAGCCAACGCAACTTCCACTTTCAATAAAACTGAGGTTAAACCACTGGAGTCACATGGATCACTTTAATGATGTCTTTACTACCTTTCAGGGGCTTGAAAGTGGTAGTTGCGTAGCTGTCAATGGAGGGACAGAAAGATCTCAGATTTCCTTAAAAAGAGCTTCATTTGTGTTCCGAAGATGAACAAAGTCTACCGGGTTCGGAACGACATGAGGATGAGAAATTAAAATGTTTATATTTAGGTGAACTATCCCTTAAAAATTTTCAGGAAGTTTCACATCAGAACTTAAAGAAAAAACGAAAACATCACTGAGATGTTAAAAAGTTACAATGAGAACATCACACATATGAGATGATTGTTGAACAGGTCAAGGCATCACGAATGATACATTACTTGGTTTAAAAAAATTGTTGATATAAATTTGAGCAGATGAAGAGGTACATGGTAAAACTGTAGATAAAATTCACCATCAGATGGCGTCACACTTACAGGACAGATGTGTATTAGGCTATATGAGCAATTTTACGTCCTTATTTATTGTGCAATTACAATTAATTCAAAACAAAACATAAATAAATTTTTTTTATGAACTGTAATTTAATAACTACTAACAAAATTGCATTTTCGTAAGCCTACAATTTATTTAGGCCTAATTTGGACTTGCATGAAAAGAAAAATGAAGGTTTCAGCTCTTTCCAAAGTGGTGTTGTGTCACTTTTTGTCCTCCATTTGGTCAAGAATCCATTCTGGAATGTCCCTGTGATGTAAAGATGCAGAGAAATGAAATACGCTTCTATGCAAGACTGGAATTATTCATTTTGTTTAAACTATAAAAGCCAACTACATTTAAACACGCACACGCACACACACACACACACACACACACACACACACACACACACACACACACACACACACACACACACACACACACACACACACACACACACACACACACACAGAGAACGCTGACACATTTACAGTTTTAGCTGCATACAACCTGTTAACTGTCAGTGTCCCACCAGTGGGAAGCTTAGTGCTCTTTTTTTTATTGCCTTTTTTTTTTACATATCACATATTATTTTATTATTAATCTTAAATTAGATATCATTCGAAACCTTAAACTACAGTGGCCGAGAGAGCTCAACTAAAGACAACACATGCAAATAGAAAAAAACACCAGCAAATTAAGAACGCACTCACAACACTAAATACGTGTCTGTATTTGCAGCACATGTTATCAAACTGATGATGTTTTCTTTATTTGCTGGTGTTTTTTTCTATTTGCTTGTGTTTTCTTCAGTTGCACATGCAGCACATTGAGTGATCTCAGTATTCATCTTGTTCAAATCAGACATTGCCTTACGATGAAAGCGGTAGTTCAGCGGTGTGCACCTCAGGATCTCTAGGGCTGAATCCGAAATCACTCCCTAATCCCTCATTCACTATTCCCTACGTTAGTCCACTAACACTGTTCACTTGAGGGAGAGAATGAAAAGGAGTGAGCGAATTCGGACAGCCGTTGAGCGTACATCGGTTGTACACTCTTTATTGCACTAATTGTGGTGCATTATGGGATTGAATAAGTGCACTCAATAACGTCCACTATGGTTTCGGACACCACTACAAATGACTGTCCCCTCAAATAATGCCCTTTTAGTGGGTATAGGGGGCGATTTCACATTCAGCCTAGTACTTTCTCTCTTTGTTCAGTTTGTTCGGCCTGGTCAATACTTTGTGGAAGTTTATCCTGTGGTCCTGTTGCTAATATTAAAGACTTTTGATCCTTCATCTTCATACGCGTGTGTAAAACAAACCGTGACACTTGGTGGCTATTTTTAGTAAGGCCTATAGCCAACTTTGGAACACAGCTTGGTTAGCATGTGGCTTTGATGTTTTAGCAATTTCAGAGTCCAAATTGTTCTGTAAAATATATATTTCTGCATAAAATAAGTTTAGTACAGAACATCTTCTTTACAGTAAACTTAAAGTAACTTTTTTTTAAAAGTGTTTTTACTTCAGCAATCTTATTCCAAAGTGACATTTAACAGGTTTACACTAACTAAAAACTGAAATGGTACAAATAGATTTAATATTAATTTACAATGACTTTCATTTACTTTCACAAATTACTTTCAATTGCTCAAAACGTCAGCTGTGAATGATGTGAAGAAACTGAATCTCAAAATAGAAAATCCAAGTCCATCTTCAGTGTTCTGCAAGGTAGGCAAAAGTTTTTTTGTGCTAATTTTAATTTCCTGTCGCTGTGCATGCACTTTTATTGTGTGACAGTGTAAACAACAGCTCAAAACCCTTTTATTTAAAGGCTAAATTCACTTCCCGTAGACAATTCCCATTGCATTACAATTGCAAGCAGTATCGATGATGTCACTAATGTTACGTGCAGTTAAATATCCCGGTGTGTAATTTGTCCCGGTGTGTATTTTTGTGTAACAAGTGTTCTTCTCACCAATACGCTTGTTGTGCGTCGTGGAGTTTGATGTGTTTTATAGACACGATATTGTTTCTTAATCAAATGTGTTGACCCCCCTCCCCCAGCACCCCATCCTAAAACAAGTTTCCCTTTTGATTTGGACAAACAGGACGTCCCAGCCCAAACTGCAGTGTGACTCAGTCATTCAGAGCATTCAAAGACGACACTTACTGCCTTATGAAAGATCACAGAACTGTAAATCACCGTCACCAAACAGTCGTCCACTGAGGCCGAAGACTGTGAAGAAACACAACTGATGATCATTCATTTACACTCATCATCTCAGTAAATGTCTACAGAGAGGACTGATGACTTACAGTAGCGGCTGCTGTATTACTGTATTCTACTTACTCTATTACTGGTGGTGTTAAAATGTTCTTCTTCTCTAATGTGACCCCTCTCTGTCAGAGTGAGATATGAAGATTAAATATCATAATATTTTCCATAGACACTGTTAAAAAAAAAAAAAAAATCTTTCCATTGCAAAAGTTTCTTAAACTGTAAAAAATGAGAAGAAATAAGAAATGGTTCTTTTAAGAACTGTTCACTGAAAGGTTCTTGGGGGAACCAAAAATGTTCTTCTATGGTATTGTTGTGAAAACCAGCTTTTGGAACCTTTATTTTTAAGATTTCACAGTTAAAGTTGACAGGGTTTATGAATGGCATATACAAAAGATATAAAATACTTGATTCTGATTGGTCAGTCATATCATTTTGTTGTCAAATGTATGTGTATCATGATGCAAAACTGTAAATTTGACCCGTTCTTTGTAATTGTGCTAGTTTGATGCCTCTCGAATCACTCTACAGTCTCTTTCTTCTCACATACTGTAATGAAATCATTTAAACTCAAATCTATATGCAGTATATTATGTCCATTTATTGATTTCTTTATTAAATAGCTGTAAATGAAGCACAATAATATAGTGTCAGTCCTCCAGAAGTGTAAATAGAAAACTCACCCGGCTTCTTTCTCAGCCTCCAGGTTACTATTACAATGAGAAAAACAAGCAGGAACAGCACAAGCGTCGCTACAAGACTCATGAGCAGAATCACATCATGCCTGTAGTGATGGAGAGACATATTTGTGTTTATCATACAGAACTATTCTCAATTTTAATGTGCAGCAAATTCATCTGTTAAAGCTTTGTTTCTAATTTAGAGATGCAATATAAGCAAATTAATTAATTTACATGCCTTAATAAATAGTTGTTTTGCTCATTCTGGCGGTGTATCTCTGTATTAATAGTTGCTGAGGCTGTTGTTAGAGATGGATGAGCTTCATCTCTGCAATTAAAATGAACATTACATTATGCTGACATGTAATAGTTTGGTATCAGTTGCTATGAATGACTGAATAACAATGTTCACACTTACATGCGTGTCTCAGGTCTTAAATCAGTAATCATAACTGCTGCCAACAACAGAAACAGAGAAAGTTTCTTAGTGTTATCATTAATGAAAAAAGCTGTTTGTTATGGGAGCCCGTTTCAACCACATAAGGAAATAACTAATGCTTTTGTAAATCATAATTATGACATAAAAAGTTGACTTTATGTCATAATTATGACTTTTTTTTCTTATAATTTAGACATATCATAATTTTCCGTTATAATTATGAATTACTAAAGCATGATTTTATAAGTTTTTCATACTTTTTAATGTCATAATTAAAAATATTGTCGTAATTATGACTTTTTTATATTATAATTTTATGTCACAGTCTCAGCATTTTATGTCATAATTATGACTTCTATCTTATAATTTAGACTTTTGTCATAATTCTAACATTTTATGTTAGAATTTCAGTTTTATGTCACAATTTTGACTTTTTATCTCATAATTTAGACTTTTTGTCATTTAGATTTTTTTTTTGTCATAAATTCTACTTATAAATATGATTTACTTAAGCATTATTTTTTTCCATATGTGGCTGAAATTGGCTTCCATTGTATGCAGTGCATCTAAACAACGACTGTCTCCAGAGTATTTTTTTTATTTATTTTTTTATGGATAAATGATTACACATGTCATTTCGTAATTTTGACCCTGGACCACAAAACCAGTCACAAGTTGCACAGGTATATTTGTGGCAACAGCCAATAATACATTGTATGGGTCAAAATTATACATTTTTCTTTTATGCCAAAAATCATAAGGATATTAAGTAAAGATCATGTTCCATGAAGATATTTTGTAAATGACCTATTGTAAATATATAAAACATTTATTTTTGTGAGTGAATGCAGCAGAATCGTGAACATAAATGAACAACTTTAAAGTTGATTTTCTCAATGTTTCGATTTTTTGCACCCTCAGATTCCAGATTTTCAAATAGTTGTATCTCGGCCAAATATTGTCCTATCCTAACAAACCATACATCACTGGAAAGCGTATTTATTCAGCTTTTGTATGATGTATACATCTCAATTAAAAAAAAAAATGACCCATGTGACTGGTTTTGTGGTCCAGGGTCACAATTGGTAATTAAACACATTCAAAATATTTGATCTGATTAACCCAGTTCAGCTGCTCCTTACTGGTTATTATTCCATTCACACTTGTAGGATTTCTGTTTGCAGATGTCTGAGTTGTGTACCTGCAAAACAATGTAAAAAGAGAGAGAAAAATATGTTCACTCAAAAATGAAAGTACAATCGAGTCTTATCATCCCAAACCTGTATGTATACTGTATACTTTCTTTCTTCTGTGGAACACAAAAACAATGTAGGCTTGTATGCTCTTCTCCTGTACTTCTTTCCTTAAAAAATACCTTATTAGTCCAAATTGTGAACAAATTATTTAGACCAGTTTTGGGAACAGGATCAACAGGTTTTCGGGCTACAAAAGTATTTAGATGCATTTGATTCTTTTAAATGGTCAAAAGGTACACCTACTTGTCTGTCTCAGGGTCAGATAGTGTAGTTGTTGGAATATGTGTCACTGAAAGGAGAAAAACATGAAGATATTTTTAGGCCATTAAGAGTGTCACCATTTTTATAGCTGAACTGATTTGTGATCTTACCAGGTTTGGGTTCATTGACAGTGAGTTGAACAGGAGCCTGCAGATCTCCTACAGAGCAGAGGTACCATCCAGAATCACTGAGTCTCAGTCCAGTCATCAACACAGTGAAGGAGCTTCTCCCATCATCACTGATCTGGACTGATGAATTCTGGGATGTGTCAGTCCTCTTCCCAGTGTAACAGCTCTTATCTTTATATCTGCACCACTGTTTGAGTTTATACTTATATTCAGAAGTGTAGAAACACTGGACACTGACATTATCACCTTCATGTCCAGATACACTGCTGCTCTTCACAGACACATCAGGAGCTGAACACAGTCAAAAATACAATAAGATTTGTCCATAAATTGTCTTATTGGCTATAAAATGTAAATAGTCCTATCTAAATTCCCTTGATATTGATTTATTTGATATTTGTAAATGTAAATGTAAACCGAAAAATGTGGAAGTTTGGTTCCTGTACTATAGAAAGTTAATTATTCAATTGATATGCAGGAACGCTGTTCTAAAATACAAAAAATTAGTTTTTGTTTCCGTATTCAAAAAATGTCTCCTGCACTGATACCGCTTAACTGCTTTTTTAAACCACATTCAGCGAGTAATGTGATCCAGAACGAATCACTCTTATGAGACGGTTCTTTTCAGTGCATTAAAGAATAGGCTACAGAGCAACCAGTCCAACTCCAGAATGAATAGGCTTGTTTGAGAAGAGCAAAATCAGCGCAGAAGCGATCACCGGTGATCACCGCAAAATGCCGGTTAGAAATGTGACTTTGGAGTGAGACACTTGTGTGCCATTATGTAGCGGTGTCACTTGGCGAAGGGAGCAACGAAAGACAACGTAATTTCCTCATTATTTTCACCTGGGATTTTCCTATGATAATGCAGACGGTGTCCATCAGCTGAATAGGCTGTTCTTACAACAGAAATGTATTATTATTGCTGTTAACATTACTGTTGCAAATATACATTTTATACAAAAAAGTTTTAGATGTTATATATCTGTGTGCGAGTGAGTGCCTCAACTTTAAAACTTGCCATCTCATCTTTGGACCCTGCATTACCTAACATTTCTTATGAAACTTATTTAAACATAACATGACAAAATTTGTACAATGTAAGTGATGTATAGATTAATATCTTACCCTAATGTTCTATTTCTCTATCTTTTTTATTGCAGCTCATTGTTAACTCTTTTCTCATTTGTGTTCTGATGACATTGAACATAATGTTAATGCATTCTGTATATTATATACAAAGTTGTTTGTCATAAACATATCATCTCTGTATGTTTTGCCAAAAAAATAAAATAAAAAAAGAAAGAAAGAAAAGAAAAGTTGTGAACTTTTTCACAGTGTTTCTGTATTTGCTTGTATTGTGAGTATTTGGAGCACACGTGTATTAAAAAAAATATGAAGATGTTATATTAATTTGCAGCCGTTTTTTTCTATTTGCATGTGTTTTATTCAGTTGCATTGTGCTCTCTGCCACCGTAGGGCCTCCACTCAAGGGTAGAATATGATGAACAAATCTAAAAATGTTCCACATATGGTTGAAAATACCATCAATGGCCTATAGAGAGAGATATCATTCTGAGAGTTAAGACTATAAAAGAGGAAGGACGCCCTCCCTTCACTGTCACACTGCAGCCACTCTGTGTGACTGTATGACTGCTGGCCTTTACTTAAGAGAAAATAAAATTAGTCAATTTGTCTCTTATTCAGAATTGTTTATTTGTTTATTTGCCATCTCGTCTATCTTGCCCGCACTTTTTTCACTCCTCCCATCACTGTAGCCGCCTATACTCTTGCCTATATTTCAAACGAGCCTTATGACTTTACGAGTCGGTTCTTTTTATTAAGTTAAAAGGCTTGTTCACACTGAAGCGGCGCTGCTCAGATCGATCGGTGTATGACATGAATGAACAGCGAGAGCGATTAGCAGACGACACTGTATGCTTTTGAATCGCTCTCGCTGTACTTTGATGTCATACACCGATCGGTCTGTGCAGCGCCGCTTCAAGTCGAACAAGCCTAAAACATACAGCAGAACCAATGTTGTCCGATTCCCAAACGGTTCTTTTTGCTGCTTCTTGCGACCATAGTTGGCTAACAACGGCTGTGTCCCAATTCAAAGACTGGATCATTCGAAGGCCACGAAGGTCGGACTGAACGTTGTTAAATGGGACGGTCTAGCCGGAGGATTGTTCTTGTCACCAACTGTGACAGCTGTCGTTGATGAGTGGCAGTAACGTTTGTACTGGACTTTTAGAAAGTTATATTAAACTCTCTTAAAGGGGTTCACAAACTGTCTACATATCACCATTGTCCATTTCTACATGATAAAGAGTATAAACTATAATCTTATAAATTTGTATAAACTAACTAATCACATATTAGTAATAGACCTAGGCTATAAGTCAAAATTGGAATTACTTTGAATATTTTTAAAACGTATTTTTTACATATGTATCATTAGATATTTGAGTAAGCTGAAACCCAATACTTTAAAGGTGTAATTCGGTTTGCTTGTGTGTACAGAAATACATATTATAACCCAACAACACTTAGCCTACCTTTTATATTATTTACAATGTTATTTATAGCTTCATTATTTCATTTTTATATTGAATTATATTATATTTATAATAAATACATAACCTAACAACAACACTTACCTTTTTTATTATTTATAACGTTATTTATAGCTTCATTATTTCATATTTATATTATATTCTATTTTAATAAATTGCCAGAAAAAACAACAACTTTAAAGGGATAGTTCACATTGAAATTAAATTTTGGTATGTTTTAGCTTACCTCAAGGGCATCCAAGATGTAGGTGTCTTTTTTTCCGCAGTAGTTTCAATTTTGATATTTTTAGGTCAAACCGTTCTTGTCTGTCAGTCATATAATGCAGGTCTATGGTCATTATCTCAAAGAGCATGCACAGAGTCCAAATTAAAACAATTCCCCGTCGTCCAAATTAAACAATTCCCCATCGTAAGTACACATTGATGGCCTAAGACACGAAACGAGCGGTTTGTGTGAGAAAACGAACAGTTTTTATATCGTTTTTACCTCTTGAACTCAGCCACGTCCAAGTGATCTGAGAGCGCGGGCGGGTATAGATATATACACTAGATGTCGCCTTGGCTACTGCGAAACCGTAGCCAAGGCGACATCTATTGTATATATCTATACCCGCCCTATACCTGCCACCCATACTTACGATGGGGAATTGTTTAATTTGGACGACGGGGAATTGTTTTAATTTGGACTCTGTGCATGCTGTTTGAGACAGTGACCATCGACCTGCATTATATGACTGACAGACAAGAACGGTTTGACCTAAAAATATCACAATTGAAACTACTGCGGAAAAAAAGACACCTACATCTTGGATGCCCTTGAGGTAAGCTAAAACATACCAAAAATTAATTTCAAAGTGAACTATTCCTTTAATTCGTAAATCGTAATTTGAACGTAATTTGAAAAAAAAAAAGTTTTTTACCTGATTGGACCGTCAGATACAAATAATAACCAGCGTCTACAGTGTCATAGCCACCAATCTCCACAGCGCACCAGTAATATCCAGAGATCTCCAGTTTGTCCCATCGCACTGTAAAAATATTCTGGTCTGGATAATCAGTGATGGAAAATTTCCCTGTCTCTCCTGAATATGCCAATATACTGCAAGTGCCCCAATCTCTCCCCTGACACAAATATTTGCGGTTTCCTTTATGTTGTTTATCATACACACATGGAATAATGCCAGATGATCCAGATTTCACTGCTATATTAAGTTCCAGTGTATTAACTCCAGCACCACCTGTAGACAAGAATAAACGTAGGGGAGAAAACATAAAACACAAACTGCACATGATGTATATAGAAGAATTATAACTTAAACCATTTTAAAAATGTAACAACAGACTGTACAATGGTTTAGTAATACTTTAAACAAAATTATATTTTCTTACCCGAGATGTAAAGTAAAATCCCAGAGAGAATCAGAAGATAAATCATGTCTATAGTGGAGTGTGTGTGTATGAGAGGAGCTGGTCACTTCTTGAAGTGTCTCTGTTTCCTCCTGTTTCTGTATCAGAGCAGAAATATCACCTGAAACCACATAAGCGTCAGCAAGTGAGCAAAGTAGCAGCAGCAAACTCAAACTAGCCACAACACAACAATCAACATTTTACTTATGGCTAATTTGATTTGTGAACAGGTTAAAGCATGTTAAAATATACTGTAGTAGTGGTATAATCTGAATAAGCAGATTCTCTTGTTCAATTTGATATAAAACATTTACTCAAAAATACTAAATAAAACACTTTCTTCACTCTCAATTACTGGACAAAATATTGCATTATTCAAGTCACCATTTTGACAAAACTGTAAAAGCGATTAACACATAAATTGTTGTTTAATTGTTATTTAGTTTTTTAATCATTGGTTTTACTATATATATATATATATATATATATATATATATATATATATACACATAAATGGCTTGAGGTGCTGGAAGGGGTTCATGGGGGTTGGTTTAAAATAATTTTGAATAAGTAAATTTGATTGACAAAATAAATGCATACAAAATCTAAACTGTACATGTTTTCAAATACTACAACTCAAAATATTTCAAAACACTATTCATAGCAAAGAATATAGGAAATTATATTAAAGTTTGAGATAAATAGTATTGCATCCATCCCAGTGTCTCATATTTCCTTAAAATAATTCACAATTATGTATTTAAAATGTGGCTACATTGGTTCCTGTAGTGAGTGTGCAAGTAAAATAATAATGTGTGAGTGTGAATCTGTGGCCTTTGGACAGAAACCAACCACAAAAACACACGAGTCAGTAAAGAAGCAACACATTCACACAGAGACTGACCTCAGCTCCACTGGCACTGTTCACCACATGGACATCAGATACAGTGTGATACATACAGTATATGGGCAGACAAAAAAAAATGATGTCTCTGTTGACGGCCATTCAAAAGAAAAAAGTAGTGTATATCCAGAATATATAGCAACATACTATATAGACGACAGACCAGGGATGGTTGTAACATTTTTGACATTTCTGTCTGTATCTTGGAGTTTTTTTAAGCCAGTTCAAAATGTGATTCAGGAACTAGTTACAAGTGTCAGCTATTAAATGACATGGCTGTTATCTTTGCAGCACAAACAGAAAAATGTGCTTAGTTTCAAATGAGGGGTGAAATGTTCCAATACATAGTCCGGGTTAGTTGAAATATACCCAGAGGTGAGATGTAACATTATGATATTCACCGGGGCGATATGTAACATTAGGAAATAATAAAATATATATTTTGAAAGCTTTTTATTCAACACAGGCTTTTTAACATAATTAGTGTGTGTGTGTGTGTGTGTGTGTGTGTGTGTGTGTGTGTGTGTGTGTGTGTGTGTGTGTGTGTGTGTGTGTGTGTGTGTGTGTGTGCTGTGTGTGTGTGTGTGTGTGTGTGTGTGTGTGGCAAAACTGAATAAAATGAGCAAATGTGCACCAGCTTCAACAATCGAACACTATTTGTGTGTTTGAGTGTGTTGTTCCTAGTTGGAAAAAATTGTTACAGTCATTTATAGGTCTCCCCTACACATTACAAAACAAGACAGGACAATAGAACATGAAGCCAAAGGCAAACAAACCAGAAAACACACACACACACGTTATGGTTTCAGTATTTTTGGCCCTGTTTACAGCTGGTATTAAGATGTGTTTTGGTCGATCGGATCACAAGTAGACGAGGGAGACACATACATGTTTACACCTGGTGTTTTAATCCGTCTCTTTTGTCCACTTTCAAACACTTCTGTCCTGATTTCTTCGAGGGGAGGGTCTAGGGGCGGGTATATTTATGGACTTTTTCAGATCTTTCGATCTAATGGACGAAATAAGCTCACGCAATTTACATATTAACATATGACCGGAGAAAACAGAAAAACACACAGAGAGCAATAGCTTTCGTTTCTGCTCTGACAGCCACTAGACCAGCCGAATGTGTTGAGTAGAAATCAGGAATGGTGAGAGAACATTGTGCTTGGTACGTTTTTCGTCTTCAAACCAAACTTAGATCTCCAGCCAAAATTTAAATCCCGTCTGGCTAGTACACTTCCCATAATGTTAACGCATTATGTCAGTAGGTGGAGAGTAGACGGTCCGTTGAACAAGCGTCTGGATGCAGTCTCAGGATAAAGACTTGATGCTTGATGACTTGATACTTGAGTCAATGGTGTTAAAGTTGCAATCAATTTCTTCCATGTTAAACAAAGAAATGATGATGAACTTGCAATTTTAGTTTGACTCTCTAACGGTTGAGGAAGTAACACATGTCTTGATGTGTTGAGGCCTGTGTCTTGATGTGGTGTGTGAGCTCTGAGGCCGGGTGAGTTCATACTCGAACAGCAACCAGAAGACGCAGAGAAGAGAGAAGGAGAGAGGTCACTCAGACAGTGGCCTTTAACTCCTCAGTGAGCCAATAGGAACTTAACCCATCACAGAAAACTTTCTGCATTTTTACATTATCAATGTCAAAATATTACACAATTTTCTATCTTTGAGGGGACATTTGGTCCTCTCTATGTAGGTTAAACAAGAACGAACACACACACGAGTTTCCATGTTTTATGGGGAGTTTCTATAGACATAATGATTTTTATACTGTACAAACTGTATTCTATCCCCTAACCCAAAACAATCCTACACATCTCAGAAAACCTTCTGCATTTTTACATTTTCAAAAAACATAATTTATATGATTTATAAGCTGTTTTACTCATGGGGTCCAAAAACAATGTCCCCACAAGATCAAACATTTCTGGTATTTTCTGGTACATTTTGTGCTCATAACATACCTAAACCACACACACACACACACACACACACACACACACAAACTGAAAAGTCCACAGATGAAAGGAGTCAAAAGATTTTTTTGAACTACAAAAAAACTACTACTACTTTTGTTTAATGGAACAGAAAGTGAAGAAATGATACGCACACAAATATATGCCTTTAAAATATATAAATACTGTTAAAAAAGACTATCACATTTCAAAGAAGGCTAGTTATGAACTCGACTAATAGTTTAATTTACGGTCCGTATAACGCTGTTCATATGGGTCCTTTTGAAAAAAAGGGGAAGGGAGGGGGATCAAGCAAACGTAAAGTTAACTTAATGTGTCTGTGATCTGTTAGATGTTCATGTAAAGCAAGCCTAAAAAAAACTACTCTTGTGATAGTTAGTCCTATTCTGTTCCTGTGTTATTCTCACTGTTGTTGTTCACAAGTTCACACTTATATATAATTAGATGGAGTAAAGCTATATGCACATTTGGCTAACTGAAAGTGTGGAGACGGGGTGGTGGAGGGATGCTGATCAACTGTAAATGAACAGAGGCAAGTCTGCTGTATATATACCTCTTATTTTTAATTACACTGAACAAAAGTATAAACGCAACACATTTGTTTTTGCCCCCATTTTTCATGAGCTGAACTCAAAGATCTAAGACTTTTTACACAAAAGGCCTATTTTTCTCAAATATTGTTCACAAATCTGTCTAAATCTGTGTTAGTGAGCACTTCTCCTATTCTGAGATAATTCTTCCACCTCACAAGTGTGGCATATCAAGATGCTGATTAGACAGAATGATTATTGCACAGTTGTGCTCTTCAATGGCTGTGCGAAGTTGCTGGATATTGGCAGGACCTGAAACATGCTGTCGTATACGCCGATCCAGAGCATCCCAAACATGCTCAATGGGTGACATGTCCGGTGAGTATGCTGGCCATGCAAGACCTGGGATGTTTTCAGCTTCCAGGAATTGTGTACGTATCCTTGCAACATGGGGCCGTGCATTGTCATGCTGCAACATGAGGTGATGGTCGTGGATGAATGGCACAACAATGGGCCTCAGGATCTCATCACGTTATCTCTGTGCATTCAAAATGCCATCAATAAAATGCACCTGTGTTCGTTGTCCATAACATACGCCTGCCCATAGCATAACCCCACCGCCACCAAGGGCCACTCGATCCACAACGTCGACATCTGCAAACCGCTCACCCACACGACGCCATTCACGCTGTCTGCCATCTGCTCTGTACAGTGAAAACCGGCATTCATCCGTGAAGAGAACACCTCTCCAAAGTGCCAGATGCCATCGAATGAGAGCATTTGCCCACTCAAGTCGGTTACGACGATGAACTGCAGTCAGTTCGAGACCCTGATGAGGACGACGAGCATGCAGATGAGCTTCCCTGAGACGGTTTCTGACAGTTTGTGCAGAAATTCTTTGGTTATGCAAAACCGATTGTTGCAGCAGCTGTCCGGGTGGCTGGTCTCAGACGATCTTGGAGGTGAAGATGCTGGATGTGGAGGTCCTGGGCTGGTGTGGTTACACGTGGTCTGCGGTTGTGAGGCCGGTTGGATGTACTGCCAAATTCTCTGAAACGCCTTTGGAGACGGCTTATGGTAGAGAAATGAACATTCAATTCACGGCAACAGCTCTGGTGGACTTTCCGGCAGTCAGCATGCCAATTGCACGCTCCCTCAAAACTTGCGACATCTGTGGCATTGTGCTGTGTGATAAAACTGCACATTTTAGAGGAGGGATGTCCCGATACCACTTTTTCACTTCCGATACCGATACCGCAGATCTGGCTATTTGCCGATACCGATATCAATCCGATATTTTTATTTTATTCTTGAACTAATACTACTACTACTAATAAAATATATTGGAAGCACTTTGCTCAATTAGCCACCTAATAACATCTCACTCAAATGGAGAACAAATACTTCTAGTCCACAACAACAGTTGATTATGAAAGACTGCCACCCCTTTATTCAAACACTACAAAAATAAATAAATACAGTCTCTCTCTCTCTCACACACACACACACACACACACACACACACACACACACACACACACACACCAAATTCCATACAGAGGTATGAGGGATTTGTTTATCTCTCTCTCTCTCTCTCTCTCTCTCTCTCTCACACACACACACACACACACACATTTATTTTATTCCGGCAGGAACCGGCGAACATTTAAAGACTTTAATGACACAAAATAAATCAACAACAAAAAGAAAGTAAAAGACAGTAGCCCCTCACGGACGACTGCTGTCACATAATAAAACATAAAAACCACAACATAAGTTCAGGCCTGTCCTCTCTCGCTCTTCACTGTTGTCGCTCCTCCTTTATGCTTCCGCTCCTCCGTGAGAGATACGAGACCGGTGCGTCGCGCAGGTGTCGCTCATCAGTAATCCACCGGCACCACTGGCCTCGTGCCGCTCTCTCACGGCCCTCGGCCTCGTCCTGCTCGCCACAGTAATATTCAAGCATTTAGGCGATGGTTTAAGCTAGATTTTCCCATGGTTTGTGTTTGATAGGTTTCGGATCATATTTTTTTCTCCCCTCCGATCTCCGATCTAGCGTTCTGGGCCAGTATCGGCACGATACCGATGACGTGGATCGGATCGGGATATCCCTATTTTAGAGTGGCCTTTTATTGTGGCCAGCCTAAGGCACACCTGTGCAATAATCATACTGTCTAATCAGCATCTTGATATGCCACACCTGTGAGATGGATGGATTATCTCGGCAAAGGAGAAGTGCTCACTAACACAGGTTTAGACAGATTTGTGAACAATATTTGAGAGAAATATGTCTTTTGTGTACATAGAAAAAGTCTTAGATCTTTGAGTTCAGCTCATGAAAAATGGGGGCAAAAACAAAAGTGTTGTGTTTGTTGTTTATTTCAAGTTTCAGGGATTTACTTACGAAGACGGACCAGCTTTTTTACAAGATTGTTTGCCGCGGTAATCACAAGATTACTGAAATAAATGACTTACATGTATTTTTATATGTATTATTGTCCTTCTGAACCGTGAGTTTAACAGGAACCTGGAGATCTCCAGCAGAGCAGAAGTACCATCCAGAGTCTCAGTCCAGTCATCAACACAGTGAAGGAGCTTCTCCCATCATCACTGATCTGGACTGATGGATTCTGGGATGTGTCAGTCCTCTTCTCAGTGTAACAGCTCTGATCTTTATATCTGCACCACTGTTTGAGTTTATTCTGATATCCAGAAGTGTAGAAACACTGGACACTGACATTATCACCTTCATATCCAGATACACTGCTGTTCATCACAGACACATCAGGAGCTGAACACAGAGCAAACAAACAAACAAAAAAGTTGGATTTAGTATTTTGTTAAATCTACTGCAGCATAAAACCCCATATCACACAGAGGAAAAGTATTTTTTTTTATTTATTTTTTTTAAATAGAAAACAGTCTTGTTGAACAGTTAAATACAAATGTTTTCTGTCATCTGGTTTTGCATGAATCTCCACAGCGCACCAGTAACTTCCAGAGTCTGAAGATGTTGCATTGGTGAGTTTCACAGTAAAAATATTGTGGGCTGGATAATCAGTTATTGTCCATTTCCCTGTATCGTTTGCACGGGCTGTGATTTGGCAGAATGACCAAGTAAACCCTCTACACCAGAACTTTGAGTTTAGTTTATACTGACTGTCATACAGATCCTCCTTCTCTCACAGTTACATTATCTAATGTCTTCATGCTCAAAGTTTCTGTAGAAAACAAACAAACACACACACACACTTAAACTGCTATAGGAATGGTTTGACAAAAGAGTATTTTAGTTAAACATGCACTTGAAAAGGTTCGGATCAAAGCAAAGAGCCGAGGCAGCCTTACAGTACAACACTTCCCAAAGAAATATGCACAAATATAATGTACAAAACACTGAATCTGAAGGCCTTATATTATTGACCCTTAATTCATAAAAATAGATATTTTATATAATGCATGGTGTGCTTCATGCATCATACGAACCAGGCAGAACAGAATTTACACAAGCATCTTATTTCATTCTCCAAACTAAAATTACAATTCCATTCTTGTTTGGGTATCGAGCCCAACAAAACATCACTGACACACATGCAGACAAGAGTCAGGTATGTAATGTAAAAAGCAGAATTGAGAACCTTTTCATACATTATCAATTTCAGGGTGTTACGAACTGCTCAGAGACTTGGGGTGAAGATCCAAATGCAGATTTATTGGGACAATCCAGAATCGTACATATTACAGGAAAAAGGTCAAACACACAGGCAGAGAATCAAAAACCCAAGACACAGGAAACTAGGATAACGCTCAGAACTGCAGTGCAACGAGACATTTCACAAAGTAAGAGTGAATACACAGGGCTTAAATAGACAAAAGTGAACAAGATAATAACACACAAGTGGAAGTAATCAGAACATGATTATCCAGGCAATGGGTTATGGGAAATGTAGTTCATGGTGAGATAAAGCAGAATGATGGAGTGCCCTCAGCTGGTGGTTGTGACACAGTGACAGTTTTCACAGTTATGTCAAATAAATGGATATATTTATAACATTGGCTGGCCATAATAAAATCTTTGCCGTTTCATAATCGTTTACCATTTAAATTTCGCTTTGAAATAGCAGGTTCCATTGTGACAACATGCCCCACTATATTGGTCATTGTAGAATGAGTCTGTACCTTTTTATCTTGGGTAATAATTGCAGGCATTTTGATACATTACTTGGTTTAAAAAAATTGTTGATATAAATTTGAGCAGATGAAGAGGTACATGGTAAAACTGTAGATAAAATTCACCATCAGATGGCGTCACACTTACAGGACAGATGTGTATTAGGCTATATGAGCAATTTTACGCAGAGAATTTAATGTCCTTATTTATTGTGCAATTAAAATGAATTCAAAACAAAACATGAACTGAAAAGTAAAATAACTTTGTTTTTTTATTATAATTTTTAAATGAACTGTAATTTAATAACTACTAAAAAAATTGCATTTCCGTAAGCCTACAATTTATGTAGGCCTAATTTGGACTTGCGTGAAAAGAAAAATGAAGGTTTCAGCTCTTTCTAACGTGTTGTTGAGTCACTTTTGTCCTCCATTTGGTCAAGAATCCATTCTGGAATGTCCCTGTGATGTAAAGATGCAGAGAAATGAAATACACTTCTATGCAAGACTGGAATTATTCATTTATAAAAGCCAACAATATTTAAACGCACACACACACACACACACACACACACACACACACACACACACACACACACACACACACACACACACACACACACACACACACACACACACACACACACACAAACAACGCTGACACATTTACAGTTTTAGCTGCATACAACCTGTTAACTGTCAGTGTCCCACCAGTGGGAAGCTTAGTGCTCTTTTTTATTGCCTTTTGTTTCCTATCACATATCTTATTATTCATCTTAAATTAGATATCATTCGAAAGCTTAAACTACGGTGGCTGAGAGAGCTCAACTAAAGAAAACACATGCAAATAGAAAAAACACCAGCAAATTAAGAAAACGCACTCACAACACTGAATTTGTCTGTATTTGCAGCACATGTGATCAAACTGATGATGTTTTCTTTATTTGATGGTGTTTTTTTCTATTTGCATGTGTTTTCTTCAGTTGCACTTGCAGCACATTGAGTGATCTCAGTATTCATCTTGTTCAACTCAGACATTGCCTTACGATGAAAGCGGTAGTTCAGCGGTGTGCACCTCAGGATCTCTAGGGCTGAATCCGAAATCGCTCCCTAATCCCTCATTCACTATTCCCTACGTTAGTCCACTAACATTGTTCACTTGAGGGAGAGAATGAAAAGGAGTGAGTGAATTCGGACAGCCGTTGAGCGTACATCGGTTGTACATTCTTTATTGCACTAATTGCGGTGCATTATGGGATTGAATAAGTGCACTCAATAACGTCCACTATGGTTTCGGACACCATTACAAATGGCTGTCCCCTCAAATAATGCCCTTTTTGTGGGTATAGGGGGCGATTTCACATTCAGCCTAGTACTTTCTCTCTTTGTTCAGTTTGTTCGGCCTCGTCAATACTTTGTGGAAGTTTATCCTGTGGTCCTGTTGCTGATATTAAAGACATGTGGCTTTGATGTTTTAGCAATTTCAGAGTCCAAATTGTTTTGTAAAATATATATTTTTGCATAAAATAAGTTTAGTACAGAACATTTTCTTTACAGTAAACTTAAAGTAATTTTAAAAAAAAAGTGTTTTTAGTTCAGCAATCTTATTCCAAAGTGACATTTAACAGGTTTACACTAACTAAAAACTGAAATGGTACAAATAGATTTATTAATTTACAATCAATTACTTTCATTTGCTCATAACTTCATTAAGAAGGAGCAGGGTGTGTATGGATATGAACTCACAGCCTTTCGAGGTTTTTTCACAGAGCTGTAGATCACGTCGCCCTCTGGATCCACTGACGATAAAGCCTGTGAATAAACATGATCAGCTTAAGAATAAGAATTCTGGGGATTTCCATTTCTTTCCTTTTTAGCATTTAGTAATTCTTTGTAAAAAACACTTTAAATATAAATTATAAGTGGGCATTAAACCCAGTTCTTTCCAACTAGGATTCATTTCATTTAGCATGATGTTTTCTTTCTGGAAACTGGATAAGCCTATCCCAATCCTTCCTCTCGTGTCAGACATGAGCTGTAAATGATGTGAAGAAACTGTATCTCAAAATACAAAATACAAGTCCATCTTCAGTGTTCTGCAAGGTAGGCAAAAGTTTTTTGTGCTAATTTTAATTCCCTGTCGCTGTGCATGCACTTTTATTGTGTGACAGTGTAAACAACAGCTCAAAACCCTTTTATTTAAAGGCTAAATTTACTTCCCGTAGACAATTCCCATTGCATTATTGCAAGCAGTATCGATGATGTCACTAATGTTATGTGCAGTTAAATATCCCGGTGTGTAATTTGTCCCGGTGTGTATATTTGTGTAACAAGTGTTCTTCTCACCAATACGCTTGTTGTGCGTCGTGGAGTTTGATGTGTTTTATAGACACAATATTGTTTCTTAATCAAATGTGTTGACCCCCCTCCCCCAGCACCCCATCCTAAAACAAGTTTCCCTTTTGATTTGGACAAACAGGATGTCCCAGCCCAAACAACAGTGTGACTCAGTCATTCAGAGCATTCAAAGACGACACTTACTGCCTTATGAAAGATCACAGAACTGTAAGTCACCGAACAGCCGTCCACTGAGGCCGAAGACTGTGAAGAAACACAACTGATGATCATTCATTTACACTCATCATCTCAGTAAATGTCTACAGAGAGGACTGATGACTTACAGTAGCGGCTGCTGGACTGATGGATGTCATCTGGTTTTCAGAGGCGGTCTGCATCAAACACAAACACAGATTTAGATTCTTTTCTGAAGATTTCTGAATTCCATCAGTGTGTAAACTACTTACTGTATTACTGGTGTTGTTAAAATGTTCTTCTTCTCTAATGTGACCCCTCTCTGTCAGAGTGAGATATGAAGATTAAATATCATAATATTTTCCATAGACACTGTAAAAAAAAAAAAAAACCTTTATGGAATCTTTCCATTGCACAAAAGTTTCTTTATAATGTAAAAAAGTTCTTTAGTTTTTTCAAAATGGTTGTTTTAAGAACTGTTCACTGAAAGGTTCTTTGGGGAAACAAAAATGTTCTTCTGTGGTATTGTTGTGAAAAACAGCTTTTGGAACCTTTATTTTTAAGATTATACAATTACAGTTGACAGGGTTTATGAATGGCATATACAAAATATATAAAATACTTGATTCTGATTGGTCACTTGTATCTTTTTGTTGTCAAATGTGTGTGTATCATGATGCAAAACAAAATTTGACCCGTTTTTTTGTCTCCATTTTTGTAATTGTGCTAGTTTGATGCCTCTTTCTTCTCACATACTGTAATCCATATGAAGAGTTCAGATGCAAAAGCCTCTAAATGTCATCTGAAATTTTCTTATAGAATGATCATTTTTATCAAGCTTGTGTATTTAAGTTCAGTAATTTCACTTAAATGACAATTAATAGGTAATCTTCATTGCCATTTAAGTGAAATTATTGAATTTAAATATACGAGCTTGATAAAAATGATCATTCTATAAGACATTTTCAGATGGCATTTAGAGGCTTTTGCATCTGAACTCTTCATATATACAGTATATTATACCCATTTATTGATTTCTTTATTAAGTAGCTGTAAATGAAGCACAATAATATACTGTCAGTCCTCCAGAAGTGTAAAGAGAAAACTCACCCGGCTTCTTTCTCAGCCTCCAGGTTACTATTACAATGAGAAAAACAAGCAGGAACAGCACAAGCGTCGCTACAAGACTCATGAGCAGAATCACATCATGCCTGTAGTGATGGAGAGACATATTTGTGTTTATCATACAGAACTATTCTCACTTTTAATGTGCAGCAAATTCATCTGTTAAAGCTTTGTTTCTAATTTAGAGATGCAATATAAGCTAATTCATTAATTTACATGCCTTATATAGTTGTTTTGCTCATCCTGGCGTTGTATTTCTGTATTAATAGTCGCTGAGGCTGTTGTTAGAGATGGATGAGCTTCATCTCTGCAATTAAAATTAACATTACATTATGTTGACATGTAATAGTTTGGTATCAGTTGCTTTGAATGACTGAATAACAATGTTCACACTTACATGCGTGTCTCAGGTCTTAAATCAGTAATCATAACTGCTGCCAACAACAGAAACAGAGAAACAAGTTGCTTAGTTTGATCAGAGTGTTATCATTAATGAAAGAAGCTGTTTGTTATGGGAGCCCGTTTCCACCACATAAGGAAATAACGAATGCTTTTGTAAATCATAATTATGACATAAAAAGTTGACTTTATGTCATAATCGTGACTTTTGATGTCATAATTATGACTTTTTTTCTTATAATTTAGACTTATGTCATAATTTTCTGTTATAATTATGAATTAAGCATGATTTTATACATTTTCATACTTTTTAATGTAATTAAAAATGTTGTCGTAATTATGACTTTTTATGTCATAATTTAGACTTTATCATAATTATGACTTTTTATGTCATAAATTCTACTTTTATGTCATAAATATGATTTACTAAAGCATTATTTTTTTTCGTATGTGGCTGAAATGGGCTTCCATTGTATGCAGTGCATCTAAACAACGACTGTCTCCAGAGTATTTTATTTTTTTCTGATGGATAAATGATTACACATGTCATTTCATAATTGGTAATTAAACACATAAAACATATTTGATCTGATTAACCCAGTTCAGCTGCTCCTTACTGGTTATTATTTCATTCACACTTGTAGGATTTCTGTTTGCAGATGTCTGAGTTGTGTACCTGCAAAACAATGTAAAAAGAGAGAGAAAAATATGTTCACTCAAAAATGAAAGTACAATCGAGTCTTATCATCCCAAACCTGTCATCTGTAAACTTATACTTTCTTTCTTCTGAGGAACACAAAAACAATGTAGGCTTGCATGCTCTTCTCGTGTACTACTTTCCTTAAAAAAAATACCTAATCAGTCCAAATTGTGAACAAATTATTTAGACCAGTTTTGGGAACAGGATCAACAGGTTTTCGGGCTACAAAAGTATTTAGATGCATTTGATTCTTTTAAATGGTCAAAAGTACACCTACTTGTCTGTCTCAGGGTCAGATGGTGTAGTTGTTGGAATATGTGTCACTGAAAGGAGAAAAACATGAAGATATTTTTAGGCCATTAAGAATGTCACCATTTTTATAGCTGAACTGATTTGTGATCTTACCAGGTTTGGGTTCATTGACAGTGAGTTGAACAGGAACCTGCAGATCTCCTACAGAGCAGAGGTACCATCCAGAATCACTGAGTCTCAGTCCAGTCATCAACACAGTGAAGGAGCGTCTCCCATCATCACTGATCTGGACTGATGGATTCTGGGATGTGTCAGTCCTCTTCTCAGTGTAACAGCCCTTATCTTTATATCTGCACCACTGTTTGAGTTTATTCTTATATCCAGAAGTGTAGAAACACTGGACACTGACATTATCACCTTCATGTCCAGATACACTGCTGCTCTTCACAGACACACCAGGAGCTGAACACAGTCAAAAAGACAATAACATTTGTCCATCAATTGTCTTATTGGCTATAAAATGTAAATAGGCCTATCTAAATTCCCTTGATATTGATTTATTTGATATTTGTAAGTGTTTGCTATATGGTTGGTAACACACTTTATTCAAAACCGAAAAATGTGGAAGTTTGGTTCCTGTACTATAGAAAGTCAATTATTCAATTGATATGCAGGAACGCTGTTCTAAAATACTAAAAATTCGTTTTTGTTTCCGTATTCAAAAAATGTCTCCTGAACTGATACCGCTTAACTGCTTTTTTAAACCACATTCAGCGAGTAATGTGATCCAGAACGAATCACTCTTATGAGACGGTTCTTTTCAGTGCATTAAAGAATAGGCTACAGAGCAACCAGTCCACGCGAAATGCATGCTGGTTAGAAATGTGTCAGAGTGTGGTCCTGTACCATAGACTGTATTAAAGGCTCTGATGTCCTGCTGACGTAGGCTATGTAAAAAAACTCTTGCGAAGGCGAGGCGGACGTGTCGGATTCTGCAGTTGATCTCCACCGACTGCGCTGAGTAAAAGCACGATGGGAAACGATTTGCTGACGACACAGCTTAATGTTCATTGGTTTAAACAACCGTAATATATTGTTTTCTTTTACAATGTTTGATTTTAAAACCCTGATATCCTGCTTTTATGTGTATAAATGACGTGTGACTATTCCTAAACTTTCTGACAGTGCGATTTTTCTATGTGATTGTTGTCATATTTAGGTCTGTAAAAATAAATAAAAACATATCTGTGGGCCTAATAAACATGTCTTTTAAATGGAAATAAATAACAAGTACTTTGGGTGTCTCGTTCATCATATTTATTTTCATATAAAAGCAACAGAACTTAAGCAACAGTTTATCAGCAACAAAGCGCACGAGTGTGAATCCCGCGATATCCACCCTTGATATCAAAGGTGTCTGATCCACTACGAGAAGTTTTATCTTTAAGATGTGTGTGTAAGATATGGACAGTAAAAGAGCACACAACGGAAGTGACGAAGCCTTCAAGTGGGGACTTTGGAGTGAGACACTTGTGTGCCATTATGTAGTGGTGCCACTTGGCGAAGGGAGCAACGAAAGACAACTAGTTTCCTCATTATTTTCACCTGGGATGTTCCTATGATAATGCAGACGGTGTCCATCAGCTGAATAGGCTGTTCTTACAACAGAAATGTATTATTATTGCTGTTAACATAACTGTTGCAAATATACATTTCATACAAAAAAGTTTTAGATGTTATATATATCTGTGTGTGAGTGAGTGCCTCAACTTTAAAACTTGCCATCTCATCTTTGGACCCTGCATTACCTAACATTCCTTATGAAACTTATTTAAACATAACCTGACAAAATGTGTACAATGTAACTGATGTATAGATTAAAATCTTACCCTGATGTTCTATTTCTCTATCTTTTTTATTGCAGCTCATTGTTAACTCTTTTCTCATTTGTGTTCTGATGACATTGAACATATTGTTCATGCATTTTGTATATTATATACAAAGTTGCTTGTCATAAACATGTCATCTCTGTATGTTTTGCCCCCCCCCAAAAAAAAAAAGAAAAAGAAAGAAAGAAAAGAAAAGTTGTGAACTCTTGCACTGTGTTTCTGTATGTGGTTGTGAGTATTTGGAGCACACGTGTGTTAAAAAAAAATATGAAGATGTTTTATTAATTTGCAGCGTTTTTTTTTTCTATTTGCATGTGTTTTATTCAGTTGCATTGTGCTCTCTGCCACCGTAGGGCCTCCACTCAAGGGTACAATATGATGAACAAATCTAAAAATGTTCCACATATGGTTGAAAATACCATCATTGGCCTATAGAGAGAGATAACATTCTGAGAGTTAAGACTATAAAAGAGGAAGCCCTCCCTTCACTGTCACACTGCAGCCACTCTGTGTGACTGTATGACTGCTGGCCTTTACTTAAGAGAAAATAAAATTTGTCAATTTGTCTCTTATTCAGAATTGTTTATTTGTTTATTTGCCATCTCGTCTATCTTGCCTGCACTTTTTTCACTCCTCCCCTCACTGTAGCCGCATGCTCTTGCCTATATTTCAAACGAGCCTTATGACTTTACGAGTCAGTTCTTTTTATTAAAGCCACACTAAGTAGAAATTGTGTCGCTGTGGAATACTTGCACTGTCGTAAATATATTAGCCTATATTATAACGTTTTTACATGATTGCAGCTAAATCACAAGTAAATAGTCTATAGTCTAGGCCTACTGTATAATTTAATTTGTGTTGTTTTTATTGGAATGTAAACATTACAAAATGCCAGATAACATCAATTAAGTTAAATGTACGTCGCATTATTTCATAACATTGGCCGTTATGATGTCATTAGACATGATTATTGCAATTTATCATAATAGTTTGCAAATTGTGCTCGTTTACACTTTACAACCTCTACGTTAGGCTTATTTATGTCCTGAAAAATTATGTGAGATATTGAAAGCTGTTCTCATGATAATCGCAGGAATCAACGTCAACAGCGTCGTCTGATATCCCTCAGGACTACGTGATAAATACACCTCACAGTCACAACACCGGAGTTCAGCTGGCAAACTAATTCGTGAGGCATAGCTATCTAATTTATCAAAACGATTCCATTTGCACCTGGTCACATAAATGTATTTTTGCGAAACGGATTTAAATTCGATCTTCAATTCTCGCGCTATATGCAGATTTAATGGAGTGCACGTCACCGCAATAAGAGAGAGCAGTAAGCCTGGTAAGATAATTTCGTTTCTTTACTTTTAATGATGAAGATTGTGTGTTAAGCGTCTGCGACTTACTTTCACTTTGATTTGCGATAGTTTGCACGTTGGCTTGATGCAGTTGCTCATCTGCGGTGATGCGTGTTCCAGCCATTGACTGTAAAAAAATAGGTTCCAGCGCGTCGTCATATCTGGATATAACATATAACCTATAACACGCTCTCACACTTTTTTTTCTTTTCTTTTTTTTAGCATTTTTGGGAGGAGTACAATTTACATATGTGGTTTCAACAACCATATGCATTTACACTTGTCCAGTTTCGTCTGGAATGCGTCTCAGATCTCCTCCTGAAGTGGTTTGAGGGATCGGATTCAAATCCGTCTCAAATGCGTTTCGGAGGGCATTTACACCTGGTCTTTTCACGATCGGATAGCTATCCGAGAAAACGCATAAAGTGGCCAGGTGTAAACAGCCCCCATGACAAAAACATATGCACGAAAGCCGAAAACAAACGCTGGTTGGCCTCTCACGTCCAAATTTGACGAAGTGGTGGGGGAAGTGACGTATGCCGTAAAGCAGTCGAATTTTGTAGTTCTTTTTGTGCTCTGGTTACTACCCAAACACCGAAGTTACATAGTGCCAGTAAAAGCGATACAGACCCTGTCAGGCTATGGCAGACGTGTCATTCAACCTATTGTAAGTCGCTGTACCATCACAAGGATCTTGGAAATATATTATGAAGGTTGAAAAGTTACATAGTGTTGCTTTAAGTTAAAAGGCTTGTTCACACTGAAGTGGCGCTGCACAGACCGATCGGTGTATGACATGAATGCACAGCGAGAGCGATTAGCAGACGACACTGTATGCTTTTGAATCGCTCTCGCGGTACTTTGATGTCATACACCGATCGGTCTGTGCAGCGCCACTTCAAGTCGAACAAGCCTAAAACATACAGCAGAACCAATGTTGTCCGATAGTTGGCTAACAACGGCTGTGTCCCAATTCAAAGGCTGGATCATTCGAAGGCCACAAAGGTCGGACTGAACGTTGTTAAATGGGACGGTCTAGCCGGAGGATTGTTCTTGTCGCCAACTGTGACAGCTGTCGTTGATGAGTGGCAGTAACGTTTGTACTGGACTTTTAGAAAGTTATATTAAACTCTCTTAAAGGGGTTCACAAACTGTCTACATATGTTCACCATGGTCCATTTCTATACTAAAGAGTATAAACTATAATCTTATAAATTTGTATAAACTAACTAATCGCATCTTAGTAATAGGCCTAGGCTATAAGTCAAAATTGGAATTACTTTGAATATTTTAAAAAAGTATTTTTTACATATGTATCATTAGATATTTGAGTAAGTTGAAACCCAATACTTTAAAGGTGTAATTCGGTTTGCTTGTGTGTACAGAAATACATATTATAACCCAACAACACTTAGCCTACCTTTTATATTATTTACAATGTTATTTATAGCTTCATTATTTCATTTTTATATTGTATTATATTATATTTATAATAAATACATAACCCAACAACAACACTTACCTTTTAAATTATTTATAACGTTATTTATAGCTTCATTATTTCATTTTTATATTGTATTATATTATATTTATAATAAATATATAACCCAACAACAACACTTACCTTTTAAATTATTTATAACGTTATTTATAGCTTCATTATTTCATATTTATATTATATTCTATTTTAATAAATTGCATTGTCAGAAAAAAACAACTGTAATTCATAAATCGTAATTTGGAAAGCAGTTTTTTACCTGATTGGACCGTCAGATACAATTTATAACCAGCGTCTACAGTGCCATAGTCACCAATCTCCACAGCGCACCAGTAATATCCAGAGTCGGAGATCTCCAGTTTGTCCCATCGCACTGTAAAAATACTCTGGTCTGGATAATCAGTGATGGAATATTTTCCTGTCTTTCCTGCATATATTTGGCAAATGCCCCAATTTCTCCCCCAACACAAATATTTCTGGTTTTCTTCATGTTGTTTATCATACACACATGGAATAATGCCAGATGATCCAGATTTCACTGCTATATTAAGTTCCAGTGTATTAACTCTAGCACCACCTGTAGACAAGAATAAACGTAGAGGAGAAAACATAAAACACAAACTGCACATGATGTAGTAGAATTTTAACTTAAACCATTTAAAAAAAATGTAACAACAGACTGTACAATGGTTTAGTAATACTTTAAACAAAATTATATTTTCTTACCCGAGATGTAAAGTAAAATCCCAGAGAGAATCAGAAGGTAAATCATGTCTATAGTGGAGTGTGTGTGTATGAGAGGAGCTGGTCACTTCTTGAAGTGTCTCTGTTTCCTCCTGTTTCAGAGCAGAAATATCGCCTGAAACCACATAAGCGTCAGCAAGTGAGCAAAGTAGCAGCAGCAAACTCAAACTAGCCACAACACAACAATCAACATTTTACTGATGGCTAATTTGATTTGTGAACAGGTTAAAGCATGTTAAAAGATACTGTAGTAGTGGTATAATCTGAATAAGCAGATTCTCTTGTTCAATTTGATATAAAACATTTACTCAAAAATACTAAATAAAACACTTTCTTCACCCATAACTGAACAAAATGTTACATTATTCAAGTCACCATTTTGACAAAACTGTGAAAGTGATTAACAAACACAAATATTACAACACTAAATATTTCAAAACACTATTCATAGCAAAGAATATGGGAAATTATATTAAAGTTTGAGATAAAAAGTATTGCAACCATCCCCAGTGTCTCATATTTCCTTAAAATTATTCACAATTATGTATTTAAAATGTGGCTACATTGGTTCCTGTAGTGAGTGTGCAAGTAAAATAATAATGTGTGAGTGTGAATCTGTGGCCTTTGGACAGAAACCAACCACAAAAACACACGAGTCAGTAAAGAAGCAACACATTCACACAGAGACTGACCTCAGCTCCACTGGCACTGTTCACCACATGGACAGTAGCGCGGGACAACCTGGTCTCACAGGATTCCGTGAAATGTCCACGGGCCCTTAACTCAAAATCCGTGGAGCCATCACGGAATCGCCCCAAATTCCGTGATGCGGCCACGGATATTACTCCAATGCAAGTCAATGACATTGACCTTCCGTGGTCCACACACGGATACCCGTTTCAATGACGGAGTACAGATCTCACTCAATCGACGTGCTTTCTCATTTGGAAACGCAACATTTGAAGTATTTGTGAACTTTTCCAACATCAAATGCCATAATGACGTTAACCTGACTGTTATTGAAGCTATTGCATTGTCCTGTCATCATAAAATTTCGGTTTGTTTCAGTTAGCCTAACCAAAGTCCCGTGATGGCACCACGGACCTCAACAACCTGACCTCACTCATGGACGTTGTAATGTTGCTGGCTTGTTTAGGAACTTATAAGCTTTAGGTCGACTGTGTTGCAATGGCATGTAATTAACTTGACATTTTGTCTCGTCCTGTCATCATAAAATCCAGTTTGATGGCGTTTTACACCTATTGCTCGCTTGGCTATAGTCAGATCTAAAATCTGTGATAGGAGCACGGAGTGAGTCTGTGGTGAGACCACGGATAACTCCAACGCGCAAGTCAATGACACTCACCTTCCGTGGTCCACACACGGATACCCGTTTCAATGACAGAGAACAGATCTCACTCAATGGACGTGCTTTCTCATTTGGAAACACAACATTTTAAATATTTATTTATTTTCCAACACCAAATACCATAAAGACTTTAACCTCTCTGTTATTGTAGCTATTGCATTGTCCAGCCATCATAAAAATTCAGTCTGATTCTGTTAGCCAAACTGAAGTCCCGTGATGGCACCACGGACCTCAACAACCTGACCTCACTCACTGGATGGTGTGATGTTGCTCACTTGTTTGAAAGCTTTATGTCGACTGTGTTGCAATTTTGTCTTGTCCTGTCATCATAAAATCCAGTTTGATGGCGTTTTACACCTATTGCTCGCTTGGCTATATAGTCAGATCTAAAATCTGTGATAGGAGCACGGATTGAGTCTGTGGTGAGACCACGGATAACTCCAACGTTCGTGATATGGTCACGTAATTTAATCTATTGATTCGTGCCACGGACACGTTTATTTCGTTATTTTTCGTCTTTCGTGATTACAGCTCGATTATTTCTGCCTGTCGGCTGCAGCAGAGAAGCTGTTTAATCAACATTTATTCACGAGATCTTATCGTGGTTTATGTATTTTTTTTAATGTTATTATTTCGGTCTTATTGCCAGGGAAGCTGGATTGTTTTGCTGTTTATTGATATTTTTAAAATGATATTTTATTAGTAGGAAATCGCGCTGAAGAAGTCTCGTTCCGAACACATCGCGATATTTGGCATCAGTTCACGTGTGTCAGCTGTTGGTAAGTAGCCTAGTAAATAAATACCTAAATACGCTGTCCTAATAATGTGTGATATAATGTCTTTTCTGTTTGTCGATATTAATCTGCCAAATATATCTGCCATTTCCACGGAGACTTTGCGTTTCATTGCTTTCTAATTCAAAATATATGATTAAACACTGCCTGTCACGTGACGTGCTATAGGCTTAGATATTCATATCAGATTAAAAATAGTACAATTAGTTCCAAAGTTGTATTTGTAGTAGAAGCACAGTAAAAACAACACTTACCATGCTTTTACCACAGTAACATGAGTTTTACTGTGATAAGTGTAGTAAAAAGACAGTAATCACAAAACTTACCATGCTTTTACCACACTATTGGTAGTTTTAATGTGATACTTATTGTAAATGCACAGTAACCACAACACTTACCATGCTTTTACCACAGTAACCCTAGTTTTACTGTGATAGGGTGTGGTAAAAGGACAGTAACCACAAAACTGACCATGCTTTTACCTCTGTATTGATAGTTTTAAAGTGATATTTGTTGTAAATGCATATTAACCACAACACTTGCCATGCTTTTAACGCTTTATAATGTAACATCCAATATTTGTAAGGTAAATCAGTACTTTTTCCTTTAAATAATCCTATATATTATACATAATTATATTTTCTTTTCTCTTTTTTCAGCTGAAAAGACCAAAAGGGCCTTTCGGACTCAGTCAGCCCATTATTGTTTGAGGAGAAGTAAACGGAGGAGACGGAAAGCTGCAAAGGCAAATATTCACGATGGTATGTATGTGTTGGTTTTAACCCTAAATCAAACATTTTATCAAGCATTTGTTGTTTCTTAAAACTTTTCTCACAAAACCCATAGCCCAATCAGTACAAACATAGTCTGAAAGTCTTAATAATTCACAAGATTTAACAAGTTGTCAAATTCGTACGATACTCGTACATATTTGTGTACTCGTACACAATCCTGCAGCTTTTACTCCTAGTGCTGTCATTGGCTACTGCCTCAATTCCTGTACATATTTATCGCGATATTTGTAAATCAGTTGCGCCACTTCTTGGAAAGTTGTCGGATATCACACACACTGTCAGAAAGTTTATATTAATTGCAAATTGGTCCCCGTCTGTTCATGTTTCAGTGATACATGATGTCTCTCCACACCTCATAACCTACCTCTGTTTGCAAGAGTGGAAAAGCTTATCTGACTTGTCACATGACATCAGATACTCGATTATTTTGTCATAATCAGAATGTTACACTGCTGATAACTGTCCCGTTTGCATGTAAATCATTTTCATATGATTATTGCTTGCTATTAAAGACATACTTTTATTCATAGAAATGCCCACATATCAGTGAACTTATAACATAAAAATGCTTTTAACATTTAATTATGCAACACTCTTTACAGAAAACATATCCCACAGTTATGGATAAACTCACAACGTCATCATCAAGTGCTGTGCTGGGCATATTGGGCAACAAGTGTCCTCCAACGTATTCGATCCGTGGCCAAGTTCTCCACATCTTCCCATGGGACACTGACATTCTTCAGGTCTTCATGAAACATCTGTCTCTGTGTCTTCCTTGGTCTTCCCTGTCTCCTGCATCCTCCTGGTGGTGTCCACTTCATCACTGTGTTTGGGTGGTGTTGTTTGGGCATGCGTAGGATGTGTCCAGCGAGGTGCACCCTTTGCTCTGTCACAGTTTCTGAAAGTCTTCATGTGGAGTCCCACTCCTCCTCAGGATCTCTTTGATATATGCAGAACCAATATTGAAAATAGTGATTTATCTTTTTCCATATTGTTAAAGCATTTTGTTTTCTCTTTTCAGCTTCATAAACTGTACTTGATTTCTGCCTAATGCCTTTATAAAAAAGGGTCAGTGCTCATCAGGTGTTTTGCTAAAGGACATATTTATTGCATAGTTACAATAAAAGTGACCAATAATCACAAGGATATAGAATGAAAGTTGAGAATGTAAAATGTTGTGCTTATGTTTTTGCCTATTTGTTCTTTAAAGCGACGAAACAAATGTATTTTCACATAACAAAGTTGAATCTCATATTTTGGTTTGTAAATATATAACTTCATCATAGCAATTTTTTGAACGTTAATGTATGTGTCACTATAATAGATTGCCCCTGTATCTGGATATTTTAAATTAACTGATTTTTATACTGTTGTGCAGTAGTTTTGGCGCTACATTTGTCTTTAAACAGTTTGACATTAAATATTGGAATAAGCTTTCAAAATTGTGTCCATTCATTGTGCTTTTGTTACATTTATTTGAATATAATTGATATATCTTTGACTATACATACACTGTAAATGTTAGAAGCACTTTAGTAGGCCTACATGCAATTATCTTTAATTAAAATACTGCAAAACTACTCCTGCTGTAGGCCTTTGCTTAGAAAAAAGTTTCTCTTTCAAATGTATTTATGCATCAGTCTAATCAAATAAGCAAATTTGTGTCATTGATCATGTGAACTCGTTTTTGGACGGTAACCACACAAAGAGTCTTTTGTTTTTAAATATGAGTTTTATAATTTAATTAGAAATAATACATGTTTAACAGCCTTAATTAAATATTTAAGGTATCTATCCCTGCAGCCGGAACCAGAAGAGATCTGTCATCATTTGCCATAAATGGGCATGTAAGTGTGACGCATTTATTCAGCTGGGTTTGTATTGGCTGTGACTTTATCGCAGAACTCGCTGTGATTGGACAATCGTTTAACCCATATAAACTGGCGCTTCATGTTACAAAGTATGGTTTGGTGTTATTATTACATTAGTTATACATTAAGCTAACTATAAAGTGTCTCTATAATGTGAGAAATTACTCCTTTACCGAGATCCTAACCCTAACCCTAAGCATGTCTGCACATTTCAATGAACTACAGAACAATGCTTCCTGTTCCACTGATAAAATGACAGAGATATGTGGGTAATGTAGTATAAAACGTTTAGTAATAAAACAATAAATGTTAAATAAATTATATATTTAATGGACAACTGGATATCTTCATTGCGCAAACCTTTATGACATATATGAGGGACAGGCTGAAATTTGATATTTTACTGTGAGCACTTTAAAAATAACCTTTATGCCAGCTTTCCATATATATCTGAAAACTGTGGCCAACATTATTTATTATACATAGCATAAGCAGTCGTCCTGCCGATTTTCTCTTTGATACACTAACCGGACTTCGAGTTACAGCCATTTGAAATGTGCATTTGTTTGCTCTTCTGGGGGCCATTGCTGGGCCATACAATCTACACAGATCTACACACACTATTACTATTACACAAGGGTAATGCACCATTCAGTAAAACAACAAAAAAACAGTGCCAACATTTCCTTTTCACCCCCCCTCTGATTGCTGCTTATATGCCTGACATCAGTGATATATGCTTTCATTCAAAAAGCAGTTGTAGATGTGCTAGAATGATCAACATGGATCATCTTCAATTAAGCGTTAAGTATTTATAGCAAGATAGCCCACTGTAGCCTCTTGTTATTCACATAGCTTCCTTTTATTTCACTGCAAACTGGCATACATGCAAGTATGTGCAACTTTTGTTGCATTGTTGTCCCAAATATCATTAACCAGATCTACATTTTTTTATGTCCCAAGTAAAAGAATCATGGTCATTAATTATATGTAGTAATTTATAAGTTATTAATTATATGTAGGCCTAGTTATTTTTTAATTAATTAAACTAAAGAAATAAGAAATTAAAATTTCTCAAATAAAAATGTTTATTTACTGTACCAAACACCACTTTCAATACACAATAGTCACCATACTTTATTAAACAACACTTTATTGGAGGACACAGAATAAAGTTAATAAAGTAGCATAAAGACAAATGAGATTCAAGATAAATAAAAATGTGTCTTCAAAAATACATTAACATCATAATAGTCCATTCACAGCTGCTGAAGCCATAAAATTAGTGCCAGAGAATCATATTCAGTCACCTACAGAAAACAGATTTGATATTGTGTTGGAAAATAATGATTCATTATCACAGCTAAACTGGTTTCTTGCTCTTCCCTGTACGTCTCTATCATGTTCGTGTTCTTCTTCCTCGTCTAAACAGTTTGTTCAGTTGAAGAACAGAAGAACAGAAGATGTGATCACTGATGTGGTGTAGCTTTTTCTCAACCAGGAGAAGAAGTCTCAACATCCCATTGTCAGGCGTTCTCCAGTCCTGGTCTGAAAGTAAAACAGAAAACAGAAACCATTCAAATAAAGTTGTTTAATGGCCAGTCGGGTCAGCTTATGTTCTGCATTATTTAAAGCAGTGATGGTTTACTCTGGCCCTCAGCGTCCACTGTCCTGCAGATTTTGCTCCGACCTCAAACCCTCCTGCCTATTGTCTAGAAATAAACCTGAAGACTTTGGTTAAAATTTCCAGATGTGCTCGATTAGGGTTGGAGGTTAACTCTTAACTAACCTCAAAAAGTAGAATGCAAAGGGCCAGAGTTGCCTGTTCCTTACATAAATTTACAAAGCAGCATTATATAATATACACATTGAAGTATTTATTATATATATATATATATATATATATTGGAGCACATAATATAAGCTAAGTACTGAACAAAAACTGTTTTACCCATATCAACAGCAACCTATTTTAAAAGATTTTTAAGAAAGGCATTGTCTCTTTTGAGCCTTTGCCAGTGATGCTTGATTTCTTTCCAGACAACATACTCTTCTGTCACTTGTTTCAAGAGCTTCACATGATCAAAAACCAAGTGAAAACCTGTACAATGTAAAATTGTCAACATCAAATTATGTACTACATTTTACAGCATTGTTTCAATTCAAGACATACCAATGGACTCGCTCACTTTTCTGTCTTCTTTGGGCACCAGATGTTCCTTCCTCACCCGAAACAAAGGACTTATTCGATTAGCTTGCGTTGATATAAGGACTGGTCTTCCTTCTCTGCTGTAAAACAAGATAGTCTCGACTTACTCTATGTGCAATTACTATTGTTCCTGAAACATAAATTAAGACAGTATTAAATAAGTTAATTTACCATATGATTCAGGAGAGAACATTTGATGAGTAAATACTGATTGCAATATTCTAGAAACTTCACCTGGGAAGGGCTGATCACGGCAAGATTCGCTGCGACTCACTAGTAGCTCTTGTAATGGTTGGCTCCTAAAAGAGCTGTTGAGTTTGATATTGTAGAGCTTTAAAAAAAAGGACTAAGCAATCCTGCAAAACAGAAAGGAAGGTAATTTTAATACATTACTTGCAAATAGTCAGTTTATAACTGTATGATATGTTTTCTGTAAAGAGTGTTGCATAATTAAATGTTAAAAGCATTTTTATTTTATAAGTTCACTGATATGTGGGCATTTCTATGAATAAAAGTATGTCTTTAATAGCAAGCAATAATTATATGAAAATGATTTACATGCAAACGGGACAGTTATCAGCAGTGTAACATTCTGATTATGACAAAATAATCGAGTATCTGATGTCATGTGACAAGTCAGATAAGCTTTTCCACTCTTGCAAACAGAGGTAGGTTATGAGGTGTGGAGAGACATCATGTATCACTGGAACATGAACACAGTGTGTGTGATATCCGACAACTTTCCAAGAAGTGGCGCAACTGATTTACAAATATCGCGATAAATATGTACAGGAATTGAGGCAGTAGCCAATGACAGCACTAGGAGTAAAAGCTGCAGGATTGTGTACGAGTACACAAATATGTACGAGTATCGTACGAATTTGACAACTTGTTAAATCTTGTGAATTATTAAGACTTTCAGACTATGTTTGTACTGATTGGGCTATGGGTTTTGTGAGAAAAGTTTTAAGAAACAACAAATGGTTGATAAAATGTTTGATTTAGGGTTAAAACCAACACATACATACCATCGTGAATATTTGCCTTTGCAGCTTTCCGTCTCCTCCGTTTACTTCTCCTCAAACAATAATGGGCTGACTGAGTCCGAAAGGCCCTTTAGGTCTTTTCAGCTGAAAAAAGAGAAAAGAAAATATAATTATGTATAATATATAGGATTATTTAAAGGAAAAAGTACTGATTTACCTTACAAATATTGGATGTTACATTATAAAGCGTTAAAAGCATGGCAAGTGTTGTGGTTAATATGCATTTACAACAAATATCACTTTAAAACTATCAATACAGAGGTAAAAGCATGGTAAGTTTTGTGGTTACTGTCCTTTTACCACACCCTATCACAGTAAAACTAGGGTTACTGTGGTAAAAGCATGGTAAGTGTTGTGGTTACTGTGCATTTACAATAAGTATCACATTAAAACTACCAATAGTGTGGTAAAAGCATGGTAAGTTTTGTGATTACTGTCTTTTTACTACACTTATCACAGTTAAACTAATGTTACTGTGGTAAAAGCATGGTAAGTGTTGTTTTTACTGTGCTTCTACTACAAATACAACTTTGGAACTAATTGTACTATTTTTAATCTGATATGAATATCTAAGCCTATAGCACGTCACGTGACAGGCAGTGTTTAATCATATATTTTGAATTAGAAAGCAATGAAACGCAAAGTCTCCGTGGAAATGGCAGATATATTTGGCAGATTAATATCGACAAACAGAAAAGACATTATATCACACATTATTAGGACAGCGTATTTAGGTATTTATTTACTAGGTTACTTACCAACAGCTGACACACGTGAACTGATGCCAAATATCGCGATGTGTTCGGAACGAGACTTCTTCAGCGCGATTTCCTACTAATAAAATATCATTTTAAAAATATCAATAAACAGCAAAACAATCCAGCTTCCCTGGCAATAAGACCGAAATAATAACATTAAAAAAAATACATAAACCACGATAAGATCTCGTGAATAAATGTTGATTAAACAGCTTCTCTGCTGCAGCCGACAGGCAGAAATAATCGAGCTGTAAACACGAAAGACGAAAAATTACGAAATAAACGTGTCCGTGGCACGAATCAATAGATTAAATTACGTGACCATATCACGAACGTTGGAGTTATCCGTGGTCTCACCACAGACTCAATCCGTGCTCCTATCACAGATTTTAGATCTGACTATATAGCCAAGCGAGCAATAGGTGTAAAACGCCATCAAACTGGATTTTATGATGACAGGACAAGACAAAATTGCAACACAGTCGACATAAAGCTTTCAAGTGTCTAAACAAGTGAGCAACATCACACCATCCAGTGAGTGAGGTCAGGTTGTTGAGGTCCGTGGTGCCATCACGGGACTTCAGTTTGGCTAACAGAATCAGACTGAATTTTTATGATGGCTGGACAATGCAATAGCTACAATAACAGAGAGGTTAAAGTCTTTATGGTATTTGGTGTTGGAAAATAAATAAATACTTAAAATGTTGTGTTTCCAAATGAGAAAGCACGTCCATTGAGTGAGATCTGTTCTCTGTCATTGAAACGGGTATCCGTGTGTGGACCACGGAAGATGAGTGTCATTGACTTGCGCGTTGGAGTTATCCGTGGTCTCACCACAGACTCACTCCGTGCTCCTATCACAGATTTTAGATCTGACTATAGCCAAGCGAGCAATAGGTGTAAAACGCCATCAAACTGGATTTTATGATGACAGGACGAGACAAAATGTCAAGTTAATTACATGCCATTGCAACACAGTCGACCTAAAGCTTATAAGTTCCTAAACAAGCCAGCAACATTACAACGTCCATGAGTGAGGTCAGGTTGTTGAGATCCGTGGTGCCATCACGGGACTTTGGTTAGGCTAACTGAAACAAACCGAAATTTTATGATGACAGGACAATGCAATAGCTTCAATAACAGTCAGGTTAACGTCATTATGGCATTTGATGTTGGAAAAGTTCACAAATACTTCAAATGTTGCGTTTCCAAATGAGAAAGCACGTCGATTGAGTGAGATCTGTACTCCGTCATTGAAACGGGTATCCGTGTGTGGACCACGGAAGGTCAATGTCATTGACTTGCATTGGAGTAATATCCGTGGCCGCATCACGGAATTTGGGGCGATTCCGTGATGGCTCCACGGATTTTGAGTTAAGGGCCCGTGGACATTTCACGGAATCCTGTGAGACCAGGTTGCGCGGGAAGGGGGGTGCTGCGGGGGCTGCAGCCCCCTCGTCATAGCATCAGCACCCCCAAGTAGGGGGCTGTGGACTAACATAATATTGTACCTTAAAAAACATGAAATAAAAATAAATAAATGGACAGCGTTAACTAACTCTCAGGGTCGGCGCCAGGACATACGGAACGAGGGGGCCTCGTTGTGTCACTGGGGGGGCATACCTCTCCCACCCTCAATAATAATAATACACCCACTTTTAATTAAAACAACAACAACAACAACCATAAATCCATGATTGCTTGAATGATCAAGCACGTTAGGTGTTTTAGACGAATACAGATTATTATGAATAAAGAGTAGAAGTTGACTGAAAAAAAAAATACTTAACGTCATGACGTACAGTCATATTTCAATCTATTACATACAAGCTGCTAATGACGTAATTTATTTAATCGCCTGTCGCGAGTGAAAATGCAAAGTTGCAAAGCTGATTTTATTCTAGTAAAAATAAATTAATTTACAAAAATATATATATATATAGGCTATAATAGAAATTTTTAAGAAATTAAAAAAACTGCATATTTTTTGAGTTATTAAACATTGTATCGTTAAAGTTGGTATTATACCTTATATTGCTATCCTATAGGCTACTGTTGTGTATACCAACATTAACACAACATTTCCCCAAAATCATGTTTAATCGGAGATACGAGATTTATGACTTGGGAGCAGGGAGATACGAGGTTAATGTACGCTGTCATTGTTGATAAGAACGGTACGGACACAGACGTCGCTGCTGCCAGCAGTGTTCATCAAAGTCTGCGGTCGCGTTGAGCCTTTTGACGAGATAAGGCTTTAAAAGCCATTCAAATCTAATGACTGTGGTTACATACATCTTCCTAAACCCCATTTTAAACGTTTAAGAGATATGAGTGATGCATGCAATACCAAAATACTAGGCTGTCTAAAATAGGCGGAAATTAATCTGCACGCAAACAAAGTCAGCGGTCGCGTTGAGCCTTTTGACAAGAGAAAAGGCTTCAGTAGTTAACCAAAGACTGTGGTTACATACATCTTCCTAAACTCCATTTTAAAGGTTTAAGAGCTATAAGTGAAGGAGAACAAAAAACGACGAGCTGACTAACGTTAGGCTGTCTAATAGGCGGAAATTAGACCAGTAGACCTAGCCTACCTTTTTTCTCCCATAAATAAAAACCTTGTTACTTGGGGTATTTTACATGCACAGTGCCAACTTCGAGTCAGTAAAATAATAATAAAAACAATAATTTTATGCTGGTATCCAAAACATTTAATTCAAATCAAGTATTATATTAGATACATTTTTTAAAACTTCAATGCACACGTATAATAAGCCTAGTAATAATAAGCCTAGTAATAAGTAGACATTTAAAATACATCAATAACAGATATCATAGTTTAACACAGATAAAATCAGAGTTAAGGCTTGCTTTACGTGTTGCTCGACGAGGACTTCTTAATCGTTGTGACTTTCAATCCTGAGGAGACAAAATGCCGCGAGGCTCCCGCCCGCCGCGGAGTGAAGAAGAGGTGGAGTTACGAGGATTCTCAGAAAGTTGAAGTGTCCAATGGAGTTAAGAGATTTGCTCTCAAGCTATTTTCAACACTTTAGATTGGTTAATAATTTGTAAAAATAACAGTACCACGTGGGGACTGACCAATAGCATCGATTTGGGAAAAAATATGAAATTGACCAAATTTGGACATACAAGGTTTCCACCCGACAGGCGACAGCGACGATATGTAGTTAATTATATGTCAGGAATAAGAGGGCACAGTGGAACCGTCACCGTGCCTGTTGCTGAGTCTCAACGGATGAAATCGCGCTCCGAGGCAGGGTGGTGTGCTGACCAGAGGTGAGGGGGCACAGTAACCTAGGTGGCCGGGCCAGGCCCCCTGGGGCCCCCTCGTGGCGCCGACCCTGCTAACTCTATTATGCCTAATGTAGTGAGTGTTCAAGCTACGGAGAAAATGAAATAAAGTTTGAATTTGTCATGCTTTGTTCCGATCAGAGCTCGTGAGCGGAGAGCGCATTTCTGAATATTCCGCTCCACTCGCTCATTCCGCTCAGGGTCGCTCGCTCAACCCAGAATATGTGGAATAAGGGCTGCCTCCGACTAAAGTTTTTTTCTAGTCGACTAGTAGTTGTTCATTTAGTGGACAAATCGCCTCTTTATATTAATTTTATAACTTTAATAGGCTAGCCTACAGGATAATGCGTGTGTACATAATATAGCCGCACTCAAGCGCACGGCCGCACGCAAAGATTGCCACAAAGAACCGGCAAAAGTATTAATGTGTCAAAAATAGCAAGGAGACATTTAATTGTTTATTAATAAACTGGTGTTTTCTGTGTCGCTGCAAAGATGAAGTTGGCGTGGGGACTCGCATGAACGTCAGAGAGAAATGTATGTGAAATGTGATAATTACATAATCAGAGTGTAGCCTATTTCTTTGCGTTTTGAATAGTTTCGTTTAAAAGTAGACATTTCAAGCTTTCTATAATAGATAACCCATATTTCTCAAATCTGTGAGGCACAAGCTGAGTTTCGGCACCCTCCAGTTCACGTGCAATGCAAGTGATTGTGCCGGCGCCTTATTACATTGTCTGCTATATATTTGCTTCTTATTTATATACAGGCAATTTGTTGATAAAACATTGATCAAAATTAAGATACAATTTATACAAAACGAAAAAAAATTAAAAATTGTCTTTCTACAAAACAAAACTCAATGAAGTGGTCAAAATCATGTCTTACCCACTCCATGTCTCCAGCCATATTGCCATCTCATGATGTATCTTTATCTTTCTCATGCTGCATTCTCACTTTCATAATCAACATTGCTTAAATAAAAAAAAGAACATTAGCCTATAATATTTAAACAAATATGAAACTAAATGTTTTCTTTAATGGCTACAACACATATACAGTACAGAGAAATTTCATGTCTTGTCGTCAGCCACAACATAATGACGTCACATATTTTCCAACCCAGCCCCCAGCCCCCCCGCATGAAACAGCTTCCAGCGCGCCTGCACATGGACATCAGATACAGTGTGATACATACAGTATATGGGCAGACAAAGAAAACTGATGTCTCTGTTGACGGCCATTCAAACGAAAAAAGTAGTGTATATCCAGAATATATAGCAACATACTATATAGACGACAGACCAGGGATGGTTGTAACATTTTTGACATTTCTGTCTGTATCTTGGAGTTTTTTTTAAGCCAGTTCAAAATGTGATTCAGGAACTAGTTACAAGTGTCAGCTATTAAATGACATGGCTGTTATCTTTGCAGCACAAACAGAAAAATGTGTGGCTTAGTTTCAAACGAGGAGTGAAATGTTACAATACATAGTCCGGGTTAGTTGAAACATACCCAGAGGTGAGATGTAACATTATGATATTCACCAGGGTGATATGTAACATTAAGAAATGTATATTTTTTTTATTTTGAAAGGTTTTTATTCAACACAGGCTTTTTAACATAATTAGTGTGTGTGTGTGTGTGTGTGTGTGTGTGTGTGTGTGTGTGTGTGTGTGTGTGTGTGTGTGTGTGTGTGTGTGTGTGTGTGTGTGTGTGTGTGTGTGTGTGTAACAAAACTGAATAAAATGAGCAAATGTGCACCTGCTTCAACAATTGAACACTATTTGTGTGTTTGTGTGTGTTGTTCCTAGTTGGAAAAATTGGAAGCGTTAACATGTGTTAACACACACACACACGTTAGGTTTCAGTATCTTTAGCCCTGTTTACAGGTATTAAGATGTGTTTCGGTCGATCGGATCACAAGTAGACGAGGGAGAGTAGACGGTCCGTTGAACAAGCGTCTGGATGCAGTCTCAGGATAAAGACTTGATGCTTGATGACTTGATACTTGAGTCAATGGTGTTAAAGTTGCAATCAATTTCTTCCATGTTAAACAAAGAAATGATGATGAACTTGCGATCTTAGTTTGACTCTCTAATGGTTGAGGAAGTTACACATGTCTTGATGTGATCAGGCCTGTGTCTTGATGTGGTGTGTGAGCTCTGAGGCCGGGTGAGATCATACTCGAACAGCAACCAGAAGACGCAGAGAAGAGAGAAGGAGAGAGGTCACTCAGACAGTGGCCTTTAACTCTTCAGTGAGCCAATAGGAACTTAACCCATCACAGAAAACCTTCTGCATTTTTACATTATCAATGTCAAAATTTGACACAATTTTATATCTGTGTGGGGACATATGGAGAACGAACACACACATGGGTTTCCATGTTTTATGGGGGGTTTCCATAGACATAATGATTTTTATACTGTCCAAACTGTATATTCAATCCCCTAACCCAAAACAATCCTACACATCTCAGAAAACCTACAGCATTTTTACATTTTCAAAAAACATAATTTAGTATGATTTATAAGCTGATTTACTCATGGGGTCCAAAAACAATGTCCCCACAAGATAAAAAATGTCTGGTATTTTCGGGTACACTTTGTGCTCATAACATACCTAAACCACACACACACACACACACTCTGAAAAGTCCACAGAGGAAAGGAGTCAAAAGATTTTTTGAACTACAAAATACTTTTATTTTTTTTATTTTAAAATGTACATGTTTGTAAAAATGCAAATGGAAACAGAAACAGAATACTATACAAAGGTATTTTTTTAAAGTGAAGAAATGATACGCACACAAATATATGCCTACAAAATATATAAATACTGTTAAAAAAGACTATCACATTTCAAAGAAGGCTAGTTATGAACTCGACTAATAGATTCATTTACGGTCCGTATAACGCTGTTCATATGGGTCCTTTTGAGAAAATAGGGCAGGGAGGGGGATCAAGCAAACGTAAAGTTAACTTAATGTGTCTGTGATCTGTTAGATGTTCATGTAAAGCAAGCCTAAAAAAACAACTCTTGTGATAGTTAGTCCTATTCTGTTCCTGTGTTATTCTCACTGTTGGTGTCAGTGATTAATGACACCTCTCTATGTGGATCTTATCATTTGTTAACCCGTGTAAAGAGGAGGGAAACAAAGAGAGTCTCGTATCAGTCGCTTTGGCTCAATTCTCAAATGAGATATTTTTCTCTCTTAAAACAATAAGTTCAGATCTCTGAACAATTACTCTCTTGTTCATGTTAGATTTCAAATTCTTTTGCATTTAAGCAAATTGAACACGTTTTGACGTATAAAAAAAGTACAAAATATATAACACTGTTAAAAAATACATCCCATTTCAAGAGACAAAGAAGGCTAGTTATGAACTCCCCAAATAGATTTATTTACGGTCTGTATAGCGCTTTTTAATTGAAACCTTGCATCTGTTCATATGGGTCCTTTTTTTTTTTTTTAAATAGGGGAAGGAGGGGGATCAAGCAAACGTAAAGTTAACTTAAAGGGTTAGTTCACCCAAAAATGAAAATTCTGTCAGTAATTACTCACCCTCATGTTGTTCCAACCCCGTAAGACCTTCGTTCATCTTCGGAACACAAATTAAGATATTTTTTATTAAATCTGAGAGCTGGATCACTCCTCCATAGGCTTCTAAGACACTATAACTTGCTGGCCCAGAAAATGCATTAAAGACATCGTTAATATAGTCCAAGTGACTACAGTGGCTCAATCTTAAGTTTATAAAGCGACGAGAATACTTTTTGTGCGCAAAAAACAACAAAAATAACGACTTTATTCCACTATTCATTTCCTTCTCTCTGGGCCTCGAGTTTTTTCACGTAGTGTAATAGCGTAGCGCTTCTGTGTTGTGCATCCATCAAAAATATCTTAATTTGTGTTCCGAAGATGAACGAAGGTCTTACGGGGTTGGAACAACATGAGGGTGAGTAATTACTGACAGAATTTTCATTTTTGGGTGAACTAACCCTTTAATGTGTTTGTGATCTGTTAGATGTTCATGTAAAGCAAGCCTAAAAAAAACTACTCTTGTGATAGTTAGTCCTATTCTATTCAGATGAACGACGTGTAAAAAAGTCCAAAATATATAACACTGTTAAAAAAGACATCCCATTTCAAGAGATAAAGAAGGCTAGTTATGAACTCGCCAAATAGATTTATTTACAGTCTGCATAGTGCTTTTTTCTTAAAACCATGCATCTGTTCATATGGGTCCTTTTTATAAAAAAATAGGGGAAGGAGGGGGATCAAGCAAACGTAAAGTTAACTTAATGTGTTTATATCTGTGGATCTGTTAGATGTTCATAATTTAAATCATGTAAAGCAAGCCTTAAAAAAAAGCCTTATGTTCCTGTGTTATCCTCAATGTTGCTGTTAGTGTGGAGCCACAGTGCTGTATATTGCTCCTCCTGCTGGAGGCTTCTGGAAGTGCGAGATCATTTTCAATATACTGCCACCGGTACAATTAATACTGCACATGAAATAATATATTTCTGTAAAACTTACTGCGTCACTCACAGGAGCATCACCAATAGTACTGTAGGTTACGTCCTTGTTGGGATCCTGTGGAGAAAGGGATTATATACTGTATATTCATGAAATCTTACTCTTAAAGGTATAGCGGAGGATGTTTTACTTCCTGGTGGGTAGTCTAAACTATTGGTCCTCCTAATTGTCAATCATTCTGGTGAATCAATCAAACTTTTCAAAAAGTGGAGAGGGCGGGTCTTATCTAAAATTTGGAAAGATCCTCCGCTATACCTTTAAAATGTCATATTTCTGAGACATCGTGTTAGTAGTATGTCTGGTTTACTTACTCTTGGTTCATCATCTATGGTGTTGTATATCACAGGATCTTCTTCAGGTTTAGAGATCTGCATTTCACACAAACACACAGAAAACAATAAGGAAAAAGAAATATCGAGATATCAACACATGATATCTTATATATGTTTTCTTTTCTCATATTTCACTAGTGATGTAGTACTCGAGTCCGGTCTCGAGACCGGTTTCTGCTTTCTTGGACTCGACTCGGACTTGTTCCTTCAAAGACTCGGTCTTGACTCGGACTCGACCCTTCAAAGACTCGGTCTTGACTCAGACTCGGCATAAGCGGTCTCGTCCCCATCACTAGTCCACTAGAATACACACTAGAAAATTTGTATTTGCTCTGCATGTCCTAACTATGATTAAAAAAGTCAGGGTGGGCTTAACATGTTGATGACAGAGCAGCACTGTTGAAGCAGTTTTGAAAAATAGGCAGAAGGTGATGCATGTGGTAGGGATTTTTTTAATGATAGTAAAAGCATAGTCCATATTAAGACGAGATTGCTCCTCTAAACAATTGACAATCTAGCTTAGTCTGTAGACCTAACTGTTGATTATTAACTGGGGTGATATTAAATCATGAATATGAAAACTGACATGTTTTTATGGTCTTGGTCTCGACTCCTAAAGACTCGGTCTCGACTCGGACTTGCTTCCTCAAAGACTCGGTCTTGACTCGGACTCGACTGAATTTGAAAACCGACGGACTCGGTCTTGACTCGGACTCGACCCTTCAAAGACTCGGTCTTGACTCGGACTCGGCATAGGCGGTCTCGTCCCCATCACTATATTTCACTCTAAAAAGTTTTTGACTGGCCTGGAGATTAATGTGCTATGGGGATCGTTGCATCTGGCTCAATTCTCAAATGAGATAAGTTTTTTTTTTCTTTTTTTTTCTCAAAACAATAAAGTTCAGATCTCTGAACAGTTATTTACTTGTGCATGGCAGATTTTAAATTCTTATTAATTTAAGCAAATTGAACACGTTTTGACGCGTGAAACAGTAGGCCTACAATTATTTACAATTTGTACAATAATAATACATTTTTCTCCATTCTGTCTCCTGATGGAGTTTGGGTTCCTTGCCACTGAGGCCTCTGGCTTGCTTAGTTGGGGACACTTAAAGGGCATCTTGCAGGTTTTTTTTCTTTCAAAATTAATATATAAACTTGTATGAAAATACCATATGAAAAGTTAATGCAGGATTTAAAATTGTTTTGCAAGACGTAAGGGCACAAATTTAGTAGAAACGTGACAGTTTCCTTGACCGTGTTGAAAAAGCTGTTTTTTCATCATCGCGTCATATTACGTCATGAGAGGGAGTCGTTTGCCGGGCTCTGCGTTCACTTAGTGCAGAGTAGGTTGGTGTTCAGTGAGAGCGGTCGTGATTCAGTGTGTTTTCGGTGGTTATTGTATTTCAATTAATCATTGTCGTGGTAAATTATTGTGAATTATGGCCTGTCAGGACTTCGAGTCCACAGGTTTCCGGATGATTGCAATTCAGGATGGTGCTATCTTCCGTGCCTGGCTGCGTTACGTGCAGGTGAAAAGACGGGACTTCACTTCTGCATCTGCTTCGAAAAATATGGTAGTGTGTAGCGTTCACTATAGACTGGATGATTATAAATCTATTAATCAGTGTAGGCTGCCTGCAAACATATCTCCATACATTTCCGCTGTAATGTAGATGCGCCTTTCATACGGACAGGATTAGATAATCAGATGGTACCGTATTTGCTTTCGATTGGATTTTTTTGGTTGGTGGACAAACTTTATATAGATAGTTATATGTCTCATGTCTGTGAGGCTTGTCTATACACTGTTTTTCAGTTAATTTTTGAGACGCGCTCCAATTCACAGAGATCATGAAGGCGCACCCTGTTCGTTTTCTTTTATTTTACAAAAGCACAACGTTTTCTTGTTGTTGTGAGTTTACACAAATAAAAGTAGTTGCCTGGCCTGTCCTGCTCTCTTGGCTGCATAGCAGGCTCATAATTAACTTATATGGCTGAGGTCCGTCATACGAGTAAACATTTACAATTTCCTCAGCGTCCGAACTGTCATTGCGATCCATTGCTTTCCTATTGTTTACTTTGACCGCACTCCCTCCTGTTACGTCACTTCCGGCGGTTTTCAGATGCGGAAGTAAAATTTTCTCACAAAAACGACTCTAGAAGCCTTAATAGCGTTTTATAAGTATATATCTATATTTAAATCTAGTTCCTACATTATTTTTCTATACATTGACTCACTGGGTAGTCTAACCTGCAAGATGCCCTTTAAGAATAAGAATTCTGGGGATTTCCATTTATTTCCTTTTTAGCATTTAGTAACTAATTTGCAATAAACATTTTAAATATAAATTATAAGTGGGCATTAAACCCAGTTCTTTCCAACTATTCATTTCATTTAGCATGATGTTTTCTTTCTGGAAACTGGATAAGCCTATCCCAATCCTTCCTCTCGTGTCAGACATGAGCTGTAAATGATGTGAAGAAACTGTATCTCAAAATAGAAAATCCAAGTCCATCTTCAGTGTTCTGCAAGGTAGGCAAAAGTTTTTTGTGCTAATTTTAATTCCCTGTCGCTGTGCATGCACTTTTATTGTGTGACAGTGTAAACAACAGCTCAAAACCCTTTTATTTAAAGGCTAAATTTACTTCCCGTAGACAATTCCCATTGCATTACAATTGCAAGCAGTATCGATGATGTCACTAATGTTATGTGCAGTTAAATATCCCGGTGTGTAATTTGTCCCGGTGTGTATTTTTGTGTAACAAGTGTTCTCACCAATACACTTGTTGTGTGTCGTGGAGTTTGATGTGTTTTATAGACACAATATTGTTTCTTAATCAAATGTGTTGACCCCCCTCCCCCAGCACCCCATCCTAAAACAAGTTTCCCTTTTGATTTGGACAAACAGGACGTCCCAGCCCAAACTGCAGTGTGACTCAATCATTCAGAGCATTCAAAGACGACTACAGAGTAAATGTCTACAGAGAGGACTGATGACTTACAGTAGCGGCTGCTGGACTGATGGATGTCATCTGGTTTTCAGAGGCGGTCTGCATCAAACACAAACACAGATTTAGATTCTTTTCTGAAGATTTCTGAATTCCATCAGTGTGTAAACTACTTACTGTATTACTGGTGTTGTTAAAATGTTCTTCTTCTCTAATGTGACCCCTCTCTGTCAGAGTGGGATATGAAGATTAAATATCATAATATTTTCCATAGACACTGTTAAAAAATAAACTTTTTTTGTATTGTTGTGAAAAACAGCTTTTGGAACCTTTATTTTTAAGATTATACAATTACAGTTGACAGGGTTTATGAATGGCATATACAAAATATATAAAATACTTGATTCTGATTGGTCAGTCGTATCTTTTTGTTGTCAAATGTGTGTGTATCATCATGCAAAACTGTAAATTTGACCAGTTTTTTGTCCCTGTTTTTGTAATTGTGCTAGTTTGATGTGCAGCAAATTCATCTGTTAAAGCTTTGTTTCTAATTTAGAGATGCAATATAAGCTAATTAATTAATTTACATGCCTTATATAGTTGTTTTGCTCATCCTGGCGGTGTATTTCTGTATTAATAGTCGCTGAGGCTGTTGTTAGAGATGGATGAGCTCAGTGGCGGACTGGGACAATAATTCAGGCCGGGAATTTGACTCCACTGCCAGGCCACCTCTGCTGCTGCAGTCACCACCACCCTATTCATGTAATCTACTGGACTGATAAACTTGTAGGCTAATCCTATTAATGTAACAGGTAGACTACCAGATGCAATATAAATGAATAAAAAAATAACCCTTAAAAACTCACTAGGAATACACCATTTATACTACCAAACCAATGACAAATAGAAAATTGGCTTTTTAAAAGAGATAATAAGAGACACATTCACATGTTGAAATATTTACATTTTATGTATTTTCAGTGCTCAACTCTAGTATATCAAATGTATCAGAAACACAAACACAAATAAACTTAACAAAACCTATGACAGCGTAAGTAACAGATAACAATGTTTACTCAATTATGGCATTATGTGGAACTGACCAGTAAGAGTAAACAGTAAGTAATTAGCACTACTAGTACACCAGTAGGCGACGCAGTAGCTCACTGCTCTCTGCCATCTTGTCAATTATGTCATCTTTATCAAGTTGACTCTGTAGCTTAGCCCACATTTACCAATAACTTTCACTACATCAATCACACGTTCCAAGACCTGCCTCCTCTTTCTAACCTGGTCTCGATGGACGGTCATTTGCTTATCAGTCAGAAGGGTATGGATATCTGCTTTGTTGACTCTAAGAAAAAAGGCTTCAGCACTTTCTCTATGGATACTGCTTCTCTCATGTTCCTGTACTCTCTGATGGGCATGTTTCCAGGCCTGCATACCTCCTTTGACAAATGCACTGTCACTGCCTAAATGTTTTGCAAATGCAAGACATACTGAGCAGAATAGGGAGTGATTACTTTCATTGTCAGCCATTTTCTGTTTGTGCCATCTTTTGAATGGAATACATCAGGAATGGCTCTTTCAGATGTTTGGATTGGGTGATACTTAAAAAAAAATCTAAATCCTTAGACTGTGGACGGGCAAAATAATCAAAAGGCATATCAAGGCTTTCACTGTCTCCTTCATCTTTCCCTGAATCCTTCTCTCTCTCACTCTGCACATCTAGTTGCTCTGCAATATGAAATAAGCGTGTTCAATAATCTGTATTTATAATTGTGCAGCCATCAGTTGTATGTCCCCAAAATCACAGTCCTACTACTGATCTTATAAATCATAAAAAGCACATGTTGTTTAAAAAGTATAGCCTGCTGCCTGCATGTTTAGTTTTGCTTATCTTAAACTTTACCTGAAGGTTCCTGCTCTGACTCAAACGCTGAACTGTCCACCACCTCTAGCTCAACAGCAGGAGCATTTGCAGCACTAGTGCTACTGCTGCTTCCTTCGTCACCTTTTCAAAATAAATAAATAAACAAACAAACATTGTAGGCTACATATTGTAGACTAGAAATGAAAAATCAAAATAACTAACACTGTATTCTTTTCCATCTACTTGATTGATTTATTATTTAAACAATTTGACCCACTAACACTATTCTGTCTACTTTTTATTCATTTTTATTTATTATATAAAAAATATGCTATATGTAGACGAAACGAGACTTGACACAGCACAGCAGCACTTACATATTGTTGCTCGTTTGTTGGTTTAATTTGATCTATTGTGATTATCTAAGTGATTTGGATGAAAGCGTTCGTCTGCCAAATTATTATAAATATAATGTAAATGTAATCTTGACCGACCTGTTCCCTTACTGGCGAACATGGCTGGGATTTTGCAGCAGCTTGCTGCGTCTGTGGCCAGGGCTTTTTTCCTTTTTATACGCTCCCTCTCTGCTCCTCCTTTGCGTTTACGCTCCATTTTTTGAACGATTTAGTCAGATATACCCTGTCTCTGGATATAGCAGCCAGATATTAGGCACTGCGTCGCTGACGTTGGGTGGGAGTGTCATTTTCACTCCGCCATTGCCTGATTCGTCGATTGGCTGCAACACAGTCTCACCCCAAAACGTCATATACTGACGCGTCTTGACCATGCGTCAACATACGACGAAAAGGGTACCCCCATAATGTCCATATGTTATGATTCGGGTTATGGGTAAGTTTAGGTATGCGTTAGGGTACCGCTAGGAGGCGCTGCTGGTGCGCTTCTGTCTGCGTCTCATATTGACGTTAAAGGGGTACCCTTTTCGTCGTATGTTGACGCATGGTCAAGACGCGTCAGTATTTGACGTTTTGGGGTGAGAGAGCCGTCAATTAATTCGTAGTTGCACACCAGCCTATCACATGCCAGGCTGATCGTCTGCACAGCGGCAGCCGGCAGGCCAGAACGACCGTCAGGCCACCGGGAAATGTCCCGGTGCTCCCGATGGCCAGTCCGCCCCTGAGCTTCATCTCTGCAATTAAAATTAACATTACATTATGCTGACATGTAATAGTTTGGTATGAATGACTGAATAACAATGTTCACACTTACATGCGTGTCTCAGGTCTTAAATCAGTAATCATAACTGCTGCCAAAAACAGAAACAGAGAAAGTTTCTTAGTGTTATCATTAATGAAAAAAGCTGTTTGTTATGGGAGCCCGTTTCAACCACATAAGGAAATAACTAATACTTTTGTAAATCATAATTATGACATAAAAAGTTGACTTTATGTCATAATTATGACTTTTCTTCTTATAATTTAGATTTATGTCATAATTTTCTGTTATAATTATGAATTAAGCATGATTTTATAAGTTTTTAATACTTTTTAATGTCATAATTAAAAATGTTGTCGTAATTATGACATTTTATGTTATAATTTTGACTTATGTAATATAATTTAGACTTTTGTCATAATTCTGACATTTTACAGAATTTCAGCTTTTTGTATCACAATTATGACTTTTTATCTCATAATTTAGATTTTGTCATAAATTCTACTTTTATGTCATAAATATGATTTACTAAAGCAAGATTTTTTTTCCGTATGTGGCTGAAATTGGCTTCCATTGTATGCAGTGCATCTAAACAACGACTGTCTCCAGAGTATTTTTTTTTTTTCTGATGGATAAATGATTACACATGTCATTTCATAATTGGTAATTAAGCACATTAAAAATATTTGATCTGATTAACCCAGTTCAGCTGCTCCTTACTGGCTATTATTTCATTCACAATTGTAGGATTTCTGTTTGCAGATGTCTGAGTTGTGTACCTGCAAAACAATGTAAAAAGAGAGAGAAAAATATGTTCACTCAAAAATGAAAGTACAATCATTCCAAACCTGTATGTATACTGTATACTTTCTTTCTTCAGTGGAACACAAAAACAATGTAGGCTTGTATGCTCTTCTCCTGTACTACTTTCCTTAAAAAATACCTAATCAGTCCAAATTATGAACAAATCATTTAGACCAGTTTTGGGAACAGGATCAACAGGTTTTCGGCCTACAAAAGTATTTAGATGCATTTGATTCTTTTAAATGGTCAAAAAGTACACCTACTTGTCTGTCTCAGGGTCAGATGGTGTAGTTGTTGGAATATGTGTCATTGAAAGGAGAAAAACATGAAGTTATTTTTAGGCCATTAAGAGTGTCACCATTTTTATAGCTGAACTGATTTGTGATCTTACCAGGTTTGGGTTCATTGACAGTGAGTTGAACAGGAGCCTGCAGATCTCCTACAGAGCAGAGGTACCATCCAGAATCACTGAGTCTCAGTCCAGTCATCAACACAGTGAAGGAGCTTCTCCCATCATCCCTGATCTGGACTGATGAATTCTGGGATGTGTCAGTCCTCTTCTCAGTGTAACAGCTCTTATCTTTATATCTGCACCACTGTTTGAGTTTATTCTGATATCCAGAAGTGTAGAAACACTGGACACTGACATTATCACCTTCATGTCCAGATACACTGCTGTTCTTCACAGACACATCAGGAGCGGAACACAGTCAAAAAGACAATAAGATTTGTCCATCAATTGTCTTATTGGCTAAAAAATTTAAATAAGCCTATCTAAATTCCCTTGATATTGATTTATTTGATATTTGTAAGTGTTTACTACAGTATATTATTGGTAACACACTTTATTTAAAACTGGTTTTATTTTTAAACAGTTACAGTCACAGAACCGGAAAATGTGGAAGTTGAAGAATATGCAGGAACGCTGTACTAAAATACTCAAAATTAACAAAAAATAACATAATTTTTGTTTCTGTATTCAAAAAATGTCTCCTGCACTGATACCGCTTAACTGCTTTTTTAAACCACATTCAGCGAGTAATGTGATCCAGAACGAATCACTCTTATGAGACGGTTCTTTTCAGTGCATTAAAGAATAGGCTACAGAGCAACCAGTCCAACTCCAGAATGAATAGGCTTGTTTGAGAAGAGCAAAATCTGTGCAGAAACGATCACCGGTGATCACCGCGAAATGCCGGTTAGAAATGTGTCCGAGTGTGGTCCTATACCATAGACTGTATAAAAGGCTCTGATGTCCTGCTGACGTAGGCTATGTAAAAAAAAACTCTTGCGAAGGCGAGGCGGACGTGTCGGATTCTGCCGTTGATCTCCACCGACTGCGCTGAGTAAAAGCATGATGGGAAACGATTTGCTGATGACACAGCTTAATGTTCATTGGTTTAAACATCCGTGATATATTGTTTTCTTTTACAATGTTTGATTTTAAAACCCTGATATCCTGCTTTTATGTGTATAAATTACATGTGACTATTCCTAAACTTTCTGACTTCTCTATGGGTTATGTGATTGTTGTCATATTTAGGCCTGTAAAAATAAATAAAAACATATCTGTGGGCCTAATAAACATATCTTTTAAATGGAAATTTACAAAAAAGTTTTAGATGTTATATATCTGTGAGTGAGTGAGTGCCTCAACTTTAAAACTTGCCATCTCATCTTTGGACCCCCATTACCTAACATTTCTTATGAAACTTATTTAAACATAACATGACAAAATTTGTAATATGTAACTGATGTATAGATTAATATCTTACCCTGATGTTCTATTTCTCTATCTTTTTTATTGCAGCTCATTAACTCTTTTCTCATTTGTGTTCTGATGACATTGAACATATTGTTAATGCATTTTGTATATTGTATACAAAGTTGTATGTCATAAACATGTCATCTCTGTATGTTTTGCAAAAAAAGAAAAGGAAAAGAAAGAAAAGAAAAGTTGTGAACTTTTGCACAGTGTTTCTGTATTTGGTTGTGTTGTGAGTATTTGGAGCACACGTGTGTTAAAAAACTGATGAAGATTTTTTATTAATTTGCGGCGGTTTCTATTTGCATGTGTTTTAGTCAGTTGCATTGTGCTCTCTGCCACCGTAGGGCCTCCACTCAAGGGTACAATATGATGAACAAATCTAAAAATGTTCCACATGGTTGAAAAACCATCATTGGCTAGTCGAGCCATGAACGCTGTGCTAAGTGAGATGAACTGTGACTTGGAATCTCATATGGTCCGTTGTTTCCGGAAGAAAGCTGAACTCATTCATGCATTTCCATGTAATTAGATTTCACAAATGTAATTCCTATCGACAAGATAACTTAGCACGGCGTTCGTGACTCGACTAGTCAAGACTGTTTTCCAAGATGGCTCCTGCCTGTATACGCTTAATGTACTGTCTTTATAAAGTATCTTCTTATTAAACTTTCTGTACACTTACAAAGTTCTCAATGCTTCGGTTTGCATGTAGGGACCCTCATTATGCTACCGTGTTAGTGTGAGGCTATTTTGAGCCTTGTTAGTGGTATTAACTAGCGATTTACTTTTACTTATTCTATGCCCCATATACTAGCGTTAAGCTAATCTGTTTTTAGAGATAAAACTCTTTACATTCGATTATCATGAAAACGCATCCCAGAGAACGATCGACTCGGTAACCATGTGTTAACTACCCCTAGGTTCATTTTTCACCAGAATTGTCCTTTAAATTGTGTTTAAACGTGAATACGTCTATTATATCCTAGAGTATATGTGTACAAAGAGAATCGCAATGCTGACAAAACTTTTTTTTAAATAAAAGTTGCTGATAACTTCTGGATTTGAAATACAAATAGTGTTATATTAAACTCTCTCTTCACAAACTGTCAAAATATGTTCGCCATGGTCCATTTCTATGAACTATAATCTTATAAATCTGTAAACTAACTAATCGCATGTTAGTAAGTCAAAATTGGAATCACTTTCAATCTTTTTTAAAAGTATTTTTTTTACATATGTATCATTAGATATTTGAGTAAGTTGAAACCCAATACTTTAAAGGTGTAATTCGGTTTACTTGTGTGTACAGAAATACATATTATAACCCAACAACACTTAGCCTACCTTTTACATTATTTACAATGTTATTTATAGCTTCATTATTTCATTTTTATATTGTATTGTATTATATTATATTTATAATAAATATATAACCCAACAACAACACTTACCTTTTACATTATTTATAATGTTATTTATAGCTTCATTATTTCATATTTATTCTATTTTAATAAATTGCATTGTCAGAAAACAAAACTGTAATTCGTAAATCGTAATTTGGAAAGAAGTTTTTTACCTGATTGGACCGTCAGATACAAATAATAACCAGCGTCTGGGGTGCCATCAATCTCCACAGTGCACCAGTAATATCCAGAGTCGGATTTCTCCAGTTTGTCCCATCGCACTGTAAAAATACTCTGGTCTGGATAATCAGTGATGGAAAAATGTCCTGTCTCTCCTGCATATGCCAATATATAGCAAGAGCTCCAATATGTCCCCTGACACAAATATTTGCGGTTTTCTTTATGTTGTTTACCATACACACATGGAATAATGCCAGATGATCCAGATTTCACTGCTATATTAAAGCTGCCGTCGGCAACATTTTTTTGATCATATTCAGTGTAATCGACACTATAATCCGACAGAACAACATAAATAAGGTGCTTTTAGAAAAAAACCCGAGCTTCTAACTCCACCTGGAGCGTGTTATTTGTTTTGCAAAAATCCAGCGCTCCCGCTTCATCAGGTCCAATCAGCGCAGGGGGGTGTGAGATCTGACTGTCAATCACAGGTCGTGCACACGCCACAGATCCCCCTCACTCGCGCACGTTAATATCACATGCACACGCCACGCCTGAAGTTCGCCTGGAGATTGCATGAAGCGTGATGGCGGAGAGAAAATCTACTAACAAGCTTCCAATTCCTCGGTTATTGCTATCTATGGATAGATTAGCCAGGGCAGCCTACCTCCGAGTCCATGGTGTTGATAGATGCTGAAGAGACGGACGCGTTCACAGAAAATCAGGTACACACGCACAGTGACGCACTGACGAGCACGACCTCGATGGGAGGGATGCTCGCTGGTAGTGGGGAGGGGCATGAGAGTTGTAAACATTCAAAATTTTGGCTAATCGACCCAATCTGCCAGACTTGCCGACGGCAGCTTTAAGTTCCAGTGTATTAACTCTAGCACCACCTGTAGACAAGAATAAACGTAGGGGAGAAAACATAAAACACAAACTGCACATATAGAAGAATTATAACTTAAACCATTTTAAAAATCAAGCGTAGCGTTAGTTCTGGCAGGTCACGTTAGTCAAGCTCGCATCAGCTGACCCTCAGCTGATCCACATCTACCTATAGGAATATGACGCCTATCACCATATACATATATAAGCTCCTTCAGTAGTATCAGCAGCTATCGCGTTTCTCAGGAGCTCCTCCTCTCGCCCAGTCAGGATTTGACATTCTGATTCCCCTTGAATCAGAATAATTATCGAATAATGTTGTACTTTAAAATCTTGAATTAAATATATTTGCAAACTTTCATGTTTACCCCAAGGGGGATTATTGCTGCTCTCCCTGCTCTTATCCATGCTAGGCTGCATGGATGCGCAGGGAGTTCTCGCCCAGAACGGAACCATTCCGCCAATCCAAACTGTATGCTAATTGTCAATCATATATGACGGTAGTGGTCCTGACAGAAATTTAACAACAGACTGTACAATGGTTTAGTAATACTTTAAACAAAATTATATTTTCTTACCCGAGATGTAAAGTAAAATCCCAGAGAGAATCAGAAGGTAAATCATGTCTATAGTGGAGTGTGTGTGTATGAGAGGAGCTGGTCACTTCTTGAAGTGTCTCTGTTTCCTCCTGTTTCCGTTTCAGAGCAGAAATATCGCCTGAAACCACATAAGCGTCAGCAAGTGAGCAAAGTAGCAGCAGCAAACTCAAACTAGCTACAACACAACAACAATCAACATTTTACGTATGGCTAATTTGATTTGTGAACAGGTTAAAGCATGTTAAAAGATACTGTAGTAGTGGTATAATCTGAATAAGCAGATTCTCTTGTTCAATTTGATATAAAACATTTACTCAAAAAATACTAAATAAAACACTTTCTTCACCCACAATTACTGAATAAAATGTTACATTGTTCAAGTCACCATTTTGACAAAACTGTGAAAGTGATTAACACAAACTGCTATGTTTAATTGTTATTTAGTTTTTTAATCATGGGTTTTACAATATATATATACTGTATATATATACACTCACCTAAAGGATTATTAGGAACACCTGTTCAATTTCTCATTAATGCAATTATCTAATCAACCAATCACATGGCAGTTGCTTCAATGCATTTAGGGGTGTGGTCCTGGTCAAGAAAATCTCCTGAACTCCAAACTGAATGTCAGAATGGGAAAGAAAGGTGATTTAAGCAATTTTGAGCGCGGCATGGTTGTTGGTGCCAGACGGGCCGGTCTGAGTATTTCACAATCTGCTCAGTTACTGGGATTTTCACGCACAACCATTTCTAGGGTTTACAAAGAATGGTGTGAAAAGGGAAAAAACATCCAGTATGCGGCAGTCCTGTGGGCGAAAATGCCTTGTTGATGCTAGAGGTCAGAGGAGAATGGGCCGACTGATTCAAGCTGATAGAAGAGCAACTTTGACTGAAATAACCACTCGTTACAACCGAGGTATGCAGCAAAGCATTTGTGAAGCCACAACACGCACAACCTTGAGGCGGATGGGCTACAACAGCAGAAGACCCCACCGGGTACCACTCATCTCCACTGCAAATAGGAAAAAGAGGCTACAATTTGCACGAGCTCACCAAAATTGGACAGTTGAAGACTGGAAAAATGTTGCCTGGTCTGATGAGTCTCGATTTCTGTTGAGACATTCAGATGGTAGAGTCAGAATTTGGCGTAAACAGAATGAGAACATGGATCCATCATGCCTTGTTACCACTGTGCAGGCTGGTGGTGGTGGTGTAATGGTGTGGGGGATATTTTCTTGGCACACTTTAGGCCCCTTAGTGCCAATTGTACATCGTTTAAATGCCACGGCCTACCTGAGCATTGTTTCTGACCATGTCCATCCCTTTGTGACCACCATGTACCCATCCTCTGATGGCTACTTCCAGCAGGATAATGCACCATGTCACAAAGCTCGAATCATTTCAAATTGGTTTCTTGAACATGACAATGAGTTCACTGTACTAAAATGGCCCCCACAGTCACCAGATCTCAACCCAATAGAGCATCTTTGGGATGTGGTGGAACGAGAGCTTCGTGCCCTGGATGTGCATCCCACAAATCTCCATCAACTGCAAGATGCTATCCTATCAATATGGGCCAACGTTTCTAAAGAATGCTTTCAGCACCTTGTTGAATCAATGCCACGTAGAATTAAGGCAGTTCTGAAGGCAAAAGGGGGTCAAACACAGTATTAGTATGGTGTTCCTAATAATCCTTTAGGTGAGTGTATATATATATATATATATATATATATATATATATATATTAATGGCTTGAGGTGCTGGAAGGGGTTCATGGGGGTTGGTTTAAAATAATTTTGAACAAGTAAATTTGATTAACAAAATAAATGCATGTACAAAATCTAAACTGTCCATGTTTTCAAATATTACAACACAAAATATTTCAAAACACAATTCATAGCAAAGAATATGGGAAATTATATTAAAGTTTAATATAAAAAGTATTGCATCCATCCCCAGTGTCTCATATTTCCTTAAAATAATTCACAATTATGTATTTAAAATGTATTCAGGAATATTTAAAAATGTGTTGTGGCTACATTGGTTCCTGTAGTGAGTGTGCAAGTAAAATAATAATGTGTGAGTGTGAATCTGCACTGTGACCTTTGGACAGAAACCAACCACAAAAACACACGAGTCAGTAAAGAAGCAACACATTCACACAGAGACTGACCTCAGCTCCACTGGCACTGTTCACCACATGGACATCAGATAGAATGAACAGAAGAATTATATTCAACAGAAGAATGTGTGGCTTAGTTTCAAATGAGTGAAATGTTACAATACATAGTCCGGGTTAGTTGAAACATACCCTTAGGTGAGATGTAACATTATGATATTCACCGGGGTGATATGTAACATTAGGAAATGAAAAAATATATATATTTAATACTTTTTATTCAACACAGGCTTTTTAACATAATTGGTGTGTGTGTGTGTGTGTGTGTGTGTGTGTGTGTGTATCAAAACTGAATAAAATGAGCAAATGTGCACCAGCTTCAACAATTGAACACTATTTGTGTGTTTGAGTGTGTTATTCCTTGTTGGAAAAATTGGAAGCGTTACAATTAACATGTGTTACAGTCATTTCAGGTCTCCCCTACACATTACAAAACAAGACAAGACAGGACAATAGAACATGAAGCCAAAGGCAAACAAAACAGAAAACACACACATACACGTTATGGTTTCAGTATTTTTGGCCCTGTTTACAGCTGGTATTAAGATGTGTTTTGGTCGATCGGATCACAAGTAGACGAGGGAGACACATACATGTTTACACCTGGTGTTTTAATCCGTCTCTTTTGTCCACTTTCAAACACTTCTGTCCTGATTTCTTTGAGGGGAGGGTCTATGGGCAGGTAAATTTATGGACTTTTTCAGATCTTTCGATCTAATGGACGAAATAAGCTCACGCAATTTACATTTTAACATGACCGGAGAAAACAGAAAAACACACAGAGAGCAATAGCTTTCGTTTCTGCTCTGACAGCCACTAGACCAGCCGAATGTGTTGAGTAGAAATCAGGAATGCTGAGAGAACATTGTGCTTGGTACGTTTTTCGTCTTCAAACCAAACTTGGGTCTCCAGCCAAACTTTAAATCCCGTCTGGCTAGCGCACTTCCCATAATGTGAACGCATTATTTCAGAAGGTGGAGAGTAGACGGTCCGTTGAACAAGCGTCTGGATGCAGTCTCAGGATAAAGACTTGATGCTTGATGACTTGATACTTGAGTCAATGGTGTTGAAGTTGCAATCAATGTCTTCCATGTTAAACAAAGAAATGATGATGAACTGGCGATCTTAGTTTGACTCTCTAATGGTTGAGGAAGTTACACATGTCTTGATGTGTTGAGGCCTGTGTCTTGATGTGGTGTGTGAGCTCTGAGGCCGGGTGAGATCATACTCGAACAGCAACCAGAAGACGCAGAGAAGAGAGAAGGAGAGAGGTCACTCAGACAGTGGCCTTTAACTCTTCAGTGAGCCAATAGGAACTTAACCCATCACAGAAAACTTTCTGCATTTTTACATTTTCAAAAAACATAATTTAGTATGATTTACAAGCTATTTTACTCATGGGGTCCAAAAAAATGTCCCCACAAGATAAAAAATTTCTGGTATTTTCTGGTACACTTTATGCCCATAACATACTGAAGGATTGCAAATTTTAAGAATCTATTTCAAATATGCTTCCGTACATAACATCATGGTAAAGAATCTTTTAAGGTTAAGATCTCAGCAAAGTTGCAATTCCTGTTCTCTCCTTATTGTCTTTAATGGCTCTTCGAGCCCCAGTTTCACTCAGACTGATGGGATTAGCACACGAATGATTCACTGAGAATATCACCTTTTGTTCTGCAAATGGCTTTCGGACCCAAATGGCTCTTGGAGCCTTATGCTGATTGAATTAGGATTGGCCAGACCCTCACAGTCTAGGGTGTTACCTTAACCTGTATACTCATTTACATGCTTTGTTTGAATTTGTCTCCACCTTCAAAAGTCCCTCCTCCTACTGAATTGCCTATAAGATACCATGTACCGTTATATACTTCAGATTATGTTGGACGAAACCGCAGCCGCGCTCAAATAAAGAAACTCTTCTGTTTGAACGTGATCCCAACTGTCTCCTGGTCTCTGCTTCGATAAAAGAAAACTTTACAACAGATGGTGCCGTGTGACCCGGATGGAGGAAAAGGAAACTGAATCTTGAAACTTCAAGCTCAAAGATCTCAACAAAGCCTGACTAAGTTCCAGACTGAATCTTCTGAATCCAGATTGAAAACTTCAAGCTCCAAAAAGATCTGAAAGACTGAATTTTTCCAGACGGAATCTTTCTCTACAAACGAAAGACTTGGTGAGTTTTTCACTCCATTTAAAGAACCTTTGCAGACCAGTACAAAATAGTTTTCCTCTGCGACGACAGAGAAGAAGTTAACAAACAGCTGCAGGGTTTTGTTAACAAAGTTATCCTCTAAAGTTGTCTTTTAGAGATGAAATTTATCCTTTGTTGTTCAGGCAGGGAAGATTAACAGTTACATGTTAATATTGTGTGTATCCTCTTGCTAGAGAAGGCCTGTCCTTTGTAAGCTAGAGAAGATTAGCATCATGTGCTAATAAGATTGTACCCTCTGTTTGTAAGACAGTAGAGAGAAGTTTTAGTGTTTGTTTGTGTGGTAACATAGAAATTCACAAAATGTTTAGGAAAAGTACTAGACAGATTACACCTTTATGGACAGACAATGAGTTTAAGTCTTTGTTATCAGAGCACATGGACACAATAGTGACTGAGCAAGTCAGATTGAATTTAACAAAGAAATTTGGCATTGATCCAGAGAAAGTGTGGTCAATTGAAGATTGTAAGAAGGTACTAGGAGAAAGTATTCGCAAGAACAGTGTGAAAAGTTTTATCTGTTGTCACAGAGAATTTGGTTTAACCCTAGCTACAGAACAGTCTAAGCGCAACTCCGAGCTAGAGAAACAGATCAAAGAGCTCCGTGCTAGAATATCTTCGTTGACTAAGAAAGTAAACCGCAACAAAGATGCAGAAAAAACTGATGTGGAAGAAGTTAGTCAGCCTGATAACAATTATCCTGACTTAAAAGCTTTCTTTGAAACAAATGTAGCCATCCAATCAGTAACTGATCAGCCTGTAGATTCAATGCAGTGGGGCTAGGAGAAGATCTCAGGGAACTAAAAGTGTTACTCCGAACTCTTCTGTTGTCCAAATACAAACGGTTGCCAAAACATCTTTAGGTCCTAAGGATATAGATAGACTCTCCCAGAGTTTACCCTCAGCACGCACAAATTTTTCTGAATTTAGAAGAGCATTGTTCAGTAAAATGCATCTTTACGACATGTCGTTGCCGGAAGTCACACAGCTGATGTCACAAATTCTAACTGAATCTGAATTCAACAATTTTGAGTCTGCTGTTACTTCCGAACTGCAACATGTCAGTAAAGGCGATTTGAGAGAAGGTGTTTTGAGAATCCTAAAGAATATCTTAGGACCCAAAATCGATTGGTCGAGAGTTACTAGCTGTGTACAAGAGAAAGAAGAAACTGTGAGTGAATATACTGAGAGGTTCTGTCAGGTAGCGGTAACGTACAGTGGAATAGTGGATGATTCCGAAAGTGTGTTAGCTGACAAAGGAGCTCTAATCCGAATTTGGGCAGATGGTCTTGTAGCTGAGTACAGAACAGCCTTGCCATTCCTAGATATTACATGGGCTAAAAGAACTCTCAGAAGTAACCTAGAAAGTTTAGCTATTTGGGAAAGAGATTCTGATGTCAAAGAGAGAGTAAGAATTGCAGCAGTTTCTGTTAAGGTCAACTCAGAGAAGCCAAAGAAACGCAAAAGTCCCAGAGAAGCCAGTTGTTCTTACTGTGGCAAGCACGGACATTTTGGAAAAGAATGTAGAAAAAACAAAAAGAACTTTAAAGAAGTTAACAAGGTTAATCAGCTTCTGCTTAGCCTGCTTGATATTCTGAAGCAGCCCCTCCCCTCCTCGTTAAACTCGTGGGGCAACTTGATACGGTGTTAACCATTTAGGCTGTGAGTGCTTAATTTCCCCAGTAACTCACAACAAAGATGAAAGACTTATTTTTGTTTAATAGAACAAAAGGAAAGTGACTGTCTCAGCTTTTCTTTGGGAGACATTAAGTAAGACTCACAGCCAAATGTTATACTGCAGAACATTACAATCAGACACCATCCTCTGTTAATGATGTTTATTAGGACTGATGTTTCACTGGAGAATGGAAATGTGACAATTTTCTCACACACTGTACAGTGTGCACACAACAGGGACAGAATAGGACACAGACCAGTGCGGTGCCCTGGGAAGAACTGAACACAACAGGCTTCGGGGGTGAACCCAGGGTGAAGACACTACCTCATAAGCCTTTCCCCATTTAGTCCATCCTTACCTCACTGGTCCATAGGTGTCAAAACAATTAATAAATAGGGAAAGAATGAAACAACAACAGCAGACTAAAAAACCATACAACCCTAGTGTTTGAAGAAATACTGCTCTGTTTTCTGTTTTCTTTCTTCCTCTGTACAGATACCACTTGATGGCTGGTTCCAAAAATCCATATGCAACGACGTCTCACCTGCATATGAAGCCACAACCTCAAGAAGACCACTAGACCCACTGCTGAACGAACTATCACAAAAGAAAAAGAAAAAAATACACAACGCGGACCCTAATTGCATGTTTTGTTTCTGTGTCAGCATGCAATTACAGATGAACAACACAGATCATGCTTGTGCCTGTAACTTTTTCAAATTACAAGAATGAACTTTTAAGTGTACTTTGATAAAAGTTAGACTTAAAACCACTATACGATCAAATGACTTATGGAAGAATGAAGTCTATGCATGAATATTGCTGTTCTGCCGTTTCTTTGTTTTCTACAGGAAACAGATTTCACAGCTATTCAGGCGCCGTGGACTTTCAAGACTACCACTCTTATGCTACATGGTTTTCTGTGCAATCATGTAGTTTATACGACATTTTACACCCTGCGTCGTATGTGTCAACAGTTATGGTTTTGAGAAGAACTATGACACTATGACACAGAATAAGTTATATATGCCTGTGACGATCAAAAGTTACAAGAATGAACTTTTAAGTGTTTAAATTTGTATATTATGTGAGAGTTTTTTTTAAGAACTCTCAAACGGGGGACTGAAGGTATACGCCGATCCAGAGCATCCCAAACATGCTCAATGGGTGACATGTCCGGTGAGTATGCTGGCCATGCAAGAACTGGGATGTTTTCAGCTTCCAGGAATTGTGTACATATCCTTGCAACATGGGGCCGTGCATTATCATGCTGCAACATGAGGTGATGGTCGTGGATAAATGGCACAACAATGGGCCTCAGGATCTCATCACGTTATCTCTGTGCATTCAAAATGCCATCAATAAAATGCACCTGTGTTCGTTGTCCATAACATACGCCTGCCCATAGCATAACCCCACCGCCACCATGGGCCACTCGATCCACAACGTCGACATCTGCAAACCGCTCACCCACACGACGCCATACACGCTGTCTGCCATCTGCTCTGTACAGTGAAAACCGGCATTCATCCATGAAGAGGACACCTCTCCAAAGTGCCAGACGCCATCGAATGAGAGCATTTGCCCACTCAAGTCGGTTACGACGATGAACTGCAGTCAGTTCGAGACCCTGATGAGGACGACGAGCATGCAGATGAGCTTCCCTGAGACGGTTTCTGACAGTTTGTGCAGAAATTCTTTGGTTATGCAAAACCGATTGTTGCAGCAGCTGTCCGGGTGGCTGGTCTCAGACGATCTTGGAGGTGAAGGTGCTGGATGTGGAGGTCCTGGGCTGGTGTGGTTACACGTGGTCTGCGGTTGTGAGGCCGGTTGGATGTACTGCCAAATTCTCTGAAACGCCTTTGGAGACGGCTTATGGTAGAGAAATGAACATTCAATTCACGGGCAACAGTTCTGGTGGACTTTCCGGCAGTCAGCATGCCAATTGCACGCTCCCTCAAAACTTGCGACATCTGTGGCATTGTGCTGTGTGATAAAACTGCACATTTTAGAGGAGGGATGTCCCGATACCACTTTTTCACTTCCGATACCGATACCGCAGATCTGGCTATTTGCCGATACCGATATCAATCCGATATTTTTATTTTATTCTTGAACTAATACTACTACTAATAATAAAATATATGGAAGCACTTTGCTCAATTAGCCACCTAATAACATCTCACTCAAATGGAGAACAAATACTTCTAGTCCACAACAACAGTTGATTATGAAAGACTGCCACCCTTTATTCAAACACTACAAAAATAAATAAATACAGTCTCTCTCTCTCTCTCTCACACACACACACACACACCAAATTCCATACAGAGGTATGAGGGATTTGTTTATCTCTCTCTCTCTCTCTCTCTCTCTCTCTCTCTCTCTCTCTCTCTCTCTCTCTCTCACACACACACACACACACACATTTATTTTATTCCGGCAGGAACCGGCGAACATTTAAAGACTTTAATGACACAAAATAAATCAACAACAAAAAGAAAGTAAAAGACCAACATGACATCATGACTTTGCGTAAACATACACGCCACTTTCAAGTCAAAAGTAGCGTGTTATCTATACGCATTTTGAGCTATCCGCGTGTATGTTCACGCCGAAACGAACCGTCATCTTCCGCGTGTATGTCTACGCCGTTAAATGTCCGAGCGAAACGGAGCAAAATGTACGTGAAATAATCATGTTGGTCCCCTTTGGAAAACGTGTAGATGTCCAACATGACATCATGACTTTGCGTAAACATACACGCCACTTTCAAGTCAAAAGTGGCGTGTTATCTATACGCATTTTGAGCTATCCGCGTGTATGTTCACGCCGAAACGAACCGTCATCTTCCGCGTGTATGTCTACGCCGTTAAATGTCCGAGCGAAACGGAGCAAAATGTACGTGAAATAATCATGTTGGTCCCCTTTGGAAAACGTGTAGATGTCACAGTTTAACAGCCTCAGACGTGAATCTTACACGTACCATTATCCCCGGACGTTTGCTAATCCTACCCCTAAATCTAATCATAACCATTTCTTAAAACTATAGGCTACAATTATAAAGAAAAACAACAGACAGACAAGTATAATCACAATAATTTATTTAATGAGAAATGTCAAAATCGGTACCAAAAGTTGTTCACGTGACGATGTGTCACAGTCCTCCCTGGCAGTGGTTTTGTATGAGGTATCAGACAGAGCAGAATTTAAGTTATTAATTCAAATCCATGAAAACGTTAATCCGTCTTCGGTTCGGTTCGCTCTGAGGGCTGCGCGGCAGTGCGCAGCGCGCTTCATTTCAAATGTGAATGTGCATGACGCAATCTGTGACGAAGCAGGAGACGAGAGCCAATGAGCGTTTGATATTACTGCCGTAACCATAGTAACCTGTCGCTTCTTGAGGGCGCAATTTTTGAATTTGAATTCATAACAAGCGCGGGGTTTGACGTTCACGGTCAAGATGACGATTACTGGATAAAGGGCTGAGTTTGGATCTTTTTCTTGCAAATAATAATGGATTCTGAAGGTTTGGATTACATCAAGCTAATAAAATTGGTGTATTTTGTGAATCGATGTTGTGTTGTAAGGTTAGTATAATTATGGTTCTATAGGAACCATAAATAAATTATTGTGATTATACTCGTCTGTCTGTTGTTTTTCTTTATAATTGTTGCCTAGGTAGTTTTAAGAAATGGTTATGGTTAGGTTTAGGGGTAGGATTCGTGGCTCAAACTATCTTTTAATGCCATATTGTTCATAAAAATGCCATTTTCCTACATATCTGTCCATTACGTTTTATCATTTTAATATTGTCCATAAAATAGGTATGTTTAGGTGTGGGAAGATTAACCACAGTGACGGGTAGGTTTAGGGACTTTTAGGGAGTTGGGGTAGGTCATATCTATATATACAGACTAAGTAATGTAACGTTAAGTCAACGGCGTTGATAAACACGCTGAAAAGCGATTATGCGTGTTGATAGCACGCCAAAAATGGAAATCGAATTGGCGTGTCATACATACACCATTTCATGAGATCAGTCTGAAAAGACAGTAGCCCCTCACGGACGACTGCTGTCACATAATAAAACATAAAAACCACAACTTAAGTTCAGGCCTGTCCTCTCTCGCTCTTCACTGTTGTCGCTCCTCCTTTATGCTTCCGCGCCTCCGTGAGAGATACGAGACCGGTGCGTCGCGCAGGTGTCGCTCATCAGTAATCCACCGGCACCACTGGCCTCGTGCCGCTCTCTCATGGCCCTTGGCCTCGTCCTGCTCGCCACAGTAATATTCAAGCATTTAGGCGATGGTTTAAGCTAGATTTTCCCATGGTTTGTGTTTGATAGGTATCGGATCATATTTTTTCTCCCCTCCGATCTCCGATCTAGCGTTCTGGGCCAGTATCGGCACGATACCGATGACGTGGATCGGATCGGGATATCCCTATTTTAGAGTGGCCTTTTATTGTGGCCAGCCTAAGGCACACCTGTGCAATAATCATACTGTCTAATCAGCATCTTGATATGCCACACCTGTGAGATGGATGGATTATCTCGGCAAAGGAGAAGTGCTCACTAACACAGGTTTAGACAGATTTGTGAACAATATTTGAGAGAAATATGCCTTTTGTGTACATAAAAAAAAAAAGTCTTAGATCTTTGAGTTCAGCTCATGAAAAATGGGGGCAAAAACAAAAGTGTTGTGTTTGTTGTTTATTTCAAGTTTCAGGGATTTACTTACGAAGACGGACCAGCTTTTTTACAAGATTGTTTGCCGCGGTAATCACAAGATTACTGAAATAAATGACTTACATGTATTTTTATATGTATTATTGTCCTTCTGAACCATGAGTTGAACAGGAACCTAGAGATCTCCAGCAGAGCAGAAGTACCACCCAGAATCACTGAGTCTCAGTCCAGTCATCAACACATTTACATTTACATTTAGTCATTTAGCAGACGCCTTTATCCAAAGCGACTTACAAATTAGGACAAAAATTCAGCGAGTCATCATAAAGAGGCAAAAACAACAACAGCGCAAGAAGTGCTCAAAATACGAAGTTCAGGTATTATTCAGAGTAGCATAAGCCTGATAAGTGATGTTTCAAAGGGAAAGGATTTTTTTTTTTTTTTTTTTTTTTTTTATAAGGTTAAGTGCTCACGGAAGAGATGGGTTTTCAGCTGTCTTTTGAATGTTGTCAGGGATTCTGCATTCCGGATGAGGGTGGGGAGAGCGTTCCACCAGCATGGAACTGTGAATGAGAATGTTCTGGAAAGTGATTTTGTGGCTTTCTGTGATGGAACCACGAGACGTCGCTCGTTGACCGATCGTAGGTGTCTGGTAGGGATGTAGACTCGTAGGAGTGAGTGAAAGTAGGAGGGAGCTGAGCCTGTGATGGATCTGTAAGCAAGCGTCAGTGCCTTGAACTTGATGCGAGCAGCGAGAGGTAGCCAGTGCAGAGAGGTGAACAGAGGAGTGACGTGGGCCCTCTTGGGCTCGTTGAAGACAAGACGAGCTGCAGCATTCTGGATCATCTGTAGGGGTTTGGTCGCACATGCTGGAAGTCCAGCCAGAAGAGCATTGCAGTAGTCGAGCCTAGAGATGACCAGGGCCTGGACGATAAGTTGCGTTGCATGCTCAGTTAGGAAAGGCCTGATCTTCCTGATGTTGTGCAGTGCAAACCTGCATGATCGAGCTGTCTTTGAAATGTGATCAGTGAAGGTCAGCTGGTCATCAAACGTTACTCCAAGATTTCTGACCGATCTTGATGGGGTGATTAATGATGACTCTAGCTGGATGGTGAAGTCGTGCTGTAGAGACGGATTGGCAGGGAGGACGAGAAGCTCAGTCTTTGCCAGGTTGAGCTGCAGGTGATGTTCCTTCATCCATGTGGAGATGTCCGCCAGACAGCTTGAGACCCGTGCAGCTACTGTGGGATCATCTGGTTGAAATGAGAGGAAGAGCTGCGTGTCATCAGCATAGCAGTGGTAGGAAAAACCGTGTGCCTGTATGATGTGTCCCAGTGATGTGGTGTAGATGGAGAAGAGGAGGGGACCAAGAACTGAACCCTGGGGAACACCTGTGGTCAGCTGATGTGCTCTGGATACCTCACCTCTCCATGCGACCTTGAAGGACCTACCTGTGAGATAGGACTCAAACCAGTGGAGTGAAGTTCCTGTGATGCCCAGTGATGAGAGGGTGGACAGAAGGATCTGATGATTCACAGTGTCGAAGGCAGCAGACAGATCCAGGAGAATGAGGACTGAAGATTTGGAAGCAGCTTTTGCGATCCGTAGGGCTTCTGTGACTGACAGTAATGCAGTCTCAGTTGAATGCCCTTTCTTGAAGCCAGATTGGTTGACATCCAGCTGGTTGTTTAGAGACAAGAAGGATGTTAGTTGGTTGAAGACAGCTCTTTCAAGTGTCTTCGCAATGAATGGTAGGAGAGAGATAGGTCTGTAATTCTCTACAAATGATGTGTTTAGCGTTGGTTTTTTGAGCAGTGGAGTAACCCGAGCCTGCTTGAATGCTGTAGGGAAGGTGCCAGTATGGAGGGATGAGTTGATGATGTGTGTGAGTGATGGTAGAAGTGTGGGAGAGATGGCTTGTAGAAGGTGTGAGGGGATGGGGTCAAGAGGGCAGGTGGTAGGGTGACTGGAGAGGAGAAGTGTAGATACTTCTTCCTCGGTTAGTGAAGAGAAGGAGGACAGAGGGATATTGGCTATGGAAGGGGTCGGTCTGGGTTCCTGTGTGTGTGGAGCTGAGAACTGACTGCTGATAGCTGTTGTTTTGGTGGTGAAGAAGTTCGCAAAATCGTCAGCAGTTAAGGAGGAGGCGGGTGGTGGTGGAGGTGGACAGAGGAGAGAGTTGAATGTCTTGAAGAGTAATCGTGTGTTGGAGGAGCTGTTGATCTTGTTGTGGAAGTATGAAGATTTTGCAGCATGAACATCAACAGAAAAGGAAGAGAGGAGAGATTGATACATACTCAGGTCAGATGCGTCTTTTGATTTGTGCCATTTCCTCTCCGCTGCCCTGAGTTCGGTCCGGTGTTCCCGAAGAACCTCAGATAACCAGGGGTTAGAGGGAGTAGCGCGTGCTGGCCTGGAGGAGAGAGGGCAGATAATGTCTAGAGAAGAGATTAGAGTGGAGCATAAGGTGTCCGTTGCGGTATTCACATCCAGAGATGAGAATTGTGAGGGTGGGGGAAGAGAGGATGACACGGCAGAGGAAAGATGGGAGGGGGAAAGTGAGCGCAGGTTTCGTCTGAAAATGACTGGTGGTGGGGGTGGTGGTGCAGGGGTAGAGAGTTGTAGACTGAAAGTAATGAGGAAATGATCTGAAACGTGGAGAGGTCTCACCAAGATGTTGTCTGTGGTGCAGCTGCGTGTGTAAACCAGGTCCAGTTGGTTGCCTGATTTGTGAGTACCTGCGGTGATGAGTCGTTTGAGATCGAAAGAGGCTAGGAGAGAGGTGAAGTCTGTTGCATGTGGCTATTCGAGATGAATGTTGAAGTCACCGAAGACTAGAAGTGGGGTGCCGTCCTCAGGGAAAGTGGACAGCAGCACATCCAGCTCATCTACAAAGTTACCCAGCTGACCTGGGGGGCGATAAATGACTACAAAATGGATCTTAATGGGAGTTGTAAGTGTAATAGCATGATATTCAAATGAGTTGTTGTTGCATAGAGAAGAGAGCGCGGAGTATTTGCAATTGTTAGAAACGAGAAGCCCTGTACCCCCACCTCTCCCAGACTGGCGAGGGGAGTGGGAGAAGGAAAAATTGCTAGAGAGAGCAGCAGGGGTTGCTGAGTCTTCTGGACGAATCCAGGTCTCAGTCAGGCCCAAGATGCTAAGAGTAGAATGAGATGCAAAGGCTGGAATGAAGTCAGCTTTATTGACTGCTGACTGACAATTCCATAGACCCACGGAAAGAGAGAGAGGAGTAAGTGAGGATGTAGGGATGGGACGCAGATTGGCAGTATTGCGCTGCCTATTGCGCGTGATGAAAGGACGTTGCCGAGAGATAACAGGAATGTATTGAAAGCACATGTTGATGAAGGTGAACAATAAGATAAGTAGAGGGAAGAAAAAGGGGAAGAGGAGATACGCAAGTGCCTTTCGGGTGTCCTTGCTCGGTGGAGTCGCGCAGGTAGAGTCGCTGGTCTTTACCCGAGTCGGTCTTAACACGAGGAGGCTGAACGCTTCCGCTGACGCTTCCGCGACAGCGCGCAAATTACACAGATATACAGATAATGCTCTCACCGCTTGAGTGAGTACAGCTGTTTCGTTCTGCCAATTAAGTCAATAACGCGTGAATGTGTCAAATCGAAAGTGCTTAGGAGCAAGGGCTTAAGTTACGTGCAAATTAGATTGCTATAAAAATTTAAATTTGTTTCACTCGCGGCTATTTCTCTAAAGTGCCAATGCGTCTAACTGAAATACAGAATTATGTTAAGTTAAAATGAGAAAAATAAAAAGAGAATCGAAGATGGCCTTACCTGGACTAAAATACAATGCTGCAATAACGGGAGAACAGTGTATTCTAGAGAAAACCACTTGCGAGCTGCGTGCCTCTATATGCTGCCCGCTTGTCCTCAGTGAAGGAGCTTGTCCCATCATCACTGATCTGGACTGATGGATTCTGGGATGTGTCAGTCCTCTTCTCAGTGTAACAGCTCTGATCTTTATATCTGCACCACTGTTTGAGTTTATTCTGATATCCAGAAGTGTAGAAACACTGGACACTGACATTATCACCTTCATGTCCAGATACACTGCTGTTCATCACAGACACATCAGGAGCTGAACACAGAGCAAACAAACAAACAAAAAAGTTGGATTTAGTATTTTGTTAAATCTACTGCAGCATAAAACCCCATATCACACAGAGGAAAAGTATATATATATATATATTTTTTTTTTTTTATATATTTTTTAAAATAGAAAACAGTCTTGTTGAACAGTTAAATACAAATGTTTTCTGTCATCTGGTTTTGCATGAATCTCCACAGCGCACCAGTAACTTCCAGAGTCTTAAGATGTTGCATTGTTGAGTTTCACAGTAAAAATATTGTGGGCTGGATAATCAGTTATTGTCCATTTCCCTGTATCGTTTGCACGGGCTGTGATTTGGCAGAATGACCAAGTAAACCCTCTACACCAGAACTTTGAGTTTAGTTTATACTGACTGTCATACAGACACGGGATTGTAACAGATCCTCCTTCTCTCACAGTTACATGATCTAATTTCTTCATGCTCAAAGTTTCTGTAGAAAACAAACACACACACACACACACACACACACACACACACACACACACACACACACACACACACACATACACACACACACACACACACACACACACTTAAACTGCTATAGGAATGGTTTGACAAAAGAGTATTTTAGTTAAACATGCACTTGAAAAGGTTCGGATCAAAGCAAAGAGCCGAGGCAGCCTTACAGTACAACACTTCCCAAAGAAATATGCACAAATATAATGTACAAAACACTGAATCTGAAGGCCTTATATTATGGACCCTTAATTCATAAAAATAGATATTTTATATAATGCATGGTGTGCTTCATGCATCATACGAACCAGGCAGAACACAATTTACACAAGCATCTTATTTCATTCTCCAAACTAAAATTACAATTCCATTCTTGTTTGGATATCAAGCCCAACAAAACATCACTGACACATATTCAGACAATTCATTCAGAGTCAGGTATGTAATGTAAAAAGCAGAATTGAGAACCTTTTCATACATTATCAATTTCAGGGTGTTACGAACTGCTCAGAGACTTGGGGTGAAGATCCAAATGCAGATTTATTGGGACAATCCAGAATCGTAATACATATTACAGGAAAAAGGTCAAACACACAGGCAGAGAATCAAAAACCCAAGACACAGGAAACTAGGATAACGCTCAGAACTGCAGTGCAACGAGACATTTCATAAAGTAAGAGTGAATACACAGGGCTTAAATAGACAAAAGTGAACAAGATAATAACACACAAGTGGAAGTATCAGAACATGATTATCCAGGCAATGGGTTATGGGAAATGTAGTTCATGGTGAGATAAAGCAGAATGATGGAGTGCCCTCAGCTGGTGGTTGTGACACAGTGACAATTTTCACAGTTATGTCAAATAAATGGATACATTTATAACATTGGCTGGCCATAATAAAATCTTTGCCGTTTCATAATCGTTTACCATTTAAATTTCGCTTTGAAATAGCAGGTTCCATTGTGACAACATGCCCCACTATATTGGTCATTGTAGAATGAGTCTGTACCTTTTATCTTGGGTAATAATTGCAGGCATTTTCTACAGCTTTTTGTCTTAATTCGAATGCCTTTCAAAAAATAATTATAAATATTCACTGATAAAGTCAAAACCATAAAAACATGTCCTGTTCAAGACAAGTAAAAACTGTAAAAACAAGTTCAAATTCAAACTAATTCAACAAGCAAAATAAATAATGCCGAATGCAAATAAGACTAATTTGTATAAAAGACTAAAACAACCCATAAAAGACTGTTCAAACACGGTTTATTTAACTGGTCAGGTTCATATAGAGGGCAAGCATTTGTTAGTGCATTAAACAGATTTTTAAAGGGTACACATTTTTCATGTTGAAAGACAAACTGAAACTTTGTTTCCAGGCTTAAAAAGATTTTAAAAAAAAGACAAGTAACCCTGCTTCACTGACTCTTTGAAACTAAACAAAATAAAGCCCAAAAAAGGGCAATATCATCCCACTCTTTCAATAAAAACACACTGATTCCTTCAACAGCCACACAAAGCATCAGTTGACTAAACCCAGCAAATATCTTCACCCCCTCCTTCTCCTCCAGGAACGCCACAATCTGAGGGTTTTTAAGGCTTGTCATTAACCTGAAACACCTGCCTCCACTGATCATCTCAACCCACATCATTAGCCCATTACAGGGGTGTAGATCCCAAACAGAACCAGATGAGGGAGACAGAGACTATAGAATACAGCACAGTAGAACAAAACACTCAAATAATGCCTGAATCACAAGTATATACCCAATAAAAATCATCATTAAACTGCTAAACTATGCTGGTCAGTAACAATATAAATACATCATATGATACACACGAGACTGAACTGATTAAACCATTTAACTTAGTTAATGTACCCATAATTGCAGAATATTACAGAGAACCGGCGCTGCATGGTCTCTATAGCATCTAAAGGCAGATATTAAAGGGTTAGTTCTGAGGTTAATCTGAGCTTTCTGTCCCTCCATAGACAGCCAACGCAACCCATACAGAAATGTAATATATGTCAATATATGTAAATTACATATATAATGTTAGTGCCCATGTATGTCTGCTGCATATATGAGAATATATGCAAAATTCATATATGTAAAACACATAGACATATATGAAACATATATTTCAAAATATAGCAAAAATGGCCGTTTTCATGTAAGTGCCATATATTTTCCCGTATATGCACATAAATGTGAAATATATGTAAGACGCATATATGTATCCATGCATATATGTACTTATTTCTATAGTAGGCCTACATACTTTCACATATATTAGGGATACAAATCTTATATCTGAATGCCTTGAAATTAAATGCCTATAGTTGGAGATTTTGTCTATTGTGTGAATACCAAATATAGTATTTTAATACAATAATGCAGTGTTTTCTTTGTCATTTTTGACAAATACATCCACAAAGTACCATAACCATATGCCACAGCTTTAAAAATGCATCAGTATCACATGCATGTACACTGTAAAACTTTTCACTGTAAATTTACAGTAAAATACTGGCAGCTGGGTTGCCATCCACATACTGTATTTTTACAACACTACTACAGTAAACAGCATTTACAGTACTCCACTGTAATTACCAAATACAGTATATACCACATTTTACATTATTAAACTTGTCGACAGCAATAAATTGTATTTTTTACAGGGAATACTGCTTTTATTATTACATAATTAAAATATTATACTTTAAGGTTTCATAAGAGTAGTCACACTAGGAAAAAGAAAACAACATTTTCTGGGTTTTAAAACATTTATTTAGTTAAAATGCCATCTGTGAACATGTTGGCTGAATTACTTTTTAAACATAAAATGCAATTTTAATACTTAACAACAAACAGGTAACAGTTAGCACTTAAAGGAATAGTTCACCCAAAAATTTTAATTAGCCCATGATTTACTCACCCTCAAGTCATCCTAGGTCTATATGACATTCTTCTTTCAGACGAATACAATCAGAGTTCTATTAAAAAATGTCCTGGCTCTTCCAAGCTTTATAACGACAGTGAAATTCTGTTTCTTTTTTGAAGTCCATAAAAGTGCAAACGAAATCCCATTCAAAGTCTGCAAGTTTTCACAGAAGTGAGGACACCTGTAGGCTTACAGTGGTGGTCTTGTTTTGCACAACTTGGCCAGTTTTCTTTGAAGTTACTTGTTCTTTCTTTGTTTTTGATCCACGTTCAGGATTGATGTCAAGAAAGCGTCTAAAAGGCAGAAAAAAACAACAATTAAATATTATTTACTGAGTGTATATATTTTGACAAAGAGAGACAGCACAAAAGCTGTCTAAAACTGAACAACATAAAAAAATAAATAAAAAAAATGCAATGTTGGATGTTGTGAAAAAAAAATTGCAATGTTGGATGTTGTGATCAATAACTGATATTTTTTCTGCCCTGGTAAAATACATCAACTCAATGTGTCTGTTTACATGCACACTGTCAACTAACTAAATTTTTGGAAGTGGGGTTGCCAGATTTAAAGTTTTATTCTACAACTTTTGTCTACTCATCACCCAGCTCATTAACAATATTATCCCCTCATCAGGTCCCATCAGAGTATCAGTGGAAAGGCAGTCTTTAGACTCTCCGTTTATATAGAGCACACACTGCCAGAATCCAGCCCAAACCTTTGTGACAGAAATAATTTAACTTAATTGCAAGCCTTGCAATGTTTATTGCATATATGACAACATGATTTACCAGACTAAAATGCATGTAAAATTTAAATTCTGTCATTATTACTCACCCTCAAGACTTTTGTTCATCTTCGGGACACAAATGAAGATATTTTTGATGAAATCTGATAGTTTTGTCCTTCCATTGATATCAATATCATTGCAACTGTCAAAGCCCAGAAAAGTGGTAAAAACATTGGTAAATATATAGCTACAGTGGTTCAACCTAAATATTATGAAGCAGGGTTTCTGCACATTTTTTAAAGTCAAATTTAAGGCTTTTTAAGACCCGAAGAAATCAAAATGAATACCATGCATTAGGGGTGCGCAATATTGACAAAATATGTCTCGATCGATATTTTCTAAGTTTTCTTGATAATAATTAGATAACATTTTACTGATTGTGTTTCTGTGCTTGGTGCCATGGCTTGTTTAGGCCTGTTGACAGCTGACTGACAAAGATATTCATATTTTTCATATTCTATGCAGTGGTCAGTTTACAGCAGTGACAGAAATTAATTTTTATTAAGGGGTAATATTTGCCACCTTAAATTGATTTCAAGGGGCATTTTCACCTATATATGGACATTTGTAGATGTTTCAACAAGATATCTTTCACATCTACTGCAGTCAGATTCACCCGTGTTCACGCTGAAGGAATCACTCACATGGCTGGGCACTTGTATGACACATCAAGGATATTAAGAGGCTAAAAGCAGGTTTAAAACTTGCCCCATTGAAGTCAACAGTGGGGATTGACTGATTGACTGTTAAAAAGAGGATAACACGGTGTAGGCAACACCGATTTTTGTCGTTGTTCTCTGTATTGACAGCACTCCAAATTTACAAAAAAATGAGCTCAATGTTAAAATTGACCGGAGTTCTCCTTTAAGGTTGCACTAGTTACATGGATTATTTAAACAATGTTTTTACTAGCTTTCTGGGCCTTAAAAGTTGCAAAGACGTTGCTGTCTATGGGTGGTTCAGAAACCTCTCAGATTTCATCAAAAATATCTTAATTTGTGTTCTGAAGATGAACGAAGGTCTTACAGGTTTGGAACGACATGAGGGTGAGTAATTAATGACAGAATTTCACTAATCCTTCAACTGAAAACAACTTGCACTGGCATATCTTAAAATATATGACTGCCACTGTTTTATCTCAAGATGCACACCAGTAATGTTTTTTTTTTTATGATACATTATTATAAAAGCTGCTTAAATACCCTAATTTTATTAAGGCCTAGACCTGGCTTAAGCTAAGCCCTGTATGGAAACCAGGGCCATATTGTTCATACCAGTAGTCAACATAATAAATACTGTCAAGTCAAGGTTAGTGACACAATTCAGTCTAATATATATATATATATATATATATATATATATATATATATATATATATATGAATGAATGGCAAATATGCCAATGACTAACCTCTGAACAAACTCAAGGTGCTGCCTCTTCCTGGTACTGCAAGATGAACTCATAGGAGGAGGCAAACAGCGCTGCCAGGCCAGTGATGAAGAGGCTGTGATCCTTCACACACACCTTGACCTTCCAAACTTAATATCCAGCACTGGTTGCTTAGAGATTGACCTGTAATGGAATAAAAAAATATAAAAAAAAAGGAATAAATAAATAATATTAATAATTAAAATAACTACTGTGGGTTCCACTGTGGTTCGATGTAGTTGTCTATTCATAGTTCTATGAATTAAATTTTTCAACTAAAAATTTAAATTGGTTAGAATGCTAAAATGCACTGGCATATAATTTTGTTTGTTTTAAGCATAAACTCACTTAATTTTGACTTATTCTTTCAGAAAACAAGACAATTTTTACGTGTCTATTAAATGCTTCTTCATGTAAGAATTGTAGAAATCTGGACTGGAAACAAAATAAAAACACTAATTAAGAAAAACATATTTAGCAGTGGGGTGAGTAAATGATGGCTTTTCATTTTATGTTTCATCTACCCCTTTAATGTTTACATACCAGGAAATAAGTCGTGGACTTTCTGGCAAATGTAGATTGCTGGACATCAGCGATGCAAATTCCTGAAACAATTTTTAAAAAGGACAGCACAACCATGATCAACAGAACCAAAACATAAAACATATTACAAATTAATGAGATTTGCTGAATAATCTCTATTATCTGCTTGAAGGATAACACCGTCTAACTTCTTTGAATTAGGGAGTAACGTTAGTTGTAGGACCATGGGATGGCAATCAGGAATAGGCCTACTACATTTGAAAACAGCATTAGGAACTTGGATTTTCATGTGCTAGCAAAATTCTGACAACGATTCAAAAGCACGATCACAGACCTGACAGAATTTGACAGCATTTTTTTTTTTTTACCACATAGACTATAACTGTAACACTACTTAAAAGCACTTACATTAACAATTGCCATCAGATTACAAAGCCTAAAACGAAAAAAAATATATATCAAATGCACGTCATGCAAATAGCATGGTAAAGGTTGCCTATAAATATGAAATGTCGAAGTTAACGTTACTTGATAAACAGGTGGAACAGAGTCAGTGAATTGCTTGCGCGGCCACGGTAGTAAACCGCGTTCATCAAACCAAATACGTGAAAACAATGTAGAAATGCGAACGCAAAAAAAATAAATAATAATAATAACTAGAATGTACATTTCCTGAAGAAAATGTGAAGTGGTGCTTGCAGTGGAAAAACTCGCCACTGGGCAGATGCTAACACAATTAACATGTTGTGATACCATGATATACCACGTTTTAGCATCATTTATCACGATTTATCATGTTTCTAAGATTATTTACTACGATTTACCACATTCCAGCATGATTTACTATGATTAACATGTTGTTAGAATGATGCTAGCATGATTAGTATGTTGGCAGGATGATGCTAGCATGATTAGCATGTTTCTAGCATGATTTTAACAAGATGCTAGCATGATTAGCATTTTGCTAGTATGTTTTTAGCTAGATGCTAACATAACTAGCATGTTGTTAACATTTTGCTAGCTTGATTAGCATGTTGCTAACATAATTAGCATGTTGCTAGAATGATGCTAGCTTAATTAACATGTTGGTAGCATGATGCTAGCCTGATTAGCATGATGCTAGCATGCTTTTAACAAGATGCTAGCATGATTATCATTTTGCTAGCATGTTTTTAGCTAGATGCTAACATGATTAGCATGTTGCTAGCATTATGCTAGCTTGATTAGCATTTTGCTAACATAATTAGCATGTTGCTAGCATGATGCTAGCTTAATTAACATGTTGGTAGCATGATGCTAGCTTAATTAACATGTCGGCTAATTTTTCATCCGCCAGACGAACATCTTACACCCGATCGCTTATAAAAGTCATAGCACACCTCTCCTCAATAAACCGGTCGATTTGACACCTCATTCAGGGGTCTGTGACAAACGGTGTGGGGCGAGTTACGCGCCGAAGTTTTGTCTAGGTGAATAGTAATCACAACACTAGAATGTACATTTCCTGAAGAAAATGTGAAGTGGTGCTTGCAGTGGCAAAACTCGCCACTGGGCAGATGCTAACACAATTAACATGTTGTGATACCATGATATACCACGTTTTAGCATTATTTACCACGATTTACCATGTTTCTAAGATGATTTACTACGATTTACCACATTCCAGCATGATTTACTATGATTAACATGTTGTTAAAATGATGCTAGCATGATTAGCATGTTGTTAACATGATTAGCATGTTGGTAGCATGATGCTAGCATGATTAGCATTTTGCTAGCATTATGCTAGCTTGATTAACATGTTGTTAGCATGATGCTAGCTTGAATATCATTGTGCTAGCTTAATTAGCATATTGGTAGCATGATGCTAGCATGATTAGCATTATGTTAGCATGATGCTAGCTTGATTAGCATGTTGGTAGCTTGATGTTAGCATGATTAGCATGTTGCTAGCATGTTTTTAGCTAGATGCTAACATGATTAGCATGTTGCTAGCATTATGCTAGCTTGATTAGCATGTTGTTAGCATGATGCTAGCTTGATTAGCATGTTGCTAGTATTATGCTAGCTTGATTAACATGTTGTTAGCATGATGCTAGCTTGAATAGCATTGTGATAGCTTAATTAGCATATTGGTAGCATAATGCTAGCTTGATTAGCATGTTGGTAGCTTGATTAGCATGTTGCTAGCATGTTTTTAGCTAGATGCTAACATGATTAGCATGTTGCTAGCATTATGCTAGCTTGATTAGCATGTTGCTAGCATGATGCTAGCTTGATTAGCATGTTGCTAGCATGATGCGAGCTTGATTAGCATGTTGCTAGCATTATGCTAGCTTGATTAGCATGTTGCTAGCATGATGCTAGATTGATTAGCATGTTGGTAGCATTATGCTAGCATTATTAGCATTTTGCTAGCTTGATTAGCATGATGCTAGCATGATGCTAGCTTGATTAGCATGTTGCTAGCATGATACTAGCATGATTAGTATGTTGCTAGCATGTTTTTAGCAAGATGCTGTTGCCAGGTGGTGGTTGCTAGGGTTTTCTGGGTGGTTGCTATGGTGTTGCTAGGCAGTTGCTAAGGTGTTCTGGGTGGTTGCTAGGCAGTTGCTAGGGTATTCTTGGTGGTTGCTAGGTGGTTGCTATGGTGTTGCTAGGCAGTTGCTATGGTATTCTGGGTGGATGCTAGGGCGTTGCTAGGCAGTTGCTAGGGTGTTCTGGGTGGTTGCTAGGCGTTCTGGGTGGTTACTAGGCAGTTGCTAGGTGTTCTGGGTGGTTGCTAGGCAGTTGCTAGGGTGTTCTGGGTGGTTGCTAGAGTTTTTTGGTGGTTAATAGAGCATTTCTAGACGTTGCTAGGGTGTTCAGGGTGGTTGCTAAGGTATTTTTGGTAGTTGCTATGGAGTTACTAGGTGGTTGGTAGTTGTCAAATATGGTTACTATGGAGTTTTTATAGAGTTCTTAAAATCTTTAATAACGAGTTCCTTCAGTACGGCACTCGGCCTGCGGCCTCGTGCCTATGGCCGAATAGGCACAAGCATGGAGCAATATCGCAAGGCTACGAGTGTGATATTGCTTTAAAAAATGTAAAAAAAAAGTTTTTATATTATTTATTGGTTTAGGGTGGTTGCTAGGGAGCTCAGAGTGGTTGCTAGGGTGCTGTAACTGGTTGCTAGGGTGTGGCTATGAAGATTTTAGGCCATTACTTATTGGCTGCTTGATAATATAAATCCTCTGAGGGAGAGAGAGAGGGAGAGAAACGCAGGGGTGTCAGGCCCTTTGGAGTGGTGTGTGTGAAAACGGCAGTTGGGATTCAAATGTTTTTAGAACTCCCCATGTTAAGTCAATGGGACTTTTTTGGCCGCTTTTTCGTCCGCTGTGCGAACATCGTACACCCGATCGCTTAGAAAAGATATAGCACACCTCTCCTCAATGAGCCGCTCGATTTGACACCTCACTCAGGGGTCTGTGACAAACGGTGCGGGGCGCATTACGCGCCAAACTTTGTCCAGAATAATAATAATAATAACTAGAATGTACATTTCCTGAAGAAAATGTGAAGTGGTGCTTGCAGTGGCAAAATTCGCCACCCGGTTGCTAGGGTGTTGTACATGATTGCATACGAGCCAACAACCAAGTCTGTACGATGTTGTGGAGCTGTAATATGGCTTCTATATGTTGCAATATGGTTGCTAGGTAGCTTTAAAAGGTTGCTAAGGTGTGGTTACGCAGTTACCATGATGATATTTACAGACTGGTGTCCCAACCAAAACAAACAAGCACACCCCCATGTCTATACGATGTTCTGGTGCTGAGATATGGCTTGTAAATGTTGTTCAATGGTTGCTAGGGGCCTGTAACTGGTTTCTAGGGCGTGGCTATGAAGTTTTTATGTCACTACTTATTGGCTGCTTGATAGGACGAATCAAAAGAGCCCAACCCCAAAGCTCTATGACCTTCTGAGCCAAAGATATGATTTAGCAAATTTTGTGCCAATGTTAAGTCTATGGGACATTTTTCGGCTAATTTTTCGCCCGCCAGACAAACATCTTACACCCGATCGCTTATAAAAGTCATAGCACACCTTTCCTCAATAAACCGGTCGATTTGACACCTCATTCAGGGGTCTGTGACAAACGGTGTGGGGCGAGTTACGCGCCGAAGTTTTGTCTAGGTGAATAGTAATCACAACACTAGAATGTACATTTCCTGAAGAAAATGTGAAGTGGTGCTTGCAGTGGCAAAACTCGCCTCTCGGTTGCTAGTGTGTGGTACATGATTGCATACGAACCAACAAACATGTCTGTACGATTTTGTGGAGCTGAAATATGGCTTCTATATGTTGCAATATGGTTGCTAGGTAGCTTTAAACGGTTGCTAAGGTGTGGTTACACAGTTACCATGATGATATTTACAGACTGGTTTCCCAACCGAAACAAACAAGCACACCCCCATGTCTATAAGATGTTCTGGTGCTGAGATATAGCTTATTCATGTGTTTGTACGGTTGCTAGGGTACTCCAAATGGTTGCTAAGGTTTGTTTATAGAGTTTATGGGGTAATATTTAAAGAATATTTTGCAGGTCTGGGTCAAAAAATGCCCAACTCTGTGTTTTTACAATGTTTTGTTACTGTGATATGGCTTATAAAGGTTGTTCAATGGTTGCTAGGGGCCTGTAACTGGTTGCTAGGGCGTGGCAATGAAGTTGTTATGTCACTACTTATTGGCTGCTTGATAGGACGAATCAAAAGAGCCCAACCCCAAGCCTCTATGACCTTCTGAGCCAAAGAAAAGATTTTTCAAATTTTGTGCCTATGTTAAGTCTATGGGACATTTTTCGGCAAATTTTTCACCCGCCAGACGAACATCTTACACCCGATCGCTTATAAAAGTCATAGCACACCTCTCCTCAATAAACCGGTCGATTTAACACCTCATTCAGGGGTCTGTGACAAACGGTGTGGGGCGAGTTACGCGCCAAAGTTTTGTCTAGGTGAATAGTAATCACAACACTAGAATGTACATTTCCTGAAGAAAATGTGAAGTGGTGCTTGCAGTGGCAAAACTCACGACTCGGTTGCTAGGATTTTGTACATGATTGCATACGAGACAACAACCATGTCTGTACGATGTTGTGGAGCTGAAATATGGCTTCTATATGTTGCAATATGGTTGCTAGGTAGCTCTAAACGGTTGCTATGGTGTGGTTACACAGTTACCATGATGATATTTACAGACTGGTTTCCCAACCAAAACAAACAAACACACCCCCATGTCTATACGATGTTCTGGTGCTGAGATATAGCTCATTCATGTGTTTGTACGGTTGCTAGGGTACTCCAAATGGTTGCTACGGTTTGTTTATACAGTTTATGGGGTAATATATAAAGAGTATTTGCAAGTCTGGGTCAAAAAATGCCCAACTCTGTGTTTTTACAATGTTTTGTTGCTGAGATATGGCTTGTAAATGTTGTTCAATGGTTGCTAGGGCGTGGCTATGAAGTTGTTATGTCACTACTTATTAGCTGCTTGATAGGACAAATCAAAAGAGCCCAACCCCAAGGCTCTATGACCTTCTGAGCCAAAGATATGAATTTGCAAATTTTGTGCCTATGTTAAGTCTATGGGACATTTTTCAGAAAAATTTTCGCCCGCCAGACGAACATCTTACACCCGATCGCTTATAAAAGTCATAGCACACCTCTCCTCAATAAACCGGTCGATTTGATACCTCATTCAGGGGTCTGTGACAAACGGTGTGGGGCGAGTTACGCGCCGAAGTTTTGTCTAGGTGAATAGTAATCACAACACTAGAATGTACATTTCCTGAAGAAAATGTGAAGTGGTGCTTGCAGTGGCAAAATTCGTCACTGGGCAGATGCTAACACAATTGAAATGTTGTGATACCATGATATACCATATTCCAGCATGATTTACTATGATTAACATGTTGTTAGAATGATGCTAGCAAGATTAGCATGTTGTGATACCATGATATACCATGTTTTAGCATCATTTATCATGATTTACCATGTTTCTAAGATTATTTACTACGATTTACCACATTCCAGCATGATTTACTATGATTAACATGTTGTTAGAATGATGCTAGCATGATTAGCATGTTGTTAGCATGATTAGTATGTTGGCAGGATGATGCTAGCATGACTAGCATGTTTCTAGCATGCTTTTAACAAGATGCTAGCATGATTAGCATTTTTGCTAGCATGTTTTTAGCTAGATGCTAACATAACTAGCATGTTGCTAGCATTATGCTAGCTTGATTAGCATGTTGCTAACATGATTAGCATGTTGCTAGCATGATGCTAGCCTAATTAACATGTTGGTAGCATGATGCTAGCATGATTAGCATGATGCTAGCATGATGCTAACCTGATTAGCATGATGTTAGCATGCTTTTAACAAGATGCTAGCATGATTATCATTTTGCTAGCATGTTTTTAGCTAGATGCTAACATGATTAGCATGTTGCTAGCATTATGCTAGCTTGATTAGCATGTTGGTAGCATGATGCTAGCTTAATTAGCATGTTGGTAGCATGATGCTAGCATGATTAGCATGTTGCTAGCATGATGCTAGCCTGATTAGCATGATGCTAGCATGATGCTAGCTTGATTAACATGTTGCTAGCATGTTTTTAGCAAAAGATGCTGTTGCCAGGTGGTTGCTAGGGTGTTCTGGGTTGTTGCTATGGTGTTGCTAGGCAGTTGCTAAGGTGTTCTGGGTGGTTACTAGGCGGTTGCTAGGGTATTATTGGTGGTTTCTAGGGCTTTGCTAGGTGGTTGCAGGGTGTTCTGGGTGGTTGCTATGGTGTTGCTAGGCAGTTGCTAGGGTGTTCTGGGTGGTTGCTAGGCCTTTTTATAGAGTTCTTAAAATCTTTAATAACGGGGCCGTATAGACACAAGCATGGAGCGATATCGCAAGGCTACGAGTGTGATATTGCTTTAAAAATAAAAAAAAATACAAATAAATGTTTTTTATTGGTTTAGGGTGGTTGCTAGGGAGCTCTTAGTGGTTGCTAGGGTGCTGTAACTGGTTGCTAGGGTGTGGCTATCAAGATTTTAGGCCATTACTTATTGGCTGCTTGATAATATAAATCCTCTGAGGGAGAGAGAGAGGGAGAGAAACGCAGGGGTGTCAGGCCCTTTGGAGTGGTGTGTGTGAAAACGGCAGTTGGGATTCAAATGTTTTTAGAACTCCCCATGTTAAGTCAATGGGACTTTTTTGGTCGCTTTTTCGTTCGCTATGCGAACATCGTACACCCGATCGCTTAGAAAAGTCATAGCACACCTCTCCTCAATGAGCCGGTCGATTTGACACCTCACTCAGGGGTCTGTGACAAACGATGCGGGGCGCATTACGCGCCAAACTTTTGTCCGGAATAATAAGAAAAAGAAGAAGAAGAAGAATAATAAGTATGAGTGACAATAACACTAGTGGTGCTTTGAAAAAGCACCACTAACTAGATGCGAAAGTTCGTCGAGACAAACTTTAAGTTGGCTTGAGAAAGTTTGGAGCAGAACGTTTTTTGCTAGGCGGTTGCTAGGATGTTGCTATGGTGTTGCTAGGGTATTTTGGGAGGTTGCTAGGGTGTTCTGGGTGGTTGCTAGGGTCTTTTGGGTGGTTGCTAGGTGGTTGCTAGGGTCTTTTGGGTGGTTGCTAGGCGGTTGCTAGGGTGTTCTGGGTGGTTGCTAGGGTGTTTTGGGTGGTTGCTATGGTATTCTGGGTGGTTGCTATGCGGTTGCTAGGATATTTAGGGTGGTTGCTAGGGTCTTTTGGGTGGTTGCTAGGCGGTTGCTAGGGTATTCTGGGTGGTTGCTAGGGTATTTTGGGTGGTTGCTAGGCTATTTTGGGTGGTTGCTAGGGTGTTTTGGGTGGTTGCTAGGGTATTCTGGGTGGTTGCTAGGCGGTTGCTAGGATATTTTGGGTGGTTGCTATGGTGTTTTGGGTGGTTGCTAGGGTGTTCTGGGTGGTTGCTAGGCGGTTGCTAGGGTGTTATGGGTGGTTACTAGGATATTTTGTGTGGTTGCTATGGTGGTTGCTAGGGTGTTTTGGGTGGTTGCTAGGGTGTTATGGGTGGTTACCAGGATGTTTTGTGTGGTTGCTATGGTGTTGCTAGGGTATTTTGGGTGGTTGCTAGGGTCTTTTGGGTGGTTGCTAGGGTGTTTTGGGTGGTTGCTAGGTGGTTGCTAGGGTGTTCTGGGTGGTTGCTAGGATATTTTGGGTGGTTGCTAGGGTCTTTTGGGTGGTTGCTAGGGTGTTCTGGGTGGTTGCTAGGTGGTTGCTAGGGTGTTCTGGGTGGTTGCTATGGTATTCAGAGCGGTTGATATGGTGTTACTAGGTTGGTTGGTAGTTGTCACAGATGGTTACTATGGAGTTTTTATAGAGTTCTTACTTAACTAATCGCTATTAGCATGTAGCTATTCACTGCTAGCATGTGTAGCATGTTGAAAGTGCTGTTTGCTAGCATGAGTCAAAAGAGCCAAACCTCATCTCTATACGATGTTCTGATACAGAGATATAGGTCTTGCAAAACGGTTGCTAGGGTACTCAAGTTTGGTTGCTATGGCGTTGCTTTGGAGCTGGTATATTTAAATTAAGAAGTTTAAAGTGGTTTGAAGTTTAAAGTGGTTTGAAGTTTAAAGTAGTTTAAAGTAGTTTGAAGTTTATGATAGATAGATAGATAGATAGATAGATAGATAGATAGATAGATAGATAGATAGATAGATAGATAGATAGATAAGTTAGATTGATAGACAGACACACACACACTAACTCGCTCACACACTCACTCAGACACACACACTCAGAGTTTATGAGTTTAGAGTTTATAAGTATAAATTGATGAGTTTATAAGTGTACGAGTTTAGAGTTTAGAGTTTATAAGTTTAAATGAGTTTACAGTTTATAAGTTTGAGTTTAAGAGTTCAGAGTTTATACATTTGAGTTTAAGAGTTCATAAGTCTATGAATTCATGAGTTAAGTTAATTAGTTTATAAGTGTATGAGTTTAGAGTTTATAAGTTTAAATGAAGTAAATTTAGTAGTTTGAAGTTTAATTTAGTTTGAAGTTTAATTTTGTTTGAAGTTTAATTTAGTTTGAAGTAGATAGATGAGTTTATTAGTTTAAATGAAGTAAATTTAGTAGTTTGAAGTTTAAATTAGTTTAAAGTTTAAATTAGTTTGAAGTTTAATTTAGTTTGAAGTTTAATTTAGTTTGAAGTTTAATTTAGTTTGAAGTTTAATTTAGTTTGAAGTAGATAGATAGATGAGTTTATTAGTTTAAATGAAGTAAATTTAGTAGTTTGAAGTTTAATTTACTTTGAAGTAGATAGATAGATGAGTTTATTAGTTTAAATGAAGTAAATTTAGTAGTTTGAAGTTTAATTTAGTTTGAAGTAGATAGATAGATGAGTTTATTAGTTTAAATGAAGTAAATTTAGTAGTTTGAAGTTTAAATTAGTTTAAAGTTTAAATTAGTTTGAAGTTTAAAGTTTAAATTAGTTTGAAGTTTAATTTAGTTTGAAGATTAATTTAGTTTGAAGTTTAATTTAGTTTGAAGTAGATAGATAGATGAGTTTATTAGTTTAAATGAGTCTCAATGGCTCATATAGTATATAGAATGGCAGTTTGGTTTAGTCTTCAAGGGATTTAGATTTGAATTTTTGTCGGTTGGTCAGTTTGAAAAAGTCAATGGGAGTTTTTCCGAGTTTTGATCGTCATTTTTAGGAAAACCGTAAGTCCGATCAGTTAGAAAAGATATAGCATACCGAGTCAGAATAGTCTGAAGGTCTGAGCCGAGTTTGGAGTATGTAGAGTTAAAGCTCTAGGCTGTATTAAAGTTATATTTTTTTAGTCTCAGAAGAAGAATAATAACTAGATGCGAAAGTTCGTCGAGACAAACTTTAAGTTGGCTTGAGAAAGTTTGGACCGTAACGTTTTTTGATACGCGGTTGCTAGGATGTTATGGGTGGTCGCTAGGTGGTTGCTAGGGTGTCCTGGGTGGTTGCTAGGGTCTTTTGGGTGGTTGCTAGGGTCTTTTGGGTGGTTGCTAGGGTCTTTTGGGTGGTTGCTAGGCGATTGCTAGGGTGTTCTGGGTGGTTGCTAGGGTATTCTGGGTGGTTGCTATGCGGTTGCTAGGATATTAAGGGTGGTTGCTAGGGTCTTTTGGGTGGTTGCTAGGCGGTTGCTAGGGTATTTTTGGTGGTTGCTAGGCTATTTTGGGTGGTTGCTAGGGTCTTTTGGGTGGTTGCTAGGCGGTTGCTAGGGTATTCTGGGTGGTTGCTAGGGTCTTTTGGGTGGTTGCTAGGCGGTTGCTAGGGTGTTCTGGGTGGTTGCTAGGATATTTTGGGTGGTTGCTAGGGTCTTTTGGGTGGTTGCTAGGTGGTTGCTAGGGTGTTCTGGGTGGTTGCTAGGGTATTCTGGGTGGTTGCTAGGCGGTTGCTAGGATATTTTGGGTGCTAGGGTGTTATGGGTGGTTACTAGGATGTTTTGTTTGGTTGCTATGGTGTTGCTAGGGTATTTTGGGTGGTTGCTAGGGTCTTTTGGGTGGTTGCTAGGCGGTTGCTAGGGTATTTTGGGTGGTTGCTAGGGTCTTTTGGGTGGTTGCTAGGGTCTTTTGGGTGGTTGCTAGGCGGTTGCTAGGGTATTTTGGGTGGTTGCTAGGGTCTTTTGGGTGGTTGCTAGGCGGTTGCTAGGGTGTTCTGGGTGGTTGCTAGGGTGTTTTGGGTGGTTGCTAGGGTATTATGGGTGGTTGCTAGGGTGTTTTGGGTGGTTGCTAGGTAGTTCTGGGTGGTTGCTAGGCGGTTGCTAGGGTGTTATGGGTGGTTACTAGGATGTTTTGTGTGGTTGCTATGGTGTTGCTAGGGTATTTTGGGTGGTTGCTAGGGTGTTTTGGGTGGTTGCTAGGGTCTTTTGGGTGGTTGCTAGGCGGTTGCTAGGGTGTTTTGGGTGGTTGCTAGGGTCTTTTGGGTAGTTGCTAGGATATTTTGGGTGGTTGCTAGGGTCTTTTGGGTGGTTGCTAGGGTGTTCTGGGTGGTTGCTAGGTGGTTGCTAGGGTGTTCTGGGTGGTTGCTATGGTATTCAGAGCGGTAGATAGATAGATACACACACACACACACACACACACACACTCAGAGTTTATGAGTTTAGAGTTTATAAGTGTATAAAATGATGAGTTTATAAGTGTACAAGTTTTTGAGTTTAGAGTTTATAAGTTTAAATGAGTTTAGAGTTCAGAGTTTATTAATTTATGAGTTTAAGAGTTCATAAGTCTATGAATTCATGAGTTTATTAGTTAATTAGTTATTCAATTTAAGTTAATTAGTTTATAAGTGTATGAAATTAGAGTTTATTAGTTTAAATGAGTTTCATTGGCTAATATATATAGAATGGCAGTTTGATTTAGTTTTCAAGGGATTTAGATTTGAATTTTTGTCGGTTGGTGAGTTTGAATTTTTTTAGAATGCCCAATGTTAAGTCAATGGGACTTTTTCCGAGTTTTGATCGTCATTTGTAGGAAAACCGTAAGTCCGATCAGTCTGAAAAGATATAGCATAAAACTTCAGATCAGTTTGAGTGTCTGAGCCGAGTTTGGAGTATGTAGAGTTAAAGCTCTAGGGCGAGTTTGAGTCAATAGTTTTTCACAGAAGAATAATAATAACTAGATGCGAAAGTTCGTCGAGACAAACTTTAAGTTGGCTTGAGAAAGTTTGGACCAGAACGTTTTTTGCTAGGCGGTTGCTAGGATGTTGCTATGGTGTTGCTAGGGTATTTTGGGAGGTTGCTAGGGTGTTCTGTGTGGTTGCTAGGGTGTCCTGGGTGGTTGCTAGGGTCTTTTGGGTGGTTGCTAGGGTATTTTGGGTGGTTGCTAGGCGGTTGCTAGGGTGTTCTGGGTGGTTGCTAGGGTGTTTTGGGTGGTTGTTAGGGTATTCTGGGTGGTTGCTAGGCGGTTGCTAGGATAATTTGGGTGGTTGCTAGGGTCTTTTGGGTGGTTGCTAGGCGGTTGCTAGGGTTTTCTGGGTGGTTGCTAGGGTGTTTTGGGTGGTTGCTAGGCTATTTTGGGTGGTTGCTAGGGTCTTTTGGGTGGTTGCTAGGCGGTTGCTAGGGTATTTTGGGTGGTTGCTATGGTATTCTGGGTGGTTGCTAGGCGGTTGCTAGGGTATTTTGGGTGGTTGCTAGGGTATTCTGGGTGGTTGCTAGGCTATTTTGGGTGGTTGCTAGGGTCTTTTGGGTGGTTGCTAGGCGGTTGCTAGGGTATTTTGGGTGGTTGCTATGGTATTCTGGGTGGTTGCTAGGGTCTTTTGGGTGGTTGCTAGGCGGTTGCTAGGGTGTTTTGGGTGGTTGCTAGGGTGTTTTGGGTGGTTGCTAGGGTATTCTGGGTGGTTGTTAGGCGGTTGCTAGGATATTTTGGGTGGTTGCTAGGGTGTTTTGGGTGGTTGCTAGGGTGTTCTGGGTGGTTGCTAGGCGGTTGCTAGGGTGTTATGGGTGGTTACTAGGATGTTTTGTGTGGTTGCTATGGTGTTGCTAGGGTATTTTGGGTGGTTGCTAGGGTCTTTTGGGTGGTTGCTAGGCGGTTGCTAGGGTGTTTTGGGTGGTTACTAGGATGTTTTGTGTGGTTGCTATGGTGTTGCTAGGGTATTTTGGGTGGTTGCTAGGGTATTTTGGGTGGTTGCTAGGCGGTTGCTAGGGTGTTTTGGGTGGTTGCTAGGGTGTTTTGGGTGGTTGCTATGGTCTTTTAAGGTGGTTGCTAGGCGGTTGCTAGGGTGTTTTGGGTGGTTGCTAGGATATTTTGGGTGGTTGCTAGGGTGTTCTGGGTGGTTGCTAGGTGGTTGCTAGGGTGTTCTGGGTGGTTGCTATGGTATTCAGAGCGGTAGATAGATAGATACACACACACACACACACACACACACACACTCAGAGTTTATGAGTTTAGAGTTTATAAGTGTATAAATTGATGAGTTTATAAGTGTACAAGTTTTTGAGTTTAGAGTTTATAAGTTTAAATGAGTTTAGAGTTCAGAGTTTATTAATTTATGAGTTTAAGAGTTCATAAGTCTATGAATTCATGAGTTTATTAGTTAATTAGTTATTCAATTTAAGTTAATTCGTTTATAAGTGTATGAAATTAGAGTTTATTAGTTTAAATGAGTTTCATTGGCTAATATATATAGAATGGCAGTTTGATTTAGTTTTCAAGGGATTTAGATTTGAATTTTTGTCGGTTGGTGAGTTTGAATTTTTTTAGAATGCCCAATGTTAAGTCAATGGGACTTTTTCCGAGTTTTGATCGTCATTTGTAGGAAAACCGTAAGTCCGATCAGTCTGAAAAGATATAGCATAAAACTTCAGATCAGTTTGAGTGTCTGAGCCGAGTTTGGAGTATGTAGAGTTAAAGCTCTAGGGCGAGTTTGAGTCAATAGTTTCCACAGAAGAATAATAATAATATTAATAATAAGTTTAAATAGGATTTCAATATGTTGGCTTTCTCAAGCCAACTTAATAATATTAACTAGATGCGAAAGTTCGTCGAGACAAACTTTAAGTTGGCTTGAGAAAGTTTGGAGCAGAAAGTTTTTTGCTAGGCGGTTGCTAGGATGTTGCTATGGTGTTGCTAGGGTATTTTGGGAGGTTGCTAGGGTGCTCTGGGTGGTTGCTAGGGTGTCCTGGGTGGTTGCTAGGGTCTTTTGGGTGGTTGCTAGGCGGTTGCTAGGGTCTTTTGGGTGGTTGCTAGGCGGTTGCTAGGGTGTTCTGGGTGGTTGCTAGGGTCTTTTGGGTGGTTGCTAGGTGGTTGCTAGGGTCTTTTGGGTGGTTGCTAGGGTGTTCTGGGTGGTTGCTAGGGTCTTTTGGGTGGTTACTAGGCGGTTGCTAGGGTATTTTGGGTGGTTGCTATGGTATTCTGGGTGGTTGCTAGGGTCTTTTGGGTGGTTGCTAGGCGGTTGCTAGGGTGTTTTGGGTGGTTGCTAGGGTATTCTGGGTGGTTGCTAGGCGGTTGCTAGGATATTTTGGGTGGTTGCTAGGGTCTTTTGGGTGGTTGCTAGGTGGTTGCTAGGGTATTTTGGGTGGTTGCTAGGGTATTTTGGGTGGTTGCTAGGCTATTTTGGGTGGTTGCTAGGGTCTTTTGGGTGGTTGCTAGGCGGTTGCTAGGGTATTTTGGGTGGTTCTATGGTATTCTGGGTGGTTGCTAGGGTCTTTTGGGTGGTTGCTAGGCGGTTGCTAGGGTGTTCTGGGTGGTTGCTAGGGTGTTTTGGGTGGTTGCTAGGGTGTTTTGGGTGGTTGCTAGGTGGTTGCTAGGGTGTTCTGGGTGGTTGCTAGGATATTTTGGGTGGTTGCTAGGGTCTTTTGGGTGGTTGCTAGGGTGTTCTGGGTGGTTGCTAGGTGGTTGCTAGGGTGTTCTGGGTGGTTGCTATGGTATTCAGAGCGGTTGATATGGTGTTACTAGGTTGGTTGGTAGTTGTCACAGATGGTTACTATGGAGTTTTTATAGAGTTCTTACTTAACTAATCGCTATTAGCATGTAGCTATTCACTGCTAGCATGTGTAGCATGTTGAAAGTGCTGTTTGCTAGCATGAGTCAAAAGAGCCAAACCTCATCTCTATACGATGTTCTGATACAGAGATATAGGTCTTGCAAAACGGTTGCTAGGGTACTCAAGTTTGGTTGCTATGGCGTTGCTTTGGAGCTGGTATATTTAAATTAAGAAGTTTAAAGTGGTTTGAAGTTTAAAGTGGTTTGAAGCTTAAAGTAGTTTAAAGTAGTTTGAAGTTTATGATAGATAGATAGATAGATAGATAGATAGATAAGTTAGATTGATAGACAGACAGACACACACACACACTAACTCGCTCACACACTCACTCAGACACACACACACACACACACTCAGAGTTTATGAGTTTAGAGTTTATAAGTATAAATTGATGAGTTTATAAGTGTACGAGTTTTTGAGTTTAGAGTTTATAAGTTTAAATGAGTTTACAGTTTATAAGTTTGAGTTTAAGAGTTCAGAGTTTATACATTTATGAGTTTAAGAGTTCATAAGTCTATGAATTCATGAGTTTATAAGTTAATTAGTTTATAATGAGTTTAGAGTTTATAAGTTTAAATGAAGTAAATTTAGTAGTTTGAAGTTTAATTTAGTTTGAAGTTTAATTTAGTTTGAAGTTTAATTTAGTTTGAAGTAGATAGATGAGTTTATTAGTTTAAATGAAGTAAATTTAGTAGTTTAAAGTTTAAATTAGTTTGAAGTTTAAAGTTTAATTTAGTTTGAAGTTTAATTTAGTTTGAAGTTTAATTTAGTTTGAAGTTTAATTTAGTTTGAAGTTTAATTTAGTTTGAAGTAGATAGATAGATGAGTTTATTAGTTTAAATGAAGTAAATTTAGTAGTTTGAAGTTTAAATTAGTTTAAAGTTTAAATTAGTTTGAAGTTTAAAGTTTAAATTAGTTTGAAGTTTAATTTAGTTTGAAGTTTAATTTAGTTTGAAGTTTAATTTAGTTTGAAGTTTAATTTAGTTTGAAGTAGATAGATAGATGAGTTTATTAGTTTAAATGAAGTAAATTTAGTAGTTTGAAGTTTAAATTAGTTTAAAGTTTAAATTAGTTTGAAGTTTAAAGTTTAATTTAGTTTGAAGTTTAATTTAGTTTGAAGTTTAATTTAGTTTGAAGTTTAATTTAGTTTGAAGTAAATAGATAGATGAGTTTATTAGTTTAAATGAGTCTCAATGGCTCATATAGTATATAGAACGGCAGTTTGGTTTAGTCTTCAAGGGATTTAGATTTGAATTTTTGTCGGTTGGTCAGTTTGAAAAAGTCAATGGGAGTTTTTCCGAGTTTTGATCGTCATTTTTAGGAAAACCGTAAGTCCGATCAGTTAGAAAAGATATAGCATACCGAGTCAGAATAGTCTGAAGGTCTGAGCCGAGTTTGGAGTATGTAGAGTTAAAGCTCTAGGCTGTATTAAAGTTATATTTTTTTAGTCTCAGAAGAAGAATAATAATAACTAGATGCGAAAGTTCGTCGAGACAAACTTTAAGTTGGCTTGAGAAAGTTTGGAGCAGAACGTTTTTTGCTAGGCGGTTGCTAGGATGTTGCTATGGTGTTGCTATGGTGTTGCTAGGGTATTTTGGGAGGTTGCTAGGGTGTTCTGAGTGGTTGCTAGGGTGTCCTTGGTGGTTGCTAGGGTCTTTTGGGTGGTTGCTAGGCGGTTGCTATGATATTTTAGGTGGTTGCTAGGGTCTTTTGGGTGGTTGCTAGGGTCTTTTGGGTGGTTGCTAGGGTGTTCTGGGTGGTTGCTAGGGTGTTTTGCGTTGTTGCTAGGGTATTCTGGGTGGTTGCTAGGCGGTTGCTAGGATATTTTGGGTGGTTGCTAGGGTCTTTTGGGTGGTTGCTAGGGTCTTTTGGGTGGTTGCTAGGTGGTTGCTAGGGTGTTCTGGGTGGTTGCTAGGGTGTTTTGGGTGGTTGCTAGGCTATTCTGGGTGGTTGCTATGCGGTTGCTAGGATATTTAGGGTGGTTGCTAGGGTCTTTTGGGTGGTTGCTAGGTGGTTGCTAGGGTATTTTGGGTGGTTGCTAGGCTATTTTGGGTGGTTGCTAGGGTCTTTTGGGTGGTTGCTAGGTGGTTGCTAGGGTATTTTGGGTGGTTGCTATGGTATTCTGGGTGGTTGCTAGGGTATTTTGGGTGGTTGCTAGGTGGTTGCTAGGGTGTTCTGGGTGGTTGCTAGGGTGTTTTGGGTGGTTGCTAGGGTATTCTGGGTGGTTGCTAGGCGGTTGCTCGGATATTTTGGGTGGTTGCTAGGGTGTTTTGGGTGGTTGCTAGGGTGTTCTGGGTGGTTGCTAGGCGGTTGCTAGGGTGTTATGGGTGGTTACTAGGATGTTTTGTGTGGTTGCTATGGTGTTGCTAGGGTATTTTGGGTGGTTGCTAGGGTCTTTTGGGTGGTTGCTAGGCGGTTGCTAGGGTGTTTTGGGTGGTTGCTAGGGTGTTCTGGGTGGTTGCTAGGATATTTTGGGTGGTTGCTAGGGTCTTTTGGGTGGTTGCTAGGGTCTTTTGGGTGGTTGCTAGGCAGTTGCTAGGGTGTTTTGGGTGGTTGCTAGGGTCTTTTGGGTGGTTGCTAGGCGGTTGCTAGGGTCTTTTGGGTTGTTGCTAGGGTCTTTTGGGTGGTTCCTAGGCGGTTGCTAGGGTGTTTTGGGTGGTTGCTAGGGTCTTTTGGGTGGTTGCTAGGTGGTTGCTAGGGTCTTTTGGGTGGTTGCTAGGGTCTTTTGGGTGGTTGCTAGGCGGTTGCTAGGGTGTTCTGGGTGGTTGCTAGGGTGTTTTGGGTGGTTGCTAGGTTATTCTGGGTGGTTGCTAGGCGGTTGCTAGGGTCTTTTGGGTGGTTGCTAGGGTCTTTTGGGTGGTTGCTAGGCGGTTGCTAGGGTGTTCTGGGTGGTTGCTAGGGTTTTTTGGGTGGTTGCTAGGGTATTCTTGGTTGTTGCTAGGCGGTTGCTAGGGTCTTTTGGGTGGTTGCTAGGGTCTTTTGGGTGGTTGCTAGGCGGTTGCTAGGGTGTTCTGGGTGGTTGCTAGGGTGTTCTGGGTGGTTGTTAGGGTGTTTTGGGTGGTTGCTAGGGTATTCTGGGTGGTTGCTAGGCGGTTGCTAGGGTCTTTTGGGTGGTTGCTATGGTATTCTGGGTGGTTGCTAGGGTCTTTTGGGTGGTTGCTAGGCGGTTGCTATGGTGTTCTGGGTGGTTGCTAGGGTGTTCTGGGTGGTTGCTAGGTGGTTGCTAGGGTGTTCTGGGTGGTTGCTATGGTATTCAGAGCGGTTGATATGGTGTTACTAGGTGGTTGGTAGTTGTCACAGATGGTTACTATGGAGTTTTTATAGAGTTCTTACTTAACTAATCGCTATTAGCATGTAGCTTTTCACTGCTAGCATGTGTAGCATGTTGAAAGTGCTGTATGCTAGCATGAATTGGTTTAAAGTTTAAAGTAGTTTGAAGTTTATGACAGAGAGATAGATAGATAAATAAGTTAGATAGATAGATACACACACACACACACACACACACACACACACACTCAAACAGACTACCTCGCTCACACACTCACTCAGACACTCAGACACACACACACACACACACACACACACACACACACACTCAGAGTTTATGAGTTTAGAGTTTATAAGTGTATAAATTGATGAGTTTATAAGTGTACAAGTTTTTGAGTTTATAAGTTTAAATGAGTTTAGAGTTCAGAGTTTATTAATTTATGAGTTTAAGAGTTCATAAGTCTATGAATTCATGAGTTTATTACTTAATTAGTTATTAAATTTAAGTTAATTAGTTTATAAGTGTATGAGATTAGAGTTTATTAGTTTAAATGAGTTTCATTGGCTAATATATATAGAATGGCAGTTTGAATTAGTCTTCAAGGGATTTAGATTTAAATTTTTGTCGGTTGGTGAGTTTGAATTTTTTTAGAATGCCCAATGTTAAGTCAATGGGAGTTTTTCCGAGTTTTGATCGTCATTTGTAGGAAAACCGTAAGTCCGATCAGTCTGAAAAGATATAGCATATAGCTGCAGATCAGTTTGAGTGTCTGAGCCGAGTTTGAAGTATGTAGAGTTAAAGCTCTAGGGCGAGTTTGAGTCAACAGTTTTAGTAAGAAGAATAATAATAACTAGATGCGAAAGTTCGTCGAGACAAACTTTAAGTTGGCTTGAGAAAGTTTGGACCGGAACGTTTTTTGATAGGCGGTTGCTAGGATGTTATGGGTGGTCGCTAGGTGGTTGCTAGGGTGTCCTGGGTGGTTGCTAGGGTCTTTTGGGTGGTTGCTAGGGTCTTTTGGGTGGTTGCTAGGCGGTTGCTAGGGTGTTCTGGGTGGTTGCTAGGGTGTTTTGGGTGGTTGCTAGGGTATTCTGGGTGGTTGCTATGCGGTTGCTAGGATATTAAGGGTGGTTGCTAGGGTCTTTTGGGTGGTTGCTAGGCGGTTGCTAGGGTATTTTTGGTGGTTGCTAGGCTATTTTGGGTGGTTGCTAGGGTCTTTTGGGTGGTTGCTAGGCGGTTGCTAGGGTATTCTGGGTGGTTGCTAGGGTCTTTTGGGTGGTTGCTAGGCGGTTGCTAGGGTGTTCTGGGTGGTTGCTAGGATATTTTGGGTGGTTGCTAGGGTCTTTTGGGTGGTTGCTAGGCGGTTGCTAGGGTGTTCTGGGTGGTTGCTAGGGTATTCTGGGTGGTTGCTAGGCGGTTGCTAGGATATTTTGGGTGGTTGCTAGGGTGTTCTGGGTGGTTGCTAGGCGGTTGCTAGGGTGTTATGGGTGGTTGCTAGGATATTTTGGGTGGTTGCTAGGTTCTTTTGGGTGGTTGCTAGGCGGTTGCTAGGGTGTTCTGGGTGGTTGCTAGGGTATTCTGGGTGGTTGCTAGGCAGTTGCTAGGATATTTTGGGTGGTTGCTAGGGTGTTCTGGGTGGTTGCTAGGCGGTTGCTAGGGTGTTATGGGTGGTTACTAGGATGTTTTGTGTGGTTGCTATGGTGTTGCTAGGGTATTTTGGGTGGTTGCTAGGGTGTTCTGGGTGGTTGCTAAGCGGTTGCTAGGGTGTTATGGGTGGTTACTAGGATGTTTTGTGTGGTTGCTATGGTGTTGCTAGGGTATTTTGGGTGGTTGCTAGGGTCTTTTGGGTGGTTGCTAGGCGGTTGCTAGGGTATTTTGGGTGGTTGCTAGGGTATTTTGGGTGGTTGCTAGGGTCTTTTGGGTGGTTGCTAGGCGGTTGCTAGGGTGTTCTCGGTGGTTGCTAGGGTGTTTTGGGTGGTTGCTAGGGTATTATGGGTGGTTGCTAGGGTGTTTTGGGTGGTTGCTAGGTAGTTCTGGGTGGTTGCTAGGCGGTTGCTAGGGTGTTATGGGTGGTTACTAGGATGTTTTGTGTGGTTGCTATGGTGTTGCTAGGGTATTTTGGGTGGTTGCTAGGGTGTTTTGGGTGGTTGCTAGAGTCTTTTGGGTGGTTGCTAGGCGGTTGCTAGGGTGGTTGCTAGGCGGTTGCTAGGGTGTTTTGGGTGGTTGCTAGGGTCTTTTGGGTGGTTGCTAGGATATTTTGGGTGGTTGCTAGGGTCTTTTGGGTGGTTGCTAGGGTGTTCTGGGTGGTTGCTAGGTGGTTGCTAGGGTGTTCTGGGTGGTTGCTATGGTATTCAGAGCGGTAGATAGATAGATACACACACACACACACACACACACTCAGAGTTTATGAGTTTAGAGTTTATAAGTGTATAAATTGATGAGTTTATAAGTGTACAAGTTTTTGAGTTTAGAGTTTATAAGTTTAAATGAGTTTAGAGTTCAGAGTTTATTAATTTATGAGTTTAAGAGTTCATAAGTCTATGAATTCATGAGTTTATTAGTTAATTAGTTATTCAATTTAAGTTAATTAGTTTATAAGTGTCTGAGATTAGAGTTTATTAGTTTAAATGAGTTTCATTGGCTAATATATATAGAATGGCAGTTTGATTTAGTTTTCAAGGGATTTAGATTTGAATTTTTGTCGGTTGGTGAGTTTGAATTTTTTTAGAATGCCCAATGTTAAGTCAATGGGACTTTTTCCGAGTTTTGATCGTCATTTGTAGGAAAACCGTAAGTCCGATCAGTCTGAAAAGATATAGCATAAAACTTCAGATCAGTTTGAGTGTCTGAGCCGAGTTTGGAGTATGTAGAGTTAAAGCTCTAGGGCGAGTTTGAGTCAATAGTTTCCACAGAAGAATAATAATAATAATATTAACTAGATGCGAAAGTTCGTCGAGACAAACTTTAAGTTGGCTTGAGAAAGTTTGGACCAGAACGTTTTTTGCTAGGCGGTTGCTAGGATGTTGCTATGGTGTTGCTATGGTGTTGCTAGGGTATTTTGGGAGGTTGCTAGGGTGTTCTGGGTGGTTGCTAGGTGGTTGCTAGGGTGTCCTGGGTGGTTGCTAGGGTCTTTTGGGTGGTTGCTAGGGTATTTTGGGTGGTTGCTAGGCGGTTGCTAGGGTGTTCTGGGTGGTTGCTAGGGTGTTTTGGGTGGTTGCTAGGGTATTCTGGGTGGTTGCTAGGCGGTTGCTAGGATATTTTGGGTGGTTGCTAGGGTCTTTTGGGTGGTTGCTAGGCGGTTGCTAGGGTGTTCTGGGTGGTTGCTAGGGTGTTTTGGGTGGTTGCTAGGGTATTCTGGGTGGTTGCTATGCGGTTGCTAGGATATTTAGGGTGGTTGCTAGGGTCTTTTGGGTGGTTGCTAGGCGGTTGCTAGGGTATTTTGGGTGGTTGCTAGGGTATTCTGGGTGGTTGCTAGGCTATTTTGGGTGGTTGCTAGGGTCTTTTGGGTGGTTGCTAGGCGGTTGCTAAGGTATTTTGGGTGGTTGCTATGGTATTCTGGCTGGTTGCTAGGGTCTTTTGGGTGGTTGCTAGGCGGTTGCTAGGGTGTTTTGGGTGGTTGCTAGGGTGTTTTGGGTGGTTGCTAGGGTATTCTGGGTGGTTGCTAGGCGGTTGCTAGGATATTTTGGGTGGTTGCTAGGGTGTTTTGGGTGGTTGCTAGGGTGTTCTGGGTGGTTACTAGGATGTTTTGTGTGGTTGCTATGGTGTTGCTAGGGTATTTTGGGTGGTTGCTAGGCGGTTGCTAGGGTGTTTTGGGTGGTTACTAGGATGTTTTGTGTGGTTGCTATGGTGTTGCTAGGGTATTTTGGGTGGTTGCTAGGGTCTTTTGGGTGGTTGCTAGGCGGTTGCTAGGGTGTTTTGGGTGGTTGCTAGGGTGTTTTGGGTGGTTGCTATGTCTTTTAAGGTGGTTGCTAGGCGGTTGCTAGGGTGTTTTGGGTGGTTGCTAGGGTCTTTTGGGTGGTTGCTAGGATATTTGGGTGGTTGCTAGGGTCTTTTGGGTGGTTGCTAGGTGGTTGCTAGGGTGTTCTGGGTGGTTGCTATGGTATTCAGAGCGGTAGATAGATAGATACACACACACACACACACACACTCAGAGTTTATGAGTTTAGAGTTTATAAGTGTACAAGTTTTTGAGTTTAGAGTTTATAAGTTTAAATGAGTTTAGAGTTCAGAGTTTATTAATTTATGAGTTTAAGAGTTCATAAGTCTATGAATTCATGAGTTTATTAGTTAATTAGTTATTCAATTTAAGTTAATTAGTTTATAAGTGTATGAAATTAGAGTTTATTAGTTTAAATGAGTTTCATTGGCTAATATATATAGAATGGCAGTTTGATTTAGTTTTCAAGGGATTTAGATTTGAATTTTTGTCGGTTGGTGAGTTTGAATTTTTTTAGAATGCCCAATGTTAAGTCAATGGGAGTTTTTCCGAGTTTTGATCGTCATTTGTAGGAAAACCGTAAGTCCGATCAGTCTGAAAAGATATAGCATAAAACTTCAGATCAGTTTGAGTGTCTGAGCCGAGTTTGGAGTATGTAGAGTTAAAGCTCTAGGGCGAGTTTGAGTCAATAGTTTTTCACAGAAGATTAATAATAATAACTAGATGCGAAAGTTCGTCGAGACAAACTTTAAGTTGGCTTGAGAAAGTTTGGACCAGAACGTTTTTTGCTAGGCGGTTGCTAGGATGTTGCTATGGTGTTGCTATGGTGTTGCTAGGGTATTTTGGGAGGTTGCTAGGGTGTTCTGGGTGGTTGCTAGGTGGTTGCTAGGGTGTCCTGGGTGGTTGCTAGGGTCTTTTGGGTGGTTGCTAGGGTATTTTGGGTGGTTGCTAGGCGGTTGCTAGGGTGTTCTGGGTGGTTGCTAGGGTGTTTTGGGTGGTTGCTAGGGTGTTTTGGGTGGTTGCTAGGGTATTCTGGGTGGTTGCTAGGCGGTTGCTAGGATATTTTGGGTGGTTGCTAGGGTCTTTTGGGTGGTTGCTAGGCGGTTGCTAGGGTGTTCTGGGTGGTTGCTAGGGTGTTTTGGGTGGTTGCTAGGGTATTCTGGGTGTTTGCTATGCGGTTGCTAGGATATTTAGGGTGGTTGCTAGGGTCTTTTGGGTGGTTGCTAGGCGGTTGCTAGGGTATTTTGGGTGGTTGCTAGGGTATTCTGGGTGGTTGCTAGGCTATTTTGGGTGGTTGCTAGGGTCTTTTGGATGGTTGCTAGGCGGTTGCTAGGGTATTTTGGGTGGTTGCTATGGTATTCTGGGTGGTTGCTAGGGTCTTTTGGGTGGTTGCTAGGCGGTTGCTAGGGTGTTTTGGGTGGTTGCTAGGGTGTTTTGGGTGGTTGCTAGGGTATTCTGGGTGGTTGCTAGGCGGTTGCTAGGATATTTTGGGTGGTTGCTAGGGTGTTTTGGGTGGTTGCTAGGGTGTTCTGGGTGGTTGCTAGGCGGTTGCTAGGGTGTTATGGGTGGTTACTAGGATGTTTTGTGTGGTTGCTATGGTGTTGCTAGGGTATTTTGGGTGGTTGCTAGGGTCTTTTGGGTGGTTGCTAGGCGGTTGCTAGGGTGTTTTGGGTGGTTGCTAGGGTGTTTTGGGTGGTTGCTATGGTCTTTTGGGTGGTTGCTAGGGTGTTTTGGGTGGTTGCTAGGGTCTTTTGGGTGGTTGCTAGGATATTTTGGGTGGTTGCTAGGGTCTTTTGGGTGGTTGCTAGGGTGTTCTGGGTGGTTGCTAGGTGGTTGCTAGGGTGTTCTGGGTGGTTGCTATGGTATTCAGAGCGGTAGATAGATAGATACACACACACACACACACACACACACACACACACACACTCAGAGTTTATGAGTTTAGAGTTTATAAGTGTATAAATTGATGAGTTTATAAGTGTACAAGTTTTTGAGTTTAGAGTTTATAAGTTTAAATGAGTTTAGAGTTCAGAGTTTATTAATTTATGAGTTTAAGAGTTCATAAGTCTATGAATTCATGAGTTTATTAGTTAATTAGTTATTCAATTTAAGTTAATTAGTTTATAAGTGTATGAAATTAGAGTTTATTAGTTTAAATGAGTTTCATTGGCTAATATATATAGAATGGCAGTTTGATTTAGTTTTCAAGGGATTTAGATTTGAATTTTTGTCGGTTGGTGAGTTTGAATTTTTTTAGAATGCCCAATGTTAAGTCAATGGGACTTTTTCCGAGTTTTGATCGTCATTTGTAGGAAAACCGTAAGTCCGATCAGTCTGAAAAGATATAGCATAAAACTTCAGATCAGTTTGATTGTCTGAGCCGAGTTTGGAGTATGTAGAGTTAAAGCTCTAGGGCGAGTTTGAGTCAATAGTTTTTCACAGAAGAATAATAATAATAATATTAATAATAATAATAAGTTTAAATAGGATTTCAATATGTTGGCTCTCTCAAGCCAACTTAATAAGTTTAAGTACAATATCAGTAAGTTGGCTTTCTCAGCCAACTTAATAAGTTTAAATAGGATTTCAATATGTTGGCTTTCTCAAGCCAACTTAATAAGTTTAAGTACAATATCAGTAAGTTGGCTTTCTCAGCCAACTTAATAATAATAAGTTTAAATAGGATTTCAATATGTTGGCTCTCTCAAGCCAACTTAATAATAAGTTTAAGTACAATATCAGTAAGTTGGCTTTCTCAGCCAACTTAATAAAAATAAGAATAATAAGTATGAGTGACAATAACACTAGTGGTGCTTTGAAAAAGCACCACTAACTAGAATGTACATTTCCTGGAGAAAATGTGAAGTGGTGCTTGCAGTGGCAAAACTCGCCACTCGGTTGCTAGAGTGTGGTAAACCATGATATACCACGTTTTAGCATTATTTACCACGATTTACCATGTTTCTAAGATGATTTACTACGATTTACCACAATCCAGCATGATTTACTATGATTAACATGTTGTTAAAATGATGCTAGCATGATTAGCATGTTGTTAACATGATTAGCATGTTGGTAGCATGATGCTAGCATGATTAGCATTTTGCTAGCATGTTTTTAGTTAGATGCTAACATGATTAGCATGTTGCTAGCATTATGCTAGCTTGATTAACATGTTGTTAGCATGATGCTAGCTTGAATATCATTGTGCTAGCTTAATTAGCATATTGGTAGCATGATGCTAGCATGATTAGCATTATGCTAGCATGATGCTAGCTTGATTAGCATTATGTTAGCATGATGCTAGCTTGATTAGCATGTTGGTAGCTTGATGCTAGCATGATTAGCATGTTTTTAGCTAGACGCTAACATGATTAGCATGTTTCTAACATAATGCTAGCTTGATTAGCATATTGCTAGCATGATGCTAGCTTGATTAGCATGTTGCTAGCATTATGCTAGCTTGATTAGCATTATGTTAGCATGATGCTAGCTTGATTAGCATTTTGGTAGCTTGATGCTAGCATGATTAGCATGTTGCTAGCATGTTTTTAGCTAGACGCTAACATGATTAGCATGTTTGCTAGCATAATGCTAGCTTGATTAGCATGTTGCTAGCATGATGCTAGCTTGATTAGCATGTTGCTAGCATGATGTTAGCTTGATTAGCATGTTGCTAGCATGTTTTTAGCTTGATGTTAGCATGATTAGCATGTTGCTAGCATGATGCTAGCTTGATTAACATTATGTTAGCATGATGCTAGCTTGATTAGCATGTTGGTAGCTTGATGCTAGCATGATTAGCATGTTTTTAGCTAGACGCTAACATGATTAGCATGTTTCTAACATAATGCTAGCTTGATTAGCATGTTGCTAGCATGATGCTAGCTTGATTAGCATGTTGCTAGCATTATGCTAGCTTGATTAGCATGTTGCTAGCATTATGCTAGCTTGATTAGCATTATGTTAGCATGATGCTAGCTTGATTAGCATGTTGGTAGCTTGATGCTAGCATGATTAGCATGTTGTTAGCATGTTTTTAGCTAGACGCTAACATGATTAGCATGTTGTTAACATAATGCTAGCTTGATTAGCATGTTGCTAGCATGATGCTAACATGATTAGTATGTTGCTAGCATGTTTTTAGCAAGATGCTGTTGCCAGGTGGTGGTTGCTAGGGTTTTCTGGGTGGTTGCTATGGTGTTGCTTGGCAGTTGCTAAGGTGTTTTGGGTGGTTGCTAGGCAGTTGCTAGGGTATTCTTGGTGGTTGCTAGGCAGTTGCTAGGGTATTCTTGGTGGTTGCTAGGGCATTGCTAGGCTGTTGCTAGGCAGTTGCTAGGGTGTTCTGGGTGGTTGCTAGGCGTTTTGGGTGGTTACTAGGCAGTTGCTAGGTGTTCTGGGTGGTTGCTAGGCAGTTGCTAGGGTGTTCTGGTTGGTTGCTAGAGTTTTTTGGTGGTTACTAGAGCATTTCTAGACGTTGCTAGGGTGTTCAGGGTGGTTGCTAAGGTATTTTTGGTAGTTGCTATGGTGTTACTAGGTGGTTGGTAGTTGTCAAAGATGGTTACTATGGAGTTTTTATAGAGTTCTTAAAATCTTTAATAACGAGTTCCTTCAGTACGGCACTCGGCCTGCGGCCTCGTGCCTATGGCCGAATAGGCACAAGCATGGAGCAATATCGCAAGGCTACGAGTGTGATATTGCTTTAAAAAATGTAAAAAAAATGTTTTTATATTATTTATTGGTTTAGGGTGGTTGCTAGGGAGCTCAGAGTGGTTGCTAGGGTGCTGTAACTGGTTGCTAGGGTGTGGCTATGAAGATTTTAGGCCATTACTTATTGGCTGCTTGATAATATAAATCCTCTGAGGGAGAGAGAGAGGGAGAGAAACGCAGGGGTGTCAGGCCCTTTGGAGTGGTGTGTGTGAAAACGGCAGTTGGGATTCAAATGTTTTTAGAACTCCCCATGTTAAGTCAATGGGACTTTTTTGGCCGCTTTTTCGTTCGCTGTGCGAACATCGTACACCCGATCGCTTAGAAAAGATATAGCACACCTCTCCTCAATGAGCCGCTCGATTTGACACCTCACTCAGGGGTCTGTGACAAACGGTGCGGGGCGCATTACGCGCCAAACTTTTGGCAGAATAATAATAATAAAAACTAGAATGTACATTTCCTGAAGAAAATGTGAAGTGGTGCTTGCAGTGGCAAAATTCGCCACTCGGTTGCTACGGTGTTGTACATGATTGCATACGAGCCAACAACCATGTCTGTACGATGTTGTGGAGCTGAAATATGGCTTCTATATGTTGCAATATGGTTGCTAGGTAGCTTTAAACGGTTGCTAAGGTGTGGTTACACAGTTACCATGATGATATTTACAGACTGGTTTCCCAACCGAAACAAACAAGCACACCCCCATGTCTATATGATGTTCTGGTGCTGAGATATAGCTCATTCATGTGTTTGTACGGTTGCTAGGGTACGCCAAATGGTTGCTAAGGTTTGTTTATACAGTTTATGGGGTCATATTTAAAGAGTATTTGCAGGTCTGGGTAAAAAAATGCCCAACTCTGTGTTTTTACAATGTTTTGATGCTGAGATATGGCTTGTAAATGTTGTTCAATGGTTGCTAGGGGCCTGTAACTGGTTGCTAGGGCCCTGTCACTGGTTGCTAGGGCGTGGCTATGAAGTTGTTATGTCACTACTTATTGGCTGCTTGATAGGATGAATCAAAAGAGCCCAACCCCAAGCCTCTATGACCATCAGAGCCAAAGATATGATTTTGCGAATTTTGTGCCTATGTTAAGTCTATGGGACATTTTTCGGCTAATTTTTCGCCCGCCAGACGAACATCTTACACCCGATCACTTATAAAAGTCATAGCACACCTCTCCTCAATAAACCGGTCGATTTGACACCTCATTCAGGGGTCTTTGACAAACAGTGTGGGGCGAGTTACGCGCCAAACTTTTGTCTAGGTGAATAGTAATCACAACACTAGAATGTACATTTCCTGAAGAAAATGTGAAGTGGTGCTTGCAGTGGCAAAATTCGCCACTCGGTTGCTACGGTGTTGTACATGATTGCATACGAGCCAACAACCATGTCTGTACGATGTTGTGGAGCTGAAATATGGCTTCTATATGTTGCAATATGTCACCACTTATTGGCTGCTTGATAGGATGAATCAAAAGAGCCCAACCCCAAGGCTCTATGACCTTCTGAGCCAAAGATATGATTTAGCAAATTTTGTGCCTATGTTAAGTCTATGGGACATTTTTCGGCAAATTTTTCGCCTGCCAGACGAACATCGTACACCCGATCACTTATAAAAGTCATAGCACACCTCTCCTCAATAAACCGATCGATTTGACACCTCATTCAGGGGTCTGTGACAAACGGTGTGGGGCGAGTTACGCGCCAAAGTTTTGTCTAGGTGAATAGTAATCACAACACTAGAATGTACATTTCCTGAAGAAAATGTGAAGTGGTGCTTGCAGTGGCAAAACTCGCCACTGGGCAGATGCTAACACAATTAACATGTTGTGATACCATGATATACCACGTTTTAGCATTATTTACCACGATTTACCATGTTTCTAAGATGATTTACTACGATTTACCACATTCCAGCATGATTTACTATGATTAACATGTTGTTAAAATGATGCTAGCATGATTAGCATGTTGTTAACATGATTAGCATGTTGGTAGCATGATGCTAGCATGATTAGCATGTTGCTAGCATGCTTTTAACAAGATGTTAGCATGATTAGCATTTTGCTAGCATGTTTTTAGCTAGATGCTAACATGATTAGCATGTTGCTAGCATTATGCTAGCTTGATTAACATGTTGTTAGCATGATGTTAGCTTGAATAACATTTTGCTAACATTATGCTAGCTTAATTAGCATATTGGTAGCATGATGCTAGCATGATTAACATGATGTTAACATGCTGCTAGCTTGATTAGCATGTTGGTAGCTTGATGCTAGCATTATTAGCATGTTGTTAGCATGTTTTTAACTAGATGCTAACATGATTAGCATGTTTCTAGCATGATGCTAGCTTGATTAGCATGTTTCTAGCATTATGCTAGCTTGATTAGCATGATGTTAGCATGATGCTAGCTTGATTAGCATGTTGCTAGCATAATGCTAGCTTGATTAGCATGTTGCTAGCATGATGCTAGCTTGATTAGCATGTTGGTAGCATAATGCTAGCATTATTAGCATGTTGCTAGCTTGATTAGCATAATGTTAGCATGATGCTAGCTTGATTAGCATTTTGTTAACATGATTAGCATGTTGGTAGCATGATGTTAGCATGATTAGCATTTTGCTAGCATGTTTTTAGCTAGATGCTAACATGATTAGCATGTTGCTAGCATTATGCTAGCTTGATTAGCATGTTGTTAGCATGATGCTAGCTTGATTAGCATGTTGCTAGTATTATGCTAGCTTGATTAACATGTTGTTAGCATGATGCTAGCTTGAATAGCATTGTGATAGCTTAATTAGCATATTGGTAGCATGATGCTAGCATGATTAGCATTATGTTAGCATAATGCTAGCTTGATTAGCATGTTGGTAGCTTGATGTTAGCATGATTAGCATGTTGCTAGCATGTTTTTAGCTAGATGCTAACATGATTAGCATGTTTCTAGCATTATGCTAGCTTGATTAGCATGTTGCTAGCATGATGCTAGCTTGATTAGCATGTTGCTAGCATGATGCTAACTTGATTAGCATGTTGCTAGCATGATGCTAGCTTGATTAGCATTTTGCTAGCATTATGCTAGCATTATTAGCATTTTGTTAGCTTGATTAGCATGATGCTAGCATGATGCTAGCTTGATTAGCATGTTGCTAGCATGATTAGTATGTTGCTAGCATGTTTTTAGCAAGATGCTGTTGCCAGGTGGTGGTTTGCTAGGGTTTTCTGGGTGGTTGCTATGGTGTTGCTAGGCAGTTGCTAAGGTGTTCTGGGTGGTTGCTAGGCAGTTGCTAGGGTATTCTTGGTGGTTGCTAGGTGGTTGCTATGGTGTTGCTAGGCAGTTGCTATGGTATTCTGGGTGGATGCTAGGGCGTTGCTAGGCGGATGCTAGGGCGTTGCTAGGCAGTTGCTAGGGTGTTCTGGGTGGTTGCTAGGCGTTCTGGGTGGTTACTAGGCAGTTGCTAGGTGTTCTGGGTGGTTGCTAGGCAGTTGCTAGGGTGTTCTGGGTGGTTGCTAGAGTTTTTTGGTGGTTAATAGAGCATTTCTAGACGTTGCTAGGGTGTTCAGGGTGGTTGCTAAGGTATTTTTGGTAGTTGCTATGGTGTTACTAGGTGGTTGGTAGTTGTCAAATATGGTTACTATGGAGTTTTTATTGAGTTCTTAAAATCTTTAATAACGAGTTCCTTCAGTACGGCACTCGGCCTGCGGCCTCGTGCCTATGGCCGAATAGGCACAAGCATGGAGCAATATCGCAAGGCTACGAGTGTGATATTGCTTTAAAAAATGTAAAAAAAATGTTTTTATATTATTTATTGGTTTAGGGTGGTTGCTAGGGAGCTCAGAGTGGTTGCTAGGGTGCTGTAACTGGTTGCTAGGGTGTGGCTATGAAGATTTTAGGCCATTACTTATTGGCTGCTTGATAATATAAATCCTCTGAGGGAGAGAGAGAGGGAGAGAAACGCAGGGGTGTCAGGCCCTTTGGAGTGGTGTGTGTGAAAACGGCAGTTGGGATTCAAATGTTTTTAGAACTCCCCATGTTAAGTCAATGGGACTTTTTTGGCCGCTTTTTCGTCCGCTGTGCGAACATCGTACACCCGATCGCTTAGAAAAGATATAGCACACCTCTCCTCAATGAGCCGCTCGATTTGACACCTCACTCAGGGGTCTGTGACAAACGGTGCGGGGCGCATTACGCGCCAAACTTTTGGCAGAATAATAATAATAAAAACTAGAATGTACATTTCCTGAAGAAAATGTGAAGTGGTGCTTGCAGTGGCAAAACTCGTCACTGGGCAGATGCTAACACAACTAACATGTTGTGATACCATGATATACCACGTTTTAGCATTATTTACCACGATTTACCATGTTTCTAAGATGATTTACTACGATTTACCACATTCCAGCATGATTTACTATGATTAACATGTTGTTAAAATGATGGTAGCATGATTAGCATGTTGTTAACATGATTAGCATGTTGGTAGCATGATGCTAGCATGATTAGCATTTTGCTAGCATGTTTTTAGTTAGATGCTAACATGATTAGCATGTTGCTAGCATTATGCTAGCTTGATTAACATGTTGTTAGCATGATGCTAGCTTGAATATCATTGTGCTAGCTTAATTAGCATATTGGTAGCATGATGCTAGCATGATTAGCATTATGTTAGCATGATGCTAGCTTGATTAGCATGTTGGTAGCTTGATGTTAGCATGATTAGCATGTTGCTAGCATGTTTTTAGCTAGATGCTAACATGATTAGCATGTTGCTAGCATTATGCTAGCTTGATTAGCATGTTGTTAACATGATGCTAGCTTGAATAGCATTGTGATAGCTTAATTAGCATATTGGTAGCATGATGCTAGCATGATTAGCATTATGTTAGCATAATGCTAGCTTGATTAGCATGTTGGTAGCTTGATGTTAGCATGATTAGCATGTTGCTAGCATTTGTTTTTAGCTAGATGCTAACATGATTAGCATGTTGCTAGCATTATGCTAGCTTGATTAGCATGTTGCTAGCATTATGCTAGCTTGATTAGCATTTGTTGCTAGCATGATGCTAGCTTGATTAGCATGTTGGTAGCATTATGCTAGCATTATTAGCATTATGCTAGCTTGATTAGCATGATGCTAGCTTGATTAGCATGTTGCTAGCATGATACTAGCATGATTAGTATGTTGCTAGCATGTTTTTAGCAAAGATGCTGTTGCCAGGTGGTGGTTGCTAGGGTTTTCTGGGTGGTTGCTATGGTGTTGCTAGGCAGTTGCTAAGGTGTTCTGGGTGGTTGCTAGGCAGTTGCTAGGGTATTCTTGGTGGTTGCTAGGTGGTTGCTATGGTGTTGCTAGGCAGTTGCTATGGTATTCTGGGTGGATGCTAGGGCGTTGCTAGGCAGTTGCTAGGGTGTTCTGGGTGGTTGCTAGGCGTTCTGGGTGGTTACTAGGCAGTTGCTAAGTGTTCTGGGTGGTTGCTAGGCAGTTGCTAGGGTGTTCTGGGTGGTTGCTAGAGTTTTTTTGGTGGTTAATAGAGCATTTCTAGACGTTGCTAGGGTGTTCAGGGTGGTTGCTAAGGTATTTTTGGTAGTTGCTATGGTGTTACTAGGTGGTTGGTAGTTGTCAAATATGGTTACTATGGAGTTTTTATAGAGTTCTTAAAATCTTTAATAACGAGTTCCTTCAGTACGGCACTCGGCCTGCGGCCTCGTGCCTATGGCCGAATAGGCACAAGCATGGAGCAATATCGCAAGGCTACGAGTGTGATATTGCTTTAAAAAATGTAAAAAAAAAGTTTTTATATTATTTATTGGTTTAGGGTGGTTGCTAGGGAGCTCAGAGTGGTTGCTAGGGTGCTGTAACTGGTTGCTAGGGTGTGGCTATGAAGATTTTAGGCCATTACTTATTGGCTGCTTGATAATATAAATCCTCTGAGGGAGAGAGAGAGGGAGAGAAACGCAGGGGTGTCAGGCCCTTTGGAGTGGTGTGTGTGAAAACGGCAGTTGGGATTCAAATGTTTTTAGAACTCCCCATGTTAAGTCAATGGGACTTTTTTGGCCGCTTTTTCGTCCGCTGTGCGAACATCGTACACCCGATCGCTTAGAAAAGTCATAGCACACCTCTCCTCAATGAGCCGGTCGATTTGACACCTCAATCAGGGGTCTGTGACAAACGGTGCGGGGCAAGTTACGCGCCAAACTTTTGTCCGGAATAATAAGAAGAATAATAAGTTTAGTGACAATAACACTAGTGGTGCTTTGAAAAAGCACCACTAACTAGAATGTACATTTCCTGAAGAAAATGTGAAGTGGTGCTTGCCGTGGCAAAACTCGCCACCCGGTTGCTAGGGTGTTGTACATGATTGCATACGAGCCAACAACCATGTCTTTACGATGTTGTGGAGCTGCAATATGGCTTCTATATGTTGCAATATGGTTGCTATGTGGTTCTAAACGGTTGTTATGTTATTCTGGGTGAACACTATACTGTATCATAGGTGTGATTGGCAAAGTACAAAAAAGCAGTAAAATATACGGCGCATATACGGTGACAGCACAAACACACACACACACACAAAAGAGGTTAATGTGTTGTTCGTTACCACGACTACCGTCTGCGTCCCTGAGCAATACTGAGCAACAGTGCGCAGCGTATTACATTATTTTTTATTGTTTTAAATGGCACAACTCACTCGTTTCTGTGAAGGACCCAGAAGAGGAATGCATGCAACGTTACTTTACACACAGACACTTAACTCTGACACCCCATTGCACATAAGTACAAATATTTTTGGTTGGAATAATATTGTGTTAAATTATATTTAATTTTCATTGTTTTTCAACTTCATTTAAATTTGTAGTTGAAATAAAAATTAATGAGTATTTTAAAGTTTAGAATTAAGAAATGAGAAAATTATATGTTAATACATACCACACCACCTGGTCGTAACAGCGATCACTGGAAGCCACTTATGCTCATCAGATCGCATAGTTTATTGGAATATTAATAGAAAAAATGATTTTGTCTTAATAAATGAAATAAACTTCTAAATGTATCAATATTCCTCCAATTATGCACACTTCTGGATTAAAAGCACATTTATATGCTGTTCAGTGAAGCTGTGTGAAGACAGACGTGTCTGATTATGAATGCATGTTATTCTTTTCAAAGCATCAAACATTAATTGATCGTTGATATCCTGTACATGTTGTGGTCTTGATTTTATAAATGTTGAGTATATAAAGCTAATTTAAATGTAAGATTTTAAATTACCCTCTTACCATCTTAAAGAACCATCTGTGAATATACCTGGATGTTCTCTTAAGTTCACAAGAAAATATTCTTACTGTGCCAATGAGTAAATTTCAATAATATTCAATAAAGACAAAAACACAGTATGTACCAATTAACCAAATGTTTAAGATTTTTTTTTAAACGCCTGTTGTTCCAGATCCTACCCAGCAAATGGATTAGATCCTACAGTGTTGTACTAGTTATTAGATATACTTTGTATTAAAATGATCTTTACAGCATTACCCCTAAGATTATAAAAAGCCTAGAGATAAAAAAAGAGATTATTTAGCCTATAGTGCAGAGAATTTTGTTGTGAATACATTTGTAAAAATGCTCTTTATTTGAATGAGTGGGTAGCTCTGAAAAGAGCCGTTGTTGCCTTTAAAAGGACATTTGGCTTCAGCCATTTTGGCATTCCACCCGCAGACCTTCTCTCAGGTTGCTCAGGAGAAGCTGGTTTCCCTCTGTGCTCAGGTGAACCCCGTCTGAATGCCATGCTGAACGGCGCGCATCTGTCTCCCTGGATATCCTGAGGGCAGAGGAGGTAAAACATATATGATAATGTTAGTGAATTTATTTGAATTGTTCTGATTCTCCAAGACTTATTGAGCAGCATAGTTGATGGGTCAAATGTAAGCCTGGCAAAAGACAATTTTTGCTCTGTCACTTCTGAGAACCACCATGCACGTTAAAATCAAAGCTTTTTACATCAAATCATACATATTTGAACAAAACCCATGGTTTTTCCTGCATTTAACTTTTTTAGCATTTATTATTCTTTGTTAGTGATTTTTAACATTTACTAATACCGTACATTGTTAAAATCAAAAGTAGTAAATGCTAACATTAGTAAATGCAGTGAACTAACATGAATAAACTTTGAACAGCAGTTTTTAAAATAAATAACATTGTCAAAAATAAATAAATAAAATTAAGTTCATACTGGAGTGATTAAAATCATAAAGCGCAAAGCAAGTTGTTGTTAGCTAGCTGTTACTTTTATTCAATTGTTAGCTATATGGTAGAAAATTAAGGCTATTAGTTAAAATGAACCTTTTGATGCTACTTTTTTTAGTTGAACTTTTTAATATCAATATGATTATATAACAAAATTATAATTTTATCTTACAAAACTATGAAATCCAGTGGTAAAATCTGCTCTTTTTTTTAAATAAGAGGGCAAGATAGGACAGCAGTGTCTGTTGGTCACCAACAAAGACAATTTTTGACCCGGGAAAAACCCTGAAACCATTGTATAATAAAATGCACTGAAACACTAGACCTTATCAGTAGTATTGACAAACTTTACCTCAGTCTGCTTCTTCCTCTGCTTCTTCATTCTTCAGCGTTGCCCTCAATGCCATAGATATTTGGACCTGTTCTCTGGGCATGAAACTAATAAATGAACAATGGGATCACTAATACACCCGTACTAATAAAAAATAAAAAAAAATAAAAAACTCAGAAATAAAACTTACGGAAAGAAATTGGCACATAATCTGGTATCCAGCTCGTCATCGTCATTGATGTAGCACACGTGATCTTCTCAGACAATCTGAATTCATTTGGCTGGTTCCTGAAAAACATAAAAATCTAAATTAGATTCAAATATAACATTTCTATTCAAATGCGGTTATGAAAAGCAGTAGTACACCGACTGAAGCAAAATCTTTTAACACTTAGCTTTAGAAGGTATATTGCACACTCATATCCAGACAGGACTGCTATGGTCTCCCAATTCTTCCTGCAACTTTACAGAAGGGCACATATCAATCATAGAATAGCAGGGGACTGCATATCCCGCACAGATTGTCACAAATTGTGTAGATTGAACATCAATTCAAGTTAAAATGTATGTTATAAGGTCAAAATCAAACATTACAATGGTGTCTTGCTACTTCTCTCTTTCCCTTGTCTTTTATAACTTACTGCCACTGTTGCTCTATGACTGTCTGTGTCCTCCCTGGAGTTGTCACACTATTCCTCCGTCCTTCCTGCTGCTGCTGAGGTTGCTCCTTCCTCGTAGCTCAGTGGCATAAACCCTAAACATGACCTAACCACAATCTAACCGCAACACGACCATACGCGCCAACCCGTTTGATTAAGGCTGTCGAAGCCCCGCTGATGTCACGTATGCAGGTCCATTGGCAACGGTTCCGTATGGCATACTACCTAACAACCCGACCATACGCGCCCAACCGTTTAACTAAGGCTGTTGAAGCCCCACTGGTGCGTTATAAAGCAGTTTCAGTGGCAAACGGTTCCGTATGGCATACTAACCTACCACAAAACACAACAATATCTGTCCACCAAAAAAACCCGAATTAACGCAAAATACAGTAAACGGGATTGTGATAACTATGATAACTATGCAAGACACCCGACTGAAGGCACAAATCCGGATGAGAGATGTAAATATGATCCAACAGAGTGTTCTTTTTAGTTGTTGCTGTGGTGATCAGTTGCGTGTATCCTTTAGACTGAAACAATTCCAGAACAGTTTTATTCCCTGTGCAGAGGAGATCCTCATTAAAATCGCCACAGATTATGACAGGATGTTCGTCCACGATGTCCAAATAATCCAGCAGACTCTTCAAGTTTTCCAGGAATCCTTCGAATCCGTAGTGTGGTGGCCTGTAGACAGCAGCGATTGTTGCTTTGATCGGGCTATCTACTTTGATGACGACATACTCCAGATCGGTCACATTTTGTACAAACTGCCTAGGCTGAGCTGAAATATGCTCTTTGCAATATATTGCAACTCCACCGCCAGCTTTCTGTGCAATTTCTTGGTGTGTCGAGTAGGAGACATGTCTGTTACGCAGAAACATGTTGTATCCATCCAATTGGACGTGAGGTGTAGTGAATGATCCGGTCAGGTGAGTTTCCGTCATGCAAAGAATATCCGATAGAAGCAGTTCATGATGGCATCTGATATCTTCAATGTGGGATGACAGTCCTTCTGTGTTGTGATGAATGATTTTAAGCGTTTGATCCATGTTGGTTTCCCTCACCTGCTGCAAAAGTGGCATGATTCCTTCGAATGTTGCTCTGGTCATGTTTCCCAACGAGGCTGTGACTATAGGATCTGCATATATCTTCTTTTCACTGAAGTCCGTGATGTGCAATCCACGAAGTGAAGTCGTTCTGCTGAGGGCAACGTAGGCCATTCCCGGCTCGAAAATCTTCTTCAGTGACACCACGGCATTCTCCATTGTCATGCCTTGGACTTTGTGAGTTGTGCAGGCGTAAGCTAACTTGATGGGGAATTGTCGACGAACTGCTCCTTTGCAAAGAGTTTCTTCGGATCTCTCGATGTAAACCAAGTCATCTTCTTCACCTTGCACCCTTTTGCGGTGTTTCCTGCCTGCGTTTGGATTGTCGAGCTGAAGTCCTAACATTTGCACGGTGTCGAATCCATCTTTTGTCTTATTGACAATGTTTGCAATCTTTCCAAAACACCCGTTGACTATTCCATCTTCAACGTCCAAATTTCTAGTCACCATTATGCGTACTCCCAACGCAATTTGTATGGTGTCAGGCAAGTTGTCCTTTTTTCCGGTGATGGGCTTCTTTTGTCTCTTCATCCCTCCTGTTCTGGGGTCTTTCCTGTAGTCCTCGGCATCGATGGTAATGATGTCAGTGTGAAGAGCATGGATTGTTTTGGTATTGTGTGCGTGAACTTCCTTGTTGGTGGCAAATATGTGAAGTGCATCACACGGGCAGTCTTTGGGGTCCTTCACAGCTTGGAGTAGCAAAGCTCTATCTTCTTCGGCAAGATCATCGGTCTTCTGCTTCACCCGTAGGCGGTTTAAAAGTTGGGCAAAAGCCAGGTCTTCTTTCTGACGCATGATCTCGGTGAGGGTAATCATTTGGAAATGATCTTTCCAGAAGTCCAAAACATCCTCTTCGTAAACGCAGAGTGGTTTGGCTTTACCCAGAGGTGGCAGTTGGTAAAAGTCACCCACGGCGAGGACAGAGATTCCCCCGAAAGGTTTCTTGCTGCCTTTGATTTGCTGACATCTCCAGTTTATGTAGGCAAAAAGATCCTTCGAAATCATGGACACTTCATCGATGATAAGAATCTCCACATCGCGTAGTCTTGCTCGTAGTTCATCTAGGGCATTTCCAAGTCCTTGATACGGTGGCTTCAGATTCCTTGGAAGTTTTAATATGGAATGCAGTGTTCTACCGGATATGTTGAACGCTGCCGTTCCAGTAAACGCACTCAAGAGCACCGTAGGCACGGACAGATCTCCTTCCTCCCGTAGTCGAGGCAGTTGTCGCAGAATTTTGGTCGCTTCCGTGTATATGCACTTGATGACGTGTGATTTGCCACAACCAGCACCACCTGACATGAAGTAGAAAAACTGTTCTGGATTATGACCCCACACACGCTTCTGACACCACTGGCAGACCGTGTAGAATATGGCTGCCTGCGTCTCGTTTAGACTCCTGAACATCTTCCTAACAAATTCAATGCTCATCTGCGGTGCCTCTATTTGTGGCACGACTCCATCTCCATGTTCAAGAATCTGAAATTCTGGGACATCGTCTTGTACATCCTCATCATCTGGATTGATGTCTTGTCGTTCTGCAACGCACTCTAAACGATCCACTTCAATTTCAGGTGCAAAAGCGGTCCACGCGTTCTCGGATGGCCCTTGCTGTTGCAGCTGATCGAACGCCTTATCCACCTCGTCGCTGTGTTTTTCAAACTTTTCCTTGTTTACTTGCACTACGGCACAGACAGGGAAAAGCACACGATGGTGGGTAGGTAGTTCCACCTTTGCACTCTTGTAAAACGTCTCATATGTCGGAAATCTAGGCGGTTTTAGCTGTTCGTTGCTCCGATGTGGCATATAAAGCTTAAGTAATCTACTGTAAAACTTTTCGGGTTGTTTTTCCTCCGAAAAACGTGCATACCTAATAACTGCAGCCTTCCCAGATGTTCTCTTCTGAAAAAAACCCATGCCGTTGAGCAGCTGGTGAACGTTCTTGCCTTTAGTTTGTTGACCGTACACGATGCGGCACTCCGAAGCAAAATCTGCCAGACACATCTTTTCAAAGTCATGCGTTTGAGGCCTTGCTCTGTATTTATCAATCATCCCTGACATCCACACATCCTCCGAATCGGGATTTTTATTTTGTAGGACGCTTAGGGGAAGACTCATCTTTAGCGTGTCATCATCCGTCGGTAGAAACACAACACTTCGTGAACACTTCTTCAATGGTAAGCTGCATGTTCGTGCCACAGACTCCTGAGCGCTAACTTGCCTGTGTTTGGAGTAGGCTTGCATTATCTGCTTCATTTCATCTTCCTCGCTAACGTTCGTCTCACGCACACTCTTGATTACGTTCTTAAGTAAATCGCCCATTTCATGCTCCGGTTTGGAAATATATGAAAGCATATACATAACGCAGCTAAAAGCGTCAAGAACGAACTGAATGTCCATATTAGCGTTCCATGCCCTCAACAAATCGGGATTGTATCCATTCACCCAAGACTCCTTTGGATCACGCTTCAGCAGAATCACGTTGGCATTGGACAATGCTTCGACGTTGTCATTGTAGTCATCGATGGACAACTTACTCTTTGTCAGTAGGTCTGACAAGCTGTCAAAGGAGGCTTGGGGGTCATTCAACTGATCCCACACCGGTTTGAGTTTTGCCCTGGCTTCGCTCATTGCCTTTTGAGCAGCCTCCCGTCTCAACTTCCTTCTTTCTGCTTGATTTTGGGCTTTCTCTTGCTCTTCTTCAGGACGCTGTGGTTGTTTAGATGCAAACATGCAGCTTCCAGATGGAGAAGTGTCCGTGTCATCCTCTTCTTCAGGACGCTGTGGTCGCGGACGAGTGATCGTGGTGCTAGACACCGGTAGTTTGGGGAACCCAAATCGACACAAAAGATTTCCCTTCTTACAGGACTTTGAGTGGTTCCTGCTGTGAAGCTGGACCTCTGTGACGATCTTGTGAAGCTCAGGATCAGCCGAGGGATCGGGCAATTGGCAGGTTATGTTGCGGTCAATAAAGTCACAAACATCCTTGTCAGAATCCTTTTCAAACTCGGGTGCGTCCTTTATCCAAACAAGAAGATGGATATGTGGGCTCCCTCTAGCTTGAAACTCCACTCGGTAAAAGTAGTCCTCAACTTTACCAATGGGTTGGGCAGGTGACAAAAGCAGATGAGTCATTAGCGCATCCACCCGCTTCTCAAACATTCGCATAACGGTCACTGGATTGCTTCGGAGGATTTCACACTTTGTCGTCCAGTCAAGCTCGGAAAAGTCGACGCGTTCACCTTGCTGGGCCTTGATTGCTGTAATTACTTCAGGCCATCTCATTTCGGCTGCACTGAATGTGCAAAAAAACGTAGGGGTTCCTAACTGTCTTATCATAGCCTGTAGATCCCTCAAAGTTTTCTCCCAATACGATGGAGAGCCTCTCAGTGGTTGCATGAACCGTGTGGCGTCTTTGTTGTGTACCAATCTTTCAATCTCCCGGTTGTCTTGAAGCAGTCTGTTAGAAATTCTTCGGCCGTCTCTTGTGAGAGGTTTGCCTTTTCGCAACTGAATAGACATGCTGTTTCTAGCCATTTGCGTTTCTATTACAAACTGAGCAAAGAAAAGATAACTCTGATCTTTTGCAAAACGCGTGTCCACGCTGAACAATCTCGCGTTGAAATACATACTGGGAGATATTGAAATTTGTCTTTCCTCGTCAATGGAATTCTGTCCAGTGGGGAATTGAACAGGGAACGCCATGGCTTCCAGCTTTGGGATTTTGAAAAATCCAACAGGCTTTTGTCCTTGTGCAGGTGCGATACTAAATATTCCCTCACCGTACGACAAGATCTCATGTCCGATGTCGGGCGGCTGCATGCACGTGTCTAATGTGAGCCCGGGTCGAAGCTCATCCTTTTCCTCGACGCTAACGTGTTGCTCATCCTGCTCAGCAACATCGACTTCTTGTTGCATCTCAGAGACTTCAGCTTCCTCGTCTAGGTGACTTTCAGAGACATCAGCTTCCTCTTCTAGGGGACTTTCAAATACAGCAGATTCTCTTATGGAGATATCCCTGTATTCCGAATGCATTGCTTTCAGCTTCGATAAAGCTGCAAGCACGTTATGCATATTCACCGTGTGGAAGTGCTGGTATCCTTTAAACTTAACGTGTCTCTTCAGCTTCACCTGCAGCAGCTGGGCCTCACTTCTTGGTCTTGGCAGAGAGTTGACAGTCTTCTCCATCTCGGAGGGCACACACACGACGGCACCACGTACTGCTCTCTGCTGTCCTTTGGGTAATGCAACTATTTTTGCAAATGGTAAAATTTTTGCAATGAGTTGACGTTCAAGGACATTTAATTCATCCAATTCCGCAGGGATTGGTGGCAACTCCAGTTTGTTGGCTGCTGCAATTGAAGACATCTGTCCTCTCTTGAGGTGGCTGTCACAAGTGGGGCAAATCCATTCCTGTCTTCTCTCTTCTGGAACTACGCAGGAACCTGAGCAGGCATTATCACAAGCGTGAACATACTTCCCGGTTAGGCAAGACGCTGCAACATGAACGTTTTTGGCATAACTTGTTCTATTACAGACCTTGACTTGATTAGGAAACAGGGCTCTGTGACAGACTGTGCAGACATGTGTAGGGCCATGCTGAATCTTACACCGGAATGCATGTATGGCACTTTCCATCGCTTTGTTAACCACAGGCTGTGGTATTTCCTGGCTGGGACGGATGTACGGTTTATATTTCCTTTTAATCCTGAGTGCGCATTGCAACCGATGAAGAACGTGATATGTAGCATCGCCTGCACATTTCTGGGTCTTGCGCAGGGTACATCGCAGGATGTGATGTGCTCTGAACTTTGGGTCACCTGCATATCTCTTAACCATGTAGGCTTTCATTTTCCTCTGGAAAAGAGTATCTGTGCTGTACCTCGTCTTAATGTATGCTTTCTTCTTCTTCTGGAAGAGAGCATCTGTGCTGTACTGCTTATTTGTGTACTCTTTCTTCTTCTTCTGGAAGAGAGCATCTGTGCTGTACCGCTTATTTGTGTACTCTTTCTTCTTCTTCTGGAAGAGAGCATCTGTGCTGTACCGCTTATTTGTGTAATCTTTCTTCTTCTTCTGGAAGAGAGCATCTGTGCTGTACCGCTTATTTGTGTAATCTTTCTTCTTCTTCTGGAAGAGAGCATCTGTGCTGTACCGCTTATTAATGTACTCTTTCTTCTTCTTCTGGAAGAGAGCATCTGTGCTGTACTGCTTATTAATGTACTCTTTCTTCTTCTTCTGGAAGAGAGCATCTGAGCTATATCTGTTCTTACTGTATTCTTTCATCTTCTTCTGGAAAACAGAAGAAGTGCTGTACCTTTTCACCATGAACCTTTTCATTTTGTTTTGGAAGAGAGCATCCTGATTATACTTTACCTTAATTGCTTCTTTTTTCTTTGATTGGAATTGCAAAGAAGTAACATACCTATGTCTCTCATAATTCCTATTTTTATGTTTCCTGGTGGCATAAGATGCAGCCATGTCCTTAGGATATCCGCCTTGTTTTGAAATTTTAAATGTTTTACGCATTTCTTTTCTTCTCCTGTGCTTATTTGTTTTATGTACCACATCTTGGTTTTCAGCTCCTGAGCCAAATAGATTTACTTTGGCTCCTACATTTGATACTGGTTCTGGTAGAGCTGAAATCACTTGTGATACCTGTTCACAAACAGATGGTGAAGGCAGTTGGACTGACTGTTGCTCCGTTTGAAATGATACAGGCATGAATTCATAGCTGGTCTCATCACCACGATCCTGGAAGATCTTGAGAACTCTGTCTGCCATGTCACTCAGGTGGGTGAAAGTCAACATGACAGCAGTTCCATGGCCAGTAGGATGGGGCAAGCCTGCAGCAGTCCTCGAGTGAGAATCAAAGTATCCGTACCTTCCAGATCCGTCTCTGAACACAGCAATGCACTCTGGAGCGACAAGGAGCAAAGCATGCCTGACATCTGTGGAGAGACACTGTAGCCTTTCAGTGAGAGGAATCCACCACTCTTCAGTGCCAGGGGTCCCTGTGGCTCTGAGGTATCCAAACATCACTCCTGACTTCAGCACATTGTGTGTCCGGTGAAATGACTCAACGCTCAACGGTACTTCCTCCATTGTCAGATGGTTGCGATTAAACCTCCTTTCAGCAATAAGCTGCATTTTAATAAAGACATATAACGCATCTCCCTCCTCTAAAACTCTATCAAGGTCAGGCATCTTGAACGTAATCCCTTCACTCTGATTAGCTAAAAATGTCAATGCTACGCACGTGCACTGATGATTTCTAGAGAAACTGTCATACCTATCATCACCTTGACAATGAGATGCCTGCACAGACAAAACCCTGGGTGCAATATCACTACCTTCTACATACGTTCTACCCGAAAACTGAGCTACAGCTGCACTGGTGCTTGCCTGTTCAACCTGTAAATAATCATTCATGGAATTAGGCTGTTGGTAAAAATTTGTGTTATAGAATCTGTGTTAAATTTTAACTTGCACTTCATAGTGTTAGGGACAAAGACATTTTTGCTAAACAGTATTAAAGATAAACTAAAAAACTAAAAAGGCATTTAAAATTAAAGATTAATTAATTTATTTATTTGATTAACAATTTACATTGTAATAAACACTGCATGTTTTTCTCTGATCAGCTTGCGTACCACAGCTATGTGTTATTATATTTTGTTTAATATTCCACTAATAAGATACATTTACTTCATAAACAGCCTTATTTTTTATCCCTTCTGTTTATCCCCTCTGTTGTCAGTGATTCTTTGTCTGGACACAAACACTGTACTGTAGCCTACACACGCTGCCTGGTATTGGTTATTGGTTTCGGAGCATTTTTACGAGTACGAGTACATGAGCTCAGTATCGGGCCCAAACTGATATTGGTGCATCCCTAATGGAGATTATCAATCGGCAATCTACTGATATTCATATACTTATAGCAAGTGAGCATTGTTGTTTTTTTGTTTATATCTAGACCTGCACGATTAACAGAAATTAAATCGAAATCACAATTTGGCTTAGTGTGATTATTTTAAAAAACTGCAATATTTTAATTAAATAAGTATATGCACAGCACTGAGATCAAAGCGGATCGACCGGTTCACAGTAAATGCTACTCCATCTCTGCAAGCACTGTAAATTTGAGTCACTTATAAAAGGTGTATTTGAAAATCATAGAATAAGGCAGAAATTATATTATTTTAAAGTGTTGTATAGAGTGATAAAGTAATTATGATTAGCAGTACAGGGTCCAGGCTGCGACCAAAAAAGTCATCATATACGACAATTTTTTGAGAATTTGTGAGTTAAAATTTGATGTGGTCGCATTTGTGAAATCGTGACAGCCCTAGTCCCAAACATTAAGGTGCCCTGAAATGAGCATGTTGCAAGACACAGATATCAATAGTACCTGGTTAATCCTGGAGGGTCTGGTCAGGTCATCCTCCAGGTCCAACTTTCTCCAACGAATTTTTTGAGCCTGAGATCTCTTTCCTTTCCGCGGCATCCTTTAAAATATAAAGAGAAAAAAAGAAATGACAAAAAAACTATTCTTGACAAATTTATCTGTTTAACTCACTAATTTGAGTGAATTAACTAACTTCTAAAAGTAGAGATTTTACTTTCAAGTCTCAAATCATAAAAAGTAGCCATGGATTTATTTTTTAATACTCAAAAGTAATACATATTTAAATGCACTTATTTGTTAGTCAAATTCATTTTAATTGGACATTCTCACTTAGGTAGGCACATACTTTGAACGTTCTCCAGATGTAACAGCTGTTGAGCCTAAAAAGATAAAAACCTGTAGTACTCTCAGGAAGAAAACAAACAGTTAAACAAGAATAACGAAAGGGACACTGTGTAAACTTGTAAATTGCAATAAAGGTTGTTTTTTTTTTTTTTTTTTTTGGGTGGGGGGGTGCTAGGTGGTGGGGGTAGGTCGTGTGGTGGGGTGGGGGTGAAGGTGGAGGGGGTAGGTGGTGGGTGGGTGGTGACGGTAGAGGACGTGGGGGTAAGAAATGAAATAAACTGCTCTCTGTAGAAAACGGCAAAACCCAAGGAACCTGAAAAAGATATACAAACAGACATATTAAGGCACAGGGACTACAATTATGGCGATGGGATGAAAATACCATAATACAGCTTAAGAAACAATGTTAATACTAACCAGAGAGAAAAGTGCAGCAGAAAATGCAGGTTGTGCTCTGATCAGTCAGTCTGAAAAAATTTACGACATCATAATGAAATATGACATTATGATAATGATTATGATACTTTATGATATTTTATCTATATGAAGAATACATTTTAGGAATTTATCTCAAGAAAGTCTTTTTTTGAAATACTCTTATATTTTCTAGAAGCTGAGTTATGTCAAATATGCGGCCCAAAAATCTGTGGTGGACCGACCATCCAGCAGGTTTACTATATAGGACTAGTGGTTTGGAGTAAATGTAGTCTTAATTATTTGTGGCATAAACAAAACAGTTTTTTTCTAATAGCTTTTATATTCCTGATCATTTTTAAACTATAACGATTTTCTTATCAACAAGCCAAATCTGAAGCATTTTGTATTTGTGGCCATGTCCCTAATTAACCCTTTACCTTTGAAATGCAGTAAGGAATGCTTGTGAATCAGTATTCTGAAACAGAGAAAAAGAGTGTCATAAAACTCAACACCACACTCAGAAACCATGTAACTTGAACTTTCATTGCAAATAATAACACTGGAAAAAAGAGCTGAAAATGTTCACCTCACTCCAGTCTAAACTAAATGATTTCTACAAAAATGTTTGTCATTTTCTACAAAAATCTACACATTGTTATATATAACCTGAAAATACTGTAGTTTATTAAGGTCAAATCTTGCTAACCACTATTAATAATAACAAATGAGTTAAGCACTTCTGAGTTCAGAGTAAATGATTTGTTTGTAACACTTTAGAGTATGGTTTGATTTGTTAACATTAGTTCATGTATTAGGCTAACTAACTATGAACAATACATTTGTTCCTGTATTTATTAATCTTTGTTAATCTTAGTTAATAGAAATAAAGCTTTTCATTGTTTGTTCATGTTTCTTCACAGTGCATTTACTAAAGTTACCAAATACAACTTTTGATTTCAATAATGTAGACTACTAGTAAATGGTGAAATTAACATTAACCAGTCCCTCCAGAAAAACGCGGCGTTTTTTTGTGATTGTTGCGGGCAAAAATCCTTGATTATGCGGCACGTTTTCTTAAAAAATGCGATTGAATATGCGGGATATTTATGCAATTTTATGCGATGAAATTGCGGGAACTTGCAAAAATTGCGGGAACTTGCAAAAATTGCGGGAACTTGCAAAAATTGCGGGAACTTGCAAAAATTGCGGGAACTTGCAAAAACTGCGGGAACGTGCAAAAACTGCGGTTTGATGAAAAAGAGAGAAAAAAGTGATTCCCCCAACACCCTGTTCTCACTAGGCTACTACTTTAATGTAAAGAGTCATTTCTTATTACTTCCTATGAGCAAGCATACTACATCGCATAAAGTGCTGGGAATATTTAAGTTCTCATCTTGTTTTATTTCAGACCTTAATAAACACATGGCTCAAACTTACAAAACATTGAGTCGAACAAGTTCTGGAGCTTAAAAATGAATAAATAAAAAATAAAAAAATAAAATGTGCTTCCTGTTTTACAGAGGTAGTTGAACAAAACAGACATCTTGTTAAAATAAGTGCTTCCAATCCACAGTAATGTAAGCAATACAGTAACAGTACAGTACAGTAACAGTACAGTCTTACAGTAACGTAAATTTACATACTACTAACAAAAAAGTGCAATCTTACAACTGTAAAGTTGCATAAACTCCTGAATAAAACTAACTACGTAGCCTCTAACACTGGCCAATCATTCGCCATCCTCATCCTCCATCCCCTCTCCCTCAACGTCCATCTCCTCCATCTCCTCCCCCTCCACCATCTCCTCCACCATCTCCTCCCTCTCAAATGCTCCACTGCGGACTCGTTGGTTATGGTAAAGGAAGACCAAGGCTTTGAGGTTTTGGTTGGTAGTTGATCTTCTTCGGTTAGACAACACCAGTTTGTAGATGCTGTTGCTGCGTTCAGCATCAGCTGAGTTTGAGACAGCATCTTTGTACCGCTTGGCCAAGGAACTCAGCACAGGAAGTCTCTCCTGTAGGCCATCCCAAAACACATCCAAATCCACCACGCCGGATGGTGCAGCTCTGAGTGCTGCTGGACCAAGAGTCTTGAAGTAAGAATCAAATTCATCACCCTGCACTTCAGTGAAACCTGGAATGGCCTTGTAGCTTGCTACAGAGTCATCTAGGAATGCGATGTGGCGAGGGTCAAACACCCTGACCTCCTGGAGAAACTCAATGGCCGGCTGCCCATGTGACATATACTTGCTGAGCTTTTCTTCAGCGTTTTCATATGCCTGACCAACTGTGCAGAGGATCTGTGTCTTTGTGGTGTGAGGTAAGTTAAACCCTTCAAAGTATTCGGCACACGCCTCATACTGCAGCTCTTTGTTGGCAGCAAAGACCACCTGCAGATCCTCCAGATAATTGAAGATCTTTGTGGTCACAGGACGTCTGCTCTGGAAGATATCGAGAAGACTTAGGAAGCGTTTGCACTTGTCAGCCATGATGTTGATCTGGACATTCAGGGACTGAGCTAGGTCGTGGTCTTGAAGCATCTCGTGGAGTCTCTCCACAGACTGTGGAGCACTTCTGCTACACACCTATTAATAAAAACACAAATAGAAAGAAAGGAATTAGGTCAAACATACAATATGTTCAATGCCATTAAATTTTTTACTTTGATATTACTAAACTATTCATGTTTGTATGTGCAAATGGGGTTAACAGATGAAGAAAAGGAAGTGTTAATTGTATTGAGGAATTATTTGAAGGAAGTTTTTACCTCGATTTCCAGCTCTATGAACTCCTTGTACAGTCCAAAGTGCTGTGCGTGGTACTGCACTGCAGAGAACCAGGAGTTCCAGCGTGTTGCACAGGGGTTTGGAGGCATGATCGCCTTTTTTTCTGGCAGCTTGTTTGTCATGAAGCAGAGGTATCTTCTCTTCCGTGATCCAGCATTGAAGAACATCTGGGAGAAACTTAACATGAAGCTGTTCAACTGAACAAAAGGTTTGCGGAAGGCATTGCCAATGAGATTCATTATGTGTGCCATGCATGTGATGTGTATTGAGTTGGGGAACAACGACTGCAGAGCTGCTGTGAATGCCTTCTTCATGTAGGCTGCATTATCAGTGTCGAACACAATCACATCCTCGTTGTTAATGCTGTATTCTTGAAGGCACCTTACGACAGCCATGGATACAGTGGAATGATTGCATTGCTCAAGGAAAACAGTATCTGCAAGGTAGGCCAAGATCCTCCCAGAATGATCCTTCTCAAGTGGTGCAAGGAGGATATTCAGGACACATCTCCCCTCAACATCTGGAGTCTCATCGAAAATCACAGCAAGAGGTTTTCTGGCAAGAAGTGTCTTAAGGTCCTCTTTTTCCCTCTCATATACTGCTCCCAAATACATCTCTTGAAGCTGGTGAAACCCTGGAATGGCGCCGCCATTGATTACTTTTTCATTCAGAAATTTCCTCAGTACAGGGTGGTCACTCTTAGACAGTGGGATGTTGATGGCAGTGCAGGTGGCAACCCAGCTTTCACAAATCTAGAACAAACAGAAAAATACTTTTGTATCATTAGGCTGTATTATGTACACACACACACACACACACACACACACACACACACACAGTCCAGTGTAACCTACAGAAAACTGCAGTATAAAACCGAATCATTTACACACACACACACACACACACACACACACACACAGTCCAGTGTAACCTACAGAAAACTGCAGTATAAAACCGAATCATTTACACACACACACACACACACACACACACACACACACACAAAGTCCAGTGTAACCTACAGAAAACTGCAGTATAAAACTGAATCATTTACAGTAAGCCTTTCACAGAACAGTAGTGTTTCTGCAAATAAAAAATTCTTTCATGCCAAAATCAATCATCTTGCATGGGAAATTACACTACTGTTAGTAATAATTTCATAATTTTACAAGCTTTAATCTTATAGGCTACTGACCTTGATTCTTTCAGCCCTAGCAACTGTTTTGGAAGTTGACGCCTCGTTGTAGGTGAGCTGCTTCTTCTTGGCTGATTCCGCTGCTGCTTTAACCATCCTCAAATGTTTGGCGGTGGCAAAGTGGTTGTCCAGCGTAGACTTCCGCCTGTGGTCCAACACGCAGTTGCACGGAGTGCAAAATAATTTGCCCCCACTGTCATGTAACACACTGGGAAACTGCTTAGCGCGGTCTTTTGCGCTTATGTTTGTTGGCAAATGAGAACGATTTGCGGGCTTCATCATGGTTTCATCGGGGTTTGCAGCTTTTCAATAATGTCGCGTAATTACGTCACTTCATAACGTTCCCATGGCAACAGGGGAAATAGCTGCGCTTGTGTGAAGTAAATGTAAAACTTTCTGCTAAGATATATGTGACTTTTTGCACCGAAAATGCAGGGATTATGAAATCATGAAAGCCCGCATATTTTGTGCACGGAAATCTGCAATTTATGCGGGGAAAGTGCGGCGTATTTGAAAAAATGCGTCCCCCGCATAAATATGCGGACTTTGGCTGATTATGCATGGAATCATGCGATCGCATAATCGCGTTTTTCTGGAGGGACTGATTAACAAAGATGAATAGTTTATTAATAGTTAATGTTAACTTATGTAGTAAACAAGAGTTTGATAAATGGAACCTTATTGTAAAGTGTTACCTGCTGTTATACACCGATTCAGACGTCTTGTGAGTTCAGTGTTGGACAGATCAGTTGTTTTAACAATTCATTAAAGTGAATCGGTTCAAAAGAGTCATTGGTTTGCGAGTCGGACGTGTACGCGTTGAGTGATTATCCCAGCAGTTAGGACATCGCACAAGATTGTGTCAACACAGAACACATTTCATCACTGAATAGTTTACCATCGTGTCATTTGATTTTGATAAATTGCGCGAGGGAGAGAGAGCAAAAGATTGCTTTGAAGACGTGAGAGTGCGCGCGCGCCGCCGGGGCTCTCTCTCTCTGCTCGTTCTTTCACAAGCTCTGCGCAGCAGAGCAGTAATCACTCACCGATCAAATAAGGCTCTGGCAGGACAAAAATTCGATTCGGTGGCCGCCAAATGTAGGAAAAACCCAGAAACAAAGCTGTCTATCTACAATGCAAAATTAATTTCTTACATACATTAGATTTGCACTTTGTGGTTTATGATTAGAGAATTCAGTGACGGAGCGCGCACTGAAATCAGTTCTCACCGGATTTCTTCACCGGTGACTAATCTAACCGCCTTTGATTGGACGTTGTATTTTTAAACTCAGCAGAAACGCGTGTGATTGGCTATGCACCAGTCGACATTATTTGATCATAATCATAAAATACTGTGAATCTCGTCAACGTAGTACTCGATGTGTTTAATGCATCACATCATGCTTTAATATTGACCAAAATTGCTGCAAATATATTGAAGCTGCCGTCTCTATCCTACTTGAAACCCATTCAAACAGATTGTAAGCGTGGATTTGTGTAACATGAAGCACGTGACCGCAAGGCGCGAAAGTTATCAACTCACTCTTGAGAAATACCAGGAAAACACTCATGGGACTCCCGTTATATTAAAAGCTAAATACAGAGCACAATTAATATCTTACATACATTATATGTGCACTTTGTGGTTTATGATTAGAGAATTCTGTCAGTGAGCACTGAAATCGGTTCTCTCACCAATAAACAAAAAAACAATATTAACTACAACTCATTACAATACGAATAATATTACCTACATTTAATTCAAACAAAGAGCGGCATTTGACAATACAAGGCTTTATAAAACAGCATATTTGAAAACAACCGTCTCCACTTACCTCAAGAGAATAATGAGGGCTGTTGACCAGTTCTGCTCCAGTGAAGTCGATCTCTCAGCCAATCAGCGGTGAGCTTTGATTGTACAACCAATAGAATCGCACCTTCTAGTGATGAATTGGTCATAAACGATTCATTCATTGTAAACAAATCTATGACTCTGGATTATCGAGCCGTTCACTCATTCACTGATCCCTATATAGTGTGTGGAATTTAAGTGCACTATATCTGCAAGAAATGAATGAAATAAGTAGCTGTGTCCGAAAAAGATCACTTGTTCACTCATTCACTAATCCTTATATAGTGTATGGCATATCCGCAAGGAATGAACGAAGTGAAGTGAGTGAGTTCGGACGCTGTGCGTAGGAGATTTGATTTGAATTGCTGCAGAAATGGCGTCGTCAGACGTAATCACGTGTGATTAAACTACTTTTATCTTACATGTTACTTACTTTATAAAATAATATTAATATCAATCGTAATGACTTTATTTTGTAATTATATACCTCTGTGCCACCTTTGTAGTTTCATCGATTGAATTGGTTAATCATGGTTAATGTGTGTATAATCATTAATACTATAAACAACAAACAAACAAAAATAAACACACATTAACAATGATAAATTATTTCATGTATTTATTGTAAAGTTTTTTTTTAGTTTGTTAGAAACTAAACAGATGACATGGTCATTGAGCGCCATCAGGCGACCGTTATGATTACATTCAAATGAATAGGGTTGCTAAGGTATTCTGGGTGGTTGCTAGGACATTGCTAGCATATGATGGGTGACTCCTAGGTGGTTGCTAGGGTTTTCTGGGTGGTTGCTATGGTGTTGCTAGGCAGTTGCTAATGTGTTCTGGGTGGTTGCTAGGCAGTTGCTAGGGTATTCTTGGTAGTTGCTAGGCAGTTGCTAGGTGGTTGCTAGGGTGTTCCTAGGCAGTTGCTATGGTATTCTGGGTGGATGCTAGGGCATTGCTAGGCAGTTGCTAGATGTTCTGGGTGGTTGCTAGGCAGTTGCTAGGGTGTTTTGGGTGGTTGCTAGAGTTTTTTGGTGGTTACTAGAGCATTTCTAGACGTTGCTAGGGTGTTCAGGGTGGTTGCTAAGGTATTTTTGGTAGTTGCTATGGTGTTACTAGGTGGTTGGTAGTTGTCAAATATGGTTACTATGGAGTTTTTATAGAGTTCTTAAAATCTTTAATAACGAGTGCCTTCAGTACGGCACTCGGCCTGCGGCCTCGTGCCTATGGCCGAATAGGCACAAGCATGGAGCAATATCGCAAGGCTACGAGTGTGATATTGCTTTAAAAAATGTAAAAAAAAATGTTTTTATATTATTTATTGGTTTAGGGTGGTTGCTAGGGAGCTCTTAGTGGTTGCTAGGGTGCTGTAACTGGTTGCTAGGGTGTGGCTATCAAGATTTTAGGCCATTACTTATTGGCTGCTTGATAATATAAATCCTCTGAGGGAGAGAGAGAGGGAGAGAAACGCAGGGGTGTCAGGCCCTTTGGAGTGGTGTGTGTGTGAAAACGGCAGTTGGGATTCAAATGTTTTTAGAACTCCCCATGTTAAGTCAATGGGACTTTTTTGGCCGCTTTTTCGTCCGCTGTGCGAACATCGTACACCCGATCGCTTAGAAAAGTCATAGCACACCTCTCCTCAATGAGCCGGTCGATTTGACACCTCACTCAGGGGTCTGTGACAAACGATGCGGGGCGCATTACGCGCCAAACTTTTGTCCGGAATAATAAGAAAAAGAAGAAGAAGAAGAATAATAAGTATGAGTGACAATAACACTAGTGTTGCTTTGAAAAAGCACCACTAACTAGAATGTACATTTCCTGAAGAAAATGTGAAGTGGTGCTTGCAGTGGCAAAACTCACCACTCGGTTGCTAGAGTGTGGTATATGGCTTCTATATGTTGCAATATGGTTGCTAGGTAGTTTTAAATGGTTGCTAAGGTGTGGTTACACAGTTACCATGATGATATTTACAGACTGGTTTCCCAACCGAAACAAACAAGCACACCCCCATGTCTATACGATGTTCTGGTGCTGAGATATAGCTCATTCATGTGTTTGTACGGTTGCTAGGGTACGCCAAATGGTTGCTACGGTTTGTTTATACAGTTTACGGGGTAATATTTAAAGAGTATTTGCAAGTCTGGGTCAAAAAATGCCCTACTCTGTGTTTTTACAATGTTTTGTTGCTGAGATATGGCTTGTAAATGTTGTTCAATGGTTGCTAGGGGCCTGTAACTGGTTTCTAGGGCGTGGCTATGAAGTTGTTATGTCACTACTTATTGGCTGCTTGATAGGATGAATCAAAAGAGCCCAACCCCAAGCCTCTATGACCTTCTGAGCCAAAGATATGATTTTGCACATTTTGTGCCTATGTTAAGTCTATGGGACATTTTTCGGCTAATTTTTTGCCCGCCAGACGAACATCTTACACCCGATTGCTTATAAAAGTCATAGCACACCTCTCCTCAATAAACCGGTCGATTTAACACCTCATTCAGGGGTCTGTGACAAATGGTGTGGGGCGAGTTACGCGCCGAAGTTTTGTCTAGGCGAATAGTAATCACAACACTAGAATGTACATTTCCTGAAGAAAATGTGAAGTGGTGCTTGCAGTGGCAAAACTCACCACTCGGTTGCTAGGATGTTGTACATGATTGCATACGAGACAACAACCATGTCTGTACGATGTTGTGGAGCTGAAATATGGCTTCTATATATTGCAATATGGTTGCTAGGTAGCTCTAAACGGTTGCTATGGTGTGGTTACACAGTTACCATGATGATATTTACAGACTGGTTTCTCAACCAAAACAAACAAACACCCCCCCCATGTCTATACGATGTTCTGGTGCTGAGATATAGCTCATTCATGTGTTTGTACGGTTGCTAGGGTACTCCAAATGGTTGCTATGGTTTGTTTATACAGTTTATGGGGTAATATATAAAGAGTATTTGCAAGTCTGGGTCAAAAAATGCCCTACTCTGTGTTTTTACAATGTTTTGTTGCTGAGATATGGCTTGTAAATGTTGTTCAATAGTTGCTAGGGGCCTGTAACTGGTTGCTAGGGCGTGGCTATGAAGTTGTTATGTCACTACTTATTGGCTGCTTGATAGGACAAATCAAAAGAGCCCAAATCCAAGGCTCTATGACCTTCTGAATCAAAGATATGATTTTGCAAATTTTGAGTCTATGTTAAGTCTATGGGAAATTTTTCGGCAAATTTTTCGCCCGCCAGACGAACATTGTACACCCGATCGCTTATAAAAGTCATAGCACACCTCTCCTCAATAAACCGGTCGATTTGACACCTCATTCAGGGGTCTGTGACAAACGGTGTGGGGCGAGTTACGCGCCGAAGTTTTGTCTAGGTGAATAGTAATCACAACACTAGAATGTACGTTTCCTGAAGAAAATGTGAAGTGGTGCTTGCAGTGGCAAAACTCGCCACTGGGCAGATGCTAACACAATTAACATGTTGTGATACCATGATATACCACGGTTTAGCATTATTTACCACGATTTACCATGTTTCTAAGATGATTTACTACGATTTACCACATTCCAGCATGATTTACTATGATTAACATGTTGTTAAAATGATGCTAGCATGATTAGCATGTTGTTAACATGATTAGCATGTTGGTAGCATGATGCTAGCATGATTAGCATGTTGCTAGCATGCTTTTAACAAGATGTTAGCATGTTTAACATTTTGCTAGCATGTTTTTAGCTAGATGCTAACATGATTAGCATGTTGCTAGCATTATGCTAGCTTGATTAACATGTTGTTAGCATGATGTTAGCTTGAATAACATTTTGATAGCATTATGCTAGCTTAATTAGCATATTGGTAGCATGATGTTAGCATGATTAGCATGTTGCTAGCATTATGCTAGCTTGATTAGCATGATGTTAGCATGATGCTAGCTTGATTAGCATGTTGGTAGCTTAATGCTAGCATTATTAGCATGTTGCTAGCATGTTTTTAACTAGATGCTAACATGATTAGCATGTTTCTAGCATGATGCTAGCTTGATTAGCATGTTGCTAGCTTGATTAGCATGATGTTAGCATGATGCTAGCTTGATTAGCATGTTGGTAGCTTGATGCTAGCATGATTAGCATGTTGCTAGCATGTTTTTAGCTAGATGCTAACATGATTAGCATGTTGCTAACATTATGCTAGCTTGATTAGCATGTTGCTAGCATGATGCTAGCTTGATTAGCATGATGTTAGCATGATGCTAGCTTGATTAGCATGTTGGTAGCTTGATGCTAGCATGATTAGCATGTTGCTAGCATGATTAGCATGTTGCTAGCATGTTTTTAGCTAGATGCTAACATGATTAGCATGTTGCTAACATTATGCTAGCTTGATTAGCATGTTGCTAGCATTATGCTAGCTTGATTAGCATGTTGATAGCATGATGCTAGCTTGATTAGCATGTTGGTAGCATAATGCTAGCATTATTAGCATGTTGCTAGCTTGATTAGCATAATGCTAGCATGATGCTAGCTTGATTAACATGTTGCTAGCATGATGCTAGCATGATTAGTATGTTGCTAGCATGTTTTTAGCAAGATGCTGTTGCCAGGTGGTTGCTAGGGTTTTCTGGGTGGTTGCTATGGTGTTGCTAGGCAGTTGCTAAGGTGTTCTGGGTGGTTGCTAGGCAGTTGCTAGGGTATTCTTGGTAGTTGCTAGGCAGTTGCTAGGGCGTTGCTAGGTGGTTGCTAGGGTGTTCTGGGTGGTTGCTATGGTGTTGCTAGGCAGTTGCTATGGTATTCTGGGTGGATGCTAGGGCATTGCTAGGCAGTTGCTAGGTGTTCTGGGTGGTTGCTAGGCAGTTGCTAGGGTGTTTTCGGTGGATGCTAGAGTTTTTTGGTGGTTACTAGAGCATTTCTAGACGTTGCTAGGGTGTTCAGGGTGGTTGCTAAGGTATTTTTGGTAGTTGCTATGGTGTTACTAGGTGGTTGGTAGTTGTCAAATATGGTTACTATGGAGTTTTTATAGAGTTCTTAAAATCTTTAATAATAAGTTCCTTCAGTACGGCACTCGGCCTGCGGCCTCGTGCCTATGGCCGAATAGGCACAAGCATGGAGCAATATCGCAAGGCTACGAGTGTGATATTGCTTTAAAAAATGTAAAAAAAATGTTTTTATATTATTTATTGGTTTAGGGTGGTTGCTAGGGAGCTCAGAGTGGTTGCTAGGGTGCTGTAACTGGTTGCTAGGGTGTGGCTATCAAGATTTTAGGCCATTACTTATTGGCTGCTTGATAATATAAATCCTCTGAGGGAGAGAGAGAGGGAGAGAAACGCAGGGGTGTCAGGCCCTTTGGAGTGGTGTGTGTGAAAACGGCAGTTGGGATTCAAATGTTTTTAGAACTCCCCATGTAAAGTCAATGGGACTTTTTTGGCCGCTTTTTCGTCCGCTGTGCGAACATCGTACACCCGATCGCTTAGAAAAGTCATAGCACACCTCTCCTCAATGAGCCGGTCGATTTGACACCTCACTCAGGGGTCTGTGACAAACGGTGCGGGGCGAGTTTCGCGCCAAACTTTTGTGTGGAAGAATAATAATAATAAGAATAATAAGTATGAGTGACAATAACACTAGTGTTGCTTTGAAAAAGCACCACTAACTAGAATGTACATTTCCTGGAGAAAATGTGAAGTGGTGCTTGCAGTGGCAAAACTCGCCACTCGGTTGCTAGAGTGTGGTAAACCATGATATACCACGTTTTAGCATTATTTACCACGATTTACCATGTTTCTAAGATGATTTACTACGATTTACCACAATCCAGCATGATTTACTATGATTAACATGTTGTTAAAATGATGCTAGCATGATTAGCATGTTGTTAACATGATTAGCATGTTGGTAGCATGATGCTAGCATGATTAGCATTTTGCTAGCATGTTTTTAGTTAGATGCTAACATGATTAGCATGTTGCTAGCATTATGCTAGCTTGATTAACATGTTGTTAGCATGATGCTAGCTTGAATATCATTGTGCTAGCTTAATTAGCATATTGGTAGCATGATGCTAGCATGATTAGCATTATGCTAGCATGATGCTAGCTTGATTAGCATTATGTTAGCATGATGCTAGCTTGATTAGCATGTTGGTAGCTTGATGCTAGCATGATTAGCATGTTTTTAGCTAGACGCTAACATGATTAGCATGTTTCTAACATAATGCTAGCTTGATTAGCATATTGCTAGCATATTGCTAGCATGTTGCTAGCATGCTTTTAACAAGATGTTAGCATGTTTAACATTTTGCTAGCATGTTTTTAGCTAGATGCTAACATGATTAGCATGTTGCTAGCATTATGCTAGCTTGATTAACATGTTGTTAGCATGATGTTAGCTTGAATAACATTTTGATAGCATTATGCTAGCTTAATTAGCATATTGGTAGCATGATGTTAGCATGATTAGCATGTTGCTAGCATTATGCTAGCTTGATTAGCATGATGTTAGCATGATGCTAGCTTGATTAGCATGTTGGTAGCTTAATGCTAGCATTATTAGCATGTTGCTAGCATGTTTTTAACTAGATGCTAACATGATTAGCATGTTTCTAGCATGATGCTAGCTTGATTAGCATGTTGCTAGCTTGATTAGCATGATGTTAGCATGATGCTAGCTTGATTAGCATGTTGGTAGCTTGATGCTAGCATGATTAGCATGTTGCTAGCATGTTTTTAGCTAGATGCTAACATGATTAGCATGTTGCTAACATTATGCTAGCTTGATTAGCATGTTGCTAGCATGATGCTAGCTTGATTAGCATGATGTTAGCATGATGCTAGCTTGATTAGCATGTTGGTAGCTTGATGCTAGCATGATTAGCATGTTGCTAGCATGATTAGCATGTTGCTAGCATGTTTTTAGCTAGATGCTAACATGATTAGCATGTTGCTAACATTATGCTAGCTTGATTAGCATGTTGCTAGCATTATGCTAGCTTGATTAGCATGTTGATAGCATGATGCTAGCTTGATTAGCATGTTGGTAGCATAATGCTAGCATTATTAGCATGTTGCTAGCTTGATTAGCATAATGCTAGCATGATGCTAGCTTGATTAACATGTTGCTAGCATGATGCTAGCATGATTAGTATGTTGCTAGCATGTTTTTAGCAAGATGCTGTTGCCAGGTGGTTGCTAGGGTTTTCTGGGTGGTTGCTATGGTGTTGCTAGGCAGTTGCTAAGGTGTTCTGGGTGGTTGCTAGGCAGTTGCTAGGGTATTCTTGGTAGTTGCTAGGCAGTTGCTAGGGCGTTGCTAGGTGGTTGCTAGGGTGTTCTGGGTGGTTGCTATGGTGTTGCTAGGCAGTTGCTATGGTATTCTGGGTGGATGCTAGGGCATTGCTAGGCAGTTGCTAGGTGTTCTGGGTGGTTGCTAGGCAGTTGCTAGGGTGTTTTCGGTGGATGCTAGAGTTTTTTGGTGGTTACTAGAGCATTTCTAGACGTTGCTAGGGTGTTCAGGGTGGTTGCTAAGGTATTTTTGGTAGTTGCTATGGTGTTACTAGGTGGTTGGTAGTTGTCAAATATGGTTACTATGGAGTTTTTATAGAGTTCTTAAAATCTTTAATAATAAGTTCCTTCAGTACGGCACTCGGCCTGCGGCCTCGTGCCTATGGCCGAATAGGCACAAGCATGGAGCAATATCGCAAGGCTACGAGTGTGATATTGCTTTAAAAAATGTAAAAAAAATGTTTTTATATTATTTATTGGTTTAGGGTGGTTGCTAGGGAGCTCAGAGTGGTTGCTAGGGTGCTGTAACTGGTTGCTAGGGTGTGGCTATCAAGATTTTAGGCCATTACTTATTGGCTGCTTGATAATATAAATCCTCTGAGGGAGAGAGAGAGGGAGAGAAACGCAGGGGTGTCAGGCCCTTTGGAGTGGTGTGTGTGAAAACGGCAGTTGGGATTCAAATGTTTTTAGAACTCCCCATGTAAAGTCAATGGGACTTTTTTGGCCGCTTTTTCGTCCGCTGTGCGAACATCGTACACCCGATCGCTTAGAAAAGTCATAGCACACCTCTCCTCAATGAGCCGGTCGATTTGACACCTCACTCAGGGGTCTGTGACAAACGGTGCGGGGCGAGTTTCGCGCCAAACTTTTGTGTGGAAGAATAATAATAATAAGAATAATAAGTATGAGTGACAATAACACTAGTGTTGCTTTGAAAAAGCACCACTAACTAGAATGTACATTTCCTGGAGAAAATGTGAAGTGGTGCTTGCAGTGGCAAAACTCGCCACTCGGTTGCTAGAGTGTGGTAAACCATGATATACCACGTTTTAGCATTATTTACCACGATTTACCATGTTTCTAAGATGATTTACTACGATTTACCACAATCCAGCATGATTTACTATGATTAACATGTTGTTAAAATGATGCTAGCATGATTAGCATGTTGTTAACATGATTAGCATGTTGGTAGCATGATGCTAGCATGATTAGCATTTTGCTAGCATGTTTTTAGTTAGATGCTAACATGATTAGCATGTTGCTAGCATTATGCTAGCTTGATTAACATGTTGTTAGCATGATGCTAGCTTGAATATCATTGTGCTAGCTTAATTAGCATATTGGTAGCATGATGCTAGCATGATTAGCATTATGCTAGCATGATGCTAGCTTGATTAGCATTATGTTAGCATGATGCTAGCTTGATTAGCATGTTGGTAGCTTGATGCTAGCATGATTAGCATGTTTTTAGCTAGACGCTAACATGATTAGCATGTTTCTAACATAATGCTAGCTTGATTAGCATATTGCTAGCATATTGCTAGCATGATGCTAGCTTGATTAGCATGTTGCTAGCATTATGCTAGCTTGATTAGCATTATGTTAGCATGATGCTAGCTTGATTAGCATTTTGGTAGCTTGATGCTAGCATGATTAGCATGTTGCTAGCATGTTTTTAGCTAGACGCTAACATGATTAGCATGTTTGCTAGCATAATGCTAGCTTGATTAGCATGTTGCTAGCATGATGCTAGCTTGATTAGCATGTTGCTAGCATGATGTTAGCTTGATTAGCATGTTGGTAGCATAATGCTAGCTTGATTAGCATGTTGCTAGCATTATGCTAACATGATTAGTATGTTGCTAGCATGTTTTTAGCAAGATGCTGTTGCCAGGTGGTGGTTGCTAGGGTTTTCTGGGTGGTTGCTATGGTGTTGCTAGGCAGTTGCTAAGGTGTTCTGGGTGGTTGCTAGGCAGTTGCTAGGGTATTCTTGGTGGTTGCTAGGGCATTGCTAGGTGGTTGCTATGGTGTTGCTAGGCAGTTGCTAGGGTGTTCTGGGTGGTTGCTAGGCGTTTTGGGTGGTTGCTAGGCAGTTGCTAGGGTGTTCTGGTTGGTTGCTAGAGTTTTTTGGTGGTTACTAGAGCATTTCTAGACGTTGCTAGGGTGTTCAGGGTGGTTGCTAAGGTATTTTTGGTAGTTGCTATGGTGTTACTAGGTGGTTGGTAGTTGTCAAATATGGTTACTATGGAGTTTTTATAGAGTTCTTAAAATCTTTAATAACGAGTTCCTTCAGTACGGCACTCGGCCTGCGGCCTCGTGCCTATGGCCGAATAGGCACAAGTATGGAGCAATATCGCAAGGCTACGAGTGTGATATTGCTTTAAAAAATGTAAAAAAAAAAATTTATATTATTTATTGGTTTAGGGTGGTTGCTAGGGAGCTCAGAGTGGTTGCTAGGGTGCTGTAACTGGTTGCTAGGGTGTGGCTATGAAGATTTTAGGCCATTACTTATTGGCTGCTTGATAATATAAATCCTCTGAGGGAGAGAGAGAGGGAGAGAAACGCAGGGGTGTCAGGCCCTTTGGAGTGGTGTGTGTGAAAACGGCAGTTGGGATTCAAATGTTTTTAGAACTCCCCATGTAAAGTCAATGGGACTTTTTTGGCCGCTTTTTCGTCCGCTGTGCAAACATCGTACACCCGATCGCTTAGAAAAGATATAGCACACCTCTCCTCAATGAGCCGCTCGATTTGACACCTCACTCAGGGGTCTGTGACAAACGGTGCGGGGCGCATTACGCGCCAAACTTTTGGCAGAATAATAATAATAAAAAAAAGAAGAATAATAAGTATGAGTGACAATAACACTAGTGTTGCTTTGAAAAAGCACCACTAATAAGAAGAATAATAAGTATGAGTGACAATAACACTAGTGTTGCTTTGAAAAAGCACCACTAATAACTTATTGGCTTACCGTATCACTCAGTTGAACAATTCTCCATCTTCTCAAACTCTAAATCCCACTTATCGTCACGCGCAGGTTAGATTATTCAATGACAAATTCTTCCATCCGTCTTCAGGTAGCTGCCTGCTACCGTTAACGTCGTCCATTTTCTGCTGCGTCACAGGCAACTGTTTGAAATACGAACCGAACCGAACCGAACCTCAAAAAAGCTTTAAAATTGCTCACAGATTCGCAGACATTGTTTATCTTGATAACAAGAATGATTATTTGTTCAGTTGAATCCCGCTGACAAAACAAGTTTGTCTGTTGTAGCTGCCTAACGTTACTGTCTGCTCGCATGTCGCGTCACATTTGAACTGAATTGAGCGCGAAAGAAATCAATCCCACAATGCAATGCCTTTTCAGTCAGTATGATGGTATGATCCTATATAACGAATTTATCAGGACGAAAACAGAAATGTGCTGTATATTTACAGCTGTTCTGTAAAAGATACAGCTTAATACTGTATTATGGAAATACAGTACAATTCTGTAAGAAATTCGTTGTAAATTTACAGTAAAGGGTTACAGTGTATGTTTACATACATTTATGGAATTTTATGGAAAACAAATATGTATGTCACATATTTATAATTAATGTTGTCCATATATGCGAGAAACCAATACTGTAATGCAGATATATGGTATCATATATGGATGAACTCAAATATTTTCTTCACATGTTTGGACACATTTTAGTTCATATGTTGCAGGCATATATTGTGTTCTCAGATAAGTCAAATATATGTATAGATATATGTTGCAGTCATATATTGTGTTCTCAGATAAGTCAAATATATATATAGATATGTTGCAGTCATATATTGTGTTCTCAGATAAGTCAAATATATGTATAGATATATGTTGCAGGCATATATTGTGTTCTCAGATAAGTCAAATATATGTATAGATATATGTTGCAGTCATATATTGTGTTCTCAGATAAGTCAAATATATGTATATATATGTTGCAGTCATATATTGTGTTCTCAGATAAGTCAAATATATGTCATGCTATTTAAAATATAAGTACATATATGGCCATATATTACATTTTTGTATGGGAACTTCCACTTTCAATAAAACTGAAGTTAAACCACTGGAGTCACATGGATCACTTTAATGATGTCTTTACTACCTTTCAGGGGCTTGAAAGTGGTAGTTGCGTAGCTGTCAATGGAGGGACAGAAAGATCTCAGATTTCCTTAAAAAGAGCTTCATTTGTGTTCCGAAGATGAACGGAAGTCTACCGGGTTTGGAACGACATGAGGATGAGAAATTAAAATATATACATTTTTAGGTGAACTATCCCTTTAAAAATTTCAGGAAGTTTCACATCAGAACTTAAAGAAAAAACTAAAACATCACTGAGATGTTAAAAAGTTACAATGAGAACATCACACATATGAGATGATTGTTGAACAGGTCAAGGCATCACGAATGATACATTACTTGGTTTTATAAATTGTTGATATAAATTTGAGCAGATGAAGAGGTACATGGTAAAACTGTAGATAAAATTCACCATCAGATGGCGTCACACTTACAGGACAGATGTGTATTAGGCTATATGAGCAATTTTACGCAGATAATTTAATGTCCTTATTTATTGTGCAATTAAAATGAATTCAAAACAAAACATGAACTGAAAAGTAAAATAACTTTGTTTTTTTATTATCATTTTTAAATGAACTGTAATTTAATAACTACTAAAAAAAATGCATTTCCGTAAGTCTACAGTTTATGTAGGCCTAATTTGGACTTGCATGAAAAGAAAAATGAAGGTTTCAGCTCTTTCTAACGTGTTGTTGAGTCACTTTTGTCCTCCATTTGGTCAAGAATCCATTCTGGAATGTCCCTGTGATGTAAAGATGCAGAGAAATGAAATACACTTCTATGCAAGACTGGAATTATTCATTTATAAAAGCCAACTATATTTAAACGCACACACACACACACACACACACACACACACACACACACACACACACACACACACACACACACACACACACACACACACACACAACGCTGACACATTTACAGTTTTAGCAGCAAACAACCTGTTAACTGTCAGTGTCCCACCAGTGGGAAGCTTAGTGCTCTTTTTTATTACCTTTGATTCCTATCACATATCTTATTATTCATCTTAAATTAGGTATCATTCGAAAGCTTAAACTACGGTGGCCGAGAGAGCTCAACTAAAGAAAACACATGCAAATAGAAAAAAACACAAGCGAATTAAGAAAACGTGCTGCAAAAACTCAGAACGCACTCACAACACTGAATACGTGTCTGTATTTGCAGCACATGTGATCAAACTGATGATGTTTTCTTTATTTGCTGGTGTTTTTTTCTATTTGCTTGTGTTTTCTTCAGTTGCACTTGCAGCACATTGAGTGATCTCAGTATTCATCTTGTTCAACTCAGACATTGCCTTACGATGAAAGCAGTAGTTCAGCGGTGTGCACCTCAGGATCTCTAGGGCTGAATCCGAAATCATTCCCTAATCCCTCATTCACTATTCCCTACGTTAGTCCACTAACACTGTTCACTTGAGGGAGAGAATGAAAAGGAGTGAGTGAATTCGGACAGCCGTTGAGCGTACATCGGTTGTACACTCTTTATTGCACTAATTGCGGTGCATTATGGGATTGAATAAGTGCACTCAATAACATCCACTATGGTTTCGGACACCACTACAAATGGCTGTCCCCTCAAATAATGCCCTTTTTGTGGGTATAGGGGGCGATTTCGGATTCAGCCTAGTACTTTCTCTCTTTGTTCAGTTTGTTCGGCCTGGTCAATACTTTGTGGAAGTTTATCCTGTGGTCCTGTTGCTGATATTAAAGACTTTTGATCCTTCATCTTCATATGAGTGTTTAACAAACTGTGGCTATTTTTAGTAAGGCCTATAGCCAACTTTGGAACACAGCTTGGTTAGCATGTGGCTTTAATGTTTTAGCAATTTCAGAGTCCAAATTGTTTTGTAAAATATATATTTTTGCATAAAATAATTATGCTATAATTTTTAAAATAATATACATTATGCTAGCTTGATTAGCATGTTGCTAGCATTATGCTAGCTTGATTAGCATGTTGATAGCATGATGCTAGCTTGATTAGCATGTTGGTAGCATAATGCTAGCATTATTAGCATGTTGCTAGCTTGATTAGCATAATGCTAGCATGATGCTAGCTTGATTAACATGTTGCTAGCATGATGCTAGCATGATTAGTATGTTGCTAGCATGTTTTTAGCAAGATGCTGTTGCCAGGTGGTTGCTAGGGTTTTCTGGGTGGTTGCTATGGTGTTGCTAGGCAGTTGCTAAGGTGTTCTGGGTGGTTGCTAGGCAGTTGCTAGGGTATTCTTGGTAGTTGCTAGGCAGTTGCTAGGGCGTTGCTAGGTGGTTGCTAGGGTGTTCTGGGTGGTTGCTATGGTGTTGCTAGGCAGTTGCTATGGTATTCTGGGTGGATGCTAGGGCATTGCTAGGCAGTTGCTAGGTGTTCTGGGTGGTTGCTAGGCAGTTGCTAGGGTGTTTTCGGTGGATGCTAGAGTTTTTTGGTGGTTACTAGAGCATTTCTAGACGTTGCTAGGGTGTTCAGGGTGGTTGCTAAGGTATTTTTGGTAGTTGCTATGGTGTTACTAGGTGGTTGGTAGTTGTCAAATATGGTTACTATGGAGTTTTTATAGAGTTCTTAAAATCTTTAATAATAAGTTCCTTCAGTACGGCACTCGGCCTGCGGCCTCGTGCCTATGGCCGAATAGGCACAAGCATGGAGCAATATCGCAAGGCTACGAGTGTGATATTGCTTTAAAAAATGTAAAAAAAATGTTTTTATATTATTTATTGGTTTAGGGTGGTTGCTAGGGAGCTCAGAGTGGTTGCTAGGGTGCTGTAACTGGTTGCTAGGGTGTGGCTATCAAGATTTTAGGCCATTACTTATTGGCTGCTTGATAATATAAATCCTCTGAGGGAGAGAGAGAGGGAGAGAAACGCAGGGGTGTCAGGCCCTTTGGAGTGGTGTGTGTGAAAACGGCAGTTGGGATTCAAATGTTTTTAGAACTCCCCATGTAAAGTCAATGGGACTTTTTTGGCCGCTTTTTCGTCCGCTGTGCGAACATCGTACACCCGATCGCTTAGAAAAGTCATAGCACACCTCTCCTCAATGAGCCGGTCGATTTGACACCTCACTCAGGGGTCTGTGACAAACGGTGCGGGGCGAGTTTCGCGCCAAACTTTTGTGTGGAAGAATAATAATAATAAGAATAATAAGTATGAGTGACAATAACACTAGTGTTGCTTTGAAAAAGCACCACTAACTAGAATGTACATTTCCTGGAGAAAATGTGAAGTGGTGCTTGCAGTGGCAAAACTCGCCACTCGGTTGCTAGAGTGTGGTAAACCATGATATACCACGTTTTAGCATTATTTACCACGATTTACCATGTTTCTAAGATGATTTACTACGATTTACCACAATCCAGCATGATTTACTATGATTAACATGTTGTTAAAATGATGCTAGCATGATTAGCATGTTGTTAACATGATTAGCATGTTGGTAGCATGATGCTAGCATGATTAGCATTTTGCTAGCATGTTTTTAGTTAGATGCTAACATGATTAGCATGTTGCTAGCATTATGCTAGCTTGATTAACATGTTGTTAGCATGATGCTAGCTTGAATATCATTGTGCTAGCTTAATTAGCATATTGGTAGCATGATGCTAGCATGATTAGCATTATGCTAGCATGATGCTAGCTTGATTAGCATTATGTTAGCATGATGCTAGCTTGATTAGCATGTTGGTAGCTTGATGCTAGCATGATTAGCATGTTTTTAGCTAGACGCTAACATGATTAGCATGTTTCTAACATAATGCTAGCTTGATTAGCATATTGCTAGCATATTGCTAGCATGATGCTAGCTTGATTAGCATGTTGCTAGCATTATGCTAGCTTGATTAGCATTATGTTAGCATGATGCTAGCTTGATTAGCATTTTGGTAGCTTGATGCTAGCATGATTAGCATGTTGCTAGCATGTTTTTAGCTAGACGCTAACATGATTAGCATGTTTGCTAGCATAATGCTAGCTTGATTAGCATGTTGCTAGCATGATGCTAGCTTGATTAGCATGTTGCTAGCATGATGTTAGCTTGATTAGCATGTTGGTAGCATAATGCTAGCTTGATTAGCATGTTGCTAGCATTATGCTAACATGATTAGTATGTTGCTAGCATGTTTTTAGCAAGATGCTGTTGCCAGGTGGTGGTTGCTAGGGTTTTCTGGGTGGTTGCTATGGTGTTGCTAGGCAGTTGCTAAGGTGTTCTGGGTGGTTGCTAGGCAGTTGCTAGGGTATTCTTGGTGGTTGCTAGGGCATTGCTAGGTGGTTGCTATGGTGTTGCTAGGCAGTTGCTAGGGTGTTCTGGGTGGTTGCTAGGCGTTTTGGGTGGTTGCTAGGCAGTTGCTAGGGTGTTCTGGTTGGTTGCTAGAGTTTTTTGGTGGTTACTAGAGCATTTCTAGACGTTGCTAGGGTGTTCAGGGTGGTTGCTAAGGTATTTTTGGTAGTTGCTATGGTGTTACTAGGTGGTTGGTAGTTGTCAAATATGGTTACTATGGAGTTTTTATAGAGTTCTTAAAATCTTTAATAACGAGTTCCTTCAGTACGGCACTCGGCCTGCGGCCTCGTGCCTATGGCCGAATAGGCACAAGTATGGAGCAATATCGCAAGGCTACGAGTGTGATATTGCTTTAAAAAATGTAAAAAAAATTTTTTATATTATTTATTGGTTTAGGGTGGTTGCTAGGGAGCTCAGAGTGGTTGCTAGGGTGCTGTAACTGGTTGCTAGGGTGTGGCTATGAAGATTTTAGGCCATTACTTATTGGCTGCTTGATAATATAAATCCTCTGAGGGAGAGAGAGAGGGAGAGAAACGCAGGGGTGTCAGGCCCTTTGGAGTGGTGTGTGTGAAAACGGCAGTTGGGATTCAAATGTTTTTAGAACTCCCCATGTAAAGTCAATGGGACTTTTTTGGCCGCTTTTTCGTCCGCTGTGCAAACATCGTACACCCGATCGCTTAGAAAAGATATAGCACACCTCTCCTCAATGAGCCGCTCGATTTGACACCTCACTCAGGGGTCTGTGACAAACGGTGCGGGGCGCATTACGCGCCAAACTTTTGGCAGAATAATAATAATAAAAAAAAGAAGAATAATAAGTATGAGTGACAATAACACTAGTGTTGCTTTGAAAAAGCACCACTAATAAGAAGAATAATAAGTATGAGTGACAATAACACTAGTGTTGCTTTGAAAAAGCACCACTAATAACTTATTGGCTTACCGTATCACTCAGTTGAACAATTCTCCATCTTCTCAAACTCTAAATCCCACTTATCGTCACGCGCAGGTTAGATTATTCAATGACAAATTCTTCCATCCGTCTTCAGGTAGCTGCCTGCTACCGTTAACGTCGTCCATTTTCTGCTGCGTCACAGGCAACTGTTTGAAATACGAACCGAACCGAACCGAACCTCAAAAAAGCTTTAAAATTGCTCACAGATTCGCAGACATTGTTTATCTTGATAACAAGAATGATTATTTGTTCAGTTGAATCCCGCTGACAAAACAAGTTTGTCTGTTGTAGCTGCCTAACGTTACTGTCTGCTCGCATGTCGCGTCACATTTGAACTGAATTGAGCGCGAAAGAAATCAATCCCACAATGCAATGCCTTTTCAGTCAGTATGATGGTATGATCCTATATAACGAATTTATCAGGACGAAAACAGAAATGTGCTGTATATTTACAGCTGTTCTGTAAAAGATACAGCTTAATACTGTATTATGGAAATACAGTACAATTCTGTAAGAAATTCGTTGTAAATTTACAGTAAAGGGTTACAGTGTATGTTTACATACATTTATGGAATTTTATGGAAAACAAATATGTATGTCACATATTTATAATTAATGTTGTCCATATATGCGAGAAACCAATACTGTAATGCAGATATATGGTATCATATATGGATGAACTCAAATATTTTCTTCACATGTTTGGACACATTTTAGTTCATATGTTGCAGGCATATATTGTGTTCTCAGATAAGTCAAATATATGTATAGATATATGTTGCAGTCATATATTGTGTTCTCAGATAAGTCAAATATATATATAGATATGTTGCAGTCATATATTGTGTTCTCAGATAAGTCAAATATATGTATAGATATATGTTGCAGGCATATATTGTGTTCTCAGATAAGTCAAATATATGTATAGATATATGTTGCAGTCATATATTGTGTTCTCAGATAAGTCAAATATATGTATATATATGTTGCAGTCATATATTGTGTTCTCAGATAAGTCAAATATATGTCATGCTATTTAAAATATAAGTACATATATGGCCATATATTACATTTTTGTATGGGAACTTCCACTTTCAATAAAACTGAAGTTAAACCACTGGAGTCACATGGATCACTTTAATGATGTCTTTACTACCTTTCAGGGGCTTGAAAGTGGTAGTTGCGTAGCTGTCAATGGAGGGACAGAAAGATCTCAGATTTCCTTAAAAAGAGCTTCATTTGTGTTCCGAAGATGAACGGAAGTCTACCGGGTTTGGAACGACATGAGGATGAGAAATTAAAATATATACATTTTTAGGTGAACTATCCCTTTAAAAATTTCAGGAAGTTTCACATCAGAACTTAAAGAAAAAACTAAAACATCACTGAGATGTTAAAAAGTTACAATGAGAACATCACACATATGAGATGATTGTTGAACAGGTCAAGGCATCACGAATGATACATTACTTGGTTTTATAAATTGTTGATATAAATTTGAGCAGATGAAGAGGTACATGGTAAAACTGTAGATAAAATTCACCATCAGATGGCGTCACACTTACAGGACAGATGTGTATTAGGCTATATGAGCAATTTTACGCAGATAATTTAATGTCCTTATTTATTGTGCAATTAAAATGAATTCAAAACAAAACATGAACTGAAAAGTAAAATAACTTTGTTTTTTTATTATCATTTTTAAATGAACTGTAATTTAATAACTACTAAAAAAAATGCATTTCCGTAAGTCTACAGTTTATGTAGGCCTAATTTGGACTTGCATGAAAAGAAAAATGAAGGTTTCAGCTCTTTCTAACGTGTTGTTGAGTCACTTTTGTCCTCCATTTGGTCAAGAATCCATTCTGGAATGTCCCTGTGATGTAAAGATGCAGAGAAATGAAATACACTTCTATGCAAGACTGGAATTATTCATTTATAAAAGCCAACTATATTTAAACGCACACACACACACACACACACACACACACACACACACACACACACACACACACACACACACACACACACACACACACACACACACACACACAACGCTGACACATTTACAGTTTTAGCAGCAAACAACCTGTTAACTGTCAGTGTCCCACCAGTGGGAAGCTTAGTGCTCTTTTTTATTACCTTTGATTCCTATCACATATCTTATTATTCATCTTAAATTAGGTATCATTCGAAAGCTTAAACTACGGTGGCCGAGAGAGCTCAACTAAAGAAAACACATGCAAATAGAAAAAAACACAAGCGAATTAAGAAAACGTGCTGCAAAAACTCAGAACGCACTCACAACACTGAATACGTGTCTGTATTTGCAGCACATGTGATCAAACTGATGATGTTTTCTTTATTTGCTGGTGTTTTTTTCTATTTGCTTGTGTTTTCTTCAGTTGCACTTGCAGCACATTGAGTGATCTCAGTATTCATCTTGTTCAACTCAGACATTGCCTTACGATGAAAGCAGTAGTTCAGCGGTGTGCACCTCAGGATCTCTAGGGCTGAATCCGAAATCATTCCCTAATCCCTCATTCACTATTCCCTACGTTAGTCCACTAACACTGTTCACTTGAGGGAGAGAATGAAAAGGAGTGAGTGAATTCGGACAGCCGTTGAGCGTACATCGGTTGTACACTCTTTATTGCACTAATTGCGGTGCATTATGGGATTGAATAAGTGCACTCAATAACATCCACTATGGTTTCGGACACCACTACAAATGGCTGTCCCCTCAAATAATGCCCTTTTTGTGGGTATAGGGGGCGATTTCGGATTCAGCCTAGTACTTTCTCTCTTTGTTCAGTTTGTTCGGCCTGGTCAATACTTTGTGGAAGTTTATCCTGTGGTCCTGTTGCTGATATTAAAGACTTTTGATCCTTCATCTTCATATGAGTGTTTAACAAACTGTGGCTATTTTTAGTAAGGCCTATAGCCAACTTTGGAACACAGCTTGGTTAGCATGTGGCTTTAATGTTTTAGCAATTTCAGAGTCCAAATTGTTTTGTAAAATATATATTTTTGCATAAAATAAGTTTAGTACAGAACATTTTCTTTACAGTAAACTTAAAGTAACTTTTTTTTAAAGTGTTTTTACTTCAGCAATCTTATTCCAAAGTGACAGTTAACAGGTTTACACTAACTAAAAACTGAAATGGTACAAATAGATTTAATATTAATTTACAATCAATGACTTTCATTTACTTTCACAAATTACTTTCAATTGCTCAAAACGTCATTAAGAAGGAGCAGGGTGTGTATGGATATGAACTCACAGCCTTTCAAGTTTCAAGTTCACAGAGCTGTAGATCCCGTCGTCCTCTGGATCCACTGACGATAAAGGCTGTGAATAAACATGATCAGCTTTAAGAGTTCTGTATCACAACCATTAGTCTGTAATTTCTGTGCTACAAATGTCACATAACAGAAATGCAAAAATAGTGATCATTTACAAAAAGGGGCAATGGGAAGCAGGGGTGCTGAGGATTTCCATTTAAGCATTTAGTAATTAATTTGTAATAAACATAATATAAATTGTATGTGGGCATTAAACCCAGTTCTTTCTAACTAGAATTAATTTCATTTAGCATGTGATGTTTTCTTTCTGGAAACTGGATAAGCCTATCCCAATCCTTCCTCTCGTGTCAGACATGAGCTGTGAATGATGTGAAGAAACTGAATCTCAAAATAGAAAACCCAAGTCCATCTTCAGTGTTCTGCAAGGTAGGCAAAAGTTTTTTTGTGCTAATTTTAATTTCCTGTCGCTGTGCATGCACTTTTATTGTGTGACAGTGTAAACAACAGCTCAAAACCCTTTTATTTAAAGGCTAAATTTACTTCCCGTAGACAGTTCCCATTGCATTACAATTGCAAGCAGTATCGATGATGTCACTAATGTTATGTGCAGTTAAATATCCCGGTGTGTAATTTGTCCCGGTGTGTATTTTTGTGTAACAAGTGTTCTTCTGACCAATACTCTTGTTGTGCATCGTGGAGTTTGATGTGTTTTATAGACACAATATTGTTTCTTAATCAAATGTGTTGACCCCCCTTCCCCCAGCACCCCATCCTAAAACAAGTTTCCCTTTTGATTTGGACAAACAGGACGTCCCAGCCCAAACTGCAGTGTGACTCAGTCATTCAGAGCATTCAAAGACGACACTTACTGCCTTATGAAAGATCACAGAACTGTAAATCACCGTCACCAAACAGCCGTCCACTGAGGCCGAAGACTGTGAAGAAACACAACTGATGATCATTCATTTACACTCATCATCTCAGTAAATGTCTACAGAGAGGACTGATGACTTACAGTAGCGGCTGCTGTATTACTGTATTCTACTTACTGTATTACTGGTGGTGTTGAAATGTTCTTCTTCTCTAATGTGACCCCTCTCTGTCAGAGTGAGATATGAAGATTAAATATCATAATATTTTCCATAGACATTGTAAAAAAAAATATAAAAAAAAATATAAAAAATAGAAGAAATAAGAAATGGTTCTTTTAAGAACTGTTCACTGAAAGGTTCTTTGGGGAACCAAAAATGTTCTTCTATGGTATTGTTGTGAAAACCAGATTTTGGAACCTTTATTTTTAAGATTTCACAGTTAAAGTTGGCAGGGTTTATGAATGGCATATACAAAAAATAAAATAAAATACATTCTGATTGGTCAGTCGTATCATTTTGTTGTCAAATGTGTGTGTATCATGATGCAAAACTAAATTTGACCCGTTTTTGTAATTGTGCTAGTTTGATGCCTCTCGAGTCACTTTACAGCCTCTTTCTTCTCACATACTGTAATGAAATAATTTAAACTCAAATCTATATACAGTATATTATGTCCATTTATTGATTTCTTTATTAAGTAGCTGTAAATGAAGCACAATAATATAGTGTCCTCCAGAAGTGTAAAGAGAAAACTCACCCGGCTTCTTTCTCAGCCTCCAGGTTACTATTACAACGAGAAAAACAAGCAGGAACAGCACAAGCGTCGCTACAAGACTCATGAGCAGAATCACATCATGCCTGTAGTGATGGAGAGACATATCTGTGTTTATCATACAGAACTATTCTCACTTTTAATGTGCAGCAAATTCATCTGTTAAAGCTTTGTTTCTAATTTAGAGATGCAATATAAGCAAATTCATTAATTTACATGCCTTAATAAATAGTTGTTTTGCTCATTCTGGCGGTGTATTTCTGTATTAATAGTCACTGAGGCTGTTGTTAGAGATGGATGAGCTTCATCTCTGCAATTAAAATGAACATTACAGTATGTTGACATGTAATAGTTTGGTATCAGTTGCTATGAATGACTGAATAACAATGTTCACACTTACATGCGTGTCTCAGGTCTTAAATCAGTAATCATAACTGCTGCCAACAACAGAAACAGAGAAACAAGTTGCTTAGTTTGATCAGTGTTATCATTAATGAACGAAGCTGTTTGTTATGGGAGCCCGTTTCCACCACATAAGGAAATAACTAATGCTTTTGTAAATTATAATTATGACATAAAAAGTTGACTTTATGTCATAATCGTGACTTTTGATGTCATAATTATGACTTTTTTTCTTATAATTTAGACTTATGTCATAATTTTCTGTTATAATTATGAATTAAGCATGATTTTATACATTTTCATACTTTTTAATGTAATTAAAAATGTTGTCGTAATTATGACTTTTTATGTTACAATTTTGACTTGTCATAATTCTGACATTTTGTAGAATTTTAGCTTTTTGTATCACAATTATGACTATTTATCTCATAATTTAGACTTTATCATAATTATGACTTTTTATGTCATAAATTCTACTTTTATGTCAAAAATATGATTTACTGAAGCATTATTTTTTTCGTATCTGGCTGAAATTGGCTTCCATTGTATGCAGTGCATCTAAACAACGACTGTCTCCAGAGTATTTTTTTTTCTTTTTTCTGATGGATCAATTATTACACATGTCATTTCATAATTGGTAATTAAACACATAAAAAAAATATTTGATCTGATTAACCCAGTTCAGCTGCTCCTTACTGGTTATTATTTCATTCACACTTGTAGGATTTCTGTTTGCAGATGTCTGAGTTGTGTACCTGCAAAACAATGTAAAAAAGAGAGAGAAAAATATGTTCACTCAAAAATGAAAGTACAATCGAGTCTTATCATCTCAAACCTGTCATCTGTATACTTATACTTTCTTTCTTCTGTGGAACACACAAAAAAGTAGGCTTGTATGCTCTTCTCCTGTACTACTTTCCTCAAAAAATACCCAATCAGTCCAAATTGTGAACAAATCATTTAGACCAGTTTTGGGAACAGGATCAAAAGGTTTTTGGGCTACAAAAGTATTTAGATGCATTTGATTCTTTTAAATGGTCAAAAGGTACACCTACTTGTCTGTCTCAGGGTCAGATGGTGTAGTTGTTGGAATATGTGTCACTGAAAGGAGAAAAACATGAAGATATTTTTAGGCCATTAAGAGTGTCACCATTTTTATAGCTGAACTGATTTGTGATCTTACCAGGTTTGGGTTCATTGACAGTGAGTTGAACAGGAGCTTGCAGATCTCCAGCAGAGCAGAGGTACCATCCAGAATCACTGAGTCTCAGTCCAGTCATCAACACAGTGAAGGAGCTTCCCCAATCATCACTGATCTGGACTGATGAATTCTGGGATGTGTCAGTCCTCTTCTCAGTGTAACAGCCCTTATCTTTATATCTGCACCACTGTTTGAGTTTATCCTTATATCCAGAAGTGTAGAAACACTGGACACTGACATTATCACCTTCATGTCCAGATACACTGCTGCTCTTCACAGACACACCAGGAGCTGAACACAGTCAAAAAGACAATAAGATTTGTCCATCAATTGTCTTATTGGCTATAAAATGTAAATAGGCCTATCTAAATTCCCTTGATATTGATTTATTTGATATTTGTAAGTGTTTACTATATGGTTGGTAACACACTTTATTCAAAACTGGTTTTATTTTTAATAAACCGAAAAATGTGGAAGTTTGGTTCCTGTACTATAGAAAGTTAATTATTCAATTGATATGCAGGAATGCTGTAAAATACTCAAAATTAACAACAACAACAAAAAATCTGTTTCTGTATTTAAAAAATGTCTCCTACACTGATACCGCTTAACTGCTTTTTTAAACCACATTCAGCGAGTAATGTGATGCAGAACGAATCACTCTTATGAGACGGTTCTTTTCAGTGCATTAAAGAATAGGCTACAGAGCAACCAGTCCAACTCCAGAATGAATAGGCTTGTTTGAGAAGAGCAAAATCTGCGCAGAAGCGATCACTGGTGATCACCGCGAAATGCCTGCCGGTTAGAAATGTGTCCGAGTGTGGTCCTGTACCATAGACTGTATAAAAGGCTCTGATGTCCTGCTGACGAAGGCTATGTAAAAAAACTCTTGCGAAGGCGAGGCGGACGTGTCGGATTCTGCAGTTGATCTCCACCGACTGCGCTGAGTAAAAGCACGATGGGAAACGATTTGCTGACGACACAGCTTAATGTTCATTGGTTTAAACAACCGTAATATATTGTTTTCTTTTACGATGTTTGATTTTAAAACCCTGATATCCTGCTTTTATGTGTATTAATGACGTGTGACTATTCCTAAAGTTTCTGACAGTGCGATTTCTCTATGTGATTGTTGTCATATTTAGGTCTGTAAAAATAAATAAAAACATGTCTTTTAAATGGAAATAAATATACTTTGGGTGTCTCGTTCATCATATTTATTTTCATATAAAAGCAACAGAACTTAAGCAACAGTTTATCAGCAACAAAGCGCACGAGTGTGAATCCCGCGATATCCACCCTTGATATCAAAGGTGTCTGATCCACTACGAGAAGTTTTATCTTTAAGATGTGTGTGTAAGATATGGACAGTAAAAGAGCACACAACGGAAATGATGAACCCGGCTGGGACGTGCTTATTGCTGGTGAGCATCCCTATGCCCTACTCCCTTCAAGTGGGGACTTTGGAGTGAGACACTTGTGTGCCATTATGTAGCGGTGCCACTTGGCGAAGGGAACAACGAAAGACAACGTAATTTCCTCATTATTTTCACTTGGGATGTTCCTATGATAATGCAGACGGTGTCCATCAGCTGAATAGGCTGTTCTTACAACAGAAATGTATTATTATTGCTGTTAACATAACTGTTGCAAATATACATTTTATACAAAAAGTTTTAGATGTTATATATCTGTGTGTGAGTGAGTGCCTCAACTTTAAAACTTGCCATCTCATGTTTGGACCCTGCATTTCCTAACATTTTTTATGAAACTTATTTAAACATAACCTGACAAAATGTATACAATGTAACTGATGTATAGATTAATATCTTACCCTAATGTTCTATTTCTCTATCTTTTTTATTGCAGCTCATTGTTAACTCTTTTCTCATTTGTGTTCTGATGACATTGAACATATTGTTAATGCATTTTGTATATTATATACAAAGTTGTTTGTCATAAACATGTCATCTCTGTATGTTTTGCCCAAAAAAAGAAAGAAAGAAAGAAAGAAAGAAAGAAAGAAAAGAAAAGTTTTGCACTTTTGCACAGTATTTCTGTATTTGCTTGTATTGTGAGTATTTGGAGCACACGTGTGGTAAAAAAAATGATGAAGATGTTTTATTAATTTGCAGCGTTTTTTTTTCTACCTCCACTCAAGGGTACAATATGATGAACAAATCTAAAAATGTTCCACATATGGTTGAAAATACCATCATTGGCCTATAGAGAGAGATAACATTCTGAGAGTTAAGACTATAAAAGAGGAAGGATGCCCTCCCTTCACTGTCACACTGCAGCCACTCTGTGTGACTGTATGACTGCTGGCCTTTACTTAAGAAAAAATAAAATTAGTCAATTTGTCTCTTATTCAGAATTGTTTATTTGTTTATTTGCCATCTCGTCTATCTTGCCCGCACTTTTTTCACTCCCCATCACTGTAGCCGCCTATACTCTTGCCTATATTTCAAACGAGCCTTATGACTTTACGAGTCGGTTCTTTTTATTAAGTTAAAAGGCTTGTTCACACTGAAGCGGCGCTGCACAGACCGATCGGTGTATGACATGAATGCACAGCGAGAGCGATTAGCAGACGACACTGTATGCTTTTGAATCGATCTCGCGGTACTTTGATGTCATACACCGATCGGTCTGTGCAGCGCCGCTTCAGTGTGAACAAGCCTTTTAACTTAATAAAAAGAACCGACTCGTAAAGTCATAAGGCTCGCTTCAAGTCGAACAAGCCTAAAACATACAGCAGAACCAATGTTGTCCGATTCCCAAACGGTTCTTTTGCTGCTTCTGGCGACCATAGTTGGCTAACAACGGCTGTGTCCCAATTCAAAGGCTGGATCATTCGAAGGCCACGAAGGTCGGACTGAACGTTGTTAAATGGGACGGTCTAGCCGGAGGATTGTTCTTGTCGCCAACTGTGACAGCTGTCGTTGATGAGTGGCAGTAACGTTTGTACTGGACTTTTAGAAAGTTATATTAAACTCTCTTAAAGGGGTTCACAAACTGTCTACATATGTTCACCAAGGTCCATTTCTATGCTAAAGAGTATATAGGCTAATCTTATAAATCTGTAAACTAATCACATCTTAGTAATATAAGTCTTTTTTTTTTTTTTTTTACATATGTATCATTAGATATTTGAGTAAGTTGAAACCCAATACTTTAAAGGTGTAAACCTTTAAAAAGGTGTAAACCCAACAACAACACTTACCTTTTACATGATTTATAACGTTATTTATAGCTTCATTATTTCATATTTATTCTATTTTAATAAATTGCATTGTCAGAAAAAAAAAACTGTAATTCGTAAATCGTAATTTGGAAAGAAGTTTTTTACCTGATTGGACCGTCAGATACAAATAATAACCAGCGTCTGGGGTGCCATAGTCACCAATCTCCACAGCGCACCAGTAATATCCAGAGATCTCCAGTTTGTCCCATCGCACTGTAAAAATACTCTGGTCTGGATAATCAGTGATAGAAAAATTTCCTGTCTTTCCTGCATATGCCAATATACGGCAAGAGCTCCAAATTCCCCCCCAACACAAATATTTGCGGTTTCCTTTATGTTGTTTATCATACACACATGGAATAATGCCAGATGATCCAGATTTCACTGCTATATTAAGTTCCAGTGTATTAACTCTAGCACCACCTGTAGACAAGAATAAACATAGGGGAGAAAACATAAAACACAAACTGCACATGATGTATATAGTAGAATTATAACTTAAACCATTTAAAAAATTTAACAACAGACTGTACAATGGTTTAGTAATACTTTAAACAAAATTATATATATATTTTCTTACCCGAGATGTAAAGTAAAATCCCAGAGAGAATCAGAAGGTAAATCATGTCTATAGTGGAGTGTGTGTGTATGAGAGGAGCTGGTCACTTCTTGAAGTGTCTCTGTTTCCTCCTGTTTCCGTTTCAGAGCAGAAATATCGCCTGAAACCACATAAGCGTCAGCAAGTGAGCAAAGTAGCAGCAGCAAACTCAAACTAGCCACAACACAACAATCAACATTTTACTGATGGCTAATTTGATTTGTGAACAGGTTAAAGCACGTTAAAAGATACTGTAGTAGTGGTATAATCTGAATAAGCAGATTCTCTTGTTCAATTTGATATAAAACATTTACTGAAAAATACTAAATAAAACACTTTCTTCACCCATAACTGAACAAAATGTTACATTGTTCACCATTGTTCACCATAAGTCACCATTTTGACAAAACTGTGAAAGTGATTAACACAAACTGTTATGTTTAATTGTTATTTAGTTTTTTAATCATGGGTTTTACAATATATATATTTCAAATATTACAACACTAAATATTTCAAAACACAATTCATAGCAAAGAATATGGGAAATTATATTAAAGTTTGAGATAAAAAGTATTACATCCATCCCCAGTGTCTCATATTTCCTTAAAATAATTCACAATGTATTCAAGAATATTTAAAAATGTGTTGTGGCTACATTGGTTCCTGTAGTGAGTGTGCAAGTAAAATAATAATGTGTGAGTGTGAATCTGTGGCCTTTGGACAGAAACCAACCACAAAAACACACGAGTCAGTAAAGAAGCAACACATTCACACAGAGACTGACCTCAGCTCCACTGGCACTGTTCACCACATCAGATACAGTGTGATACATACAGTATATGGGCAGACAAAAAAAACTGATGTCTCTGTTGACGGCCATTCAAAAGAAAAAAGTAGTGTATATCCAGAATATATAGCAACATACTATATAGACGACAGACCAGGGATGGTTGTAACATTTTTGACATTTCTGTCTGTATCTTGGAGTTTTTTTAAGCCAGTTCAAAATGTGATTCAGGAACTAGTTACAAGTGTCAGCTATTAAATGACATGGCTGTTATCTTTGCAGCACAAACAGAAAAATGTGTGGCTTAGTTTCAAATGAGGGGTGAAATGTTACAATACACAGCATAGTCCGGGTTAGTTGAAACATACCCTGAGGTGAGATGTAACATTATGAAATGTATACATTTTTTATTTTGAAAGGTTTTTATTCAACACAGGCTTTTTAACATAATTAGTGTGTGTGTGTGTGTGTGTGTGTGTGTGTGTGTGTGTGTGTGTGTGTGTGTGTGTGTGTGTGTGTGTGTGTGTAACAAAACTGAATAAAATGAGCAAATGTGCACCAGCTTCAACAATTGAACACTATTTGTGTGTTTGTGTGTGTTGTTCCTAGTTGGAAAAATTGGAAGCGTTAACATGTGTTAACACACACACACACACACACACACACACACACACACACACACACACACACACACACACACACACACACACACGTTAGGTTTCAGTATCTTTAGCCCTGTTTACAGCTGGTATTAAGATGTGTTTCGGTCGATCGGAACACAAGTAGACGAGGGAGAGTAGACGGTCCGTTGAACAAGCGTCTGGATGCAGTCTCAGGATAAAGACTTGATGCTTGATGACTTGATACTTGAGTCAATGGTGTTAAAGTTGCAATCAGTTTCTTCCATGTTAAACAAAGAAATGATGATGAACTTGCGATCTTAGTTTGACTCTCTAATGGTTGAGGAAGTTACACATGTCTTGATGTGTTGAGGCCTGTGTCCTGATGTGGTGTGTGAGCTCTGAGGCCGGGTGAGTTCACACTCGAACAGCAACCAGAAGATGCAGAGAAGAGAGAAGGAGAGAGGTCACTCAGACAGTGGCCTTTAACTCCTCAGTGAGCCAATAGGAACTTAACCCATCACAGAAAACCTTCTGCATTTTAACATTATCAATGTCAAAATTTGACACAATTTTATATCTTTGTGGGGACATATGGAGAACGAACACACACATGGGTTTCCATGTTTTATGGGGGGTTTCCATAGACATAATGATTTTTATATTGTACAAACTGTATTCAATCCCCTAACTCAAAACAATCCTACACAATCAGAAAACCTTCTGCATTTTTACATTTTCCAAAAACATAATTTAGTATGATTTATAAGCTGATTTACTCATGGGGTCCATGTCCCCAAAAGATAAAAAATGTCTGGTATTTTCAGGTACACTTTGTCCCCATAACATACCTAAACCACACACACACACACACACACACACACACACACACACACACACACACACACACACACACACACACACACACACACACACACACACACACACACACACTGAAAAGTCCACAGAGGAAAGGAGTCAAAAGATTTTTTGAACTACAAAATACTTTTATTTTTTTATTTTAAAATGTACATGTTTGTAAAAATGCAAATGGAAACAGAAACAGAATACTATACAAAGGTATTTTTTTTAAAGTGAAGAAAGGATACGCACACAAATATATACCTACAAAATATATAAATACTGTTAAAAAAGACTATCACATTTCAAAGAAGGCTAGTTATGAACTCGACTAATAGATTCATTTACGGTCCGTATAACGCTGTTCATATGGGTCCTTCTGAAAAAATAGGGCAGGGAGGGGGATCAAGCAAACGTAAAGTTAACTTAATGTGTTTATATGTGTGGATCTGATGTTCATGTAAAGCAAGCCTAAAAAAACTACTCTTGTGATAGTTAGTCCTATTCTGTTCCTGTGTTATTCTCACTGTTGGTGTCAGTGATTAATGACACCTCTCTATGTGGATCTTATCATTTGTTAACCCGTGTAAACCAGAGGAGGGAAACAAAGAGAGTCTCGTATCAATCGCTTTGGCTCAATTCTCAAATTAGATATTTTTCTCTCTTAAAACTATAAGTTCAGATCTCTGAACAATTACTTTCTTGTTCATGTTAGATTTCAAATTATTTTGTATTTAAGCAAATTGAACACGTTTTGACGTATAAAAAAGTACAAAATATATAACACTGTTAAAAAAGACATCCCATTTCAAGAGACAAAGAAGGCTAGTTATGAACTCGCCAAATAGATTTATTTACGGTCTGTATAGCGCTTTTTTATTGAAACCTTGCATCTGTTCATATGGGTCCTTTTTTTTTTTTAAATAGGGGAAGGAGGGGGATCAAGCAAACGTAAAGTTAACTTAAAGTGTTAGTTCACCCAAAAATGAAAATTCTGTCAGTAATTACTCACCCTCATGTTGTTCCAACCCCGTAAGACCTTCGTTCATCTTCGGAACACAAATTAAGATATTTTTGATTAAATCTGAGTGCTGGATCACTCCTCCATAGGCTTCTAAGACACTATGGGCCCTATTTTAACGATCTAAAACGCAAGTGTCAAGCGCAAAGCGCAAGTAACTTTGTGGGCGGGTCTCGGCGCAAATCTAAAATGGGTTGGTCTGAAGTAGCATCATTACTCATAGGTGTGGTTTGGGCGTAACGTGAAATAAACCAATCAGAGCGTCATCTCACATTCCCTTTAAGAGCAGGCGCGCTTGTTCTAAAGCGGATTGCTATTATAACGGCGGATTTGCCAGGCGCGCGCCGGCAGCGGTTCACAGCCGAGGAGACCGACGTTCTCGCCAGGGCCGTAAAACACAGAGAAGTGACATTGGGGATGGAGAAACCCACCCAAATTAGCTTCGGTTAAACAGGCGTATAATAATTTGGGTAAATGTGTAAGCTAGATGTATGCTTTTATAATAAATTGTCTGTCTATCTATCTATCTATCTATCTATCTATCTATCTATCTATCTATCTATCTATCTATCGTAATAATGTATGATTTGCAAAAATGAAAACTGCTGCTTAGATGAGAGAATCAAAGTGTGTGCGTGTTGTGCACACGCTACATTGATTATGGCCAAGCATGCGCCCTTAAAATAGCATAATGAACAACGCGCAACGCGCCACTGACTTTAGACTAGGTTTTTTCTGGTCAGTGGCGCAATTGTTTTATGGAACAGCAAAATAGCAAAAGGGATTGTTTGCGCCGGAACACGCCTCCTTTTTTGCGCTGAACCGCCCAGGGAGCGCAAGTTCATTCCCTAGTTTAGCGACGTGCTTCTGTGGAGGGAAAAGCGTGCTTTGCGCGGGTGCAAAATAGGAATGATACATGCGTCGGTGTACAAAGTCAATTGCGCTGGGTGCAAGATAGGGCCCCTTAACTTGCTGGCCCAGAAAATGCATTAAAGACATCGTTAATATAGTCCAAGTGACTACAGTGGCTCAATCTTAAGTTTATAAAGCGACGAGAATACTTTTTGTGCGCAAAAAAAACTAAAATAACGACTTTATTCCACTATTCATTTCCTTCTCTCTGGGCCTCGAGTTTTTTCACGTAGTGTAATAGCGTAGCGCTTCTGTGTTGTGCATCACACGCATCACACACATGACCAGCGTCGGTCAATAGTGAGCCCACGTGTGACGTACAACACAGAAGCGCTACGCAGTTATTCTACGTGAAAAAACTCGAGGCCCAGAGAGAAGGAAATGAATAGTGGAATAAAGTTGTTATTTTTTTTTGCACAAAAAGTATTCTCGTCGCTTTATAAACTTAAGATTGAGCCACTGGAGTCACTTGGACTATATTAACGATGTCTTTAATGCATTTTCTGGGCCAGCAAGTTATAGTGTCTTAGAAGCCTATGGAGGAGTGATCCAGCACTCAGATTTAATAAAAAATATCTTAATTTGTGTTCCGAAGATGAACGAAGGTCTTACGGGGTTGGAACAACATGAGGGTGAGTAATTACTGACAGAATTTTCATTTTTGGGTGAACTAACCCTTTAATGTGTTTGTGATCTGTTAGATGTTCATGTACACAACACCTGTTCCTGTGTTATTCTCACTGTTGGTGTCAGTGATTAATGACACCTCTCTATGTGGATCTTATCATTTGTTAACCCGTGTAAACCAGAGGAGGGAAACAAAGAGAGTCTCGTATCAATCGCTTTGACTCAATTCTCAAATGAGATATTTTTCTCTCTTAAAACTATAAGTTCAGATCTCTGAACAATTACTCTCTTGTTCATGTTAGATTTCAAATTCTTTTGTATTTAAGCAAATTGAACACGTTTTGACGTATAAAAAAGTACAAAATATATAACACTGTTAAAAAATACATTCCATTTCAAGAGACAAAGAAGGCTAGTTATGAACTCGCCAAATAGATTTATTTACGGTCTGTATAGCGCTTTTTTATTGAAACCTTGCATCTGTTCATATGGGTCCTTTTTTTTTTAAATAGGGGAAGGAGGGGGATCAAGCAAACGTAAAGTTAACTTAAAGTGTTAGTTCACCCAAAAATGAAAATTCTGTCAGTAATTACTCACCCTCATGTTGTTCCAACCCCGTAAGACCTTCGTTCATCTTCGGAACACAAATTAAGATATTTTTGATTAAATCTGAGAGCTGGATCACTTCTCCATAGGCAGAGACAAAGACACTATAACTTGCTGGCCCAGAAAATGCATTAAAGAATTCTTTAATATAGTCCAAGTGACTACAGTGGCTCAATCTTAAGTTTATAAAGCGACGAGAATACTTTTTGTGTGCAAAAAATTAAATAAAAAATAACGACTTTATTCCACTATTCATTTCCTTCTCTCTGGGCCTCGAGTTAGTTCACGTACTGTAATAGCGTAGCGCTTCTGTGTTGTGCATCCATCAAAAATATCTTAATTTGTGTTCCGAAGATGAACGAAGGTCTTACGGGGTTGGAACAACATGAGGGTGAGTAATTACTGACAGAATTTTCATTTTTGGGTGAACTAACCCTTTAATGTGTTTGTGATCTGTTAGATGTTCATGTAAAGCAAGCCTAAAAAAACTACTCTTGTGATAGTTAGTCCTATTCTATTCAGATGAACGACGTGTAAAAAAGTACAAAATATGTAACACTGTTAAAAAAGACATCCCATTTCAAGAGACAAAGAAGGCTAGTTATGAACTCGCCAAATAGATTTATTTACAGTCTGTATAGTGCTTTTTTCTTAAAACCTTGCATCTGTTCATATGGGTCCTTTTTATAAAAAAATAGGGGAAGGAGGGGGATCAAGCAAACGTAAAGTTAACTTAATGTGTTTATATCTGTGGATCTGTTAGATGTTCATAATTTAAATCATGTAAAGCAAGCCTTAAAAAAAAGCCTTCTGTTCCTGTGTTATCCTCAATGTTGCTGTTAGTGTGGAGCCACAGTGCTGTATATTGCTCCTCCTGCTGGAGGCTTCTGGAAGTGCGAGATCATTTTCAATATATTGCCACCGGTACAATTAATACTGCACATGAAATAATATATTTCTGTAAAACTTACTGTGTCACTCACAGGAGCATCAACAATAGTACTGTAGGTTACGTCCTTGTTGGGATCCTGTGGAGAAAGGGATTATATATATTCATGAAATCTTACTCTTAAAATGTCATATTTCTGAGACATCGTGTTAGTAGTATGTCTGGTTTACTTACTCTTGGTTCATCATCTATGGTGTTGTATATCACAGGATCTTCTTCAGGTTTAGAGATCTGCATTTCACACAAACACACAGAAAACAATAAGGAAAAAGAAATATCGAGATATCAACACATGACATCTTATATTATGTTTTCGTTTCTCGAATTTCACTCTAAAAAGTTTTTGACTGGCCTGGAGATTAATGTGTTATGGGGATCTCTGCATCTGGCTCAATTCTCAAATGAGATAAGTTTTTTTTTTTTTTTTTTTTTTAAACAATAAAGTTCAGATCTCTGAACAGTTATTTACTTGTTCATGGCAGATTTTAAATTCTTATTCATTTAAGCAAATTGAACACGTTTTGACGCGTGAAACAGTAGGCCTATTGTTTACAATTTGTACAATAATAAAACATTTTTCTCCATTCTGTCTCCTGATGGAGTTTGGGTTCCTTGCCACTGTCGCCTCTGGCTTGCTTAGTTGGGGACACTTAATATTCAACAGTTTTATTGATCTGACTGTACTGACGCTGTTGGATGAGAACTGAACTGAACTGGATGATGACATCATTTTTGCAGAACTGCTTTATAGATTAAATGAACTAATTTAGTAATTGATGATCTTTACAACGGAACCGAATCAACACTGAACTGACTTTAGCTGAACAACAGTCGAAATGCAGCATTTTCCTGTTACCACTGCAAAGCTATTTTGTATAAAGCGCTATAAACAAAGGTGACACAAAAATTCTGTTCATTTCTGTGAAAGAAAATAAAAAATGCATGTTAATTTTTTTTAAAGTTTAGGCTACATGAAGGAAAATAAATAGGTGCGTTCACGTCATGTCGTAATTACCACAATTACATGATTTAAACTTGTAAAAAGCATTCACATCCTCATAGAACTTGCAATTGCAACTTGTAGGATGTGAATTGTCTGAGAGCTCCTACATTTACCACGTGACTGCTGTACCACCTGACCACTGCAGATTCATTCCAAACTTAGCCCACATTCTGTATGAATTCCAAACTGCTTTTTTGCACCCTTGAAGGGTATGAGGCGCCGGACTGGACAAAAGAGAAGCGAACTGCGCGAGCGAGCGACAATGCTCGAGAGAGACCGAAAGTGCGCGAGAGAGACCGAGTGTGTCTGCGCGCGCGAGCGAAAGTGCGCGAGAGAGACCGAGTAGTGTCTGCGCGCGAGAGAGACCGAGTGTAATATAATATAAAATAAAAACAAGAATTAAATTTTTACCACTGAATTAGCAGGATGTACTTTCTTTCTCTCTTAACAGACTGTTGTCTTCAATTCATATTATTATTCAATAAACCAAACCCCAGTGTTACCCGTCCCTAAATAGAACCACAAAACTGGCAAATTACTGATAAATTACACAATTAAAAGAGACAACTTCTTTCAAAATATCGATTCAGTGACCATGACTTGGATAAAGACTTGGAAATGGAGAACGGACGACATAAACTCATGGATACCAAGAAAGAGAACAGAGACTATGCAGACTGTGATTTGAATCAGATAGAAGATGGAAAAACTTTTTTGTCTGTCCCAAGTAGCCTACTACAAGGGAATATTTTTTCTACAATTTGCAGCACTGAATTTGTCATTCTTTAGCCTACTCTAAGTGACTCAGAGAAACATTACTATTTTGCTCGAAAAAAAAATATTATTTTATATTGTAATTATTTTTTATATGCATTGTATTTATAATTAATATTAGGAAAGACTAGAGATAGTATCTTCTGTTATAATTATTATTATTGCAATTAATATGAGTATTATTGCCAAATAGGACTAGTAGGCTACTGCTAGTAGGCTAGTAACATAGTAGCCTATTGCCATTTTAACTATATTTAAATACAGAATTACACCATCAAAGGTTGAAGTCAGCTGAAATGAGCTATGTTTAGGTAAATTACTTTAAATAATATCAAATAAGCCCTGCATGACATAATGATATTATTATAAATTAGCATTGGTCTCTTAAACATATGTATTTAAGCACGAAAAAGTAAATTATGAGTTAGAATATCAACAGGTGATACAGTACGTGAGCAAAGGCACTAAGTTTCAGGTAAAATGGGCCAATATAAAAAAAAATAGAACAACACAGGTAATTTCGGCTGAAATCATTTTATTTTTAACAGTAAATTGACACTGCTATCTTAAGTCTGATAAAGCAAATGTATTTCATTACGCTAAATAGAAAGTTTAACGAATATTTTATTAAAAAATACAATTCAAACTTAACTGATCATAATCATAGTGTTTATGTACACTGGTGTATTTTGTGTGCATGTGTGTATGCTTGTCAAATAATGTCAAACATTTTGTTAAAGATGATAACATCTCAGAAAAAGAAAGAAAAAAACACTTTATTTCCTGTAGCTACATATCAGACCAATTAGATGTTTTGCTGCATTCTTATCAAAGGGAGTCTTTGCAGATATACCATCTAGATGCCATTATCCTCTCCACAGCTCTCGTGGTACTGATCTCGATCTCGGTGAATAACATCCAGTCATTGTTATTTGACGCTTAAGAAACGTAAAACCTGGTTGTGGTACAGTGTTCATTAACTATATAGGTTATGAAATCTTACTATTACTGCCTGAATTCAATCTTATTAAATCGTATATGAAAGTTTTTGCTCGAATAATTTATATTTATTAAATAGTTCAAAGCAAGACGTGTGTAGTAGGCAGCCTACTGATTATTGCTGTCCATTAATCTAACGTCCATGCCTCTTATATAATAATTATATATTACTTTGTACCAATTAGCCTACTAAACTAATGCTCGGACTCTCTCGCGCGCAGACACACTCGGTCTCTCTCGCGCACTTTCGCTCGCGCGCGCAGACACACTCGGTCTCTCTCGCGCACTTTCGGTCTCTCTCGAGCATTGTCGCTCGCTCGCGCAGTTCGCTTCTCTTTTGTCCAGTCCGGCGCCTCATAGAAGGGCATTTCGGGAAGGGGACGCCATTTGTAGCAGCGTTCCAAACGAAAGTGAACAACTGAATCCCTTCACGAGCCCTCCCACAAGTCCGTTAGCAAAGGCAACTGTTGCGACGGTCACTTCAAGGAAGTAATTTAATCGTTTATGGTCATGTGACCCAGGGTGTCAAGTCCTTGTGCGCGATTCATTTTAAATCTAGAAATGGCGGGGGAGTTGGAGTTAATGTATAAAATAGAATTATTCAATTTGTTTTGTTGTGATATAGGTATTACACACATTTTCATGTATTTCATATTAAGTTTTAAAAAGTTTCAAGTTCTTGTTTAGAAAAGTCGTGAAAATGCTATCGTGGATTTTTTCTTTTGCTATTAGAGTAAATTCGAATAGAAAAATTCTATTTGCTGTCATCTCCCATGCCAACTTCTGCTTGTGAGAAACACGGAAATATGATTAGGGTCCATTATGGGAACATTACTTTTGAATGAATTCAATGAATGATGTAGTAAATAACGTTTTTGAGCAAAAGTTTTGAGAACATTATTAAAGAATATTAACATTCTATTAACATAGCCTACTGTAGGAACGTTTGTTTATAACTTTGAGTGAACTTTGCCAGAACATCAGCCAAAGTTCTGAGAACGTTCCTAGTTAGCTGGGATATTTTTTCTGTGTTTAAGTTTGACTTTTTTCCCAGTAAACGTTTAACTACAGCATAAAACCACATATCACACAGAGGAAAAGTAAAAAATAATATAAATAAAATAAAAACATTATTTACCTTTTTGAACAGTTAAATACAAATGTTTTCTGTCATCTAGTTTTTCATGAATCTCCACAGCGCACCAGTAACTTCCAGAGTCTGAATATGTTGCATTGTTGAGTTTCATAGTAAAAATATTGTGGGCTGGATAATCAGTTATTGTCCATTTCCCTGTATCGTTTGCACGGGCTGTGATTTGGCAGAATGACCAAGTAAACCCTCTACACCAGAACTCTGAGTTTAGTTTATACTGACTGTCATACAGACACGGGATTGTAACAGATCCTCCTTCTCTCACAGTTACATGATCTAATGTCTTCATGCTCAAAGATTCTGTAGAAAACAAACACACACACACACACACACACACACACACACACACACACACACACACACACACACACAGCAAAATATGTTATAAACAAGTCTTCTACTTTAGAACACTTAGCTTTAATGATATACTGGTACAAAATAGCTAAAACAATTTTCAATTAAATAAAAAATATATGCATCGAAATAATTATTTGTTCAGCGTGTTCAGTGGCTTTTATCTGGTTTGACCTCCTGCCTCCATTAACTTATGAATGTGTGTGATGTTGTTGAACTTACAGCAGGTGAAATATGGAAAGGGGGACTTTTTAAGTTTAATACAATATAATGTAACATAATATGACAATATGAAAGTGTTAAGTCATGGTCTGAGGAAGGTGATTTTAGAAATAGTGCTATAGACATCAAATGAAATGGTACATTTGTGTTAAGAACATTCCAGTGATTTATTTTAATACTGTCATTTTACATTTTTCCAAGTCAACAATCCACATTTCCCAAATGTCAACAATGAGTGTTGCAACTGTACAGTTACTGAATTTTTTATTTTTTAGGTTTAAAGTTTTTTTTATGCAATGTTCAAGTCTTACACAGCTGGATATAAACTGAACAGTGCTGTAAAGTAGAATATATTATATATACACACTTATAATGTGTAATGAAATGAATATATTGATGTAATGAAAACTGAAGTCAGCAGAGACATCATCAATCCTGTGCACACACACAGACACACACACACACAGACACACACACACACACACACACACACACACACACACACACACACACACACACACACACACACACACACACACACTTAAACTGCTATAGGAATGGTTTGACACAAGAGTATTTTAGTTAAACATGCACTTGAAAAGGTTCGGATCAAAGCAAAGAGCCGAGGCAGCCTTACAGTACAACACTTCCCAAAGAAATATGCACAAATATAATGTACAAAACACTGAAGCTGAAGGCCTTATATTATTGACCCTTAATTAATATAAAGAGATATTTTATATATAGTGCATGGTGTGCTTCATGCATCATACAAACCAGGCAGAACAGAATTTACACAAGCATCTTATTTCATTCTGCAAACTAAAATTACAATTCCATTCTTGTTTGTGTATCAAGCCCAACAAAACATCACTGACACACATGCAGACAAGAGTCAGGTATGTAATGTAAAAAGCAGAATTGAGAACCTTTTCATTCATTAATTTCAGGGTGTTACGAATTGGGGTGACGATCCAAATGCAGATTTATTGGGACAATCCAGAATCGTAATACATATTACAGACAAAAGGTCAAACACACAGGCAGAGAATCAAAAACCCAAGACACAGGAAACTAGGATAACGCTCAGAACCGCAGTGCAACAAGACATTTCATAAAGTAAGAGTGAATACACAGGGCTTAAATAGACAAAAGTGAACAAGATAATAACACACAAGTGGAAGTATCAGAACATGATTATCCAGGCAATGGGTTATGGGAAATGTAGTTCATGGTGAGATAAAGCAGAATGATGGAGTGCCCTCAGCTGGTGGTTGTGACACAGTGACAGTTATCACAGTTATGTCAAATAAATGGATACATTTATAACATTGGCTGGCCAAAATAATTTAAAAAACGTTTTTTTTTCTTTGACATTTCATAATCGTTTTACCATTAAAATTTTGCTTTGAAATGTCAGGTTCCATTGTGACAACATGCCCCACTATATTGGTCATTATTACATGGCTTGGTTGAATTCTAATGCAGAATGCGGTCTGTTATTTCTTGATAACAGACCGCTGCTAAGTATAACACACCGTTGCCATGAAAAACAGAGCGTTGCTATGGACGCAGGATTCTAACCATAGACAAAGAGTATAAAAGTATTCACCTTATTCCGCCCCGCCCACTTTTAATACTTCGCGCTTCCGCATTTTGTCATCCGACTTCCGGTAAACTGACACGGCACATCCGGTAGCTATTTCAGTAAATAGAAGATTGTTTATAGCTAGCTAAAACTTGACAAAAATGACAAATAACATTAATTCTGTTTTAAATTGGGAGCACGGAGAAAACTTGCGACGATCAGATGGTCTCATATTGTCCCATCCATCGTCATTGTTAACGTGGATAGACGATATGAAGAAGTGGCCTGAGGTAACCTATGGGGACATATTTAATTACTTCGTCCTGTCAGAAGGAGTTGATGGAGCAGCCATGAAAAACTATAAAAGTACTGAGGCATATCAGTATTTACACAGTGGGAAAGTGGGTCGTGTACTCTTACACTGTGAGGGTGACTTTGTATTTTTAAAAGCAAACGTGCACCCCAGCCAGTCGAGCAGTCCACACCACTCTGCGTGGGTGCTAGTTAGCAGCCTGGGATCAGTGGAGACTAATGGATGTTCGTGCATCGCTGGTTTGGGAAGGTCCTGTAGCCACGCAGCCTCTATATTATGGAAGGTAAGACTATATCACACTCATTATTAGTATTTATTATTCATGATAATATCTTGCAACGTTCGAGTTGTTAACATAAGTATGTTATAAATGTATATATTTAGGTATATTAACATAATGTTTGTGACATACACAGCTGATGATGACCTGATGACCACCGGCAGGCTAAGTATCTTGTCAAATCTCTTAATTGTACATTGGAGTAAGGTAAGTGAATGGAGGCCAGGTAAGTACAGTGCATGCATCATTATTTTGCAATTTGACCAATTCCAAACCACATCAATCTTAACAACTACTATTAATTGTGTATTTTAGATGTGCATAAATATTAAGCAGGTTTCCCAATCGTCCGGTCACTACGACGTACGTCGTGGTGAACGACGAATAGGAATCTCGCTAGAGAGGCCAATCTACTTCGAGTGAAACTAAAACAAGCCAATACACATTGGCGTGCAATCATTTGCATCAGCTGCGCAGCCTCGCAGCGCGGGTATTTAACGAGCAGCTGGTGTGATTGCACTTCAGCTTTTTGCTTCGGAGCCAAGCACTTCGATGCGTCTTCTGAGAGTGATATCAGACGAGCCGTTGGATCTCTCTTTCGGTGCGGGTGTAAGAACACGGCAGCGGGGACAGTCTTCTCTTTGTGTTTGTTTGTTTTTCTGTGTTTTGTCCGGTAAAAACTGAGCAAACAAAAAGCTGTTCTTACAGCTGGTAAGGTGCGCCGTTGAGCGCTCAAAGGCTGTTGTCACAGCTGGTAAGACAGCGAGAAGAGAGAGAGCGCACAGACGGGTGCACATTCCCGTCTGTGTTCGCAGTGTCTGTTCCCCCTGCGTGTTTCAGCACCAGTGAGAGCAGTCCCTAAAAGAGCTTGCACAGATAGAGAGCGTTTTTTTCAAAAAGAGAAAAAATGACTTTCTATCTGTGTGTTTCTGGATGCGGTCGTTACCTGGGTTCACGGGATGGTTACCAACGCTGCCTCGTGTGTCTGGGCATTAAACACGCTGAGGCAGCGTTGGTGGATGAGTCATGTACCCATTGTGGGAAGATGACCATCGCGGAGCTGCGGTCGAGACTCACGTTCCTGCAAAGGGGCGGAGTCCCCGTGCCTCTGCCTCGATCCAATCCTCCTCAGAGGGTTGCTTCGGGCAGTGACACGGGTGACCTGAGGATTACGGTGAGCGCGTCTCCTTCGGGGAACCAACCCCCTAGGAACCCTCACCCCTCTCACGCTCCGCAGCCAGTGGAGCCCCCATTGGAGAAAGCTGGACCATCCTCGCGGTGTGTACCGGTTGTCTCCTTTGGGGCTCCCCCTGAAGACCAGATGTCGATCGCTGCATCGGAGGGTGGGTCAGACCTCTCTGCGGACGACGACTCGGCACCGCTGCCTCCTTCGGGTGTGCCAGCGGTGCCTGAGACGGACCCGGAGATGATGGCCATGCTTTCCCGGGCCGCCAAAGGGGTCGGGCTCGTGTGGAATCCTCCACCGTGTCCCGAACCCTCGAGGTTGGACGATTGGTATCTCGGGGTGGCGCGTGCTGGTTCTCAGCAACCCACCCCAGTGCCTTTCTTCCCGGAAGTGCATGAGGAGCTTACGGGGACATGGACGGCACCTTTCACTGCCAGAAACCGTCCCAGTGGTTCCTCCTCCCTCACCACCCTTGATGGCGGGGCGGCTAAGGGATACACGCGTATCCCGCCAGTGGAACGGGCCGTTGCGATGCAACTGTGCCCTAACTCCACTTGGCGTGGAGAACCGTGTCTTCCTTCCCGGGCCTGTAAGTACTCGTCGGATTTAACCGGCAAGGCTTACAAGGCCTGTGGGGAAGCCGCCTCTGCCATGCACGCTATGGCGTTGCTGCAGGTCCATCAGGCCAAGGCACTGAAGGACCTGCACGAGGGTGGTCACGATCCCCAAGTTCTTCAGGAACTTCGTATCGCGACGGACCTCGCGCTTCGTGCGACGAAGGTGACCGCGCGGTCGGTGGGTCGTGCGATGTCCACCATGGTGGTCCAGGAACGCCATCTCTGGCTGTGTCTGGCCGACATGAGGGAGACCGACAAGCTCCGGTTCCTTAACTCCCCCGTGTCCCAGACCGGCCTCTTCGGCGACGCGGTCGAGAACTTCGCCCAGCAGTTCTCGGCTGTACAAAAGCAGACTGAGGCCATCAGACACATCCTGCCGCGACGGCCAGCTGCTGCTCCCACCCCACCGCCTGCGGCCCCTCAGTCTGCTCGTCGCCGAGGGCGGCCTCCTGCGTCTGCCCCTGCTCCCGCGCCGCCGCAGCAGCCTCCATCTAAACGGCGCCGTGGAGCCAGTCGCAGGCGGGCCGCCCCGCCCGTCCAGGACCCCGCTAAGAAGGGCGGCAAAGCCAGGAGCAAGCGGCCCTAGGACGGGCGACCCAGAGATGGCAGGGACTGCTCTCCAGGAGACGATGACCGCATCGCTCCATCCCCCGGAAGAGGGCCGGGTGGAAAATCCTTTGTTTCCTTTTGTTTTTGTTCCGCCGCTGGCCTCAAAACCAGCGGTACCCAAATTTTCAATAAAAGAGCAGTTTCTTCCGTCTCTGGGTCCGAAGAGGGCCCGGAGAGCAGTGGGGGGAGAGAATCCTCACCACTCTCATCCGCCTCTTCTATCGCCAGCAGGCAGCAGTGTGCAGTTCGAGAACGCAACCAAGCCGCCTCCTGCACCTCCGGCCTCGTGGAACCAGGTAAGTGTTGCACAGCACACTCAGACTCCGCTACGGGCCGCCTCCCAGAGAGAGCCTCCCGAGCCGAGCCCCTGTGTTCCACCTCGCTGCCCCACTCCGGGTACGCCTACGGTCCCTTTGGTCCCGCTTGTACGGTCTCTGCGAGCCTGGCTAGCGCTCCCCAGTCCGTCTCGCTGGCTCATTCGGACCATCAGGCTCGGCTATGCGATTCAGTTCGCCCGGCGTCCCCCCAAGTTTCGGGCCATCCACTCCACTACAGTGAGAGCAGCCGATGCCCATGTCTTGCGCGCAGAGATCGCAGTCCTACTGGCGAAGGACGCGATAGAGCCGGTCCCTCCAGCCGATATGAGGTCAGGGCACTACAGTCCCTACTTCATTGTACCCAAGAAAGGTGGTGGGTTACGACCGATCTTGGACCTGCGAGTTTTGAATCGGAGCCTTCACAAGCTACCGTTCAAAATGCTTACGCAGAAACGCATTTTCGAATGCATCCGTCCCCAGGATTGGTTTGCAGCGATCGACCTGAAGGACGCGTACTTTCATGTCTCGATTCTTCCTCGACACAGGCCGTTTCTGCGCTTTGCGTTCGAGGGTCGAGCATATCAGTACAAGGTCCTGCCCTTCGGGCTGGCCCTGTCTCCTCGTGTCTTCACGAAAGTCACGGAGGGGGCCCTTGTTCCCATGAGAGAACAGGGCGTTCGCATTCTCAACTATCTCGACGACTGGCTCATACTGGCACACTCTCGAGATCAGTTATGCGAACACAGGGACCTCGTGCTCAGGCACCTCAGCCAGCTGGGCCTTCAGGTCAACTGGGAGAAGAGCAAACTCGCCCCCGTGCAGAGGATCTCTTATCTCGGTATGGAGTTGGATTCGGTCGCCCAGACAGCGCGTCTCACAGAGCAACGCGCTCAGTCGGTGCTGAACTGCTTGAACACGTTCAAAGGCAGGACGGCGGTCCCACTGAAATTCTTTCAGAGGCTCCTGGGGCATATGGCAGCGGCAGCAGCGGTAACTCCGCTCGGGCTGCTTCATATGAGACCGCTTCAGCACTGGCTTCACGGCCGAGTCCCGAGATGGGCGTGGCATCACGGCACTCACCGGGTGGCAATCACACCGGCGTGCCGCCAGACCTTCAGCCCGTGGTCAGACCCCTTGTTCCTTCGGGCAGGAGTCCCCTTGGAACAGGTGTCCAGGCATGCTGTGGTATTGCCTCAGAGATGCCTCTGCCACCGGCTGGGGTGCCACGTACAACGGGCATGCAGTATCAGGGGTGTGGACGGGCCCCCAACTGCACTGGCACATCAACTGCCTCGAGTTGCTAGCAGTTCGTCTCGCTCTGAGCCGCCTAAAAAGGCCGCTACAGGGCAGAGACGTGCTGGTCCGTACGGACAACACTGCGACCGTTGCGTACATCAACCGTCAAGGTGGTCTACGCTCCCGTCGCATGTCGCAACTCGCCCGCCATCTCCTCCTTTGGAGTCAGAAGCATCTGAGGTCGCTTCGAGCCATGTATGTCCCCGGTGTGCTCAACCATGTGGCCGACGAGCTATCACGAGCTGTGCTCCCGGGAGAATGGCGACTCCACCCCCAGGTGGTTCAGCTGATCTGGAGAGAGTTCGGAGAGGCTCAGGTAGACCTGTTTGCCTCCTCAGAGACCTCCCACTGCCAGTTGTTTTACTCCCTGACCGAGGGAACACTCGGCACGGATGCACTGGCACACAGCTGGCCCAGGGCCTCCGCAAATATGCATTTCCCCCAGTGAGCCTACTTGCACAGACCCTGTGCAAAGTCAGGGAGGACGAGGAGCAGGTCCTTCTGGTGGCTCCCTATTGGCCCACCCGGACTTGGTTCCCAGAACTCATGCTCCTCGTGACAGTCCCTCCCTGGCCCATTCCTCTGAGGAAGGATCTTCTGACTCAGAGACGGGGCACCCTATGGCACCCGCGTCCGGACCTCTGGAAACTCCATGTCTGGTCCCTGGACGGGACGCGGAGGTTCTAGGTGACTTACCCCCAGAGGTACTTAACACCATCACTTCTGCGCGAGCACCGTCTACGAGACGTGTGTACGCCTTGAAGTGGAACCTGTTCGTCGAGTGGTGTTCCTCCCGTAGAGAGGACCCCCGAAGATGTTCGATAGGGTCAGTGCTTTCCTTCTTGCAGCAAGGGTTGGAGCGAAGGCTGTCTCCCTCCACCCTTAAAGTACATGCTGCTGCTATTTCAGCATATCATGACCACATAGATGGAAAAACAGTTGGGAAGCACGACCTGGTCGTCAGGTTCCTTAGGGGGGCGAGACGATTAAATCCTCCTCGTCCCCCCTCCATACCCTCTTGGGACCTTTCCCTGGTGCTCCAAGCACTTCAGGATGCTCCCTTTGAGCCTTTGCAGTCAGCAGACTTAAAGCTTCTCTCCTTGAAGACTTTGCTGCTGATTGCACTGGCTTCGATCAAGAGGGTAGGGGACCTGCAAGCATTTTCGGTCGACGAATCGTGCCTAGAGTTCGGGCCGGGTGACAACCATGTTGTACTGAGACCCCGGCCTGGCTATGTGCCCAAGGTTCCTACCACTCCCTTTAGAGATCAGGTAGTGAACCTGCAAGCGCTGCCCCTGGAGGAGGCAGACCCAGCCCTGGCTTTGCTCTGTCCCGTTCGCGCTCTGCGTATGTACGTGGACAGAACTCAAAGCATCAGGACCTCAGACCAGCTCTTTGTCTGTTACGGAGGCCAGCAGAAGGGGAAGGCTGTCTCCAAGCAGAGGATGGCCCACTGGATAGTGGATGCCATCGCCTTGGCTTACCAAGCTCAAGGCGTGCCCTGCCCGCTCAGGTTGCATGCACACTCCACAAGAGGCGTTGCATCCTCCTGGGCGCTGGCACGTGGCTCCTCGCTAACAGATATCTGTAGAGCTGCTGGCTGGGCGACACCTAACACGTTCGCTAGATTCTATAGCCTACGTGTAGAGCCCGTGTCCTCCCGTGTTCTCACCCTAACGGGTAGAAGCACTGTGAGTACCGGCTCTGTCGGCTTGCTGCATCCTACTGTGCACCTTATTACTCCAGAGTCAAAACCTGTTGAGTCCTCCAAACACCCTCGGCCCGGACATGGCGGAGTGTCCGGTGCCAGGCCTTGTCCGCTGAATCCTTGAGAACCGGGTCTAGGCTGGGTCCCATATGTGTGACCCTACGGGGATCCCATATGTGTATATTCTCCACGGCTGCTCCTAATGGAAGCCCGTGTCTTTCCCTTGGGCTAAGTCACCCATTACTCATATGCAGTACAACCCTCGGGTTAGTCCATATGTCTATTCCCACATAACTCTCCTTAAGAATGTGGCTCCCGCAGCGTTCCCCTCCCTCAGATCGGGCACGCTTTCCCAGTGTTATCCAATAATCTCACTGTATGGGTTATAACGGAACAACAGTGACGGATACTCTCGGTGTAAGCCCTCTCCTATCGTCCTTCCAGGCAAGAAGGTGTGGAGGCTTACACGGGGCGCTGGATGGGGTGCAGCAGCTGTGGCGCTTTACTAGGGATTCCTATTCGTCGTTCACCACGACGTACGTCGTAGTGACCGGACGATAGGGAACGTCTCGGTTATATATGGTAACCCTCGTTCCCTGAGGGAGGGAACGGAGACGTACGTCCCGTCGCCACATCTGCTGCTACCCGCCGGGGCGACCAGCTTTTCAGGCTTGGCTCCTCAGCAAAAAACTGAAGTGCAATCACACCAGCTGCTCGTTAAATACCCGCGCTGCGAGGCTGCGCAGCTGATGCAAATGATTGCACGCCAATGTGTATTGGCTTGTTTTAATTTCACTCGAAGTAGATTGGCCTCTCTAGCGAGATTCCTATTCGTCGTTCACCACGACGTACGTCTCCGTTCCCTCCCTCAGGGAACGAGGGTTACCATATGTAACCGAGACGTTTCTTTTTGCACATATGAATAAAATGTGTTTTTTATATCACTTATAAATAATTACATACAAAATTAATGCTAATTATTACGATTAGTGTGGTTTGGAATTGGTAAAATGTGCTAGGAAAAAAATATGCATGCACTGAAAATGGAAAAGGAAATGTAAAGATACATTTGGTAGGTCTACATGTATAAGTGAACATTAAGTCTAATTACGCTATCACCTGATGTAAGGAATAAGGTAGGTAACATTACGTGTAATAATAATGAATGATTTTTAAATAAGACAACTGTGAAAGTTTTGAAATATCTTTTAAGTATTCAAGCTCATCAGTGCATATGTTTGGTCTCAGGTGGAAAATGCTGTGTCCAGTGGGCTCACTGGCATTGCCTGCACAGATGAGCAGCGGCTCTGGAATGTGGGGACCCAGAGGAACCTCTGCCCGAAGCGGTTAACGGACATCACCTTTTCACACCACCGAGCCACTGATGTACTGACGTCAGAGGTAATGCCCAACATTGTCCCTCTACCTCCCACTCCTTCATTTTGCACCCAGGGTGAGCTGAGAGAGGGTCTCAAGCATCTTCGACTGCCTGTGTCAAGCCTTCTGCACAAATGTCTGAGTGCTGCTCAGACACAGGAGCCAGAAAAGCCTGCATCCTCCTTACCACATGCTGACCATGATGGCACCAACATCTGCCAGAGGTGCATGGTGTTTTATGACAGTTTCGTGGCCATTGATCTCTTCAAGCGTACAGAATTGGAGCGTGTAACTCTTGAACAGAGTTCTTCTCACTTGTGGCATGACTCTCGCAAAGTAAGAATCACGGCAAGCACAGCAAAGAAGGTCCCCAGCAGAGTCAACCCTCAGACCTTCCTCAGAGAGCACCTCTACCCCAGGTTCCATGGGAATGCGGCCACTTACCATGGCTTAGAAAGCGAGGCGTCTGCGATACAGTGGCTTGAGGGTTGCGGGTTCTCAGTCAGCCGCAGAGGCACAGTCGTGTGTGCAAGCGAGCCCTGGCTGTCATCAAGCCCAGATGGAGTTTTGAACTAGGAGGAACTGCTGGAGATCAAATCCCCTCTCCTTAAAAGTGGCGAGACTCTGGAGGATCTCTTCAGAAGTCAGAGATATGATGTGAAGATGGTGGAGGGGACACCTCAGCTGCAGCCAAATGGTCCACGGGGCTTCTATGTGCAAGTGCAGCTTGGAATGTTCTGTACAGGGCTGAGGGCCTGTAAGCTGCTCATCTGGGTTCCATCACAGCAAGTTCTGCTACAAGTCCCATACAATGAGCAATTCTGTGCCAAGACTGTAGATAGACTGAAAGCATTTTATTTTAAGTATATGCTCCCTCATGTGTCAGATGAGTTTCAGGCAGGCCGTCTTTTGCTATCCACAAGATACATGCAGCTTTGTAAATAAGCAGGAATGAGAATAATTAGGGTTAAAGGGATAGTTCACTTTAAAAATAAAATTCTGTCATCATATACTCACCCTCAAGTTGTTTTAAACCTGAATTAATTTATTTCTTCTGCTGAACACAAAAGAAGATCATTCTACAGAATATCTTCATGTTCAGCAGAAGAACGAAATTCATACAGGTTTAAAACAACTTGAGGGTGAGTATATGATGACAGAATTTTATTTTTAAAGTGAACTATCCCTTTAAGGATAGGATTTTAGATAATTGGGGTGGGATGCATTTTAAATTGGTTGTGTTAAACGAGATATATTTGTGATTTTGTGTTTTAGAAAATATAAATGATTAAATAAGTTTTATAAAATCACTTGTGTTTGATGTTTTCAGGAAGCTAGAGACACCTTCTACTGACCTTCATGTAGATATATTTCACCATTTCATTTTCATCAGTAATAAACCAAGATGGTATTCATGTACAAATTTGACATGACTTATTCCTTCTAACCAGAAGACTTAATTTAAGTTTTAAGGTGAAATCTACAGAGCTCACATTATATGGTTTTATAATAAATTACTGACAGGTAACATCTGCTCACACTGTAAGGGTTTATTAAACATCTGGTCACACTGTAAAGGTTTATAAAAATAACTATTCACAACAGGTAACATCTGGTCACATTGTAAGGGTTTGTTAAACATCTGGTCACACTGTAAAGGTTTATAAAAATAACTATTCACAACAGGTAACATCTGGTCACATTGTAAGGGTTTGTTAAACATCTGGTCACACTGTAAATGTTTATAAAATTAACTATTCACAACAGGTAACATCTGGTCACTGTAAGGGTTTGTTAAACATCTGGTCACATTGTAAAGGTTTATAAAAATAACTACTTACACTATTTACACTGATTAGTTAAAGCAGAATGAAAGCAAAATGTATCGACAGATATGGAACACACCTACAAATAAACATTTATTCATCCTCAATCTCAGAAATGATGTCGCTTCGAAGGTTGCACAGGGCTGCACAAATTCTTAGAATTTTATCAGTTTTAGGGGTGAGGTTAATTGGAATGGTTTGAGACAGGACTTTGAAGTTTTTAAGTCGGCATATGACCCGCTCAACGTGGACACGTACATTGGCGTTTCGCCTAGTGTTAGTGGTGTCTTCTTCAGAGAGTTGCATGCCTCTCTTGGTGAATGCTGGAAGGACAAGTTTCACCTTCCTTTCATAGAGGAGATCGGTAATGGTGAAGCCTCTGTCTGCCATTACTTCATCGCCTGGACGAAGGTATTCCAGGAACCCTGAATTTGCGGTTATGAATTTATCACTGCACCTTCCTCCATATGCTGGTGAAATGAACATGATCAGTCCACATGGTGCAATGGAGACCAGGGGCCGTATTCACAAAGCATTTTATCTTACCACTAGGAGTACTCCTAAATCGCACTAAAAGATTTTAGCTAGGAGTTTTCTCTTAAAAGTTATTCACAACGCCTTTCAGACCTACTCTTAGTAAAGAAAAATGAAAACTCCTAAACTAAGAGAGAGTCTTCGTTGCTATGGATGACGTCATTACTCATGCACGAGCTTGACTGAAGTGACCACCTTGATTGGCTGATGATTGTAACGCGGGAATGATTCCAAACACCTCCCCTACGATGATGAGTGACAGGTGACAGGTCTGAGAATGCGTGCGCTACACAAGTAGTGTGAAGGACGGAAGATGATGAATAACTGAATAAATAGCCTAAATGAATAAAGAGTAAGGCAAAACAAATATATAATAGCCTAATGAAACATATGGATTGATGCAATATCTTTGCAACATTATTGAATTAATCTGTCACTATATGCCTCTGCCTACGTTTGCAAAGAGAAGAACATTTTAATTTGATTCACAATGAAACGTTACAATTAGTTTACATGCAATGAGTAGCCTAGGTTTGGTTGTTGTTGGTGGCGTTATTGCATCCAATGCAAAATTGTTCCCTCGCGATTGGAAGCTCCTGTAGCCGCCGCATACGCATTTCAAAACATCGCAACGTGAAATGCCACAAAAAGCGGTTTGTGAATAGGTCTTAGTGAGTTAGGAGTCCTCTCGACTTCTTTTAAGCTGTCCCAGGCTTAGGTGCTACTTTTAGGGCTAAAATGCTTCGTGAATTACTCTTAGTCAAAAAAATTAGGAGTCCTAAAGTTACGAGTGACACGCCCATTATTTTTAGGAGTTGCTCCTAAATTCGCCAGTTAGGAGCTACTTTTAGCCTTAAAATTCTTTGTGAATATGGCCCCAGGTATTTAATGGTGTTCTGGCCGTAGTAATGGCTGTAGGACTCACCTCTCGAGTCAAGGTTGCGTGGCTTTTGAAGGGGTGTCTCTGAACAGTCGATCACACATGTTGTGTTTGGATATTTCTCTCTGAAACACTGAGGCATTGTTGCCTGGATTGTCTCCCTGGGAAGCCATGGTATGTAACACCTCATCTTCTCCTCCATGATGTCAAGCCAACACGAAATCACCTTGCTAACAATAGACTGAGACACACCAAACCTTTCAGCAAGATCACCCTGCAATAAATTAAGACGCAGCTTCATCAGAGTGATCAGGAGCTGATCCCAAGTGTGTAGCTGAAAGCTGTTGGTGTATGAAGGGGTAAGGTGCTCGGCAACTGAATGGAATGCATCCAGTGTCAAACCTGTGTAGAGCTGACAAAGGTGGTCGTTTCTCAGCAGAGTTATGTACAATGGCGCTGGCTCAATGCATTGTGTTCCCATTTCAGATGTAGATGGCTTCACGTTGAATTTAGATTTTGGAGTGTAGTTGTGGTCAGAGACAGATGGATCCTCCCATTGTGTTTCTGCATCACAGGTCTGGGGCATGTGGCTGTGATCATCCTCACAGTTGTCCACTGCATCACTAACGCTCATTGATGCATCTATGGAAAAAATATAACCATACAATTTTTTTAACATTAGTACTTAAATTAGATCATGAGATTTAATGTATGATGGACCCATAGTTACAGAGAACAGTGTGTAAAAGAGAGATCCATTAAAAACACAAGACAGTATACACACACAATCTCCTCTATTTAAGTCAATATCAATATCTGAAAGAGAGATGTAGCTAGCTGGCCTGCTTACAGGAATAATGTGAGCTATTATAAGACTGCAACACCTAAGCTCCAAAATTATCAAAAATATTTATTTTCAAGACAGCTATCGCATAGCGTATCTTACGTTTCGAGCACGCAGGCTCTTCATCAGACAAATTGACTACAGATGTGCAACCCTTTATATCTCCAGGTGATCACATGTCCAAACATCATATTACTAACCAATACAAAACAAGAAAAAAGAAAAAAAGAAAAATATATATACACACAAAAATATCTAAAAAACTATGCGAAATACAACAGTATCATTATTATGCACTTCAAAAAACACTTTTCTTGATACCTGCAAAAATACATCAAAATAATTAAATTAAAGTAATCACTCCAAAACCTTTGATGTATTACATACAAAAAAAAAAAAAAAGAGAAAAAGAGAAACACACACACATATGTATAACAATTCAAAGAAATGGACGAATATCAAAATCTTCATTAAGTCCTCTAGGGGACAACGTGTTTAATGTGAAAATCCAAAAAGCCTCACGCTGTAAAAGCAATTTATCAATATCACCTCCACGACGTGGATACTTAACTACCTCAAACCTATGTATTGAAGAGTAGAGACTGAATGTCTAAAAGCTGCAAAATGCTGTGCAACTGGACTTTTTGGATCGTAGTGTCTAATTGCACATCGATGTTCAGAAATGCGATTCTTCAAAGGTCGACTAGTCTTACCTATATAACATAAGCCACAAGGGCAACGCAGCATATAAATAACATTGGCCGTCTTACACGAAATGGTGCCTCGAATTTTTTTAAATTTTGTCGTGTGAGGATGTGTAAAAGTTGATGTCTTGTATGTAAAATAACATTGTTGACAGTTACCACATCTATAATTACCATGAGGTATTTTATTCAAGAAGTGAGGAGCCGGTTTCAAATCCGCTCTAACTAACATATTTCGAAGGTTAGGTGTTTTTTTATACACTAACCGAGGTGGTTTATCGAAGCATTTTTTAAGATTAGGATCACTCTCTACAATATGCCAGTGTTTAGATAAAACATTATTAACATCCTTAGTAACAGGCGAATATTGCATATAACAATTGACACGACATTCCGTTTTTTTATATTTTTTAACTAAACTCTCTTTTTGTGACACATCTTTGAAACGACTCGCTGCAGACTGAATCCACTCTTCTTTATACGATCGATGTCTGAATCTCTCTGATAAAATATGTGACTGCTGTTGGAAATCATCATCACTGCTACAGATACGGCGAATCCGACTAAATTGAGAAATTGGTAACGAACGTTTTAATGACACCGGATGATAGGATTGTCCGTGCAAGATAGTGTTACGATCAGTAGGTTTTCGATACAAAGTGGTCTCAATGCCCGACGTAGTATGAAGAACAAGCACATCCAAAAAGTTCATTTTCTCTTGATGGAAATCAATGGTAAATGTTAACGCAGTACATTTATTATTTACCAAATTGTGAAACTCTAATAGCTCAGCTTCAGTGCCACTCCATAATAGAAAAACATCGTCAATGTATCTTTTCCATAAAAGAATGTGCTTTAAAAAATCGTTAACAGGATTAAACACAAATTGATGTTCAAACATCCCACAAAATAAAGATGCAAAACTTGGGGCCATCTTAGACCCCATACTGACCCCCGAAATCTGCAAATAATACTCAGACAAAAAATAATTATGTGAAAGTACCAATTTTGCCAAATCACTCAAACATACAGTACTAGGAATTTGACAGAGACGTTGATTCAGAAAAATATTCAATTGCCTCTAGCCCACCCTGGAACGGAACATTGGTATACAACGAATCAACATCCATAGTGACTAGAAGAACAGGACAATCCGGTAATTTTACATTGTTGACAAGTTCAATAAAATGCATCGTGTCTCTGATATAAGATGGTAAAGACATCACCAAAGGTTGTAAATGGAAATCGCCGAAAGCTGAAATTTTTTATGTAAGAGACCCAATTGCTGCCACTATAGTTCTGTCAGGACCACTATCGTCATATATGATTGACAATTAGCATACAATTTGGATTGGCGGTATGGTTCCGTTCTGGGCGAGAACTCCCTGCGCATCCATGCAGCCTAGCATGGATAAGAGCAGGGAGAGCAGCAATAACCCCCCTTGGGGTAAACAGAACAGAATCAACATGAATGTATTGCAGATATCCTTAATTCAAGATTTTAAAGTACGACATAATTCGAGAATTTATTCTGATTCGAAGGGAATCAGAATGCCAAATCCTGACTGATGAGAGGAGGAGCTGGGGATGGAGGAGGGTAATTCGCTCCTGAGAAACGCGATAGTTGCGGATAATACTGAAGCAGCTTATATATGTATACGGTGATAGGCGTCGTATTCCTATAGGTAGATGTGGATCAGCTGATAGTCAGCTGATGCGAGCTTGACTAACGTGACCTGCCAGAACTAACGCTACGCTTGATTTCTGTCAGGACCACTATCGTCATATATGATTGACAATTAGCATACAATTTGGATTGGCGGTATGGTTCCTTTCTGGGCGAGAACTCCCTGCGCATCCATGCAGCCTAGCATGGATAAGAGCAGGGAGAGCAGCAATAACCCCCCAAAACACAACCATATGCCAATATCCCCCAAAACCAACTGACAGCGCAACCTGGATGCTTTATAGTTACGTGAGTGAGCCAGGGCAACAAGCATGTTGCCAATACCTGAAAAGCTTGAGCAACAGCATGTTACCAACAATACCGGAAAGCCTTAAGCAACAAGTATGTTGCCCTTACCTGGATGACCTAAACGAGTATGTTGCCAATAACCGCATAAGCCATAGCAACAAGCATGTTGTCAATACCCGAAATGCTTAGCAGTAAACATGCATATTGCAATGAATGACATACCACCTGAAATGAAAAAGTGAAAATTGTGATACCAAAAATGTATCAGCTGCTGCTTGTTGTATATCCGCAGTCCAGTTCCAGTTTTGTTGAGTGACGACTGTAAATGACATCATGACCTTGTTATACTTGGATGTAGTTTACTTCTGTAGAAAACAAGAAAAAAAAAAAAAGAAAAAAATTGTTTTTGTTATTTGATTTTTAACATCTCCCCACACTGGAGCAAGCAAGACGCATTGCAACAAGCGTGTTGCTGTAGCCAATTTAACCATTGTGCGGGATCTATTGGGGGAAGCTTACACCCCTAGCAGCAGCAACAACAGCTGATACAACAAGCATATTGTGTAAATCGCAGAACCATTGCTAAAACTGGTGTAATTTGGCAGGGGAAGCATACACCCTACAGCAATAGCTCAGACTAGCAGCAACAACTGGTACAAAAAGCATGTTGTATAATCACAGAACCATTGCTAACACTAGTGTATAGTGTTGTCAAAAGACCCGGTACTTCGGTACCAAGTCGGTACTAATTTTTTTTTAAACGTCACGGTACCAGGTTTTCTCAAACCCGGTACTTGATGCGCGTGCATGCCCGAAGCGCGTGCAGTTGCGTCCTCTTCATAAAAGCGCTGATGGCGATCGGCGGTGCTGCTGCTGATGTGGTGCTGATGTTTTTGCGCGTGCAGATACGTTATTTCAAATGGCGCGCGGCAAGCGCGCTCATAATAGAAGCGGCGCGCTCACTTTTCCATGTGCGTTCATGGATGCATAGCAACGACAGACGCCACGGGAGTACAAACGCTTGTGCGAACTGCGCTCTCCATGACGACGAGGAAGTGTGACATAGGCCTATTAATTGATTTCTAGCCCTTGCATTAGCTTTACTACTAGATATATTTATGGAGATGAGAAATAAAAAGCCGTCATTAATATCAGTCCGTCAGAAAAGTAGTTCTAGTCTTATTCTTGGCTGGATAACTCTTAGCAGGTTTAAAAAGCCCTTTTAAAGTTAAATATGAATACAGTTTTGGATTAAATAAAAGTATAGTCAAGTCAAATAAAACATATTTTATCTCATTAACATCACTTAATGCGTTATATAAAAAACAATATATTTTTACAACATTAATTAATGTTTGTGAATGTTATTTAATACAAAACACTTGATTGGTCATGTTTGTTCACTTCATTCATTGTGCATTAAATAATGTTAACAGAAATAATGTTAACTTGTATTTTTAAATTAACCCCTAAAGGAGAATAATTGCGACAGTATATAACTATTGTTTTTTTTTGTTAGGTAATTTTATCTAATGTTATCTAACAAATGGAATCTTATTGTAAAGTGTTTTTAATACTACAGTTTCCATCTTTGTGATATACACTTTAATATAATTATGTACATTTAATCTAAATTAAGCTTTGGTACCGAAATTGGTACCGAGAACCGTGGATTTTCACTGGTATCGGTACCGAATACTGAAATTTTGGTACCGTGACAACACTACTAGTGTAGTTTGGCTGGGGAAGCATACACCCTACAGCAATAGCTCAGACTAGCAGCAACCAAACTGATACAACTAGCATGTTGTATAACCATAGGACTAGTATTAAACCTAGTGTAGTCCGATCGGAGAAGCATACATTCTCTAGCTCGAGTCATATGCAGTGCGCAGCTAAGCTATGAATACAGTGTGCGTCCTCATTAATGAACATGATTACTGCTCCCGTCCTACGGATTCCATCGGCTGTGGAGGTGAAGATGGCGACTCCCATGATTTCACACTCCTTTACAGGACCATCAAACTATGGTGTTGTTAGTGTTGAATACCAGACCCCTGCGGTGAATGTACTGTGTACCAAGTATGTTACTGATATCTAGATAGCTTTAGCCACAAGCATGTGGTAACTTTAAAGCAGCACGTTGCAATAATCGAATAGAATAAAGAACAAGCATTTTCCAATACAACCAGATAAGCATAAAACAACGCTTGAGCACTACGGCATGCGCTGAGGACAGTATGCGCTATAGCAGTGTTGCTGAAAAGACAGATATTGTTGATACCTGATAAGCTTAGCACAGCATGTGACACAATGACACCATATAAGCCTAAAACACGCCATGTTCCAAATAACGACTGGGCTAAATAACCTTAAAAGTTCAACAACCATGTTCCCAATAGCAACTAACAGCTTTTAATGCAAGCAGTTTTCAAATAGCCACTAGATAGGCCTAGCCTTAGAACAAGCAGTGTTTCAATAACTTTTATTTATTTATTTGTTTATTTTTTACTTAATATACACAGCTTAAATATAGAACCATGTTGAATGTCAGCCTATAAAAATGCAAGCTCTTAAAAATAAAAAAATATATGAATGCATTCAAATGCAATCACGGTATACAATACACTGTAGCTTTAAGAACGACCCGTTTCCAAGAACTAGATAGACCAAGCGTGTCCGAAGTGACTCAACTGAATTGTGACTGTTTACGGTCTTTTTTAAAGCTGTGCCACAGCATAATATTTCCGTTTGCACCATGAATTGTTAATTCATATCAAGCAGCTGCTTGAATCTGTGCTGCATAGTGCTAAAAGCACAGCCTGTGCAACGCGATCAGTTGCCAATGACAACACATAGTAACGCACATAGCCAATATGATCGCGTAAGCCTAGCAAGAGCATTTTAATGAAAACGACTAAGTTAGATTAGCCCAAGCCACACGTATGGCATTAGCAACAAGCATGTTGCCAAAACCCTGATAGATTTTAGCAATGAGCAAAAAAGGACTTAGCTTTGTGAAGACTTTCAGAGATGAATGGAGAATGAATCACGTCGAGTCCTGTGTCAATAATGCAGCGATGCGAGCAGGCAACTTCCAAATCAGGCAACTTATGATCAATGCTGCAAATCTCGTGTTCAAGTTTAAGATGAATCTGAGGTGAAATCCTTGTGGGGAATGAATTCCTCTTGCTAAATTCCTGATTGCACAATTCCTTGTGAGATTATGTTGTTTGCCTGCCGAATTTCGCCATTTAATTCGCTCCTGAGAAACGCGATAGTTGCGGATAATACTGAAGCAGCTTATATACGGTGATAGGCGTCGTATTCCTATAGGTAGATGTGGATCAGCTGATAGTCAGCTGATGCGAGCTTGACTAACGTGACCTGCCAGAACTAACGCTACGCTTGATGTCTCCCAGAGGGAATATCACTATAAGGTTTATGAATTTTGGGCAGTGTATATAACACCGGTGTAATCGGATGTTCGACACACATATATTCATATTCAGCTTTCGTCAGCAAACCTGAATCCACAAACAGTTTTAAAGTGTTATGTACAGATGTTTTAAAATTAATCACAGGATTTGTACTAAATTTTTTATAAAAGGTTGAATTAGACAATTGTCTCTGAATTTCGACTTCATAGTCTCTTCGATTCAAAATCACCACTGCACCACCTTTATCAGCACTTTGAATAACTATAGATGAATCTTGTTTCAATAATGGCAATTCAGACAGTTGTGCTTCTGATAATTATATTTTTTACTTGTTGGTTTTTTAGTCGAGCACCCTTTTGAGACTGATGTGCGTGCTTTTGTTTCATTTTTCTTAGCTATTATAAGACTGTAATGTACCATAATATGTTATAATATCGTGAATATGAATTAATTCATTATTTCAGACCCGTAGGTCCACATCACAAAGTAAACGAAATATGATATTTAACGTTATAGTTGGGCAATGGTAATAATGCAAGGTTCGTTGTATTTTGTTAACGGCTCGTTACTGATCTTAAATGTAATAATTTAATCACGAATCTAACGTTAGGCTAACAAGCACATAAGTTAGCTAACAGTTAGGTAAGTTAGCTTACCTGAATCTGACAACCTGTTCAGCACCCGGCGTGACTTCTTTGCCGGAACATCGTAGCCGAGCCATTTCTCGGGGTAAGGGTGTTCGTCAGTCGGCTTCCCGTCCATAAAATGGTATGAACACACATAAGGGCGCTTGGGTGGGCACTTTAAGTTTAGCGCCTTCCGCCATTGCCTCAGGTGCTCCTCGTCTTTAGGTGGTGGGTGTAAGTCGTACACTGCACCACAACACTCAGATCGCATCACATTGTGTTCGTAACACAGGTTGTTCAATTGTTCTCGCCTCTTGATCCAATTATTATGGCAGCCCTTAACTGAACATATAATACTCGACATATTGTTTACTTCTAGAAACTAGCGTACCGGTATGTCCTCTCAGCCGGAAGTTGAAGTCCCGCTCAGCCGGAAGTAAGATGACAAAATGAGCGTAATGGCGCCGCCCTTGTTGTCATGGAAAATAAGGTGAATACTATAGAAAGTACCTACGGAACGGACTATTTTCTTTAGCGGAAGCAATACAATCGTTTTAAAATCAATAAACTCCTTTTTAAATCAATATTTTGTGTCAAATTATTGATTTATTTGGTAGGTAGCCATGTAATAAGCGGAATAATGTAGAGCGAGGCGGTTGTTATAGCGAATACAACCCCTTCAGGCTGATTCAAGCTCCGCTTCGCGTCGGGGTCCTGATCAGCCTGTTCTGTAGAGAAGAGGCAGTTTTATTAACAATATAGCATTAAAACATATTTTGAGCCACTAATCCTACTCCTACCCCTAAACCTACCCATAACCATTTCTTAAAACTACGTAGGCTACAATTATGAAGAAAAACAACAGACACGTGTAATCACAATAATTTATTTATTGCAAAAATGTCAAAACCGGTACCAAAAGTCGTTCCCATGACGATGTGTTGCAGTCGCAGTCCTCTCTGGCACTATAAAAAAGTTTAGTATGAGGTACAGAGCAGAATTTAAATTATTAATCCATGACAATGTTAATCCGGCTTCACTCTGCGTGCGCTTCTCCATAGACAGTAAAAGAAATGACTGTCTCAAAATGTTGAATCACACAATAGGATTCAACGGAGAAAAGTGAAGTCAATTAGAAGCACTCACTTCCTAATGGCTGAGCGTACTGCGCAGACTCAAACTGAGCTTGACGATGTAGATGTGACATGAGCAACCCGTCTGTCTTCTAGTAGCTGTGCCAAGAGAAATCTGAATCATTCCCTTCTGAAACGTGCAGAGACAGAGAGTGTGAGTAGGAGGTGTCCATGAGCTAGGAGCAGGAGAAACTTTTGCTAAGTATTCTGATGAATTATTTTGTCATTCTGCCTCCACGTCCCCCCGATTGCCTGCGAGCTTCTCCTCCTGTCCATACGGTAATTTCTCTACTGTGCGACAGAGAGTCACATGGTTATGACGCAATCGTTAGCCTATTTTTACAAAAACTGCTTCTACGGGGCCATAACGTAAGATACAAGGTAATGGAGCCTTTTATACATTTTCGTGTTTGTTTAGAAATAAATAATGGACAAATGGAGTCTTTAAACGCCTCAGATGTAAAGTTTTTCGCTATCAAAGTGATGCCAAAATGAATGGGAGTCAATGGATGCTAACAGCGGGTGATGGTCTGCTAATCAATGGCGGCGCCCGGGGAAGCTTCAATGTTTTATGAAACATTGGCCCCCTGGCTATTTCAAATGTAGTTCACCGACTGAAACACGGCATGTTGCAATTTGTGACGAAGCAGGCGAGAGCCAATGAGCATTTGATATATCACTGCCGTAAAACATGTCGTAACACTTCTTGAGGGCGCAATTTTTTAATTTTAATTCATCGCGAGCGCGGGATTTGACGTTTACGGTCGCTGCTGAGAATGGAGATGAAGATCACTGGATAAAGGGATCATGCTGTTCATACGTAAATAATTTACGTTTTTGTGCTGTCAATACGTCAGTATTATACGTTTCTGTGTGTATAAAACGTAAGTAAATGTACGTGTGATAGAACTACACTTTACGTAAAAATACACACGTATTCTCATGAGATCACAGAATGAGTCTGTACCTTTTATCTTGGGTAATAATTGCAGACATTTTCTACAGCTTTTTGTCTTAATTCGAATGCCTTTCAAAAAATAATTATAAATATTCACTGATAAAGTCGAAACCATAAAAACATGTCCAAAGTTCAAATTCAAACTAATTCAACAAGCAAAATAAATAATGACGAATGCAAATAAGACTCATTTGTATAACAGACTAAAACAACCCATAAAAGACTGTTCATACACGGTTTATTTAACTGGTCAGGTTCATATAGAGGGCAAACATTTGTTAGTGCATTAAACAGATTTTTAAAGGGTACACATTTTTCATGTTGAAAGACAAACTGAAACTTTGTTTCCAGGCTTTAAAAGATAAAAAAAGACAAGTAACCCTGCTTCACCGACTCTTAGAAACTAAACAAAATAAAGCCCAAAAAAGCAAAGGGAAGCATTTGTATCCCTCATTGTTTATCCAACATTGCTTTTTTTGGGGGGGGGGCAATATAATCCCATTCTTTCAATAAAAACACACTGATTCCTTCAACAGCCACACAAAGCACCAGTTTGACTAAACTGCAGCAAATATCTTCACCCCCTCCTTCTCCTCCAGGAACACCACAATCTGAGGGTTTTTAAGGCTTGTCATTAACCTGAAACACCTGCCTCCACTGATCATCTCAACCCACATCATTAGCCCATTACAGGGGTGTAGATCCCAAACAGAACCAGATGAGGGAGACAGAGACTCTATAGAATACAGCACAGTAGAACAAAACACTCAAATAATGCCTGAATTACAAGTATATACCCAATAAAAATCATCATTAAACTGCTAAACTATGCTGGTCAGTAACAATATAAATACATCATATGATACACACAAGACTGAACTGATTAAACCATTTAACTTAGTTAATGTACCCATAATTGCAGAATATTACGGAGAACCGGCGCTGCATGGTCTCTATAGCATCTAAAGGCAGATATTAAAGGGTTAGTTCTGAGGTTAATCTGAGCTTTCTGTCCCTCCATTGACAGCCAACGCAACTTCCACTTTCAATAAAACTGAGGTTAAACCACTGGAGTCACATGGATCACTTTAATGATGTCTTTACTACCTTTCAGGGGCTTGAAAGTGGTAGTTGCGTAGCTGTCAATGGAGGGACAGAAAGATCTCAGATTTCCTTAAAAAGAGCTTCATTTGTGTTCCGAAGATGAACAAAGTCTACCGGGTTCGGAACGACATGAGGATGAGAAATTAAAATGTTTATATTTAGGTGAACTATCCCTTAAAAATTTTCAGGAAGTTTCACATCAGAACTTAAAGAAAAAACGAAAACATCACTGAGATGTTAAAAAGTTACAATGAGAACATCACACATATGAGATGATTGTTGAACAGGTCAAGGCATCACGAATGATACATTACTTGGTTTAAAAAAATTGTTGATATAAATTTGAGCAGATGAAGAGGTACATGGTAAAACTGTAGATAAAATTCACCATCAGATGGCGTCACACTTACAGGACAGATGTGTATTAGGCTATATGAGCAATTTTACGTCCTTATTTATTGTGCAATTACAATTAATTCAAAACAAAACATAAATAATTTTTTTTTATGAACTGTAATTTAATAACTACTAACAAAATTGCATTTTCGTAAGCCTACAATTTATTTAGGCCTAATTTGGACTTGCATGAAAAGAAAAATGAAGGTTTCAGCTCTTTCCAAAGTGGTGTTGTGTCACTTTTTGTCCTCCATTTGGTCAAGAATCCATTCTGGAATGTCCCTGTGATGTAAAGATGCAGAGAAATGAAATACGCTTCTATGCAAGACTGGAATTATTCATTTTGTTTAAACTATAAAAGCCAACTACATTTAAACACGCACACGCACACGCACACACACACACACACACACACACACACACACACACACACACACACACACACACACAGAGAACGCTGACACATTTACAGTTTTAGCTGCATACAACCTGTTAACTGTCAGTGTCCCACCAGTGGGAAGCTTAGTGCTCTTTTTTTTATTGCCTTTTTTTTTTACATATCACATATTATTTTATTATTAATCTTAAATTAGATATCATTCGAAACCTTAAACTACAGTGGCCGAGAGAGCTCAACTAAAGACAACACATACAAATAGAAAAAAACACCAGCAAATTAAGAACGCACTCACAACACTAAATACGTGTCTGTATTTGCAGCACATGTGATCAAACTGATGATGTTTTCTTTATTTGCTGGTGTTTTTTTCTATTTGCTTGTGTTTTCTTCAGTTGCACATGCAGCACATTGAGTGATCTCAGTATTCATCTTGTTCAAATCAGACATTGCCTTACGATGAAAGCGGTAGTTCAGCGGTGTGCACCTCAGGATCTCTAGGGCTGAATCCGAAATCACTCCCTAATCCCTCATTCACTATTCCCTACGTTAGTCCACTAACACTGTTCACTTGAGGGAGAGAATGAAAAGGAGTGAGCGAATTCGGACAGCCGTTGAGCGTACATCGGTTGTACACTCTTTATTGCACTAATTGTGGTGCATTATGGGATTGAATAAGTGCACTCAATAAGGTCCACTATGGTTTCGGACACCACTACAAATGGCTGTCCCCTCAAATAATGCCCTTTTTGTGGGTATAGGGGGCGATTTCACATTCAGCCTAGTACTTTCTCTCTTTGTTCAGTTTGTTCGGCCTGGTCAATACTTTGTGGAAGTTTATCCTGTGGTCCTGTTGCTAATATTAAAGACTTTTGATCCTTCATCTTCATACGCGTGTGTAAAACAAACCGTGACACTTGGTGGCTATTTTTAGTAAGGCCTATAGCCAACTTTGGAACACAGCTTGGTTAGCATGTGGCTTTGATGTTTTAGCAATTTCAGAGTCCAAATTGTTCTGTAAAATATATATTTCTGCATAAAATAAGTTTAGTACAGAACATCTTCTTTACAGTAAACTTAAAGTAACTTTTTTTTAAAAGTGTTTTTACTTCAGCAATCTTATTCCAAAGTGACATTTAACAGGTTTACACTAACTAAAAACTGAAATGGTACAAATAGATTTAATATTAATTTACAATGACTTTCATTTACTTTCACAAATTACTTTCAATTGCTCAAAACGTCAGCTGTGAATGATGTGAAGAAACTGAATCTCAAAATAGAAAATCCAAGTCCATCTTCAGTGTTCTGCAAGGTAGGCAAAAGTTTTTTTGTGCTAATTTTAATTTCCTGTCGCTGTGCATGCACTTTTATTGTGTGACAGTGTAAACAACAGCTCAAAACCCTTTTATTTAAAGGCTAAATTTACTTCCCGTAGACAATTCCCATTGCATTACAATTGCAAGCAGTATCGATGATGTCACTAATGTTATGTGCAGTTAAATATCCCGGTGTGTAATTTGTCCCGGTGTGTATTTTTGTGTAACAAGTGTTCTTCTCACCAATACGCTTGTTGTGCGTCGTGGAGTTTGATGTGTTTTATAGACACGATATTGTTTCTTAATCAAATGTGTTGACCCCCCTCCCCCAGCACCCCATCCTAAAACAAGTTTCCCTTTTGATTTGGACAAACAGGACGTCCCAGCCCAAACTGCAGTGTGACTCAGTCATTCAGAGCATTCAAAGACGACACTTACTGCCTTATGAAAGATCACAGAACTGTAAATCACCGTCACCAAACAGTCGTCCACTGAGGCCGAAGACTGTGAAGAAACACAACTGATGATCATTCATTTACACTCATCATCTCAGTAAATGTCTACAGAGAGGACTGATGACTTACAGTAGCGGCTGCTGTATTACTGTATTCTACTTACTCTATTACTGGTGGTGTTAAAATGTTCTTCTTCTCTAATGTGACCCCTCTCTGTCAGAGTGAGATATGAAGATTAAATATCATAATATTTTCCATAGACACTGTTAAAAAAAAAAAAAAAATCTTTCCATTGCAAAAGTTTCTTAAACTGTAAAAAATGAGAAGAAATAAGAAATGGTTCTTTTAAGAACTGTTCACTGAAAGGTTCTTGGGGGAACCAAAAATGTTCTTCTATGGTATTGTTGTGAAAACCAGCTTTTGGAACCTTTATTTTTAAGATTTCACAGTTAAAGTTGACAGGGTTTATGAATGGCATATACAAAAGATATAAAATACTTGATTCTGATTGGTCAGTCATATCATTTTGTTGTCAAATGTGTGTGTATCATGATGCAAAACTGTAAATTTGACCCGTTCTTTGTAATTGTGCTAGTTTGATGCCTCTCGAATCACTCTACAGTCTCTTTCTTATCACATACTGTAATGAAATCATTTAAACTCAAATCTATATGCAGTATATTATGTCCATTTATTGATTTCTTTATTAAATAGCTGTAAATGAAGCACAATAATATAGTGTCAGTCCTCCAGAAGTGTAAATAGAAAACTCACCCGGCTTCTTTCTCAGCCTCCAGGTTACTATTACAACGAGAAAAACAAGCAGGAACAGCACAAGCGTCGCTACAAGACTCATGAGCAGAATCACATCATGCCTGTAGTGATGGAGAGACATATTTGTGTTTATCATACAGAACTATTCTCACTTTTAATGTGCAGCAAATTCATCTGTTAAAGCTTTGTTTCTAATTTAGAGATGCAATATAAGCAAATTAATTAATTTACATGCCTTAATAAATAGTTGTTTTGCTCATTCTGGCGGTGTATCTCTGTATTAATAGTTGCTGAGGCTGTTGTTAGAGATGGATGAGCTTCATCTCTGCAATTAAAATGAACATTACATTATGCTGACATGTAATAGTTTGGTATCAGTTGCTATGAATGACTGAATAACAATGTTCACACTTACATGCGTGTCTCAGGTCTTAAATCAGTAATCATAACTGCTGCCAACAACAGAAACAGAGAAAGTTTCTTAGTGTTATCATTAATGAAAAAAGCTGTTTGTTATGGGAGCCCGTTTCAACCACATAAGGAAATAACTAATGCTTTTGTAAATCATAATTATGACATAAAAAGTTGACTTTATGTCATAATTATGACTTTTTTTTCTTATAATTTAGACATATCATAATTTTCCGTTATAATTATGAATTACTAAAGCATGATTTTATAAGTTTTTCATACTTTTTAATGTCATAATTAAAAATATTGTCGTAATTATGACTTTTTTATATTATAATTTTATGTCACAGTCTCAGCATTTTATGTCATAATTATGACTTCTATCTTATAATTTAGACTTTTGTCATAATTCTAACATTTTATGTTAGAATTTCAGTTTTATGTCACAATTTTGACTTTTTATCTCATAATTTAGACTTTTTGTCATTTAGATTTTTTTTTTTGTCATAAATTCTACTTATAAATATGATTTACTTAAGCATTATTTTTTTCCATATGTGGCTGAAATTGGCTTCCATTGTATGCAGTGCATCTAAACAACGACTGTCTCCAGAGTATTTTTTTTATTTATTTTTTTATGGATAAATGATTACACATGTCATTTCGTAATTTTGACCCTGGACCACAAAACCAGTCACAAGTTGCACAGGTATATTTGTGGCAACAGCCAATAATACATTGTATGGGTCAAAATTATACATTTTTCTTTTATGCCAAAAATCATAAGGATATTAAGTAAAGATCATGTTCCATGAAGATATTTTGTAAATGACCTATTGTAAATATATAAAACATTTATTTTTGTGAGTGAATGCAGCAGAATCGTGAACATAAATGAACAACTTTAAAGTTGATTTTCTCAATGTTTCGATTTTTTGCACCCTCAGATTCCAGATTTTCAAATAGTTGTATCTCGGCCAAATATTGTCCTATCCTAACAAACCATACATCACTGGAAAGCGTATTTATTCAGCTTTTGTATGATGTATACATCCCAATTAAAAAAAAAAATGACCCATGTGACTGGTTTTGTGGTCCAGGGTCACAATTGGTAATTAAACACATTCAAAATATTTGATCTGATTAACCCAGTTCAGCTGCTCCTTACTGGTTATTATTCCATTCACACTTGTAGGATTTCTGTTTGCAGATGTCTGAGTTGTGTACCTGCAAAACAATGTAAAAAGAGAGAGAAAAATATGTTCACTCAAAAATGAAAGTACAATCGAGTCTTATCATCCCAAACCTGTATGTATACTGTATACTTTCTTTCTTCTGTGGAACACAAAAACAATGTAGGCTTGTATGCTCTTCTCCTGTACTTCTTTCCTTAAAAAATACCTTATTAGTCCAAATTGTGAACAAATTATTTAGACCAGTTTTGGGAACAGGATCAACAGGTTTTCGGGCTACAAAAGTATTTAGATGCATTTGATTCTTTTAAATGGTCAAAAGGTACACCTACTTGTCTGTCTCAGGGTCAGATGGTGTAGTTGTTGGAATATGTGTCACTGAAAGGAGAAAAACATGAAGATATTTTTAGGCCATTAAGAGTGTCTCCATTTTTATAGCTGAACTGATTTGTGATCTTACCAGGTTTGGGTTCATTGACAGTGAGTTGAACAGGAGCCTGCAGATCTCCTACAGAGCAGAGGTACCATCCAGAATCACTGAGTCTCAGTCCAGTCATCAACACAGTGAAGGAGCTTCTCCCATCATCACTGATCTGGACTGATGGATTCTGGGATGTGTCAGTCCTCTTCTCAGTGTAACAGCTCTTATCTTTATATCTGCACCACTGTTTGAGTTTATACTTATATTCAGAAGTGTAGAAACACTGGACACTGACATTATCACCTTCATGTCCAGATACACTGCTGTTCTTCACAGACACACCAGGAGCTGAACACAGTCAAAAAGACAATACGATTTGTCCATAAATTGTCTTATTGGCTATAAAATGTAAATAGTCCTATCTAAATTCCCTTGATATTGATTTATTTGATATTTGTAAATGTAAATGTAAACCGAAAAATGTGGAAGTTTGGTTCCTGTACTATAGAAAGTTAATTATTCAATTGATATGCAGGAACGCTGTTCTAAAATACAAAAAATTAGTTTTTGTTTCCGTATTCAAAAAATGTCTCCTGCACTGATACCGCTTAACTGCTTTTTTAAACCACATTCAGCGAGTAATGTGATCCAGAACGAATCACTCTTATGAGACGGTTCTTTTCAGTGCATTAAAGAATAGGCTACAGAGCAACCAGTCCAACTCCAGAATGAATAGGCTTGTTTGAGAAGAGCAAAATCAGCGCAGAAGCGATCACCGGTGATCACCGCGAAATGCCGGTTAGAAATGTGACTTTGGAGTGAGACACTTGTGTGCCATTATGTAGCGGTGTCACTTGGCGAAGGGAGCAACGAAAGACAACGTAATTTCCTCATTATTTTCACCTGGGATTTTCCTATGATAATGCAGACGGTGTCCATCAGCTGAATAGGCTGTTCTTACAACAGAAATGTATTATTATTGCTGTTAACATTACTGTTGCAAATATACATTTTATACAAAAAAGTTTTAGATGTTATATATCTGTGTGTGAGTGAGTGCCTCAACTTTAAAACTTGCCATCTCATGTTTGGACCCTGCATTACCTAACATTTCTTATGAAACTTATTTAAACATAACATGACAAAATTTGTACAATGTAAGTGATGTATAGATTAATATCTTACCCTAATGTTCTATTTCTCTATCTTTTTTATTGCAGCTCATTGTTAACTCTTTTCTCATTTGTGTTCTGATGACATTGAACATAATGTTAATGCATTCTGTATATTATATACAAAGTTGTTTGTCATAAACATATCATCTCTGTATGTTTTGCCAAAAAAATAAAATAAAAAAAGAAAGAAAGAAAAGAAAAGTTGTGAACTTTTTCACAGTGTTTCTGTATTTGCTTGTATTGTGAGTATTTGGAGCACACGTGTATTAAAAAAAATATGAAGATGTTTTATTAATTTGCAGCGTTTTTTTTTCCAATTTGCATGTGTTTTATTCAGTTGCATTGTGCTCTCTGCCACCGTAGGGCCTCCACTCAAGGGTAGAATATGATGAACAAATCTAAAAATGTTCCACATATGGTTGAAAATACCATCAATGGCCTATAGAGAGAGATATCATTCTGAGAGTTAAGACTATAAAAGAGGAAGGATGCCCTCCCTTCACTGTCACACTGCAGCCACTCTGTGTGACTGTATGACTGCTGGCCTTTACTTAAGAGAAAATAAAATTAGTCAATTTGTCTCTTATTCAGAATTGTTTATTTGTTTATTTGCCATCTCGTCTATCTTGCCCGCACTTTTTTCACTCCTCCCCTCACTGTAGCCGCCTATACTCTTGCCTATATTTCAAACGAGCCTTATGACTTTACGAGTCGGTTCTTTTTATTAAGTTAAAAGGCTTGTTCACACTGAAGCGGCGCTGCACAGACCGATCGGTGTATGACATGAATGAACAGCGAGAGCGATTAGCAGACGACACTGTATGCTTTTGAATCGCTCTCGCTGTACTTTGATGTCATACACCGATCGGTCTGTGCAGCGCCGCTTCAAGTCGAACAAGCCTAAAACATACAGCAGAACCAATGTTGTCCGATTCCCAAACGGTTCTTTTTGCTGCTTCTTGCGACCATAGTTGGCTAACAACGGCTGTGTCCCAATTCAAAGACTGGATCATTCGAAGGCCACGAAGGTCGGACTGAACGTTGTTAAATGGGACGGTCTAGCCGGAGGATTGTTCTTGTCACCAACTGTGACAGCTGTCGTTGATGAGTGGCAGTAACGTTTGTACTGGACTTTTAGAAAGTTATATTAAACTCTCTTAAAGGGGTTCACAAACTGTCTACATATGTTCACCATGGTCCATTTCTACATGATAAAGAGTATAAACTATAATCTTATAAATTTGTATAAACTAACTAATCACATATTAGTAATAGACCTAGGCTATAAGTCAAAATTGGAATTACTTTGAATATTTTTAAAACGTATTTTTTACATATGTATCATTAGATATTTGAGTAAGCTGAAACCCAATACTTTAAAGGTGTAATTCGGTTTGCTTGTGTGTACAGAAATACATATTATAACCCAACAACACTTAGCCTACCTTTTATATTATTTACAATGTTATTTATAGCTTCATTATTTCATTTTTATATTGAATTATATTATATTTATAATAAATACATAACCTAACAACAACACTTACCTTTTTTATTATTTATAACGTTATTTATAACTTCATTATTTCATATTTATATTATATTCTATTTTAATAAATTGCCAGAAAAAACAACAACTTTAAAGGGATAGTTCACATTGAAATTAAAGTTTGGTATGTTTTAGCTTACCTCAAGGGCATCCAAGATGTAGGTGTCTTTTTTTCCGCAGTAGTTTCAATTTTGATATTTTTAGGTCAAACCGTTCTTGTCTGTCAGTCATATAATGCAGGTCTATGGTCACTGTCTCAAGCAGCATGCACAGAGTCCAAATTAAAACAATTCCCCGTCGTCCAAATTAAACAATTCCCCATCGTAAGTACACATTGATGGCCTAAGACACGAAACGAGCGGTTTGTGTGAGAAAACGAACAGTTTTTATATCGTTTTTACCTCTTGAACTCAGCCACGTCCAAGTGATCTGAGAGCGCGGGCGGGTATAGATATATACACTAGATGTAGCCAAGGCGACATCTATTGTATATATCTATACCCGCCCTATACCTGCCACCCATACTTACGATGGGGAATTGTTTAATTTGGACGACGGGGAATTGTTTTAATTTGGACTCTGTGCATGCTGTTTGAGACAAGTGACCATCGACCTGCATTATATGACTGACAGACAAGAACGGTTTGACCTAAAAATATCAAAATTGAAACTACTGCGGAAAAAAAGACACCTACATCTTGGATGCCCTTGAGGTAAGCTAAAACATACCAAAATTTAATTTCAAAGTGAACTATCCCTTTAATTCGTAAATCGTAATTTGAACGTAATTTGAAAAAAAAAAGTTTTTTACCTGATTGGACCGTCAGATACAAATAATAACCAGCGTCTACAGTGTCATAGCCACCAATCTCCACAGCGCACCAGTAATATCCAGAGATCTCCAGTTTGTCCCATCGCACTGTAAAAATATTCTGGTCTGGATAATCAGTGATGGAAAATTTCCCTGTCTCTCCTGAATATGCCAATATACTGCAAGTGCCCCAATCTCTCCCCTGACACAAATATTTGCGGTTTTCTTGATGTTGTTTATCATACACACATGGAATAATGCCAGATGATCCAGATTTCACTGCTATATTAAGTTCCAGTGTATTAACTCCAGCACCACCTGTAGACAAGAATAAACGTAGAGGAGAAAACATAAAACACAAACTGCACATGATGTATATAGAAGAATTATAACTTAAACCATTTTAAAAATGTAACAACAGACTGTACAATGGTTTAGTAATACTTTAAACAAAATTATATTTTCTTACCCGAGATGTAAAGTAAAATCCCAGAGAGAATCAGAAGATAAATCATGTCTATAGTGGAGTGTGTGTGTATGAGAGGAGCTGGTCACTTCTTGAAGTGTCTCTGTTTCCTCCTGTTTCCGTATCAGAGCAGAAATATCACCTGAAACCACATAAGCGTCAGCAAGTGAGCAAAGTAGCAGCAGCAAACTCAAACTAGCCACAACACAACAATCAACATTTTCCTTATGGCTAATTTGATTTGTGAACAGGTTAAAGCATGTTAAAATATACTGTAGTAGTGGTATAATCTGAATAAGCAGATTCTCTTGTTCAATTTGATATAAAACATTTACTCAAAAATACTAAATAAAACACTTTCTTCACTCTCAATTACTGGACAAAATATTGCATTATTCAAGTCACCATTTTGACAAAACTGTAAAAGCGATTAACACATAAATTGTTGTTTAATTGTTATTTAGTTTTTTAATCATTGGTTTTACTATATATATATATATATATATATATATATATATATATATATATATATATACACATAAATGGCTTGAGGTGCTGGAAGGGGTTCATGGGGGTTGGTTTAAAATAATTTTGAATAAGTAAATTTGATTGACAAAATAAATGCATACAAAATCTAAACTGTACATGTTTTCAAATACTACAACTCAAAATATTTCAAAACACTATTCATAGCAAAGAATATAGGAAATTATATTAAAGTTTGAGATAAATAGTATTGCATCCATCCCAGTGTCTCATATTTCCTTAAAATAATTCACAATTATGTATTTAAAATGTGGCTACATTGGTTCCTGTAGTGAGTGTGCAAGTAAAATAATAATGTGTGAGTGTGAATCTGTGGCCTTTGGACAGAAACCAACCACAAAAACACACGAGTCAGTAAAGAAGCAACACATTCACACAGAGACTGACCTCAGCTCCACTGGCACTGTTCACCACATGGACATCAGATACAGTGTGATACATACAGTATATGGGCAGACAAAAAAAAAATGATGTCTCTGTTGACGGCCATTCAAAAGAAAAAAGTAGTGTATATCCAGAATATATAGCAACATACTATATAGACGACAGACCAGGGATGGTTGTAACATTTTTGACATTTCTGTCTGTATCTTGGAGTTTTTTTAAGCCAGTTCAAAATGTGATTCAGGAACTAGTTACAAGTGTCAGCTATTAAATGACATGGCTGTTATCTTTGCAGCACAAACAGAAAAATGTGCTTAGTTTCAAATGAGGGGTGAAATGTTCCAATACATAGTCCGGGTTAGTTGAAACATACCCAGAGGTGAGATGTAACATTATGATATTCACCGGGGCGATATGTAACATTAGGAAATAATAAAATATATATTTTGAAAGCTTTTTATTCAACACAGGCTTTTTAACATAATTAGTGTGTGTGTGTGTGTGTGTGTGTGTGTGTGCTGTGTGTGTGTGTGTGTGTGTGTGTGTGTGTGTGTGTGTGTGTGTGTGTGTGTGTGTGTGTGTGTGTGTGTGTGTGTGTGTGTGTGTGTGTGTGTGTGTGTGTGTGTGTGCAAAACTGAATAAAATGAGCAAATGTGCACCAGCTTCAACAATCGAACACTATTTGTGTGTTTGAGTGTGTTGTTCCTAGTTGGAAAAAATTGTTACAGTCATTTATAGGTCTCCCCTACACATTACAAAACAAGACAGGACAATAGAACATGAAGCCAAAGGCAAACAAACCAGAAAACACACACACACACGTTATGGTTTCAGTATTTTTGGCCCTGTTTACAGCTGGTATTAAGATGTGTTTTGGTCGATCGGATCACAAGTAGACGAGGGAGACACATACATGTTTACACCTGGTGTTTTAATCCGTCTCTTTTGTCCACTTTCAAACACTTCTGTCCTGATTTCTTCGAGGGGAGGGTCTATGGGCGGGTATATTTATGGACTTTTTCAGATCTTTCGATCTAATGGACGAAATAAGCTCACGCAATTTACATATTAACATATGACCGGAGAAAACAGAAAAACACACAGAGAGCAATAGCTTTCGTTTCTGCTCTGACAGCCACTAGACCAGCCGAATGTGTTGAGTAGAAATCAGGAATGGTGAGATAACATTGTGCTTGGTACGTTTTTCGTCTTCAAACCAAACTTAGATCTCCAGCCAAAATTTAAATCCCGTCTGGCTAGTACACTTCCCATAATGTTAACGCATTATGTCAGTAGGTGGAGAGTAGACGGTCCGTTGAACAAGCGTCTGGATGCAGTCTCAGGATAAAGACTTGATGCTTGATGACTTGATACTTGAGTCAATGGTGTTAAAGTTGCAATCAGTTTCTTCCATGTTAAACAAAGAAATGATGATGAACTTGCAATTTTAGTTTGACTCTCTAACGGTTGAGGAAGTAACACATGTCTTGATGTGTTGAGGCCTGTGTCTTGATGTGGTGTGTGAGCTCTGAGGCCGGGTGAGATCATACTCGAACAGCAACCAGAAGACACAGAGAAGAGAGAAGGAGAGAGGTCACTCAGACAGTGGCCTTTAACTCCTCAGTGAGCCAATAGGAACTTAACCCATCACAGAAAACTTTCTGCATTTTTACATTATCAATGTCAAAATATTACACAATTTTCTATCTTTGAGGGGACATTTGGTCCTCTCTATGTAGGTTAAACAAGAACGAACACACACACGAGTTTCCATGTTTTATGGGGAGTTTCTATAGACATAATGATTTTTATACTGTACAAACTGTATTCTATCCCCTAACCCAAAACAATCCTACACATCTCAGAAAACCTTCTGCATTTTTACATTTTCAAAAAACATAATTTATATGATTTATAAGCTGTTTTACTCATGGGGTCCAAAAACAATGTCCCCACAAGATCAAACATTTCTGGTATTTTCTGGTACATTTTGTGCTCATAACATACCTAAACCACACACACACACACACACACACACACACACACACACACACACACACACACACACACACACACACACACACACACACACACACACACACACACACACACACACACACACACACACACACACACACACACACACACACACACACACACAAACTGAAAAGTCCACAGATGAAAGGAGTCAAAAGATTTTTTTGAACTACAAAAAAACTACTACTACTTTTATTTTAAAATGTGCATGTTTGTAAAAATGCAAATGGAACAGAAAGTGAAGAAATGATACGCACACAAATATATGCCTTTAAAATATATAAATACTGTTAAAAAAGACTATCACATTTCAAAGAAGGCTAGTTATGAACTCGACTAATAGTTTAATTTACGGTCCGTATAACGCTGTTCATATGGGTCCTTTTGAAAAAAAGGGGAAGGGAGGGGGATCAAGCAAACGTAAAGTTAACTTAATGTGTCTGTGATCTGTTAGATGTTCATGTAAAGCAAGCCTAAAAAAACTACTCTTGTGATAGTTAGTCCTATTCTGTTCCTGTGTTATTCTCACTGTTGTTGTTCACAAGTTCACACTTATATATAATTAGATGGAGTAAAGCTATATGCACATTTGGCTAACTGAAAGTGTGGAGACGGGGTGGTGGAGGGATGCTGATCAACTGTAAATGAACAGAGGCAAGTTTGCTGTATATATACCTCTTATTTTTAATTACACTGAACAAAAGTATAAACGCAACACCTTTGTTTTTGCCCCCATTTTTCATGAGCTGAACTCAAAGATCTAAGACTTTTTACACAAAAGGCCTATTTTTCTCAAATATTGTTCACAAATCTGTCTAAATCTGTGTTAGTGAGCACTTCTCCTTATCTGAGATAATTCTTCCACCTCACAAGTGTGGCATATCAAGATGCTGATTAGACAGAATGATTATTGCACAGTTGTGCTCTTCAATGGCTGTGCGAAGTTGCTGGATATTGGCAGGACCTGAAACATGCTGTCGTATACCCCGATCCAGAGCATCCCAAACATGCTCAATGGGTGACATGTCCGGTGAGTATGCTGGCCATGCAAGACCTGGGATGTTTTCAGCTTCCAGGAATTGTGTACATATCCTTGCAACATGGGGCCGTGCATTATCATGCTGCAACATGAGGTGATGGTCGTGGATGAATGGCACAACAATGGGCCTCAGGATCTCATCACGTTATCTCTGTGCATTCAAAATGCCATCAATAAAATGCACCTGTGTTCGTTGTCCATAACATACGCCTGCCCATAGCATAACCCCACCGCCACCAAGGGCCACTCGATCCACAACGTCGACATCTGCAAACCGCTCACCCACACGACGCCATTCACGCTGTCTGCCATCTGCTCTGTACAGTGAAAACCGGCATTCATCCATGAAGAGGACACCTCTCCAAAGTGCCAGATGCCATCGAATGAGAGCATTTGCCCACTCAAGTCGGTTACGACGATGAACTGCAGTCAGTTCGAGACCCTGATGAGGACGACGAGCATGCAGATGAGCTTCCCTGAGACGGTTTCTGACAGTTTGTGCAGAAATTCTTTGGTTATGCAAAACCGATTGTTGCAGCAGCTGTCCGGGTGGCTGGTCTCAGACGATCTTGGAGGTGAAGATGCTGGATGTGGAGGTCCTGGGCTGGTGTGGTTACACGTGGTCTGCGGTTGTGAGGCCGGTTGGATGTACTGCCAAATTCTCTGAAACGCCTTTGGAGACGGCTTATGGTAGAGAAATGAACATTCAATTCACGGCAACAGCTCTGGTGGACTTTCCGGCAGTCAGCATGCCAATTGCACGCTCCCTCAAAACTTGCGACATCTGTGGCATTGTGCTGTGTGATAAAACTGCACATTTTAGAGGAGGGATGTCCCGATACCACTTTTTCACTTCCGATACCGATACCGCAGATCTGGCTATTTGCCGATACCGATATCAATCCGATATTTTTATTTTATTCTTGAACTAATACTACTACTAATAATAAAATATATTGGAAGCACTTTGCTCAATTAGCCACCTAATAACATCTCACTCAAATGGAGAACAAATACTTCTAGTCCACAACAACAGTTGATTATGAAAGACTGCCACCCCTTTATTCAAACACTACAAAAATAAATAAATACAGTCTCTCTCTCTCTCACACACACACACACACACACACACACACACCAAATTCCATACAGAGGTATGAGGGATTTGTTTATCTCTCTCTCTCTCTCTCTCTCTCTCTCTCTCTCTCTCTCACACACACACACACACACACACATTTATTTTATTCCGGCAGGAACCGGCGAACATTTAAAGACTTTAATGACACAAAATAAATCAACAACAAAAAGAAAGTAAAAGACAGTAGCCCCTCACGGACGACTGCTGTCACATAATAAAACATAAAAACCACAACATAAGTTCAGGCCTGTCCTCTCTCGCTCTTCACTGTTGTCGCTCCTCCTTTATGCTTCCGCTCCTCCGTGAGAGATACGAGACCGGTGCGTCGCGCAGGTGTCGCTCATCAGTAATCCACCGGCACCACTGGCCTCGTGCCGCTCTCTCACGGCCCTCGGCCTCGTCCTGCTCGCCACAGTAATATTCAAGCATTTAGGCGATGGTTTAAGCTAGATTTTCCCATGGTTTGTGTTTGATAGGTTTCGGATCATATTTTTTTCTCCCCTCCGATCTCCGATCTAGCGTTCTGGGCCAGTATCGGCACGATACCGATGACGTGGATCGGATCGGGATATCCCTATTTTAGAGTGGCCTTTTATTGTGGCCAGCCTAAGGCACACCTGTGCAATAATCATACTGTCTAATCAGCATCTTGATATGCCACACCTGTGAGATGGATGGATTATCTCGGCAAAGGAGAAGTGCTCACTAACACAGGTTTAGACAGATTTGTGAACAATATTTGAGAGAAATATGTCTTTTGTGTACATAGAAAAAGTCTTAGATCTTTGAGTTCAGCTCATGAAAAATGGGGGCAAAAACTAAAGTGTTGTGTTTGTTGTTTATTTCAAGTTTCAGGGATTTACTTACGAAGACGGACCAGCTTTTTTACAAGATTGTTTGCCGCGGTAATCACAAGATTACTGAAATAAATGACTTACATGTATTTTTATATGTATTATTGTCCTTCTGAACCGTGAGTTTAACAGGAACCTGGAGATCTCCAGCAGAGCAGAAGTACCATCCAGAGTCTCAGTCCAGTCATCAACACAGTGAAGGAGCTTCTCCCATCATCACTGATCTGGACTGATGGATTCTGGGATGTGTCAGTCCTCTTCTCAGTTTAACAGCTCTGATCTTTATATCTGCACCACTGTTTGAGTTTATTCTGATATCCAGAAGTGTAGAAACACTGGACACTGACATTATCACCTTCATATCCAGATACACTGCTGTTCATCACAGACACATCAGGAGCTGAACACAGAGCAAACAAACAAACAAAAAAGTTGGATTTAGTATTTTGTTAAATCTACTGCAGCATAAAACCCCATATCACACAGAGGAAAAGTTTTTTTTTTTTTTTTTTTTTTTTAAATAGAAAACAGTCTTGTTGAACAGTTAAATACAAATGTTTTCTGTCATCTGGTTTTGCATGAATCTCCACAGCGCACCAGTAACTTCCAGAGTCTGAAGATGTTGCATTGTTGAGTTTCACAGTAAAAATATTGTGGGCTGGATAATCAGTTATTGTCCATTTCCCTGTATCGTTTGCACGGGCTGTGATTTGGCAGAATGACCAAGTAAACCCTCTACACCAGAACTTTGAGTTTAGTTTATACTGACTGTCATACAGATCCTCCTTCTCTCACAGTTACATTATCTAATGTCTTCATGCTCAAAGTTTCTGTAGAAAACAAACAAACACACACACACACACACACACACACACACACACACACACACACACACACACACACACACACACACACACTTAAACTGCTATAGGAATGGTTTGACAAAAGAGTATTTTAGTTAAACATGCACTTGAAAAGGTTTGGATCAAAGCAAAGAGCCGAGGCAGCCTTACAGTACAACACTTCCCAAAGAAATATGCACAAATATAATGTACAAAACACTGAATCTGAAGGCCTTATATTATTGACCCTTAATTCATAAAAATAGATATTTTATATAATGCATGGTGTGCTTCATGCATCATACGAACCAGGCAGAACAGAATTTACACAAGCATCTTATTTCATTCTCCAAACTAAAATTACAATTCCATTCTTGTTTGGGTATCGAGCCCAACAAAACATCACTGACACACATGCAGACAAGAGTCAGGTATGTAATGTAAAAAGCAGAATTGAGAACCTTTTCATACATTATCAATTTCAGGGTGTTACGAACTGCTCAGAGACTTTGGGTGAAGATCCAAATGCAGATTTATTGCGACAATCCAGAATCGTAATACATATTACAGTCAAAAGGTCAAACACACAGGCAGAGAATCAAAAACCCAAGACACAGGAAACTAGGATAACGCTCAGAACTGCAGTGCAACAAGACATTTCATAAAGTAAGAGTGAATACACAGGGCTTAAATAGACAAAAGTGAACAAGATAATAACACACAAGTGGAAGTAATCAGAACATGATTATCCAGGCAATGGGTTATGGGAAATGTAGTTCATGGTGAGATAAAGCAGAATGATGGAGTGCCCTCAGCTGGTGGTTGTGACACAGTGACAGTTATCACAGTTATGTCAAATAAATGGATATATTTATAACATTGGCTGGCCAAAATAAAATCTTTGCCGTTTCATAATCGTTTACCATTTAAATTTCGCTTTGAAATAGCAGGTTCCATTGTGACAACATGCCCCACTATATTGGTCATTGTAGAATGAGTCTGTACCTTTTATCTTGGGTATAATTGCAGGCATTTTCTACAGCTTTTTGTCTTAATTCGAATGCCTTTCAAAAAATAATTATAAATATTCACTGATAAAGTCAAAACCATAAAAACATGTCCTGTTCAAGACAAGTAAAAACTGTAAAAACAAGTTCAAATTCAAACTAATTCAACAAGCAAAATAAATAATGCCGAATGCAAATAAGACTCATTTGTATAACAGACTAAAACAACCCATAAAAGACTGTTCAAACACGGTTTATTTAACTGGTCAGGTTCATATAGAGGGCAAGCATTTGTTAGTGCATTAAACAGATTTTTAAAGGGTACACATTTTTCATGTTGAAAGACAGACTGAAACTTTGTTTCCAGGCTTAAAAAGATTAAAAAAAAGACAAGTAACCCTGCTTCACTGACTCTTTGAAACTAAACAAAATAAAGCCCAAAAAAGGGCAATATCATCCCACTCTTTCAATAAAAACACACTGATTCCTTCAACAGCCACACAAAGCATCAGTTGACTAAACTCAGCAAATATCTTCACCCCCTCCTTCTCCTCCAGGAATGCCACAATCTGAGGGTTTTTAAGGCTTGTCATTAACCTGAAACACCAGCCTCCACTGATCATCTCAACCCACATCATTAGCCCATTACAGGGGTGTAGATCCCAAACAGAACCAGATGAGGGAGACAGAGACTCTATAGAATACAGCACAGTAGAACAAAACACTCAAATAATGCCTGAATTACAAGTATATACCCAATACAAATCATCATTAAACTGCTAAACTATGCTGGTCAGTAACAATATAAATACATCATATGATACACACGAGACTGAACTGTTTAAACCATTTAACTTAGTTAATGTACCCATAATTGCAGAATATTACAGAGAACCGGCGCTGCATGGTCTCTATAGCATCTAAAGGCATATATTAAAGGGTTAGTTCTGAGGTTAATCTGAGCTTTCTGTCCCTCCATTGACAGCCAACGCAACTTCCACTTTCAATAAAACTGAGGTTAAACCACTGGAGTCACATGGATCACTTTAATGATGTCTTTACTACCTTTCAGGGGCTTGAAAGTGGTAGTTGTGTAGCTGTCAATGGAGGGACAGAAAGATCTCAGATTTCCTTAAAAAGAGCTTCATTTGTATTCCGAAGATGAACGAAAGTCTACCGGGTTTGGAATGACATGAGGGTGAGAAATTAATGACAGAATTAAAAAATGTAGGTGAACTATTCCTTTAAAAATTTCAGGATGTTTCACATCAGAACTTAAAAGAAAAAATGAAAACATCACTGAGATGTTAAAAAGTTACAATGAGAACATCACACATATGAGATGATTGTTGAACAGGTCAAGGCATCACGAATGATACATTACTTGGTTGTAAAAATTGTTGATATAAATTTGAGCAGATGAAGAGGTACATGGTAAAACTGTAGATAAAATTCACCATCAGATGGCGTCACACTTACAGGACAGATGTGTATTAGGCTATATGAGCAATTTTACGCAGATAATTTAATGTCCTTATTTATTGTGCAATTAAAATGAATTCAAAACAAAACATGAACTGAAAAGTAAAATAACTTTGTTTTTTTATTATCATTTTTAAATGAACTGTAATTTAATAACTACAAAAAAAAATGCGTTTCCGTAAGTCTACAGTTTATGTAGGCCTAATTTGGACTTGCATGAAAAGAAAAATGAAGGTTTCAGCTCTTTCTAACGTGTTGTTGAGTCACTTTTGTCCTCCATTTGGTCAAGAATCCATTCTGGAATGTCCCTGTGATGTAAAGATGCAGAGAAATGAAATACACTTCTATGCAAGACTGGAATTATTCATTTATAAAAGCCAACTATATTTAAACGCACACACACACACACACACACACACACACACACACACACACACACACACACACACACACACACACACACACACACACACACACACACACACACACACACAACGCTGACACATTTACAGTTTTAGCAGCAAACAACCTGTTAACTGTCAGTGTCCCACCAGTGGGAAGCTTAGTGCTCTTTTTTATTACCTTTGTTTCCTATCACATATCTTAATATTCATCTTAAATTAGGTATCATTCGAAAGCTTAAACTACGGTGGCCGAGAGAGCTCAACTAAAGAAAACACATGCAAATAGAAAAAAAAAAGCGAATTAAGAAAACGTGCTGCAAAAACTCTAAACGCACTCACAACGCTGAATACGTGTCTGTATTTGCAGCACATGTTATCAAACTGATGATGTTTTCTTTATTTGCTGGTGTTTTTTTCTATTTGCTTGTGTTTTCTTCAGTTGCACTTGCAGCACATTGAGTGATCTCAGTATTCATCTTGTTCAACTCAGACATTGCCTTACGATGAAAGCGGTAGTTCAGCGGTGTGCACCTCAGGATCTCTAGGGCTGAATCCGAATTGAGCGTACATCGGTTGTACACTCTTTATTGCACTAATTGCGGTGCATTATGGGATTGAATAAGTGCACTCAATAACATCCACTATGGTTTCGGACACCACTACAAATGACTGTCCCCTCAAATAATGCCCTTTTTGTGGGTATAGGGGGCGATTTCAGATTCAGCCTAGTACTTTCTCTCTTTGTTCAGTTTGTACGGCCTCATCAATACTTTGTGGAAGTTTATCCTGTGGTCCTGTTGCTAATATTAAAGACTTTTGATCCTTCATCTTCATACGCGTGTTTACAACAAACCGTGACACTTGGTGGCTATTTTTAGTAAGGCCTATAGCCAACTTTGGAACACAGCTTGGTTAGCATGTGGCTTTGATGTTTTAGCAATTTCAGAGTCCAAATTGTTTTGTAAAATATATATTTTTGCATAAAATAAGTTTAGTACAGAACATTTTCTTTACAGTAAACTTAAAGTAACTTTTTTTTTTTAAGTGTTTTTACTTCAGCAATCTTATTCCAAAGTGACATTTAACAGGTTTACACTAACTAAAAACTGAAATGGTACAAATAGATTTAATATTAATTTACAATGACTTTCATTTACTTTCACAAATTACTTTCAATTGCTCAAAACGTCATTAAGAAGGAGCAGGGTGTGTATGGATATGAACTCACAGCCTTCCAAGTTTCAAGTTCACAGAGCTGTAGATCCCGTCGTCCTCTGGATCCACTGACGATAAAGGCTGTGAATAAACATGATCAGCTTTAAGAGTTCTGTATCACAACCATTAGTCTGTAATTTCTGTGCTACAAATGTCACATAACAGAAATGCAAAAATAGTGATCATTTACAAAAAGGGGCAATGGGAAGCAGGGGTGCTGAGGATTTCCATTTAAGCATTTAGTAATTAATTTGTAATAAACATAATATAAATTGTATGTGGGCATTAAACCCAGTTCTTTCTAACTAGAATTCATTTCATTTAGCATGTGATGTTTTCTTTCTGGAAACTGGATAAGCCTATCCCAATCCTTCCTCTTGTGTCAGACATGAGCTGTAAATGATGTGAAGAAACTGTATCTCAAAATAGAAAATCCAAGTCCACCTTCAGTGTTCTGCAAGGTAGGCAAAAGTTTGTTGTGCTAATTTTAATTTCCTGTCGCTGTGCATGCACTTTTATTGTGTGACAGTGTAAACAACAGCTCAAAACCCTTTTATTTAAAGGCTAAATTTACTTCCCGTAGACAATTCCCATTGCATTACAATTGCAAGCAGTATCGATGATGTCACTAATGTTATGTGCAGTGAAATACGGTGTGTAATTTGTCTCGGTGTGTAATTTGTGTAACAAGTGTTCTTCTCACCAATACGCTTGTTGTGCGTCGTGGAGTTTGATGTGTTTTATAGACACAATATTGTTTCTTAATCAAATGTATTGACCCCCCTCCCCCAGCACCCCATCCTAAAACAAGTTTCCCTTTTGATTTGGACAAACAGGACGTCCCAGCCCAAACTGCAGTGTGACTCAGTCATTCAGAGCATTCAAAGACGACACTTACTGCCTTATGAAAGATCACAGAACTGTAAATCACCGTCACCAAACAGTCGTCCACTGAGGCCGAAGACTGTGAAGAAACACAACTGATGATCATTCATTTACACTCATCATCTCAGTAAATGTCTACAGAGAGGACTGATGACTTACAGTAGCGGCTGCTGTATTACTGTATTCTACTTACTGTATTACTGGTGGTGTTAAAATGTTCTTCTTCTCTAATGTGACCCCTCTCTGTCAGAGTGAGATATGAAGATTAAATATCATAATATTTTCCATAGACATTGTAAAAAAATAAATAAAATAAAAATAAAAACATAGAAGAAATAAGAAATGGTTCTTTTAAGAACTGTTCACTGAAAGGTTCTTTGGGGAACCAAAAATGTTCTTCTATGGTATTGTTGTGAAAAAAACAGATTTTGGAGCCTTTATTTTTAAGATTTCACAGTTAAAGTTGACAGGGTTTATGAATGGCATATACAAAAAATAAAATAAAATACTTGATTCTGATTGGTCAGTCGTATCATTTTGTTGTCAAATGTATGTGTATCATGATGCAAAACTAAATTTGACCCGTTTTTGTAATTGTGCTAGTTTGATGCCTCTCGAGTCACTTTACAGCCTCTTTCTTCTCACATACTGTAATGAAATAATTTAAACTCAAATCTATATACAGTATATTATGCCCATTTATTGATTTCTTTATTAAATAGCTGTAAATGAAGCACAATAATATACTGTCAGTCCTCCAGAAGTGTAAAGAGAAAACTCACCCGGCTTCTTTCTCAGCCTCCAGGTTACTATTACAATGAGAAAAACAAGCAGGAACAGCACAAGCGTCGCTACAAGACTCATGAGCAGAATCACATCATGCCTGTAGTGATGGAGAGACATATTTGTGTTTATCATACAGAACTATTCTCACTTTTAATGTGCAGCAAATTCATCTGTTAAAGCTTTGTTTCTAATTTAGAGATGCAATATAAGCAAATTCATTAATTTACATGCCTTAATAAATAGTTGTTTTGCTCATCCTGGCGGTGTATCTCTGTATTAATAGTCGCTGAGGCTGTTGTTAGAGATGGATGAGCTTCATTTCTGCAATTATTGTGTGTATTAACATTACATTATGTTGACATGTAATAGTTTGGTATGAATGACTGAATAACAATGTTCACACTTACATGCGTGTCTCAGGTCTTAAATCAGTAATCATAACTGCTGCCAACAACAGAAACAGAGAAACAAGTTTCTTAGTTTGATCAGAGTGTTATCATTAATGAACGAAGCTGTTTGTTATGGGAGCCCGTTTCAACCACATAAGGAAAAAACGAATGCTTTTGTAAATCATAATCGTGACTTTTGATGTCATAATTATGACTTTTTTTCTTATAATTTAGACTTATGTCATAATTTTCTGTTATAATTATGAATTAAGCATGATTTTATACATTTTCATACTTTTTAATGTAATTAAAAATGTTGTCGTAATTATGACTTTTTATGTTATAATTTTGACTTGTGTCATAATTCTGACATTTGATAGAATTTCAGCTTTTTGTATCACAATTATGACTTTTTATGTCATAATTTAGACTTTATCATAATTATGACTTTTTATGTCATAAATTCTACTTTTATGTCAAAAATATGATTTACTGAAGCATTATTTTTTTCCGTATCTGGCTGAAATGGGCTTCCATTGTATGCAGTGCATCTAAACAACGACTGTCTCCAGAGTATTTTTTTTTTTCTGATGGATAAATTATTACACATGTCATTTCACAATTGGTAATTAAACACATAAAAAAATATTTGATCTGATTAACCCAGTTCAGCTGCTCCTTACTGGTTATTATTTCATTCACACTTGTAGGATTTCTGTTTGCAGATGTCTGAGTTGTGCACCTGCAAAACAATGTAAAAAGAGAGAGAAAAATATGTTCACTCAAAAATGAAAGTACAATCGAGTCTTATCATCTCAAACCTGTCATCTGTATACTTATACTTTCTTTCTTCTGTGGAACACACAAAAAAGTAGGCTTGTATGCTCTTCTCCTGTACTACTTTCCTCAAAAAATACCCAATCAGTCCAAATTGTGAACAAATCATTTAGACCAGTTTTGGGAACAGGATCAAAAGGTTTTTGGGCTACAAAAGTATTTAGATGCATTTGATTCTTTTAAATGGTCAAAAGGTACACCTACTTGTCTGTCTCAGGGTCAGATGGTGTAGTTGTTGGAATATGTGTCACTGAAAGGAGAAAAACATGAAGATATTTTTAGGCCATTAAGAGTGTCACCATTTTTATAGCTGAACTGATTTGTGATCTTACCAGGTTTGGGTTCATTGACAGTGAGTTGAACAGGAGCCTGCAGATCTCCTACAGAGCAGAGGTACCATCCAGAATCACTGAGTCTCAGTCCAGTCATCAACACAGTGAAGGAGCTTCTCCCATCATCACTGATCTGGACTGATGGATTCTGGGATGTGTCAGTCCTCTTCCCAGTGTAACAGCTCTGATCTTTATATCTGCACCACTGCTTGAGTTTATCCTTATATCCAGAAGTGTAGAAACACTGGACACTGACATTATCACCTTCATGTCCAGATACACTGCTGCTCTTCACAGACACATCAGGAGCTGAACACAGTCAAAAAGACAATAAGATTTGTCCATCAATTGTCTTATTGGCTATAAAATGTAAATAGGCCTATCTAAATTCCCTTGATATTGATTTATTTGATATTTGTAAGTGTTTACTATATGGTTGGTAACACACTTTATTCAAAACTGGTTTTATTTTTAATAAACCGAAAAATGTGGAAGTTTGGTTCCTGTACTATAGAAAGTTAATTATTCAATTGATATACAGGAATGCTGTAAAATACTCAAAATTAACAACAACAACAAAAAATCTGTTTCTGTATTTAAAAAATGTCTCCTGCACTGATACCGCTTAACTGCTTTTTTAAACCACATTCAGCGAGTAATGTGATCCAGAACGAATCACTCTTATGAGACGGTTCTTTTCAGTGCATTAAAGAATAGGCTACAGAGCAACCAGTCCAACTCCAGAATGAATAGGCTTGTTTGAGAAGAGCAAAATCTGTGCAGAAACGATCACCGGTGATCACCGCGAAATGCATGCCAGTTAGAAATGTGTCCGAGTGTGGTCCTGTACCATAGACTGTATAAAAGGCTCTGATGTCCTGCTGACGAAGGCTATGTAAAAAAACTCTTGCGGAGGCGAGGCGGACGTGTCGGATTCTGCAGTTGATCTCCACCGACTGCACTGAGTAAAAGCACAATGGGAAACGATTTGCTGACGACACAGCTTAATGTTCATTGGTTTAAACAACCGTAATATATTGTTTTCTTTTACGATGTTTGATTTTAAAACCCTGATATCCTGCTTTTATGTGTATTAATGACGTGTGACTATTCCTAAAGTTTCTGACAGTGCGATTTCTCTATGTGATTGTTGTCATATTTAGGTCTGTAAAAATAAATAAAAACATGTCTTTTAAATGGAAATAAATAACAAGTACTTTGGGTGTCTCGTTCATCATATTTATTTTCATATAAAAGCAACAGAACTTAAGCAACAGTTTATCAGCAACAAAGCGCACGAGTGTGAATCCCGCGATATCCACCCTTGATATCAAAGGTGTCTGATCCACTACGAGAAGTTTTATCTTTAAGATGTGTGTGTCATCATATGGACAGTAAAAGAGCACACAACGGAAATGATGAACCCGGCTGGGACGTGCTTATTGCTGGTGAGCATCCCTATGCCCTACTCCCTTCAAGTGGGGACTTTGGAGTGAGACACTTGTGTGCCATTATGTAGTGTTGCCACTTGGCGAAGGGAGCAACGAAAGACAACGTAATTTCCTCATTATTTTCACTTGGGATGTTCCTATGATAATGCAGATGGTGTCCATCAGCTGAATAGGCTGTTCTTACAACAGAAATTTCTTATTATTGCTGTTAACATTACTGTTGCAAATATACATTTTATACAAAAAAGTTTTAGATGTTATATATCTGTGTGTGAGTGAGTGCCTCAACTTTAAAACTTGCCATCTCATCTTTGGACCCTGCATTTCCTAACATTTCTTATGAAACTTATTTAAACATAACCTGACAAAATGTGTACAATGTAAGTGATGTATAGATTAATATCTTACCCCGATGTTCTATTTCTCTATCTTTTTTATTGCAGCTCATTGTTAACTCTTTTCTCATTTGTGTTCTGATGACATTGAACATATTGTTAATGCATTTTGTATATTAAATACAAAGTTGTTTGTCATAAACATGTCATCTCTGTATGTTTTGCCCAAAAAAAAAAACAAAAAAAAAGAAAGAAAGAAAGAAAGAAAGAAAAGAAAAGAAAAGTTGTGCACTTTTGCACAGTATTTCTGTATTTGCTTGTATTGTGAGTATTTGGAGCACAGTGTGTTTAAAAAAAATTATGAAGATGTTTTATTAATTTGCAGCGTTTTTTTTTCCAATTTGCATGTGTTTTATTCAGTTGCATTGTGCTCTCTGCCACCGTAGGGCCTCCACTCAAGGGTAGAATATGATGAACAAATCTAAAAATGTTCCACATATGGTTGAAAATACCATCATTGGCCTATAGAGAGAGATAACATTCTGAGAGTTAAGACTATAAAAGAGGAAGGACGCCCTCCCTTCACTGTCACACTGCAGCCACTCTGTGTGACTGTATGACTGCTGGCCTTTACTTAAGAGAAAATAAAATTAGTCAATTTGTCTCTTATTCAGAATAGTTTATTTGTTTATTTGCCATCTCGTCTATCTTGCCTGCACTTTTTTTCACTCCCCATCACTGTAGCCGCCTATACTCTTGCCTATATTTCAAACGAGCCTTATGACTTTACGAGTCGGTTCTTTTTATTAAGTTAAAAGGCTTGTTCACACTGAAGCGGCGCTGCACAGACCGATCGGTGTATGACATGAATGCACAGCGAGAGCGATTAGCAGACGACACTGTATGCTTTTGAATCGCTCTCGCGGTACTTTGATGTCATACACCGATCGGTCTGTGCAGCGCCGCTTCAAGTCGAACAAGCCTAAAACATACAGCAGAACCAATGTTGTCCGATAGTTGGCTAACAACGGCTGTGTCCCAATTCAAAGACTGGATCATTCAAAGGCCACGAAGGTCGGACTGAACGTTGTTAAATGGGACGGTCTAGCCGGAGGATTGTTCTTGTCGCCAACTGTGACAGCTGTCGTTGATGAGTGGCAGTAACGTTTGTACTGGACTTTTTGAAAGTTATATTAAACTCTCTTAAAGGGGTTCACAAACTGACTACATATCACCATTGTCCATTTCTATGATAAAGAGTATATAGGCTAATAAATCTGTAAACTAGTAGGCTAATATGAGTCAAATTTGGAATCACTTTCAATCTTTTTTTTAAAGTATTTATTTTATTTTATATGTATCATTAGAAATTTGAGTAAGTTGAAACCCAATACTTTAAAGGTGTAATTCGGTTTGCTTGTGTGTACAGAGATACATATTATAACCCAACAACACTTAACCTACCTTTTACATTATTTACAATGTTATTTATAGCTTCATTATTTCATTTTTATATTGTATTATATTATATTTATAATAAATATATAACCCAACAACAACACTTACCTTTTATATTATGTATAACGTTATTTAAAGGTTCATTATTTCATATTTATATTATAGCCTATTTTATTTTAATAAATTGCATTGTCAGAAAAAAACTGTAATTCGTAAATCGTAATTTGGAAAGAAGTTTTTTTTTACCTGATTGGACCGTCAGATACAAATAATAACCAGCGTCTACAGTGCCATAGCCACCAATCTCCACAGCGCACCAGTAATATCCAGAGATCTCCAGTTTGTCCCATCGCACTGTAAAAATATTCTGGTCTGGATAATCAGTGATGGAATATTTTCCTGTCTCTCCTGCATATGGCAATATACGGCAAGTGCCCCAATCTCCCCCCCAACACAAATATTTGCGGTTTTCTTTATGTTGTTTATCATACACACATGGAATAATGCCAGATGATCCAGATTTCACTGCTATATTAAGTTTCAGTGTATTAACTCTAGCACCACCTGTAGACAAGAATAAACGTAGGGGAGAAAACATAAAACACAAACTGCACATGATGTATATAGAAGAATTACATCTTTAACTATTTAACAAATGTAACAACAGACTGTACAATGGTTTAGTAATACTTTAAACAAAATTATATATATATAAATTTTTACCTGAGATGTAAAGTAAAATCCCAGAGAGAATCAGAAGGTAAATCATGTCTATAGTGGAGTGTGTGTGTATGAGAGGAGCTGGTCACTTCTTGAAGTGTCTCTGTTTCCTCCTGTTTCCGTATCAGAGCAGAAATATCGCCTGAAACCACATAAGCGTCAGCAAGTGAGCAAAGTAGCAGCAGCAAACTCAAACTATCCACAACACAACAATCAACATTTTACTGATGGCTAATTTGATTTGTGAACAGGTTAAAGCATGTTAAAAGATACTGTAGTAGTGGTATAATCTGAATAAGCAGATTCTCTTGTTCAATTTGATATAAAACATTTACTCAAAAATACTAAATAAAACACTTTTTCACCCACAATTACTGAACAAAATGTTGCATTATTCAACTCACCATTTTGAGAAAACTGTGAAAGTGATTAAAACAAACTGTTATGTTTAATTGTTATTTAGTTTTTTAATCATGGGTTTTACAATATATATATTTCAAATATTACAACACTAAATATTTCAAAACACAATTCATAGCAAAGAATATGGGAAATTATATTAAAGTTTGAGATAAAAAATATTGCATCCATCCCCAGTGTCTCATATTTCCTTAAAATAATTCACAAAGTATTCAAGAATATAAAAAAATGTGTTGTGGCTACATTGGTTCCTGTAGTGAGTGTGCAAGTAAAATAATAATGTGTGAGTGTGAATCTGTGGCCTTTGGACAGAAACCAACCACAAAAACACACGAGTCAGTAAAGAAGCAACACATTCACACAGAGACTGACCTCAGCTCCACTGGCACTGTTCACCACATGGACATCAGATACAGTGTGATACATACAGAATATGGGCAGACAAAAAAACTGATGTCTCTGTTGACGGCCATTCAAAATCAAAAAGTAGTGTATATCCAGAATATATAGCAACATACTATATAGACGACAGACCAGGGATGGTTGTAACATTTTTGACATTTCTGTCTGTGTCTTGGAGTTTTTTTTAAGCCAGTTCAAAATGTGATTCAGGAACTAGTTACAAGTGTCAGCTATTAAATGACATGGCTGTTATCTTTGCAGCACAAACAGAAAAATGTGTGGCTTAGTTTCAAATGAGGAGTGAAATGTTACAATACATAGTCCGGGTTAGTTGAAACATACCCAGAGGTGAGATGTAACATTATGATATTCACCGGGGCGATATGTAACATTAGGAAATTTAAAAAATCTATATTTTGAAAGCTTTTTATTCAACACAGGCTTTTTAACATAATTAGTGTGTGTGTGTGTGTGTGTGTGTGTGTGTGTGTGTGCGTGTGCGTGTGTGTGTGTGTGTGTGTGTGTGTGTGTGTGTGTGTGTGTGTGTGTGTGTGTGTGACAAAACTGAATAAAATGAGAAAATGTGCACCAGCTTCAACAATTGAACACTATTTGTGTGTTTGTGTGTGTTGTTCCTAGTTGGAAAAATTGGAAGAGTTAACATGTGTTAACACACACACACACACACACACACACACACACACACACACACACACACACACACGTTAGGTTTCAGTATCTTTAGCCCTGTTTACAGCTGGTATTAAGATGTGTTTCGGTCGATCGGATCACAAGTGGACGAGGGAGAGTAGACGGTCCGTTGAACAAGCGTCTGGATGCAGTCTCAGGATAAAGACTTGATGCTTGATGACTTGATACTTGAGTCAATGGTGTTAAAGTTGCAATCAGTTTCTTCCATGTTAAACAAAGAAATGATGATGAACTTGCAATCTTAGTTTGACTCTCTAACGGTTGAGGAAGTTACACATGTCTTGATGTGTTGAGGCCTGTGTCTTGATGTGGTGTGTGAGCTCTGAGGCCGGGTGAGATCATACTCGAACAGCAACCAGAAGACGCAGAGAAGAGAGAAGGAGAGAGGACACTCCGACAGTGGCCTTTAACTCTTCAGTGAGCCAATAGGAACTTAACCCATCACAGAAAACCTTATGCATTTTTACATTATCAATGTCAAAATTTGACACAATTTTATATCTGTGTGGGGACATATGGAGAACGAACACACACATGGGTTTCCATGTTTTATGGGGGGTTTCCATAGACATAATGATTTTTATACTGTCCAAACTGTATATTCAATCCCCTAACCCAAAACAATCCTACACATCTCAGAAAACCTACAGCATTTTTACATTTTCAAAAAACATAATTTAGTATGATTTATAAGCTGATTTACTCATGGGGTCCAAAAACAATGTCCCCACAAGAAAAAAAATGTCTGGTATTTTCGGGTACACTTTGTGCTCATAACATACCTAAACCACACACACACACACACACACTCTGAAAAGTCCACAGAGGAAAGGAGTCAAAAGATTGTTTGAACTACAAAATACTTTTATTTTTTTTATTTTAAAATGTACATGTTTGTAAAAATGCAAATGGAAACAAACAGAATACTATACAAAGGTATTTTTTTAAAGTGAAGAAATGATACGCACACAAATATATACCTACAAATTATATAAATACTGTTAAAAAAGACTATCACATTTCAAAGAAGGCTAGTTATGAACTCGACTAATAGATTCATTTACGGTCCGTATAACGCTGTTCATATGGGTCCTTTTGAGAAAATAGGGCAGGGAGGGGGATCAAGCAAACCTAAAGTTAACTTAATGTGTTTGTGATCTGTTAGATGTTCATGTAAAGCATGCCTAAAAAAACAGCTCTTGTGACAGTTAGTCCTATTCTGTTCCTGTGTTATTCTCACTGTTGGTGTCAGTGATTAATGACACCTCTCTATGTGGATCTTATCATTTGTTAACCCGTGTAAAGAGTATCAGTCGCTTTGGCTCAATTCTCAAATGAGATATTTTTCTCTCTTAAAACAATAAGTTCAGATCTCTGAACAATTACTTTCTTGTTCATGTTAGATTTCAAATTCTTTTGCATTTAAGCAAATTAAACACGTTTTGACGTAAAAAAAAGTACAAAATATATACAGTAATACTGTTAAAAAAGACATCCCATTTCAAGAGACAAAGAAGGCTAGTTATGAACTCGCCAAATAGATTTATTTACGGTCTGTATAGCGCTTTTTAATTGAAACCTTGCATCTGTTCATATGGGTCCTTTTTTTTTTTTAAATAGGGGAAGGAGGGGGATCAAGCAAACGTAAAGTTAACTTAAAGGGTTAGTTCACCCAAAAATGAAAATTCTGTCAGTAATTACTCACCCTCATGTTGTTCCAACCCCGTAAGACCTTCGTTCATCTTCGGAACACAAATTAAGATATTTTTGATTAAATCTGAGAGCTGTCTCACTCCTCCATAGGCTTCTAAGACACTATAACTGGCTGGCCCAGAAAATGCATTAAAGAATTCTTTAATATAGTCCAAGTGACTACAGTGGCTCAATCTTAAGTTTATAAAGCGACGAGAATACTTTTTGTGCAAAAAAAATAAAAAAATAAAAGACTTTATTCCACTATTCATTTCCTTCTCTCTGGGCCTCGAGTCTTTTCACGTAGTGTAATAGCGTAGCGCTTCTGTGTTGTGCATCCATCAAAAATATCTTAATTTGTGTTACGAAGATGAACGAAGGTCTTACGGGGTTGGAACAACATGAGGGTGAGTAATTACTGACAGAATTTTCATTTTTGGGTGAACTAACCCTTTAATGTGTTTGTGATCTGTTAGATGTTCATGTAAAGCAAGCCTAAAAAAACTACTCTTGTGATAGTTAGTCCTATTCTATTCAGATGAACGACGTGTAAAAAAGTACAAAATATATAACACTGTTAAAAAAGACATCCCATTTCAAGAGACAAAGAAGGCTAGTTATGAACTCGCCAAATAGATTTATTTACAGTCTGTATAGTGCTTTTTTCTTAAAACCTTGCATCTGTTCATATGGGTCCTTTTTATAAAAAAAATAGGGGAAGGAGGGGGATCAAGCAAACGTAAAGTTAACTTAATGTGTTTATATCTGTGGATCTGTTAGATGTTCATAATTTAAATCATGTAAAGCAAGCCAAAAAAAAAGCCTTCTGTTCCTGTGTTATCCTCAATGTTGCTGTTAGTGTGGAGCCACAGTGCTGTATATTGTTCCTCCTGCTGGAGGCTTCTGGAAGTGCGAGATCATTTTCAATATACTGCCACCGGTACAATTAATACTGCACATGAAATAATATATTTCTGTAAAACTTACTGCGTCACTCACAGGAGCATCACCAATAGTACTGTAGGTTACGTCCTTGTTGGGATCCTGTGGAGAAAGGGATCGTAATTGAAAATTATATATATTCATGAAATCTTACTCTTAAAATGTCATATTTCTGAGACATCGTGTTAGTAGTATGTCTGGTTTACTTACTCTTGGTTCATCATCTATGGTGTTGTATATCACAGGATCTTCTTCAGGTTTAGAGATCTGCATTTCACACAAACACACAGAAAACAATAAGGAAAAAGAAATATCGAGATATCAACACATGACATCTTATATAGGTTTTCTTTTCTCGTATTTCACTCTAAAAAGTTTTTGACTGGCCTGGAGATTAATGTGTTATGGGGATCGTTGCATCTGGCTCAATTCTCAAATGAGATTAGTTTTTTTCAGTTTTTTTTAAAACAATAAGTTCAGATCTCTGAACAGTTATTTACTTGTTCATGGCAGATTTTAAATTCTTATTCATTTAAAGGATTAGTTCACTTTAAAAAAAAACTTTTGCTGATAATTTACTCACCGAGTCAGGAAGTACCGAGTCAGTGTTTACAAATGTGCAGAAGGAGAACCATATACACATATTCAAATGTCTTAGTGTCAGTTTATCGTTTAAAATGCCCATTTCGTGTGCGTATCGGTGTTTTAATATTAAAAAGCCTAAAAGAACATTTTCGTCAGGACAGAAAAGCGTGACCTTTTCAACGTAATTACGTATTACATGACGTCACGAACACGCATCACAGAACAGAGCAAGGCGAGCATTTGTGCTTATAAAACTTAAACTTTTTTATTTATTTTTTAAATGACCGATCGTTTCGCTAGATAAGACCCTTATTCATCGTCTGGTATCGTTTAAAGCCCTTTGAAGCTGCACTGAAACTGTCATTTGGACTTTGAGCCGTTTGGGGCCCATTGAAGTCCATTATATGGATAAAAATCCTGGAATGTTTTCATCAAAAACCTTAATTTCTTTTCGACTGAAGAAAGAAAGACATGGACATATTGGATGACATGGGGGTGAGTAAATTATCAGCAAAAGTTTCAAGTTTCAGATTCACTCCAAACTTAGCCCACAATCTGTATGAATTCAAAACTGCTTTTTTGCACCCTTGAAGGGCACTTCGGGAAGGGGACGCCATTTGTAGCAGCGTTCCAAACGAAAGTGAACAACTGAATCCCTTCACGAGCCCTTCCACAAGTCCGTTAGCAAAGGCAACTGTTGCGATGGTCACTTCAAGGAAGTAATTGAATCGTTTATGGTCATGTGACCCAGGGTGACAAGTCATTTTAAATCTAGAAATGGCGGGGGAGTTGGAGTTAATGTATAAAATAGAATGATTCAAGTTGTTTTGTTGTGATATTGCTATTACACACATTTTCATGTATTTCATATTAAGTTTAAAAAAGTTTCAAGTTCTTGTTTAGAAAAGTCGTGAAAATGCTATCGTGGATTTTTTATTTTGCTATTAGAGTAAATTCGAATAGAAAAATTCTATTTGCTGTCATCTCCCATGACAACTTCTGCTTGTGAGAAACACGGAAATATGATTAGGGTCCATTATGGGAACATTACTTTTGACTGAATTCTAAGAATGATGTATTAATAATGTAATAATGTATTCTCAGAACTTTGGCTAATGTTCTGGCAAAGTTCACTCAAAGTTATAAACAAACGTTCCTACAGTGTGTTAATAGAATGCTAATATTCTTTAATAGGCTAATGTTCTCAAAACTTGTAGAATAATAATGTATAATGTTTTTGAGCGAAAGTTTTGAGAATATTATTAAAGAATATTAACATTCTATTAACATACTGTAGAACGTTTGTTTATAACTTTGAATGAACTTTGCCAGAACATTAGCCAAAGTTCTAACGTTCCTTGTTAGCTGGGATATTTTTTCGGTGTTCAAGTTTAACTTTTTTCCCAGTAAACGTTTAACTATATTGTTTACTATCTGTTTCTATTCAGCTCAGTGCGATACACAAAAGCATCAAGATACACAAAAATGACATTCTTGCATAGTATAGAAAGAAGTGAGTGTCAACAGAATAAAGAATTGAACAAAAACGAAAAACTGTATACACTGATATTGTCATGAACATTTTCATAACTAGATGCTTGTAAATTAAAGGACTTACTGCGTCAATGGTTCCGCTGTCGTTTCTCTCTCTGTTTTGGTGTTTATCTTGCTCTTTATTTTAAAAAGGGGAAACAATAATATGACATTAACAGAGTTTATGTAGATGTGCTGTTGAAATAAATGATAACATGACATGAAATGAACTTTAAAAAGAATTAAGAATGGAGTGCAGGTCAAACTGACTGGGTCTCTGTTTCCGTCTCCAGGTGAAAACACCGACCAGAATCAACAGCAGCAAAAGTGCAGCTGAAACTGGAAGCCACACAGTCAGAAGATCTTTATCTCTGTGGGAAACAAGAAAACACTTTAAAATCGGTTCATTCAAAAACGCTCAGAAAGAGTTGTGGAGCTAGTTCAGCTGAATAAAAGCACCAGAAAACAAGGCATCTGAACTAAATTTCCACCTGGCCATTAAACTGTAATGCATTTCAGGCTAATAGTCTTAGAATTAGTTTAAACTTATTCTATTTTATTTTAATTTTAAACAATACAGATGTATTAGGCCTACTTTTGTTCTTGAATGCCTTCAGCTGTAGTATTATTATTGTTTCCTGTTTCACTTCTGCAAAGATAGAAAAAAAAAGAAAGAAAAATCACTAGGGCAATAAGGAAATTATTATGTAAGCATTAAAGACAAATAAATTGAGGAAGTAGAGCACTGATGACAAAACAGCCAAATATAGAATAATTATATGAATATTTTAATGAGAAACAGTTCAATACTAACGAGTCTCTCTGATTGTCTTTGGCTCCGTTTACTGTCAAAAGTAGAAAGCAAAGCAATTTTAGTTGAAAAAGTAGAAAAAAAGTAGAAAAATATTTCTTAATGAAATATTGTACCTGGTTCTGCCTCGGTTACAGTGAGATGAACAGGATTCAGTGCCTCTCCAGCAGAGCAGAAGTACCATCCAGAATCACTGAGTCTCAGTCCAGTCATCAACACAGTGAAGGAGCTTCTCCCATCATCACTGATCTGGACTGATGAATTCTGGGATGTGTCAGTCCTCTTCTCAGTGTAACAGCTCTGATCTTTATATCTGCACCACTGTTTGGTTTTTTTCTGATATTCAGAAGTGTAGAAACACTGGACACTGACATTATCACCTTCATGTCCAGATACACTGCTGTTCATCACAGACACATCAGGAGCTGAAAACAGAGTCATTTGAGATTATTAAATACAAACAGTATGTGTGAAGTCAGAGAATTTGACATTAGAATGTGATTAAAATAATTACAAAATCTCATACCAGACTGAACCTGGAGATGAAGCTCATATGTGACATTCTGTTTTCCTTCAGTCTCCACACTACAATAATAACCCCCATTATGTTTTGAGCTCTGCAGGTTTCTCATAGTCACAGTAAAGAGACTCTGATCAGGATGATCGATTACTGACAGATTCTCCTCTGTTGTGTTTGTGTATGCACGATTAAATGGAGGGGTTCCTGAGAACCAGTATTTCTTCTGCGGTGGGTTTTTCTCATCATAATGACATGGGATGGTGACAGATCCTCCAGTCTTAACAGTTACGGTGTGATTTGACCCACCGCTGAAGCATTCAACACCTACACAAACAACACACAAACCGTTATTATGTCCAGGATTAACAATAATTCACTCCTTAATTTGTTCTATCTTCACATAAAACACAGTAAACACAACATAAACATCTGAGCATAAAATCTGTCATTCCAAAATGATAAACAGGATCCATTAGAAACAAAGACAGCACAACATTTAATACTCACCTAAAATGAGCCAAAACCCGATTGAAATGTAGAACACTTTTTCCTTCGCGTATGTGGCCATTGTGAAAGTCTCTCTTCCTGTATCTTGAGTTGTCTAACTGTGTCTGTAGTGACTGCTACACTTCCCTTTTCTTCATATAACACTCAAACGTCTTGCGCCATCTGGTTGTATGCAGTGAGGATAGACTCTAGATTTCAAGTTATGTTCTTGTCACACTTTCATTTACATCTCTGTTTCAGTCTGGGATTGCAGTTAGTAATAGTAACACACTCATTTTTATCAATCACAAATAATTTATGATGACACTTTACCAGCACCAATCTCCATTTATCTGCCTGAGAACATGATGTGTGATCGTTTCGCTTTTTGAGTAATTACAACAAAGAAATTAACAATATTTTATTTTGGATATCCAACTTTTTCCAAATGCAATCAAAAGTTTTGGTTCTTCTGAATTTAGATAACATCTGTTTGATTTTTATGTTGACTACAAGTTAATGCTACACTATGAAACTTTTGCCCCTCTAGCGGTTACAAAATTAAACCACATGCGTCTTGCGGAATCTTTTTATTTTTTATTAGTTGTGATTCATCTCTGCTCATCTGTGTGGATGAATGTGGTTCACGGCACAGCTGTACACAATGGAAACAAGTGGCGTTCACTGCAGAGCCAAATGACGTCCAGCTCCCCTCTCTGGACATCATGGGTGGAGTTTGACATTATTCCGGTTTAGGGATAGGGTTATGGGTAGGGATAGAGTGTGGCGGGATCTTCAAGCTCCACACATTGGGTCTGCAGTGAGCAGCTTCTCAATGAAAATACAAAAAAAGTAATTAAAGTTAGACATAACGAATGCTTGTCTGATATTGTCAAACATTTATAATAAACTCATGCTACCGTTAGAGAGTTACACATCTATACCTATCAGTTCAATAAAATATCTTACCAGTACGAAACACTGTAGTTATCCATCGCACTGTAACATTGGCTAATGAAATTACATTATATCCCATTTTGTTTGCTAAAATTCAGTCTTTTTAAACGAGTGATTGATTATTGAATCATAGGAGTCGGACTACACTGGTGGCATCATAGTTATCTATACGGATGGCTCTGTCTGATTTTATTCACTTATTCACTTAATATGTGCAGTCTGAAATTAAAAATAGGTAATTAAGACGAATTTACAGCGTAACTTTCGGTAGTGTACCTATAAAGTACTTACATGTTAGTATAAGGGAACAATATGTAATGTTTTGGGAATAAAAAGTGTAACAACCAGGAGTATTAACAAATTATTTATACTGTTAATGTATGCTGTTTTATTTATACAGTTATTATTATTTATACTCTAAGTATTTTAGGACTAAGGGTAAACTTATTCTACTATTATGATACAACAATCTTACATTTGGGAGCAATTTAGCGAACACAACATACACTGCATACCTTTTTGTAATAATAGTGTACCAATACATACAGTATAGGCTTTTTTTTTAAATCACAGGGTATACATATCTGTGCATTTATACAGTAAGTTATTTATTTATTTATTTTTTGATTGCAAAAGTGCAGATGTTTTAGTTTGGGCTTACGTTACAAGGCAAGTAAAATATTCTCTTGTTACATGTAGTTACAGGGTAAGTGTGACATAGTGGGCTGTAAATTAAAGTGGTGTTTGTTACCCTCTTTTTCCATGTTACAGTGTAAGTATATAATACACAAATTCTAATATCACTGACTCAGAAACCTTTATTTGGAAAAACACATATTGTTCCCTTATACTGACATGTAAGTACATTATAGGTAGCCTACACTATAATTTCCGAAAGTATCAGCACAAACACTTCATACCAACTTTCCATCACGATGGTGGAGGGGTGATAATTTGGGCTTCTTGCAGTCTTTGAGTCGAACTCCTCTGGGTACCAATGTGAGCGCATTTGTCCGAAAGCTAAAGCTTGATAGCCAAAATTGGGTCATCCAACAGGACAATGATCCCAAGCTCACCAGCAAATCTACAGCAGAATAACTGAAAAGCAGAGAATCAAAGAGTTGCATTGGCCCAGTCAGAGTCCAGACCTCAACCTGACTAAAATGCTGTGGCGGGACCATTAGAGAGATGTGTATAAACAGATGCTTACAAACCTCAATGAACTGAAGCAACGTTGTAAAGAAGAGCGGGCCAAAATTCCTCCAGAACAATGTGAGACACTGATAAAGTTATACAGAAAATGATAACTTCAAGTAATTGATGCTAAGGTGGTTCTATAACTGAATTATAGGGTGTACTTAGTTTGTCACACATGGCTTCTCCATTTTGGCTTTGTAGTTTACACGGTGTAACGAGTTAGCTCAAAGAAATATTAATAATCAATCATAACTTGTTATGAATATTTGGATCAGTTTATGGAATTAACTTAATGTAGTAAAATTAATATTACAATCAACCCACCTGTTCATCCCGTGAACACTCAACGTTAATTGTTGATTAATTCTAAGAAATATTCATTTCCGGGGAGGGAAATGTCTTTCTTATTGTACAGTACTACTAAGAGCCTATAGTCAAAATCTAAATCGTAAAGTAAACTAAACCAAAACTAAACTAAAGTAAACACAAGTTTTATTAACTAAATCATAAACATAACTAATCTAAACACACATACAAACATGCATAGGTAATTGCGTTCACATGTGGCAGTCACTGTGTAATTCATGGGACATACAACACTGGTTGAAGGTTTTCTCTCTCTCTCAATGAGCAATTTGTCTCTAATAAAGCCTGAGAAAGGCCCCACCTCTCCGGGTTTGCTTGACCAATGAGAAAGGTGGAATTTCCAAGCGGGAAAATTCCTCTGTGGTTGATTTATGAATCTTTGTTTTAAGCGTGCTTATTTGCATGTGCAGCTGGATTGGTTTCTGATAAAGAAACTAAGAAAGATTCTTGAAATAATAATAATATGTTGTGCAGCTATCGGCATATCATGTACACAATCATTTAAATCTTCAAAGTATCAATTTATAGAGACCAAACATGGTGAGGTTACATTGACCGTTGGCTCTATCATAAAATACACAGTATAAAAAAATAAAATAAAAATTAAAAGACACTACACAAGACAGTAAATCATTCACACAATTTTCTGGGATGCATGTGCATTTATAGATCAGTTTGTCTATAAATGAATGCAGCAAAGTCTGTTTTGAGGTCTGTTTCTGTCTTCCCTATATGGTCTCTGCCTTGACCACATGACCACATTTTTAACAGCAACTTATCTGATCGTAGTCATGGTTACCAAGACCCTTCTTGCCCTTGTTGGGGGGATGGGACCATAGATCCCAGAGTGAGTTTTAAAGATTATTTGTTAGATATAACAAATAATTGTGTCTGATTTGTCTCAGTCGCTACAATGGAAATGATAACGGTATCAATAAAAAAAAAAACGTACACTTTGAAACCCATTTTCTAAAGTTTGCATTTTCAGGCCCACAAAATGCCTGTGTCGTGTAAATGAACGGGCAAAACACACAAAAAGTTTTTTGCTGAAAAAGGTGTCATGTAACGAGCCCTCAGATAGTATCCTTGTATTGTATCCTCCAATGTATCCTTAATTGCACGGAAAACGAAAAGGACACATTTGAAGGAGCATTCGGATTGGGACAGTCTTCATTGCGCCGAGGTGACACAGGCCTCTAAATTGGGACGCAGCTATAGTGGTTGCTCAGTACAACTTACAAGCATCAACTGTGGTTAATTTACTGCAAGGCAAGCAGAGTGAGGGAGAAAGACAGAAAGCACATGGCAAAAACACACCACACATGGTAAAATACACAGCTAAAAACAAATGCATATTATACTTTCTCAGATCTTAACAATGCTATGATTGACTATATGTCCCTGTTGGATATAAAAGTAGTACTATAATATTTTGAAAGAATGATTAGATCTTTTTTTTTTTGCATTTTGCATTTTGAAATGTAGGGTTGGTATATGAATGAACAAAATGTGGTGTTGTTGAGTTAAGAGATTAGAACAAGTACTTTAAGTATTGGTAAACGATTGTTAGCAATTGTAAAAAAATAAAATAAAATAAAAAATAAATAAATAAATGTAGATACAGATTCAGACAGTAGGAAAAGATCAATACTGTAGTACAATAAAATACAATGAACCTTTGTATTTATACATTACATTTATTTTTTAAGAAATATGTTATATAAACTGAAAATTCATAGTTGCTTTGTTCATTTTTACACAATCTATTATGTCTTCCCCTAACACTACCACACATTCCTCCTATTGCTCTTCCACGACAATTCGAGAATTTAGCCAAAGTGTTTGAGAAAAACTGTATTTTCAAAAGTGCTCTCAGTCCAGTCATTCTCACTGTTAGTGTGGAGCCGCAGTGCTGTATATTGCTCCTCCTGCTGGAGGCTTCTGGAAGTGCGAGATCATTTTCAATATATTGCCAGTAATGGTACAATAAATCCATGGAATAATATATTTTTGTAAAACTTACTGCTTTACCCCCAGGAGCATCACCAATAAAACTGTAGGTTATGTATTTGTTGGGATCCTGTGGAGAATGGGATTGTAATTAAATATGATATATTTATGAAAACTTACTCTTAATATGTCATATTTCTATATTTTTGTAAAACTTACTGCTTTACTTTCAGGAGCATCACCAATAAAACTGTAGGTTATGTCTTTGTTGGGATCCTGTGGAGAATGGGATTGTAATTAAACATGATATATTTATGAAAACTTACTCTTAATATGTCATATTTCTGAGCCATTGTGTTAGTGGTATGTCTGGTTTACTTACACTTGAGCGTTCATCATTTATAGTGCTGTATATTGCAGGTTCTTCAGGTTCACAGTATATCTGCATTTTACACAAACACACAGAAAATAAGAAAAACGATACATCAAGAAATCAACATGGCCAACCCAATGTAATGGTGTGAGAAATAAGGTACAAAAAATAATAATAAAAAATAAAACGCTCTAAAAAGTTTTGGATTGGTCTCGAGTTTAATGACACCTCTCTATGTGGATTGTATTTTATTCTAATTCAACTGTGCAGTTTTGCACAGTTTTGTAAGTGTTTTTAAGGGAACATTGCATTTTATCATTTTGCAAACATTTGCAAACAACGTTACTTTTGAATGTTCTCTGAACTTTCTGAAACAAGTAGTAATATTTCAGAAATAAAACGTTCCATGACCGATGTATAAATAATATTTTTGTGCTAACATTTTGTGAACATTATTAACTCTGAAAGAATTTTCTATTAACATTAAAAGAACGTTTGTTTAGAGAACATGCTTGTTAGCCAAAGTTCTGAGAACTTTCCTTTTTAGCTGGGATATTCTTTCTGTGTGCTGCTTTATTGATTAATAAACGTTTACTTTTGAAATCTGTATCTAACATGCTCAGTGTGATCCACAATAACATTTAGCTGAACAAAACTGACATTCTAGCATAGTACAGTAAGAAGTCAGTGTCAACAAAAAAGTAGAACAAAAAAGACATTTGTATATTGCAAATATTCCAGTGTTGACTGACATGGTGAAAAAAACAAAAACATCTAAACTTTTTGACCAGCATGGTTCACACAATGGAAAATAATTTCTTCATTTTGGTGGCACTGGCCAATTTACATACACAATAGTTTTGAAGTTATTAAATTTTGCAGACATGCAATAGGGTTTTGATTTCCCATAAATATAGAATAGTAAGACTAAAAACGAGCCAAAGTGATTGGGAAAACTGTAAAAATACACAGATATTGTCATACTGTCACAGGTTGTGAGGGAGAGACTAAACACACAACGAAGATTCATGACGAAATCAAATCAGTGACCACGACGACCAACAAGGCAGGGAGAAACGGTGAATGAAAACAAACGAGTATTTTATGGTGTGACAGTACGCCCCCTCCCGGAAGGTGTGTCCTTGCGCCGTAGAAAGGAGGAGCATGAGGCGAAACCGGCAGAGGATACATGAGGAGGTTCTGGAGAAGGACGGCTGACCGGGAGGAGACAGAACTGAAGGTGGTGAAAGTCAGGAAGGAGCCTTGAGCAGGGGCATGATGGCAGGTGCCCAGGCCACAGCCAGAACTGTGCTCCATAGTGGCGTCGACGGAGACAAGAACCATGGTGGTAGAACCATGGCGCTAGAGAGCCCACCACATAGCCGAAGATCCGAGGCGATGGAGCGACACCGAAGACCGTGGCACCCCAGCAACAACCTCACACTATGACAGAGCAGATCCAGAGGACAGAGGGCGAGCTGGGGTGACCGAGGGCGGTGACGGAGCCTGAGGGACGACTGAGTGTACCGTAGTCAAAGGGGTGGAGGGCCGAAGCGCAGCGGACGGCATGCAAGGTCTGACCCAGGTGGAGCCGACTAAGTGAGGGAGCTCGGCGAGGCCGAATGGCAGATGGTCCTCTCTGGAATGGTGGGCGGTAGGAGCGCAGGAGCAGGGAAGTCAGGGAGACGGTGGGCTCAAACTGCTTTCTTCCGACCGACGGGTTCTGGCTGGGCACTGGGTTTGGAGTGGGGCTGGTGACGTCATCAAAGGTGAGGAATGATCAGCAGGATACCAGCACCCACTCCACAAAGTCGGCGAAGCTCCCACAAGGAGGTTCCGCGGACAACTGAGCTTGAGTGGCGGTGTTGAGGCCAACCCGAAGAAATATGCAGAGGCAGTCATCCAGGAAAGTGGTCTGATGAGCCAGATCCAAAAATGCCTCCAGATGTTGTTCGAGGGAGTGTTCTCCCTGCTCAAGGCATAGTAGTTTAACCGCAGGGAAGTCCATGATGAAATAAAAACCAAAACAAAAACATGAACTGAGACGAAGAAAAACAAACACCAACGATTCACCGTTTAACTTTTGATTCTGTTGTGAGGGAGAGACAAAACACATGACGAAGATGAAGAAGATAAACATGCTTTAATATGCCAACAGGCAAACCCATGATAATCCACACACAATGTACACATTGACATAACCCGACAAAAAGACACACTAACTGATCTGAATTTAAGTAGGGGAGATAATGACATGCACACACTTGAACACAATGACGAAATCAAATCAGTGACCATGATGACAAAGAAGGCAGGGAGAAATGGTGAACGAAAACAAATATTCTTTGATGGTGTGACACATACAAACATTTTCAGAACATTTTCATAACTCATAATTTAAAGGACTTACTGCGTAAATGGTTCCGCTGTCGTTTCTCTCTCTGTTTTGGTGTTTATCTTGTTCTTTATTTAAAAAAGTGGAAACAATAATATGACATTAACATAATTTATGTATATGTTCTGTTGAAATAAATGATTACATGGCATGAAATGAACTTGGAAAGAATTAAGAATGGAGTGCAGGTCAAACTGACCGGGTCTCTGTTTCCGTCTCCAGGTGAAAACACCGACCAGAATCAACAGCAGCAAAAGTGCAGCTGAAACTGGAAGCCACACAGTCAGAAGATCTTTATCTCTGTGGGAAACAAGAAAACACTTTAAAATCGGTTCATTCAAAAAGCTCAGAAAGAGTTGTGGAACTAATTCAGCTGAATAAAAGCACCAGAAAATATCTAATAATCTGGCATATCTGAACTTTCACCAGATCTTGGTTAAATTTTGTTAATGCACTTCAGCATTAGAATTAGCCAGTCTTAGAATTAGTTTAAAGCTTTATTTTATTTTAAAACAATACAGAAGAAGTACTTATTTGGTTCTTCTGTGACATTATTATTGTTGTTGTTGTTTTCTGTTTCACTTCTGCAAAGATAGATAAAAGAAAGAAAAAACAGGGCAATAAGGAAATGATTGTAAACAATAAAGACAAATAAATTAAGGAAATAGAGCATTGATGACAAAACAGCCAAATATAGAATAATTCTAGGAAGATTATTTATTTTTTAATGAGAAACATTTCAATACTAACGAGTCTCTCGGACTGTCCGTAGCTCGGTTTACTGTCAAAAGTAGAAAGCAAAAAAATTTTAGTTGTGTTTTATTTTTATATGTAGAAGCTAAATATTTAATTATTGAGAAAAACTGTAGCCTACCTGGTTCTGCCTCGATCACAGTGAGATGAACAGGATTCAGTGCCTCTCCAGCAGAGCAGAAGTACCATCCAGAATCACTGAGTCTCAGTCCAGTCATCAACACAGTGAAGGAGCTTCTCCCATCATCACTGATCTGGACTGATGAATTCTGGGATGTGTCAGTCCTCTTCTCAGTGTAACAGCTCTGATCTTTATATCTGCACCACTGCTTGGTTTTTTTCTGATATCCAGAACTGTAGAAACACTGGACACTGACATTATCACCTTCATGTCCAGATACACTGCTGTTCATCACAGACACACCAGGAGCTGAACACACAGACACAAGACATCTGGTTATAAAAGATTATAAAATACATGTATGTGAAGACAGAGAATTATTCATTAGAATGTGATTAAAAACATTATAAAAATATCTTACCAGACTGAACCTGGATATAAAGATCAAATCTAGCAATCTGCTGTCCATCAGTCTCCACTAAACAATGATAGCGTCCAGTATGTTTGCTCTGCAGGTTTCTCATAGTCACAGTAAAGAGACTCTGATCAGGATGATCAATTACTGACAGATTCTCCTCTGTTGTGTTTGTGTATATATTAGATAGATCATTATCTGAGTGCCAGTATTTCTTCTGCGGTGGGTTTTTCTCATCATAATGACATGGGATGGTGACAGATCCTCCAGTCTTAATAGTTAAAACATGATTTGACCTACCGTTGAAGCATTCAACACCTAAATAAACACACAAACCGTTATAATATCCAGGATTTACAATAAATCACTTCTGAATCAGTTCAATCCTCACATAAAACACAGTAAACACAACATTAACAGCTGAGCATAAAATCTGTCATTCCAAAATGATAAACAGGATCCATTAGAAACAAAGACAGCACAACATTTAATACTCACCTAAAATGAGCCAAAACCCGATTGAAATGTAGAACACTTTTCCCTTTGCATATGTGGCCATTGTGAAAGTCTCTCTTCCTGTATCTTGAGTTGTCTAACTGTGTTTGTAGTGACTGCTGCACTTCCCTTTTCTCCCTTCATATAACACTCTTGTGCCACCTGACTAGAAAAAGTGAGGATAGACACCAGATTTTAAGCCAAGTTTTGTTCTAATCACACATTCATTTGTATCTGTTTCAGTAGTAGGGGGTTTGGGGGCAATTGTAACACACTAAATTCGTCAATCACAAATAATCTTGATGACACTTTCCCAGCTAACAAAAATATGCTCTAAAATCATTTAGCCAATGTTCCCATTAACTAATGAAAATTTTATTCCTGAATGTTCTCTAAACATTCAAAACTTTAAGTGTTTAAAAAATAAATAAATCTTGGTTATATGAATGATATGGGAACATTCAATTTAACCATTTTGTAATGTTCTCTGAACATTCTGAAACAAGTAACTGATTTTGAGATAAAAATGTAGCATATCTAACATTCTTCTCATGCTGTCAGCAGTTCTTCTCTATGCAATAACAATTTGTTTGAATTTCATGCTATTACAGTTATAGCTCCTGTTAAAATCCATCTTGTAGTAATGTATCGCCCCCAATTGGGTACCTTTGTAGAGGAGCTGGATGTGCTGCTGTCCTCATTCCCTGAGTATAGGAGCACATTTGTAGTCTTTGGTTATTTAAACATTAATCTAGAAGTGGTTCTCAAATGGTTTGGCCATGGGAACCACTTTTTCCGCATTGTCATCAACCCACAACCCGCTTTTTAAAATATATATAGAAAACATTCTTAGAATAACATTCTCGGAACATCCTTATAATGTTATTTTTATTTGCCGAATGTTTTCATAATGTTTTCATGGAACGTCCATGATGTGATTTGTACTTGATGATTGTTCTCATAATGTTGAGAGAAAATGTTCTTAGAACATATTGTTGTTATCTGGGGTCACTTTAATAACAAATAATTTATCGGGAGTGTTTATGATGGAATGTGTAGGTTGTTGATATAGGCGACTCATAACTTGAAAATATTTCATGACATTCTTTTGAAATGTTTTTAAAGAGGAAATGTGTCTCCTTAGTCATTGGTTAACTCCCACATATGCTTGCCTGTTATGAGCCAAAGAAAGAAAAAATAGAATGAACAGCATGATGGTTTGGTCGTGATAGTGTTTCTTCTGCACTATAACCTGATGTCAACTTCCTCTTGTCTTCTGTGAATTATGACATCCCACACAAAAGTCTTACCAGAAATATTGGTCAATTTAGAAATAGTTCAGCTATATGCCTTGTGGCGAGCAGGACAAGGCTGAGGGCCGTGAGAGAACGCACAAGGCCGGTGGCATGATTGATGATGAGCAGTCTCGTATCTCTCACGGAGGAGCTTCGGAAGCATAAAAGCAGGAGCGACATCAGTGAAGGATGAGAAAGGACCAGGCCTGGACTTTACGTTGTGTTTTGTTTATGTATTATTATGTGTGTGCGGCAGTCGTCTGTGATGGTGTTGCCGCCTTTACTTTACTTTCGTTTTGTGTTTGTTTTATTATTAAAGTGTTTGAATGTTTGCCGGTTCCTGCCTCCTTCTTCCCATGACAACATACCTTGCTACAGGCCTATTTGCATTACATATACCGCTTTGCAGTAAAGGCTGGCCACCACAGAAACTATGTGTGCCATAAAATATGTACTTCAATATTTTCATGTTGTTAAAATATGAAACGTGTGTGTGTGTGTGTGTGTGTGTGTGTTTGTGTGTCTGTGTGTGTTAAAAATATATTATAAAAAAATATTTTTGTTACTATGTTTTCTGATTAATGAGTCATCACCTGTTCGTCATTTGAGTTCAGTCACCATGTGTATTTAAATTCCTCACCATCATCTTCATCTGGACCTATACACTGGAACGTTTCTTAGACATTATGCAAAATTGGGGCATGTTCCTCAAGGTGATGAATGACAGGACATGCTTAAAGGTTTAGTTCACCCAAAAATTAAAATTGTCATTAATTTCTCACCCTCATGTCGTTCCAAACCCATAAGACTTTCGTTCATCTTTGGAACACAAATTAAGATATTTTTGATGAAATCTAAAAGAGATTTTTGATCCCTCCAGATGAGACGCAACATTACACTCCCTTTCAAGGCCCAAAAAGGTAGCAAAGACATTGTTAAAATAGTGCTTGTAACTAAGGTGGTTCAACTAATGTTATGAAGCGATAAGAATATTTTTTGTATGAAAAAAAACCTAAACAAAAATAACGACTTTATTCAACAATTTCTTCTCTTCCATGTCAGTCTCTGATGTTGTTCACGTGAGCACCACGACTCATGCGTGTGATGCTGATGCAGGAGTCGGCCAATAATGAGCCGGCGTTCAGACAAGAAGCGCTACACTGTGTTTACTACGTCAACAACACAGGAGAATGACACGGAAAAGAGAATAAGCTGTTGAGTAAAGTCATTATTTTTGTATGTTTTTTTGCACACACAAACTATTCTCATCACTTCATAACATTAAGGTTAAACCACTGTAGTCACGTGACTATTTTAATGATGTCTTTACTACCTTTCTGGGGCTTGAAAGTGGTTCTAACGTTCTGTTTATGGGGGGATCAGAAAGCTCTCAGATTTCATCAAAAAATTTTAATTTGTTTTCCAAAGATGAACGAAGGTCTTATGGGTTTGGAACGACATGAGAGTGAGAAACTTCATAGATAGTGTGGATTTAGTGTGCGTTAAGCGTGGCATTTTCCAGACCAGGGACGGTCTTACACACTTACTTCCTGTCACGTACACGCACTCTCAAGTGGCCAAGACCCCAAGTGTGGGTATTTGGACATTTTGAAATCGGACCTGTCCAAATAATCAACAATAACCAACCCCTATGATATAGGCCTATGCTTTAGTCATTAATTTATATATCTTAAAGGGGTGGTTGATTATGATTTCACTTTTTTAACTTTAGTTAGTGTGTGATGTTGCTGTTTGAGCATAAACAACATCTGCAAAGTGAGAATCAAAGTTCAAAGCAAAGGGAGATATTTGCTTTTAAAGAAATCGCTTTTTAAGGACTACAACAAACGGCTGGTAGAGACTACAGGACATTCCTCCCAGGGTTAGTGACATCACAAACCCTAGAATTTACATAAACCCCACCCCCTGACATAAGTAATATAAATTCATCAACTGACCCATGGGCGTAGATTACGCAGGGGACGTAATCTTTTTAAATAATGTAAATTCGTCCCCTGCACTTTTTCGTAGGGCAAGTGTGTTCACGACAAGTTGAGGTTTTCGCGGGCCAATGTGTTTACATCCAGATTTAAAATTCAAAGAGTCAAGATAATCTATACGCGAGTTTCATGTTTCCATGGTAATCAGTCACTCGTGCATCACGACACGCCCATGCTCGCACCCGCGCTGTATCCATCATTTTCATAGAGATCGCAATGAGTTCAAAACGGCAAAAAACTCTTCATTCCTTTTTCACGAAAAAGTCAAGCACTGTAAGTTGTCATGTGGTATCCGAATTGTGTTGCACAATGGTGAATAACTCTTATTTCTCGCTCCTAATATTCACTACCCGCACAAACGTGCGCTTATTTTCAGTCTTTTTTTATTCGTAATGTCTTTTATTTTCACAGATATGTTATCAAAGCCCTTCAAATTAGAATAAAGATGGTGATTGTTAATGCTGAATTTGGATTTTCATGCATTAACAGCCACTATATATCTGCTTGAATCATGCAGCGTTGTAACGTGTGTAGCCTACATGATGTTTACCATATATAATTCGGTAACACTTTAAAATTAGATAAAAAAGATTGAAGAAAAACTTTAAGTTGTCTTGAAAAAGCCTAACCAGAAAGTTTGAAGTAGTTTTAAAAGCTTGAAGTTTGTCGTAGCCTACACAAAAAACTATTTGAAATATGTAAACAATATAGGACAATATACAATACTATGTGCAATATAAAGTACAGAACATCTTTCTTTCTTTCTATTTTATTGCTTTAAATATAAATAGCATATTAAGCCAATTAACCAAAAACCTTTCAACAAAAAAAAAAAAAAAAAAAATGGTATAACGCTTGCCATTCTGTCCCCCTAACTTTTGAAATGATGGCTACACCCCTGAACTTACCATACAGAAATGTCCTGTTGCTTCTACGTGTTGTCACTTCTTCTTGAGTCTCTCCATCATTGTCTGAATCTGGTTTGAACATAAAAGGCTAAAAGTTTTTGAAATTTTCAGTGCCTGTCTGTGTGAGGTAAAAAGCTCTTGAAGCTCCGCCCCCTGTGCCGTGAACAGCAGGTCATTTGCATTTAAAGGAACAGACACAAAACGGTTGCGTTTTTGCTCACCCTCAAAAATGGACAATTTTAACATGCTATATAAAAATATCTGTGGGGTATTTTGAGCTAAAACTTCACTTATTTTACATCTTGTGAAAAGGACATTATACCACCCCTTTAATAAAAAACATATTTCCATAATAAAATACTATACCCTTATTTACAGTGGCCGAGAGAGCTCAACGCGCTGCAACTGAAGAAAACACATGCAAATAGAAAAACACCTGCAAATTAAGACAACATCTTCATCAGTTTCACAACACATGTGTGCTCCAAATACTCACAACACAACCAAATACAGAAACGCGCTGCAAAAGTTCACAACACAAACAAATACAGAAACGCGCTGCAAATAGAACAGAACACAACGGAAATGTTTCCGGGGAACCCAATAAGTGACGGACCCGGCTGGGACGTGCTTACAGCTGTCTACTTTTATTATAATTTTTTTTTTTTTGCAAAACATACAGAGATGACACGTTTATGACATACAACTTTGTATACAATATATAAAATGTATTTACAATATGTTCAATGTCATAAGAAAACTAAAAAGAACAATGAGCTGAAGACTAAAATAAATAAATAAAAAAAGAGAGAGAAAAAGAACATGAGGGAAAGACATTAATCTATACATCAGTTACATTGTACACATTTTGTCATGTTATGTAAAAATAAGTTTCATAAGAAATGTTAGAATGCAGCTAGGGTCCAAATATGAGACAGCAAGTTTTAAAGTTGAGACACTCACACACAGATATAACGCATATTTTAAAAACTTTGTTGTATAAAATGTATATTTATTTGCAACAGTTATGTTAACAGCAATAATACTATATTTCTGGTAAGAACAGCTATTCAGCTGATGGACACGCGCTGCGTTGTCATGGGAACATCCCAGGTGAAAATAATGAGGAAAATATTACGTTGTCTTTCGTTGCTCCCTTCATCAACATAATGGCACACAAGTGCCCCGCTCCCTCCAAAGTGCCCAATTCAAGGGCTCTGCCGTCTGCCCTTTTAAGAGAGTAGGGCATAGGTAAAGCTCACGAGCAATAAGCACGTCCCAGCCGTCCGTCCGTCACTTATTGGGTTCCCCGGAAACATTTCCGTTGTGTTCTGTCCTATTTGCAGCGCGTTTCTGTATTTGTTTGTGTTGTGAACTTTTGCAGAGCGTTTCTGTATTTGGTTGTGTTGTAAAACTGATGAAGATGTTTTCTTAATTTGCGGGTGTTTTTTTTTCTATTTGCATGTGTTTTCTTCAGTTGCAGCGCGTTGAGCTCTCTCGGCCACCGTACTTATTAGACTATCGCTATAAAAAATTTGCAAAACACATTAAGGAACAATAGCCTATAGCAAATATTATATGCCTGTTTTTTTTTTGTTTTTTTACGTTTTTTATTTTATTTTATTGTCACACTTAAAGCAAGCACATTACAACTTTGCAAATATATTATGTTTTGTGCTTTTTACAATCAACAATTTACACACTTAATCCTAAATAACGCTTAAACTGAATTTTCATTTCATAGTAAACCATTTGTTTTGTACATGTACTTACATTGTGCCACCACAAGGGACTGTACATTATAAAGCATGATACAATTAAATTAATATAATTTTATCTGAATAGAGAGTTTTCTTGCTTTGCATTGTAACAATGCATGGAATAAAAAAAATGTTAGCCTGTTTCAAGTTCAGCGCTGTTGTGTTCATATTTTCTCAGGAACATGCACCTGTGATAAAGAAATTAAACAATGAGATGAAATCACATTTTCAGTGTCTGTGTAAAACATCCTGTGATCATTAACTTTAACAAACCTGTAACTTCTCACTGTTTGTGCACAGAGCTGTAGGTCACCTCGTCCTCCACTGATACTGGGCTAAACTGGAGAGACCAAAGATGATTAAGAAGAATACTGACAATTACATTACAGGACAAATCTCTCTGCATGTTCTTGTGAGTTCACTTACTGCTTTAGTTTTAGTTTTAGGTCGTACTGTCACAGAGCTGTAAGTCACGTCATTCTCTGCAACTGCTGATGATGAACGGACACTGTTTCCCTGTGAATAATTATAAACATATCTTATTATAATGAGTCTCTCAGTTATGAGTTTTAACTCAAATCGGTTGTCAGCTCAAACCTACTGCGTCACTGTCTCCATCTCTGGTCACCTCTGTATTGTGGGTGTTATTTCTGTCTGTTAGTGAGAAAACAAATGATGTTATCAGTCTTTCCATTAGACAGTTCTTAGACATCAACATAAAGTTTATAAATACACACTAGCGCTCAATGGGGTCAGTAAGTCTGATGAAAGTTGATGAAAAATACAGTAAAAACTGTAATACTCCTTCATGAATCATTATAATTATGCTGATCTGCTGCTCAAGAAACATTTCTGATTATTATCAGTTATTATTATAAGCAGTTGTGCTGCTTCATATTTTGTGGAAACTGCAGTGATAATTTTTTTCAGGATTCTTTAATGAATAGAAAGTTCAAAAGAGCAGCATTTATTAGAAATAAAATATTTTGTGTCATTATAAAAGTCTTTAAAGTGACTTCTGATCAATTTAATTCATTTTTGCAGGAGAAAAAAAAAATTAATTTCTTTAAAAAAAAATACTGACTGCAAACTTTTGATCAATAGTGTGCAAAACTGATCAAACACTGAATGGCTGATGGAAAGGTCATATAATAAGCAAGGTAAATCCATACTGACTGTTCTTCTTTCTCAGTTTTACAGCCGACACGACAGTCACCAACAGTAGAAACAACACAACCGTCGGGATCCACACCTCCAGATACCCATAATGCCTGTGAGAATAAACAATGCAAATGGTTCATATTATACATGCATACAAAATTATTACTGTTATTGCAGTCATTATCATGACAATGGTTATTTTGCTGAAACTAAATTTACCATGGTGCATTTTTCTATGGTATTTTGATTTTTTTTTTACTTGTTATTCATATTTGTAGTGAACTCTATGTCACTCGCAAAAATATTACTTCATCAGTTGACATTTATGTGATTGTGGCATCTGTTCTGCTGAGGTCACATTTGATATTTAGTTAAAAGGCTGCAGTTATTGTTGGTTTAAATTGATTTAAAATGTTTTTTACTTTTGAATTACATAATTTGCTACAGTATCTCTTTAATTAAATGTCTGAAATGAATTGAGCTGTTCAATTTCTCTTAAAGTGACAGTTCACCCAAAAATGAAAATTATGTCATAATTTTCTCACCCTCAAGTTGTTCCAAACCTGTAGGAATTTCTTTCTTCTGCTGAACACAAACGAAGATATTTTGAAAAATATGGGTAACCAAACAGTTGATGGACCCCATTGACTACCATAGTATGGAAGAAAAAATAATACTATGGAAGTCAATGGGGTCCATATTTGTGTTCAGCAGAAGAAAGAAATTCATACAGGTTTGGAAGAACCTGAGGTTGAGTAAATGTTGACCGAATTATTATAATTTTAATTTTTTTTTTGGGATGAACTATCCCTTTAACAACCATTAAGTTGTAGTTTTAAACCATTTCACAAGTGCCATATTGCAAAACTAAAATAGACAGTACATGAAAAAGAGGAAGATGCAGTTGCCGTTTTACTGTATACACCAGTTACAGTCATAAAATGAAAAGAAATCATGTTGCATTCAAATAACCTTAAAAACAAAACATACAATAACAATTGCATACAATCTGGTTACTTAAAAGTTATTTTCTGTTTGCATGATTTTTATCTATTTGAGCATTAATACTTATTCTGCTGCTCTTCACTGCTTTCTGTTGAATTGTTGTTGCTATAAAGAAGAGAGAGAAATAATATAAACTTCAATAATTAACTCAAACAGTTCTGACTAGAAAATGAAAGGAAAAAGACCACACAGAGAAATTGACAAAATGTTAAGAAAGAACATTAAACTATATACTCGTAAAATAAGCATCTTATTAGGTCCATGATACAAAATATCAATCTTAATGTCCCCCTGTGATGAAAATCAAGTTTTTAATGTTGTTTATATGTCTATGTGGTGTTTTTAATATGCTTTAATTCATAAGTCGACAGCATTGCTGAGTATTTTCTCCTTAAAACTGCAGTGAACCAAAGACAGTCTCAAAAACACGGCTTGAAATCGCTGATGTTTCTGACGTCACAAACTACCTTGTAACCAATCAGATCAACGTGTGGATCAACGAGTGGATCTCTGAGCTGGTGCTCATTTGCATATTCATAGAATCGCATATACTAAATGAGGCAAGGGTGTAGAGTTACATTCAAGCTATTTGAAGGCATGAAGAAATTTGTTTTCAAGGAAAAAAATATCAAAGATGAGTTTTAAGAGATAAGATTATTGATTACCGGAGTACTTTAATATTTTAGCAATATTTAAGATTGATTAATATGTTAATTAGCTACTAACCCCTTTTCGTCAAATTCTTCTGTAGTCACAACTGCTGTTGAATAAAAATGCAGAAAAAAAATATTATAAATTTGTCACCACCAATAAGATTTTAAAATCACTACAAAAACAAAATACACAATTCTTATTTTTTATGGAATATTGCAGCATTTTTGTTTATAAATGATTTATCTGTGCACATCATTATTTTTATTTATTTTATTTATTTTTTTATTCACGTGTCTCATAATCTTGAATGAAAATAACTTTGCCTCCCTCTTGCAGCAACATCTCTTCTCTTCTCTGATGGGCGGGGCAACCTGTCACTCACATCAGATCCACCAATAGCAAACCACAAGCATACAATCAATTCCCTATGAAAAAATATCTGATCCCGCCCTACATTTTTGTTGTTGTTTTTTACTATCAAGAACTCCTGTGTAGGTCTAAGTAGTGAATGGGTTTTTACCAGTGATCGTGAGTTGAACAGAAGCCTGGAGATCTCCAGCAGAGCAGAAGTACCATCCAGAATCACTGAGTCTCAGTCCAGTCATCAACACAGTGAAGGAGCTTCTCCCATCATCACTGATCTGGACTGATGAATTCTGGGATGTGTCAGTCCTCTTCTCAGTGTAACAGCTCTGATCTTTATATCTGCACCACTGTTTGAGTTTATACTTATATCCAGAAGTGTAGAAACACTGGACACTGACATTATCACCTTCATGTCCAGATACACTGCTGTTCATCACAGACACATCAGGAGCTGAACACACAGACACGAGTCATTTAAGATTTATCAGGAATCAGGATCATAATTATTCATCTGAATGTGAAACTCATCTCATACCTGATTGAACTGTGATATGAAGCTTCTCTGTTTCATCCACTTGAAGTTTTCCTCCAATCTCCTCAACACACCAGTAAGATCCAGTGTCTTCATGCTGCAGGTTTCTCATAGTCACAGTAAAGAAACTCTGATCTGGATGATCGATTACAGACACTTTTCCTTTGGTTTCATTAGCATATGCCAGAATAGAGCAGGAATTGTATGACGATTTTGTATGAAAGCACCAGTATTTCTTGTGTTCTGTGTATTTCCTGTCATAATAACATGGAATAATGACAGATCCTCCAGTCTGAACCGTTAACTTTCTGTTTACTGATCCTGTTGTGCATTCAGGACCTGCGCGAAGAAAAAAATCAACTTCAGTTTGACTTTAATGTATCAGTAAATGTAGAAAAGAAGTAGCAAAATGCATGTCATACAGCAGGATATATTAACTACTTGCATGAGCAAAATTAATTGTAAGCAAATAGAGAACACTTGCCTGTTATGAGCCAAAGGAAAAATACAATGACCTTCTTCAAACTGACTGTCGGTCTGTCGAAAAGTTGCAATGTTTCTTCTTTCTTTATCATCATCTTTTCCATGCAAGTTAAAATTTTTAAGTTAATACTATAGAAACAGATTATCACTCAAGGAGACGTGCATAAAGTCTAAAGTCATCATAGAAGAGAATCAAACAAAATGAGAAGTATTTATGTGCAATACAGTGAATGTCAAAGCTGTTCCGCTCCGGGATTCACATGCTTCCTTCTCTAGTTCTCTTTTTGCAATTATAGGTGCCACCTCAGAAACGGGATATTTTTAGTCTGTTTTGTGGTTGGGTCAACACATTTAAAGGAGCTGTATGTAAGAAATGTATTTCAATTAATCATAAAATGGCCCTGATATGTCACTAGACATTAAGAAATCATGTTCATTTCAAATACTTATATCACTGACAACAGTAGTCCGGCCAGGATATTGTCATTTAAAAAGTGAAGTTGCAGCCCTCAACTGATGTTGATGTTTGTCATGTTGTGTTTTGGCCTGAAGCTCCACCCTCCACCTATCTACCAATCACGAAGTCAGTCGTGTTTCGGCATCCGGGTTGCCAGCTCTGCTCTAGTTACCACAGCTACACGCAGCCTACGTTCCTGCTGGATCCTGCAGCCTATCTGGCAACCTCGAGTCAGGGGGGAGGGGGAGGGGATACACCGCTCTACAGTCATTTGAAAGTGATTGCAGTACCAGTTTTGGCCACAATCTTACATACTTTGCTTCTTTAAGCAAAAAAAAAAAAAAAAAAACGTATCAACAGATTTTAATATGACTTGAAAACAAGATGTGAAAGTATATAAATGGAGCACTTTTCTGTATAGAAGTTATTAATGGAAAAAAGCTTTCAGCATTTTTGTATGCTAATCAAATGCATGACATAACAGCCTCAGATTGGGTAAAAGAAGAAACAAGGGTATTCTCAGCGCTTCTGTTATTGTAAACGTTCACACATATTTCACACATTGTCTGCAATGTTAGTTGAGAATAACCGTCCATGAGTGGGAACACATCCAACAAGGCTTGTATAGGCAGATGACATGATACGTGGCGTAAAAGTATTCATTATTAGCTGAGAAAATTGGGCATTTAATACTTTTTTTGGTGAATATGTTTGACTTAAGGTTATTTTTAAGTATGTTCAAAACAATGCAAAACAATTCACATTTGGAAGAATTATGCATTTAAAAGTTATAGTTTCTCTCTACAATCAATTCAAGTAACAATTCTAATGACATCATTCTGCACTTCAGCTTCTCCTCAGATTGTCTGACCAATCAGATGCTCTAGAATCTGAAGTTTTTATTTGCATCTCTTTGATATATATATATATATATATATATATATATATATATATATATATATATATATATATATATATATATATATATATATATATATTCCATATGCGATATTTTTCATTTATAAGCTTTGATGCCTCTGAACTTAAACCCAAATCTCTTTTATCTGTATGTTGTTGGTTAGTTAACATGATGACATATGCAAATACTTTCACTGGCTAAAATTACATTATTGTGTGACGTCAGTATATCATACTGATATAAAAATGGCTACATTGAAAAAAAATTAACTTTTTTATTATTTTTTTTTTTTATTTGGTATTTTCCTCATTTATAAGTCGTTTTTGATAAAAGAAAAAAATACATTTGAAGAAAAATGCTAAGAAAAAAATACATAGCAGACAGGCATTTAGCAAATGTAGACGTCTAATACATTCTACACACAGATCTTTAATCTGAATGTGTAAAGCAAAAGCAGTTTTCTTTCAGCTCAATGTGGAGAAAACTCTAGTTCTGTGACAGACAGAAACGCCATCTGAAAGATAAAAGACAATAGCAGACTATCAAAAGGCAACTGAATATGTTTCTGTCACATTAACTTGGACACATTTAAGCCCTCACATTACAGAAAATATTTGTATTCACATTTTTTTTTTCAGAAGGAAGATTGAAAAAAATAATAATAATTAACGTTATAGACATGTGAAGTATAGATATTGCTAAAGAATAAGCCACAATAATGAGACTTTGTTACTTACTTGTCCTTCTCAGTGCCGGTGTCTGTGGTCACACTTACTGTCAAAATAAAAATAAATAAAAATTTAGAACAGTAAAAACTTTATTGTATTAATTATGGATTGAGTTTTACATTTTTAATATTTAAATACAGTATTAAATATGTTTTACCTGGTTCTGCCTCGATTACAGTGAGATGAACAGGATTCATTGCCTCTCCAGCAGAGCAGAAGTACCATCCAGAATCACTGAGTCTCAGTCCAGTCATCAACACAGTGAAGGAGCTTCTCCCATCATCACTGATCTGGACTGATGAATTCTGGGATGTGTCAGTCCTCTTCTCAGTGTAACAGCTCAGATCTTTATATCTGCACCACTGCTTGGTTTTTTTCTGATATTCAGAAGTGTAGAAACACTGGACACTGACATTATCACCTTCATGTCCAGATACACTGCTGCTCATCACAGACACACCCGGAGCTGAACACACAGACACAAGACATCTGATTATAAAATATTATAAAATACATGTGTGTGAAGTCAGAGAATTATTCATTAGAATGTGATTAAAACTATTACAAAAATCTCATACCAGACTGAACCTGGATATAAAGATCAAATCTAGTACTCTGCTGTCCATCAGTCTCCACTAAACAATGATAGCGTCCAGTATGTTTGCTCTGCATGTTTCTCATAGTCAGAGTAAAGAGACTCTGATCAGGATGATCGATTACTGACAGATTCTCCTCTGTTGTGTTTGTGTATATATTAGATAGATCATTATCTGAGAACCAGTATTTCTTCTGTGGTGGGTTTTTCTCATCATAATGACATGGGATGGTGACAGATCCTCCAGGCTTAATAGTTAAAACATGATTTGACCTACCGCTGAAGCATTCAACACCTAAATAAACACACAAACCGTTATAATATCCAGGATTTACAATAAATATCACTAAACAAACACAGCACAACATAAAATATTCACCTAAAGTGAGCCAAAACCCGATTGAAATGTAGAATATTGCCTTCTGGTACGCGGTCATTGCGATTGCTCCTGCTTATGTGTCCTGTATGAGGTTTTCACTGCAGTTCAGTAGTACAACTGCTCAGCTTCTGCTTTCTGCACTCATATTATCATAGACGGAGGAGGAAATGCCCTTACATGTCTTGGACCACGTGGAGAAGGGGTGAACAGACTGTACATATTCATAAAATACAGTGCAATCAATATTTCTTCCATTGTTTGATGGGTGTTCAGTATCAGTTATCAAAAGCATGTTTTATCGTGAACATTAGTTAATGCTTCAGGTTTCTAAGAATGAAATGTTTCAACATTTAGATTGATGTTATTTTCTGTATAGACAAGTTTTATAAATGACCATTAATGTATTATGAACAAAAATTAATTACCTCAAAGGGGAAGCGCGGGCGGAGAGTGTGTAAAGCTGGCTTTAATTATGGTCATTTTTTGATTATGCAGTGTCTGATTTCAGATAAACCCGCCCCTAAATGACACTTGGTTGTCATTGTGGTTGACAACAATGTGGTTGGTCACTTGTGGTTGGTGTGTCAATCAGACCGTCACTTCCTGTGTCCGTGGGTGGATCCTGGCCACTAGAATAGCCTACTTGCACAACCGTTTTTTTTATTTTATTTAAATTTTTTTATGCTTTATTTCCAATAAATAGCATGTACAAGGGTAATTTCAATATTACATCAGAAGACTTTCACAACTACTTCCATGTTCTACAGAAGTTTTTCCGGTAACAGCATTCAGCGCATGCGTTAACATGAATTATCTTGAACCTGCTGAAATGTTTCTATAAATATATTTTTTTTCCAACTGTGCATTCGATAGTAAATAAATATATTTCCCCTCTAACCTGCAGCAGTCCAGTGCTCGTCTTCTCATTAACAGTGTTTTTTTTTATTTTTTTTATCTTACTTATAATATTTCATACCTGTTGAGTTTACATTTTTTAATGAATTTGCCTGATAAAAAGGACTGCTTGTGTACGATGGTGTGCAGTACGTGCCATTAATTTAATGATGTTAAATATTTAATTAGCTAATCTTAAAGGGGTCATATAATGGTACATGCACTTTTACAAGCTGATTGTCCTGAAATGTGTGTTGGCAGTGCCTGTACACAACCATCATAAAATGATACAAATCCATCCAGTGTTTTTTTTTTTTTATCTCCTTATATGTTTCCCCTGTCTCAAATCAAGCCGTTCGATCTTGTGACGTCACAAGATCGTACGCCCCTCCCACGATTGTTGATTGACAGCAGCGTTTCAACACAGACCCGCCCTCGCTCGTGAGCGAGCTGTCATCATAGTCTGCGCGGTCATTGTTGATACGCTGGAGCAGAATGGCGTCTAAGCGAGTGTGGTAATCTGTTCTTGGGTGTAATAACAAACACAGCAGTCATTTTGATGTCCGAACCGCTGAAGACGCAGTGGCTGAGTTTTGTTTTCGAAGGGAATATTCCCCACGATCAACGTCAATGCTTTCATGTTTGCGCGAATCATTTCACGCACCAGACTGCTTTACAAACGAGGGTCAGTATAAAGCTGGTTTTAAGAAGCTGCTCCTGAAAAAAGGATCAGTACCAACTATTCGTGTTCCTGCAGCACCTCCAGAAGAACTGAAGTGAGTGTAACGTTTTATTAACCTTTATATTGATATTTATATTAATCTTTGCAAATCGCTAGCACGCTTCACGATGAATGCGGCTAAGGTTTACAATCAGGATACATGATGGAATGTTTGTACGACGTTCTCAATTTAATTCATAATCCCACGTTTATAATGAACAAAGCATTATGGTTATTGTGTTATTGTGTTACGGTGTGCGCACAGAACAGAGGGGCGGGGTGAGCAAAGCTCATTATCATTTAAAGACGCATGCACTTAAATGGCATGCTGAAAACAGAGCTGTTTTTGACCAGGTAAAATTAGTGTTTTCTTACAATACTAATGAGAATTTTTTATTAAAATATATTACAAACTTTTAATTTAGACCCTAAAGAATCATATTAGCTTGTACAAAAATGGCATTATATGACCCCTTTAAACAGTAATGCACACAGTGTAGAGGAGAATGACAGTCTGAGTCAGCTACTTTGAATATTAATTCAGCATTTTGGGCATAAACATGTAAATTACATTACATTACAATATTTAATAAAAATATATAAATGTTTGTACTGATGTTATTCAGCAGATCTCACACACTTCAGCATCACAGTCACTAGTTTAGACGAGCACTGACACCCTGTGGTGAAATAATCGCATGTGTTTACCATACGTTGCTTTCTATGATACTTTCTAGGCTCAGTGCAAGTAGTCCAAGAAGACTTCCTACCGCAAAACAAAAGTCTGCTAACTGCTGACAGTAGCAAATACAAATCTAATGAGTCTCACGAAACCTGTTATTTATCTATATACAAAAGTCCATTTTCTTCAGGTCAGTGTGGGGAATAGTCTGATCTCTAATTCTGTGACAGACAGAAATGCTCCATCATGTGTCATCTGAAAGAGAGAAGAGATATAAAGATATGAAAACAGCACAAAGATGAACATATGAGTGCTGAACAAGACACATCATGTAGATTTAGGGCACATTAAAAAAAAATAGTAAACTATGTTTACTGTTTATAAAGCACATTTTTATTTATTATTTGATGCACTTATATTACGTGCAAAAATTGACAAAATGTTTAACAATGAATTCAACTCTATTACACAGATAAGTAAATTGGTTACACTTTATTTCAATAGTCCACTTTAGACATTCTACTAACTATTAGTAACTTAAGTACCTGTCAACTAACTCTCATTTGAGTATTAGTAGACTATGTTTAGGGTTATGATTATAGGATTATGAGGAGTAGAATAAGTTGACATAGTTGCAAAGTTACTTATAGTCAGTAGAATGTCTGTTCAGGAAAAACCCTTTTTTAGTTATATTATTCAATAATAATATTGAACAAACAAAAAAATCCAATGGAAAATGTTCATCATGTTCATGAAAATTCATCCACTTGCAATATTCCTCCAATCTCCTCACCACACCAGTAAGATCCAGTGTCTTCATGCTGCAGGTTTCTCATAGTCACAGTAAAGAAACTCTGATCTGGATGATCGATTACAGACACTTTTCCTTTGGTTTCATTAGCATATGCCAGAATAGATCAGTAATAGTATGAAGATTTTGTATGATAGCACCAGTGTTTCTTGTGTTCTGTGTATTTCCTGTCATAATAACATGGAATAATGACAGATCCTCCAGTCTGAACCGTTAACTTTCTGTTTACTGATCCTGTTGTGCATTCAGGACCTGCGCGAAGAAAAGATCAACTTTAGTTTGACTTTAATGTATCAGTAAATGTATAAAAGATAGATGTCATACAGCAGGATATATTAACTTGAATGTGTAAAATTAATTGTAAACAAATAGAGAACACTTGCCTGTTATGAGCCAAAGGAAAAATACAATGAACTTCTTCAAACTGACTGTCGGTCTGTCGAAAAGTTGCAATGTTTCTTCTTTCTTTATCTTCATCATTTCCATGCAAGTTTAAGTTTTAGGTTAATACTATAGATACAGATTCTCACTCAAGGAGACGTGCATAAAATCTAAAGTCATCATAGATTTCTACAGCCTTTCTCAGTTCCTGCATTCGTTCTCTCTTGTTGCTTGTGTCAAACAGCCTCTCTGTAAGTGTTGCAAGGCAAGTTACAAATGTGTCACCTGGTTGAGAGAAGCTTCAAATAATTCATTTACATTTAAAATTAAAAGTCAAAACAGTCAAAGCTGTTTCTATCTCTAGTTTTCATTTTACAAGACTACTGGAGTATATGTCACCTCAGAAACTGGTTGTTTTTGCTCGGTTTTGTGGTCAAGACATTTAAGCAAATAAATATATGTGACAAAAACTTATCTACAGAATTTAAAATGACTTGAAAGCAAGATGTGAAAGTTTTTCAATGGAAGACTTTTCTGTACATAAGTTATTAATGGAAAAATGCTTTTCATCGTATGTATAATGATCAAATGCATGACGACACAGCCTCAGATTGGGTAAAAGGAGAAACGTCTCGGTTACGTATGTAACCCTCGTTCCCTGAGTAGGGAACGGAGACGTTACGTCGGATGACGACGAATGGGGTTTCGCTTAGAAAGCCTGTCATCTTCGAGTATATAAAACGAGCCAATGGCAATGAAATGCCATGGGTCTGCGGAATTTGCATAGCGTAAGTCCGCCCCACCCTGGGGGTATATAAGGAAGTACGCTGGCAACATGCAGATATGTCTTCGCTGAGGAGCCGAGACTGAACTCAGGCGTTTCCCAGCGGTACAGCGGAAGTGGCAGGGAGACGTAACGTCTCCGTTCCCTACTCAGGGAACGAGGGTTACATACGTAACCGAGACGTTCCCTTTCGTTGTCACTCCGAGTTACGTCGGATGACGACGAATGGGGTTCCCAGTGAAATCACGCCACCTCTCGACTGTCTTCCAGTGCCCTGCGTAAGTGTGAGCTCCCTGTCGTGAGACTGGCACGGACGAAGGACTCCTACTTAACACAGGATTAAACCAAGGTACACTGGGAAGCATATCTCAGTGGAAATATGCAATCATGCCCAACCCAAAGGGGGGGACTTGGAATACACATATGACCCCGGAGGGCTGCATATGGAAAAACACTGGGGTATCCAGCCGCAGGTGGAATATTTCAACCCCAGGGGTGGCAAGGTGGCTTGCCGAGGGAAAGACACATGCTCAAGGAGGCTTACAGTGGAAATACACATGTGGGGGTCGCCCAGAGGGGGAACCATGCACATGGAGGCACCTAGCCAAGCGCGAAAGCTGCCGGTGGCAAACTCTGGCGTTGACATCGTCAGTGCTGGAGGAGACTCAGGGCTTATGAGGCTCACCTGAGGAATAATCGCACGTATCCCGTCCGTGGAGAGGAATGGCGAGCAAGCGAAGACACCTGAGCAGAATCTATTACCGGCTAGTTGAAGCGAGTACATGAGAAGAAACTGGCTCCACTCGGAGATTATAGAATCTCGCAAATGTGTTAGGTGTCGCCCAGCCTGCAGCTCTGCAGATGTCTGTTAGCGAGGCGCCATGCGCTAGAGCCCAAGAGGATGCCACACTCCGGGTGGAGTGGGCCGTCACACCAAGGGGGCATGGTCGACCTTGCTGCTGGTAAGCCAAAGCAATGGCGTCCACTAACCAGTGAGACAACCTTTGCTTGGAGAGAGCCTTTCCCTTCAGCTTCCCACCATGACAGACAAAGAGCTGGTCAGAGGTCCTGAAACACTGCGTTCTGTCTACGTAAGCACGGAGGGCGCGTACTGGACAGAGCAGTGCCAAGGCTGGGTCTGCCTCCTCCAAGGGCAGCGCTTGCAGGTTCACCACCTGGTCTCGAAAGGGTGTGGTGGGAACCTTGGGCACATATCCAGGCCGGGGTCTCAGGATCACGTGAGAATTAGCCGGCCCGAATTCCAGGCACGCTTCGTCAACCGAGAATGCCTGCAGGTCCCCTACCCTCTTGATAGAGGCCAATGCAACCAGGAGCGCTGTCTTCATAGACAGGAACTTAAGCTCCACTGATTGCAGAGGCTCAAAGGGAGCACTCTGCAGGGCAGTTTAAACCACTGAGAGGTCCCAAGAGGGAACGAGAGGAGGGCGAGGAGGATTCAGTCTCCTCGCTCCTCTCAGGAACCTGATGATCAGGTCGTGCTTTCCAACGGACTTACCTTCGACTGCGTCGTGATGTGCGGCAATGGCGGCAACATACACTTTCAGGGTGAAGGGAGACAGCCTTCGCTCCAACCCTTCTTGCAGGAAGGAAAGCACGACACTGATCGGGCATTTCGTGGGTTCTTGATGTTTAGAAGAACACCAGTTGACGAAGAGGTTCCACTTCAACGCATAGACATGTCTCGTGGACGATGCTCTAGCGGAAGTGATGGTAGCCACCACCGCTGGTGGTAGGGTACTCAAACCTACCTCGTCCCGTCCAGGAGCCACACGTGGAGGTTCCAAAGATCGGGATGAGGGTGCCATAGGGTGCCCCGTCCCTGAGAAAGCAGGTCCTTCCTCAGAGGAATAGGCCAGGGAGGTGCTGTCGCGAGGAGTACTAGTTCTGGGAACCAGGTGCGGTTGGGCCAATACGGGGCAACCAATATTACCTGCTCCTCGTCCTCCCTGATCTTGCGCAAAGTCTGCGCAAGAAGGCTCACTGGGGGAAACGCATACTTGCGTGGGCCCCGCGGCCAGCTGTGCGCCAGTGCATCCGTGCCGAGCGTGCCCTCGGTCAGGGAATAGAACAGGTCGCAATGGGACGAGTCGTGGGAGGCAAACAGATCTATCTGAGCGTCCCCGAACTGATCCCAAATCAGCTGGACCGACTGGGGATGGAGTCTCCATTCTCCAGCGAGAGGCCGAAACCGAGACAGCTCGTCGGCCGCACGGTTCAGCTCTCCCGGGATATAAATGGCTCGAAGCAACCTCAAATGCTTCTGACTCCATATGAGGAGGTGGCGGGCGAGTTGCGACATACGACGGGAGCGTAGACCACCTTGACGGTTGATGTACGCTACTGTGGCGGTATTGTCTGAACGGACTAGTACGTGTTGATTGGTCGTAACCCACCGGTTTTCTTCGGTACAATGAAGTAAGGGCTGTAGAAGCCGGACCTCATTTCGGCTGGAGGGACAATCTCGATCGCACCCTTCGCCAGTAGGGTGGCGACCTCCGCTCTCATGACAGGGGCATTGCCACCAACCATAGTGAAGCGGACTCCCCAGAAGCAGGGAGGAGACCGCGCGATCTGAATCGCGTAGCCGAGCCTGATGGTTCTCGCGACCCGGCGGGACAGTCTAGGAGGCTCTAGCCAGGCCTCCAGAAACTGCGCCAGCGAACCACAGACGTACCGTTGGAGGTGCAGCGAGGCGGAATGACCGGCCCAGGCAAGGGTGGCATAGCGGCCCTGTGCGGGGGCACGGTCATTAGCCGCGTCCTGCCAGAGGAGGCCAGGGGAGGACCAGCGTCCCACGGGGGCGTGCTCTGGCAGGGGTCTGGCGACAGAGGGGGATGAGAGGAGCGTGGCCCGTGGGCGGCGCGTGCTGTCATCCATAGCCTCTTGGGGCTCAGAGAAAGAGCATCAGTTCTTTTGAATGAGATTCTCACCCAGCCCTCCACCGGGGGAAGGAGTGGTCCTGCTACCAGCTCCTGAAAGAACTGAGCCCTAACTCCAGGCTACCTGTCTCAGGAGTGCTGCTTAGCCAGGTGTTAGCCGGCTAAGGGCAAGGACAGGCGGTGCCAGCCTCCAGCGACCTCCTCATGCTCGGGCCGGGAAGGGTCGAGGGGAGGAGCCGCATGGAAGCGGCGTCGGCGGGAAGCAGACTAAGGAGACCGCACGGACGGATGACCGTCGGTGCAGAAGGCCTCAGTCTGCTTCTGGGGGGGGTCAAAAACTGTAGGGTACAGTCCTCAACCACACCGCCGAGGAGCCCAGCCTGGGACATGAGGGAGCTGAGAAAATGAATTCTCAGACCCCCTCACATCAACCTGGCTGAGCCCATGTCTGGACCACTCTAGTGGACACCACCTGACCCAGGATCACGCAGGTACCGATGTCGCCCGAGAGCGAGGTCAGTAGTGTGCGCGGCGGAACGACCAAGCCGGGCATGGGAGGCATAGCGTCCCAGCAAGGGGGCGTGGTCGAGTTTCCGCGTTCTGTCAGTGTTGGCCAGGGAAGGACTAGCGTTCCACTGCGGCCGGTTCTGACAGAACTCCCGAGTCAGCACTGCCTCGAAGGCGAAGGCGACACACAGCACTGCATGCCTGTGCCACGATAGTGACAGAGAACATACAGCCCATGATCGCCACGCGATCGAGTGCAGCGAAGGCGGAGGACGCCCGCGGGCCGCGAAAAGTCATGTGGACTCCCGCGGGCCGGAAGCGTCCTGATGCACATCCGGGAAGCCTACAGCGCTCGGGGGGAGGGCGGCGCCACTCCTGCCGATGCTTTCAGCTGCCCGGGAAAGCATGGCCATCAGCTCTGGATCTGACCCGACTAACGCCGACACTCCAGAGGGAGGCAACGCAGTCGAATCCTCATTTCCAGAGGAATCAAGCCCGCCTTGTGATGCTGTGAGTGACATGACACCACCTGCTGGAGCCCCGAATGAAAACACTGGGTCCCCGAGAGAAACCAGGCACACACGGAAGCCCCACGGTTTGCGATGTGGAGGGGGGCGTGGCCCGAGGAATGCTCGTCGGTATTATGCCACACTGTAACCCTCAGATCACCCTGGCCACCAGCCAAAGTATCCCCTCTCGAGGAAGAGATAGATTGGGGTGTGGCAGAGGGGACTCTACCCACACGGAGATCATTGAGTCTCGATCTATAAACATCGCGATGGTCACGTTCCCGCAAAGAAAACGTGACTCATCCACGAGCGCTGCCGAGCGTGAATAAGCCAACACGCGAAACAGCGCTCGTGACCGTTAGGCAGATGAATCACGCGCCCACATCCAGTAAATACACGGGCGAACCGTCTTGAAAAAGACGTGCCGCGTGCAGCTCTTTTAGAGAGAGGAAAAGCTCAGCAGAGTGCTGAAGCGCCCAGGGAGAAACACACACACTGTCGGCAGATCACTGCACAGATCAGCAGCAGGCAATGCGATCTCGCTGGAACACGCCGTCACACCAACACACTGAAGAGCCGCTCGTCTCGTAGAGTGAAGATGATACAGAATAGCTTGTAGGAGTGAAGAAAACTCTTGGCTCCGAAGCGAAAACATATCTGCATGTTGCCAGCGTACTTCCTTATATACCCCCAGGGTGGGGCGGACTTACGCTATGCAAATTCCGCAGACCCATGGCATTTCATTGCCATTGGCTCGTTTTATATACTCGAAGATGACAGGCTTTCTAAGCGAAACCCCATTCGTCGTCATCCGACGTAACTCGGAGTGACAACGAAAGGGAACAAGGGTATTCTCAGCGCTTCTGTTATTGTAAACGTTCACACATATTTCACACATTGTCTGCAATGTTAGTTGAGAATAACCGTCCATGAGTGGGAACACATCCAACAAGGCTTGTATAGACAGATGACATGATACATGGCGTAAAATATTCATTATTAGCTGAGGAAAGTGGGCATTTTAAATAATAATTGAATAAATATTATTTATTTTTTTGAATAAATATGTTATTTATAAGCTTGTGTGTTCAAAACCATGCCTAAATTCACATTTGGAAGAAATATGCATTTAAAATGTATATAGTCTCTGTCTACCAACAATATGAGAAAAATGTTTGATGACATCATTCTGCACTTTAGCTTCTCTTCAGATTTTCTGTCCAATCAAATGATCTCTAGAATCTGAAGAGTCCCGCCCCCTACATCTTAAAAGACACTGAAGCTGTGGCTGAAATCGGCCACTTGTTCACACGTTTATATGGTCTATATGGCGAATGACACATAGTGCACTATATAGGGGCTAGGGAGCGATTTAAACTGTTTAAACATGCTTTCCATTGGGGTAAATGAAGTCTGGTTTCAATCACGTCAGTTTCACATGAACCTTTACAGCAGGAACAGTCTGTTCTGGTGTTGTGCTGAAATTTTTGAGATATAAAAAACATATATTTTCATATGCAATATTTTTAATTTAGCTTTGATGTTTCTGAATTAAAACCCAAATATCTTTTATCTGTATGTTGTTGGTTAGTTAACATGATGACAGATGCAAATACTGTCACTGGCAACCACTAAAATTTAATTACTGTCTGTGATGTGTCTGATATCATATTGATACAAAAGATGATGGCTAAATTGAGAGAGAGAAAAAAGAACATATATTTATTATTTTTGTAGTTTTATTTGGTATGTTTCTCGTTAGTAAGTCGCTTTTGGTAAAAGAAAAAATACATTTGAAGAAAAATGGTGAGAAAAAAAAGGCATTTAGCAAATGTAGGTTCTACACACAGATCTTTAATCTGCTGACTGAGTGTATAAGCAGAAGCAGAATCAGCAGTTTTCTGATAATCTGATCTTTCTGGTCAATGTGGAGAAAACTAGTTGTGTGAAAGACAGAAACGCCATCTGAAAGATAAAAGACAATAGCACACTATCAAATATTCCAACTAAACATTTCTCTCTAGATTATGTATAATTTAGACACATTAAAGAAAATATTTTGTTAGAAGAAAGACTTGAATAACTGTTTTATAGCATTAAAGACACAAAGGTTTGATGTTGCTAAAGAATTAATCACAATAATGAGAATATGTTAAGACTTACTTGTCCGTCTCAGTGCCGGTGTCTGTGGTCACACATACTGTCAAAATAACAAAATAACAATTATGGATTGAGTTTTACCTTTTCAGTTTTTAAATACAGTATTAAATATGTTTTACCTGGTTTTGCTTTGGTTACCGAGAGATGAACAGGATTAAATGCCTTTCCAGCAGAGCAGAAGTACCATCCAGAATCACTGAGTCTCAGTCCAGTCATCAACACAGTGAAGGAGCTTCTCCCATCATCACTGATCTGGACTGATGAATTCTGGGATGTGTCAGTCCTCTTCTCAGTGTAACAGCTCAGATCTTTAATTCTGCACCACTGTTTGAGTTTATCCTGATATCCAGAACTGTAGAAACACTGGACACTGACATTATCACCTTCATGTCCAGATACACTGCTGTTCATCACAGACACATCAGGAGCTGAACACACAGACATTTGAGATAATAACATATGTGTGTAAAGTCAGAGAATTAGGCATTCGAATGTGATTAAAATAATTACAAAATCTCATACCAGACTGAACCTCGAGATAAAGCTCATATGTGACAGTCGGTTTTCCATCAGTCTCCACAGTACAATAATAACGCCCATCATGTTTTGAGCTCTGCAGGTTTCTCATAGTCACAGTAAAGAGACTCTGATCAGGATGATCGATTACTGACAGATTCTCCTCTGTTGTGTTTGTGTATGTACTAGGATCATTATCTGAGAACCAGTATTTCTTCTGCGGTGGGTTTTTCTCATCATAATGGCATGGGATGGTGACAGATCCTCCAGTCTTAACAGTTACGGTGTGATTATGCCCACCGCTGAAGCATTCAACACCTAAACAAACAACACATGCTGTTATTATGTCCAGGAATACCAGTATAACGAACTTCTTCATTTGTTCTATCTTCACATAAAAAAACACATTAAAAGCAACATGACCAGCTGAGCATACAATGTGTAATTACAAAATCATAAACTGGATATATTAGAAACAAAAACAGAACAACATTTAATATTCACCTAAAGTGAGCCAAAACCCGATTGAAATGTAGAATATTGCCTTCTGGTACCTGGATCTGCGTGAAGAAAAGATCAACAATCATGACTAAAAACTTAAAGAGTCATTGTAACTTTTTGTCAAAGTTTATGAATGGATGATGTTGAGATTATGTTTGCATGCCTGTAAAATGTATGTTTATATTTTTAAAAACCTACACATTCATGTAGAATATGAAAAAATTAAAAAGAGAAAGAGAGAACACTTGCCTCTTATGAGCCAAAGAAAAAATCAAAATGAACTGCATGACGGTGAGAATACGCTTGTGAAAGCGTCGTGATAATGTTTCTTCGCTGATCATCTCTGAACTCTAAAATAATAAACTTCCTCTTGTCTTCTCAGAATAGGCTTCATGGTTCTTCACACCATGAGGGGAAACGTCACTGACTCTCTATACATATATAGGCGGCGTTATCACTTGGCATTAACATGCGATCACTGTGAACTGATCAAGCATATCAGATTATCAGTCAATCAGGACTTATCAACATAAAGTGGCTTCTGTAGCTGGATAAATGATCGGATCCCTATTTCCAGTGTAATATTTAGGCCCTGGTGCAAAGTCGACCTGAAGTGGTGGGGTTTCTTTTTAAATTTATTTTCAGTTATTTCAAATCTCATAAAACTAAGAGACGGAGATTGCACATTGCAAAAAGAGACATATGGGTATGGGTGTACATATGGGCCTGTGGGCGACATATCGCACAGAGTGACACACACACACCGCTGCACTGTGATGCCTGGCAGATCATTTCTAAGGCGGCTGGAGACAGAATTGTTTTTTCTTATCATTGTATTGCAACCATCCGACCCGAACCCCACTATGTTTTCGACAGGTACATCTGCATCGGTGAATGACTTTTGCTGTAAAGGCCTCTTCAGTGGAAAACTGTCTCTGTTGGTCTGAATAGATCTGCACCAGTTTCCAGAAACGGGTCTGAATCCTGTTTGTGCCCTCATCGAAAAAACTAACAACGACACAAAGCGTTTTCACATTCCTGATGTCTGTTGACTCGTCAATCAAAACGCTGAATTTTTTCCTTTTCAGGATTTCCGTTAGACTCTCAAAGTAACAGTAACAGTCTTTGTGTGACCAAGACTCATGTGCTGAGCTGTTTCCGAATCTTTAAAATGACCCGACCAAATGGTCAGAGGTCCTCAATGCTATGTTGTGCTCTACCATGAACCCCGTTAGCTTGATCTCTGCATTTTTCACTGCTGTATCTAGCTGTTCACCCTCTGACGGTTTCAGTAGCAAATGGGCTATGGATCTTTGAGCTGGGCCTAGATTTTTATTTTTGTCCTGATGTTTTTTCGATTTTTCATGATTTTTTTAAAACAGTGATCTCAGCCACCATGTGCACATTACAACACCGGCAGAAGGCTTTGGTGTCATTGCCCGAAACAGGTCTTAGCCATCCTGCAAAACCAGGGGCCTTTTCCCACTCAGTTCTGTATGTTTGCTGTCGGTGCTTACTTTTAGGCTGCTCCATAGACTCTGCCTTCCTCTTCGCCTCATCTTGTCTTCACCTTCCTTTTCAGCTCATTTTCTTACTCATTACTTTATTATTGCTTTACTATCGACCTCTTGGAAACAACTGACTTAGCGCCGCGGCAAGAACGTTACCTTGTGTAGTGCACGTGAGAGAGAGTCAATCTCCACGATGATTGGCCGAGAAGACGTAACGTGATTATTTTTATTTTTTTGTTTGAGATGAGATGGAAGACATGCGTAACACCACGTTTACGACACACATTCTCCTCACAATCATGATGGTAAACGTAGGATCTACAGCAACGACCATGATTTGAAATGTCACAAGATTCTGAAATTGTCGTACATTATGGGATTTTTTTTCAGTATTGATCGTACATCGTACAGAGGTCAAAATTATCATACAAATACGATAATTATCGTACGTCTGGCAACACTGACCAAGCCCTACATTACATATGCATAAAGCTGTGGCATGGAGGCTGGAAACTTATTCATCACAGACAATCATTTCTTTATTTTTGTAGATCTTTTTAATGCATTTTAAAATATACAAAACAAGTCTGAAAATAAATCGATAATGTACACCTAAATATTTACATACCATGTATCTTAAATATTTAGTGATTTGCATTATTATTTATTTGGGGGGGGGAGGCTTCCAAAACAAACATAACAAATAACAATATTTTTGACATTACAACTTTGCAATATGAATGCTTTATGCTTTTTACGATCAACAGTTTTCACACACATTTAATTCTTTACTAACCCCTATAAAGTAAGTAAACCACTTGGTTTGTACATGGAAGTACTGTACTTTCACTATGTTACCACTAGGAAAAGTAAATTAATATATTTTTTTTATAAATTGGTAATAAAAAAAAAAGAAAGGTTTTCCATGTGTAATAATGCATGGAACAAAAAAAAAAGTATGTTAGCTTGTTTCAAGTTCAGCGCTGTTGTGTTCATATTTTCTCAGGAACATGCACCTGTGATGAAGAAATTAAACAATGAGATGAAATCACATGTTCAGTGTCTGTGTAAAACATCCTGTGATCATTAACATCAACAAACCTGTAACTTCTCACTGTTTGTGCACAGAGCTGTAGGTCACCTCGTCCTCCACTGATACTGGGCTAAACTGGAGAGACCAAAGATGATTATGAAGAATACTGACAATTACATTACAGGACAAATCTCTGTGCATGTTCTTGTGAGTTCACTTACTGCTTTAGTTTTAGTTTTAGGTCGTACTGTCACAGAGCTGTAAGTCACGTCATTCTCTGCAACCGCTGATGATGAACGGACACTGTTTCCCTGTGAATAATTATAAACATATCTTATTATAATGAGTCTCTCAGTTATGAGTTTTAACTCAAATCGGTTGTCAGCTCAAACCTACTGCGTCACTGTCTCCATCTCTGGTCACCTCTGTATTGTGGGTGTTATTTCTGTCTGTTAGTGAGAAAACAAATGATGTTATCAGTCTTTCCATTAGACAGTTCTTCAGCATCAAGTTTATGTGCAAAGCTTCTAGATGCACAGCTGATCAAACACAAAGGGTGCTTTCACACAAGCACTTTTGGTGAGCAAACAAGCACTTTTCTGTTCACTGCAGAGTCATGAGTGTGAAGTCCAGCTCCTCCTCTCTGAATGTAATTTGGGCCTAATGGGTGGAGCTACAGTATAATATCCAACCACACTCTAACCCAACCTATAGAGACAGAGCGTATTTAGGCCACGCCCACACCCAGGGGGAAAACAATCCAACCATCTCCATTGACTTTGCATTGCGAGAGGCTGCCTCCTTGTCATTTCTTGCTTCTAACAAAAGACAGACAAATGCCTAAAAGCTGCTGTGTGACAAGGTGTACAGCAAACAAGCTAAAAAAACCAGAAATACGTTTTTATTAGCTCTCGACCTCAAAAAACGAGTTTTTAGTACATAAAAGTGGATACAGGCAGTTGAGACAGAGCGTCACGTGTCTCATTACATTTACATTTAGTCATTTAGCAGACGCCTTTATCCAAAGCGACTTACAAATTAGGACTAAATTCAGCGAGTCATCATAAAGAGGCAAAAGCAACAACAACGCAAGAAGTGCTCAAAATACAAAGTTCAGGTATTATTCAGAGTAGCATAAGCCTGATAAGTGATGTTTCAAAGGGAAAGGAAAATTAAAAAAAAAAAAATTCTATAAGGTTAAGTGCTCACGGAAGAGATTGGTTTTCAGCTGTCTTTTGAATGTTGTCAGGGATTCTGCATTCCGGATGAGGGTGGGGAGAGCGTTCCACCAGCATGGAACTGTGAATGAGAATGTTCTGGAAAGTGATTTTGTGGCTTTCTGTGATGGAACCACGAGACGTCGCTCGTTGACCGATCGTAGGTGTCTGGTAGGGATGTAGACTCGTAGGAGTGAGTGAAAGTAGGAGGGAGCTGAGCCTGTGATAGATCTGTAAGCAAGCGTCAGTGCCTTGAACTTGATGCGAGCAGCGAGAGGTAGCCAGTGCAGAGAGATGAACAGAGGAGTGACGTGGGCCCTCTTGGGCTCGTTGAAGACAAGACGAGCTGCAGCATTCTGGATCATCTGTAGGGGTTTGGTTGCACATGCTGGAAGTCCCAGTCATTACTCTGAGAACTAACGTACGCCCGCCGGAGGAGACCGTAATCGGTAACAAAGGATAGTTTATCTTACAGAAATATAATATATAAAACTGACATTTGGATATTTGACTCACCAGTGACCAAATGTTTAACTTACTGCAGTGCACACGTAGTGTATTTTAGTGCATACTGAGTGTCAGGATCCCACAATTTACCCATTTGTTCCAGCCTGTATCCACTTTTATGTCCTCAAACGCTCGTTTTTTGGGGTCGACAGCTTATGAAAAATTATTTCTGGGTTTCTTAGCTTGTTTGCTGTACACCTTGTCACATAGCAGCTTTTAGGCATTATTCTGTATTTTGTTAGAAGCAAGAAATGACAAGGAGGCAGCCGCTCGCAATGTAAAGTCAATGGAGACAGTTGGTTTGTTTTCCCCCTCGGTGGGCGTGGTCTTCAGATTATGACGCGTTGCGCTCTGTCTCTATAACTCCATCCCTCCACCCATTAGATGTCCAGAGAGGTGGAGCTGGACGGCATGACTCTGCAGTGAGCACCACTTGTTTCTGCTTGCCTTCAGGACAAATGGGGTGTTTGGTGTTTTAAGCCCCCAACGGCGCCTTCCAGGCAGCGAGGGGATGGGTAGGTTTAAGGTTGAGGTTAGGGTTAGCTGCCTGGAAGGAGCCATTGGGGGCTTAAAACACCATCGAGTGACAAATGGACTCCTGTGATCTTTAGAACATTTGCGGTACATTGATAGACACAATTGCCGTTATGTGCTGACAGCCTGACACTTTGAAAACAACCCCAAAGGTTTAAAAGCGTCTCCGGTTACCTAACGTAACCATGGTTCCCTGAGAGGTGGGAACGTGACACTGCGTCATCAAAGCTGACGCTTATCCCCGCCTTCCTCGAATCTGCTGAAGCCTTATGAAATGAAATAATATCATAATATATTAATGCACTGCACAGCGGAACGATCCGGACACAAAGGCATTAACTGTTCCTGTGAGAACAGACATGAGAACTTACAGTCTCGCTATCGTCGCCATGAGTGAGAGCAAAGCAAACCACAGTGCCAAATCCTGTGAGTGCTTCCTGAGAACTCTTAAAGGCAGAAACTTCTCAGCTCGAAATGAACACAAGTATAAGTTAGAGCTGTGAGCGCCCATGTGAAATGTGAGCTCGACTCACAACAAAGCACAGTTCTACACTGGGTGGTTATGAAGCAGAAGTCTGTGATGGTTTAATACACTCTCTGAATGGACTATGATCAGTCAATCATCCAGATTAATTCTATACATGACAGATCAACGCTCTGAGGCGGCGAGCTGCATTATGAGAGTGAGCGAGTGGCCGAAGCACAATGCTTTATGGAAGGTAGACCACCGTTCTGAGGTGGGGGGCTGCTTACTGCTCATGAGTGAGTGAGCGATCAAAGCGCTTCGTCCTCTGCATATCAGGTAACAGCACTGAGATTTGTGGACGGCATACCGCTGTTCTGAGACAGGGGGCTGTTTATTATGTTATTATCTTGCTCTTGAGTTGTTTCATATTCAAATAATGTAATATGAACACAAACCGGCTGAGGCAGCAATCGAACTCTGGTTTGGATCAGGCAGTCGAAAATCAAGTGTGAAAGCACCCTAAATGATTGATGGAAAACCAGTCACATGGGTCAATTGTTTGAAATTGAGATTCATACATCACCTGAAAGCTGAATGAATAAGCTCACCATTGATTTATGGTTTGTTAGGATAGGACAATATTTAACCGAGATACAACTATTTGAAAATCTGGAATCTGAGGATGTAGAAAAATCGAAACATTGAGAAAATCGCCTTTAAAGTTGTTCATTTATGTTCGCGATTGTGCTGCATTCACTCACAAAAATAAAAGTTTTATACATTAACGGCAGAAAATGTACAAAATATCTTCATGGAACATGATCTTTACTTAATATTTTAATGATTTTTGGCATAAAAGAAAAAAAAATATTTTTGAAATAAATATACCCATGCGACATGTGACTGGTTTTGTGATCCAGGGTCACGTATATTAAGAAAATGTATCAATACTTACTGCGCTTCTTTCTCAATATTATGATTGACACAACCACAACCACAACCACCATCAGCAGCAATAGAACAACAACTGGAATCCACGCCTCCAGATACCCATAATGCCTGTGATCATGAACAAATCATGAAAAAGGTATTCAGTTCATCCTATAATTTGCTCACACACACACACACACACACACACACACACACACACACACACACACACACACACACATATATATATATATATATATATATATATATATATATACACACACACATATTTATTTACATTATTTGCTACACTATATTTCTAAACTAAATATCTGAATTGCTTTGAGCTGTTCAAATGACCTTAACAGCTTGTTGTACAGCTTGAACCATTTCACACCAACCACAGTTGCAGTTCAACTGCAGTTCTGCTAAAATTAAAATAGATACAGGCAACAGCATATGCAAAAGGAGACGATGGCCTCACTCACTGTTTTACTGTAGACTATTTTTTGCTACACCAGTTACAGTCAAAAAATGAAAATAAATCCTGTAGCAGATGATTAATCTCAAAAACGGTGCACGCTTAAAGTGAAAAAAAGCATAATCATTTCAATATAGTTAATTTAAAAGTTCTAATCTGTTTTTCATGTTTTAATTTAAGCAATAAACATCCTATTTCAATACTCATTCTGCTGCTCTTCACTGCTTGCTGTTTGAACGTTGTCAATTAGTTTTGTAGATGAGAGAGATGCATTTCTGTTAAGAAAAGACAAAAAATAAGCAAAGACAACACCACACACAAAAATCAATGAAATGTTCAGAAAGACAATAAATTCAACTCTGTTACACAGACAGCTAAGCATAAAATCAAGCCCATGACAGAAAATATAAATCTTACATTTAATTAACTACTAACCTGTTTCTCTCATATGCTTCTGTGGTCACAACTGCTGTCAAAAAGAAATTAAGAAAATATTAAAATAATTTATGACTTTATCATACACCAATAAGAGTTTGTATTAGTTCTGTGAGAACAGGAACATTTGGATCTTCAAGAGAGACATCAGGAACTGAACACAGAAAAAAGATGCAAACTTATTTTAATCTTTTTTTCCTAGCAGGAAAACCTATAAAGATTTGATTAGTGAATGAGTTTTACCAGTGATCGTGAGTTGAACAGAAACCTGGAGATCTCCAGCAGAGCAGAAGTACCATCCAGAATCACTGAGTCTCAGTCCAGTCATCAACACAGTGAAGGAGCTTCTCCCATCATCACTGATCTGGACTGATGAATTCTGGGATGTGTCAGTCCTCTTCTCAGTGTAACAGCTCTGATCTTTATATCTGCACCACTGTTTGAGTTTATTCTGATATCCAGAAGTGTAGAAACACTGGACACTGACATTATCACCTTCATATCCAGATACACTGCTGCTCTTCACAGACACATCAGGAGCTGAACACACAGACATGAGACATTGTGATTTATTAGGAATTAGGATCATAATTATTCATCTGAATGTGAAACTCATCTCATACCTGATTGAACTGTGAGATGAAGCTGCTCTGTTTCATCCACTTGAAATATTCCTCCAATCTCCTCAACACACCAGTAAGATCCAGTGTCTTCATGCTGCAGGTTTCTCATAGTCACAGTAAAGAAACTCTGATCTGGATGATTGATTACAGACACTTTTCCTTTGGTTTCATTAGCATATGCCAGAATAGAGCAGTAATTGTATGCTGATTTTGCATCAAAGCACCAGTATTTCTTGTGTTCTATGTATTTTCTGTCATAATAACATGGAAAAATGACAGATCCTCCAGTCTGAACCGTTAACTTTCTGTTTACTGATCCTGTTGTGCATTCAGGACCTGCGCAAAGAAAAGATCAACTTCAGTTTGACTTATTTGTCAATGTTAATGACAAAATAATCATATTTACATACACATGCTATACACCATTTCTTATAAGTATCAGTAAAAAAAAAAAACTTTTTAATACATAGGCAATACAAAACATGCGCTTGGACTTTGTTTAAATCAAGATCAAGTCAAAATCAATATGAATGTATAAGGTAAAATGCAGTATTTGTCTAACTAGTCACCATTTATTTCAAAGGCACTTTTTATCTTCACTTGGTCCATCTTAAATAGTCCAGTGGCAAGACAAATTAACTTCTCTATTAATAAAAGTCTGTAATTATAAAATAAATATTGCAAAATGCTGTTTGAAATAGTTTTATCTGGAGTACAGCATGTCATACAGCAGAACATGCCAACTAACCGTATGAAGAAACTCAACACTTGCCTGTTACAAACCAAAGGAAAAACACAATTAACTTCTTCAAACTGACATTCCTTCTGGAAAAAAGTTGCAATGTTTCTTCACTCTGCATCATCTTTGCGTACGTCTTCTTTCCCCTTTCTTAATACCACAGAGACAGCTTATCACTCAAGAGGGTTTGCCTATGATTTTAGACTGTATTAGACTCTCACTTCCTGTATCCGTGCTCTGTGCTTGCTTGTGTCAAAAAACTTTATTTACAATAAAATGTCATAATGCTTGATTGCAAATTTTACAAAAATCACAAATGCATCACCTGGACAAGAAGTCTAAAATTTTTCTAAAAATAATTATTTACTTTTACGTGCAATGCAGTCGACATAAAAGCGTTTCCTTCTGGTATTGCTGGGTAGTGGCGATGTTTCCTTATCTACTGTAGTTCTCATTTTACACTTACAGAACTACTGCAGTCGGTCACACTATAAATGGGTTGTTTGTGGTCAACACTTGTAAGCAAAAGAATAGACAGCAGGTGATAAACAACCTCAATTAAAGATTTTAATACAGCTTGAAAAAAAATTTGAATAAAGCACTTGAATTTAATAATGGAAAATTGCAGATAAAAAAAAAAAAAACATGACAAGACAAAAATAACAAGAGTGAGACACTCAGTACTTCCCTTCTTCTAATATCATTCACAAGTGTCTCACACATTTCCTTCACTGTGTTTAATAAACAGCGCTTAGTAAGAACACATCCATTCCACACTACACTACTCACTCATAACAAGTCTTGTACAAAAGCTGTGTTTTTACCATAATTACCGTAATTATGCGTTTCTATGGCAGCACTATCAATGCCAAAATGATCTGCAGCAGTCAAGTGGTATAGCAGTCACATGGTACAAGTCAGAGCTTTCAGAGTTTACAAGTTGGAATCTCGTAATTATGATATTTCCGAATCCACCTTTACTTACAGACAGATAAACATGAAATACACAACATCAAAAATGCGTTGAAATGAAAGATTATACTCCATTTAACTGTTAAATGTGAAGAAATGTCAAATATCACCCCAGTTTCTCGATTCTGCAGGTCTTTCATTGACTAGAGTCATAGTGTCCATCAGCTCACTTTAAATTCTCCATCATCAGAATGTCCATGAGTTGTTTCCCATCACGAGGCTCCTCTGTTAGAGCATTTGGACCTGCTGAGCTGGAGCATTCAGGAAAATCACTGAGGTGTTCTTATAGTCTCCTTCTCTCCATGGACACATCTGCAAACAAGCAGAATACTATCAAATACCGCACCCAGAAGAACTTGTCATCAATATTTGCATCATTAAACATCCACTGGTCACCACAAGAGCTTTATATCGCAATTACCCTTTTTTAATTGCTTTTAATCTCACAATTCTGAGGGGAAAAAAAATCACAGTTGTGAGATAAAAAGTGGCAAAATTATTATTTATTTTTTTCATAATAACATGCACCAATGAATCATCCTCAAAGAGACAAGGTTATATACACGAAGAAAGTAAATTGGGTGATGTGACTGTTAGATAACAGAGATAAACTGCACTGACTGTGAAATTATCGTTCGTTTCATTTGTCCTTTGATGCTTCTGCTTTTTCTCTGCAAAATGAACCAACAAAATTGTTGTGAAGCATTATTCACAGAAAAATGAGAACACAACCTTTTGAGTTTGAGGTTAAATGAAGGAAAACAGGTAGTCTACAAATCCAGAGACATCATTTAAGCTTAGAAATCAGAATGGAGTAATGTTCCAGACGAGTTTAAGTAACCAATAAGTTTTTAGGCCACTTAAAACACAAACTTACTATAATGTTTCCGCAACTTCCAAAGTGCCAGAGAGACAGTCATGACCACAAGTACTACCCCACACACCACGAGAAGATGCTCCCAAACAGGACGGCTGAAACAGACATGATGTGTTAGTCGAATACCAATATTAGTGCTGGTCAAATATCGGGTTCACTTTATTTTGATGGTCCCTTTAACACATTATAGTATTGGTCTATTATAGAGTAGATTATTAGTAGACTGGTAGGGTTAGAATAAGTAGTTGCAAAGTTACTTATAGTCAAGTCACCTTCATTTATATTGCACTTTTAACAATATAGATTGTTTCAAAGCAGCTTTACAGTGGTAATAGGAAACAAGTAACAGAGATTGTTTTGGCTTTACAGCAGCTCGAGAATAAAGTTATTGTCCAGCTAAAGTTAGTTTTGATTGATTCACTTCCGTTCCGTTGCAAAGATCATTAGTTATTAACTTAGGGGCCGCTAACAAGACACCGTTCTAACAGAAAACCCTTAACGCACTCCGGCTGCTCATTCGCACATCAACAGTGAAACAGGTTGAGAACAAAACAAAAAACAGTTATCTCTACGCAAACTTTAAAAAACACTAACCTGTGAGAACGCTGATGGCGTGCACATGAGTATTACGTGTTTAGTCTATAGGTATGCGCGTTTGAATATATATGTGCGCAGGCGTGTAGTCTTTCTTTACAAATTGACCTCAACAAATTACTTGTCTGGCCTTAAAAACATATAATGCAGAATTATTTATCGTGAATTTTTTAGCCAAGTGAACCAGAATTATTTTGACAGCGTTTTATCTTTGCAGGGTTAAAGGGAAGGAGGTCTTCACAGGGGAGAGACTAGTTGACACTTCAGGACTGCATTGTCGTCGTGACCAGGCGCAGGACTGCGATAAACCTCGGGATAAACAGAGAGTCTAACATTAGCGTAGACGCCATTCTTCTTATGATGTAACGAATACATCAGGTGTTATGGGAAGTGTTCCCGGTTCCGGCTGACCTAATCTATGCAGCCTAACATTGAATTATAGAAGTCTATAATATGTTATGTGAATGCTAGGTCAAAGAGATGTGTTTTTAGTCTAGATTTGAACTGACAGAGTGCGTCTGCTTCCCGGACAATTTTAGAAAGACTGTTCCAAAGTTTTGGTACTAAATAGGAAAAGGATCTACCACCAGCAGTCGATTTTGATATTCTAGGTATTATCAACTAGCCAGAATTTTGAGATCGCAATATACGTAAAGGACTAAAATGCGTTAAGAGTTCGCTCAAGTACTGGGGAGCTAAACCATTTTGTTTTTTTATAGTCAGTAGAATGTCTGTTGAGGAACAATAAAGAGTTAGCAGACGGTCTACTAACACTCTAATGAGAGTTAGTTGATGTAGTTGCAAAGTTACTTATAGTCAAAAGAATGTTCAAAAGGAACCATCAAAATAAAGAGTAACCCAAATATCAACTAATGATAAAAGAATATTCATTCATACACTCTTAAAAATAAAGATTCCAAAATGGGTTTTTCACAGCAATGCCATAGAAAAACCTTTCAGTGATCAGTTCTTAAAAGAAACGTTATTTTCTTAGTGTGAAGAACATTTAAAACATCTAAAGAACATTCTTCCACTGTAAAGAAGCATTGAGCATTTCCGTGGATTGGAGCATTTCCATGGATTTTAACGGTTCTTCATGGAACCATCAATGCCAATAGAGAAGAGTGTATTTTTAAGAGTGTATGTAACAGATCTCAGTATTGCTCATTGCTGAAAGCTTTTTATCCCTTCATGTGAAATTTGCCATGATGAAATATACAGAGGTCACCTGTCAGGGTAATTTGTGCCCATTACAGATGGAGTCCGGCCTGTTGTCTTCAGATACTGGACAGGAGACACTGTGGCCCCTGGCACAAGGACAGAGATCAAATGTGACAAAATTGAGCAGAGTTTAACTTCAGATCAGTGATGTATGGAAGCCTGTTTCCACCACGTAAAAAAAAAAAAAAAAGGTAATTGTGACGTTTTAATCAGACAATTCTGACTTTTCATCTGTAACTGCTGGACCAATCAGACATAATTATTTGTTATATTTAACAATCTTTAAAACCCCTCAACCAACAACAAAACGAGACACCAGCAGTGGTGGATGAAGTACACATACCATGTACTTGAGTTAAAGTAAAGATACTCAAGGTAAAATATTACTCAAGTAAAAGTAGAAGTGCTGCCTTTAAACATTCACTTGAGTAAAAGTACAAAAGTATTTGCCTTCAAATGTACTTAAGTATCCAAGTACTATGATTTTTTTATTGCTATAATATCCTATTATAATTTTTGTCACAAGACTCTTGCTTAACTCAGTCTACGTGACGACTCTGTCACTCTTGGCACATCAATCTATTAATAAAATGACATTAATTAGTCTATATATATATATATATTTGAATTGAATACATTTTTTGTGTGTTTAATTTTGGACGGAAGGGGACTGATCCCATAAGGTATAATACATTTACAGTATTTACTGTACATTTTTTCACAAGCGTCTATGGTCATAATTATAAACATCCTGTTATGATACATTCACATAAACCTGCTCAATATACACACTACATTATGGGAGCAGCCAATTTCCCTACAAAATTAAACACCAAAACGTATTAATGCAGTGTTTCTGCTACTCCTCAGAAAAAAAAAAAGCTATTACATGCAAGTAATTTTAGTGTCAAGGTAATAAGCAATGTTCATTATGCGTCAGTATTTACCGATAATTGCTGCAATAATAGCTGCTGCTCTCTGCCCCGCTTAAAATCATTGGCAACACAAATTGTTTGGAACTATTGAGAGCTACACGAATCACGTGACTGCGCGGCGGCGAGATCACAGTAGGCTTGTTCGACTTGAACCGGCGCTGCACACTGCACAGACCAATCGGTGAATGACATTAAAATACCGCAAGAGCGATTAGAGAGTAGATGGCTCTGTATGCTTTTCAACCGCTCTCACGATTTCGCTCTATACTTTGATGACATAAACTGATCGGTCTGTGCAGCGCCGGTTCAAGTCGAACCGAAATGTGTGTGTCGCAACCTCTTATACGCTGATTTCACGCAACCGCCATTTTGAAATCGAAAGTGAGGCTCCGGTGGGAAGAACCCCGGAAGTAAAGATAAACAACAATGCCTTGGATTACCAACCTGAAGCTGCTGCCGCGATTTACACTATTGGATGTTAATATCCAATATAGGATATGTATATAGTTCATTCCTGCTTCTTTTTTTACATTCTGAATTATATATAAAAAAATATTTTATTTATAAATTAATATCACTGTATATAGTCTAAAGTATGAAAGAAATGTATGTACATTTTTAGAATTGACACAACATCATTAAACACAACAATACGCCATCGCATTCACGACTCTCCTGTGATTAAAGGCGACACTTCCGGTTTTCTTCCCACCGGAGCCTCGCTTTCGATTTCAAAATAACGGCTGCGTGAAATCAGCGTATATACGGTCTATGGTCGCAACTCTCATATTTAACGGCTCTGGTTCGCGCTTAGTAGATACCACCAAGGCAAGTTCAAAACAAAGTGCGCACGTTGTAGGCTACTGTGATAGGTGGCTCGTTTGACCAGTTAAGTTTTTATCCACTCATAAATAAAAAGGAACGACTGATTTTGAAAATGTAGTAGAGTAAAAAGTAAGATATTTGACTTTGAAATGTAGTGGAGTTAAAGTAAAAGTCTTCACAAATTTAAATACTTCAGTAAAGTACAGATACGCAAAAAAGCTACTTAAGTACAGTAACGAATTACATTTACTTCGTTACTGTCCACCACTGGACACCAGGATATCTGTGGACAACCCCCGGAGAGCAACTTACACATGCAGGCATGAAAGCCATTTACCAAAAAGAAAGTGAAAGACTCAACCCTCACTCTATACCTCTTTTGAAACACACATAATGACCATAAAAAAAGACTCTTCCACATTAATTCATAGAACACCCGCTATGAAGGAACGTCCATATCTTCAGAATATGTGTGTGATTATTACTGTCCTGTAGTGTCTTTTGTATTGTATACTGTATGCATGCTTTATGATAGACCCACCAGTTAATGTCACCTGACCTATACCATGTTAGGTATCTACGAATTTGTATTTTGATGATCTAAATGATCGTGTATATTATATGTTGATACCTATGCAACATGTTAGTATTACAAGAATAGTTGTCTTTAATAGTTTCTGCATCAACACCCAATCTTGTTACATATACAAATTACCATGCTCGAAAACAAAGATTTGTAAACTTTCCCTCCAAAAATGTAAGTTACCACAGGCTCATGACCCCTGTGAGAGACCATCCTCAGAGGTTAAAGCGCACATTTGTTCTGTGGGACTCACCCGGCCCCTCAGGCCTCGACTAATGCCAGCTATGTTTAAACAGTCAGACTAACATCGCAACTTAATCAAAATGACTTCATTCACACGGAAGAAATTGATTGCAACTTCAACACCATCGACTCACAGAAGCACCAAGACTTTATCCTAAGACTGAATCCAGACGCTTTTTTCAACAGCTAACGCAATGTAAGTATCGTACAATTAACTAAATATTAACTAAACTGAGTTTTATTATAAGACCTTTGAATTATTAACAAGGAGCTTTGAAGTCAGAAACTGATGGTGCTGTTTAGATGGTTAAATGACTCATTTCCTTGCTTCATTCCCTGTTTCTGTTTCCAGTTTCATTCACTTTCACTTTCCATTTTACCCATGTATGCAGGATTGTGTGTATGTGTTTGTTTAGATAGTTATGTGTTAGTGATTTAGTTAAATAAAACGGTGTGTACATTCACACAACGAGTGGGTTCTGGTCCTTTGCATGTAAATCAAGTCAGTTTAACGATGCTATCACAGCTACATGCTAAGGAAAGGGTTCATTTTCTGTGGCCATAAAACATATCCTTTCTAAAAGAGTTAAGACACGATCAATACTAAAGTGTTCACTGGATGAACAGATTATTTGATTGTAATATTAAATCAGCTACAAGTTACTGATCCAAATATTTATAATTAATAATAACAAGTTATGATTCCTTATTTATACACTTCTCGCAATTACGAGTTTATATCTCACAATTCAGGCTTTTATTTTTCGCAATTCTGAGTTTATATCTAAACTCGTAATTTTAAGAAATAGGCTAAAGCCAGAAATGTGAAATATAAACTTGAAATTGCTATCAAGTCAGAATTGCGAGATTTAAACTCACAATTACGAGAAAAGTCAGAACTGAGAGTAATAAACTCAGAACTGCGAGAAGTCAGAATTGTGAGAAGTTCATTAGAATTGAAAAACTCCCATTTCTGACTTTTTTCTTGCAATTGCAAGTTTATATCTCGTATTTATTTACTTTATTTAGTTTATGTCCTGTAACTCTGAATTTATATCTAAACTCGTAAATTTTAAGAAATCAAAAGTCATAACTGCGAAATAAAAAAGTCATAATGAAGTTATTTTCTATTTCCAAACAAACTTCCATAGTGATGCAATGCGGCAGCAACCATACAGCACTTAAAACATCTTGACATCTGACATTGTGACAGCGAGTTTTGCATACACGTTTCTACAAAAACTGTAAGAATGTAGTTTGTGATGTTAGCGATAGGCTCTGTGTAACATACGTGTAGTGGCTTGTGGTGTGACTGACACATGAACAGCCCCATGCTGCTGACCGGCTCCACACCAGTACCAGCCCGAGTCTCTCATCTCCAGCTGCGTTAGTGTCACAGTGAACATGCTGTTCTTGTCATCGTGGATGAACACGTTTCTACTGCTAAATGTTCCTTCAGAATCCGTCACCATGCAGGAGTTCCAGTTCCCACTGCGACACCACCGCCTGCAGTGAAAACAGTAATACGGTACAAGGATTTAAAAAAAAAGAAATGAATCAGCAAAAAGTTTGGCATAGACAAAATTTTAATTACATATGTATATAAATCTATATTATTAATGCATTACAACAATGAGAATTTAGTGGAACATGTGCCTAACTGTCATGAAAATAAACGATTTTCATTTATTTTATTTTTTGGGGGGGGGTTGAAGGTTACCTGAGGTTCTTACTGTAGAGACACTGAACAGTGACACTTCTGCCTTCATCTGCACTCACCATACTGTTCACCACTGAACACCTGCAACCACCATGAGTTACGCTGACTACTACTCCTCTATGACACCTTCACCAAGGCGTCAGTGGTTTATAGATTTCATTTAGCGATGCACAAAATATCAATATGTATATGAATATGAGAAACAATCATTTTAAATCAATACAGTCAGCAGAAAAGGTCACATTTCAAAAGGGGAATACACACACACATTTATACTACTGTTCAAATGTTTGGTGTCTGTAAAAAATTATGTTTTAACATTTTTCATAAAAATGTATTTAATCAAATACAGTAAAAACAGTAATATTGTGTAATATTATTACAATTTACAATAACTGTTTTCTATTTGAATATATTGTCAAATGCAATTTATTCCTGTGATCAAAGCTGAATTTTCAGCATCATTACTCCAGTCTTCAGTGTCACATGATCATTCAGAAATCATTCTAATATGATGATTTGCTGGTCAGAAACAATTCTTATTATTATCAATAACAAAAAATAACAAAAAAACATTTGTAGGAGTATTTTAGGAATACTAGTTTTTTTTTTATTCCCCCACCAAATCATCAAATTTTGACTTATAGTACATAATACAAATATAGAAGGAAATGTATTGTCATGATAATAATAATATAGGCTATATAGACCCTTTTACAGCCCACGTGATCAAATAGCTGCGCGCGCATTTTGGCAACGGAAGTGGTGTTTCTCCCCACTGGCTCTAACGTGTTAGCAACTCCGAAAATGTACCAAAACGGTTTCCCAGCATCAAAATGTCTGGTTGTTGTGTTTACGGTTGCTCTAATCGATATTCCACCAAGGGGCTTAAGTTTTATATTATTCCTACAGGATCACGGCCATTTCAGAAGAGTGGCTGCAGGCGATTAAACGTGTTGATTGGAGCGAGGACATAATAAAAAATGCTCGCGTCTGTTGTTTAAACCGCTCGCGTAGCTTGACACGCTGCTGATTCTCGCCATACTTCCGTTGCCAATGTGCGCGCGCATACGGCATCATTGTGTACAAACAGTAAAAGGGTCTATAGGCAAAGGTTTTATCTATCACTATAACATAACAATAAAAAACAAAGCTAATTAGCTTTGATAATAAAAATTTCTTTTTTGATGATACAAGATATAGTAGTGTGTATATAATAGTATAGCCACGTGCCTGGCCCTCCATCCCGCCCCTGGGTCCGCTCCACCACCCTCCTGAACTATTGTTTTGGTTTTTTTTGAGGGGGGGCTATGTCACGTTCTGGGTTTTGTTTCTTGTTCCTGGTTCTCGTCTTGTCATGTGATCCTGCCATGTGTCTCGTCATTGGTTAATCATCTGATTATTATTCACAGGTGTCCCTTGTCTTGTTGTTAGTCTTGTGTATTTAAGCCCTCATGATTGCCCTGTGTCTTTGTCTAGTATTGCATGTTTTTCCAGGTTCTTGTCTTTGTTTCCAGTTTCCAGCCTTGGTTTAGTGTTTGTTTTGTTAAAGTTGCATTTGGGTTCACTTCAACTTGCCTCCTGGATTACGCCGTTACAATACTATAGAAACAGATTCTCACTCAAGGAGACGTGCATAAAATCTAAAGTCATCATAGATTTCTACAGTCTTTCTCAGTTCCTGCATTCGTTCTCTCTTGTTGCTTGTGTCAAACAGCCTCCCTGTAAGTGTTGCAAGGCAAGTTACAAATGTGTCACCTGGTTGAGAGAAGCTTCAAATAATTCATTTACATTTAAAATTAAAAGTCAAAACAGTCAAAGCTGTTTCCATCTCTAGTTTTCATTTTACAATTATAGGACTACCGGAGTATATGTCACTTCAGAAACTGGTTATTTTTGCTCTGTTTTGTGGTCAAGACATTTACACTTTTGACAAACTTATCTAAAATGACTTGAAAGCAAGATGTGAAAGTTTTTCAATGGAGCACTTTTCTGTACAGAAGTTATTAATGGAAAAATGCTTTTCATCGTATGTATAATGATCAAATGCATGATGACACAGCCTCAGATATGATAAAAGGAGAAACAAGGGTATTCTCAGCGCTTCTGTTATTGTAAACATTCACACATATTTCACACATTGTCTGCAATGTTAGTTTAGAATAACCGTCCATGAGTGGGAACACATCCAACAAGGCTTGTATAGACAGATGACATGATACGTGGCGTAAAATATTCATTATTAGCTGAGGAAAGTGGGCAAAAAAATAAAAAAATAAATATTTTTTTTTATAAGCTTGTGTGTTCAAAGCCATGCCTAAATTCACATTTGTAAGACATATGCATTTAAAATGTATATAGTCTATATATATATAACAATTTTGATGACATCATTCTGTACTTCAGCTTCTCCTCAGATTTTCTGTCCAATCAAATGCTCTCTAGAATCTGAAGAGTCCCACCCCCTACATCTTAAAAGACACTGAAGCTGTGCCTGAAATCGGCCACTTGTTCACACGTTTACTATGTTCTATATGGCGAATGACATTTAGTGCACTATATAGGGGCTAGGGAGAGATTTAAACTGTTTAAACACGCTTTTATCCATTGGGGTAAATGAAGTCTGGTTTCAATCACGTCAGTTTCACGTGAACCTTTACAGCAGGAACAGTGTGTATGGTGTTGTGCTGAAATTTTTCTCCACTTGAAAGTTCGACCTCTGTTTGGTCTGATTCATCAAAAGAATAGACTGTTGATTTTACAGTAAGCTTATAAAGTTTTTATTTGCATATTTTTGAGATATTAAAAATATATATTTTCATATGCAATATTTTTAATTTAGCTTTGATGTTTCTGAATTAAAACCCAAATCTCTTTTATCTGCATGTTGTTGGTTAGGTAACATGATGACAGAACATATATTTATTATTTTTGTAGTTTTATTTGGTACGTTCCTCGTTAGTCGCTTTTGGTAAAAGAAAAAATACATTTGAAGAAAAATGGTGAGAAAAAAATTAATTGCAGACATTTAGGCATTTAGCAAATGTAGGTTCTACACACAGATCTTTAATCTGCTGACTGAGTGTATGAGCTGTAGTGGATTTTCCCCCTAAACCTGACTATCTAGCGTCTGCAAATCGACACTTAATAAATAAAATCTGGCGTCTTCCAATCGACACTCATAGCGTCTTCAAATCGACACTTAATAACCTTTTTACTCTAGCTCTCCGCGTCTTCCGTCGACAACTGGCCGAGTCTCTTACTCTAACTTACTTGCTTCCCTAAACTGGCCTGCTGCGAAGCAGAAATTAACAGACAGACATCAGCAAATGTCCTTTAAATGCTTTAATAACGGCCGGGAGAGTCTTCGAGCAGTTCTCAGAGAAACTCTCCCAAGAAGAATCAAGGCCGGAGGATCTCAGACAAATTCCATTGAGAAAATCCCACAGTGCACAAGAATACAAGAGTTTTTATAGTATAGAGGTATGGCATAAATGTATGCTGCATTACATAATTTCCCCACTATTTGATTGGTTCTTCATATGCAAACCCCTCTGTTACTAGGTAAAGCAAACTTTGTTTTAATGATGACTTCATTTGTTAATCACAAGATTCTAACACACTGTCTAGTTTCATTTCCCAAACTATGTTATTTATACATACACACGCACACACTCAGTCACAAGTTCCCTTTCAAGGGAACTCGCGTTGCGTCGAAATGACGCTATGGGAACGCTTTGCGTGATGACGTCTTGAAGCACATGTAAAATCAGTCCAATGGTGTGGCGGAACGTCAGAGGCGGGTGACGTCACGTACCAGGAAGCTATAAAAGCCGGCCCGAAACAGAAAACGAAAGCTTTCTGAGTCTTCAGTTGCGCTCTGTGTTGAATCTGTCCTTGTTATTTGGTGTTGTCTGTCTATATTATATATATATATTCAGTATGGCGAGCAAGCAGCAGTTTAGAGTGTGTGTCCATCCCTGCCCGCGTTATTTAACGGGAGGTGATACTCACACTCTTTGTGTTGTTTGTTTGGGTGAGGAGCATGCCCAGTCAGCACTCGAGGGTGGTGACTGTGTGCATTGCGAGGCGCTTCCATTGCGTACGCTCCGATCCCGCTTGGCTCGGTTCAATCCCGATCACGTTCCCCAGGGCTTGGGTCCCGCCGCTGCCGAGGCACGGCGTCGATCTCAGACCTGGGGTTCACAAATGGATTTATCAGTGGATGTTGAGACGGGCTCTGCCTTATCTCAACATCCTTCTGATAGATCCAGTGCCTCTCATCAGGGTGTGGAAGCACGCGCTGCGGTTTCTTCCCCCCCGATGGAGGCACCAATACTGCAATTGTCCAGCTCTGAGGAGTTGGACGTTGTTAGTATTGAAGCTGAGTCTGAGGATTCGCCACCTCAGTCTCACGCTTTTGAGGAATTGCTCGATGTTGTCACGAGAGCAGTTCACAGATTATCTATTGAGTGGCCAGAGGATAGGCAGGACGTTCGTTCGAAAAGTAAGCTCGACGAACGCTTCCTGCCATCTCGTACACAGCCTCAGCGAAGAAGCCTTCCGTTTTTCCCCGATCTCCACACCGAGGTGTCGAAATCGTGGGGAAAACCGGTTTCATACAGAGTGTATGCACCACAAATATCCCACTATTCTTCCATTCAGAAATATAAAGAATATGGTTATGGGGAGATGCCGAAGGTGGAGGAGACGCTTGCGAGCTATCTCTCTCCAGCAACGGCATCTTCCCTGAAAGCTCCTTCACTTCCCTCTAAGCCAGTAAAATTCACATCATCTCTGGTTCATAAATCGTATGCAGCCGCTGGTCAAGCTGCAGCGTGTCTGCATACGATGTCTATTATGCAAGCCTATCAGGCAGAATTATTGGGGGATTTAGAGGAGGGCGGGGGAATTGGTCCTGACACAGTGGCTGAACTACGCAGAGCCACAGATCTGTCTCTCAGGGCCACCAAGGAGACCGCTAAATCAATCGGGCGGTCTATGGCAGCCCTGGTGGCCACTGAGAGGCATCTGTGGCTCAATTTGAGCGATATAAAAGAGAAAGAAAAGCACGTTCTCTTAGATGCTCCGGTTTCCACTGTTGGTTTATTTGGTGATGCAGTAAACAGTGCGGTAGCTAAATCTCAGGAAGCTGCTAAACAGGCAGCTGCATTACAAAAACTTCTCCCCCGCCGTTCTTTCATTGAGGCTGCTGAGCGGGAGCAGCCTCACTCCTCTAAAAAGAGCGCTGAACATCGTGCCACTCAAAAACAGAGTGTGTCCTCTCGTGCTCCCCCACAAAAATCTCGGGGACACGGAGGGCGCTCTCAAACCCAGCAGTCTTCGAGGGGTAAAACGGATCTGCGGACCGTTATTACCGCCAAGAAGGCTGCTGGGGAAAAAGTCCTGATGTCTGAGGGCTCAGGACAAATGAGGGTAGTCCCCCCGAAGCAGAGCGGTTAACACCTCTTTTCACGGTGCCCTCAGGGGACCGTTCTGCCAACCCTGCCACCTCTGGTGTTACAGGACGCAGCGGTCTCCGGCGAGCACATATCTCAAGGTCCACCCGGAAACGTAGTGGCCTCGGGATGCCCGCCCCCTCTGAGGAGGGTGCTAGAGCAGTCTGTTTGGTCGTTCCCTGCCGGTGCGCCGTTACAGGGCGACGAACCGACTACTCAACAGCAGGAGAAAAATACGGTGCCGTCTCTCTTCGGTGCCCTCAGGGGACCGTTCTGCCAACCCTGCCGCCTCCGGTGTTACAGGACGCAGCGGTCTCCGGCGAGCACATATCTCAAGGTCCACCCGGAAACGTAGTGGCCTCGGGATGCCCGCCCCCTCTGAGGAGGGTGCTGGAGCAGTCTGTTTGGTCGTTCCCTGCCGGTGCGCCGTTACAGGGCGACGAACCGACTACTCAACAGCAACAAAATCCAGAAACCAGTCTCGAGAGACTGGTACCTCTAGTAGAATCTTTGACAGCGTGGAAGCTACTGTCAAATTTTTCTCGTTGGGTCCTGCAGACCGTGGAAAAAGGGTATTAGATACAATTCTATTAACGCCCACCGCGGTTTATGGGGGTCCTGCCCACAGTGGTGGGCCCCGAGCAGGTTCTGGTTATGGAACAGGAAGTAAACACTCTGTTAGAGAAAGGGGCCATAGAATATGTACCCCCCTCCAACAGGGAAACCGGGTTTTACAGCCGGTACTTCATAGTTCCAAAAAAGGACGGGGGATTGCGTCCCATTTTACTTCGAGTTCTGTACGAGTCAGCCATGCAGCTCAAGTTCAAAATGTTAACCTTGAGACAAATCGTGCCACAGATCAGGTCCGAGGACTGGTTTGTCACGATAGACCTCAAGGACGCATATTTCCATCCGTCCGTGTCATTGGAAGTTCCTGAGGTTTGCTTTCGGGGGCAAAGCATACCAATATCGAGTTCTTCCATTCGGCCTGGCTTTATCACCCCGCACTTTCACCAAATGCGTGGATGCAGCTCTGGCGCCTCTGCGCCTCCGGGGTATTCGCATCACGAACTACATCGACGATTGGTTGATTTTAGCTCAGTCGCATTAGATGGCGGTTCAACATCGAGATGTTGTTCTCGCCCATATGAAAGAGTTGGGGTTACAGCTGAACGCCAAGAAGAGTGTGCTTTCTCCATTTTAGAGGACCACTTTTTTAGGCGTGGTTTGGGATTCAGTGTCGATGCAGGCGCGCCTGTCATCGCCACGCTTCGATTCCATCCTGGCAGCTGTGAGAAGTGTAAAGCTAGGCCAGCTACTCACTGTCAAACAGTTCCAGAGACTGTTGGGTCTCATGGCAGCAGCTTCCAACGGGATACCTTTTGGACTGCTGCACATGAGGCCCCTGCAGTGGTGGCTCAGGACCAGAGGGTTTTTCCCCGAGGGGCAACCCATTTCGCACAATCAAGGTCACGCGGTGATGCCTACGTGCCTTGGTTATGTGGAAGAAACCTTGGTTCCTGTCCCAGGGCCCAGTGCTGGGAGCTCCTTGTCGTCGCAAACTGCTAACGACGGATGCTTCCCTCACGGGTTGGGGAGCGATCCTGAGGGTCGCTCATCTCAAGGTCTGTGGGAAGACCATCATCGTTCCTGGCATTCTATAGCCTAGAGATGTTAGCTGTCTTCCGGGCTCTGAGGAGCTTTATCACAGGTCTCAGGGGACACCATGTGTAGTACATACGGACAACACGTCGGTAGTCGCCTATATCAAGGGGGTTTGCGCTGGCATGCCATATCCTCTTGTGGTCCCAGGGGAAGTTGCTGTCACTCAAGGCAGCCTACATCCCCGGGGTCCAGAATATAGGAGCAGACACTCTGTCGAGACAGGGGCCGAGGCCCGGGGAATGGTGGCTCCACCCCCGAGGTGGTGGAGCTGATATGGAAATTATAAGTGGATCTGTCCACTTTGGTTCTCCTTCACGCATCCAGCTCCTCTGGGACTGGATGCTATGGTACAGACGTGGCCGAGGCTACGTCTGTACGCCTTTCCCCCAGTTGCTCTGCTCCCGGGAGTTCTGGAAAGAGTTCGCAGGGACCGGGTTTGCCTGCTTTTTATAGCCCCGCGCTGGCCGGGCAGAGTATGGTTTCCCGATCTTGTGTCCCTCCTCGACGGGCATCCTCTGGAGCTACCCGTCAGGAGGGACTTTCTGTCCCAAGCAGGGGGCTCAATATTTCACCCCCGCCCAGAACTGTGGAACCTGTGGGCTTGGCCTCTGAGGGGGCCCAGCTCATAGAGTCAGGTCTCTCAACTGAGGTTGTTGAGACCATTCTACAGTCCAAGCTCCCTCCACGAGGAAACTTTATGCCCTGAACTGAAGAGTATTCACCTCTTTGTGTAGTGACCGTCGGTTGGATCCAGTCAACTGCCCAATTGGTACAGTTCTGGAGTTCCTGCAGGACCGGTTCACTGCAGGTCTGACCCCGTCCACTTTAAAGGTTTATGTGGCGGCCGTAGGTGCTTACCACAGTCCTTTGGGTGGAATGTCTGTGGGGAAAGACCCTTTGGTATCTCGTTTCCCTCGTGGCACTTGGAGGTCCTCCTCCCTTTCGAAATCGGACCAGGAGGCGAATAATTTGCTTTGCCCTGTTCGGGCGTTAGACGCGTATGTCCACAGAGCTGCCCTGTGGCGTAAAAGTGACTTTTGCTCCCCTAACAAGGGAGGTCCAGTGTCTAAGCAAAGGATGAGCAAGTGGGTGGTTGAGACTATCTCACTGGCTTATGAGGCGGCTGGACAGCCTTCTCCTTTGGCTGTCCGGTCGCTCTCTACTAGGAGTATGGCGGCCTCTAAGGCCCTTATATCAGGAGTATCGTTACAGGACGTCTGTGATGCGGTAGGCTGGTCCTCACCGCACACCTTCGTCAGGTTCTACTCTCTGGATTTAGACTCTACTCCAGGGTCTCATGTTTTGTCTTCTTAGTGCTGCTCACATGATTACACACAGGACAGACATTTGTAGCTATGGAGGCGTTGGTATAGACGTTCCCATAGCGTCATTTCGACGCAACGCGAGTTCCCTTGAAAGGGAACGCCTCGGTTACGACTGTAACCTCGGTTCCCTGAAGAGGGAACGAGCGTTGCGTCGCCTTGCCATATCTCCTTCATGCCTGTCAGCGCGACTTCAGACTTTACGAAGCTTTCGTTTTCTGTTTCGGGCCGGCTTTTATAGCTTCCTGGTACGTGACGTCACCCGCCTCTGACGTTCCGCCACACCATTGGACTGATTTTACATGTGCTTCAAGACGTCATCACGCAAAGCGTTCCCATAGCGTCATTTCGACGCAACGCTCGTTCCCTCTTCAGGGAACCGAGGTTACAGTCGTAACCGAGGCGTTTTCCATTGGTTTCGTACAGTACATCCTGTTCAAATGTTAGATGTTAAATAAGGTTAGATGTTAGAAACATGGTTAGTTTAATATACAGTTTAAAATTTCTACGACAAAGCAAAAGCAGAATCAGCAGTTTTCTGATAATCTGATCTTTCTGGTCAATGTGGAGAAAACTAGCTCTTTGAAAGACATCTGAAAGATAAAAGACAATTGCACACTATCAGATATTAACTAAACATTTATCTCTAGATTATGTATAATTAAGACACATTAAAGAAAATATTTTGTTAGAAGAAAGACTTGAATAACTGTTGTATAGCATTAAAGACACAACGTTTTGCTAAAGAATTAATCACAATAATGAGAATATGTTAAGACTTACTTGTCCTTCTCAGTGCCGGTGTCTGTGGTCACACTTACTGTCAAAATAACCAAATAACAATTATTGATTGAGTTTTACCTTTTCAGTTTTTAAAAACAGTATTAAATATGTTTTACCTGGTTCTGCCTCGATTACAGTGAGATGAACAGGATTCAGTGCCTTTCCAGCAGAGCAGAAGTACCATCCAGAATCACTGAGTCTCAGTCCAGTCATCAACACAGTGAAGGAGCTTCTCCCATCATCACTGATCTGGACTGATGAATTCTGGGATGTCTCAGTCCTCTTCTCAGTGTAACAGCGCTGATCTTTATATCTGCACCACTGTTTGAGTTTATTCTGATATCCAGAAGTGTAGAAACACTGGACACTGACATTATAACCTTCATGTCCAGATACACTGCTGTTCATCACAGACACATCAGGAGCTGAACACACAGACACAAGACATTTGAGATTATTAAATACATACAGTGTGTGTGAAGTCAGAGAATTTGACATTAGAATGTCAACAAAATCTCATACCAGACTGAACCCGGAGATGAAGCTCATATGTGACAGTCGGTTTTCCATCAGTCTCCACAATACAATAATAATCCCCATTATGTGTTGAGCTCTGCAGGTTTCTCATAGTCACAGTAAAGAGACTCTGATCAGGATGATCAATTACTGACAGATTCTCCTCTGTTGTGTTTGTGTATATATAAGATTGATCATTATCTGAGTACCAGTATTTCTTCTGCGGAGGGTTTTTTTGTGATATTGCCCACCGATGAAGCATTCAACACCTACACAAACAACACACGCTGTTATTATGTCCAGGATTAACAGTAAAGAACTTCTTCATTTGTTCTATCTTCACATAAAAAACACATTAAAAGCATCATGAACAGCTGAGCATATAATGTGTCATTACAAAATCATCAACAGGATATATTAGAAACAAACACAGAACATTTAATATTCACCTAAAGTGAGCCAAAACCCGATTGAAATGTAGAATATTGTTGTCTTCTGGTACGCGGCCATTGCGATTGCTCCTGCTTATGTGTCCTGTATGAGGTGTTCACTGCAGTTCAGTAGTACAACTGCTCAGCTTCTGCTTTCTGCACTCATATTATCATAGACGGAGGAGGAAATGCCCTTACATGTCTTGGACCACGTGGAGAAGGGGTGAACAGACTGTACATATTCATAAAATACAGTACAATCAATGTTTCTTCCATTGTTTGATGGGTGTTCAGTATCAGTTATCAAAAGTATCAAAGTTTCTACAAAGTTAATACTTCAGGTTTCTAAGAATGAACAACACTGTTTTAACGTTTAGATTGATATTAATTTCTGCATACACTAATACGCAAAGTTGTGTAAATTAACATTCATTTATTACGAACAAACATGAATTAACTACGAACAAATTTATATTTATAAAATAAACCTTAATAAGTAAAAAACAAACAATACATTTTAAAAAATCACTCTTACAGTAATGCATTAACTAATTGTAATGAACTGAACGTTACTGTAAAGTGTTACCAAGCTAAAATCTTTTATTTTTTTATTGGCATGCATGTCTATGTCACAGGTAGTAATGCATCTTTTGCAGGTATTAAAAGTCACATATTTTATCAACTAAAAGTCTAATTTGTGTAGTTTTGTTTATGTCTGTGCATATTAACTTTCATGATGTTACACAACCCAGTTTATCTTGCAGATTTAAGACCCAAAATGAGAGATATGTGTGTAACACATGATGAACACAACATGAACTAATGACCATTAAATCTCCAAATACTGACATTTCATCCAGTTCCACTTATGACCATTACAGATGTAACTGACATTGGGATTTATTAGGAGAATTGACAGGAAAGAGTAAAATTTTAGCGGGAAAAAATACAGTGTCTCCCATAAACAGGAATCACCAGCTGACGGATTTATGTTCTGAAAACGTTGTGGGAATAGTGATTTGCAATATTTCTAAAATCATTCTGTGTGATTGGAAAATTATTTAAAAGGTTACAATAATGTTAGTACAACATTCGCTTAACCTTATTTTACTTAAAACATAATATTGAAATAGAAAATTTTAAGAATATTAACATTACGATTCATCAAATATCAATAACATTATAAGGACATTGCAAGAATGTTGTTCCAAGGACATTTTCTGTCAGCATTATATGTGAAAATTCATCAAGTACAAATAAAATCATATGGATGTTCTGAAAATGTTGTTCTTAAAACGTTCTCACACTGTTATGAGAACGTTCAAATAAAAATAACATAATGAAGACTTTCCAATAACGTCTATAGAAGTTTTTTCTCAACATCATGAAAATGCATATCAAATAATGTTAAAAGAGAATTTTATCTTAACATTTACAAAATGTGAAAGTTGTGGGGACATTCTCTGTTAGTTGGGCAGATCAGTGCCGGCCCGAGCCTTTTGGGGGCCCTAAGCAGAATTTGATTTGGGGGCCCCCTCCCACCGCGCAGTCACCTGTGCTTGACGATTATTGACACAATGTCACGCTATAATGTTACATTATAAATTAATACAATGAGGTTATGTATTAATAAAAAATAAATACTTAATAAAAAATAGATACTTAAAAAAGTTTAAACTTTTTCTTTACTCTTTTACTAACTCTTGGAAACTTCTGAAAACAAACTGTCACAAAACATATTAAAAAAAATTATTTGCAAAATATCCTCCAACGTTTTGCAACACTTTGCAGTTTGAATGATGTCTTGTATGAACATGACGGAGTATGTTTTTATGTTTCCACTGTTTGATCGCGCCCGCGACTCACACACACACAAACACACACAACATTTTCCAGCTTTGTAATCTTCCATTGTGATGTTTCCAAGCACATTTTTGCGCGTGTGAAGAGGATGATTTTTTTCCGTCGGTATTGGAACGTGAGTGAAGTACAAAGCCTATGATAAAGAATAGTTTACCATCCAAATCCATCGCGAATGTTGAAACATTTTGATTCTAATGAGAGAGATACGTGAGCCCAACGCCGCTTACTTTCACTTTCGCTTTAAATTATTTCGTTTTGGCTTGTTTATAGTTATTTTTTTATTCTTGTTCTGTTCTGAATATCATTACATTTAAAGGATAAATCATTGATCAAATCAAATTTTTGTGACATGGCTTAACATTACATTACCGTGACTTTGCGCACAAATTGTCTATGCACGCGAGGTTATGCGCATGACTCAAACACTGGCAGACACAGCAGCAGTTGTTAGGCAGGTATATTGATCATGAAATCAGAATTTTCTTGTCTTGAATTATTAATCCTTTCATGCATTTATGTCACTTGTTTAAGTTAATTAATATGTAAAAAAAAAAAAAAAAAAAAAAACTCGATTGGGGGCCCCCTGGTGGCGAGGGGGCCCCAAGCAGCCGCTTAGTTCGCTTATGCCTCGGGCCGGCCCTGGGGCAGATACAGTATATAGACAGAAACATACAAATTTTGAAGTTACACTGGTTCTGCTAAATGTCTCTCAAGATTAACATACAACATTCATACTGTGTTCATTTGGAGTCCTGCAGCGAACCCAACCGTATCCCTGTGTGTTAAATGGAAGTGTGCAGCCATTTGTAAATTGAATGTGTGAAGCTTATGGGTGTCATAGTAATTTTAGCTGTACAAAAATAGCAAATGCTGCTTTACATTGCAAACTGTTATCATATTACTTTATTATCGTAATCTGATTTATTGCACAAAGAGTTTTACTGTTTATGTTACAGGTACAGGCTGGTATCATGTAAACAGCTTATATGCTCTCGCTCTGAAACATACGGAGCCCCCCTAGTCCCACTTTGTCAAAAAAATTAATTATAACTATCTCGTGGCCTCAAGATAGTAACTCGTGGCCTCAAGATACTAACTCGTGGCCTCAAGATACTAACTCGTGGCCTCAAGATAGTATTTCGTGGCCTCAAGATACTAACTCGTGAGCCTAGAACGCCCTCTGCTGACGTTTTTTCGTAGGCTACACGGACACATGCTTTTCTTACATTCAAAACTAATGTGAAACACTTCAATAATTAATGAACCAGTCTGCACACTCCACTATAGGCTAACTTAAAATCAGAATCAGAAATACTTTATTGATCTTTATTGATGCTATTGATAACCCGGGGGACAATTCTTGTGTCACAGTTGATGTGCACATCAAGACATTTAAAGGACATATTTGTGTCATAATGGACATAATGGCCTTTGACATATTTTACTCAAGATAGTAACTCGTGGGCTCAAGATACTAACTCGTGGCCTCAAGATAGTATCTCGTGGCCTCAAGATAGTATCTCGTGGCCTCAAGATAGTAACTCGTGGCCTCAAGATAGTATCTCGTGGCCTCAAGATACTAACTCGTGGCCTCAAGATAGTAACTCGTGGCCTCAAGATACTATCTCGTGGCCTCAAGATAGTATCTCGTGGCCTCAAGATAGTATCTCGTGGCCTCAAGATAGTATCTCGTGGCCTCAAGATAGTAACTCGTGGCCTCAAGATAGTAACTCGTGGCCTCAAGATAGTAACTCGTGGCCTCAAGATAGTATCTCGTGGCCTCAAGATAGTAACTCGTGGCCTCAAGATAGTAGCTCGTGGCCTCAAGATAGTATCTCGTGGCCTCAAGATAGTAACTCGTGGCCTCAAGATAGTAACTCGTGGCCTCAAGATACTAACTCGTGGCCTCAAGATACTATCTCGTGGCCTCAAGATAGTAACTCGTGGCCTCAAGATACTAACTCGTGGCCTCAAGATACTAACTCGTGGCCTCAAGATAGTAACTCGTGGCCTCAAGATAGTATTTCGTGGCCTCAAGATAGTATCTCGTGGCCTCAAGATACTAACTCGTGGCCTCAAGATAGTAACTCGTGGCCTCAAGATATTAACTCGTGGCCTCAAGATAGTATCTCGTGGCCTCAAGATAGTATCTCGTGGCCTCAAGATAGTAACTCGTGGCCTCAAGATACTAACTCGTGGCCTCAAGATACTAACTCGTGGCCTCAAGATACTATCTCGTGGCCTCAAGATAGTAACTCGTGGCCTCAAGATAGTAACTCGTGGCCTCAAGATAGTAAAGTGTCTGACACATGGACCCTTTGTTATTAAACTGGACCCTGTAGTGCAATACTTCACATTCTGTGCAATATTCTCTGTTTTAATATGTGTGCAATATAGTTTGCTGCAGTTCTGCTTCTATTTATTTACTAGTACTGTAAATCTTGTAGGCTGCATATCCATAGTCCTTTATAATTCTTCTTCATATTTTATAGCCTATATTTATACTTTTTACATGCATATACTTGTTTATTTACCAACTTCTATTATTATTTATATTCCTTTAAATGTCTTGATGTGCACATCAACTGTGACACAAGAATTGTCCCCCGGGTTATCAATAGCATCAATAAAGATCAATAAAGTATTTCTGATTCTGATTTTAAGTTAAGCCTGGTTCACACGGGACGATTTTAAAATTGTCGGCCGATTTTCCAAACCTGAGAGACCCCACACATGGGGATAAAAAATCACGGGTCTAACAGTTTTGGTCGTACAGTGTGTGGTGCGCAGCCACACGGCAAAATCAACACATCACACACGAACCGATTTGACTCCCGAGCATTCCCAGATCAGACGGGAAATCACGCAAAATACCTCGAGATCAAACGTGACTTCAGAGTAAACAATCATGGCGGACGAAGAGGATGCAGTGGCAATAGTTTGTTTTTAACCGAAAAAAAAAACGTTATCAAAAGAAAAGGCGATGATCTCTGACGTCCACCGGACTTTCTGGTGCGCCATGCCGCCGGCTGTTTTGATTATATTTCCCGGTGTTTCCTCGTCACCTCGCTTTCTGATTGGCTACACTCCACAGTCCACAGGCTGCGTGCTCGGGGGACACCACACACGAGAAGAAATCGGGCCAAATAAATCCAACATGTTGGATATCCCCGATTTGAGATCGGAGCGGTCCCGACGTCCTTCCGAGCAGACGAGAGCAGCCTTAACACACCACACACGGCAGGAATATCTGATCAGATTATTTTACGATAATCGGAGCATCCTTAAGATTGTCGGAAGGGGTGAATCGGGGCTAAAATCGGCCTAATTATCCTGCCGTGTGAACCAGCCTTTAGCCTATAGTGGAGTGTGCAGACTGGTTCATTAATTATTGAAGTGTTTCACATTAGTTTTGAATGTAAGAAAAGCATGTGTCCGTGTAGCCTACGAAAAAACGTCAGCAGAGGGCGTTCTAGGCTTAGGTCACGGGACCTCCGTCTGGCTGTATTCCCAGTTGACGGCAAGGAGCTGTAGAAGAACAGCAGATCATATACGAATCATTGTGACGGCGTTACAGAGGTAAGAGTGTTTTAATTAGCACGGTGAACATTTAGTTAGATGGCAAATTACTGAGTTAAGATAAATGCAAGACTAGCTAGGTGTTCGAGCTGGAAGCATTGGCATAAGTTAAGCAGGCTAATTCAACGTTAACGGCTATCATTATGCTAACGGTTCTTTAGCCTCGGTAAAGTCCCGTAAAATTTGTTATTAATTTTAAAAACACGATTTTAGCCCGATTTTGGCACGATCCGTTTGAAGTAAGTTAGGGTGTCATGGGGATTCGTAAACAACAACGGGCGTCGGGACGCAAGATTCGATCGTTTCATCCTGTATAGTGTGTCATAAGCTATGTTTCCATCAACACGTTTTTATCCGAATTATGTGATATCGAATGAAAAATGCCTTATGGAAACAGTAAAATTCGATTGAATTTCTTGAATATCGACTAAAATGAAATACGGTCGGTCTCATCGGATTTTATCTTGATCGATGTACGGTTTATGCGATAAACGCTGATGGAAACGTTATTTGCCGAATAAATAATGGATTGCGATTAAGTTTTAGGTCATTTTATGGGTACAACCCGCCACAAAAGAAGAAGTTTTAGTTAATTTCCGCCCAGTTTGTACCCATTATATAGGCTACTGTCTGGTTTGCACACATGGCCGGTGTCAACAAAGTGGACAAACGAGGAGACGAGATACTTTTTGAATTTAATTTAACAGAAAAATAAAACGGCTATTATAGCAAAAATCTAAGAAATGCCATAATAGTCAAATAATGTCGCTATCAGCTGTCACATAAGCACCTAGAGTCCTGCAATGGGTTGGGTACCCGCATAAAAGTGGCTAAAACGGGTGGATTGTGACATTCCTAAAATTCACAGGCGGGGACGCGGACGGATAATGAACTCCTTGCGGGCGGGTAGCGGATGAAAAATATGTGCAATATTTGTATGTCTAAATTGCCATTACACACTCGCAAATATGTGTTTTGGGCATCCTTAAAAATATTCTTGTTTGCCGTTACCTGACCGATCCTGTCAATTTAGGACCGACCCAATACATTTTTTTCCCCTTTTAGTCCGACCGACTGGCCGGTTGTAAACTTGCGTTAAGATCGACCGTTTATTTTTTTTTTACTCTTCAAACAACTAATACAAATGCAATAAAATAATATTAATTATATTTTAGTAGGCCTAAGTATTGTGTAGGCTACGCTCTTTCTTTTAAATAAAAACCCGTCAATCAAGCAAAATAATATTCAATGATTGTAGGGCAGGCTAATAAGCCTATGTGTTGTAGCCCAGTCATTAAAAAACTATTTAGTTTCATATTCATGTTTAAATAAAATAATATATATATATATATATATATATATATATATATATATATTTGTTTAAAATTGCATGTTGATTATATGAAAAGTGAAAAAAGCATGAATAAGATAAGATGACCCCGAATATCGGGAGACAAATGGAGTGGGCAGACATGATTTTGACCACTTTATTAAGTTTGTTTTTGTAGAAAGACTTTCTTTAAAGTGAATTTCGTTTTGTATTAATTGTATCTTAATTTTAACCAATGTTTAATCAACCATTTTCCTTGGATTTAATAAATAAGAGCTAAATATATCAGGCAATAATCAGGACACGGAGAGGCGCCCGCGCGTGAACTGGAGGTAGCCTAGGCTACTTGAATGGCCCAAAACAAAGCGCACTTTAGCGCTCATTAGCCCATTCATGAGGCTATTGTGATGTTGAGAGAGGTGCGAGATAAAAAATAAAGCACTTTAAATGGAATGATTTTAGCTTGTGTGCGATTTATCGCGGGCACGGGTCTCCAAAAATGGACCCGTGCAGGACTCTGCACTATTACAACTTGTGCAATATTGAACATTTGTTGGTAGATGGCGCGATCCATTTTGTCTAGCAAAACTTTGTTCGCAAATGTTTGCTTGAATGTTGTGCGATTCAGTGCGAAAATGAATGGAAACACCTTAAAATGTCTCAAATCAATTCGATATACCAATTTGATCGCAAAACAGCATGTGACGTCATTACGCACAGGTTTTTATTCGCTTTAAAGCCGTTTGATGGAAACACACTTTCACGAGCTTTATTCGCATGATTTTTTTTACCGAACTTCAGATAATTCGATTGACAAGATGATGGAAACATAGCTATAGTGGGCGACAACCTACGTCGCGTCTGCGATGCTTCACATCACGACAAAAAGACCAGCATGTTTAATTTTTAACGGTCCTCTACGACGTGTTCCGTCAAGAGTGAGTGAGTGAGTATGTGAGTGAGAGAGAGTGCGAGCAACAGTGAGTGTGTGTGTGTGTGTGTGTGCGGGCGTGCGTGCACGAGTGAGTGAGCGAGCTACAGTGAGTGTGTGTGTGTGTGTGTGTGTGCACGAGTGAGTAAGTTAGTGAGTGAGCGAGCGACAGTAGCTATGTTTCCATCAACACGTTTTTATCCGAATTACGTGATATCGAATGAAAAATGCCTCATGGAAACGGTAAAATTCGATTGAATTTCTTGAATATCGACTAAAATGAAATACGGTCGGTCTCATCGGATTTTATCTTGATCGATGTACGGTTTATGCGATAAACGCTGATGGAAACGTTATATATGGAAACGTACGAGATACTTTTTGAATTTAATTTAACAGAAAAATAGAACGGCTATTATAGCAAAAATCTAAGAAATGCCATAATAGTCAAATAATGTCGCTATCAGCTGTCACATAAGCACCTAGAGTCCTGCAATGGGTTGGGTACCCGCATAAAAGTGGCTAAAACGGGTGGATTGTTTGTGACATTCCTAAACTTCACAGGCGGGGACGCGGGCGGATAATGAACTCCTTGCGGGCGGGTAGCGGATGAAAAATATGTGCAATATTTGTATGTCTAAATTGCCATTACACACTCGCAAATATGTCTGCCCGGATGTAAACTTGTAAAACGACCGAATTTTTTTTTTTTTTTTTTACTCTTCAAACAACTAATAAATGCAATAAAATAATATGAATTAATAATCTTTCTTTTAAATAAAAACCCGTCAATCAAGCAAAATAATATTCAATGATTGTAGGGCAGGCTAATAAGCCTATGTGTTGTAGCCCAGTCATTAAAAAAACGATTTAGTTTCATATTCATTTTTAAATAAAATAATTTATATATATATATATATATATATATATATATATATATTAAATTTTTTTCATGTTGATTATATGAAAAGTGAAAAAAGCATGAATAAGATAAGATGATCCCGAATATCGGGAGACAAATGGAGTGGGCAGACATGATTTTGACCACTTTATTAAAGGTATAGCGGAGGATCTTTCCAAATTTTAGATAAGACCCGCCCTCTCCACTTTTTGAAAAGTTTGATTGATTCACCAGAATGATTGACAATTAGGAGGACCAATAGTTTAGACTACCCACCAGGAAGTAAAACATCCTCCGCTATACCTTTAAGTTTGTTTTTGTAGAAAGACTTTCTTTAAAGTGAATTTCGTTTTGTATTAATTGTATCTTAATTTTAATCAATGTTTAATTAACCATTTTCCTGGATTTAATAAATAAGAGCTAAATATAGCAGGCAATAATCAGGACACGGAGAGGCGCCCGCGCGTGAACTGGAGGTAGCCTAGGCTACTTGAATGGCCCAAAACAAAGCGCACTTTCGCGCTCATTAGCTCATTCATGAGGCTATTGTGATGTTGAGAGAGGTGCGAGATAAAAAAATAAAGCACTTTAAATGGAATGATTTTAGCTTGTGTGCGATTTATCGCGGGCACGGGTCAAATCTGGTGCTGAACTTTGCGGGGGCGGGTCTCCAAAAATGGACCCGTGCAGGAGTCTGCACTATTACAACTTGTGCAATATTGATCATTTGTTGGTAGATGGCGCGATCCAGGACCATTTTGTCTAGCAAAACTTTGTTCGCAAATGTTTGCTTGAATGTTGTGTGATTCAGTGCGAAAATGAATGGAAACACCTTAAAATGTCTCAAATCAATTCGATATACCAATTTGATCGCAAAACAGCATGTGACGTCATTACGCACAGGTTTTTATTCGCTATATTCGCATGATTTTTTTTTACCGAACTTCAGATAATTCGATTGACAAGTTGATGACTGGTCGGAAAGCAACGTGTAGTCTGACATGTTTCTTGTCCACAACACGACAAGATTTTAGGAGTCAAAATCGTGTAATCTGACACTGTGACTATCGTAACAGACACAAAAATCTTGTAATCTGAACCAGGCATTAGTAACAGGGACAAAGCCGGCAGTTCATGTGGTGTTGTTCTATTTAGTTAACGTTGACTGATGGTGTCAACACTAGTTTTTGGCCATTGACTATTAGTGGATGCAGTGAAATATCAGTTATGTCTGTGTATCAAGTAATCATATAATACTAATAATAATAATAATATTATATTTAATTAATATAGCGCTTTTCAATAAACTCAAAGACTGTTTATATGAGACCATTATAAGAACACACTAGGGGTGTAACGATACCTTCACGTCACGATTCGATACACGATACAATATTATTGCGATACTCCAAAACATGTTAAAAGGTGAACAAAAAATTAACTGTTGATTAAAATGCTAAATTTGATTTACATTGTGTGTGTAAATGAACAGGCTTCGACTTGGTGCTGGAAACACAATGCACAGGACAATAGAGACACCAGAATAACAATATTCATGATTCTGAAGCTGAAAATACAGAATTATTATTTTAGACGAATATGCTTTCAATCTTCACACTCACAGACTAGATGTATTTAAAATAATGTCAGTCAATTTGTACTGGTAACATTAGACATTTGGCATTATCAGGACACACAAATACTCCTCCATTGCATTATTATACACTATATTCAACATTATATATAGTAGTTTAATGTAGTACTGACACTAAAACACTGAAAACTTTCTCACACAGTAATTATTATTTTGGGTGAACTATCCACGATACATAATGTTGCATTTTTGCATTGCGATAAATTGTGACACGATATATTGTTACACCCCTAGAACACACTAACTTAAAGCATATGTCACCATACATTAAACACTAAAACTATATGCTATATAACACAACCGGATGGGATGGAATCTCGGGAGGTGATTGTTGAGGTTGTTAAGATCTGAGGTGGAGCAAAGCAGCGGCATGGTCAGTGTGTTTATTGTCTATGTCTATTGTTTCCAATAGATTTACAGTGACATTAATTGGTATTCTGTCATGTTATTATTAAAGACGTACTGATTGGTTAACAGGTGACAGATTGTATTTATACCAACCATGCTCACAATCATGAGTAGCTGTGTATATTCAGTTAATATTAGAGTAGCCTATTCATTTCATAGTATTTGAATAACGCATTTCCTACCAATATCTCTCCTCATTTACCTACTAAGATGTCTTTCATAATTATGTAAGTGCATATCCATACTATATTCATTCACTAGTGCATTTTTTTTCCTGATGAGTAGTAGAGGCCAGCAACTTCAAATATCCATTCTCCCTTTGGCTCTTTATGAGTTTTCTCAATACTGAGATCAACAAGAGTAATCTTGCTTGGCAAGATACTATACAATCCACAGTTCTCTAATCGCAAAAGTAATGCAAGTTTTGAATTCATACAACGTTTAATCCCCTTTACACAGGAGAGAAAAAGAATGGATGCTGAGCTGAGAGGATTTTTAATTCAGCGGGAAATTGATGAGGAATTTATCCAGAAGCTGGAAAATGAAAAGGTAAGCTAAGCCACTTTACATATGAATCTGCCTCATTTCTGTGTTATTATTCTTAAAGGAGAACTTTGGTATTATTAAACTTAAGCCAGTTACCTCGCTTCGTAGTACAGGCCCTATCCAGGTAATTTCAGGAGTAACTTTGTGACGTCTGGTGTAATTTCCCGATTAACCCGCACTACGAAAGGTGCATTGGTTTTACCCGAGGTATGCTGCTATGGCAATTTACGCTGCATCTCTAAACTGCTCTGCGCAGGTTATCTTTGTGGTTAACTCAAAGTTACCCTACGTATGTGCCCACTGCAGAACCCAGGTGAACATCAACCATGTCCAGGAAATCACCTCAGCCAGTGGCCATACAACTGGCTGCTGTTAAATACTGGCTGCTCCAATTAAATACAACTGGCTGCATGTCTGCAACATAATGCTATTGGGCAACTGCATGCAATCATAAAACATAGACACACATTGTCATATTGAAGACGGTGCACTAGCAAGAGCTAACTTGAAGTGAAACCACATCGGCAGATGCAAGAGGCTAGCCCAGTTAATTGTAGATTTCGTGGCTGTGTGGGAGGAGTTAGGTTTTGCTTTAAAAAAAATTTAAAAACATGTTTTGTCAAGCTTGTATAGAAGGATGCGCGCTGTCCACCTGAGAGTAGCGTCGTCAGACCTGTGTTCAGCAGCATATGGAGGCTATCAAGCTATAACCTATTTGAAATGGGACAATTCACAAGAAATGTATTGCAACAATTCATTCATTCTAATATCAAATAGTATTCTAATAGCCTGTTTTAACATCCTACTGTTGTAGTAGCCTACATTTATTGAGAACTGTCCCCATAAATAATTGCACATTTGAGTAGTATTTTCATGATACAATTTGTAAAATTTTCTTATTGAATTGTTGAAATTTTATTCACCACCACGATTACACACTTTCTGATGACAAAAAGGTGCTTAAATTGAAAATACAGAATTCAGAAAGATTTTCTGACAGAAATTATAAAAATGTTTTACTATTTATAGGTCAATCTAAACATGCTCCCAATTTTTTGTTTTTCCAGATTGATGCATCTATAATCCCTGTAATGAATGATGGAGACCTGGCAAAGTACATCCCTAAAGCTGGAGATAGAATAGCTACTGTGGCCTTCTGTCGGAAAGCCAATGCATCACTTGACACAAAGAGCAGGAAAGAGTCTATACTGACAAGGTTACGTCAGAGACTGTCTGGAGAAGCACCTGTACCTGTGAAAAAAAAGCCATTGGCAGGAAATGCAAATGCCAAAAAAAAAGATAGACGGGTTGAGCTTGGATGGATGGACTTTAATGAAAAAGACAAACGGTACAAACAAGTAAAGGCAATCAATGGGGGAGGAACGAGACACCTGACAATCGACAAGGATAAAACAGTAGTGGAAATAAAAAAACTAGCTGAAGACCTGTTTTTCCCAAGTGGTTTTTCGAAAAAAAGGAAAAGGCTCTCAGATTATTCTACTGAAATTGAATCGTCTCAGGTACATGTCAACAGTTGGAGCACTGTGGATAACTTGTATGAAGAAAGCAAAGTAAAAATTCTTAGACTGTATCTTTGTACCAAAAGAGTAAATGTGGAGTTGTCCTCTGAAGAAGAGGAAGCAGAGATGCATTTAACTTCAACCCCAACTGTTGATCTCACAGGACATGAGCCACATGCTTCAACTGAGGTACAAGATATGGATGACATAGTTCACCAAGAGATCGACTTCGAGATTATAATTGGGGCTGTGGCAACTGAAGATGTGCAGTTGGATGACACTGTGCCATGGAATGACCAGCCACCACAGAGATTGGTTGAACCTCAATCTGTTCCTTGGATTGACCAGCCACTGCAGAGCCCAGATGAACATCAACCAGGTCCTTGGCCTGACCAGCCACTGCAGAGCCCAGGCGAACCTCAACCAGCTCCTTCAAATGAACAGCCATCGCAGGAATTTGGCGGCCTTGTTGCAGAGCCATGGAATGACCAGACACTGGGTGAACGTGCTCCGGTTACACTGATTATTAGGCGGGGGCATTGTCTCACTGACCTAATCAAAGCCTTCACAAACCCAGATATTTTAAGCGCCGATGTGTTTATTAAGATGCGCCTACCTAATGGAAAACTTGAAGAAGGGGAGGGAAGTGGTGTGACCCGGGACTGCTTCACAGAGTTTTGGACAGACTTTTATGAAAGGTGCACCATGGGCGGGGATGTGAAAGTACCCTTTATTAGGCATGATTATCAGTGTGAAGAGTGGCAGGCTATTGCTAGAATCTTAGTAGTAGGGTGGAAGATTGCCCGCTATTTCCCAGTGAAACTGGCGACACCATTCCTTGAAGAGGTACTGTACTCCACAACCTTCAGCAGCTTAAAGGACACCTTCTTGCAGTACGTGTCTGAACAGGAGAGAGAGGTCCTTCAAAAGGCTTTGGAGGACTTTGACTCTGTTGACAGTGATTCACTATTTGATGCTCTTGAGCCACACGAGTGCCAGCAGGTTCCTACAAAGGACAATCTGATCCCACTGCTCTCACAGATGGGACACAAATCTCTCATACAGGCACCAATGTATGTAATCGAGTGTTGGCGTCCTATTGTGGTGCACTTAGCAAGTGTGTTGCCACCAGATACTCTGCATCATGTCATAGAGCAGAAGACCCCAACTGGAAAAGCTGTAAAGGACCTCCTGCAGTTTCCAGATGTCATGACTGCACCCGAAAAAGCAGTTGCCCGCTACCTGAAGAGATATGTAGGTGAAGTTGATCTGAGAATCCTTCAGCTTTTCCTCCGCTTCTGCACTGGTTCAAATTTGATGGAAAAACCAATTAAGATAGAGTTCATTGAAACCTCAGACTTCGAGCGAAGACCACAATCACATACATGTGGCTGCCTTTTAAAGCTACCTGTAGGATACAACAATTATCCAGACCTCCGTAGTGATTTCAATACTATACTCACAAGCTCAGTATGGGTAATGGATATCATCTAGGCCAGAAGGGTGAGTGCCAATAGGTAGCACCCACAATTTCTGGAAAGAACATATAAAAGATAATGTTTAAGTTGCAAAAGGCATGATTTCAGCATTTAACTTTTTGTTCTGATTAATTAACACAAGCTCTCTTTGACATTGGATTATCTTTAAAATGTGCACCCTGATTCAGTTAAAGCTAGCAGCTATTTTTTTTTTTACATGCAGTGAATTTGCATTCACAGAATGATAATATTTGATTGTGACTGTGTGCATGTTTACAGAAGAATTTAACATGTTCACATCTTTATAGTACACATAGTGTATATACACAAGTGATTTAATATTGATATGCTGTTTAAAGTACAAAAGGCATTACATAAGCATGTATTGTTTCCTTAGAAATTGTTTGGACAAATTCCTCGCATTGTAATTAGAAACTGCACGAGATATGCAATAGTCCAAACAAAAAAATATAAATTCTGAGTTATGATAGCATAAAGTAGATAATTTGCAGATACACAGAAAGACAATTCTAATGTTCAATAAGCATAAAACAAACAACTACCAAAAAGTCAATGTTTTAATTCAATATATTTGTAGTATATTTAAGTAGTTTTACTTCAAACAGATGTCTTAAAAGTGGTATTGCTTTCCTCTTAAGATAAGGGGTTGTACTTCAACCACATTGTTTTTTATCATTTGTGCAATAGAAGTTCCACATGTTTTAAAAGAAATAAGTATCCTTGATAAGCTCAAGTAACCTACCCTATGGTGCATAGTTCGAGATTTGCATATTATGTTTTACTTTAATTATTTGTCATTTAGTTAAATTGGTCATTAGATTTACTGAAAATACTTGCAATCCATGACCTGACTGATAGTAAAATCTAATGCGCTCTCTTATAATTTGTGAAGGGTTATTTTTTGCCTTTTGTTTATATTGAAAGAAGGTGTTATTTGTTTATTGCTCCTTTTTCAGTAGACTGTTCTGGTCTGTTTAACTGTTCTGTTTGTTCTGGTCTGAGTGTATTGTGAGATATTAATGTAACCCAGGGTTAAGAAATTAGCAGGACTATAGGAGGGAATAGAACCAAATTGGGATTGCAGGTACAGATAAAATGGAGATTGGGGGGGTGGGTTCAATGTGTGCTCTCACGTGCAGGAGGTAATTTTCCGCTCACATTTACCGGCCTGAAGGGGAGTGGATTACTATACTGGGAAATATGTGTAGTTTTTTCCCACATTTACTGTATGTTAATCTATGTGATTGAAAACTATGAAAAAAATATGTCTGTAATGGGACTTCAGAAGAGGGATTAGCACCCAGCCCTTTATTATATTTGACTTGCAGAAATGTTATAAAGACATCTGTTAACTCCAGTTCTGAGTGCCTGTTGTATAATCGCTGACATTCACGTTAGCCTAAATTAGGCTTACTGTTCAAATAAGATAAATACATTTCAAAACAAGATTTTATTTTTGCATTTGTGTGGTTGCTTTTTCAATGATGTAACATAGTTGCATAGACATAGACAAGACTCCGTTAACTGATTCATTGTAAGTTAAGCAGTGCATATTGTTATACCCCATCCAAACACCCGGAACCCCTCTAATGCTCTCAAACCTCAGGATACACAAAGGGAAAGACCACACACAGTTCTTAAAAAAATAAACATGATGGACTGAGTGACTTCAATGACATATTTATTCAATTTGTTTCACACATTTAATATACAGATTCTAAATTACCGTTTGGCTTACATACCTACACCTCCTTCTCAGCTGCAGGTGAAGATTTGAGCTAAATGAAGTTAAACTGATGACTGTTTAAAATCCCTGTGATGTTATACCCTATACCGGGTGAGTGGGCAAGTAAACACAGAGAACAAACAAACATTTTCTATTTAGATATGATTTTCTTTGAAAGTTGTGAATATTCAAAGTTATTTTGGAAGGTTAACATTAAGCTTGAAGAAAATGAACTGATGGCACATGGCTGCAGTATGATTAGGTTATTAATTTGTTAATTGTAAACTGTCGGAAGTCACTGAGATTACTATGCAGACTAAAACAAGATTTCAGTATTTATAATCTAATAACTGGGCCTGTTAAAAACAAACGGATGGTAGACTTGAACTGGGTGACAATCAAATGATTGTTGCTTCAGTGGCTCCCCAATAAACTGAGGTTGAGTGCATGTCACTGTCAGTCAGGTAAATATAGTGAACTATTCTCCATAGGCACAATAACAAAGATTCACACCATGCCATGGGATTTTACTGTTCTAGCAGACAACTCTCAGGCCTGCTCACAAACGATATAGCGACTGCATGTAAGTTTTGAAAATGATCTGCTGTTTTTGTAAATTTAGATTTGATGTATTGGGTTTCAGTGGTTCTGATCTTTTTGAAATATGCTGGGCAGAGGTACAGCTCTAGATCCACATGTTACTAAAATGACAGTGAAGCTAGTCTCTCTCCTCTGGCTGATCTGAACACAGCCTTACCCACACAAATCCTGGTCGGGTTTGACACTCTCAGCACACATCTCTCTGGACTATGGCCAGGGACCCCCTGCCATGTACAAAACTGTCTGGAATGGGGGAAGAGAGGACTGGGGTATCCAGCACCAGGTGGCTAGTGATGGGGGTGATTTAAGGGAAAGAAGCCCCCCACTGGCAGCCATGTCATTAGGTGGTCCTCCCTTGAAATGCGGTGGAAGAGGTCCTGCAAATCTGCAGTTGGTCGGACATGTGGCGTGCTCTGAGGTTGACCTGAAAATGAGCATTGTAAAGTTCAGAAATCTTTTGAGTTGGAGCCTCAAGTGAAATTATGTTATTTTCTGCTATTATAGATCGTCATGTAGCAAGAGCACAACAGATTAGGGTCAATTATAAAGACATTAAGGGTTCTGCTGTGATTTAAAAAGTTTCAATTCATTTTACATTAAGTCTAAAAGGCCAGGAAATCTATGGCTAACATTCCATATATTTGATATTCACATCTACCAAAACCATTTCATTGATAAATCTGAGGCCTAACTGAGGAGGAGGAGGAGGATGAAATGGTAGATTCTTTACTGTCATGAAGTCACAACAAAAACCCCAAATTAACATTTATAAATTTTTAGCTGACACTTTATTCCAAATTCCAGAATGATATATGTCATATATATAGGGGCGGCTGTGGCTCAGGAGGTAGAGTGGGTTGCCCGTTTATTGGAAGGCCCTGATGGCTATTCCACCAGTAGATTTAGTTTCTGTTTGAGCACTTAGCCTCAGTGTATGAATGTGTGTGAATGGTGAATGCGATGTAGTGTAAAAGCGCTTTGAGTGGTCGCAAAGACTAGAAAGGTGCTATATAAATACAGATCATTTACATATACAGTATGTACTGTATATATTCAAAAAAGAGCGTATTTGTGGAGTTTTGTTCTTGAACAAAAACAGATGTGATAGGACAGGGTGTGTGTCAGGAGGAATTTATATAGTGTATTTTTTGGCTACCTGCCCACTCTGAAACATGACAGCATCACATGACTGAGAGAAAAAGCTTTACAATCTGTACTACATACAACTGAAACTGTGCTCTGAAGCTTTTTAAGCTTTTCCTGCAAATACATGTATTGAGTGGGGGTGGGTACTGATAACAACAGCTCATGCAAACTACAGTTTCTAATGAGGGGTGTGGATAATATTTTGACAAAATCTGACATTCACCTGTAATGACACAAACCTTGACATTTATGCAGGCAAACTGATACGTAGGTCCAACATGCTGGACTCGGCCCACACAGACCGCGTTGGCCCACAAGTTCCTCTCCTCAGCGCTATGACAATGGTTCCACAATCCATCGCGAACCACCTGCCCACAAACAGGTCACAAAGGAAAGATGATGATGTTTAAAGTCTACTACACAAGACACGATTATAACACCATTAACCACTATTATTTTAGAAGAAAACATTGTACATCTTATAACAATAGACATAGGATTGTCAGTGTCAAATAACATTCATCATTTTGCATGTATTGAAATTATGCAAACGCAGTGCCCACGGAGGGGCTTGTTCACTCTGTAGTGGTTACAAAAAGGAGAATGAGAAAAAATATTAAAAATAAAGTTTACAAAATGATATAATGTTTGTTTATGTGCTACTGACAAAACCTAAACGTCTACTAAATACATGTTTTTGAAGATACTGGATCCGTTTCTAGTTTTTGCTTTATAATCTAGAGTAGACCATACATACAGTATGTCTTGTACTGAATGTCCACATTTGTACTCACATGTCATACTCTCCTTCTGTCTCTGTGTTAATGACAGTATCCCAGGCAGTCCTCAGTACCTTGAACACCTCTACAGCTCCTAGGTGTTTATTCTTATCTGGATGGTCCTGAAAGAGAAAGGCTAGAAGAAAAGGTTGCATGAGTAAAGGAGACAAGTTCAGCTTCAGATACAATTTATAGCTCATTAATTCTAGCATCCCATAGCTGAAGCTACATACACACACACCTGGATATCCAGTTGTCTGTTAAGGGGTTGAGCTTATCCTCTGGTACCTCAGCCAAGGCCAGCAGTCTCTCCAGGTACTGTCTAAAGTGACTCAGAGCTGCACTGTGGTACATGGCCATTCCTTCTTCTGAACCTGTTTCAGACTCGCTCCATATTAGAGACACCGTCTTCATCCAAAAACAAAAAAACTGTCCAATAGCGTTTTGCCGTCTGTACACCAAGGTGGACAAACACAGTCTTTGCCCTCATGGAATGGAGCATAATTAAAGTACAGAAAAGTTTAAAACAAGATAAGGCAGCTGTCTTTACCCATTTCACTGACCTAACAATTGTATTCACCAGGTCTGTTTCTGCATGTGAAAGTGTCTGTCTGTCTTCATTCCTGCTTTAAATGTGATCTTCACACGGAGCAGCTGGTCAAAGTTGTAATGTTGAATTCCTTGGGTCTCTATACATACTCTGTGACTCCACTATTGTTAGTTTAACCTAACTGTCACGGGCCCACCGGTGGGCCCAAATCCATTACATATTTAAAACAGTAATATCCTATACTAAACCTAAACTAATCTTGACAAACTATATATCATTTGAAAGCCAATCTCTAGTTTTCATATTTGGTGACTGATTTTCAAAATAAATTACAGAGGAGCCGTAATTTATCAATTTGCAACAAGAATATTTTCATATTTCTAAGGCGTGTTCAGACCTTTATTTTGAAATAGCAATGAACATGAAAAATCATGAAAGAATGGTAGAAACCTGTTTGTTTTCATGCAAAGAGTTCAAAAGATAGCATCCATTCAATTATTTTAGAAAAAAGGGTCTGAAAATGTTTCAAATATGAAGAAAGAAATAATAGATTCACCATTTGTGATGTGGCAGCGAGCTATAGCGCACAAACATGTTCTTTTTATTGTTGAATTCATATCAAAATCTGCCAAACTTCCCATATCCTACTTCTGAATAGAATGTCTACTTCATAAATTGCATGAAAATTGTGGAAATAATGGTTCAGATCACTCAAACCACATATGGAAATGGAGGCGCCCTTATATGGGCAGTGATGGAGTCTGGTTGTCACCTAGTGAAAAAGTTTGGTACTGCGCCCAAACAAAATCTTACTGAAAGCTCATTTTTTGAGATATCAACCTAAATTTTGAAACACAACTTGTTCAGATTTTTTACGTGATTTTTTTTGCAGTTTTAGAGTCACCCAGGTTTTAAAAATATATATTTCATATAAAATATGAATAATTTTTTTTTTTTACATTGTACATTTCCATAAACTCAAACTTCTATAACTTTTTTTCTGTTTCACTTTCTTAATTTATTTCACTTCTACAAACATCTGCCAAATGTCTTCTTTAAAACAAGACCAATAGTACGTCTATACTCCAAAGCATTCTTTAATTACAACCATTTAAGTTTGAAATGTGCATTTTCATGTCTACTCAAAAAAAGGGGGGTGACAGTTAACAGGTTAAGTGATAAGAATGTCACCTATCACGTGGACTCTTTGAAAGCCAAGACAAGCAGGTTGCCTGTCCACCTGTGGCTTCGATTCTGCTGATGGTGGTTACGTCTGCAGTTCTTTTTGTACCAGCCACCTACTTGACATAACAGTAAAATAAGATTTTTTGTCTTACATGAAACACATGAAATAAAGTAAGCAAGTGATTCGTCCCATCTCCTTCTCTGGGTTTGCATGAGTGTTCACTAATTCTGGTGTGGTGTTGAAAAGGGTCTTGCATTATTGGTGAGTGGTCTTTTGCCAGAAACAAAGGGTGACATTCATGCAGTTGGCTACTGAAACACATTTGGGCGGATGATATTCCTCAGTGATACATACAAGTCAAGTGCTTGTGACATACTCATTGGGAAGCCGAAGCCTGATTCTTCCATCATTATTGTGCACATATCGAATATGTCCTCATCACATGGAACTGCACTAAGAAACTTGCAGCTCTCTTTGCAACTGGCTAAGTCATCAGTGAGTGGAAGAAGAAGGTCCTCTGCGCCCCACAGGTGAGGTGCCAGATACATGAGATTAGGTATTCCTGATGGGACATTGATGTTTTTAGAGGGCCGGATGCGATGTGCGTTCCAAATGTCTCTTATTTCATTCAAGTCCTCCTGTAAAATAAAGGGAAAAGCTTACACCATGTGTTTGCCTAGTAGCGCTGTATTAATAGATACGCAGCATTATGGGGTTGCATCACGGCATCATTAGCTGAAATCAAATAACAGGGCTAAATATGCCAGGCATGTTTTGTGCACCCACATATTCTTACAGTGGATTCAGTGAGCTACCAAGCACACCAACCGGACACTGACAATTATTATACTATACTACAATTACTAGAAATATAAAAACAAGGTTAAGTTGTTATCAATTTTTTCACCATAGCAAAGCCTAGCAACTACAATACAAATTAATCCAAGTATATAGGCCTACCCACCGTGCGTAAAGACGCACACAACTCATTCAATAAAACAGGTAGCCATCCCCTCAATAAAATATATGAGCCAGCTGTTTGAATAGGCCTATAGCCCATGGAAATTTTAGTAACTCTTTGCATTGTTTATGGGTTTGCTAGGTTATATCAATGTGTAAAATGATGCCAATGAATGCATACAACATGATTTATTCATAGTTACTGTGTCAGGGTTCAAGTTATAATCTGAGCTTCGTTCGTGGGGGTCTCTAACTAATGTTACCGGTGGAGATATATAAATAATAAGGGGAGAGAAAGAGGGATTATTGCTTATTACGTGGTCCAACAATTTGCATGATTTTACTGCTTCCATGGGAGCTCAGACCTCCGTATGGGAGCTGAGCTCCCACTGGCTCACACGTAACTCGAACCCTGGTTACTGTATCATTTGCATTGAAATAATCCCTATCACAATCACCCAAAAGCATAAATTCTGTTAGGTTATGGAACACTCTGTTTAACGTTGTCAGATCATCGTAGTCATTTTATATTACCTGAATGATTGCCATGAAGCAAAACTGGACAAGTGCTTTGTCAAGGAAGTCGCCGGAGAAGAGCCCTTCATCCTTGAGTTGTCCAAGCTGCTGGATCCAGTGTTCAATCCCTTCCTTTCTCATTTGTCCCCACCAGCTCTCTATCCGCTGGTTTGCCGTGCTTGCTCCTGTTATATAGCTCCTCTCTCCTGCTCTGTCATCTTCATCATTTCGATGCAAATACTGTTGGATGTCTCTTACCAAAGCATTCTCTGTACCCATGTCTGTGCGTAAAAGCCTTGGGTAACCGCCAGCCTGCTCTATTGCTTCAACAAAGTAGCTTCCAATAACTTTTGGATTGCTGTTTGTGTAGGCTGCTCTTAGCCATATAATCCTACGGGAATATCCGTCTATGCATCCATTAATGCATATACCATACGGCTTGAGTTTGTCGTAGGAATCTACATGCCATATGAAATTAGGCCCCTGTGAAAAATACTGCCTGCGTCTGAGACGTCGTCTCTGGCGAGCTTGAGAATTGACTGGGTCCAGCTGAGACAGAAGGATCCTTACGTCTTCTTTCCTGACACGGATGCCTCGCTCCAAACACTTCACATACATCCACCGGTACCCATGAAGTTTTCCAGGGCCTTCCAGTTGACTACATATAAAGTCGACAGCTTCCTCTAAATTATCATATTGCCGACGATGTAATCCATAAACTTTCAATGTCTTCATTAACTGCCTTTTACTGACAATAATCCCTTGCAAAGCAAGTGTGTTCAGTATATCCTGGTAACGCATCCCTAAATTAAAATACAACTTGATCAAATTATCTCTATCCATAGCTATTAGGTGGCAGCTTTAGCGTGCAATCTCTGCTTTGGGGAGAAAAGCTGCTCCATTGTGCATTCTTCCTTTTATATACACTTATCTTGAGGCCACGAGTTACTATCTTGAGGCCACGAGATACTATCTTGAGGCCACGAGTTAGTATCTTGAGGCCACGAGTTAGTATCTTGAGGCCACGAGTTAGTATCTTGAGGCCACGAGTTACTATCTTGAGGCCACGAGTTAGTATCTTGAGGCCACGAGTTAGTATCTTGAGGCCACGAGTTAGTATCTTGAGGCCACGAGTTACTATCTTGAGGCCACGAGTTACTATCTTGAGGCCACGAGATAGTATCTTGAGGCCACGAGTTAGTATCTTGAGGCCACGAGTTACTATCTTGAGGCCACGAGTTACTATCTTGAGGCCACGAGATACTATCTTGAGGCCACGAGATACTATCTTGAGGCCACGAGTTACTATCTTGAGGCCACGAGATACTATCTTGAGGCCACGAGTTAGTATCTTGAGGCCACGAGATACTATCTTGAGGCCACGAGTTACTATCTTGAGGCCACGAGATACTATCTTGAGGCCACGAGATACTATCTTGAGGCCACGAGATAGTATCTTGAGGCCACGAGTTAGTATCTTGAGCCCACGAGTTACTATCTTGAGGCCACGAGTTAGTATCTTGAGGCCACGAGTTAGTATCTTGAGGCCACGAAATACTATCTTGAGGCCACGAGTTAGTATCTTGAGGCCACGAGTTAGTATCTTGAGGCCACGAGTTACTATCTTGAGGCCACGAAATACTATCTTGAGGCCACGAGATAGTTATAATTAATTTTTTTGACAAAGTGGGACTAGGGGGGCTCCGTAGAAACAGGAGAATCAAATGAGACAGGGCAAAGTCTGCATCCGTTTCTCATCTCGCTCAGCAGAAAGAGAGCCAAGAGGATTTATTACACAATCACAATTAAAATCCTACTTGGTTACAACACACAATGTCTTCTGATGAAATAGACAGTTTCAAAAATAAAATACAATTTGTCTTTTCTCAACTTTCAGCAATTACTGAGATATAAATTGCATTTGATCAAATAAATCAAAATGATAACCACTGTTACCTTGTAAGTTGTCTCTTTTCAACTTAATATAAAACCTAGCTTATGTCACCACTTGCATATAATTCCTAAATGCATTTTCCATTTTCAATTAGCAATCATTTTGACTCTTCCACAATGCATGAGCTGACAGACTTCTAACTTGTTTTTAAACCACTTTTAGAATATATAACGTTTGGTTTTAACACTAGCTTTTCACATATTACACAATATCATACATTTCAAAACTATTAAACCTTACAAAAATGTTCAAAGAACTACAAATAAAACTCTGTTCGACGTGACTTTGGTAAATCACAGATGACGTCACCGGGCGCGAAAGTACAACTGCTGCTATACATACATATATGTCCACATTTTCATAAAACAGCCTTGTTACACGGACCTTGAAACATTCAGCGACATGTAAACATATTACATTTCAGTTATTTAACTTTACCAATCTACCAACCTGAAACAGGAGAAATAAATGAGACAGGGCAAAGTCTGCATCCGTTTCTCATCTCGCTCAGCAGAAAGAGAAAGACCGCAAAGCGGGACAAACTGACGTAACGCCCCGGGAGCACAATAAGCGCCACACTGCCCCCTGCTGACGAACTCCAGAATTACTCCTGATTTCTATATAAAATATACTAGCGCAAATAAATGGTAGAAACAGGTTAATTACCCCTGAACAAAGTTCAAAAACATTTCTTTATAAAATTAAAAAAATTACCACAAATGTGATAACAATTTACTGGGCATCACATTTACTGCACTTTGTCATTCTTATAGTTATTTAGCGGGCGGCTAATGAGTCAGAAGTCTTGCACAGTCAGAAAACAGATTATTCCACAATGCACAATAAGGTGGATAGCGTCAGTCTCAGACAACTGCACACAAAAGGGCAAGACAGGCAGAAATTGTGTAAAGCTGGGACTAAAGCCACCTTTTTTTATGTCCATCTGAAGTCCACACCAGTGCACTAGATTAACTATATTCACAAGGTTATTGTTACCAGAGTTTAGTAGGAGTCAGTAAACTAGAAACTGCTGTATTATTAACTTAAACTGCTTTATTATTTTCTATAGTCTGTCATGCCACTATTTAATTATTGTAGTAACTGGTTTATGATAACCCCGCCCCTAAATGAAACTTAAAAACAAACTGAACTGTGGTTGGTCACTTTATATGTCAATCAGACCAGCACTTCCTGTCTGTGTGGGGGGTTCCTGGCCAAAATATACTGCAATGAACACTTCCTACTGCAGAACTAAAGTCTTCTAACTGCTAACCTTAACCTTGACAGTAACAAATACAAATCGAATGAGTTTCACAAAACCTGTTATTTATCGACAGACAAAAGTCCTTCTGGTCAATGTGGAGAATAATAGTCTGATCTCTAATTCTGTGACTGACAGAAACGCTCCATCACGTGCCATCTGAAAGAGAGGATATAGAAAGATATGACAACAGCACAAAGATAAACATATACAGTAAGTGCTAAACAAGACGCATCATGTAGATTTAAATCACTTTTTTTTCTTTTTTTTTACATTGCTCATACTGTATTTCAATCAATTTGAATAATGAAACCATGTTAATACTAACGTGCTCCTCTCGGTGTCTGTGCTTACAGTTGCTGTCAGAAATGAAAAACTGTTTTTTAAAAGTGGGAATAAAGCAAATTTTTATTAATTATTTGATGGACTTATATTAGGCTACCTGGTTTTGGAAAAGAAAAGAAAAGACAACAACACATGCAAAAATAGACAAAATGTTTAGAAATACAAAGAATTCAACTGTTATGTAAATAAATTGGTTACACTTATTTCAATAATCCACTTTAGACATTCTACTAACTATGAGTCATTTTGCAACTTGTCAACTAACACTTAGTATAGGGTTAGGCTTATGATTAGGGTTAGTGTGAGTAGAATAAGTTGACATGTATTAAGTTATTTATAGTCAGTAGAACGTCTGTTGGGGGAAAATAAAGTGTTAGTGGATATTAAGCAGACAGTCTACTAATACTCTAATGATGATTGCTAGCTGACATGTAGTTGCAAAGTTAGAATGTCTAAAGTGGAGTATCAAAAGTGTTACCAATTTATAATCATATAATCAGGCCATGACAGAAAATATAAATCCTAATTAATATTTTCCTTATCAAACTGGTTGCTCTCAAATATTTATGTGGTCACAACTGCTGTCTAAGAATAAAATAATACAATTATTTATTATGAATTTATCATGACCACCAGTAAGAGTCTGCATTACCTGGTTTTGGTGCAGTGACAGTGAGAACAGGAACATGTGGATCTTCAAGAGAGACATCAGGAACTGAACACAGAAAAAGATGCAAACATTTTTTAGCCTTATCATCTTAATTGTCCAGCAGGAAAACCTATAAAGATTTGATTAGTGAATGAGTTTTACCAGTGACAGTGAGTTGAACAGAAACCTGGCGATCTCCAGCAGAGCAGAAGTACCATCCAGAATCACTGAGTCTCAGTCCAGTCATCAACACAGTGAAGGAGCTTCTCCCATCATCACTGATCTGGACTGATGAATTCTGGGATGTCTCAGTCCTCTTCTCAGTGTAACAGCTCTGATCTTTATATCTGCACCACTGTTTGAGTTTATTCTGATATCCAGAAGTGTAGAAACACTGGACACTGACATTATCACCTTCATGTCCAGATACACTGCTGCTCTTCACAGACACACCAGGAGCTGAACACACAGACATTTAAGATTATTAAATACATACAGTATGTGTGAAGTCAGAGAATTTGACATTAGAATGTGATTAAAATAATTACAAAATCTCATACCAGACTGAACCTGGAGAGAAAGCTCATATGTGACATTCTGTTTTCCATCAGTCTCCACAATACAAGAATAACCCCCAGTATGTTTGCTCTGCAGGTTTCTCATAGTCACAGTAAAGAGACTCTGATCAGGATGATCGATTACTGACAGATTCTCCTCTGTTGTGTTTGTGTATGTTTCATTTAATGGATCATTATCTGAGTACCAGTATTTCTTCTGCAGTGGGTTTTTTCTCATCATAATGACATGGGATGGTGACAGATCCTCCAGTCTTAATAGTTAAAACATGATTTGACCCACCGCTGAAGCATTCAACACCTAAATAAACACACAAACCGTTATAATATCCAACAATAATTCACTCCTTAATTTGTTCTATCTTCACATAAAACACAGTAAACACAACATAAACATCTGAGCATAAAATCTGTCATTCCAAAATGATAAACAGGATCCATTAGAAACAAAGACAGCACAACATTTAATACTCACCTAAAATGAGCCAAAACCCGATTGAAATGTGGATAATTTTTTCCTTCGCGTATGTGGCCATTGTGTCTCTCTCCCTGTATCTAGAGTTGTCTAACTGTGTCTGTAATGACTGCTGCACTTCCCTTTTCTCCCTTCATATAACACTCAAACGTCTTGCGCCATCTGGTTGTATGCAATGAGGATAGACTCTAGATTTCAAGTTATGTTCTTGTCACACTTTCATTTACATCTCTGTTTCAGGTTGCAGTTAATAACACACTAATTTTTATCAATCACAAATAATTTATGATGACACTTTACCAGCACCAATCTCCATTTATCTGCCTGAGAACATGATGTGTGATTGTTTTGCTTTTTGAGTAATTACAACAAAGAAATAAACAATAATTTATTTTGGATATCCAACATTTTCCTTACGCAGTCAAAAGTTTTGGTTCTTTTGAATTTAAATAATATCTGTTTGATTTGTATGTTAACAAGTTAATGCTACACTATATGAAACTTTTGCCCCTCTAGCAGTTACGAAATTAAACCACATGCATTTTGCGTACATTATTATTTTTTATTTTTTTTGTGTGATTCATCTCTGCTCATCTGTGTGGATTAATGTAGTTCACGGCACAGCTGTACACAATGGAAACAAGTGGCATTCACTGCAGAGCCAAATGACACCCAGCTCCCCTCTCTGGACATCATGGGTGGAGTTTGACCTTATTTAGGTTTAGGGATAGGGTTATGGGTAGGGATAGAGTGTGGCGGGATCTTCAAGCTCCACACATTGGGTCTGCAGTGAGCAGCCTCTCAATGAAAATACAAAAAAGTCATTAAAGTTAGACATAACGAATGCTTGTCTGATATTGTCAAACATTTATAATAAACTCATGCTACCGTTAGAGAGTTACACATCTATACCTATCAGTTCAATAAAATATCTTACCAGTACGAAACACTGTTATCTATCGCACTGTAACATTGGCTAATCAAAATAACATTGTATCCCATTTTGTTTGCTAAAATTCAGTCAGTCTTTTTCAACGAGAGATTGATTATTGAATCATAAGAGCCGGACTACACTGGTGGCCCCATAGTTATCTGGCTCTGTCTGATTTTATTCACTTATTCACTTAATATGTGCAGTCTGAAATGAAAAATAAGTAATTAAGACGAATTTACAGCGTAACTTTCGGTAGTGTGTGTACCTATAAAGTAATTACATGTTAGTATAAGGGAACAATATGTAATGTTTTGGGAATAAAACGGTAAAAACCAGGAGAATTAACAAATTATTTATACTGTTAATGTATGCTGTTTTATTTATACTGTTATTATTATTTATACTGTAAGTATTTTAGGACTAAGGGTATACTTATTCTACTATGATGATACATTGTTACTTTGTTGCACACTGAAGAAGGCACACGCCGAAACGCGTCTGTGCAAATAAAAATACAAATATATTTATGTGCGGCCTCTCTCCCACTTTATGTACCATTATGATACAACAATCTTACATTTGGGAGCAATTTAGTGAACAACATACACTGCGTACCTTTTTGTAATAATAGTGTGCCAATACATACAGTATAGGCTTTTAAAAAATCAAAGAGTATACATATCTGTGCATTTATACAGTAAGTTATTTATATATTTATTTTTGATTGCAAAAGTGCAGATGTTTTAGTTTGGGCTTACATGTTTCAAGGCAAGTAAAATATTCTCTTGTTACATGTAGTTACAGGGTAAGTGTGACATAGTGGGCTGTAAATTAAAGTGATGCTTGTTACCCTCTTTTTCCATGTTACAGGGTAAGTATATATATAATACATACATGAAATCTAATATCACTGACTCAGAAACCTTTATTTGAAAAACAATACATATTGTTCCCTTATACTGACATGTAAGTACATTATAGGTACACTATAATTACCGAAAGTATCAGCACAAACACTTCATACCAACTTTCCATCAGGATGGTGGAGGGGTGATAAGTTGGGCTTCTTGCAGTCTTTGAGTCGAACTCCTCTGGGTACCAATGTGAGGGCATTTGTCCGACAGCTAAAGCTTGATGGCCAAAATTGGGTCATCCAACAGGACAATGATCCCAAGCACACCAGCAAATCTACAACAGAATGACTGAAAAGTAGAGAATCAAGGAGTTGCATTGGCCCAGTCAGAGTCCAGACCTCAACCTGACTAAAATGCAGTGGCGGGACCATCAGAGAGATGTGTATAAACAGATGCTTACAAACCTCAATGAACTGAAGCAACGTTGTAAAGAAGAGCGGGCCAAAATTCCTCCAGAACAATGTGAGAGACTGATAAAGTTATACAGAAAATGATAACTTCAAGTAATTGATGCTATGGTGGTTCTACAACTGAATTATAGGGTGTACTTAGTTTGTCACACATGGCTTCTCCATTTTGGCTTTGTAGTTTACACGGTGTAACGAGTTAGCTCAAAGAAATATTAATAATCAATCATAACTTGTAATGAATATTTGGATCAGTTTATGGAATTAACTTAATGTAGTAAAATTAATATTACAATCAACCCACCTGTTTGTCCCGTGAACACTCAGCGTTAATTGTTGATTAATTCTAAGAAATATTCATTTCCGGGGAGGGAAATGTCTTTCTTATTGTAAAGTACTACTAAGAGCCTATAGTCAAAATCTAAATCGTAAAGTAAACTAAACCAAAACTAAACTAAAGTAAACACAAGTTTTATTAACTAAATCATAAACATAACTAATCTAAACACACATACAAACATGCATAGGTAAAATGGTGAGTGACAGAATGGAACCGGAAGCAGAAAATGGGACTATGGAAAAGGTCCATTTAACTATGAAAGAACCATCAGCTTATCATTTTTGGAGCACCTCATTAAATGTATACTTGCATGGTGTTTGCAGTGGAAACAATTCTTGAAGTTCTTGGAAAAGGATGTTGATGGTTCGGTGAGTGTCAAACATGGAAGTTGCAATCGTTTTCTTCTCCGTTGGATGAAGAAGATATGATGAACTTGAGTGGTTTGTTTGACTCTGTTCTGGTTGTAGATCATTGTGATAGATGGTCTGTACAGAAGTACAATATAATTTGTGTATTCTAACATGTTACTATAAAAGTGTTGGGCTCTTTAAGAACGTCCTTCCCCCTCGGTGCGCATGTACTAAGAACATACACGTGAGCTGTTTGGATACTGGATATGTGGCGTTGGCAACTAGAGCTCTGTTAATAAAAATCATTGCGTTCACATGTGGCAGTCACTGTGTAATTCATGGGACATACAACACTGGTTGAAGGTTTTCTCTCTCTCAATGAGCAATTTGTCTCTAATAAAGCCTGAGAAAGGCTCCACCTCTACGGGTTTGCTTGACCAATGAGAAAGGTGGAATTTCCAAGCGGGAAAATTTCTCTGTGGTTGATTTATGAATCTTTGTTTTAAGCGTGCTTATTTGCATGTGCAGCTGGATTGGTTTCTGATAAAGAAACTAAGAAAGATTCTTGAAATAATAATAATATGTTGTGCAGCTATCGGCATATCATGTACACAATCATTTAAATCTTCAAAGTATCAATTTAGAGACCAAACATGGTGAGGTTACATTGACCGTTGGCTCTATCATAAAATACACAGTATCAAAAAAATAATAGAATTAAAAGACACCACACAAGACAGTAAATCATTCACACAATTTTCTGGGATGCATGTGCATTTATAGATCAGTTTGTCTATAAATGAATGCAGCAAAGTCTGTTTTGAGGTCTGTTTCTGTCTTCCCTATATGGTCTCTGCCTTGACCACATGACCACATTTTTAACAGCAACTTATCTGATCGTAGTCATACCAAGACCATTCTTGCCCTTGTTGGGGGGATGGGACCATAGATCCCAGAGTGAGTTTTAAAGATTATTTGTTACATACAGTATAACAAATAATTGTGTCTGATTTGTCTCAGTCGTTACAATGGAAATGATAACGGTATCAATAAAAAAAAACGTACACTTTGAAACCCATTTTCTAAAGTTTGCACTTTCAAGCCTGCAAAATGCCTGTGTTGTGTAAATGAACGGGCAAAACACACAAAAAAGTTTTTGCTGAAAAAGGTGTCATGTAACGAGCCCTCAGAGTATCCTTCTATTGTATCCTCCAATGTCTCCTTCATTGCACGGAAAACAAAAGGACACATTTGAAGGAGTATTCGAATTGGGACAGTCTTCATTGCGCCGAGGTGACACAGGCCTCTAAATTGGGACACAACTATTGGTTGCTCTGTACAACTTACAAGCATCAGCTGTGGTTAATTTACTGCAAGGCAAGCAGAGTGAGGGAGAAAGACAGAAAGCACATGGCAAAAACACACCACACATGGTAAAATACACAGCTAAAAACAAATGCATATTATACATTCTCAGAACTTAACAATGCTATGATTGACTATATGTTCCTGTTGGATATAAAAGTAGTACTATAATATTTTGAGAGAATGATTAGAAATTGGGATACTGAATTGAGTTCAGCTCAATGTTTTTTTTTGTTTTTTTTGTTTTTTTGTTGCATTTTGAAATGTAGGGTTGGTATATGAATGAACAAAATGTGGTGTTGTTGAGTTAAGAGATTAGAACAAGTACTTTAAGTATTGGTAAACGATTGTTAGCAATTGTAAAAAAAAAAAAAAAAAAAAAAATGTAGATACAGATTCAGACAGTAGGAAAAGATCAATACTGTAGTACAATAAAATACAATGAACCTTTGTATTTTTACATTACATTTATTTTTTAAGAAATATGTTATATAAACTGAAAATTCATTGTTGCTTTGTTCATTTTTACACAATCTATTATGTCTTCCCCTAACACTACCACACATTCCTCCTATTGCTCTTCCACGACAATTCGAGAATTTAGCCAAAGTGTTTGAGAAAAACTGTAATTTCAAAAGTGCCACTTGAGTTCAGGGTTCAGTTCCTCTCCTGTAGAGCTCTCAGTCCAGTCATTCTCACTGTTAGTGTGGAGCCACAGTGCTGTATATTGCTCCTCCTGCTGGAGGCTTCTGGAAGTGCGAGATCATTTTCAATATATTGCCAGTAATGGTACAATAAATCCATGGAATAATATATTTTTGTTTTTATATATTCTCTTTACTCCCAGGAGCATCACCAATAAAACTGTAGGTTATGTCTTTGTTGGGATCCTGTGGAGAATGGGATTGTAATTAAATATGATATATTTATGAAAACTTACTCTTAATATGTCATATTTCTATATTTTTGTAAAACTTACTGCTTTACTCCCAGGAGCATCACCAATAAAACTGTAGGTTATGTCTTTGTTGGGATCCTGTGGAGAATGGGATTGTAATTAAATATGATATATTTATGAAAACTTACTCTTAATATGTCATATTTCTATATTTTTGTAAAACTTACTGCTTTACTCCCAGGAGCATCACCAATAAAACTGTAGGTTATGTCTTTGTTGGGATCCTGTGGAGAATGGGATTGTAATTAAACATGATATATTTATGAAAACTTACTCTTAATATGTCATATTTCTGAGCCATTGTGTTAGTGGTATGTCTGGTTTACTTACACTTGAGCGTTCATCATTTATAGTGCTGTATATTGCAGGTTCTTCAGGTTCACAGTATATCTGCATTTTACACAAACACACAGAAAATAAGAAAAACGATACATCAAGAAATCAACATGGCCAATCCAATGTAATGGTGTGAGAAATAAGGTACAAAAAATAATAATACAAAATAAAACGCTCTAAAAAGTTTTGGATTGGTCTCGAGTTTAATGACACCTCTCTATGTGGATTGTAGCAATCGCTTTGGCTCAATTCTATTTTATTCTAATTCAACTGTGCAGTTTTGCACAGTTTTGTAAGTGTTTTTAAGGGAACATTGCATTTTATCATTTTGCAAACATTTGCAAACAACGTTACTTTTGAATGTTCTCTGAACTTTCTGAAACAAGTAGTAATATTTCAGAAATAAAACTTTCCATGACCGATGTATAAATAATATTTTTGTGCTAACATTTTGTGAACATTATTAACTCTGAAAGAATGTTCTAATAACATTAAAAGAACGTTTGTTTAGAGAACATGCTTGTTAGCCAAAGTTATGAGAACGTTCCTTGTTAGCTGAGATATTTTTTTCTGTGTGCTGCTTTATTGATTAATAAACGTTTACTTTTGAAATCTGTATCTAACATGCTCAGTGTGATCCACAATAACATTTAGCTGAACAAAACTGACATTCTAGCATAGTACAGCAATAAGTCAGTATAAAAAAAAACAGTAGAGCAAAAAGTACATGTGTATATTGCAAACATTCCAGTGTTGACTGACATGGTGAAAAAAAACTAACATCTGGCCAACTATTACGTACACAATAGTTTTGAAGACTGAATTAAATGTTTTAGGCAAGTTACTACATTTAGCAGACATGCAATAGGGTTTTGATTTCCCATAAAAATAGAATAGTAAGACTAAAAATGAGCCAAAGCGATTGGGAAAACTGTTAAAATACACAGATATTGTTATACTATCACGGGTTGTGAGAGAGAGAAGGCAGGGAGAAACGGTGAATGAAAACAGAGTATTTTATGGTGTGTGTGACAGAACGCCCCCACCTGGAAGGTGCGTCCTCGCGCCGTAGAGAGGAGGATAATGAGGAGATGGCAAAGGGGTTGGCGAAGGGTAGGCGAAACCGGCAGAGGATACATGAGGAGGTTCTGGAGAAGGACGGCTGACCGGGAGGAGACAGTACTGAAGGTGGTGAAAGTCAGGAGCCTTGAGCAGGGGCATGATGGCAGGTGCCCAGGCCACAGCCAGAACTGTGCTGCATAGTGGCGTCGACGGAGACAAGAACCATGGTGGTAGAAGTCCTGACACCCCCATGGCGATGGCCGGAGGCGATGGCGCTGAAGAAAGAGCCCACCGCATAGCCGAAGATCCGAGGCAATGGAGCGACGCCGAAGACTGTGGCGACCGCGCCCCAGCAACAACCTCACACTATGACAGAGCAGATCCAGAGGACAGAGGGCGAGCTGGGGTGACCAAGGGCGGTGACGGAGCCTGAGGGACGACTGAGCGTGCCGTAGTCAAAGGGGTGGAGGGCCAAAGCGCAGCGGACGGCATGCAAGGTCTGACCCAGGTGGAGCCGACTGACTGAGGGAGCTCGGCATGGCTGATGGTCCTCTCTGGAATGGTGGGCGGTAGGAGCACAGGAGCAGGGAAGTCAGGGAGATGGGTCGAGGAGGAGCGATGTCCGCCAAGGTTGTAGGTGGAGTTGTGGGCTCCTCTTGCCCAGGCTGAGATGGTTCACAGCTGGCCCGAGGTGGATCTGCACCACTGAGAGGAGTAAACAAAGAGGGAATGGTGGGAGACAGTGAGGAGTGGGTGGCAGGAATGAGGGCTGAGGATGATGCTAGAAAGGGAGAAAAAGTCAGATGATGTGGGATGTCCTCTAAGGTGGTGGGAGAGGAAGGCAAGGTGGTTTGTATGAGACAGATGAAGATTCTCTTCATTCACCGATGAAGAGGTAAGAATGTGTTGCTGCCTCGCGCTTCGGTGTTGGGCTCGACGTCTACGGTGGGCTCAAACTGCTTTCTTCCGACCGACGGGTTCTGGCTGGGCACTGGGTTCGGAGTGGGGCTGGTGACGTCATCAAAGGTGAGGAATGATCAGCAGGATACCAGCACCCACTCCACAAAGTCGGTGAAGCTCCCACAAGGAGGTTCCCTGGACAACTGAGCTCGAGTGGCGGTGTTGAGGCCAACCCGAAGAAACGTGCAGAGGCAGTCATCCAGGAAAGTGGTCTGATGAGCCAGATCCAAAAATGCCTCCAGATGTTGCTCAAGGGAGCGTTCTCCCTGCTCAAGGCATAGTAGTTTAACCGCAGGGAAGTCCATGATGAAATAAAAACCGAAACAAAAACATGAACTGAGACGAAGAAAAACAAACACCAACGATTCACCGTTTAACTTTTGATTCTGTTGTGAGGGAGAGACAAAACACATGACGAAGATGAAGAAGATAAACATGCTTTAATATTCCAACAGGCAAACCCATGATAATCCACACATAATGTACACATTGACATAACCCGACAAAAAGATACTAACTGATCTGAATTTAAGTAGGGGAGATAATGACATGCACACACTTGAACACAATGACGAAATCAAATGAGTGACCATGATGACAAACAAGGCAGGGAGAAATGGTGAACGAAAACAAACATTCTTTGATGGTGTGACACATACAAACATTTTCAGAACATTTTCATAACTCATAATTTAAAGGACTTACTGCGTCAATGGTTCCGCTGTCGTTTCTCTCTCTGTTTTGGTGTTTATCTTGTTCTTTATTTTAAAAAGGGGAAACAATAATATGACATTAACAGTTTATGTATATGTGCTGTTGAAATAAATGATAACATGGCATGAAATGAACTTTAAAAAGAATTAAGAATGGAGTGCAGGTCAAACTGACCGGGTCTCTGTTTCCGTCTCCAGGTGAAAACACAGACCAGAATCAAAAGCAGCAAAAGTGCAGCTGAAACTGGAAGCCACACAGTCAGAAGACCATTATCTCTGTGGGAAACAAGAAAACACTTTAAAATCGGTTCATTCAAAAAGCTCAGAAAGAGTTGTGGAGCTAGTTCAGCTGAATAAAAGCACCAGAAAATATCTAATAATCTGGTATATCTGAACTTTCACCAGATCTTGATCAAATTTTGTTAATACACTTCAGCATTAGAATTAGCCAGTCTTAGAACTAGTTTAAAGCTTTATTTCATTTTAAACAATACAGTAGATGTATGTTTTTTTGTTCTTCTGTGGCATTATTATAGTTGTTTTTGTTTTCTGTTTCACTTCTGCAAAGATAGATAAAAGAAAGAAAAAACAGGGCAATAAGGAAATGATTGTAAACAATAAAGACAAATAAATTAAGGAAATAGAGCATTGATGACAAAACAGCCAAACATAGAATAATTCTAGGAAGATTATTTATTTTTAATGAGAAACATTTCAATACTAACGTGTCTCTCGGATTGTCCGTAGCTCGGTTTACTGTCAAAAGTAGAAAGCAAAAAAATTTTAGTTGTGTTTTATTTTTATATGTAGAAGCTAAATATTTAATTATTGAGAAAAACTGTAGCCTACCTGGTTCTGCCTCGATCACAGTGAGATGAACAGGATTCAGTGCCTCTCCAGCAGAGCAGAAGTACCATCCAGAATCACTGAGTCTCAGTCCAGTCATCAACACAGTGAAGGAGCTTCTCCCATCATCACTGATCTGGACTGATGGATTCTGGGATGTGTCAGTCCTCTTCTTAGTGTAACAGCTCTGATCTTTATATCTGCACCACTGTTTGGTTTTTTTCTGATATCCAGAACTGTAGAAACACTGGACACTGACATTATCACCTTTATGTCCAGATACACTGCTGTTCATCACAGACACACCCGGAGCTGAACACACAGACACAAGTCATTTGATTATAAAAGATTATAAAATACATGTGTGTGAAGTCAGAGAATTATTCATTAGAATGTGATTAAAACCATTATAAAAATCTCATACCAGACTGAACCTGGATATAAAGATTATATCTAGCACTCGACTGTCCTTCAGTCTCCACTAAACAATAATAGTGTCCAGTATGTTTGCTCTGCAGGTTTCTCATAGTCAGAGTAAAGAGACTCTGATCAGGATGATCGATTACTGACAGATTCTCCTCTGTTGTGTTTGTGTATATATTAGATAGATCCTTATCTGAGTGCCAGTATTTCTTCTGCGGTGGGTTTTTCTCATCATAATGACATGGGATGGTGACAGATCCTCCAGTCTTAACAGTTAAAACATAATTTAACTCATCGCTGAAGCATTCAACACCTAAATAAACACACAAACCGTTATAATATCCAGGATTTACAATAAATCACTTCTGAATCAGTTCTATCCTAAAACACAGTAAACACAACATAAACAGCTGAGCATAAAATCTGTCATTCCAAAATGATAAACAGGATCCATTAGAAACAAAGACAGCACAACATTTAATACTCACCTAAAATGAGCCAAAACCCGATTGAAATGTAGAACACTTTTTCCTTTGCGTATGTGGCCATTGTGAAAGTCTCTCTTCCTGTATCTTGAGTTGTCTAACTGTGTTTGTAGTGACTGCTGTACTTCTCTTTTCTCCCTTCATATAACACTCTTGTGCCACCTGACTAGATGCAGTGAGGATAGACACCAGATTTTAAGCCAAGTTTTGTTCTGATCACACATTCATTTGTATCTGTTTCAGTAGTAGAGGTTCAGGGGGAAATTGTAACACACTAAACTCGTCAATCACAAATAATCTATGATGACACTTTCCCAGCTAACAAAAATATGTTCTAAAATTTAGCTAATGTTCCCATTAACTAATGAAAATGTTATTCCTGAATGTTCTCTAAACTTTCACAACTTTAAGTGTAAAAAAAAAAACCCACAACCCGCTTTTTAAATATATATAGAAAACATTCTTAGAATAACATTCTCGGAACATCCTTATAATGTTATTTTTATTTGCCGAATGTTTTCATAATGTTTTCATGGAACGTCCATGATGTGATTTGTACTTGATAATTGTTCTCATAATGTTGAGAGAAAATGTTCTTAGAACATATTGTTGTTATCTGGGGTCACTTTAATAACAAATAATTTATCGGGAGTGTTTATGATGGAATGTGTAGGTTGTTGATATAGGCGACTCATAACTTGAAAATATTTGATGACATTCTTTTGAAATGTTTTTAAAGAGGAAATGCGTCTCCTTAGTCATTGGTTAACTCCCACCTATGCTTGCCTGTTATGAGCCAAAAAAATATATAAAAAAAAAATAGAATGAACAGCATCATGGTTTGGTCATGATAGCGTTTCTTCTGTACTATAACCTGATGTCAACTTCCTCTTGTCTTCTGTGAATTATGACAACATCCCACCCAAAAGTCTTACCAGAAATATTAGTCAATTTATAACTTTAATAGTTCAGCTATATGCCTTGTGGCAAGCAGGACGAGGCCGAGGTCCGTGAGAGAACGCACAAGGCCGGTGGCATGATTGATGATGAGCAGTCTCGTATCTCTCATGGAGGAGCTTCGGAAGCATAAAGGCAGGAGCGACATCAGTGAAGGATGAGAAAGGACCAGGCCTGGACTTTACGTTGTGTTTTGTTTATGTATTATTATGTGTGTGCGGCAGTCGTCTGTGATGGTGTTGCCGCCTTTACTTTAGTTTTGTGTTTGTTTTATTATTAAAGTGTTTGAATGTTTGCCCGGTTCCTGCCTCCTTCTTCCCATGACAACATACCTTGCTACAGGCCTATTTGCATTACATATACCGCTTTGCAGTAAAGGCTGGCCACCACAGAAACTATGTATGCCATAAAATATGTACTTTCGATATTTTCATGTTGTTAAAATATGAAACGTGTGTGTGTGTGTGTGTGTGTGTGTGTGTGTGTGTGTGTGTGTGTGTGTGTGTGTGTGTGTGTGTGTGTGTGTGTGTGTGTGTGTGTGCGTTTGGTTTACATTACATTGTGGGAACCAAATGTCCCCACAAGGATAGTAAAACCTGAGATCACCTCCATTATGGGGACCAGCCAGCGGTCCGACCCCATGAGAGAAATGGGTTAATAAACATACTAAACTATATATTTTTGAAAATGTAAAAATGCAGAAAGTTTTCTGTGATGGGTAGGTTTAGGGGTAGGGTTAGTGTAAGGAGACAGAATATACAGTTTGTACAGTATAAAACCATTAAGTCTATGGAGAGTCCCCACAAAGATAGCGAACCAGACATGTGTGTGTGTGTGTGTGTGTCTGTGTGTGTTAAAAATATATGATTCAAAAATATTTTGTAAAATACTATGTTTTCTGATTAATGAGTCATCACCTGTTTGTCATTTGAGTTAAGTCACCATGTGTATTTAAATTCCTCACCATCATCTTCATCTGGACCTATACACTGGAACGTTTCTTAGACATAATGCAAAATTGGGGCATGTTCCTCAAGGTGATGAATGACAGGACATGCTTAAAGGTGCTCTAAGCGATCCCGGGAGACGTTACTTCTTGTTGACATTCGAATTGTTGTCAAACAAAACGGAGGCTAGCTAGACCCTACCTCCTCCTCCCTCCTCCCCTCCCTTCCGGCATAAAGGAAAGTCAAAGTAGTCACTACAAACAAAGTTAAGTTTTACTGATACTTCATTCAATGTGTAATGTCACCAAGTTAGATAAATGCTTTTATATATTGCAGAACAGAATGCAGAAAAAGAGAAACATTATCTTAAAATCGTTTCGCCACCTGAGGTTATAACTATAGCTCCCATACAAGGACGCAATAATAGCAAGATAACGTTAGCTTCACATTTCCCAGTGAGCATAATCAACGGCGGCGTCCTAAACAAATTTAGTCAAAGTTGTCAACAGCCTATAAATGAACATTCAAATTCATAACAAACAGTGGGTGAAAACAATCATTCACACAAATTGTCTTGAATTTGCTTGATCATTTACAATAGAGATTGATCGCTAGCTGCTAGAAACATATATGTTGTATTCACCAAAGTTAACACTGACTGCATAGTTCTAGCTAATTACATTCTTGTGTTGGTTTGGCGAACATGAACGTCAGTTTAGAAAGAAAAATGGATTTACCTGTTCTGCAAAAACAGAGCAACTGAATGTCGGATTGGAAGCCCTTCTGCCGGCGGAGTTCTCACCACCTTTCAAAGGTTTTTCCGATGTAAATTCGGTACTTCGCGCGTTCCTTATCCTTGTTCCTTATCCTTGTCCCTCTTCTTTGCAATTTGTTCATCGGAACGTCGTCTCTTTGGTCGTGTGTCGGCCATAATTCAAACTGCTTCTCTCTCCTCCACACCCCCTTCATGTGCACGCGCACTAACCCCCCAAACCCCACCCTCAAATACTTCTTGTCGGTTATTGGCTGGAACACTGTTTGTTGTGTTTCGTGGTGCGGGTGAGCCCAGTTTGTTTTTGTTGCTGTTTGTGGAGCCTGTGGTGTCTACAGAGACCGCGTTTTCTTACAGTGTGTTCAGGGGACAGGCAGCTAGCGGATAGTGAGGAGATGTTAGCTGTATGTGACAAAAAATGTTTTGGCCTAAAAAACGCGTGGCATCGCTTAGAGCACCTTTAAAGGTTTAGTTCACCCAAAAATGAAAATTGTCATTAATTACATTAATAACATCTTTGGAACACAAATTAAGACATTTTTGATGAAATCTAAAAGAGATTTTTGATCCCTCCAGAGACGCAACATTACACCCCCTTTCCAGGCCCAAAAAGGTAGCAAAGACATTGTTAAAATAGTCCTTGTAACTAAGGTGGTTCAACTAATGTTATGAAGCGATAAGAATATTTTTTGTATGAAAAAAACTAAACAAAAATAACGACTTTATTCAACAATTTCTTCTCTTCCATGTCAGTCTCTGATGTTGTTCACGTGAGCACCACAACTCATTTGTGTGATGCTGATGCAGGAGTCGGCCAATAATGAGCCGGCGTTCAGACGTAGAACCCAGAAGCGCTGCACTGTGTTTACTACGTCAACAACACAGGAGAATGACACGGAAAAGAGAATAAGCTGTTGAGTAAAGTCATTCTTTTTGTATGTTTTTTTGCACACACAAACTATTCTCATCACTTCATAACATTAAGGTTAAACCACTGTAGTCACATGGACTATTTTAATGATGTCTTTACTACCTTTCTGGGGCTTGAAAGTGGTTCTAACGTTCTGTCTATGGGGGGATCGGAAAGTTCTCAGATTTCATAAAAAATATCTTAATTTCTTTTCCGAAGATGAACGAAGGTCTTACGGGTTTGGAACGACATGAGTGAGAAATTTAATAGATAGTGTGGATTTAGTGTGCATAAAGCATGGCATTTTCCAGACCAGGGACGGTCTCACACACTTACTTCCTGTCACGTACACGCACTCTCAAGTGGCCAAGACCCCAAGTGTGGGTATTGACATCTTGAAATGGGGCCTGTCCAAATAATCAACAAATAACCAACCTGATATAGGCCTATGCTTTAGTCATTAATTTATATATCTTAAAGGGGTGGTTGATTATGATTTCACTTTTTTAACTTTAGTTAGTATGTAATGTTGCTGTTTGAGCATAAACAACATCTGCAAAGTGACAATCAAAGTTCAAGGCAAATGGAGATATTTGCTTTTAAAGAAATCACTTTTTAAGAACTACAACAAACGGCTGGTAGAGACTACACGACATTCCTCCCGGGTTAGTGACATCACCAACCCTAGAATTTACATAAACCCCGCCCCCTGAACACGATTTATAGATTATCAAGACAGAATATGCTAATCAATGACTAGAATATAACTACACATAAATAACATCAATTCATCAACTGACCCATGGGTGTAGATTACGCAGGGGTCCCCCCGTGCCCCCCCCCCCCCCCACACACACGTCCCCCCCCACACACACACTTTTTATATTATGTAAATTCGTCCGTGTGTTCACGACAAGTTGAGGTTTTCACGGGCCAATGTGTTTACATCCAGATTTAAAATTCAAAGAGTCAAGATAGTCTATACGTGACTTTCACGTTTCCATGGTAATCAGTCACTCGTGCATCACGACACGGCCATGCTCGCACCCGCGCTGTATCCATCATTTTCATAGAGGTCGCAATGAGTTCAAAACGGCAAAAAACTCTAAACTCCTTTTTCACGAAAAAGTCGACTATATATCTGCTTGAATCATGCAGCGTTGTAACGTGTGTAGCCTACATGATGTTTACCATATATAATTCGGTAACACTTTACAATTAGATAAAAAAGACTGAAGACAAACTTTAAGTTGTCTTGAAAAAGCCTAACCAGAAAGTTTGAAGTAGTTTTAAAAGCTTGAAGTTTGACGTAGCCTACACAAAAAAAAACTATTTGAAATATGCAAACAATACTGTATAGTACAATATACAATACGATGTGCAATATAAAGTACAGAACATCTTTCTTTCTTTCTATTTTATTGCTTTAAACATAAATAGCATATTAAGCCAATTAAGCAAAAACCTGTAAAAAAAAAAAAAAAGAATGGTATAATGCTTGCCATTCTGTCCCCCTCACTTTTGAAATGATGGCTACACCCCTGACTGACCATACAGAAATATCCCGTTGCATTCTACATGTTGTCACTTCTTCTTGAGTCTCTCCATCATTGTCTGAATCCGGTTTGAACATAAAAGGCTAAACGTTTTTGAAATGTTCAGTGTGTGTCTGTGTGAGGTAAAAGGACACAAGCTGTTGAAGCTCCGCCCCCTGTGCCGTGAGCAGCAGTTCATTTGTATTTAAAGGAACAGACACAAAACTGTGCGTTTTTGCTCACCCTCAAAAATGGTCCATTTTAACATGCTATATAAAAATATCTATGGGGTATTTTGAGCTAAAACTTCACATACACACTCTGGGGACATAAGAGACTTATTTTACATCTTGTGAAAAGGACATTATACCACCCCTTTAAAAAAAAACATATTTCCATAATAAAATACTATACCCTTATTAGACTACTGCTATAAAAAATTGCAAAACACATTAAGGAACAATAGCCTATATCAAATATTATATGCCTGTTTTTTTTTTAAGTTTTATTTTTATTTTATTGTCACACTTAAAGCAAGCACATTACAACTTTGCAAATATATTATGTTTTATGCTTTTTACAATCAACAATTTACACACTTAATCCTAAATAACGCTTAAACTGAATTTTCATTTCATAGTAAACCATTTGTTTTGTACATGTACTTACATTGTGCCACCACAAGGGACTGTACATTATAAAGCATGATACAATTCAATTAATATCATTTTATCTGAATAGAGAGTTTTCTTGCTTTGCATTGTAACGATGCATGGAATAAAAAAATGTTAGCTTGTTTCAAGTTCAGCGCTGTTGTGTTCATATTTTCTCAGGAACATGCACCTGTGATGAAGAAATTAAACAAAGAGATGAAATCACATTTTCAGTGTCTGTGTAAAACATCCTGTGATCATTAACATCAACAAACCTGTAACTTCTCACTGTTTGTGCACAGAGCTGTAGGTCACCTCGTCCTCCACTGATACTGGGCTAAACTGGAGAGACCAAAGATGATTAAGAAGAATACTGACAATAACATTACAGGACAAATCTCTGTGCATGTTCTTGTGAGTTCACTTACTGCTTTAGTTTCAGTTTTAGGTCGTACTGTCACAGAGCTGTAAGTCACGTCATTCTCTGCAACCGCTGATGATGAACGGACACTGTTTCCCTGTGAATAATTATAAACATATCTTATTATAATGAGTCTCTCAGTTATGAGCTTTAACTCAAATCGGTTGTCAGCTCAAACCTACCGTGTCACTGTCTCCATCTCTGGTCACCTCTGTATTGTGGGTGTTATTTATGTCTGTTAGTGAGAAAACAAATGATGTTATCAGTCTTTCCATTAGACAGTTCTTAGACATCAACATAAAGTTTATAAATACACACTAGCGCTCAGTAAGTCTGATGAAAGTTGATGAAAAATAAAGTAAAAACTGTAATACTCCTTCATGAATCATTATAATATGCTGATCTGCTGCTCAAGAAACATTTCTGATTATTATCAGTTATTATTATAAGCATTTGTCCTGCTTTATATTTTGTGGAAACTGCAGTGATACATTTCTTCAGGATTCTTTAATGAATAGAAAGTTCAAAAGAGCAGCATTTATTAGAAATAAAATCTTTTGTGTCATTATAAAAGTCTTTAAAGTGACTTCTGATTTATTTAATTCATTTTTGCAGGAGAATTTTTTTTATTAATTTCTTTAAAAAAAATACTGAATGCAAACTTTTGATCAATAGTGTGCAAAACTGATCAAACACTGAATGGCTGATGGAAAGGTCATGTAATAAGCAAGGTAAATCCATACTGACTGTTCTTCTTTCTCAGTTTTACAGCCGACACGACAGTCACCAACAGCAGAAACAACACAACCGTCGGAATCCACACCTCCAGATACCCATAATGCCTGTGAGAATAAACAATGCAAATGGTTCATATTATACATGCATACAAAATTATTACTGTTATTGCAGTCATTATCATGACAATTGTTATTTTGCTGAAACTAAATTTACCATGGTGCATTTTTCTAATGGTATTTCTAACTTTTTTTAACTTGTTATTCATATTTGTAGTGAACTCTGTCACTCGCAAAAATATTACTTCATCAGTTGACATTTATGTGATTGTGGTATATGTTAGAGATCACATTTGATATTTAGTTCAAAGGCTGCAGTTATTGTTGGTTTAAATTGATTTAAAATGTTTTTTACTTTTGAATTACATAATTTGCTACAGTATCTCTTTAATTAAATGTCTGAAATGAATTGAGCTGTTCAATTTCTCTTAAAGTGACAGTTCACCCAAAAATGAAAATTATGTCATAATTTTCTCACCCTCAAGTTGTTCCAAACCTGTAGGAATTTCTTTCTTCTGCTGAACACAAACGAAGATATTTTGAAAAATATGGGTAACCAAACAGTTGATGGACCCCATTGACTACCATAGTATGGAAGAAAAAATAATACTATGGAAGTCAATGGGGTCCATATTTGTGTTCAGCAGAAGAAAGAAATTCATACAGGTTTGGAAGAACCTGAGGTTGAGTAAATGTTGACCGAATTATTATAATTTTAAATTTTTTTTGGGATGAACTATCCCTTTAACAACCATTAAGTTGTAGTTTTAAACCATTTCACAAGTGCCATATTGCAAAACTAAAATAGACAGTACATGAAAAAGAGGAAGATGGCCTCACTGATGCAGTTGCCGTTTTACTGTATACACCAGTTACAGTCATAAAATGAAAAGAAATCATGTTGCATTCAAATAACCTTAAAAACAAAACATACAATAACAATTGCATACAATCTGGTTACTTTAAAGTTATTTTCTGTTTGCATGATTTTTATCTATTTGAGCATTAATACTTATTCTGCTGCTCTTCACTGCTTTCTGTTGAATTGTTGTTGCTATAAAGAAGAGAGAGAAATAATATAAACTTCAATAATTAACTCGAACAGTTCTGACTAGAAAATGAAAGGAAAAAGACCACACAGAGAAATTGACAAAATGTTAAGAAAGAACATTTAACTATATACTCGTAAAATAAGCATCTTATTAGGTCCATGATACAAAATATCAATCTTAATGTCCCCCTGTGATGAAAATCAAGTTTTTAATGTTGTTTATATGTCTATGTGGTGTTTTTAATATGCTTTAATTCATAAGTCGACAGCATTGCTGAGTATTTTCTCCTTAAAACTGCAGTGAACCAAAGACAGTCTCAAAAACACGGCTTGAAATCGCTGATGTTTCTGACCACAAACTACCTTGTAACCAATCAGATCAACGAGTGGATCTCTGAGCTGGTGCTCATTTGCATATTCATAGAATCGCATATACTAAATGAGGCAAGGGTGTAGAGTTACATTCAAGCTATTTGAAGGCATGAAGAAATTTGTTTTCAAGGAAAAAAATATCAAAGATGAGTTTTAAGAGATAAGATTATTGATTACCGGAGTACTTTAATATTTTAGCAATATTTAAGATTGATTAATATGTTAATTAGCTACTAACCCCTTTTCGTCAAATTCTTCTGTAGTCACAACTGCTGTTGAATAAAAATGCAGAAAAAAAATATTATAAATTTGTCACCACCAATAAGATTTTAAAATCACTACAAAAACAAAATACACAATTCTTATTTTTTATGGAATATTGCAGCATTTTTGTTTATAAATGATTTATCTGTGCACATCATTATTTTTATTTATTTTATTTTTTTTTGTTATTCACGTGTCTCATAATCTTGAATGAAAATAACTATGCCTCCCTCTTGCAGCAACATCTCTTCTCTTCTCTGATGGGCGGGGCAACCTGTCACTCACATCAGATCCACCAATAGCAAACCACAAGCATACAATCAATTCCCTATGAAAAAATATCTGATCCCGCCCTACATTTTTGTTGTTGTTTTTTACTATCAAGAACTCCTGTGTAGGTCTAAGTAGTGAATGGGTTTTTACCAGTGATCGTGAGTTGAACAGAAGCCTGGAGATCTCCAGCAGAGCAGAAGTACCATCCAGAATCACTGAGTCTCAGTCCAGTCATCAACACAGTGAAGGAGCTTCTCCCATCATCACTGATCTGGACTGATGAATTCTGGGATGTGTCAGTCCTCTTCTCAGTGTAACAGCGCTGATCTTTATATCTGCACCACTGTTTGAGCTCATTCTGATATCCAGAAGTGTAGAAACACTGGACACTGACATTATCACCTTCATGTCCAGATACACTGCTGCTCATCACAGACACATCAGGAGCTGAACACACAGACATTTAAGATTTATTAGGAATCAGGATCATAATTATTCATCTGAATGTGAAACTCATCTCATACCTGATTGAACTGTGAGATGAAGCTTCTCTGTTTCATCCATTTGAAATATTCCTCCAATCTCCTCAACACACCAGTAAGATCCAGTGTCTTCATGCTGCAGGTTTCTCATAGTCACAGTAAAGAAACTCTGATCTGGATGATCGATTACAGACACTTTTCCTTTGGTTTCATTAGCATATGCCAGAATAGAGCAGTAAGTGTATGACGATTTTGCATGAAAGCACCAGTATTTCTTGTGTTCTGTGTATTTCCTGTCATAATAACATGGAATAATGACAGATCCTCCAGTCTGAACCGTTAACTTTCTGTTTACTGATCCTGTTGTGCATTCAGGACCTGCGCGAAGAAAAAATCAACTTCAGTTTGACTTTAATGGATCAGTAAATGTAGAAAAGAAGCAGCAAAATGCATGTCATACAGCAGGATATATTAACTACTTGTATAAGTAAAATTAATTGTAAGCAAATAGAGAACACTTGCCTGTTATGAGCCAAAGGAAAAATACAATGAACTTCTTCAACCTGACTGTCGGTCTGTCGAAAAGTTGCAATGTTTCTTCTTTCTTTATCATCATCATTTCCATGCAAGTTAAAAATTTTAGGTTAATACTATAGAAACAGATTCTTACTCAAGGAGACGTGCATAAAGTCTAAAGTCATCATAGCAGAGAATCAAACAAATTGAGAAGTATTTATGTGCAATACAGTGAATGTCAAAGCTGTTCCGCTCCGGGATTCACATGCTTCCTTCTCTAGTTCTCTTTTTGCAATTATAGGTGCCACCTCAGAAACTGGTTATTTTTAGTCTGTTTTGTGGTTGGGTCAACACATTTAAAGGAGCTGTATGTAAGAAATGTATTTCAATTAATCATAAAATGGCCCTGATATGTCACTAGACATTAAGAAATCATGTTCATTTCAAATACTTATATCACTGACAACAGTAGTCCGGCCAGGATATTGTCATTTAAAAGTGAAGTTGCAGCCCTCAACTGATGTTGATGTTGTCATCTTGTTTTTTGGCCTGAAGCTCCACCCTCCACCTATCTACCAATCACGAAGTCAGTAGTGTTTCGGCATCGGGTTGCCAGCTCTGCTCTAGTTACCACAGATACACACAGCCTACGTTCCTGCTGGATCCTGCAGCCTATCTGGCAACCTCGAGTCAGGGGGGAGGGGGAGGGGATACACCGCTCTACAGTCATTTGAAAGTGATTGCAGTACCAGTTTTGGCCACAATCTTACATACTTTGCTTCTTTAAGCAAAAAAAAAAAAAACTAAAAAAAAAAACGTATCAACAGATTTTAATATGACTTGAAAACAAGATGTGAAAGTATATAAATGGAGCACTTTTCTGTATAGAAGTTATTAATGGAAAAAAGCTTTTATCATTTTTGTATGCTAATCAAATGCATGACATAACAGCCTCAGATTGGGTAAAAGGAGAAACAAGGGTATTCTCAGTGCTTTATTGTAAACGTTCACACATATTTCACACATTGTCTGCAATGTTAGTTTAGAATAACCGTCCATGAGTGGGAACACATCCAACAAGGCTTGTATAGGCAGATGACATGATACGTGACGTAAAAATATTCATTATTAGCTGAGAAAATTGGACATTTAATACTTTTTTTGGTGAATATGTTTGACTTAAGGTTATTTTTAAGTATGTTCAAAACAATGCAAAACAATTCACATTTTGAAGAATTATGCATTTAAAAGTTATAGTTTCTCTCTACAATCAATACAAGTAACAATTCTAATGACATCATTCTGCACTTCAGCTTCTCCTCAGATTGTCTGACCAATCAGATGCTCTAGAATCTGAAGTTTTTATTTGCATCTCTTTGATATATATATATATATATATATATATATATATATATATATTCCATATGCGATATTTTTCATTTATAAGCTTTGATGCCTCTGAACTTAAACCCAAATCTCTTTTGTCTGTATGTTGTTGGTTAGTTAACATGATGACATATGCAAATACTTTCACTGGCTAAAATTACATTATTGTGTGACGTCAGTATATCATACTGATATAAAAATGGCTACATTGAAAAAAAAAACTTTTTTTTTTTTTTTGGTAGTTTTATTTGGTATTTTCCTCATTTATAAGTCGTTTTTGATAAAAGAAAAAAAATAAATTTGAAGAAAAATGCTAAGAAAAAAATACATAGCAGACAGGCATTTAGCAAATGTAGACGTCTAATACATTCTACACACAGATCTTTAATCTGAATGTGTAAAGCAAAAGCAGTTTTCTTTCAGCTCAATGTGGAGAAAACTCTAGTTCTGTGACAGACAGAAACGCCATCTGAAAGATAAAAGACAATAGCACACTATCAAGAGGCAACTGAATATGTTTCTGTCACATTAACTTGGACACATTTAAGCCCTCACATTACAGAAAATATTTGTATTCACATTTTTTTTTCAGAAGGAAGATTGAAAAAAATAATAATAATTAACGTTATAGACATGTGAAGTATAGATATTGCTAAAGAATAATGAGACAATAATGAGAATTTGTTACTTACTTGTCCTTCTCAGTGCCGGTGTCTGTGATCACACTTACTGTCAAAATAAAAATAAATAAAAATTTCGACCAGTAAAAACTTTATTGTAATAATTATGGATTGAGTTTTACATTTTTTATATTTAAATACAGTATTAAATATGTTTTACCTGGTTCTGCTTTGGTTACCGTGAGATGAACAGGATTCAGTTTCTCTCCAGCAGAGCAGAAGTACCATCCAGAATCACTGAGTCTCAGTCCAGTCATCAACACAGTGAAGGAGCTTCTCCCATCATCACTGATCTGGACTGATGAATTCTGGGATGTGTCAGTCCTCTTCTCAGTGTAACAGCTCTGATCATTATATCTGCACCACTGTTTGGTTTTTTTCTGATATTCAGAAGTGTAGAAACACTGGACACTGACATTATCACCTTCATGTCCAGATACACTGCTGTTCATCACAGACACACCCGGAGCTGAACACACAGACACAAGACATCTGGTTATAAAATATTATAAAATACATGTGTGTGAAGTCAGAGAATTATTCATTAGAATGTGATTAAAACTATTACAAAAATCTCATACCAGACTGAACCTGGATATAAAGATCAAATCTAGCACTCTGCTGTCCATCAGTCTCCACTAAACAATGATAGCGTCCAGTATGTTTGCTCTGCAGGTTTCTCATAGTCAGAGTAAAGAGACTCTGATCAGGATGATCGATTACTGACAGATTCTCCTCTGTTGTGTTTGTGTATATATTAGATAGATCATTATCTGAGTACCAGTATTTCTTCTGCGGTGGGTTTTTCTCATCATAATGACATGGGATGGTGACAGATCCTCCAGTCTTAATAGTTAAAACATGATTTGACCCACCAAAGCATTCAACACCTAAATAAACACACAAATCATTATAATATCCAGGATTTACAATAAATATCACTAAACAAACACAGCACAACATTTAATATTCACCTAAAGTGAGCCAAAACCCGATTGAAATGTAGAATATTTTTGCCTTCTGGTACGCGGTCATTGCGATTGCTCCTGCTTATGTGTCCTGTATGAGGTGTTCACTGCAGTTCAGTAGTACAACTGCTCAGCTTCTGCTTTCTGCACTCATATTATCATAGACGGAGGAGGAAATGCCCTTACATGTCTTGGACCACGTGGAGAAGGGGTGAACAGACTGTACATACAGTGCAATCAATATTTCTTCCATTGTTTGATGGGTGTTCAGTATCAGTTATCAAAAGCATGTTTTATCGTGAACATAGTTAATGCTTCAGGTTTCTAAGAATGAAATGTTTCAACATTTAGATTGATGTTATTTTCTGTATAGACAAGTTTTATAAATGACCATTAATGTATTATGAACAAAAATTAATTATGTAAAAAAAATAAAAAAAATAAAAAAATAAAAAAACATTAGGCTAATAAAAAAAAAACTAAAATATTTTTTTATTATTATTATTCATTGCAAGTTTATCACACTTACAGCAATGCATTAACTAATAGTAATGAACTGAACATTGATGTAAAGTGTAACCAACTAAAATTGTTTTATTTATTGGCATGCTTGTCTATGTCACAGGAAGTAATGCATTTTTTGCAGGTATTAAAGGAATAGTTCACTTCAAAATGAAAACTCTGTATATCATTTACTCACCCTCAGTTTGTTTCAAAGCTGTATGAATTTCTTTTCTTCTGCTGAACACAAAAGATGATATTTTGAAGAATGTCAAGTAACCACGGACTTCCATAGTAGGAAACATTTTTTTATGTAAGTCAATGGGGTAGGCCGACATTCTCCAAACTATCTTCTTTTGTGATCAGCAGAAGAAATGAATTCATACAGGTTTGAAACAACTTGAGGGCGAGTAAATTACAGAATTTTCATTTTGAAGTGAATTGTTCCTTTAAAGGTCACATAGTCAAAGTAAAGAGACTCTGATCAGGATGATCAATTACGGACAGATTCTCCTCTGTTGTGTTTGTGTATGTATAAGATTGATCATTATCTGAGTGCCAGTATTTCTTCTGCGGTGGGTTTTTCTCATCATAATGGCATGGGATGGTGACAGATCCTCCAGGCTTAATAGTTAAAACATGATTTGACCCACCGCTGAACTAAAAGTCTAATTTGTGTACAGTTTTGTTTATGTCTGTACATATTAACTTATATACCCAGTTTATCTTGCAGATTTAAGACCCAAAATGAGAGATATGGGTGTAACACATGATGATTGATTAACCAAACACAACATGAACTAATGACCATTAAAGGACAAAAAGAAAAATCTCCAAATACTGACATTTCCCCCAGTTCTGATCTTTACATAGAGACAGATGTATTAATGAGAACATTCATCAAGTACAAGTAACATCATAAGAATGTTCTGGAAATGTTGTTCTCAAAAACATTTCTCTCACTGTTAGAGAACATTCAAAAACAACATCAGGAAAATGTTCCGAGAACGTTGTTCTAAGTTAAGTGGGCAGATATATAGACAGAAAGATTGGTATTTTGCAGTTACACAGCTGCAAAATGTCTCTCAAGATTAACCTTCAAAACTCATACTGTGTTCATTTGGAGTCCTGTATATTTACCTATGGGCTAATGAGTCCGAACTCTTGAACATTCTCAGAGAACAGATTATTCCACATTGCAAAATAAGGTGGTTAGTGTCAGTCTCAGACAACTACTCAAAGGGGAAGCGCGGGCGGAGAGTGTGTAAAGCTGGCTTTAATTATGGCCACTATTTGATTATGCAGTGTCTGATTTCAGATAACCCCGCCCCTAAATGACACTTGGTTGTCATTGTGGTTGACAACAATGTGGTTGGTCACTTGTGGTTGGTGTGTCAATCAGACCGTCACTTCCTGTCTCCGTGGGTGGATCCTGGCCACTAGAATAGCCTACTTGCACAACCGTTTTTTTTTTTTTTTTTTTTTTTGTGTGTGTTTTTTTTTTATGCTTTATTTCCAATAAATAGCATGTACAAGGGTAACTTCAATATTACATCAGAAGACTTTCACAACTACTTCCATGTTCTACAGAAGTTTTTCCGGTAACAGCATTCAGCGCATGCGTTAACATGAATTATCTTGAACCTGCTGAAATGTTTCTATAAATATATTTTTTCCAACTGTGCATTCGATAGTAAACTAGATGTACCGCATGGCGGTACAAAATATGACCGCCGCTCAGGCCTGCACTGGCTTTCCACAAAAATAAATGACGTGGAGCAATTTGGCTATATTGCGTGTTTATGTATATACCTAAAAAAAAGTATGTGTGTGTGTTTGTGTATGTGTGTGTCTGTGTGTGTGTGTGTCTGTGCGTGTATGTATGCGTGCGTACATGTGTGTGCGCGTGTGTGTTTGTGTGTGTGTGTGTGTCTGTGCATGTGGATGTCAGTGTGTTTGCATGCTTGCGTTTGTTTGTTTTCCTGCATGTGTGACAGTATCATCCTAAACCAGCAACCCTTCGCTCAACACCACCATCTACAGGCCGATGAGTGTACAGTCACTAAATGTGCACATAAATGAATTTATTTTATACCCCCCCATGGATGAAATTCTACAAAACTTAGCAGAGGATACCCCCAGAGGATGTCAAGTTAATCATACACATGAAATATGGTACAGTTCTGAACATCTCAACTGAAGATAGGGGCGATTAAAGCAGAATAATATTGCATTTTCATTTTTTATGGGAGGGGCGCAAATCACAAATGAGTGATTATGGGCTAGGTTGATGTGGGCCCTTAAGACCAACATACCATAAAAATTTCTTCATCCTCGGTGCCACGGTTCAGGTAGTTATTTAGGAAAAACTGCATTTTTTGGGTTTGGGGGGGCCCAGCCCGGGGACCAAACGAAATTTTTCCGTAAAAGTCTAGTGGGGCTACATGCCCACCAAATTTCATGTTCCCCGGTGTTTCGGTGTCCCTGGTATCGTTGACGAAAAATTCAGTAGATGACGAAAAAAAAAAAAGAAAAAAAACTTTGACAATCCCTATATGACCGCTTTCGCTAGCTACGCTAGCGGCGGTCATAATAAATATATTTCCCCTCTAACCTGCAGCAGTCCAGTGCTCGTCTTCTCATTAACAGTGTTTTTTTTATATATCTTACTTATAATATTTCATACCTGTTGAGTTTACATTTTTTAATGAATTTGCCTGATAAAAAGGACTGCTTGTGTACGATGGTGTGCAGTACGTGCCATTCATTTAATTCTGTCAGGTCCATTAAGTCAAGAACACACAGACAATAAAAATAATTTAAGAATTTTTATTGAATAGATTGCAAACAAGTTGATGTTCCTGAATTGAAATTTGGCGGTATGGCTCTGTTCAGGGAGTCCTCTGACCTTTCATGAGCACCATGAAATAGCAGAGAGTCAGAGGACACCAGCAGCAGCATTAGGGAACGCTCACACAGTTTAGGACTGTGAGAGCTAAAATGTCCCCCTGTGAACAGAGCAGGCAACATGACATAAAGCAAATGCCACGTAATGCATAAGGATGAGCTGGGGAGGTGGCGGGCAGCAGAAGCGAGCAGCAAGCATGTATGAGCAAACTGAATGTGCTTTAAAGGGATAGTTCACTTTGAAATAAATTTTTCGTATGTTTTAGCTTACCTCAAGGGCATCCAAGATGTAGGTGTCTTTTTTTCCGCAGTAGTTTCAATTGTGATATTTTTAGGTCAAACCGTTCTTGTCTGTCAGTCATATAATGCAGGTCTATGGTCACTGTCTCAAAGACAGTATGTCCAAGTGATCTGATCTGACGTGTACGCAGACTGGTGCATAGATATATACACTTACACTAGATGTCGCCTTAAAGACATTCGTTCCAATGAACTGCCATAGACAAGGCGACATCTAGTGTGTATATATCTATGCACCAGTCTGCGTACACATCAGATCAAATCACTTGGACATGGCTGTGTATAAGAGGTAAAAACGATATAAATACTGTTCGTTTTCTCACACAAACCGCTCGTTTCGTGTCTTAGGCCATCAATGTGTACTTACGATGGGGAATTGTTTAATTTGGACGACGAGGAATTGTTTTAATTTGGACTCTGTGCATGCTCTTTGAGACAGTGACCATCGACCTGCATTATATGACTGACAGACAAGAACGATTTGACCTAAAAATATCAAAATTGAAACTACTGCGGAAAAAAAGACACCTACATCTTGGATGCCCTTGAGGTACGTTAAAACATACCAAAAATTAATTTCAAAGTGAACTATCCCTTTAAATAGGGCGCCTTGTTTGAGCTTTGGCCATTGAGCAGCAAGGGGAGTTAACCAGCTAATGCAGCTCAGCTGGAGCAGATCAGCTGACGGGACAGTGTTGTTAGCAAATAGCATTAGCAGCATCTTGACTACCTGGCCTGCCAGAACTGACGCTGATGCTCAATTGATGTTAAATATTTAATTAGCTAATCTTAAAGGGGTCATATAATGGTACATGCACTTTTACAAGTTGATTGTACTGAAATGTGTGCTGGCAGTGCCTGTACACAACCATCATAAAATGATAAAAATCCATCCAGTGTTTTTTTTTTTTAAATCTCCTTATATGTTTCCCCTGTCTCTAATCAAGCTGTTCGATATTGTGACGTCACAAGATCGTACGCCCCTCCCACGATTGTTGATTGACAGCAGCGTTTCAACACAGACCCGCCCTCGCTCGTGAGCGAGCTGTCATCATAGTCTGCGCGGTCATTGTTGATACGCTGGAGCAGAATGGCGTCTAAGCGATTGTGGTGTTCTGTTCTTGGGTGTAATAACGAACACAGCAGTCATTTTGATGTCCGAACCGCTGAAGACGCAGTGGCTGAGTTTTGTTTCCGAAGGGAATATTCCCCACGATCAACGTCAATGCTTTCATGTTTGCGCGAATCATTTCACGCACCAGACTGCTTTACAAACGAGGGTCAGTAAAGCTGGTTTTGCTAAGAAGCTGCTCCTGAAAAAAGGATTGGTACCAACTATTCGTGTTCCTGCTGCACCTCCAGAAGAAGAAGTGAGTGTAATGTTTTATTAACCTTTATATTAATATTTATATTAATCTTTGCAAATCGCTAGCACGCTTCACGATGAATGCGACTGTTTACACTCAGGGTACATTACGCCATGTTTTCTATGTACGACGTTCTCAATATAATTCATAATCCCACGTTTATAATGAACAACGCGTTATGGTTATTGTGTTATTATTACAAACGGTGTATGCACAGAACAGAGGGGCGGGGTGAGCAAAGCTCATTATCATTTAAAGACGCATGCACTTAAATGGCGTGCTGAAAACAGAGCTGTTTTTGACCAGGTAAAATTAGTGTTTTCTTACAATACTAATGATAATTTTTTATTAAAATATATTACAAACTTTTAATTTAGACCCTAAAGAATCATATTAGCTTGTACAAAAATGGCATTATATGACCCCTTTAAACAGTAATGCACACAGTGTAGAGGAGAATGACAGTCTGAGTCAACTACTTTGAATATTAATTCAGCATTTTGGGCATAAACATGTAAATTACATTACATTACAATATTTAATAAAAATATATAAATGTTTGTACTGATGTTTTCAGCAGATCTCACACACTTCAGCATCACAGTCACTAGTTTAGATGAGCACTGACACCCTGTGGTGAAATAATCGCATGTGTTTACCATACGTTGCTTTCTATGATACTTTCTAGGCTCAGTGCAAGTAGTCCATGAAGACTTCCTACCGCAAAACAAAAGTCTGCTGACTGCTGACAGTAGCAAATACAAATCTAATGAGTCTCACGAAACCTATTATTTATCTAGATACAAAAGTCCATTTTCTTCAGGTCAGTGTGGAGAATAGTCTGATCTCTAATTCTGTGACAGACAAACGCTCCAGCATGTGTCATCTGAAAGAGAAAAGAGATATAAAGATATGAAAACAGCACAAAGGTGTATATATGAGTGCTGAACAAGACACATCATGTAGATATAGGGCACATAAAAAAATAAAAATAAATTGTAAACTATGTTTACTGTTTATAAAGCACATTTTTATTTATTATTTGATGCACTTATATTACCTGGTTTAGGAAAACTAAAGAAAAGGCAACAACACGTGCAAAAATTGACAAAATGTTTAACAATGAATTCAACTCTATTACACAGATAAGTAAATTGGTTACACTTTATTTCGATAGTCCACTTTAGACATTCTACTAACTATTAGTAACTTAAGTACCTGTCAACTAACTCTCATTTGAGTATTAGTAGACTATGTTTAGGGTTATGATTATAGGATTATGAGGAGTAGAATAAGTTGACATAGTTGCAAAGTTACTTATAGTCAGTAGAATGTCTGTTCAGGAAAAACCCTTTTTTAATTATATTATTCAATAATAATATTGAACAAACAAACAAAAAAATTCAATGGAAAATGTTCATCATGTTCATGAAAATTCATCCACTTGCAATATTCCTTCAATCTCCTCACCACACCAGTAAGATCCAGTGTCTTCATGCTGCAGGTTTCTCATAGTCACAGTAAAGAAACTCTGATCTGGATGATCGATTACAGACACTTTTCCTTTGGTTTCATTAGCATATGCCAGAATAGAGCAGGAATGGTATGCTGATTTTGCATCAAAGCACCAGTATTTCTTGTGTTCTGTGTATTTCCTGTCATAATAACATGGAATAATGACAGATCCTCCAGTCTGAACCGTTAACTTTCTGTTTACTGATCCTGTTGTGCATTCAGGACCTGCGTGAAGAAAAGATCAACAATCATGACATAAAGAGTCATTGTACGTTTTTGTCAAAGCTTATTAATGGATGATGTGGAGATTATGTTTACATGCCTGTAACATTTATGTTTATATTTTTAAAAACCGACACAGTCATAAAGAATATGAATACATTAAAAACAGAAAGAAAGAACACTTGCCTCTTATAAGCCAAAGAAAAATCAAAATGAACTGCATGACGGTGAGAATACGCTTGTGAAAGCGTCGTGATAATGTTTCTTCGCTGATCATCTCTGAACTCTAAAATAATAAACTTCCTCTTGTTTTCTCAGAATAGGCTTCATGGTTCTTCACACCATGAGGGGAAACGTCACTGACTCTCTATACATATATAGGCGGCGTTATCACTTGGCATTAACAAGCGATCACTGTGAACTGATCAAGCATATCAGATTATCAGTCAATCAGGATTTATCAACATAAAGTGGCTTCTGTAGCTGGATAAATGATCGGATCCCTATTTCCAGTGTAATATTTAGGCCCTGGTGCAAAGTCGACCTGAAGTGGTGGGGTTTCTTTTTAAATTTATTTTCAGTTATTTCAAATCTCATAAAACTAAGAGACGGAGATTGCAAATTGCATAGATTATGTGATCGAAATGGTAAAAAGAGACATATGGGTGTACATATGGGCCTGTGGGCGACATATCGCACAGAGTGACACACACACCGCTGCACTGTGATGCCGGGCAGATCATTTCTAAGGCGGCTGGAGACAGAATTGTTTTTTCTCATCATTGTATTGCAACCATCCGACTCAAACCCCACTATGTTTTCGACAGGTACATCTGCATCGGTGAATGACTTTTGCTGTAAAGGCCTCTTCAGTGGAAAACTGTCTCTGTTGGTCTGAATAGATCTGCACCAGTTTCCAGAAACGGGTCTGAATCCTGTTTGTGTCCTCATCGAAAAAACTAACAACGACACAAAGCGTTTTCACATTCCTGATGTCTGTTGACTCGTCAATCAAAACGCAGAATTTTTTTCCTTTTCAGGATTTCGGTTAGACTCTCAAAGTAACAGTAACAGTCTTTGTGCGACCAAGACTCATGTGCTGAGCTGTTTCCGAATCTTTAAAAACATCTTTTAAGACCCGACCAAATGGTCAGAGGTCCTCAATGCTATGTTGTGCTCTACCATGAACCCTGTTAGCTTGATCTCTGCATTTTTCACTGCTGTATCTAGCTGTTCACTCTCTGAAGGTTTCAGTAGCAAATTGGCTATATGGATCTTTGAGCTGGGCCTAGATTTTTCTTTTTGTCTTGATGTTTTTTAGATTTTTCATGATTTTTTAAAACAGTGATCTCAGCCACCATGTGCACATTACAACACGCTTTGGTGTCATTGCCCGAAACAGGTCTTAGCCATCCTGCAAAACCAGGGGCCTTTTCCCACTCAGTTCTGTATGTTTGCTGTCGGTGATTACTTTTAGGCTGCTCCATAGACTCTGCCTTCCTCTTCGCCTCATCTTGTCTTCACCTTCCTTTTCAGCACTCATTTTCTTACTCATTACTTTAGTATTGCTTTACTATCGACCTCTTGGAAACAACTGACTTAGCGCCGCGGCAAGAACATTACCCTGTGTTGTGCACGTGAGAGAGAGAGTCAATCTTCACGATGATTGGCCGAGAAGACGTAACGTGATTATTTTTATTTTTTTGTGTGAGATGAGATGGAAGACATGCCTAACACCACGTTTACGACACACATTCTCCTCACAATCATGATGGTAAATGTAGGATCTACAGCAACGACCATGATTTGAAATGTCACAAGATTCTGAAATTGTCGTACATTATGGGATTTTTTTCCAGTATTGATCGTACATCGTACAGAGGTCAGAATTATCATACAAATACGATAATTATCGTACGTCTGGCAACACTGACCAAGCCCTACATTACATATTGCAAAACACAAACATAACAAATAACAATATTTTTGACATTACAACTTTGCAATATGAATGCTTTATGCTTTTTACGATCAACAGTTTTCACACACATTTAATTCTTTACTAACCCCTAAAAAGTAAGTAAACCACTTGGTTTGTACATGGAAGTACTGTACTTTCACTATGTTACCACTAGGAAAAGTAAATTAATATTTTTTTTATAAATTGGTTAAAAAATAAAAAATAAATAAAAAGGTTTTCCATGTGTAATAATGCATGGAACAAAAAAAAGGATGTTAGCTTGTTTCAAGTTCAGCGCTGTTGTGTCCATATTTTCTCTCAGGAACATGCACCTGTGATGAAGAAATTAAACAATGAGATGAAATCACATGTTCAGTGTCTGTGTAAAACATCCTGTGATCATTAACATCAACAAACCTGTAACTTCTCACTGTTTGTGCACAGAGCTGTAGGTCACCTCGTCCTCCACTGATACTGGGCTAAACTGGAGAGACCAAAGATGATTAAGAAGAACTGCTTTAGTTTTAGTTTTAGGTCGTACTGTCACAAAGCTGTAAGTCACGTCATTCTCTGCAACCGCTGATGATGAACGGACATTGTTTCCCTGTGAATAATTATAAACATATCTTATTATAATGAGTCTCTCAGTTATGAGTTTTAACTCAAATCGGTTGTCAGCTCAAACCTACTGCGTCACTGTCTCCATCTCTGGTCACCTCTGTATTGTGGGTGTTATTTATGTCTGTTAGTGAGAAAACAAATGATGTTATCAGTCTTTCCATTAGACAGTTCTTCAACATCAGCATCAAGTTTATGTGCAAAGCTTCTAGATGCACAGCTGATCAAACATAAAGGCTGCTTTCACACAAGCACTTTTGGTGAGCAAACAAGCACTTTTCTGTTCACTGCAGAGCCATGAGTGTGAAGTCCAGCTCCTCCTCTCTGAATGTAATTTGGGCCTAATGGGTGGAGCTACAGTATAATATCCAACCACACTCTAACCCAACCTATAACTCCATCCCTCCACCCACTAGACGTCCAGAGAGGTGGAGCTGGACGTCATGACTCTGCAGTGAGCACCACTTGTTTCTGCTTGCCTTCAGGACAAATGGACTCCTGTGATCTTTAAAACATTTGCGGTACATTGATAGACACAATAACCGTTATGTGCTGACAGCCAGACACTTTGAAAACAAACCCAAAGGTTTAAAAGCGTCTCCGGTTACCTAACGTAACCTCGGTTCCCTGAGAGCTGACGCTTATCCCCTCCTTCCTCGAATCTGCTGAAGCCTTATGAAATGAAATATATCATAATATATTAATGCACTGTACAGCGGAACGATCTGGACACAAAGGCATTAACTGTTCCTGTGAGAACAGACATGAGAACTGACAGTCTCGCTATCGTTGCCATGAGTGAGAGCAAAGCAAACCACAGTGCCAAATCCTGTGAGTGCTTCCTGAGAACTCTTAAAGGCAGAAACTTCTCAGCTCGAAATGAACACAAGTATAAGTTACAACTGTGAGCGCCCATGTGAAATGTGAGCTCGCCTCACAACAAAGCACAGTTCTACACTGGGTGGTTATGAAGCAGAAGTCTGTGATGGTTTAATACACTCTCTGAATGGACTATGATCAGTCAATCATCCAGATTAATTCTATACATGACAGATCAACGCTCTGAGGCGGGAAGCTGCATTATGAGAGTGAGCGAGTGGCTGAAGCTCAATGCTTTATGGAAGGTAGACCACCGTTCTGAGGTGGGGGGCTGCTTACCGCTTATGAGTGAGTGATCGAAGCGCTTCGTCCTCTGTGCATATCAGGTAACAGCACTGAGATTTGTGGACGGCATACCACTGTTCTGAGACGGGGCTGTTTATTATGTTATTATCTTGCTCTTGAGTTGTTTCATATTCAAATAATGTAATATGAACACAAACCAGCTGAGGCAGCAATCAAACTCTGATTTGGATCAGGCAGTCGAAAATCAAGTGTGAAAGCACCCTAAATGATTGATGGAAAACCAGTCACATGGGTCAATTGTTTGAAATTGAGATTCTGTGATGTGGAAAGATAAGACCCAAAAGCGAAGTAGAGGAACAGTCTCTTTAATTGAGAGAGAAAAGTCAGTACAACAGAAATATGCTTCCTCTTCTTAGAAAAATAACAGAAATGTCGCCATCAAGGCTGTCGCTCAAAAACATGAAACAGAAAGTCTCGTTCCGAGTAGGCAACGGCAAACAGTCAGAGAAAGGGATCCAGCGGGCGCTGTCCTCTGATCTCTTATGAGAAATAGCGGCAAGCAGTTGGAGAGGAGAACGCTCTGGGTGTTCGTCAGCAACCGGCAGGCTGGACAGAGTGCAGAACAAAAGGTTACAATCGAACAGATAGAAATAGACCTGTGGCTGGCTGGACGAATGATCGGTCTTGCATTAGAGTAGACTCGGACAGCACTCAGACAGGACTCAGACAGGACACGAACAGGGCTCGGATAGCAGGTAAAGTGAAGCCTCTTGCATGAGTTGAATACGAAATAATCTGGCAAAGAAGCAGGGAAAAAGGGAAGCTAGAAGTAGCAAACACAATTAGAGAAAACAGAGAACAGGTGTGAAGGAATTAGCGTGATGACAAGTAGTAACTAGAAACAGCTGAGGATGAGGAAAGGAGAGCTGAGGTTATATGTGTGTGTGTGACCAGAAGAGCGAGACAGAAAGATACCAGAATGATGATAGATTCATACATCATCTGAAAGCTGAATGAATAAGCTCACCATTGATTTATGGTTTGTTAGGATAGGACAATATTTAACCTAGATACAACTATTTGAAAATCTGGAATCTGAGGATGTAGAAAAATCGAAACATTGAGAAAATTGCCTTTAAAGTTGTTCATTTATGTTCGCGATTGTGCAGCATTCACTCACAAAAATAAAAGTTTTATACATTAACGGCAGAAAATTTACAAAATATCTTCATGGAACATGATCTTTACTTAATATTTTAATGATTTTTGGCATAAAAGAAAAAAAAAATATTTTTGACCCATACAATGTATTGTTGGCTATTGCCACAAATATACCCGTGCGACATGTGACTGGTTTTGTGATCCAGGGTCACATATATTAAGAAAATGTATCAATACTTACTGCGCTTCTTTCTCAATATTATGATTGACACAACCACAACCACAACCACCATCAGCAGCAATAGAACAACAACTGGAATCCATGCCTCCAGATACCCATAATGCCTGTGATCATGAACAAATCATGAAAAAGGTATTCAGTTCATCCTATAATTTGCTCATATATATATATATACATACATACACACATATTTATTTACATTATTTGCTACACTATACAGGTCCTTCTCAATAAATTAGCATATTGTGATAAAGTTCATTATTTTCCATAATGTAATGATAAAAATTAAACTTTCATATATTTTAGATTCATTGCACACCAACTGAAATATTTCAGGTCTTTTATTGTTTTAATACTGATGATTTTGGCATACAGCTCATGAAAACCCAAAATTCCTGTCTCAATAAATTAGCATATCATGAAAAGGTTCTCAAAACGAGCTATTAACCTAATCATCTGAATTCACGAATTAACTCTAAACACCTGCAAAAGATTCCTGAGGCTTTTAAAAACTCCCAGCCTGGTTCATTACTCAAAACCGCAATCATGGGTAAGACTGCTGACCAGAAGGCCATCATTGACACCCTCAAGCAAGAGGGTAAGACACAGAAAGAAATTTCTGAACGAATAGGCTGTTCCCAGAGTGCTGTATCAAGGCACCTCAGTGGGAAGTCTGTGGGAAGGAAAAAGTGTGGCAAAAAACGCTGCACAACGAGAAGAGGTGACCTGACCCTGAGGAAGATTGTGGAGAAGGACCGATTCCAGACCTTGGGGGACCTGCGGAAGCAGTGGACTGAGTCTGGAGTAGAAACATCCAGAGCCACCGTGCACAGGCGTGTGCAGGAAATGGGCTACAGGTGCCGCATTCCCAAGGTCAAGCCACTTTTGAACCAGAAACAGCGGCAGAAGCGCCTGACCTGGGCTACAGAGAAGCAGCACTGGACTGTTGCTCAGTGGTTGCTCAAATTTTGCATGTCATTCGGAAATCAAGGTGCCAGAGTCTGGAGGAAGACTGGGGAGAAGGAAATGCCAAAATGCCTGAAGTCCAGTGTCAAGTACCCACAGTCAGTGATGGTCTGGGGTGCCATGTCAGCTGCTGGTGTTGGTCCACTGTGTTTTATCAAGGGCAGGGTCAATGCAGCTAGCTATCAGGAGATTTTGGAGCACTCCATGCTTCCATCTGCTGAAAAGCTTTATGGAGATGAAGATTTCATTCTTCAGCATGACCTGGCACCTGCTCACAGTGCCAAAACCACTGGTAAATGGTTTACTGACCATGGTATTACTGTGCTCAATTGGCCTGCCAACTCTTCTGACCTGAACCCCATAGAGAATCTGTGGGATATTGTGAAGAGAAAGTTGAGAGACGCAAGACCCAACACTCTGGATGAGCTTAAGGCCGCTATCGAAGCATCCTGGGCCTCCATAACACCTCAGCAGTGCCACAGGCTGATTACGGCCATGCCACGCCGCATTGAAGCAGTCATTTCTGCAAAAAGGATTCCCGACCAAGTATTGAGTGCATAACTGAACATAATTATTTGAAGGTTGACTTTATTTGTATTAAAAACACTTTTCTTTTATTGGTCGGATGAAATATGCTAATTTATTGAGACAGGAATTTTGGGTTTTCATGAGCTGTATGCCAAAATCATCAGTATTAAAACAATAAAAGACCTGAAATATTTCAGTTGGTGTGCAATGAATCTAAAATATATGAAAGTTTAATTTTTATCATTACATTAGGGAAAATAATGAACTTTATCACAATATGCTAATTTATTGAGAAGGACCTGTATTTCTAAACTAAATATCTGAATTGCTTTGAGCTGTTCAAATGACCTTAACAGCTTGTTGTACAGCTTGAACCATTTCACACCAACAACAGTTACAGTTCAACTGCAGTTCTGCTAAAATTAAAATAGATACAGGCAACAGCATATGCAAAAGGAGACGATGGCCTCACTCATGTAGCTACTGTTTTACTGTAGACTATTTTTTGCTACACCAGTTACAGTCAAAAAATGAAAATAAATCCTGTAGCAGATGATTAATCTCAAAAACGGTGCACGCTTAAATTGAAAAAAGCATAATTTCTATATAGTTAATTTAAAAGTTCTAATCTGTTTTTCATGTTTTAATTTAAGCAGTAAACATCCTATTTCAATACTCATTCTGCCGCTCTTCACTGCTTGCTGTTTGATCGTTGTTAATTGGTTTTGCAGATGAGAGAGTTGCATTTCTGTTAAGAAACAACAGAGAGAAATTAAACATAATTAATCTGATCAGAAAACTGAAGAAAAGACCAAAAATAACAACACATTCTCACCCCAAATCGTCACTTTCAACCATGCTTCAATATCCGACGCACAAAGCACCCTTTAGCGTCCATATGTGACGCTTCGGTTATGGGTAGGTTTAGGTATGTGGTAGGGTTATGCGTCTCATATGGACGCTAAAGGGTGCTTTGTGCGTCGGATATTGAAGCATGGTTGAAAGTGACGAAAAAGTGACGATTTGGGTATGAGAACGGGCTGAAAATAAGCAAAGACAACACCACACACAAAAATCAATTAAATGTTCAGAAAGACAATAAATTCAACTCTGTTACACAGACAGCTAAGCTAATCAAGCCCATGACAGAAAATATAAATCTTACATTTAATTAACTACTAACCTGTTTCTCTCAGATGCTTCTGTGGTCACAACTGCTGTCAAAAAGAAATTAAGAAAATATTAAAATAATTTATGACTTTATCATACACCAATAAGAGTTTGTGTTAGTTCCGTGAGAACAGGAACATTTGGATCTTCAAGAGAGACATCAGGAACTGAACACAGAAAAAAGATGCAAACTTATTTTAACCTTTTTTTCCTAGCAGGAAAACCTATAAAGATTTGATTAGTGAATGAGTTTTACCAGTGACCGTGAGTTGAACAGGAACCTGGAGATCTCCAGCAGAGCAGAAGTACCATCCAGAATCACTGAGTCTCAGTCCAGACTTCAACACAGTGAAGGAGCTTCTCCCATCATCACTGATCTGGACTGATGAATTCTGGGATGTGTCAGTCCTCTTCTCAGTGTAACAGCTCTGATCTTTATATCTGCACCACTGTTTGAGTTTATTCTGATATCCAGAAGTGTAGAAACACTGGACACTGACATTATCACCTTCATGTCCAGATACACTGCTGTTCATCACAGACACACCAGGAGCTGAACACACAGACATGAGACATTTAAGATTTATTAGGAATCAGGATCAGAAATATTCATCTGAATGTAATACTCATCTCATACCTGATTGAACTGTGAGATGAAGCTGCTCTGTTTCATCCATTTGAAATATTCCTCCAATCTCCTCAACACACCAGTAAGATCCAGTGTCTTCATGCTGCAGGTTTCTCATAGTCACAGTAAAGAAACTCTTATCTGGATGATCGATTACAGACACGTTTCCTTTGGTTTCATTAGCATATGCCAGAATAGAGCAGTAATTGTATGACGATTTTGCATCAAAGAACCAGTATTTCTTGTGTTCTGTGTATTTCCTGTCATAATAACATGGAATAATGACAGATCCTCCAGTCTGAACCGTTAACTTTCTGTTTACTGATCCTGTTGTGCATTCAGGACCTGAGCAAAGAAAAGATCAACTTTAGTTGTACTTATTTTTTCAATGTTAATGACAAAATAATCATATTTACATACACATGCTATACACCATTTCTTATAAGTATCAGTAAAAAAAAAAAAAAAAAGAAGTTTTTAATACATAGGCAACACAAAACATGCGCTTGGACTTTTTTTTAAATCAAGATCAAGTCAAAATCAATATGAATGTATAAGGTAAAATGCAGTATTTGTCTAACTAGTCACTATTTATTTCAAAGGCACTTTTTATCTTCACTAGGTTCATCTTAAATAGTCCAGTGGCAAGACAAATGAACTTCTCTATTAATAAAAGTCTGTAATTATAAAATAAATATTGCAAAATGCTGTTTGAAATGGTTTTAGCTGGAGTACAGCATGTCATACAGCAGAACATGCCAACTAACCGTATGAAGAAACTCAACACTTGCCTGTTATAAACCAAAGGAGAAACACAATGAACTTCTTCAAATTGACATTCCCTCTGGAAAAAAGTTGTGATGTTTCTTCTCTCTGCATCTTTTTTGCGTACGTCTTCTTTTCCCTTTCTTAATACCACAGAAACAGCGTATCACTCAAGGTTTGCCTATGAGTTAATGCTCTAGCTGTATTAGACTCTCACTTCCTGTATCTGTGCTCTGTGCTTGCTTGTGGCAAAAAAACGTTATTTACAATAAAATGTCATAATGCTTGATTGCAAATGTTACAAATGCATCACCTGGACAAGAAGTCTAAAATTATTCTCAAAAAAAATTATTTACTTTTACGTGCAATGCAGTCGACATAAAAGCGTTTCCTTCTGGTATTGCTGGGTAGTGGCGATGTTTCCTTATCTACTGTAGTTCTCATTTTACACTTACAGAACTACTGCAGTGGGTCACACTATAAATGGGTTGTTTGTGGTCAACACTTGTGAGCAAAAGAATAGACAGCAGGTGACAAACAACCTCAATTAAAGATTTTAATACAACTTGAAACAAAATGTGAATAAAGCACTTTTTCAGTACAGAATTTAATAATGGAAATGCAGATAAAAAAACAAAAAAACATGACAAGACAAAAATAACAAGTGTGAGACACTCAGTACTTCCCCTCTTATAAAATCATTCACAAGTGTCTCACACATTTCCTTCACTGTGTTTAATAAACAGCGCTTAGTAAGAACACATCCATTCCACACTACACTACTCACTCATAACAAGTCTTGTACAAAAGCTGTGTTTTTACCATAATTACTAGATGACAATCCGTGACGTTCTACTCAAAGCTGTTCTCGGACTCGGAATGATGCGTTTCTATGGCAGCGCTATCAACGCCAAAATGAATCTGCAGCAGTCAGGTGGTACAGCAGTCACATGGTACAAGTCAGAGCTTTCAGAGTTTACAAGTTGGAATCTCGTAATTACGATATTTCCGAATCCACCTTTACTTACAGACAGATAAACATGAAATACACAACATGAAAAATGCGTTGAAATGAAAGATTATACTCCATTTAACTGTTAAATGTGAAGAAATGTCAAATATAACCCCAGTTTCTCGATTCTGCAGGTCTTTCATTGACTAGAGTCATAGTGTCCATCAGCTCACTTTAAATTCTCCATCATCAGAATGTCCATGAGTTGTTTCCCATCACGAGGCTCCTCTGTTAGAGCATTTGGACCTGCTGAGCTGGAGCATTCAGGAAAATCACTGAGGTGTTCTTATAGTCTCCTTCTCTCCATGGACACATCTGCAAACAAGCAGAATACTATCAAATACCGCACCCAGAAGAACTTGTCATCAATATTTGCATCATTAAACATCCACTGGTCACCACAAGAGCTTTATATCGCAATTACCCTTTTTTAATTGCTTTTAATCTCACAATTCTGAGGGGAAAAAAATCACAGTTGTGAGATAAAAAGTGGCAAAATTATTGTCACGGTGTGACAAATGAGAGGGCGGAACTAAAGTTCGCCGCAATTGTGTCCCCTCCGGTATAATAACAAGGACACTCCACCCCCCGTGTAAATGTGTATCTGTTGCCTTGCCAACCGGGATGAGGAAATCGACATCAGGTGTGGGGAATTAATCTAGAGCCATGACGAAGCCATGTGGGCATTGAGAAGGATATAAAAAGCTAGTGAAGAGAGACTGTTGTGTGGGTTCTCCCCCGTGAGACGTCGTTTCATTTGAGTGTTGCAGAGAAGAATTGTGGTGTGCAGGGGCAAGTGTGTTGGATGGGACTCGAGGAGTGTGAAAGAGTTGTGAAGATACATCGTTCGCCTGGAAGGGAGAGAGATAAGTAATCGACCATTGGATCTCTTACCTACATGTTTCAACACTGAATTTGAAGTGGATTGGAGTGTTTTGATTGTGCTATCTAACTGTCACTGAGTGAAATACACTGATTAATGTGCGATCTCCTATCCTCCTCCCCCGTGTTGGAACGGTGATGTGAATCCTGTCTATGTCTGTGGAGGGAAGCCCCGAGACACCCTTTTTCCAACATTGAAGCTCGTTGCTTGTGGCACGGAGGCCTCTGGGTGAGTGCTGGCCCTATTTGCACTTATTGAAGTGGATTGCAGTGCTTAAATTGACGGTTCTCCCCCTCACGTTGCATGTTTGGAGTGAAAGTGCTGTGTGTGTGTGGAAGATTTATTCTATTTGCCGTGCACTCTCCCCGTGCCATGTTGGTCTACTGTCAGTAACTGGAGCTTGATAATGTCGATCGGCCCCATCTGCTGAGGACTAGAAGTGAGTCAAACTAACTTGCTGTCGAAGTTGATTCTGTTTGTTCTAGAGAAACTCCGCCCAGCCTGCACTTCGAGTCTGTTATAATCCCAAGTCCATCTGCATGGTGTGAAGTTATCTGTACCCTGCAATACACGTGAGCACTGTATACTGCTGTTGAAGTTGATTCTGTTTGTCCCAGAGAAACTCCGCCCAGCCTGCACTTCGAGTCTGTTATAATCCCAAGTCCATCTGCATGGTGTGAAGTTATCTGTCCCCTGCAATACACGTGAGCACTGTATACTGCTGTTAAAGTTGATTCTGTTTGTTCTAGAGAAGCTCCGCCCCGCCTGCGACTTGAGTCTGCTGCAACCCCAAGTCCATCTGCATGGTGTGAAGTTATCTGTCCCCTGCAACACACGTGAGAACTGTATACTGCTGTTGAAGTTGATTCTGTCTGTCCTAGAGAAGCTCCGCTCAGCCTGTGACTTTGAGTCTGCTATAGCCCCAAGTCCATCTGCATGGTGTGAAGTTATCTGTCCCCTGCAATACACGTGAGCACTGTATACTGCTGTTGAAGTTGATTCTGTTTGTTCTAGAGAAGCTCCGCCCCGCCTGCGACTTTGAGTCTGCTACAACCCCAAGTCCATCTGTATGGTGGGAAGTTATCTGTCCCCTGCAACACACGTGAGAACTGTATACTGCTGTTGAAGCTGATTCTGTCTGTCCTAAAGAAGCTCTGCTCTGCCAGTTGACTTCGAGTCTGCTGCAGCTTCAGAGCCCACCTGTCTGGTGTGAAGTGTCCATCTTCCTGCAACACACGTGAGAATTGCACACTCTACCCGCGGTGTTGACTCTGCTATCCGTCGCCAAAGCCCCGCCCACCGGTTTGACCCGAGTTCACTGTGCGCCTGTTAGTCTGCCCGCATAGTGAAAAGTGGACCTCTCAAGAGAGTGAAGGTGAGAGCTGTGCACGCTGCTTGAAGTCGCCATTCTGTTCGTCCCCGAGGAAGCTTGTCCAGGCTGTCGGGGTGAGACAACCGCGTCCCGTTTGACCACCGACCCACCTGTGAAGACTCACCTGTCCCTCACAGGCCACTGCGAACCTTGCACCGGTGTGAGAAGAGGAAGAGCCCTGACCATCTACTCACTCGTGGAAACTCACCTGTCCATCGCCTACCATTGTGAACCCTACATCGGCGCGGGAAGAGGAAAGGCCCCGACCGTCTACTCACCTGTGGAAATTCACCTGTCCGTTGTAGGTCCCTGCGAACCCTGCATCAGTGCGGGAAGAGGAAAGGCCCTGAAAGTCTACTCACCTGTGGAAATTCACCTGTCCGTCGTAGGTCCCTGTGAACCCTGCATCAGTGCGGGAAGAGGAAAGGCCCCGACCGTCTACTCACCTGTGGAAATTCACCTGTCCGTCGTAGGTCCCTGTGAACCCTGCATCAGTGTGAGAAGAGTAATAGCCCCGACCGCATATTCACCTGTGGAAACCCACCGGTCCATCACAGGCCACTGTGAACCTTGCACCGGCGTGGGAGTGGGCCCCGGAGACTACTGCATTGCCTCGATTCCTGGGAAGAAGAAGAAAGGAAGATTTTAGTCTAGGTTATTCAAATTATTTTTTACTTTAATAAAAAAGAACTGTTATTCCTTTAAATTCTGTCTCCGTCTCGTCTCTGACACGCTCCTCAGGGTGGTCCTGGTTCAGGGGTGGGCGCAGTCCGGCTTGGCCCATCCCGACCTGTGACAGATTTGGCGTTAGTCGGCAGGATACCACCTTGAGTTGAGCGATCAGAGCGAGATGGCTGAAGAAGAAGAGCCAGTAGTGCGGCAACCGGCGATGCCGATTTTTATGGGAGCCCCGTGGGCCCAGAAGTACGGAGGCCCCGGATCAGAAGTGAGTTTGTCATGTTGGAAAGCTCAGGTCGAGTACTTAGCCGGACTTCAAGGTCTGAGTGCCCCTCAGAGAGTACAGTTTGTTTTAAATTCCCTGGAAGGAGTAGCAAGAATAGAGGTACATGTAGCGCCGGAAGCAAATCGAACGACGGCCCAAGCAATCTTTGAATTTCTTACGGGGCAATATGGAGACACCACCCCGGTAGCTGTCCTGCGAACGCAGTTTTTCAATTGTAGGCAAGGGCCTCGACAAAATGTCCGTGCATTCACACTACAGTTGAGGGAACAGTTCTCCCGTTTGAAAGGGAGACAGGATCACGATCTGGGTGATGAGGAAGTCCTGTTGAGAGATCAGTTTCTATTAGGATTACGAGAAGGCCCTGTGCGTCAGAGTCTGCGGGTCCAATTACGACGAGAACCCGACCTCACTTTTGAAGAGCTGCGTGGAGAAGCTTTAGCCCTTGAACGTGACCATGCTGCGACCATAGACCCTCCCAGTTGTCTGGCCGCCAACGTCGCTAGTGTTCCATCGCCCCCTGTTACATCGGACTGGAAGCAGGCCCTTCGGGAGGAGCTGAAGAAGGACGTACGTGAGCAACTGTCCGAACTGTCTAAGTCCCTCGTGGCGGAACTTCGCCGAGAACATCCCCGTTCGTTGCCTCCGCCACGGGAGCGGGCGTACTCCGATGGGGGCCATCTCCCAGAACGCCGTCCACTTCGGCCTTTGGGGCCTCGATTCCAGTGGGATGAACAGGGTCGTCCTCTCTGCAATAACTGTGGAGAACCGGGTCATTACTTCCGTCAGTGCCCCTCCAGACGGGCGTCGCAGGGGGGTTTTTAGAGCGTCCGGCCACTGTGGGTCAAGTGGTCGGGACCCCCTTGTTAGACCCTCAGCTTCCCACACTCCCCAACGGACATCTGGTGGGCCGTTGCCCGGTTGTGGCGATTCAGGTCAACGGCCGGGAAGTACAATGTCTCCTTGACACCGGGTCACAAGTAACCTTGTTTTCGGAGAGCCTGATTCATGAGTTGTTTGGCGCCCAGGGTCGGTCGACGGCCGAAGCCCCCTGGTTGACCCTGCGTGGGGCAAATGGACTTGACATACCATACGTAGGATATCTGGTGATGGATCTGGAGATACACGGGGTTGTGGTACCCCAGAAGGGAGTAGTGGTGGTGCGAGATGGCTGTCTGGGGTCTCATCGGGCTCTACTGGGCATGAACGTGATCTCTGAGTGTTGGGAGGAACTGTTCCGGAGCAGACCAGTGCGAGCATCCTCATCACCAGATGGCCAGGAGTGGGATCGGGTGAGAGCCGACTGTCGCCGGGTTTGCCTGGCCGAGCAGCAGGGCGAACGGGAGAGTACTGGGAGAGTGGCCTGCCGTTATGCCTTGTCCGTCCCCGCTCGAAGTGAGGCCGTGGTCTGGGTCAGGGTGCCCTCTCGGCTTTATAGCCCCCAGGAGTGGGTTTTGGTGGAGCCCTACCCGGATGGCCCCAAGGTGGAAGTCGCTCGGGGACTGGCGTCCGCAAGGAGAGGCCGAGTCTCGGTTAGAGTCCGAAATACAAATTCTTTCCCGATCCACCTATACCGCCACCAATGCCTGGCCCGAGTTACCTCGGTGAAGCCCCATCAAATTCGAGAACAGGGAGAGGTGGAATTCTGTCGAGTAAGTCCAACAGTGGTAGAGGTGGCCTTGGTACAAACGGGTCGACACGTGGAAGAGGTTGGAGGAAGACTGCCGACACACCTGGAAGGAGAGTCGTTACGTGGAGAGGGATTGGAAGAGGACCAAGTCCAACAACTCCAATGTTTCTTGACGAAATGGCAACATTTGTTCTCTACCCACGACGAGGACTACGGCCGTACGGATGCAGTTAAGCACCAGATCCCGACCGGAGAGGCTGCACCCAGCAGGGAGCGTTATCGACCCGTGCCTCCGACCCTGTACTCAGAGGTCCGCACCCTCCTGAGGGGGATGTTGGATAAGGGAATTATCCGGGAGAGCAGCAGTCCTTGGGCCGCGCCGATAGTACTGGTACGGAAGAAAAATGGCTCTTGGAGGTTCTGCGTGGACTACCGGCGGCTGAACCAGGTGACTAAAAGGGATGCTTTTCCACTGCCCCGAGTAGAAGATTCCCTTACCAGCCTCACACAAGCAGCTTGGTATTCGACACTCGATCTAGCCAGCGGATACTGGCAAGTCCAGGTGGATGAGCGGGACAGGGAGAAGACTGCGTTCACTACCCCCTTTGGGTTATACGAGTGGGACCGGATGCCTTTTGGCCTCTGCAACGCCCCAGCCACCTTCCAACGGCTCATGCAGCGTTGCCTGGGCGGCCAATTAATGGAGACCACGCTCGTCTACCTCGACGACGTGATCGTCTATTCTCCGGATTTTGGGTCCCATCTCCAACATCTGGAGCAGGTCTTTCTCTCCCTGGAGAGGTTTGGGCTGAAACTCCAGCCGGATAAATGTCAGTTTTTCCGAAAGGAGGTAAAATTCTTGGGCCACATTGTGAGTGCTGGAGGGATTTCTGTCGATCCGGAGAAGGTGGCGGCCGTGCAGGGGTGGGCCACCCCTAAGACGGTACGCCAGGTTAGGTCCTTCCTGGGCTTTGTCGGATACTATAGGCGATTCATTAAAGACTTCTCCAGAATCGCCAAGCCGATCAATCAGCTGTTGGGAGGTACGGGACGAGTTCGGGGCCGAGGGTCGCCATCGATCCAGTGGGACCCAGCGTGTGAGGAAGCCTTTCAGAGGCTCAAACAGGAGTTACTACAGGCCCCGATTTTGGCTTATGCCGACTTCACACAGCCTTTCATCCTGTATACAGATGCCAGTAACCTGGGCTTAGGAGCTGTCCTGGCTCAGAAGCAACAAGGAAAGGAGAGGGTAATCGCTTATGCGAGCCGAAGCCTGCACCCCACCGAGAGAAACGACGCCAATTACAGTTCCTTTAAACTCGAGCTATTAGCAATGAAGTGGGCGTTGAGTGAAAAATTTAAAGATTACCTGTGGGGAGCAAGGGTGCAAGTGGTTACGGACAATAATCCGCTCGTACATCTACAGACCGCCAAGCTGGGGGCGGTGGAACAGAGGTGGGTGGCACAACTGGCGAACTTCGATTACCAGCTCCAATACCGGCCCGGGAGGGAACATACCAACGCCGATGTTCTATCTAGGCTGCCAGGGGAAGGATCATCGGGCCCGGTATTGGCTCGTGAAGCAGGACACGACGAAGGACTAATGGTGGGGATTGTGGAGGCACCAGGCCAGCCATTGGAAGAACCCCCGGGTTGTTGGGGATGGGACCCGCAGCGTTGGAGGTTATGGCAGGGCGAGGACGAGGATCTGCTGGTGGTCCGGACTTGGCTGAGGCGGAAGGCATGGCCCGACGGTGCGGAATGCCGAGCTCAGACCCGGACAGTGCGAGGACTGTTGGGCCAGAGAGAGAGACTCTACTTGAAGGAAGGGGTGATCTGCAGGGCCCTTCAAGATCCCAAGTGGGGCGACAAGGTCTGTCAGGTGGTCGTCCCCGAGGGACGCTGGTCAGCGTTGTTGGAAGCCTATCACACCAGGATGGGGCATCAAGGGCAGGAGAGGACGACAGCATTATTACGGCGACACTTCTACTGGCCCGGGATGGAGGGCACGACGAGGGCCTACCTACAGAAGTGTCCACGCTGTATACTGTTTAAGACCAGGAAAGAGGTACGGGCTCCGCTGGTTCCAATTCAGGCCAAGGCACCCTTGCACATTGTCGCTATGGACTATCTGACCCTGGGTCGGCCGGTGGACCGGATCCAGTATATCCTTGTGGTTACGGACCTGTTCACGAAGTACGCTTGGGCCGTTCCGGCCCTAGATCAGACTGCCATTACCACCGCCAACGCCCTGTGGAAGTACGTGATCCAGCCGTTCGGGTGTCCCGAAGTACTCCATTCTGATCAGGGGCCTAACTTTGAGTCCAGGGTGATACACGAGCTGTGCCAGCTGTATGGAGGGAAGAAGACCCATACGACCCCTTATCACCCCCAAGGGAACGGGGGGTGTGAGAGGTTTAACCAGACGCTGCTGAGCCTGCTGGGGACCCTGGAGGAGGACCAGCAGGGCCATTGGGCCGACAGACTCCCGGCATTAGTTCAGGCATACAACAATAGCGTACACAGTACTACGGGCTATGCCCCAACTTACCTGATGTTTGGAAGGCATGTGAGGCTTCCAGCTGATTTGCTCTTGGGGACCATGGCAGCGGAAGAAGGGAGCAGTCTGACCGATTGGGTGACCAGGCACCATCAGCGCCTTCAGTCGGCTTATGAGCAGGTCTCGGATCAGATCAATCGGGCTGCAGTGAAGAACAAAAGGCTATACGACCGGACGGCTCGGGAAGCACCGCTACTACCAGGGGAGAGGGTATTGGTAAGGGACAACCGTCGCCAGGGGAAGGGCAAACTAAGCGACCGGTGGGAGTCACAGCCCTATGTAGTCCAGCGGCAACCACACCCAGACCAGCCGGTGTATGCCATCCGTCCCGAAGGGAGAGCCGGTCCAGAGCGGGTGTTGCATCGCAACCTGATTCGCCCCTATCCGAATTATCCGACTCCTGCTGCCGAAAAGCCCCCCGGTGAAACAGCATGGATGCCCCAGTTGGTGGGATGGGCGGTGGTCCCGAGGGGACTAGGCATAGAGCCACGACCTGAAGAGCCTATTTCTCCACCTAGGCGGTCCCAGCGGGAGAACCGAGGTCAGCCCCCAGCTAAATATGGAGACTGGGTGTCCGGCTCCCGTTCTCGGGACTAGAACGGTTTGGCGGGGGGGTATGTCACGGTGTGACAAATGAGAGGGCGGAACTAAAGTTCGCCGCAATTGTGTCCCCTCCGGTATAATAACAAGGACACTCCACCCCCCGTGTAAATGTGTATCTGTTGCCTTGCCAACCGGGATGAGGAAATCGACATCAGGTGTGGGGAATTAATCTAGAGCCATGACGAAGCCATGTGGGCATTGAGAAGGATATAAAAAGCTAGTGAAGAGAGACTGTTGTGTGGGTTCTCCCCCGTGAGACGTCGTTTCATTTGAGTGTTGCAGAGAAGAATTGTGGTGTGCAGGGGCAAGTGTGTTGGATGGGACTCGAGGAGTGTGAAAGAGTTGTGAAGATACATCGTTCGCCTGGAAGGGAGAGAGATAAGTAATCGACCATTGGATCTCTTACCTACATGTTTCAACACTGAATTTGAAGTGGATTGGAGTGTTTTGATTGTGCTATCTAACTGTCACTGAGTGAAATACACTGATTAATGTGCGATCTCCTATCCTCCTCCCCCGTGTTGGAACGGTGATGTGAATCCTGTCTATGTCTGTGGAGGGAAGCCCCGAGACACCCTTTTTCCAACATTGAAGCTCGTTGCTTGTGGCACGGAGGCCTCTGGGTGAGTGCTGGCCCTATTTGCACTTATTGAAGTGGATTGCAGTGCTTAAATTGACGGTTCTCCCCCTCACGTTGCATGTTTGGAGTGAAAGTGCTGTGTGTGTGTGTGGAAGATTTATTCTCTTTGCCGTGCACTCTCCCCGTGCCATGTTGGTCTACTGTCAGTAACTGGAGCTGAGACTACAGTCTGTTATAATCCCAAGTCCATCTGCAAGGGTGTGAAGTTATCTGTACCCTGCAATACACGTGAGCACTGTATACTGCTGTTGAAGTTGATTCTGTTTGTTCTAGAGAAGCTCCGCCCCGCCTGCGACTTGAGTCTGCTGCAACCCCAAGTCCATCTGCATGGTGTGAAGTTATCTGTCCCCTGCAACACACGTGAGAACTGTATACTGCTGTTGAAGTTGATTCTGTCTGTCCTAGAGAAGCTCCGCTCAGCCTGTGACTTTGAGTCTGCTATAGCCCCAGGTCCATCTGCATGGGGTGAAGTTATCTGTTCCCGGCAACACACGTGAGAATTATATACTGCTGTTGAAGCTGATTCTGTCTGTCCTAAAGAAGCTCTGCTCCGCCAGTTGACTTCGAGTCTGCTGCAGCTTCAGAGCCCACCTGTCTGGTGTGAAGTGTCCATCTTCCTGCAACACACGTGAGAATTGCACACTCTACCCGCGGTGTTGACTCTGCTATCCGTCGCCAAAGCCCCGCCCACCGGTTTGACCCGAGTTCACTGTGCGCCTGTTAGTCTGCCCGCATAGTGAAAAGTGGACCTCTCAAGAGAGTGAAGATGAGAGCTGTGCACGCTGCTTGAAGTCGCCATTCTGTTCGTCCCCGAGGAAGCTTGTCCAGGCTGTCGGGGTGAGACAACCGCGTCCCGTTTGACCACCGACCCACCTGTGAAGACTCACCTGTCCCTCACAGGCCACTGCGAACCTTGCACCGGTGTGAGAAGAGGAAGAGCCCTGACCATCTACTCACTCGTGGAAACTCACCTGTCCATCGCCTACCATTGTGAACCCTACATCGGCGCGGGAAGAGGAAAGGCCCCGACCGTCTACTCACCTGTGGAAATTCACCTGTCCGTCGTAGGTCCCTGCGAACCCTGCATCAGTGCGGGAAGAGGAAAGGCCCCGACCGTCTACTCACCTGTGGAAATTCACCTGTCCGTCGTAGGTCCCTGTGAACCCTGCATCAGTGCGGGAAGAGGAAAGGCCCCGACCGTCTACTCACCTGTGGAAATTCACCTGTCCGTCGTAGGTCCCTGTGAACCCTGCATCAGTGTGAGAAGAGTAATAGCCCCGACCGCATATTCACCTGTGGAAACCCACCGGTCCATCACAGGCCACTGTGAACCTTGCACCGGCGTGGGAGTGGGCCCCGGAGACTACTGCATTGCCTCGATTCCTGGGAAGAAGAAGAAAGGAAGATTTTAGTCTAGGTTATTCAAATTATTTTTAACTTTAATAAAAAAGAACTGTTATTCCTTTAAATTCTGTCTCCGTCTCGTCTCTGACACGCTCCTCAGGGTGGTCCTGGTTCAGGGGTGGGCGCAGTCCGGCTTTGCCCATCCCGACCTGTGACATTATTATATATTTTTTTCATAATAACATGCACCAATGAATCATCCTCAAAGAGACAAGGTTATATACACGAAGAAAGTAAATTGGGTGATGTGACTGTTAGATAGAGATAAACTGCACTGACTGTGAAATTATCGTTCGTTTCATTTGTCCTTTGATGCTTCTGCTTTTTCTCTGCAAAATGAACCAACAAAATTGTTGTGAAGCATTATTCACAGAAAAATGAGAACACAACCTTTTGATTTTGAGGTTAAATGAAGGAAAACAGGTAGTCTACAAATCCAGAGACATCATTTAAGCTTAGAAATCAGAATGGAGTAATGTTCCAGACGAGTTTAAGTAACCAAAAAGTTTTTAGGCCACTTAAAACACAAACTTACTATAATGTTTCCACAACTTCCAAAGTGCCAGAGAGACAGTCATGACCAGAAGTACTACCCCACACACCACGAGAAGATGCTCCCAAACAGGACGGCTGAAACAGACATGATGTGTTAGTCGAATACCAATATTAGTGCTGGTCAAATATCGGGTTCACTTTATTTTGATGGTCCCTTTAACACATTCTATTATTAGTCTATTATATAGTAGATTATTAGTAGACTGGTAGGGTTAGAATAAGTAGTTGCAAAGTTACTTATAGTCAAGTCACCCTCATTTATATTGCACTTTTAATAATATAGATTGTTTCAAAGCAGCTTTACAGTGATAATAGGAAACAAGTAATAGAGATTGTTTGGGCTTTACAGCAGCTCTAGAATAAAGTTATTGTCCAGCTAAAGTTAGTTTTGATTGATTCACTTCCGTTCCGCTGCAAAGATCATTAGTTATTAACTTAGGGGCCGCTTACAAGACACCGTTCTAACAGAAAACCCTTAACGCACTCCAGCTGCTCATTTCAGCTGAAATAGATTCCAAGCCTTGAAAAACTGAGAAAAAGTTATCTCTGCACAAACTTCAAAAACGCAAAGCTGTGAGAACGCTGACGGCGTGCACATGCGTATTACACGTTTAGTCTATAGGTATGCGCATTTGAATATATATGTGTGCAGGCGTGTAGTCCTTCCCTACAAATCAACCCTCAACAAACTACTTGTCTGGCCTTAAAAAATGTATAATACAGAATTGTTTAGCCATGTGAACCGGAATTATTTTGACAGCGTTTTATCTTTGCAGAGTTAAAGGGAAGGGAGGGGAGGGAGGCCTTCACAGGGGAGAGACTAGTTGACACTTCAGGACTGCGCTGTCGTCGTGTCCAGGCGCAGGTCCTTCATCAGATCTGGATACGGCCTGGATCAGGCGGACTGCGGTAAACATCGGGATAAACAGAGAGAATAATATTAGTGTAGACGCCATTCTTCTTATGATGTAACGAGTACATCAGGATTTAGGGGAAGTGTTCCCGATTCCGGCTGACCTAATCTATGCAGCTTAACATTGAATTATAGAAGTTTATAATGTGTTATGTGAATGCTAGGTCAAAGAGATGTGTTTTTAGTCTAGATTTGAACTGACAGAGTGTGTCTGCTTCCCGGACAATGTTAGGAAGACTTTTCCAAAGTTTTGGTGCTAAATAGGAAAAGGATCCACCGCCAGCAGTCGATTTTGATATTCTAGGTATTATCAACTAGCCCAAATTTTGAGATCGCAATAGACGTAAAGGACTAAAATGCGTTAAGAGTTCGCTCAAGTACTGGGGAACTAAACCATTCAATGCTTTTTTTATAGTCAGTAGAATGTCTGTTGGAGGAACAATAAAGAGTTAGCAGACGGTCTACTAACACTCTAATTAGAGTTAGTTGACATGTAGTTGCAAAGTTACTTATAGTAAAGAATGTTCAAAAGGAACCATCAAAATAAAGTGTTACCCAAATATCAACTAATGGTAAAAGAATATTAATTCATACACTCTTAAAAATAAAGATTACATAATGGGTTTTTCACAGCAATGCCATAGAAGAACCTTTCAGTGATCAGTTCTTAAAAGAAACGTTATTTTCTTATGTAGCCAGGTTTTTAGCCAGGGTTAACTTTAATTTTGTATCTTTGATGGACTTGTAAGTGAGCCAATGGGTGAATTCTATGAGGCACTGAGCTGACCAATCAGCTGCCAGCTAGGCTCCGTTACAGTTACGCCTCTAGCTTCGCGTCACTGCACGTTCTTTTGGCGCTTGCACTTGAGCATAGGAGGCTGCGTTATCTGCTTGGTAAGATGAAAAAAGCAATATGGAGTGAATTAAACAAGTTCTGTAATCATTATTGCTTATACTGACAATGCCTTGTTGTAATATAGAGTGTAAACGAAAGCTGTGCCTGAATCCACTGTTGTCACGGAGCTAAAGGCAGTGAATTTCGTTAAAATGGTGAGTTGTTTATCTAGGCATCTGAGTTCGCTAATATTCATGCCAACAGGCCAGGCTTTTGATGCCCATTTTTGTATTTAACCTAGTCTGCTGAGTTTATGAGTTCGCTAGCATCTATGTTAATCTGTGTTAATGGGTGAATCAATGCAAAGGTGCTCATTGTGTAAAGCTAAAGGTGTAAAGCCTGCTGTGTGCATATGTTAATAAGGTAATTAGCCACAATAGGCTAGCGAAATACTGGTTAATGTCTTTGAAACCAACAAGTTATTTTGATTGTGGGTTATAAAAAGAAATGTTAACTTTTGCTAAATAGTTTGTTAAATAATGATGTTAAAAATTGTGGATTTAATTGTGGTCACTGAAGCTTAAAGAGGTAAAATTTGTAGTGCATTCTTTCCACTGTTACCGGTGCAGAGGGGGATAAATAAGCACACTAACGCCTTAATGCCTCTAATTTAAAGTGATACAATTTGATTAATGTTTACATGCAATTCATGCAGTTTTATTCTTCATACTGTTAATGTTACTACCGTAAGGTTTCATAAAACTTGAATTTGAAATGTCTTTATGAAGGATGCAATTTATGTAAATTTACTTTTGATACTAGAGAGAAATTCATATAGTTTTGATACCTGAGAAGAAACATAAGAGCTGTTGTACAACGAGAGAAAGATTTTTATATTGCATTATAGGTGTACTGAAATATTATCTCATTTTATTTTGTAGAAGCCTGTAGCAGTCCATTTATTCACTGAATGGTAATTGAAAGAAATGATTTGGCCTTATTTATAGGTCAGGTTTTGGTAAAGAGTTGGGAACATCGTGCAGAGATCCTTTGCATGGAGTGAGACAGATCCAAACGTTCCAGACGTTCTTCCAGAGATTCATTGATTCCCAGTCCGGGTGGCTGGGTGGCGAGCCGATCGTGTTTGACAACGAATCAAATTGCGTTAGACGAACTGCCCGGATCATCCTCTTCATCTTCATTGTGGTAGGACAAACACTAACTCAAACTTAAAAAAAGGGCCCCAACGGTGAAACTGAACTCTTGTCAACCAAGGCAAGTTGAACCGAGGACGAACTGAGCTCAAAGATACTGAAAAAAGAGGGTTTTGTTTTGTTTACGTGCGCACTTTATTATTTTAGTTTGTTATTTTTCATAAATGTGTTTTTTTTGTATGTATGTTTCACCCTGTGAACTTAATACAGGTTATGCAAACTGTCATTTTTGGTGTGGCATTTCTTTTATTGGCATTCAATTCTCAGGCTCTTAACAATTTAGCGTCTTCTGATTCTGGTCCAAATTCTTATTAATGATAACCTCTACATCTATGTACATTATTACTACTACCTCGTAATAAGGGTTACACTTAGTAAGAAGAACATTTAAAAAATCTAAAGAACATTCTTCCACTGTAAAGAAGCATTGAGCATTTCCATGGATTTTAACGGTTCTTCATGGAACCATCAATGCCAATAGAGACCCGTTATTTTTAAGAGTGTATGTGACAGATCTCAGTATTGCTCATTGCTGAAAGCGTTTTATTCCTTCATGTGAAATTTGCCATGATGAAATATACAGAGGTCACCTGTGAGGGTCATTTGTGCCCATTAGAGATGGAGTCCGGACTGTTGTCTTCAGATACTGGACAGGAGACACTGTGGCCCCTGGCACAAGGACAGAGATCAAATGTGAGAAAATTGAGCAGAGTTTAACTTCAGATCAGTGATGTATGGAAGCCTGTTTCCACCACTTGCTGGACCAATCAGACATAATTATTTGTTATATTTAACAATCTTTAAAACCCCTCAACCAACAACAAAACGAGACACCAGGTTATCTGTGGACAACCCCCGGAGAGCAACTAACACCCAGGCATGAAAGCCATTTACCAAAAAGAAAGTGAAAGACTCAACCCTCACTCTATACCCCTTTTGAAACACACATAATGACCATAAAAAAGGACTCTTCCACATTCATTCATAGAACACCCGCTATGAAGGAACGTGCATATCTTCAGAACATTGTGTGTGATTATTACTGTCCTGTATAGTGTCTTTTGTATTGTATACTGTATGCATGCTTTATGATAGAACCACCAGTTAATGTCACCTGACCTATACCATGTTTGGTATCTATGAATTTGTATTTTGATGATCTAAATGCTTGTGTATATTATATGTTGATACCTATGCAACATATTAGTATTACAAGAATAGTTGTCTTTAATAGTTTCTGCATCAACACCCAATCTAGTTACATATGCAAATTACCATGCTTGAAGAGAAATAATCATAAACTTTCCCTCCGAAAGCTTAAGTTACCACAGGCTCATGACCCCTATGAGAGACCATCCTCAGAAGTTAAAGCGCACAGATCCCACTTCCTTCTTTCGGCATCTTCTGGTTGCTGTTCTGTGGGCCTCACCCGGCCCCACAGGCCTCGACTAATGCCAGCTATGTTTAAACAGTCAGACTTACATCGCAACTTCATCAAAATGTCTTCATTCACACGGAAGAAATTGATTGCAACTTCAACACCATCGACTCACAGAAGCACCAAGACTTTATCCTGAGACTGCATCCAGACGCTTTTTCAACAGCTAACGCAATGCAAGTATCGTACAATTAACTAAATATTAACTAAACTGAGGTTTATTATAAGAGGTTGACCTCTCTTAACAAGGAGCTTTGAAGTCAGAAACTGATGGTTCTGTTCAGATGGTTAAATGACTAATTTCCTTGCTTCATTCCCTGTTTCTGTTTCCAGTTTCATTCACTTTCACTTTCCATTTTACCCATGTATGCAGGATTGTGTGTGTGTGTTTGTTTAGATAGTTATGTGTTAGTGATTTAGTTAAATAAAATGGTGTGTACATTCACACAACGAGTGGGTTCTGGTCCTTTGCATGTAAATCAACGTCAATTTAACGATGCTATCACAGCTACATGCTAAGGAAAGAGTTCATTTTCTGTGGCCATAAAAAATATCCTTTCTAAAAGAGTTAAGACACGATCAATACTAAGTGTTCACTGGATGAACAGATTATTTGATTGTAATATTAAATCAGCTACAAGTTACTGATCCAAATATTTATAATTAATAATAATAAGTTATGATTCCTTATTTATACACTTCTCGCAATTACGAGTTTATATCACAATTCAGGCTTTTATTTTTCGCAATTCTGAGTTTATATCTAAACTCGTAATTTTAAGAAATAGGCTAAAGCCAGAATTGTGAATTATAAACTTGAAATTGCTATCAAGTCAGAATTGCGAGATTTAAACTCACAATTACGAGAAAAGTCAGAACTGAGAGTAATAATAAACTCAGAACTGCGAGAAGTCAGAATTGTGAGATAAGTTCATTAGAATTTAAAAACTCCCATTTCTGACTTTTTTCTTGCAATTGCAAGTTTATATCTCGTATTTATTTACTTTATTTCTCACAACTGCAAATTTATTTCTCGCAATTCTGAATTTATATCTAAACTCATAATTTTAAGAAATCAAAAGTCATAATGAAGTTATTTTCTATTCCCAAACAAACTTCCATAGTGATGCAATGCGGCAGCAACCATACAGCACTTACAACATCTTGACATCTGACATTGTGACAGCGAGTTTTGCATACACGTTTCTACAAAAACTGTAAGAATGTAGTTTGTGATGTTAGCGATAGGCTCTGTGTAACATACGTGTAGTGGCTTGTGGTGTGACTGACACATGAACAGCCCCATGCTGCTGACCGGCTCCACACCAGTACCAGCCCGAGTCTCTCATCTCCAGCTGCGTTAGTGTCACAGTGAACATGCTGTTCTTGTCATCGTGGATGAACACGTTTCTACTGCTAAATGTTCCTTCAGAATCCGTCACCATGCAGGAGTTCCAGTTCCCACTGCGACACCAACGCTTCTCACTGGACCTGCAGTGAAAACAGTAATACAAGGATTTAAAAACAAAATGAATCAGCAAAAAGTTTGGCATAGACAAAATATTAATTACATATGTATATGTATGTATATATATATATATAGGTTACCTGAGGTTCTTACTGTAGAGACACTGAACAGTGACACTTTTGCCTTCATCTGCACTCACCATACTGTTCACCACTGACACACCTGCAACAAAACCACCATGAGTTACGCTGACTACTACACCTCTATGACACCTTCACAAATGCGTCAGTGGTTTAGATTTCATTTAGGGATGCACAAAATATCAATATGTATATCAATACGAGAAACAATAATTTAAAATCAATACAGTCAGCAGAAAAGGTCACATTTCAAAAGGGGAATACACACACACATTTCTATATATACTGTTCAAATGTTTGGTGTCTGTAAGATTTTTTATGTTTCGACATCTTTTTCATAAATAAAAAAATGTATTTAATCAAATACAGTAAAAACAGTAATATTGTGAAATATTACAGTTTACAATAACTTTTCTATTTGAATATATTGTAACATGTAATTTATTCCTGTGATCAAAGCTGAATTTTCAGCATCATTACTCATTACTACAAAAAATACTAGAACGATGAATAAAATGTTTATATATAATTTATAAATATTTTAAATGTATAATTTCATTTTTCCACAGTGCAGTAATGTGAATGAGATTTTTCTGCATTATAGTACATAATACAAATTTAGAAGGAAATGTAATTGTCATGATAATAATAATATAGGCTATATAGGCAAAGGTTTTATCTATCACTATAACATTAACAATAAAAAAAAAAAAAAATTGCTTTGATAATAAAAATTACTTTTTTGATGATACAAGATATAGAAGTGTGACGGATTTAGCATGCATGGCCTATATTTTAGTTTGTGGATGTTTAGTTGTATTTTCATTCAAATCATTTTCTTAACTCACCTTGAATGACGCTGATATAAAGGGAGGCAGTGCTGTCAGCAACCCACATCCCTCCGAGCTCCACCCCACACCAGTACCACCCCGAATCCCCCTCCGTCAGGTTCTGCATGCTCACGGTGAACACATGCTGAGTGGGGTCATCCGCGATCGTCACCTTTCCCTTGATGTAAGGGGCTGATGTGGGATCATCGGTGCGCGCCAGGCTGGAGCAGAAGTCCTTCATCCGGCCGTAGCACCAGTACTTCACGTGGCTGATATACTGCGGGTTATAGTGACACGGGACAGTGACGGATTGGCCCTCCAGCACAGACAGATCTCCTACTGTGGTCACGGTGCAGTAGGAACCTAAAAACAGATCGAACCAGATAACGGATAGATAATGATACCAACTTTACAATAAGGTCTCAGTTGTTAACATTACTTGATGCAATAACTAACATGAGGTAACAATGTTAACATCATTTGATAACCTTTGGTAATGTTAGTTCACATTCACAGTGCATTGAAGGTTATAAAAACTGCATGCATTTTGCAGAAGAACATTGTTTTGGTTGTGCTTCGTCTCTGCGTGACTGTGCGGATGAATGTGACCCTTCACAATAGATAATGCTTTACAGGGAACTCTGTTGGAGAGCTACATGATGCAATTGATCAGTTCAACAAAATGCCTTACCAGTTGAATAATAATCAACTGCCAATATTCAGCAGCCATATCACCCTGTAGCCCAAGACTGGTTGCCCACTGAAGCTAAGCAGGGCTGAGCCTGGTCAGTACCTGGATGGGAGACGTCCTGGGAAAACCAGGTTGCTGCTGGAAGAGGTGTTAGTGAGGCCAGCAGGGGGCGCTCACCCTGTGGTCTGTGTGGGTCCTAACGCCCCAGTATAGTGATGTGGACACTGTACTGTCAAAGACCACCGTCCTTCGGATGAGACGTTAAACCGAGGTCCTGACTCTCTGTGGTCATTAAAAAAAATCCTTCGAAAAAGAGTAGGGGTGTAACCCCGGCATCCTGGCCAAATTTTCCCCTTGGTCTCTGTCCATCATGGCCTCCTAATCCCCATATTCTGATTGTCTTCATCACTGTCTCCTCTCCACCAGTAAGCTGGTGTGTGGTGGGCGTTCTGGCGCAATATGGCTGCCGTCGCATCATCCAGGTGGAGCCGGACATTGGTGGTGGTTGAGGAGATTCCCCCCTTACCCAAAAAGGTGCTATATAAATGTAACCAATTATTATTATTAGTAATAAAAATGCCATCTCCGCGTCACGTTTACAACATTTCAAATCCCTGGTTTTTTTTTCACCATCTCCGAAAAGCCAAGCCAATGTTGATTCTAGTTTTATTACGAGCTCTGCCTGTTTATTATTCTCTGTTTGCCAGCAGACTCTCCTCTTTAAATGGGTGATACCCTGGAGGTTTGAGATTTAGCTGTTCCATGTCAACCTTTCTCACTCGTGAAAACAAACCTCTGCCGCACCAGACACGGGTCAAAGTAGCCGGAGCAACTTCTCTATTTATTTATGACTTACTATTCTGCAATATTATTGAATGCACTGACACTATTGGATAAGAGCTGAACTGAGCTGGTTGCTTTATATGTGAATTGAACTAATTTCACAATTGATTAACTTTACAGTTATTGAACCAAACTGAATCAACACTAAACTGATTTCAACTGAATAATCACTGTTTACTATTGTCCTTTTTTGGAGCTGCTTTAAAACAGAATTGAATTCGGTTTGCATTACATATCATTATTTTCCTGTTTATCCCTGTAGATGGCTAATCTGTATTGTATAAAGCGCTGTATAAATAAAGGTGACGAGACACACATGGGCGAATCAGGGGCAAGACAAAAACTCGTTTTGGAAGAAGGAACGATGATGCATTGACTCATTCACATTTTGTTCATTTTGAACAAAAATTTTTACCTTTAAATAATGTTAACAGATAGGCCTACAACTTGTATTAGTAAATGCAGAGATTGATTAATCAAAACTGTAGATGTATTGTTTATTGTTAGTTTAATCTTAACAATTAAACACTGGACACTGAAATTATCACCTTCATGTCCAGATACACTGCTGCTCTTCACAACACTTCTGAACACACAGACACAAGTCATTAAGATTGTGATTTATTAGGAATCAGAATCAGAATTATACATCTGAATGTGAAACTCATCTCAAACCTGATTGAACTGTGAGATGAAGCTGCTCTGTTTCATCCATTTGAAATATTCCTACAATCTCCTCACCACACCAGTAAGATCCAGTGTCTTCATGCTGCAGGTTTCTCATAGTGTTACATCCGCGATTGTCTGTATTTCTCCTGTTCTGTATTTCCGTGTCTTGTTGTTATCCTAGGTCAGTTCCTGTGCTTAATTGATGGGATGTGCCGGCGCGCGAGGCGTGTCCCAGCTGATGGCATAAAGAGAGCGGGAGAGAGCGGCTTTGCTTTGTGTTTGAATTGTTGTTTTAAATTGATCCTTGGTTATGTAAACTTTTGAGTTAACAAATAAATCCTTAGACATTTGTTTGCCGAACTTTCTCCTGCTTATTTTGTTACTATTTGAGAGCCAGTAGTAACAATAGTCACAGTAAAGAAACTCTGATCTGGATGATCGATTACAGACACTTTTCCTTTGGTTTCATTAGCATATGCCAGAAAGAGCAGAAATTGTATGACGATTTTGCATGATAGCACCAGTATTTCTTGTGTTCTGTGTATTTCCTGACATAATAACATGGAATAATGACAGATCCTCCAGTCTGAACCGTTAACTTTCTGTTTACTGATCCTGTTGTGCATTCAGGACCTATAGGCGGAGAAAAGATCAACTTTAGTTTGACTTTAATGTATCAGTAAATGTATAAAAGAATTAGCAAAATGCATGTCATACAGCAGGATATGAAAACTTGTATGTGTAAAATTAATTGTAAACTAATAGAGAACACTTGCTTGTTATGAGCCAAAGGAAAAATACAATGAACTTCTTCAAACTGACTGCCGGTCAGTCGAAAAGTTGCAATGTTTCTTCTTTCTTTATCTTCATCATTTCCATGCAAGTTTAAAATGTTCTGCTCAACCATTTGGTAGATCACTTTTTGAGTCGCTATATCTTATTGAAAAATGTGTGGAACTGAACTCAAGCTGATTGGGTCATCTCTACAACTTGGTTGAGGTATGCTATGCTTCAAACATCCACTAGAGGTCACTCTATTGTTTGACAGTAGAACTTTTCACTCATCCTGCTGCTAGCAAGTTTAAAATTGAAAAATCACCTCTGACATGTGGACTATTTTTGGCTGTACTTTCAAAGGTGAGTTAGTTTTGTCAACATTTTATATCATCTAACACGTTACTTAACAGAATTATGTAAATTGATGCAAAACAGAAACATCTTATAATGGTCAAATATTTTTTTTTAAATATGCTTGACCATACGGTTGAGTTGGCACTCCATGGTAAACCTTGGCATGGAATGACAGCTCAACCGCATGGTAACAGTTTTGTGAAGTTATGCTAATTTTATTAAAATGCACTATTTTCCATGGAATAAAAATACTGCTGTTCATGCATTGTTATCAATATGTTACAGTTATAGTGTTATTATACTTAAATGGTTTAATATGTAACATGCTGACATTTATATGTAATGGTGCATCATTTCCTTATTCCCGCCTTGTATTTCTGTGTTTTAGAAGCAAAAGATGGATGCTAAATCATTTTATGGTTCAAGGCCACGGAATTTTCTGGCCCTTGTACCAGAAGATCCTCAAGACTCTGAGGCTGATCTGAGTGATGATGATGATGATGATGATGATGACATAATAGGGGATCCTGATTATCTGCCCAAACAAGCAGAAATGATTAGGGATCTTTCCACTGAATCGGATGAGGAGGAGATGCCCTCAACAAGCACATCTGCTAAGAGGAAGATAAAAGGGAAAAACACCCTAAAAACAGCCATGGAAGAGCTGGATGTGGCTCCTATGTCACCCCCAGTCACAAAGAAGAAGAAAATGGCTGAAAAGAAAGATAAAGAAGCCAGGAGAATCTGGAAGCATGTAGATATTGATGAATTCCAGGTTCCTGATTCAAGTTTTGCACCCCCTGATGCTGTCAAGACACCCTTCCAGTACTTCAAAAGGCTCTTCACTGATGAGATGATTCAACATATTGCTCATCAAACCAATCTCTACTCTGCCCAGGAGTTGGGGGATCCGATCGAGACTAACCCTGGTGAGATTGAAGATTTCCTTGCTATGCTACTTTTGATGGGTGTTTTTGACTTCCCGGCCATGGAGGACTACTGGCACCCTGCATCACGCTTCAACGTGATTGCTGATATCATGCCGCAGAGGAGATTCAAGCAGTTACGTCGCTACATTCACTTCAATGATAATCAGCAGTGTGATGGCAGTGATCAGCAGTGTGTCCACATTCTTCAATGCTGATCTAAGTGAGGAAGAGCAGGAGCTACTTCTTGACAACATTATGCAAAGCCATAACACAGCCGCGGCTTTCAGTTGTCTTCTTTGACAATTACTTCACTAGTTTCGACCTGATCCTGAGCCTGCACGCAAATCTGGGCATCAAGTGCATCGGCACAGCCCGATCAAACCGCATCGGTGGAGCTCACCTGATAGAAGACAAAGAGCTGATGGAGAGAGGATGTGGAGCTCTTGACTATAAGGGCCTGTCCCAATACCTCCCCTTACCCTAGATTTCTGCCCTAACCCTTGTTTTTGCGTGTTCTCGTGTAGAGGTAGGGTGTCCCAATACTCTAAAGAGCAAGGGGGAGTGCTATTCTCCCCTTAAAATCAACCCTCAAAACATAGTGCGGTCCGATGCAGGCTTAAAACGAAGTGGAAGATGAAATTACCCAGGATACCTTGCGGATTCAGCAAGCCGGTAATTTTTTTTTAAACAAGATGGCGGACACCGCTGGAAAGGAACTATTGAATTGTAATTATATTTTCGCAAATAATCATGTTAAAATTTCTAAATATGTTGGAATATGTTAGTTTGATGCACATCCAATGGACTGTAAAGTTTTGAACTCTAATGTTAGAAAATATTTCACGAAGCTATCTATACGATGTTCATGATATCTACCGAGTGCTTCGAGAGAGTCTGCCCATCATATATACATCTGATCTGGGTAGTTAATCTAATTTTATTTTCGATTTTGGCTTCCAAGGATTATAAAAAGAAGATGTGAGGTAAAACTATTAAAAACTAGCCGCGTTCGTCTAGTGCTTCATCTTTTTCTTTACAGCGCGCTGTCACTTCTCCCTAACGTTAAACCCAAACAGCACTGAGCACAATCAGTGATTGCTGTAAAATGCAGTGTCTGCTGATTATAAATTGCAGGATGTGTTTGATTGTAAAAAGAGGTATTATAAGCACAATGATTCGCGCAAGAGACGTTGACCCTGTTCCCATGGTGGCGCGTTCGGACTGTAACTAACTTAGACAAGCAAACTATACTTTGGGTTTCATGTGCGCGTCTAAACGATCAAATACAGACAAAAATATGGCTAAATGACCGGTTTGGAGATTCACTTTAACGCAGTTTATGTCTTAAATGGGAGTTAGTTGTGGAATAGTTGGGAGAAAATGTGTATTATTAGATCTGCATTCGGTCTTAAAGTGGCAGCGTCTAATAAACCTGCTAATGATTACACCTTTAATGTGAATAAAACAACTAAAGGCAAAGAGAAAATTACTCCCAGCTCTTGAATGAATAACTTTAGCTTTAATGAGCATTAATCTATCAATAATAAACTATGCTGTGTTATTTTACATTTGATTACTTTATTAGATTTCTAGCATAATATTATGGATACTTATATCCTGATCATAACTGGGATAGTTATGTGCATGTATATAATTTGCATATAGTGGTGTCCCATTTCATAGGGAAAGATCTTCAACTCCACTTCCCCTCGTTGAGGGGACTTTACTTTCAAGGGCACTCAAAACCAAGTGGAAGTTTTAAGGGGGGAGAAATGGGACAGGGCCTAAGTCTGCTGATGGAGTACTCGCAGTGAAATGGTATGACAATAAATGTGTTACCCTCCTGAGCAATGCCTGTGGGATCATGCCCCTTACAAGTGTCCAACGGTGGAGCAAAGACGAGAAAGCGAAGATTGCTGTCTCATGCCCTTCACTCATTGCTGCCTACAATCAGCATATGGGTGGCATTGATCTTTCTGACATGCTGGTTCACCTGTACAAGACCCCTGCCAAGTCACAACGCTGGTATTTCCTCCTGTTTGGATACGCCCTTGACCTGTGCATCTCCAATGCCTGGCTGGTCTACAAGAGAGACTGTGGCCTACTGAAGGAAAAACCAATGCCTCTCAAAAGATTTCGCCTGGCTGTGGCTCACAGTTTGAAACAAGTCAACAAGGCAGCACCCAGAGTTGGCAGACCATCATCTGCCTCTCCACCACAAATGTCCTGTGAGAAGAAGCGCCTCTCCCCAAAACCCCCCCAACCACAACCAGATGTACGCTACGATAACTATGGACATTTGCCACTTCATACTGACAACCGGGTGGCGGTGCTGCCTCTGCCCAAAGGGTGTGTCAAGATGGAAATGTGGGAAGTGCAATGTTTTCCTGTGCTTGATCGGAGAGAGGGAATGCTTCGCAGCATACCATCGAAAATAACGTGGCCAAGGTTCCCATAGGTCCTTATTTTGTTTGTGCATTTTATTTGAAAGATTTGTTTCGTTTTTGAGTTCATTCAATGCAAGAACAAAAGTTCTTTGGAGATTATAAACAGCAGAGCTGAGAAGTTGGAGAGGGCCCCATATGTTTTTGACAATACAATTGTCGTTAAAATTGTTGGAATTTTATGCAGAAAATGGGAGCGAAGTTCTTTTGTTGAAATAAAATTTACTTGACATGAATTGTTTCCTGGTATTTTTACATTTTCAACTTTGTTTTTGTCTTTGTAGGTATTAAATGATCATTTAAATGCTATTATACATTTATAATTATGTAATAGCCACCAAGCAGCATCTCAACCATTTGGTAGAGGCCTATATTTAAAAAACTGGGGGTATATATTTATTTATTTTTATTAATTGGGCGAATTTATTAATTTTTTTTTCTTGGAGTGAGCATTAAAGGGTTAAGTTTTAGGTTAATACTATAGAAACAGATTCTCACTCAAGGAGACGTGCATAAAAGAAAAGTTGCAATCTTTCTTCTTTTTATTAACCTAAAAACTTAAACTTGCATGGAAATGATGAAGATAAAGATATCTTCATTTCCATGCAAGTTTAAATTTTTAGGTTAATATATAGAAACAGATTCTCACTCAAGGAGACGTGCATAAAATCTAAAGTCATCATATTTTTCTACAGCCTTTCTCAGTTCCTGCATTCGTTCTCTCTTGTTGCTTGTGTCAAACAGCCTCTCTGTAAGTGTTGCAAGGCAAGTTACAAATGTGTCACCTGGTTGAGAGAAGCTTCAAATAATTTATTTACATTTAAAATTAAAAGTCAAAACAGTCAAAGCTGTTTCCATCTCTAGTTTTCATTTTACAATTATAGGACTACCGGAGTGTCACCTCAGAAACGGGTTATTTTTGTTCTGTTTTGTGGTCAAGACATTTAAAGCCCATGTTGCAGGTTAACCACCACTGTCGATTAATGGGTACATAAATCACTCAAGATATGTATATTATTTTTAAAATGTCATAAAAATGGTCTTAAAGACCAGTTTTTTACGTTTTTGGTATTAACGGTTTTGTTTACACAATTTGGTGATGATGTCACGTTGGGGAGAAGTGGAGGAAAGGTAGCCTCTCAGCCTAGTATTATGGTGCGTTCAAGTCATCTCGTATAGATCGTATTTACGAGTTAAACGCACTTGAACACCACCACAATGTGGTAAATACTTAATTAAATGCATGGTCCGAGGAGAATGAGTGGAGAGTTGGTGAAGTGTCCTGGTGAGTTCATTTAGCAACGCAGCAATGAGCACTGGAGCTAGTCTACGAGCAGCAGTGCACAATAACGGCACTTTTTTTTTTTTTTTACTGTCATTTAATAGCACCGAGTGAAAAATCAACGTGTTCTTTATATCTAGTAGAAGTGATCATGACGTTAGTTCAGATAAGTACCGCTAACCTTCGTCATAGTGTCGTAGTACTGGTAAACTTTGTCTTTGTCATCTAGAAATAGAAGGCATCATGCTAGCTATATGGGCGTTTCTTAGCGTTTATCTCTTCCTCCGGTGAAAATGTTATTGCAAACGTAGCCGCCGCGTGTCTGTCGCTGTGTTTGGCAGGTGCTTGTGTGAGCGGTGCCGTCCCATGGAAACTGCGTTAGAAAGGTTGTGCTGTTGGGAAGTGAGTGCGTTTTGGTCGCTGGTCGAGGAGCTCACCCAGCGACCAGATGTGACGTGCCTCACTCAGCATCCAGAGTTTTTACACTCAGCACAAACACAGTAGTTCACCATTGTCAATCTACCTACTATATATTTCTATATATTTATCTATCTAGCTGCTAGCTATCTATGCTAACGTTATGCTATCTGGCTGTCTGCCTATCTCTCTCTATACTAGCCTATCTATCTATCTATCTATCTATCTATATCTGTCTGTCTATCTATGTCTATGTATTTATCTATTTATCTATAATCTGCGCTATCTGAATACTCTCGTCTACTACTCGTCTCTCTAGTCACTCTCAATGCTCTCAAGGCGGGCTTTGGTAAATTCTCTCCCCAACGTGACGCAATGCAACGCATTGTGGTGGAAAGGAGAATTGCAAACCGCTGTAAGAGTACCTACTTTTTCGTATTATATTCCGTTTTGTGATACCAAACAACATAAAATACAATGGATAACAGTTTAAATGTTTATTACCAACAAGTAAATTGCACAAATTCGTTGAAAAATTAACCCTGCAACACGGCCTTTAAGCAAATACATATATGTGACAAAAACGTATCAACAGAATTTAAAATGACTTGAAAGCAAGATGGGAAAGTTTTTCAATGGAGCACTTTTCTGTACAGAAGTTATTAATGGAAAAATGCTTTTCATCGTATCTGTTGTAAAGTTTTCTTTTATCGAAGCAGAGACCAGGAGACAGTTGGGATCACGTTCAACCAGAAGAGTTTCTTTATTTGAGCGTGGCTGCGGTTTCGTCCAACATAATCTAAAGTATGTAACGGTACATGGTATCTTATAGGCATTTTAGGAGGAGGGACTTTTGAAGGTGGAGACAAATTCAAACAAAGCATGTAAATGAGTATACAGGTTAAGGTAACACCCTAGACTGTGAGGGTCTGGCCAATCCTAATTCAATCGGCATAAGGTTCCAAGAGCCATTTGGGTCCGAAAGCCATTTGCAGAACAAAAGGTGAGATTCTCAGTGAATCATTCGTGTGCTAATCCCATCAGTCTGAGTGAAACTGGGGCTCGAAGAGCCATTAAAGACAATAAGGAGAGAACAGGAATTGCAACTTTGCTGAGATCTTAACCTTAAAAGATTCTTTACCATGATGTTATGTACGGAAGCATATTTGAAATAGATTCTTAAATTTGTAATCCTTCAGTCCCCCGTTTGAGAGTTCTTAAAAAAACTCTCACATAATATACAAATTTAAACACTTAAAAAGTTCATTCTTGTAACTTTTGATCGTCACAGGCACATATAACTTATTCTGTGTCATAGTGTCATAGTTCTTCTCAAAACCATAACTGTTGACACATACGACGCAGGGTGTAAAATGTCGTATAAACTACATGATTGCACAGAAAACCATGTAGCATAAGAGTGGAAGTCTTGAAAGTCCATGGCGCCTGAATAGCTGTGAAATCTGTGTCCTGTAGAAAACAAAGAAACGGCAGAACAGCAATATTCATGCATAGACTTCATTCTTCCATAAGTCATTTGATCGTATAGTGGTTTTAAGTCTAACTTTTATCAAAGTACACTTAAAAGTTCATTCTTGTAACTTGAAAAAGTTACAGGCACAAGCATGATCTGTGTTGTTCATCTGTAATTGCATGCTGACACAGAAACAAAACATGCAATTAGGGTCCGCGTTGTGTATTTTTTTTTTTTTTTCTTTTGTGATAGTTCGTTCAGCAGTAGGTCTAGTTGTCTTCTTGAGGTTGTGGCTTCAAATGCAGGTGAGTCGTCGTTGCATATGGATTTTTGGAACCAGCCATCAAGTGGTATCTGTACAGAGGAAGAAAGAAAACAGAAAACAGAGCAGTATTTCTTCAAACACTAGGGTTGTATGGTTTTTAGAGTCTGCTGTTGTTGTTTCATTCTTTCCCCATTTCTTAATTGTGTTGACACCTATGGACCAGTGAGGTAAGGATGGACTAAATGGGGAAAGGCCTTTGAGGTAGTGTCTTCACCCTGGGTTCACCCCCGAAGCCTGTTGCGTTCAGTTCTTCCCAGGGCACCGCACTGGTCTGTGTCCTATTCTGTCCCTGTTGTGTGCACACTGTACAGTGTGTGAGAAGATTGTCACATTTCCATTCTCCAGTGAAACATCAGTCCTAATAAACATCATTAACAGAGGATGGTGTCTGATTGTAATGTTCTGCAGTATAACATTTGGCTGTGAGTCTTACTTAATGTCTCCCAAAGAAAGGCTGAGACAGTCACTTTCCTTTTGTTCTATTAAACAAAAATAAGTCTTTCATCTTTGTTGTGAGTTACTGGGGAAATTAAGCACTCACAGCCCAAATGGTTAACGCCTTATCAAGTTTCCCCACGAGTTTAACGAGGAGGGGAGGGGCTGCTTCAGAATATCAAGCAGGCTAAGCAGAAGCTGATTAACCTTGTTAACTTCTTTAAAGTTCTTTTTGTTTTTCCTACATTCTTTTCCAAAATGTCCGTGCTTACCACAGTAAGAACAACTGGCTTCTCGAGGACTTTTGCGTTTCTTTGGCTTCTCTGAGTTGACCATAACAGAAACTGCTGCAATTCTTACTCTCTCTTTGACATCAGAATCTCTTTCCCAAATAGCTAAACTGTCCAAGTTGTCTTGCAGGGTTCTCGTACACCATGTGATGTTTAAGTAAGGCAACGCCTTTCTGTGTTCTGGCAAAAGACAATGAAACCATGTGCGAACCAAAGGGCCATTATCACCTAACACCTTTTCTGGAGTGTCTGCAATTCCACTGTACACTGCAGCTACCTGACAGAACCTCTCAGTATATTCACTCACAGTTTCGTCTTTCTCTTGTACACAGCTAGTAACTCTCGACCAATCGATTTTGGGTCCTAAGATATTCTTTAGGATTTTCAAAACGCCTTCTCTCAAATCGCCTTTACTGACATGTTGCAGTTCGGAAGTAACAGCAGACTCAAAATTGTTGAATTCAGATTCAGTTAGAATTTGTGACATCAGCTGTGTGACTTCCGGCAACGACATGTCGTAAAGATGCATTTTACTGATCAGTGCTCTTCTAAATTCAGAAAAATTAGTTTGCACTGATGGCAAACTTTCAGCAATTCTCTCAATATATTTAGGACCTAAAGATGTTTTGACAACAGTTTGTATTTGGACAACAGAAGAGTTGTGAGTAACACTTTCAGTTCCCTGAGATCTTCTCCTAGCCCCACAAACCTGCACTGAATCTACCGGCTCATCAGTTACTGATTGGATGGCTACATCTGTTTCAAAGAAAGCTTTTAAGTCAGGATAATTGTTATCAGGCTGACTAACTTCTACCACATCAGTTTTTTCTGCATCTTTGTTTTAACCAAATTTCTTTGTTAAATTCAATCTGACTGGCTCAGTCACGATGGAGTCCATGTGCTCTGATAACAAAGACTTGAATTCACTATCTGTTAAAGGTGTAGCTAGTCCAGCTTTCTCAGTTGTGGTAATCAGTCTAGTACTTTTCCTAAACATTTTGTGAATTTCTATGTTACCACACAAACAAAAACTAAAACTTCTCTCTACTGTCTTACAAACAGAGGGTACAATCTTATTAGCACATGACGCTAATCTTCTCTAGCTTACAAAGGAGAGGCCTTCTCTAGCAAGAGGATACACACAATATTAACATGTAACTGTTAAACTTCCCTGCCTGAACAACAAAGGATAAATTTCATCTCTAAAAGACAACTTTAGAGGATAACTTAGTTAACAAAACCCTGCAGCTGTTTGTTAACTTCTTATCTGTCGTCGCAGAGGAAAACTATTTTGTACTGGTCTGCAAAGGTTCTTTAAATGGAGTGAAACTCACCAAGTCTTTCGTTTGTAGAGAAAGATTCCGTCTGGAAAAAATTCAGTCTTTGAGATCTTTTTGGAGCTTGAAGTTTTCAATCTGGATTCAGAAGATTCAGTCTGGAACTTAGTCAGGCTTTGTTGAGATCTTTGAGCTTGAAGTTTCAAGATTCAGTTTCCTTTTTCTCCATCCGGGTCACGGCACCATCTGTTGTAAAGTTTTCTTTTATCGAAGCAGAGACCAGGAGACAGTTGGGATCACGTTCAACCAGAAGAGTTTCTTTATTTGAGCGTGGCTGCGGTTTCGTCCAACATAATCTAAAGTATGTAACGGTACATGGTATCTTATAGGCATTTTAGGAGGAGGGACTTTTGAAGGTGGAGACAAATTCAAACAAAGCATGTAAATGAGTATACAGGTTAAGGTAACACCCTAGACTGTGAGGGTCTGGCCAATCCTAATTCAATCGGCATAAGGCTCCAAGAGCCATTTGGGTCCGAAAGCCATTTGCAGAACAAAAGGTGAGATTCTCAGTGAATCATTCGTGTGCTAATCCCATCAGTCTGAGTGAAACTGGGGCTCGAAGAGCCATTAAAGACAATAAGGAGAGAACAGGAATTGCAACTTTGCTGAGATCTTAACCTTAAAAGATTCTTTACCATGATGTTATGTACGGAAGCATATTTGAAATAGATTCTTAAATTTGTAATCCTTCAGTATGTATAATGATCAAATGCATGACATAAAAGCCTCAGATTGGGTAAAAGGAGAAACAAGGGTATTCTCAGCTCTTCTGTTATTGTAAACATTCACACATATTTCATGATACATGGCGTAAAATATTCATTATTAGCTGAGGAAAGTGGGCATTTAAAAATACGTTTTTGGCTGTTAGAATAAATATGTTATTTATAAGCTTGTGTGTTCAAAACAATGCCAAAATTCACATTTGAATAGACTTTGAATAGACTCAAAAGAATAGACTGTTGATTTTACAGTAAGCTTATAAAGTTTTTATTTGCATCTTTTTGAGATTTAAAAAACATATATTTTCACAACATTCCTTGACAGTTTTCAGCATTTGGCCCCGCCCTACCTTCCTAACATTTCCGAAATGAGCTCTCCCGTCCAATGAAGAATATTTCGTCCTTCAGGAATCTTTGCCGCAATCCTCTGGTGTTATCTCGCGGGCGTCAGGCCCAAACAAACGGGTCCTCGCCACCACGGGCGAAACATCCGCGATCTTCTTCCGCGCATTTCTCTAAACCGAACCATTCAATAATTCCTGCAATAGAGAAATGGATAATAAGGCCCGCCGAGCACCACGCTCGCGTCTCGGGCAATGCCGCCCTCTTCACACGAAGAAACGGGCCTTCCTCCAGGACCAGGCTACCGCAGCAGGCCCTCAGTAAGCCGCGCCGCAGATTCAGTCCCGGCCGGCCAGCTCACACTCTCAACCCCCACTGGCTCGACTCCGTGAGTGCTCAGCTCAAAACCTTCTCGTTTTAATGCCCCTGGTTAAATTTCGCATCGCTTTAGTCGTTGAGTCACAAGCAAAATTATGCCATCTGGAGATTTAATTTTGATCGGGGGAATACGTTTTAAATGGTTTCTGTTCAAATTATTTGCCGTCATTAACACGCTGCTTTAAGCCTGGTTCACACGGGACAATATTAAAATTGTCGGCCGATTTTCCAAACCTGAGAGACCCCACACACGGCGATAAAAAATCACGGGTCTAACAGTTTTGGTCATACAGTGTGTGGTGCGCAACCACACGGCAAAATCAATACATCACACACGAACCGATTTGACTCCCGAGCATTCCCAGGTAAAAATCCTTCGAGATCAAACGTGACTTCAGAGTAAACAATAACGTTGTACAAACATTCACGGTGTTGCCACAGGTCGACGAGTTGGTCCTCCATCTCCGACGTCCACCGGACTTTCTGGTGCGCCATGCCGCCGGCTGTTTTGATTTTGTTTCCCGGTGCTTCCTCGCCGCCTCGTCACCTCGCTTTCTGATTGGCTACACGCCACAGGCTGCGTGCTCGTTTGTCCCCGGGGGACACCACACACGAGGAGAAATCGGGCCAAAAAAATCCAACATGTTGGATATCCCCGATTTGAGATCGGAGCGGTCCCGACGTCCTTCCGAGCAGACGAGAGCAGTCTTAACACACCACACATGGCAGGAATATCTGATCAGATTATTTTACGATAATCGGAGCATCCTTAAGATTGTCGGAAGGGGTGAATCGGGGCTAAAATCGGCCTAATTATCCTGCCGTGTGAACCAGGCTTTACTCACACGGCTTAAACTCACACGTACAAACAGTAGCTCACACATTACGTGCAGATTGCACGCACACAAAATCATTAAGAACCTATCGTTAACGCTGTCTTGCAATTTATCTACAAAAATCGCTTAGAAACTTATTTATAGCACAGATGTATTTTTATTTTTAAAGTAATTTAAAACCAAAGCTTCACCATTGGTAAAAATCTGATTCAGAACGAACAAAATGTGACCCATAAAAATGAAGAGAAAAATTAAAATTAAAATTCATATAAGCAGTGTGTTTCCACGGCAAAGTTAGTAGTCTTTTGTGATTTTCAAACACAATTGGATAAATTCAAGGCGCGAAATTCTATGAAAACTCTTTGTCTTTCACCATAAGTGAGTCTCTTTTGAACTTCACTAAATAAATGAACCAGCAACAGATAAAGGAACAAACGATCATCTAAATCAGATTGTACTTTGCTGTTTGATGATCAAACAACGACTACAGTATCAAATCGATGCGTCAGAGGTGAATATATGCAGGTTATAAACCCCTGTTATAAACCGTTTAGGCTTCTCATGTATTCATTCAAAATAAATAAAATAAAAAAAATTTAGCAATCGATCTCTCAGCCCCACACGGTTTCCGGTGAGCTTTGGATTCCAGTCACCCAGGATAAACCATGGGTCTAGCCACATCCATTGAATTCTGGGCATTAACTTGGATACAGTTAATTTCCAGGCCGCACTGCACGAGGAGAAATCAAAGGATATTTCTGGTCTTACCCACCTTCCCAGACATTTTAAACTGTCCTAAACGCGAACTGCTATCTTTGCTCAGCCACTTAAACTTCAGATGCACATAATCCTGCAAGGCTGCCCTCTAAACTCTAAACCTACAAGCTCACCATATCCACCTTTCCCCACCGTTCCTGCAGGATCCCACTCGCTTCTCACATTGCCACAGCAGTGTCATCTCCTCTGCTCCCACAGGAGCTCCGTCTCTGGCGTTCCTCTGGTTAACCTTCTTCACTGTCACAGCAGTCCATTCTGCTCCCACTGGAGTCCAGTTTCTCTAGCTAACCTTGCCTTCACTGCAGCAGCAGTGATGTCCCCTCACTCTCCTGCAGGATCTGTTTATCTAGCTAATGTTCTCCACTGCCGCAACAGTGATGTGACCATCAGCTCCCGCAGGAGCTCAGTTTCTGTCTAACCTTCCTTAAACAATGGAATGGCCTGTCTTTTTTTTTTTTATAATAATCTGATTTCTCTCCCTGTGGATATCCAACTGTTCACCGACGCAGCTCCCTCTATCGGTTTTGGGGGATTCTACCAAGGCCGTTGGTTCACGTTTACATGGCCCGCCCAGCTGTTAGACTCACCGCAGTCACTAACATCCTCAGCGCTGTTCGAGTTGTATCCTTTAGTGGTAGCAGCTTTCCTGTGGGGTAAAGAATGGTCATCTAACTGTGCGTTCAAACCACCGGCGGCGAGAGCGTCATAGTGTCCGGAAGCCATTCATTTTCAATGAGAGCCGGCGGCGAGCTCTGGCGAGGGCGGCGAGGGCGGCGCGGTGCGTCTTGGATGGCGAGAGCGGCGAGAAGAGTTAAAATCAAGTCAACTTTATGGTAATAAGCTATGACGCGGTTTGGCGGCAACCAGTAGCAACCAATCGGAATGTAGAAGTCCTCCGCCTGAGAGGATACAAGAGAACACAATCCTGTAAACTTTGGTTCCGACCAGGCCCGGAGTGGGTAATCGGGAGAATCGGGAGAATTCCCGGTGGGCCGCTTCACTTTTGGGCCGGTCGAGGATATATATATATATTTTTTTTTTTCACATTTCAATGTCACGTTAGTTACATTAGGCTACACACATTCCGCATTCTGACACCGCAGCGCGCAGCCTCTGCATGGGTTGTACCATGTGAGGGAGTTCTCCCCTCCCCTCCTATAGAGTTGGTTGGGTCCATAACACGTCTTTTCCAAAACGTTTTCTCAGGTAGGCTACCGCGGCACCGCCGGCGCCTACCGATAGCTGGGCCGGCCCTACCGTAACGGTACGCGTCAGGGAGGATGGATGGGAGGAAGAGGCCAGGAGGTATGGAAGCTTTGTTTCTGCCACAGAATAAAACATTTTAAAAGATAATTGCGACTTTTTATCTCACAATTGCGAGTTTACAGCTCGCAATTCTGACTTTATTTCTCAGAATTGGTCGTACCTTAGTGGGAAGGTCCAAACTCCACCTCTGGGTCGCTGTCATCGGAGGCCTGCGTGTTGCCAGATGTTGAGGGGGTCCTTTTGCGGTATAGATTTGATGGCGTCATGGACCGCAACATAGTGCTCGTTGGCTTAAAAGCAGGGCACCCTCCCGCATTCTTAACACACTCTGAGGTGTGCACGAGCCCATTTAGAGTGTCTGTAATGAGCTGATTCGTGGCTTTGTTTTGATGAGGTTGACTTTTGAAAAAACACGCTCACATGATGGATTTGAATGGGGAAACACGAGAACATCAAGGGCAAACTTTCCTAATTCGCTGAATATGGTTACCCTCAACGAAATCCTCCAAAGTAGAGATATGGTGCCAGAATTCATCAACATGCATTGCCTTTGTATTTTTGCTTAAAGCTACGAGTGGCAATCGCCTCCATGGCTTGGAGACGGTCTGCGTCTGTCATGTCAATTAACCGTGGCACTTGCTGCATGAGGGGAAGCAAAGACGGATGCTTGGCTCGTATCTTGGCATCAGTCGCAGCGGCAGGGGAGAGGCACACGATTTGGGTCAAGAGGGCATCATCAAAGTCAAACCGTTTCTTGATTTCTCTGCAGGCAACCCGAAGAAAATTCTGAGAGCGCACATGAAAATCTGTCAAGGTGGCTGCTGGAATCTTAGTCTGCTGGACATGGTGCATCACTTTTACACCCAAGTACAGCGTGTTTAATGGTCTGAGCTTTTGGCTGTCATTTACGTCGATCTGATTCAAAGGAGTGCGCAGAACATTGTCTCTGTCCATGAAGGTGAGAAGAAGATCTGTGTAGGTTTCACACACCTTGCTATTTAATGAAGTAATCACCACCTTTTCACTTTAAAAATATTGATTAAGGTCTGTGAATTTAGGTAGCGCCCACTCTAGAAAATAGTAGTACAGGCGAAGAGACTCATCATTAAGGGAGTGAAAATTATTCTCCGCAGCGGTCAATCTGGCCTCGAACCACTGGTCCGTGAAAAAAAGCCGGGGGGCTTTCCACTGGGCCGAGACACATTGCACACCGCTGCACTGTGATGCCTGGCAGATAATTTCTAAGGCGGCTGGAGACAGAATTGTTTTTTCCCATCATTGTATTGCAACCATCCGACCCAAACCCCACTATGTTTTCGATAGGTACATCTGCATCGGTGAATGACTTCATCATTTTGATGTAAAGGCCCCTTCAGTGGAAAACTGTCTCGGTTGGTCTGAATAGATCTGCACCAGTTTCCAGAAACGGGACTGAATCCTGTTTGTGTCCTCATCGAAAAAACTAACAACGACACAAAGCGTTTTCTCATTCCCGATGTCTGTTGACTCGTCAATCAAAACACAGAATTTTTTCCTTTTGTCATGACCACTGCAGTGGTCACAAGAGATGCGGAACTCTTCCCCTTGTCCTGAGGAACCTATGCAGCTAGGAGGCACCCGACTTTCTCAAACCGAACGAACCCGCAGGATGAGGGAGAGATGCTGTTTCTACTGTGGAAAGCCGGGTCACTTTCGCTCGTCTTGTCCTGAGCTTTCGGGAAAAGTGCAGTCCCGTCCAAAAGTGGGAGTACTGTGACGGGAGCGACTCTTACTCCCACAACTTCTATCACATGCCTGCAGATTCCAGTCACGATTGCCTGGGGACATCAACATCACCACACGCTGCAAGCCCTTGTGGACTCTGGTGCTGCTGGGAACTTCATGGATTCCTCCCAAGCTAGTAACCTTCATCTCCCTGTAACCAACCTGGACCAGCCTCTCACTGTGACTGCCCTTGATGGAAAACCCTTGGGAAAGGGTACCGTTGACCATATTACTACTACTCTTCTTTTGTCTGTGGGCGAAAGGCATAATGAGAAGGTCCAGTTCAACCAGTAGAGTTCCCAGTAGTGCTTGGTTTTCCCTGGTTGTCTCACCATAGTCCCCACATCAATTGGTCTTCAGGGACGGTGGTTGAGTGGGGCCCTACTTGTCAAGCTACCAGTCTTCTCTCCAGAGTCTTACCCCCTACTCCTAAGTCTCTTAGTCCTCTCGAGCTGTCCCGAGTCCCTTCTGAATACCATGACCTGAGTGAGGTTTTCAGTAAGAAGAGAGCCACATCACTGCCTCCTCACAGACCCTACAATTGTGCGATTGACCTCCTTCCAGGTGCCTTTCCCCCACGTGGTAGAATCTTCTCCCTCACAGCCGCTAAGACCAAAGCCATGGAGGAGTATATCACAGCCTCCCTAGAAGCTGGAATCATTCGTCCATCGTCTTCTCCCACCGGAGCTGGATTCTTTTTTGTTGGTAAAAAAGATGGCGGTCTCCAACCCTGCATCAATTACCGCGGGCTGAACAAAGTGACTGTGAGAAACCGATATCCTTTACCCCTTATGTCCTCAGCTTTTGAGTTGCTTCAGGGGGCAACAATATTCACCAAGCAAGACCTTCGCAATGCCTACCATTTGGTTCGAATCCAAGTGGAAGACAGCTTTTAACACTCCAACAGGACATTAGGAGTACTTGGTTATGCCCTCTGGGTTAACCAATGCTCCAGCTGTCTTCCAGGCACTCATCAACGACGTCCTGAGGGATATGTTGAACAGGTCCGTCTTTGTTTATTTGGATGATATCCTCATTTTCTCAAAGTCCCTACATGATCATTAGCCTGGTAATACCAAACTCTGCTACTTCGCTTTGCTTCGTAGACAGAGTCTGGAAGGGCTAAATTGAAAAGTGTTTTCTTTCTCGCCGGGGGCGCTTGTCTGAAGTTTAAAATCATTGGTTACCCGTAAGCCAATCACATAACGTTTGGTTATGACGTGTGTTATGCGCCGGCTCAGCCGCATCGAACTTCCACTGTAAATGTATGATGTGAAAACAAAACCATTGAGCGAAATACCGGAGTGAACATGGCTGTGAACGACTTTTGCAGATTATGTGAAGTTAATCTACGCATCCACAGTACAATCAGCGTCTACGTCACGGCTCTCAGCCCGCCCTCTGTTCGTTGATTGGCCGGCTGTTTTGAGGCCGGAGGAAAACTGGGAGATAGGTCGCTATCTCAGACTGAGTCCAGAAGCGAAATTGAGCGGAAGTACGAAGTCTGACGTAGTCAGGCTACATGAGCATGTACATCATGTCAGACTCGTTCTCCAGCGTCTTCTTAACAACCACCTGTTTGTGAAGCCAGAGAAGTGTGAATTCCATGTTTCTGAGGTGTCCTTTTTGGGATTCATCCTGTCCAAGGGGAATTTTTGCATGGATCCCAAGAAGACTCTAGCTGTATGTGACTGGTCTCAACCTACCTCTGTCAAGGAGGTCCAGCGATTTCTTGGATTAGCTAATTTCTACAGGAAATTCATTAGAGGGTTCAGTTCAGTAGTGGCACCACTGACCAACCTAACCAAGAAGCGATTGGGTCCTTTTGTCTGGTCTCCAGAGACTGAGCAGGCTTTTCAAGCACTAAAGGTGAGGTTTACTTCAGCTCCAATCCTTACCTTACCTGACCCTTGTCTCCCTTTTGTCATTGAAGTAGATGCTTCAGATTTGGCAGTGGGTGCGGTCCTCTCCCAGCATCTTGCAGACGGCAAGCTCCACTCTTGCGCCTTCCTCTCCTCTCGTCTCTCTCCTGCAGAGAAGAATTATGATGTGGGTGATAGGGAGCTTCTAACAATCAAGATGGCTTTGGAAGAGTGGCGGCATTGGCTTGAGGGGGCCCGGAACCCCTTCCTGGTGTGGACGGACCATAACAATTTGGAATATGTGCAGAAAGCCAGGCGTCTGAACCCTCGACAGGCAAGGTGGGCCCTTTTCTTCAATCGTTTTGATTTTGTGCTGTCTTATCGTCCGGGCTCTAAGAATCAGATGGCTCTGTCCAGACTTTTTCAGAACTCTGACCATGAGAACACACCGGCAACAATCCTTCTAGATTCCAAGATTGTGGCTCCTGTGTGTTGGGGAATTAAGACGGTGGTAGAACAAGCCCAGAGGAGGGAGCCAGATCCTGGTAATGGCCCTTCGGGATGACTTTTTGTTCCTACCTCTGTGCGCACACCAGTTCTCCAATGGGGACATCCTCTCAGTTAACTAACCATCCTGGCACAGGCAGGACATTAGAGTATTTGAAGAGGCGGTTCTGGTGGCCCAGGATGAATACTGATGTCAAGACCTTTGTTGCTGCTTGTCCTGTCTGTGCCCAAAACAAGAGCCCCCACACCCGCCCCCATGGTCTGATTCATCCCCTGCCCATACACAAACGGCCCTGGTCCCACATCTCCATGGACTTTATTACGAGACTTCCCCCCTCCCAGGGACACATGGTCATTTTGGTTATTGTGGACCGTTTTTCCAAAGCCTTCCGTTTTATCCCCTTACCCAAACTCCCCTCAGCTTAAGAGACTGCCGAGCTTATGTGCCAGCAGGTTTTCAGAACATTTGGCCTCCCTCTAGACATAGTCTCGGATCGTGGGCCACAATTCACTTCTCGCTTCTGGAGGGCCTTTTGTAAACTGATTGGGGCAACCGTCAGTCTCTCCTCTGGCTTTCATCCTGAGTCTAATGGTCAAACGGAGAGGCTCAACGAAGACCTCAAGACCACCCTCCAATGCCTGGTCTCCACCAACCCTTCGTCCTGGAGCAGGTATGTCATCTGGGCAGAATACACTCATAACACCCTGTGTTGCTCTTTTACAAGTCTCTCGCCCTTTGAGTGCCAGTTTGGGTTTCAGCCTCCACTGTTTCCAGACCAAGAGGCAGATGTTGGGGTCCCTTCAGCCCAGAACCTTGTCCGACTGTGCGTAGGGTCCAGACAGCTCTTCAAAGGTCTGCACGACGATAACAGCTTCACTCCAACCGCCATCGCAGACCTGCTACACCACTACGCCCTGGGCAAAGAGTCTGGCTGTCGACATGAGACCTCCCATGCGGGTGGTGCCCCACAAGCTGGCGCCTCGGTTCGTGGGGCCCTTCAAGATCTTGAGAATTAATCCAGTCTCCTACCGTCTTCAACTTCCCCGGGCCATGCGGATTAACCCTACCTTCCACGTCTCCCTTTTTTTGGCCTGTTGCCACCAACCCACTAGTGCCAGCAACAAGACCTCCACCGCCCCCTAGAGTCATTGAGGGTGAGCCGGTTTTCACAGTTAAACGGCTCTTGGATTCCCGTCAAGTTCAACAAAGTCTACAATATCTGGTGGACTGGGAAGGGTATGGTCCAGAAGAATGATCATGGGTCCCAGCTCGAAACATTCTGGACCCAGACCTCATCACAGACTTCCATCAGAGACATCCTGATTGCCCCAGAAGGAACTTCAGGAGATGTCCGTAGGGAGGGGGGACCTGTCATGAATTATGTGACTGTTGTTCCTTTTTTGGCCATGAGAGGTCCTCAGTGTTTTTTGTTTTATGCCTGTCACATACACTCATTATTGATTTGTTAGTTTCACCTGAACCTTGTTAAGCTGCCTATTTAAAACCCTTGATGTCTTGGGTTCTTTGCTCAGTCTTGAGTTGACACCGGTGCAGTCCTGTTGACTAAACCTGTCTGTGAGTTATTCTCAGAGTTTTTTTCCCTGTGTTTGTTGCCTGTTACCGACCTGTACCAGCCTGTTTCTTGGATTGCGAGTTTGCCTGCTTGGATTGCGAGTTTGCCTGCTTCTGGATTATTCACTCATTCTGACTGTTATTGTGGACTTTGACCTTTGCCTTGATTGTTACTTTTGATTTTGCCTGTTCCTTGTTGGATACTTTTGCCCCACTTTTCAAGTAAAGCCTATGGTGAGTTATTGTCTCTGTCTCTGCATTCTGAGTTGAAACACACCACCGTGTTGCACCGAGGTAGAGCTCCCGCCTGCTACGCAGGAGACCCGGGTTCGATTCCTAGTCGGACATAACATCTTTTCAGGATTTTACCAATGACATGCTTGGTTATAGCAGCTGTCTTTGTGTGACCAAGGTTCATGTGCTGAGCTGTTTTTGAATCTTTAAATACATCTTTTAAGACCTCGACCAAATGGTTAGAGGTCCTCAATGCTATGTTGTGCTCTACCATAAACCCTGTTAGCTTGATCTCTGCATTTTTCACTGCTGTATCTAGCTGTTCACTCTCTGACGGTTTTTGTAGCAAATGGGCTATGGATTTTTGAGCTGGGCCTTTTTCGTGATTTTTTTAAAACAGTGATCTCAGCCACCATGTGCACATTACAACACCGGCAGAAGGCTTTGGTGTCATTGCCCAAAACAGGTCTTAGCCATCCTGCAAAACTGGGGTCCTTTTCCCACTAAGTTCTGTATGTTTGCTGTCGGTGCTTACTTTTAGGGTGCTCCATAAACTCTGCCTTCCTCTTCACCTCATCTTGTCTTCACCTTTCTTTTCAGCACTAATTTTCTTACTCATTACTTTATTATTGCTTTACTATCGACCTCTTGGAAACAAGAACGTTACCTTGTGTAGTGCACGTGAGAGAGAGTCATTCTCCACGATGATTGGCCGAGAAGACGTAACGTGATTATTTTTATTTTTTTTGTGTGAGATGAGATGGAAGACATGCATAACACCACATTTACGACACACATTCTCCTCACAATCATGATGGTAAACGTCGGATATACAGCAACGACCATGATTTGAAATGTCACAAGATACTGATATTGTCGTACATTATGGGATTTTTTTTTCATTATTGATCGTACATCGTACAGAGGTCAAAATTATCATACAAATACGATAATTATCGTACGTCTGGCAACACTGACCAAGCCCTACTTTACATATGCATAAAGCTGTGGCATGGAGGCTGGAAACTTATTCATCACAGACAATAATTTATTTCTTTTTGTGGATGTTTTTAATGCATTTTAAAATATACAAAAAAGTCTGAAAATAAATTGATAATGTACACCTACATACTTACATACCATGTATCTTAAATATTTAGTGATTTGCATTATTATTATTTGCTATTATTAGATTATTGCGGGGGAAAGAACAATTTTGTTTGCAAAACACAAACAAAAAAACAAACATAACAAATAACAATGTTTTGCAACTTTGCAATATGAATGCTTTTTACGATCAACAGTTTTCACAAACATTTAATTCTTTACTAACCCCTAAACAGTGAAATAACGGAATCTTTTCAGAGTAAACCACTTTTTTTGTACATGGAAGTACTGTACTTTCACTATGTTACCACTAAAAGTAAATTAATATATTTTATTATGAAGTGGTAATAAAATGTTAGCCTGTTTCAAGTTCAGCGCTGTTGTGTTCATATTTTCTCAGGAACATGCACCTGTGATAAAGAAATTAAACAATGAGATGAAATCACATTTTCAGTGTCTGTGTAAAACATCCTGTGATCATTAACATCAACAAACCTGTAACTTCTCACTATTTGTGCTTAATTGAGCTGTAGGTCACCTCGTCCTCCACTGATACTGGGCTAAACTGGAGAGACGAAAGATGATTAAGAAGAATACTGACAATAACATTACAGGACAAATCTCTGTGCATGTTCTTGTGAGTTCACTTACTGCTTTAGTTTTAGTTTTAGGTCGTACTGTCACAGAGCTGTAAGTCACGTCATTCTCTGCAACTGCTGATGATGAACGGACACTGTTTCCCTGTGAATAAATATAAACATATCTTATTATAATGAGTCTCTCAGTTATGAGTTTTAACTCAAATCGGTTGTCAGCTCAAACCTACTGCGTCACTGTCTCCATCTCTGGTCACCTCTGTATTGTGGGTGTTATTTATGTCTGTTAGTGAGAAAACAAATGATGTTATCAGTCTTTCCATTAGACAGTTCTTAGACATCAGCATCAAGTTTATGTGCAAAGCTTCTAGATGCACAGCTGATCAAACACAAAGGGTGCTTTCACACAAGCACTTTTGGTGAGCAAACGGGTTCGAATGACATCAGAGTTTGATTTGTTTGGATGATGTGAATGCTGTTTTCCTAATTTTCCTGACAAGCGTGACTGATGCACTGCAAGCAGAGAGAATGTATATCTCATTTCTGCTGAGAGGCTGTTCACTGCAGAGCCATGTGTGAGTGTGAAGTCCAGCTCCTCCTCTCTGAATGTAATTTGGGCCTAATGGGTGGAGCTACAGTATAATATCCAACCACACTCTAACCCAACCTATAACTCCATCCCTCCACCCATTAGACGTCCAGAAAGGTGGAGCTGGACGTCATGACTCTGCAGTGAGCACCACTTGTTTCTGCTTACCTTCAGGACAAATGGACTCCTGTGATCTTTAGAACATTTGCGGTACATTGATAGACACAATTGCCGTTATGTGCTGACAGCCTGACACTTTGAACACAAACCCAAAGGTTTAAAAGCGTCTCCGGTTACCTAACATAATCTCGGTTCCCTGAGAGGTGGGAACGTGACACATGCGTCATCAAAGCTGATGCTTATCCCCTCCTTCCGAATCTGCTGAAGCCTTATGAAATGAAATATATCATAATATATTAATGCACTGCACAGCAGGACACAAAGGCCATTACTGTTCCTGTGAGAACAGACATGAGAACTGACAGTCTCGCTATCGTTGCCATGAGTGAGAGCAAACCACAGTGCCAAATCCTGTGAGTGCTTCCTGAGAACTCTTAAAGGCAGAAACTTCTCAGCTCGAAATGAACACAAGTATAAGTTAGAACTGTGAGCGCCCATGTGAAATGTGAGCTCGCCTCACAACAAAGCACAGTTCTACACTCTGGGTGGTTATGAAGCAGAAGTCTGTGATGGTTTAATACACTCTCTGAATGGACTATGATCAGTCAATCATCCAGATTCATTCTATACATGACAGATCAACGCTCTGAGGCGGCGAGCTGCATTATGAGAGTGAGCGAGTGGCCGAAGCTCAATGCTTTATGGAAGGTAGACCACCGTTCTGAGGTGGGGGGCTGCTTACTGCTCATGAGTGAGTGAGCGATCGAAGCGCTTCGTCCTCTGTGCATATCAGGTAACAGCACTGAGATTTGTGGACGGCATACCGCTGTTCTGAGACGGGGGGCTGTTTATTATGTTATTATCGTGCTCTTGAGTTGTTTCATATTCAAATAATGTAATATGAACACAAACCGGCTGAGGCAGCAATCGAACTTCAGTCGAAAATCAAGTGTGAAAGCACCCTAAATGATTGATGGAATCTGTCATATTATATTAAGAAAATGTATCAATACTTACTGCGCTTCTTTCTCAATATTATGATTGACACAACCACAACCACCATCAGCAGCAATAGAACAACAACTGGAATCCACGCCTCCAGATACCCATGCCTGTGATCATGAACAAATCATGAAAAAGGTATTCAGTTCATTCTATAATTTGCTCACATATATATATATATATAAAATGTACATTATTTACTACACTATATTTCTAAACTAAATATCTGAATTGCTTTGAGTTGTTCAAATGACCTTAAAGCTGCCGTCGGCAACAAATTTTTTATCATATTCAGTGAAATTGACACTATAATCCGACAGAACAACATAAATAAGATGGTTTTAGAAAAAAACCAGAGCTTCTAACTCCACCTGGAGCGTGTTATTTGTTTTGCAAAAATCCACCGCTCCCGGATCATCGGGTCCAATCAGCGCAGGGGGGTGTGAGATCTGACTGTCAATCACAGGTCGTGCACACGCCACAGATCCCCCCTCACTCGCGCACGTTAATATCACATGCACACGCCACGCCTGAAGTTCGCCTGGAGATTGCATGAAGCGTGATGGCGGAGAGAAAATCTACTAACAAGCTTCCAATTCCTCGGTTATTGCTATCTATGGATAGATTAGCCAAGGCAACCTACCTCCGAGTCCATGGTGTTGATAGATGCTGAAGAGACGGACGCGTTCACAGAAAATCAGGTACACATGCACAGTGACGCACTGACGAGCACGACCTCGATGGGAGGGTGCTCGCTGGTAGTGGGGAGGGGCATGAGAGTTGTAAACATTCAAAATTTTGGCTAATCGACCCAATCTGCCAGACTTGCCGACTGCAGCTTTAACAGCTTGTTGTGGTTCTAAACCATTTCACACCAACCACAGTTGCAGTTTAACTGCAGTTCTGCTAAAATTGAAATAGATAGGCAACAGCATGCAAAAGAAGACGATGGCCTCACTCATGTAGCTACTGTTTTACTGTAGACTATTTTTTGCTACACCAGTTACAGTCAAAAAATGAAAATAAATCCTGTAGCAGATGATTAATCTCAAAAACGGTGCACGGTTACATTAACACTTACATTTCAAACAATAAATCTATTATTTACATTGTCTCAGGTTAGAATGAATGTAATTTTTTTAATATTATTGACTGCTATCAGGATGTGAAGAGAGTTTCAACCAGAATAACAAGAAGTGTTTATGAAGAAAAAAAATGCCTACCCTACCTTTAACCCTGGACCAAACCCCGGATAAATAGAATCCTGGGTTATTTTCCTTCATGTTTCACACTGCTTATAATTAACAAATAATCCAACTGCCATTTCACCCTGTACACTAAATCCTGGGTTAATGTCCTTGCATATTTGTGGTGTCAGTGTCACCAATTGGACAAAATCCGCAATGGATATGTTTGCATAAATGGTCTAGCAATGCGCATCCTCATATTATAGGCCTATAGCCGAGGAAGGCTATAGAGCAGTGGTTTTCAACCTTTTTAATAGTTATCAACAGTGTCACTGAAAAGGACAAATGCAGATGTTTCTTCATCTACAAGTAAGGATAAATCTTCAGCAATGCCTGACATCAAAAAGACTACAAAAAGTTAAATGAAGAAAATAAAGTTTAGAGCTAGTCTTCACATACACTCACCTAAAGGATTATTAGGAACACCTGTTCAATTTCTCATTAATGCAATTATCTAATCAACCAATCACATGGCAGTTGCTTCAATGCATTTAGGGGTGTGGTCCTGGTCAAGACAATCTCCTGAACTCCAAACTGAATGTCAGAATGGGAAAGAAAGGTGATTTAAGCAATTTGGAGCGTGGCATGGTTGTTGGTGCCAGACGGGCCGGTCTGAGTATTTCACAATCTGCTCAGTTACTGTGATTTTCACGCACAACCATTTCTAGGGTTTACAAAGAATGTCGTGTGAAAAGGGAAAAACATCCAGTATGTGGCAGTCCTGTGGGCGAAAATGCCTTGTTGATGCTAGAGGTCAGAGGAGAATGGGCCGACTGATTCAAGCTGATAGAAGAGCAACTTTGACTGAAATAGCCACTCGTTACAACCGAGGTATGCAGCAAAGCATTTGTGAAGCCACAAAACGCACAACCTTGAGGCGGATGGGCTACAACAGCAGAAGACCCCACCGGGTACCACTCATCTCCACTACAAATAGGAAAAAGAGGCTACAATTTGCACGAGCTCACCAAATTTGGACAGTTGAAGACTGGAAACATGTTGCCTGGTGTGATGAGTCTCGATTTCTGTTGAGACATTCAGAAAGTAGAGTCAGAATTTGGCATAAACAGAATGAGAACATGGATCCATCATGCCTTGTTACCACTGTGCAGGCTGGTGGTGGTGGTGTAATGGTGTGGGGGATGTTTTCTTGGCACACTTTAGGCCCCTTAGTGCCAATTGGGCATCGTTTAAATGCCACGGCCTACCTGAGCATTGTTTCTGACCATGTCCATCCCTTTATGACCACCATGTACCAATCCTCTGATGGCTACTTCCAGCAGGATAATGCACCATGTCACAAAGCTCGAATCATTTCAAATTGGTTTCTTGAACATGACAATGAGTTCACTGTACTAAAATGGCCCCCACAGTCACCAGATCTCAACCCAATAGAGCATCTTTGGGATGTGGTGGAACGGGAGCTTCGTGCCCTGGATGTGCATCCCACAAATCTCCATCAACTGCAAGATGCTATCCTATCAATACGGGCCAACATTTCTAAAGAATGCTTTCAGCACCTTGTTGAATCAATGCCACGTAGAATTAAGGCAGTTCTGAAGGCGAAAGGGGGTCAAACACAGTATTAGTATGGTGTTCCTAATAATCCTTTAGGTGAGTGTATGTGGGAGCGGAGAAGCAGCAACTTTGTATTGCTCAAATTAAGATTTACATCATTTAGCTTATTTTAGCTTTACACATTGTTTTACCAGAATAAGATTCACGTCAAGTCTGATTTCCACTTGCAACTTTCTTCTCTTCAGCCAGAGTGCTTAGTAAACGCTAAACAACGCCAACCTTTGCATATAAGTCACAAAGATTTTAGTTAATAAGGTCCGTCTATGTTATGTCCCAGAGTCTCTCGAGGCTCGGTCAGGCCTGGTTCCACAGGTGTGCTATAGAGGATGCTAAACACCCTTAAATGAAACCAAGTGCTCCCTTGGTTTAACCCTTAAGTGAAGCTCCAGTGCATATTTGTGTTTGCTCTCTGGAGAGCGTCATGTTTCTATTTACAATGTGCATTTGCAGTGTTGAGCAATATAGCCACAAGTCCTCATTAACCAACGCAATACAAATAGTCGGGTCAGTTAAAATTCTTGCAGTGGGCCATGGAGACGTACGTGTTTGGGGTCGTGAGTTGGAAAAGATTGGGAACCACTCCTACAGAGAATGTGAAGCTGGCTTGAAACAAATGTTTTTTCAACATATGGTGTTTCCGTGACAAAGCACGTGAATATGAGGCATGATTGACGTTCGGCTGCCAAGCATGAAAGTGATTGGTTGCTAAGCATCTATACATTCACTGCATTGTTTCACACTGCCACAAACGCTTTTTACCGTGGGTAAAAGAGGTAACCCAGCTTTTAGATTTCAAGTATGAAACGTTCTTTTACATCTTTTTTGTTAAAAGCGATGTTTAGAACAATGATGTTTATCCTCATCCAATGGAGAATATTCCATCTTTAATACATCTTTTTATTTCATGTTTTAATTTAAGCAATAAACATCCTATTTCAATACTCATTCTGCTGCTCTTCACTGTTTGCTGTTTGATCGTTGTCAATTGGTTCCGTAGATGAGAGAGATGCATTTCTGTTAAGAAACAACAGAAATTAAACAAAATTAATCTGATCAGAAAATGAAAGAAAAGACAAAAAATAAGCAAAGACAACACCACACACAAAAATCAATTAAATGTTCAGAAAGACAATAAATTCAACTCTGTTACACAGACAGCTAAGCATAAAATCAAGCCCATGACAGAAAATATAAATCTTAACTACTAACCTGTTTCTCTCAGATGCTCCTGTGGTCACAACTGCTGTCAAAAAGAAATTAAGAAAATATTAAAATAATTTATGACTTAAATTTATGACCAATAAGAGTGTATTACCTGGTTTTGGTGCAATGACAGTGAGAACAGGAACATTTGGATCTTCAAGAGAAACATCCGGAACTGAACACAGAAAAAGATGCAAACTTATTTTTGTCTTTTTTCCTAGCAGGAAAACCTATAAAGATTTGATTAGTGAATGAGTTTTACCAGTGACCGTGAGTTGAACAGGAACCTGGAGATCTCCTACAGAGCAGAAGAACCATCCAGAATCACTGAGTCTCAGTCCAGTCATCAACACAGTGAAGGAGCTTCTCCCATCATCACTGATCTGGACTGATGAATTCTGGGATGTGTCAGTCCTCTTCCCAGTGTAACAGCTCTTATCTTTAATTCTGCACCACTGTTTGAGTTTATTCTGATATCCAGAAGTGTAGAAACACTGGACACTGACATTATCACCTTCATATCCAGATACACTGCTGTTCATCACAGACACAACAGGAGCTGAACACACAGACATGAGACATTGTGATTTATCAGGAATCAGGATCAGAATTATTCATCTGAATGTGAAACTCATCTCATACCTGATTGAACTGTGAGACGAAGCTGCTCTGTTTCATCCACTTGAAATATCCCTTCAATCTCCTCAACACACCAGTAAGATCCAGTGTCTTCATGCTGCAGGTTTCTCATAGTCACAGTAAAGAAACTCTGATCTGGATGATCGATTACAGACACGTTTCCTTTGGTTTCATTAGCATATGCCAGAATAGAGCAGGAATAGTATAACGATTTTGCATGAAAGCACCAGTATTTCTTGTGTTCTGTGTATTTCCTGTCATAATAACATGGTATAATGACAGATCCTCCAGTCTGAACCGTTAACTTTCTGTTTACTGATCCTGTTGTGCATTCAGGACCTGCGTGAAGAAAAAAAATCAACTTTAGTTTGACTTATTTGTCAATGTTAATGACAAAAAAAATCATATTTACATACACATGCTATACACCATTTCTTTTAAGTATCAGTAAAAAAATAATAATAATACATAGGCAACTCAAATGCGCTTGGACTTTTTTTTAAATCAAGATCACGTCAAAATCAATATGACTGTAAAATGCAGTATTTGTCTAACTAGTCACCATTTATTTCAAATGCCCTTTTTATCTTCACTAGGTTCATCTTAAATAATCCAGTGGCATGACAAATCAACTTCTCTATTAATAAAAGTATGTAATTATAAAATAAATATTGCAAAATGCTGTTTGAAATGGTTTTAGCTGGAGTACAGCATGTCATACAGCAGAACATGCCAACTAACCGTATGAAGAAACTCAACACTTGCCTGTTATAAACCAAAGGAAAAACACAATGAACTTCTTCAAACTGACATTCCTTCTGGGAAAAAGTTGCAATGTTTCTTCTCTCTGCATCTTTTTTGTGTACGTCTTCTTTTCCCTTTCTTAATACTACAGAGACAGCTTATCACTCAAGGTTTGCCTATGATTTAATGCTCTAGCTGTATTAGACTCACTTCCTGTATCCGTGCTCTGTGGTTGCTCGTCATGAAACTACTTTAGTGGGTCACACCATAAATGGGTTGTTTGTGGTCAACACTTGTAAACAAAAGAATAGACAGCAGGTGACAAACAACCTCAATTAAAGATTTTAATACAGCTTGAAATAAAATGTGAATAAAGCACTTTTTCAGTACAGAATTTAATAATGGAAATGCAGATTTAAAAAAAAACATGACAAGACAAAAATAACAAGTGTGAGACACTCAGTACTTCCCTTCTTCTAAAATCATTCACAAGTGTCTCACACATTTCCTTCACTGTGTTTAATAAACAGCGCTTAGTAAAAACATCCATTCCACACTACACTACTCACTCATAACAAGTCTTGTGCAAAAGTTGTGTTTTTACCATAATTACTAGATGACAATCCGTGACGTTCTACTCAAAGCTGTTCTCGGACTCGGAATTATGCGTTTCTATGGCAGCGCTATCAACGCCAAAATGAATCTGCAGCAGTCAGGTGGTATAGCAGTCACATGGTACAAGTCAGAGCTTTCAGAGTTTACAAGTTGGAATCTCGTAATTACGATATGTCCGAATCCACCTTTACTTAGACCGATAAACATGAAATACACAACATGAAAAATGCATTGAAATGAAAGATTATACTCCATTTAACTGTTAAATGTGAAGAAATGTCAAATATAACCCCAGTTTCTCGATTCTGCAGGTCTTTCATTGACTAGAGTCATAGTGTCCATCAGCTCACTTTAAATTCTCCATCATCAGAATGTCCATGAGTTGTTTCCCATCACGAGGCTCCTCTGTTAGAGCATTTGGACCTGCTGAGCTGGAGCATTCAGGAAAATCACTGAGGTGTTCTTATAGTCTCCTTCTCTCCATGGACACATCTGCAAACAAGCAGAATACTATCAAATACCGCACCCAGAAGAACTTGTCATCAATATTTGCATCATTAAACATCCACTGGTCACCACAAGAGCTTTATATCGCAATTACCCTTTTTTAATTGCTAGTTTATATCTCAATTTAAAAAAAATAAATAAATTAATTAAAAAAAAAAGTCACAGTTGTGAGATAAAGTGGCAACATTTTATATATAACATCATAACATGCACCAATGAATCATCCTCAAAGAAGGTTATATACACGAAGAAAGTAAATTGGGTGATGTGACTGTTAGATAACAGAGATAAACTGCACTGACTGTGAAATTATCGTTCGTTTCATTTGTCCTTTGATGCTTCTGCTTTTTCTCTGCAAAATGAACCAAAAAAAATAGTTGTGAAGCATTATTTCACAGAAAAATGAGAACACAACCTTTTGAGTTTGAGGTTAAATGAAGGAAAACAGGTAGTCTACAAATCCAGAGATCATTTAAGCTTAGAAATCAGAATGGAGTAATGTTCCAGATGAGTTTAAGTAACCAATAACTTTTTAGGCCACTTAAGACACAAACTTACTATAATGTTTCCGCAACTTCCAAAGTGCCAGAGAGACAGTCATGACCAGAAGTACTACCCCACACACCACGAGAAGATGCTCCCAAACAGGACGACTGAAACAGACATGATGTGTTAGTCGAATACCAATATTAGTGCTGGTCAAATATCGGGTTCACTTTATTTTGATGGTCCCTTTAACACATTCTATTGACTATAAGTAACGTTACACCTACATGTCTATTAACTCTCATTAGAGTGTTAGTAGATTATTAGTAGACTGGTAGGGTTAGAATAAGTAGTTGCAAAGTTACTTATAGTCAAGTCACCTTCATTTATATTGCACTTTTAATAATATAGATTGTTTCAAAGCAGCTTTACAGTGATAATAGGAAACAAGTAACAGAGATTGTTTGGGCTTGTGATGTCATGAGAGGCTGCACAGCTCTCAGCGGGACAGTTCAAGTAGTGCGAGGACACAAAGTTCAAATATAAACAAGGATTTTATTAAAGTTCTTGGGAATTAACAGAAACAGCGTTCCAAATTCAAAAGTGTAACTAAGGATCAGGTTGATCTTCAACAGTCAAAACTTAAACGATGCCTCTTCTGATGGTGAAATCATAATCCCGATTCCCTTAGGCAAGTAAACAGTCTTTTTCAACCTTACTTCAATCGGTGCTGCAGCCCGTGGCCAATTCAGCAGTAAGTCCTTCAAATGTCTGGTAAGTATTTCCAGCCTTCAGTATTCCTTGTGGAAACATACTGGAGCGGTCTGGTCCTCTGCAGAGACAACAACCTGAAGCTTGTCTCCCAAACCTCACACTGACATTAACTGTGTCTCTAATCCTTAAAAAGCCCTTCAGCTCATCAGACCCTGATCAGTCTCAGGTGTGCGGGAATGTCGTGTATTGAGGGGTGGAGTTCCCAACTCCACCAGCAGATGGAGCCATAGCTGTTTGTGGTTGCAGCATCTCAGGGGAATGTAGCGCCCCTCCAGGACACAGCCTCTCGTGACATCACAGGCTTTACAGCAGCTCTAGAATAAAGTTATTGTCCAGCTAAAGTTAGTTTTGATTGATTCACTTCCGTTCCGTTGCAAAGATCATTAGTTATTAACTTAGAGGCCGCTTACAAGACACCGTTCTAACAGAAAACCCTTAACGCACTCCGGCTGCTCATTTCGGCTGAAATAGATTCCAAGGTGCAAGCCTTGAAAAATTGAGAAAAAAAAGAAAAAGTAATCTCTGCACAAACTTCAAAAACGCAAAGCTGTGAGAACGCTGACGGCGTGCATATGCGTATTACACGTTTAGTCTATAGGTATGCGCGTTTGAATATATGTGCGCAGGCGTGTAGTCTTTCTTTACAAATTGACCTCAACAAATTACTTGTCTGGCCTTAAAAATGTATAATACAGAATTGTTTAGCCATGTGAACCGGAATTATTTTGACAACGTTTTATCTTTGCAGAGGTCAAGGGAAGGGAGGGAAGGAGGCCTTCACAGGGGAGAGACTAGTTGACACTTCAGGACTGTGCTGTCGTCGTGTCCAGGCACAGGTCCTTCATCAGATCTGGATACGGCCTGGATCAGGCGGACTGCGGTAAACATCGGGATAAACAGAGAGACTGATATTAGCGTAGACGCCATTCTTCTTATGATGTAACGAATACATCAGGATTTATGGGAAGTGTTCCCGGTTCCGGCTGACCTAATCTATGCAGCTTAACATTGAATTATAGAAGTTTATAAGAGATGTGTTTTTAGTCTAGATTTGAACTGACAAAGTGTGTCTGCTTCCCGGACAATTTTAGAAAGACTGTTCCAAAGTTTTTGTGCTAAATAGGAAAAGGATCTACCACCAGCAGTCGATTTTGATATTCTAGGTATTATCAACTAGCCAAAATTTTGAGATCGCAATAGACGTAAAGGACTAAAATGCATTAAGAGTTCGCTCAAGTACTGGGGAGCTAAACCATTTCGTTTTTTTATAGTCAGTAGAATGTCTGTTGAGGAACAATAAAGAGTTAGCAGACGGTCTACTAACACTCTAATGAGAGTTAGTTGATGTAGTTGCAAAGTTACTTATAGTCAAAAGAATGTTCAAAAGGAACCATCAAAATAAAGAGTAACCCAAATATCAACTAATGATAAAAGAATATTCATTCATACACTCTTAAAAATAAAGATTCCAAAATGGGTTTTTCACAGCAATGCCATAGAAGAACCTTCCAGTGATCAGTTCTTAAAAGAAACGTTATTTTCTTAGTGTGAAGAACATTTAAAACATCTAAAGAACATTCTTCCACTGTAAAGAAGCATTGAGCATTTCCATGGATTTTAACGGTTCTTCATGGAACCATCAATGCCAATAGAGACCCGTTATTTTTAAGAGTGTATGTGACAGATCTCAGTATTGCTCATTAGCGAAAGCTTTTTATCCCTTCATGTGAAATCTGCCATGAGGAAATATACAGAGGTCACCTGTGAGGGTCATTTGTGCCCATTACAGGAGTCCGGACTGTTGTCTTCAGATACTGGACAGGAGACACTGTGGCCCCTGGCACAAGGACAGAGATCAAATGTGACAAAATTGAGCAGAGTTTAACTTCAGATCAGTGATGTATGGAAGCCTGTTTCCACCACGTGAAAAAAAAAAAAAAAATGTAATTGTGACTTTTTATCAGACAATTCTGACTTTTCATCTGTAACTGCTGGACCAATCAGACATAATTATTTGTTATATTTAACAATCTTTAAAACCCCTCAACCAACAACAAAACGAGACACCAGGTTATCTGTGGACAACCCCCGGAGGGCAACTTACACCCAGGCATGAAAGCCATTTACCAAAGACTCAACTCTCAAATCAAATCTTTACCCCTTCTGAAACACACATAATGACCATAAAAAAAGACTCTTCCACATTCATTCATAGAACACCCGCTATGAAGGAACGTGCATATCTTCAGAACATTGTGTGTGATTATTACTGTCCTGTATAGTGTCTTTTGTATTGTATACTGTATGCATGCTTTATGATAGAACCACCAGTTAATGTCACCTGACCTATACCATGTTTGGTATCTACGAATTTGTATTTTGATGATCTAAATGATTGTGTATATTATATGTTGATACCTATGCAACATATTAGTATTACAAGAATAGTTGTCTTTAATAGTTTCTGCATCAACACCCAATCTAGTTACATATACAAATGACCATGCTCGAAGAGAAATAATCATAAACTTTCCCTCCGAAAGCAGTTACCACAGGCTCACTGACCCCTATGAGAGACCATCCTCAGAAGTTAAAGCGCACAGATCCCACTTCCTTTTCTGCATCTTCTGGTTGCTGTTCTGTGGGACTCACCCGGCCCCACAGGCCTCGACTAATGCCAGCTATGTTTAAACAGTCAGACTAACATCGCAACTTCATCAAAATGACTTCATTCACACGGAAGAAATTGATTGCAACTTCAACACCATCGACTCACAGAAGCACCAAGACTTTATCCTGAGACTGCATCCAGACGCTTTTTCAACAGTTAACGCAATGCAAGTATCGTACAAATTAACTAAATATTAACTAAACTGAGGTTTATTATAAGAGGTGGACATCTCCTGACAAGGAGCTTTGAAGTCAGAAACTGATGGTTCTGTTCAGATGGTTAAATGACTAATTTCCTTGCTTCATTCCCTGTTTCTGTTTCCAGTTTCATTCACTTTCACTTTCCATTTTACCCATGTATGCAGGATTGTGTCTATGTGTCTGTTTAGATAGTTATGTGTTAGTGATTTAGTTAAATATAACGGTGTCGGTGTGTACATTCACACAATGAGTGGATTCTGGTCTCTTGCATGTAAATCAAGTCAATTTAACGATGCTATCACAGCTACATGCTAAGGAAAGAGTTAATTTTCTGTGGCCATAAAAAATATCCTTTCTGAGAGTTAAAGGGATACTCCACTTTTTTTGGAAATAGGCTCATTTTACAACTCCCCCAGAGTTAAACAGTTGAGTTTTATCATTTTGGAATCCATTCAGCCGATCTCCGGGTCTGGCGGTACCACTTTTAGCATAGCTTAGCATAATGAATTGAACCGGACAAGACCATTAGCATCTCTCTCAAAAAAATGAACAAAGAGTTTCGATATTCTTCCTATTTAAAACGTGACTCTTCTGTAGTTACATCGTGTACTAAGACCGACGGAAAATGTAAAGTTGCGATTTTCTAGGCTGATATGGCTAGGAACTATACTCTCATTCCTGTGTAATAATCAAGAAACTTTGCTGCCGTACCATGAGTCCAGCAGGCGTAATGATATGACGCAGCGCCTGATAATAGTCCCCAGCTTGGTAGCCTATTATCAGGCGGCATGCGCTGCGTCATATCATTACGCCTGCTGGACTCATGGTACGGCAGCAAAGTTTGGTGATGCAAGGTGAACGTGATTTCACCAAGTACCACATGTTCCTGGATCAACATCTTTGTTGATCCTGGAACAACTTTCCAATCAACCAATCAGATTTGAGGGACAAGTTTACAGTTTATGACAAGTTTAGGCTTAGAACCAGGGTGAGGTGCCTTCAACATCACTGTTATTCACCTATCATTTCCCTCTGACTTTAGGGAAAAGTTATGGGTAGGGTTAGGTTTAGGGGTAGGGGTAGGGTAAGGACAAAATTTTGGGACAGGAATGTTATTCCAGGATCAACAAAATATGTTGATCCAGGATCATGTCTTACTTGGCAAAATCACGGTGACCAGTGATGCAATGCGGCAGCAACCATACAGCACGTTGACATCTGACATTGTGACAGCGAGTTTTGCATACACGTTTCTACAAAAACTGTAAGAATGTAGTTTGTGATGTTAGCGATTGGCTCTGTGTAACATACGTGTAGTGGCTTGTGGTGTGACTGACACATGAACAGCCCCATGCTGCTGACCGGCTCCACACCAGTACCAGCCCGAGTCTCTCATCTCCAGCTGCGTTAGTGTCACAGTGAACATGCTGTTCTTGTCATCGTGGATGAACACGTTTCTACTGCTAAATGTTCCTTCAGAATCTGTCACCATGCAGGAGTTCCAGTTCCCACTGCGACACCACCGCTTCTCACTGGACCTGATTTAAAAAAAAAAAAAAATGAATCAGCAAAAAGTTTGGCATAGACAAAATTTTAATTACATATGTATATGTATATATAATCTTTTTTGTGTGTGTGTGTTTGGGGGGGTGGGGGTTACCTGAGGTTCTTACTGTAGAGACACTGAACAGTGACACTTCTGCCTTCATCTGCACTCACCATACTGTTCACCACTGACACACCTGCAACAAAACCACCATGAGTTACGTTGACTACTACACCTCTATGACACCTTCACCAAGGCGTCAGTGGTTTATAGATTTCATTTAGCGATGCACAAAATATCAATATGTATATCGATACGAGAAACAAACATTTTAAATCAATACAGTCAGCAGAAAATGGGAAATACACACACATTTATATACAGTATACTACCGGTCAACAGTTTGGTGTCTGTACAATTTTTTTATGTTTTTAAAAGACGCCTTTTTCATAAACTAGAAAATGTATTTAATCAAATACAGTAAAAACAGTAATATTGTGAAATATTATTACAATTTACAATAACTGTTTTCTATTTGAATATATTGTAAAATGTAATTTATTCCTGTGATCAAAGCTGAATTTTCAGCATCATTACTCCAGTCTTCAGTGTCACATGATCCTTCAGAAATCATTCTAATATGATTTGCTGCTCAGAAACACTTATTATTACTATCAATGTAAAAAAAATAAAATAAAATAAAACATTTGTAGGAGTATTTTAGGAATACTAGGATTTTTTTTTTTTTTACTCCCCCACCAAATCATCAAATTTGACTTAGTTTTAAATCAGCATAAAGGATGTACAAAAAAATAGAACGATGAATAAAATGTTTATTTATAATTGATAAATATTTTAAATGTATAATTTCATTTTTCCACAGTGCAGTAATGTGAATGAGATTTTCTGCATTATAGTACATAATACAAATATAGAAGGAAATGTAATTGTCATGATAATAATAAACACAATGCTATTTGAACATTTTCAAAGTTGTTGAATTCACATAGCCATAGCATTAAAATACTTATCAGCTATACAGACTTATTTTTTTTTTTTTTTTTTGCTAATTAGCTTTGATAATCAAAATTACTTTTTTGATGATACAAGATATAGTACTGTGACGGAGTTAACATGGCCCATATTTTAGTTTGCGAAGGTTTAGTTGTATTTTCATTCAAATGATTTTCTTAACTCACCTTGAATGACGCTGATATAAAGGGTGGCAGTGCTGTCAGCAACCCACATCCCTCCGAGCTCCACCCCACACCAGTACCACCCCGAATCCCCCTCCGTCAGGTTCTGCATGCTCACAGTGAACACATGCTGAGTGGGGTCATCCGCGATCGTCACCTTTCCCTTGACGTTAGGGGCTGATGTGGGGTCATCGGTGCGCGCCAGGCTGGAGCAGAAGTCCTTCATCCAGCCGTAGCACCAGTACTTCACATGGCTGATATACTGCGGGTTATAGTGACACGGGACAGTGACGGATTGACCCTCCAGCACAGACAGATCTCCTACTGTGGTCACGGTGCAGTAGGAACCTAAAAACAGATTATGATACCAACTTTACAATAAGGTCTTAGTTGTTAACATTAGTTGATGCAATAACTAACATGAGCTAACAATGAACATATTTGTACATCATTTGTATGTTAGTTTGCATTCACAGTGCAGTAAAGGTTATAAAAAACTCTATGCATTTTGCAGAAGAACATTGTTTTGGTTGTGCTTAGGCTCTGCGTGACTGTGCGGATGAATGTGACCCTTCACAATAGATAATGCTTTACAGGGAACTCTGTTGGAGAGCTACATGATGCAATTTATCAGTTCAACAAAATGCCTTACCAGTTGAATAATAATCAACTGCCAATATTCAGCAGCCATATCACCCTGTAGCCCAAGACTGGTTGCCCACTGAAGCTAAGCAGGGCTGAGCCTGGTCAGTACCTGGATGGGAGACGTCCTGGGAAAACCAGGTTGAGGTGTTAGTGAGACCAGTAGGGGGCGCTCACCCTGTGGTCTGTGTGGGTCCTAAAGCCCCAGTATAGTGATGTGGACACTATACTGTCAAAGAGCACCGTCCTTTGGATGAGACGTTAAACCGAGGTCCTGACTCTCTGTGGTCATTAAAAAAAAAACAGGATGTCCTTCGAAAAAGAGTAGGGGTGTAACCCCGGCATCCTGGCCAAATTTGCCCCTTGGCCTCTGTCCATCATGGCCTCCTAATCATCCCCATATACTGATTGTCTTCATCACTGTCTCCTCTCCACCAGTTAGCTGGTGTGTGGTGGGCGTTCTGGCACAATATGGCTGCCGTCGCATCATCCAGGACAATGCTAGCCTGGTTAAAACCAGACCATTCTCAGTAGTAACTGAGTTATGGTCTGGCAAAGCTTCTTTAATAACTCATTTCCAAAGGGGCGTCACCAACGGATGTCGCTCAAATGCCTCTGGGCGCAATTGGATAGACCTAAAACTCCTAAAACCAATCAGAGCGATCGTCATCGTGTAAAGCCATATGCTGTGTCCCAATTCGCCTAAGTCACACTACGCCATAAAAGTATGTACTCTTTTTGTGAAGAAAATGTATTTACTTTTGAATGTGTAGCAAAAAAGTAGGCAAGCTTTGGGACATACTACTTCGTCATCTTTATCGGACGGATCTGTCGCGTGCATCCTGTCACGTAAACTGCCCTGTCAATCATCTTGTCACAGTTAAAATCCTCTATTAAATCTAATTTATTTCAACTTTTTATTTCAACTATTAAATCCGTTTCGGAGAGAAATGTAGTAGCACGTTCATCTGCCAGTGGGTCTTTCATGGAGACTGTCCTCATGTGTTTGCAATTTGAATATAATAATGCATTTAAAAGTTGGTGCGCTTCACCAACGGACGTCGCTCAAATGCCTCTGCGTGCAATTGGATAGGCTAGACCTAAAACCAATCTGAGCGATCATCATCGTGTAAAGCCCGCCTCAACGTTTCTGATTGGTGCCACGATTTCTACGGCATGGAAATTGAAGAGCAAATCTAAATTTGCCGGAAGTTGCCTGGGTTTTCCCAGGCTAGGACAATGCTGCACCATCTCGGTGTCACATTTACAACATTTCAAATCCCTGTTTTTTTTTTTCACCATCTCCGAAAAGCCAAGCCAATGTTGATTCTTGTTTTATTACTGCAAACTCTCCTCTTTAAATGGGTGATTCCCTGGAGGTTTGAGATTTAGCTGTTCCATGTCAACCTTTCTCACTCGTGACAACTAACCTCTGCCACACCAGACACGGGTCAAAGTAGCCGGAGCAACTTCTCTATTTATTTATGACTTACTATTCTGCAATATTATTGAATGCACTGACACTATTGGATAAGAGCTAAACTGAGCTGGTTGCTTTATGGGTGAATTGAACTAATTTCACAATTGATTGACTTTACAGTTATTGAACCAAACTGAATCGACACTTCAGATGAATAATCACTGTTTACCGTTGTCCTTTTAGAGCTGCTTTAAAACAGAATTGAATTCTGTTTGCATTGTAGAATCATTATTTTCCTGTTTATCCCTGTAGATGGCTAATCTGTATTGTATAAAGCGCTGTATAAATAAAGATGACGAGACACACATGGGTGAGTGACACAATTTCCTGTAAAAACAACCTAGGTCTAAAATATAAACACTTATAATAGACAAGACAAAAACATGCCTTGGAAGAAGGAACGATGATGCATTGACTCATTCACATTTTATTAATTTTAAACAAAAAATTTACCTTTAAATAATGTTAACATATTCAACTTTTGACCTTAAAATCATATTAGTAAATGCAGAGATTAACAATAAACAATACATCTACTGTTTTGATTAATCTAGTTAATGTTAACAATTAACTAATCTTAAATGAAACCTTGTAAGTTGTAAAGTGTTACCGATAATACAAATAAAAAGTATTATATTGGCTATAAACAGCAATAAATTACAAAAACGAGTTCAATGGCTGAGTGAATGGCTCTTAAATCATTAGTACATATTCAAATTACTATTGCTTATTTAGTCATTTACATAATTTTGTAGATTTTCATGCATTGGTGCCTGCAAAAAATACATCGGTTCATTCTAACATTAATAATAATGCCAGAATGCTTCTGGTATTATTTACACTCATAAAAGCAAAAAAGCAAATAGTCACAAAATGACATTGTAAGTTCTTTATAAAGCGAAAACTCTTTAGAAATGTTAAATTATTGAAAACTGTAAATATCTTACAATGGCTGCATGAAATGGCCGTTTGTTACTGTGACCAATAGGGCCTGTTTTCACTGTCCAGTTTTTTACTTTCACTTTTTCCATTTAACTTATGAAATTCAAAACATCCACAAGCTGTTGTCCATCAGTCTTCCAAAAACTACAATCAAGCATAAAAGGCAAATAACAAAATATAAAATTTTCACATATATTTTCAACAGACTCTTTTGAAAGTGAAAACTTAATTAAAAACATTGTGTTTGGAAAAGCTACCAGACAACACTCTACCAGAGGGTCACAGCCTTTTCCTTCACATGAAAACTCAACTAGAAACACTTTTCAATTCTGGGTTTTAAAACTGCAAACAGTTCAATATAATATTCCAAAGAGAGGAAGTATAAACCCATGACCAATTTTAGCAGCAGAACGGCTTTCTAAACGCATTTCCAAGCTCTCTTTCATATAACAGTTTTGGGAAAATGGTTTCAATGCCTCATTAACATTTGTTTTTGCAAAAGGAATGATAAAAGCTCACCTGGCAGTTCACCAAGAACAAGAATGATTAGAAGTAGCGGAAGAGTCATCGTTGACAAACCATCGGAGTCCCTCTTTTCTAATGACAGCTGTTGCGAGAAGGAATTTTTCTGCGTTTACTCTCACTTCCTTCTGGCTAAACCATATCCAGATGTGGGAGGTTTACCATTTGTGTTCCACACTGCAATTGTGTTCAGTGCAATGCTAATATGGTGGCCTATAAGCGTTATACAAAATGTGTTTTTTCACACTAATGCCTGCAAAAATGAATTGCTTCATTGTAACATTAACTATAAGGTCACAATGATTCTGGTTTCATTTAGACTCAAAATACAATAAAATAGCTTATTGTTCAATGTTTTCATTTTAATATATATTTTTTAAACTATATCTTAAACACAAAGATTCAGATGAGATGTTACATAGTGTAAGACTGAAAATACTGGTCTATGGGACAAAATGCTGGCTCATTAGCATTCGACCTCCCCCATACAGCCTTTCTTCCTCTCAGAAACTAGGAACTCACACAAGAACATGGTTTAATGTGAATATTTAACATTGACTGTTATGTTTTTGGTGTCATTTGAAATGTCTCAAAATGAGTGGTACAGATATCTCATATCCAGATAGATCAAATAAAAGGTAATAAGGTTTAGAGAAAACTGGTTTAGAGATAAGGCAACCCCCCTTGTGTTGAATAGAAGCCATTTGAGGGTGGTCTCCCCCATCCCCCGTGTCACCTGGTCAAGGGAGGATAAAGAAAGGTGTGCTCGGGCTCCTTGGCTGGGTACGAATGGAGTAGGTGGTCTTGCTCTCTCGCTCTCTCTCCCTTTCTCTCTCTCTATCTCAGATACAAACTGGGTAAGATTCTTTGGTGTAACCAATGTATAACCATGCTCTAGATATTTGAATTGATTGTGGAATTGATCTCTGATATCTGAAATATGAAATTGCTACAATGTGATTATTCCAACTGATTTTGACATTGTTCATTTAATGGTTAAATGGAATGGTCAAACATTCGCTCACTTTTAGTGAGGCGCAGATATTATTAAAACCTTTCATTTATGGAGTCAGATGAATTAACGAGTAATTACATATGATCAATGTATTACAAATTTAACCAACCAATACTTTGCATGAGTGAGGACAGAACACGTGATACCTTCCCCGTGTATTGGCGAACCGGCAGATTGGACCAATATAGCGGGCCTTACAATAGAATAAAACACCACAGGATCATTGAATTGTTTTTAATGGCATTTATTTTTCTTTCTATAACTTTCAGAAAGTTTTACAAAAGTAGAAAAATTAAGGAACAAGACGAGAACTGATCATGAATGACAATTCTGTCAAAACATATATTAACATTGAGAGATCCACAGACTGTTGGGTTTGTAGTTGTTCTGCAGGATTTGGTCTTAATATCTGTGGAAAACAAATATAATTCATCAAAGGTTGTTGCAAAATACAAGACCAGTAAATCTTGAGAAAACAAGTTACACATAAAAAAAATAGTGCTGTCAAATCGCTTAATCGCATCTGACATAAAAGAACACAGACACTAACGTTGTTAGATGTGATTAATCGACTTGACAGCACTAATAAATACTTTTTTTTTTTTTACAGACAATTAAAGACAATATTTTGGGATGACTTCTTCCTAATGCTCCAATAATTCATCCTATCATGAACATATCATGATGATGACTTTACATTGGACGTTTACATTTCTCTAAATAACATATGTGACCCTGGACCACAAAACCAGTCACATGGGTAATTTTTTTTTTAATTGAGATGTATACATCACATGAAAGCTGAATAAATAAGATTTCCAGTGATTTATGGTTTGTTAGGATGGGACAATATTTGGCCGAGATACAACTATTTATGTAAATTGTTGTTTAATATATAAAACAAAAATAAATGTTTTGTATATTTACGGTAGGAAATGTACAAAATATCTTCATGGAACATGATCTTTACTTAATATCCTAATGATTTTTGACATAAAAGAAAAATCTATAATTTTGACCCATACAATGTATTGTTGGCTATTGCCACAAATATACCCGTGCGACTTGTGACTGGTTTTGTGATCCAGGGTCACATATGTTAACTGAAAGCCTTATTGAACGAACATGAACACAAAATGCTGTAACAGAATGAAAGATAGAATTAAGCAATGACAGATTAATGGGGGACTATATTGTGCCCCTTTTTACAAGATGTAATATAAGTCTCTGGTGTCCCCCAGAGACTCTGGTGAGTCCCTCATCATTTATCATAGCTTGCCAAATTTGCCCCTTTTTGGCTATGAACAAAAACACAACATTTTTGTATGTGTCCCTTTAAATGCAAATGAGCTGCTGCTCCCCGCCCCTTTTCCAGAAGAGGGTGGAGCCTTTACAGCCGGTGCTTCGGATACTACAGCAACAACAAAACTGCAGAATGTCATGCAGCCAAAATGTCGTAAATTGTCAGTTGCGGTGTTCAGCCTTACAGGTTCAAACCGGAGTCTGACACAGATAGAGACTCAGAAAGAAGTTACAACATTTCTGAAAAGTTAGTAAATGTATGTAGTGGATGTGGAGTTAAAGGGATATTTCACCGCTGGAAAGATGAATGTGTATTTAAATTGGGTCATTTATGTAGTAGAAATGTGAAATTATTTTAGGAGTTGGTGTCTTCTAGACTGAGAAAAGCCAGAAAATTTATTTTTGGCTCATGTGGATGAAAGACAACAACTCCCAGAATGCACTTGCATCGCTGCCCTACGAGGACACTCCCAAGCCACGCCTACTGGTTACAGAGGGCAGTAGCGGAAGAAATGATACAACTAGGCTACTAGTCGACTCGAAACTGAAAAGACGCCGTTTTATCGTGAGATCCCCCTATGGGCGGGTTGAACACATGTGGAACGAGCTCCTCCTACTGGCTGTAGTCTCTCACCTCTGGACAAAAGAGCCTCTGATGACGCTAAATGACGATTTTTGTGTCATCTGAGGTATTTTTCCAGACACACAATACAGAAATCTCTCGTCTCAGGGGGACATGAGGGAGGGAAGCACGGTCACTCCAAAATACTACCGGGTTTCTACTGATACAAAGCTTAATGCTAATCGGTGAAGTATCCCTTTAAGTTGATTCAACTCATCGACTGGCATGTACTGTCATATTAATCTAAAAATCTCTCAGAAACAACTTTTAGGAAAATCCAGCATTGCACTGACCCTCGTTTGTGAAGTATTCCGGCGTAAAATGATTTGCGCAAATATATTACACTTTAACGACTTTCTTCGGGACATTTTCTTCATAAATGAAATTCAACTACGGTGTCCTCAGTGGCTCAGATGCCGAGAGTCTATTGAGACTCTTATGTTCATGAGTACATCCAATAAAAGAACATTTGTAATGTTTTTTGGTGCATTCATTGTAAATATTCAGCTGCTACAGTGAGTAAACAGCAATAGTGAACTGTTACGGCTCACTCAGGGTGTGATCTATGCTAATTAGGGCAGATCGTCACCAGTCAAGGGCGGGGCTTCTGGAAATCTGGAACCTCTTGTTTGGAGAGACTGTTTATGAATTATTGGGATTATAAAAAAGGAGTGGGTGGATTTTACCATTATAGGGAGGTTGTTTACACACACTGCTGACACATATGTTCAAACACCTTATAAAAGTGAATTTTGCATTTTATTTTTGAAGTTTGAATTTTAATAGGTCGTCCCCTTTAAGGCACTTCTGTCCAACTACATATTTCATTGCACAAAAATCAAAATATGACATGAAAAAGGAAGCATGTACTGCTGTATCAGGTCATTTGTCTATATTAGGCATGAGAGAGTTTATTATCTGTCAGCTAGAGAGTTTTTAGAGAAATTGGCTTAGGAAGCAAGCAGTTTAGAGTGATTTTGAACCATTCTTAAAACGCAAGCATCTGCTGTACACACACACCTGCTGTGACGCTCTCATTCAGCCAACAAAATTGACGACCACTAGATGCAGAACGGTGTGAGCGAAGAGGAAGTCAGCGAATGCTCTCTCAGGAGAGACGGTCAGGAAATCTCCTTTATTCTGAGGGTTGATCTGGATGCGAAGACAGACTGAAGATAGAACAACATAAAGACACTAATTATCAATAAATTATAGCCTACTTTATGATTGACTACAGCACTAAACACACATACAAGACCTGGATATATCAACATTGTTTGGTGTAGGTGGTTATTTAAGTGATTAAGGATTAGAAAACATGGGATGTTTTTATTGTTTGACCGATACCATTTTTTTAAAAATATTTATCTGTCCGATTGCCAAAACTCAGATTTGAGGTTCTTTAAATAATCACATTCACATTAAATAAATATTTTTAAAAAAAGCAATATAATTAACAAATATTTAACTTATATTAAAATATGCTATTATTCTTTAATATTAAGTTGTTTTACCATCTAAAGGGTGTGTGTGTGTGTGTGTGTGTGTGTGTGTGTGTGTGTATATATATATATATATATATATATATATATATATATATATAAACACTAAAGACTGAAATAATAGCTGAACAATGTACATTTTAACACACATTAAAAAAAAACATAAATAAGTTATTTTAAATTGCATGAATATTTCACAATTTTACTGTATTTTTGATCATTTATTATATGGTTAGTTATTCCCAAAAAAGTATAATTTTTTTTTGCAAACTTTTTTGAACCCGTAGTGCATATATGTGTGCATATATTATATACTGAAATCATAAAAACAATTAAAATAAAAGTTTTACATAACCGTTTGCCGTTTTTTTTTTCAAGCATTATAAACAGACATAAATATATAAATTGGACAAAGATACAATATAAGCCCTTTAAACAATAACTTTTGATTCTATTTATATATGATTAAATGTGCGTAAATACCCGCCAGTATGAAGCATCCCACACACGAAATGAATCCAGATAAGAAGCTGTTGAAGGGAAACGTTCCCACCAGCACACAGTACAGGAACTGAAACACTCCTGTCAGCAAAATATACAGCATATAAGCGTCGATCATCTTCAGCTTATTCGGTGTGCTGCTCCTGTACTCCTCCACAAAACGCGACAAGACAGAAAATACCGAGTTAGACATAATTTCTCTTCAACACGAGCACAATATCCCTAGAAATCAAGCAGCAAGGAAATGAATGACGTGTAAGCAGAGAGAGACAGATGTGCGTCCACTAAATGTTCCCCATTGAAACTGCAGGTGAATTTTAGTTCCGATGCTCGTGAAGCGTTCGTGTTCAAGAAAACAAACAGGTACATATTACAGAATCATATTAACTTTAATTAACAACAATAAACTATGAACATTGCTATTGATCAAAGAAAATAATGACGTTAAACCCAATTACTTTAACACTATAAAAGACTGACATATGATTTGACACCCCTATACACACACACACACACACACACACACACACACACACACACACACACACACACATATGCCAAATTATCAGCTACAATTTCCTTAGATTGCAAAATACATGTCTAAAACAAAATAACACATCAAATACATCAATTATAACTACGCAACCCACTTTTCTATCAGTAGGCCTATAATTTTCCAAATCCACTCGGAATAACTAGAGACAATTGTGAAACTAAAGAATAATAGGCTGATAGGTTAATATTTTCCAGAAAACCTAATTATCCAGATAAATTCGTTCCAAGTTTTCCAATTCCAAAATAGAAAATGCAACAGGAAATGGATCAGAGCTGAGATTATTCCTTATCTTGTAATCTCATTACACCGTAAAGTTTTGAAACATAACAATTTCCAATATATAAATATGTTCACGAATCACGAATTAAGACAACAGTGCGTTTCATGCCATTTCACCACCTTATTTCATTTCTATGGTGCGGCTCCTTTAAATGCGCTGACGTCAGTGTTACAAAACACAAACACGGGCCTTTAAAGGGACTCAATGTGACAGGTCCGGTAGCAAACATACGAATCTGAAGTGTAACAGTGTTTCGTTTTAGATTGTTCTTGTATTATGCTTCATAATGTCTCCTGCAAACGCCGCAATGCAAGACGAGACTGACACAGAGTGAGTACCGTAATATTTTAATAAATACAGTCATATTATACAATATGTGAGTCGCTCATGTAACACGAAGTGTCCTTCTATTATGTAACACTGTATGTTTAACATTTCACTATTTTCAGGATCCCTGCCGTGAATGTCTGAAATGAAGTTATAGAATAAATCATACATGCTGGTATGACTTGTGTTGGATGATTTCATAAGGTTATGCTAAGTCATGCTGAGTTATTAGCCTACGTCACAGTAGTTATGGCTCAGTTTTCCAACCAGATAACAATATTGAATACTTTACAGCTTAATTTTTTGTTGTATTATCATATTAATTTTTAAATTTAGGACTTAAAATGTAAATGTTAGTGGCACCTTTTATTCAAATGATGTACAGTGCAGACTATAAATACAAAATATTGAATAATGAAGTGATGCTCCTAACATAATTCATATCTTAACTTTTATGTCTGTAAATTTAAAATGTAAATGTTAATGGCACTTTTTATTTATATGATAGACCAATAAAAAAAGTAGACCGTTAAAAAAACATTTTATAATAAAGTGATGCTTCTAAAATAATTTACTTCTAAAGTTTGTGGTCTTATTATTGGTATAGGAATATTAATGTTTAAATGTAAGAGGAAAATGTAAATGTTAATGGGACCTTTTATGCATATGATGTACAGTTCAGAGCAGATCATAAATAAAAGTATTGAATAATAAAGTGATACTCCTAACGTAATAACTTAACTTTTCTGTCTTATTTGCTCATATGAGTATTATTTTAAAAAGTTTAATAATAATTAGCTATTCATTTAAAATATATATATATTTTGTGTGCTTGTGAATGAATTGTACTCACAAAGCATTATTAATACTGGGTTTATTGCCAGCAGGTGACAGGCTTGTACTGTGTATAAAGGCAGATGATGTAACGCAGTATGTACACAGTCTCATAGACCTTCTATTGCTCTCTCCCCTTCAGTGACTTTACATGTCTCTGTCTTTCTAGGCCGACCTCTGGGAACTGGTCCTGGTGGCCCTCTTGGAGACCAACATCCATGTCCTTACTGAAAAGCGCCGAAGCTAAAATTATTGCCTGTAAGATCCTCACCGTTCCCTTTTAATATTTTAGAATTTGTATACATTGGTAACACTCTACAATAAGGTTAATTAGTTAACATTAACTTACATGAACTAACAATGAACAATACATTTGTGACAGTATGTATTAATATTTGCTAATGTTAGTTAATAAAAATACAGCTGTTCATTGTTTGTTCATGTTAGTTCACAGTACATTAACTAAAGGTTAACAAATACAACCTTTGATTTTAATAAGGTATTAGTAAACGTTAAAATTTTAACTAAGATGAATAAATGCTGAAGAAGTCATTCTAAGTTCATGTTAACAAAGTCAGTTAACTAATTTTAACTAATGAACTTTATTGTAAAGTGTTACAGATATATTTTTTCATTCTATTTAATATGCCCAGGTATCCAGAATAACGTTTGGTCCAGATTTGTGACTTTGCCAAATCAAAACAGAATATGGACCCTTAAAGTCACCAATAAGACAGCACTCAAACATAAAGACCAAGGTAGAGTTTCTAATCTTCGTCTTCAGTTGCTGCAAAAGTATTTATCACACTTAAAAAAAAAAAGTCTGACTGTGTCACGTTCTGTCTCTAGCCGCTCAGACGCCCCTAGTGATGGTCCACGGGTTTGGAGGAGGGGTCGGCCTCTGGATCCGTAACTTGGACGCATTGTGTCATTCTCGACCCGTCTACGCCATTGACCTGCTGGGCTTCGGGCGCAGTTCTCGTCCATCATTCCCATCTGAAGCCTCATTGGCCGAAGAGCAGTTCGTTAATTCAATAGAGCAATGGAGACAATCAGTGGGGCTGGAACGCATGATCCTATTGGGCCACAGCTTGGGTGGTTACCTAGCAACGTCATACACCATTCAATATCCAGAAAGGTATCTAAGAAAGCTTTTGTAGTCAAATTATAACACAATAGTAGTAATAGTTTACAATAGGAGTTATCAGCTACTCACTATTATTTCATTTTAAACCCATATTCTATTTTATGGAACACAAAATGTTACTGATCCTTTTTCTAGTTGCTTTAAAATATTTACGCATGTCATGCAAAATAAAATTTTGTGTAAAAAATAATATCTTAACTTTTGTCAGTCTGATCAAATAGTGAGACAAAAAAAAAAAAAAAGGTTAAACATCTTATATTACTGGTGTTACTTTTGGTTCATTCCTCACATTGGAAATGAAAGTTCAATTTGAGCACTTTGCAAAGTATTTAGACATTTAAGCCACTACTGAAAATGTATAAATGTATAATTCGCACATGTAAAATAAAACATAAATAAATACAGCAATAAAAAATACCATACAAAAAAAGTAAAACTATAAATAACATAAAAGATCCTACAGCAAAATGATGGGATGAATTGATTATATTCCTCTATTGCATAAAAGCATCTATATGCATACATGTAAATATATATATATATATATATATATATATATATATATATATATATAAAACAACGTATAAATTAATAACAAAATATCAAACCTTGTGACATTTATTTTTTGCAATCAAAGTATTTAATGCAATTATTTTCGTAGCTTTCAAAATATGAAAATATATTTCTCACCCTCATGCCGTTCCAAACCCGTAAGACTTTCGTTCATCTTCAGAACACAAATCTTTTTAATGAAATCTGAGAGATTTCTGTCCCTCCATTGACAGATCCACAACTAAATTCATTCATCATATAAAGCGATCAAGTCTCTTCAGAATTTTTTTACTAAACCGCTCAATTCAAATGGATTAGTTTTACGAACTCTATGAACTTTTTGAGGCGTCAAAGTGGTAGTTGTGTAGCTGATGATCTCATCAAAAAGATCTTCATTTGTGTTCTGAAGATGAACGAAAGTCTTACGGGTTTGGAACGACATGAGTCTGAGTAATTAATGACAGAATTTTCTATTTTGCATGAAGGACACCTTTAATATATTGAACTACACGACCCTGAGACCAGTTGTGTTTTTGTCCTCTAGAGTCAGTCACCTCATCCTGGTGGACGCGTGGGGTTTCCCAGAGAGACCCCAGCCTCAGTCACAGGAGTCAGGAGGTCAAGGGTCAGAGCTGAAGAGGGTATCGCCGCCTCGCTGGGTGAAAGCTCTTGCTTCAGTGTTCAGCCTCTTCAACCCCCTGGCCGTCATCAGAGCAGCTGGACCGTGGGGTGAGTGTGAGAACCGTGACCATGATGTCTCCAAAGCCTAGTAACCTGCAGTGATGTCTAGTTCCTACAGAGGCACCAACTGAAATGAACATCACATGTTGCTGATCTGAAACTATGCATAAGCATGGTTGTTTATCACACGAATATTCAAACGCACGTCTTTTTCTTGTTCATAATAAATTAATAAATAATAATGAACAACTATTTGTAACTGATACTTTTCAATATTAAATGATTAATATTTATAATCAACATTTCTCTTGCTTCTTCTGCATTTTTTTTTTTTTTTTTATATTTTTTTTTAACTGTGCTGATCACAATGCATCATGAGACTAACATCTCTGTGATTCAAATATGTGATTATGCCTCGTAACTTGGTATCTTATGCTAGCCTGGAAATCCAGACCTAAATCTGAAAGATTAATGGTCTGGCATCGACTAATGAAAATCGGCCAGCTCGAGGGGCGGCACCAAACATGCATTTGAAAATCTCGCTGCATGCAATTGGATAACACAACGACCAATCACAACAAGCCCCATACGCTTAGCTACCAGAGAGCTAACTGGTAGATTAGACTCTTGCCGTATCCGGTCGGCAAAACAGCAAAAACGCCCTTCTTGCAAAGGAACGATTCGAGCGCCGTCTTCTGTTCCTCTTTTAGATAAAAAGCCAAGTCTAACTCGTTCATTGTAGCGGCCAAAGACGTTTCAAACAACTGGTGTTCATCCATAGCCATCTTGCAATGTTTACTAATGACTTCGACGTCACAGCGCTGTCGTCTTCTGTTTAGCTCGCCTCTGGCCCGCCTATATCAGATAACCCGATGTGATTGGTGCAGCTCGGATACAAGGGCATATTTAATGAGCATCATTACTCGACGCCAGAGTAAATTCAGCTTGTGCTCTCACGAGAACTCTAGATTTCCAGGATAATCGTATGCTCCCTTGCTTATAATGCTGTCTATTTTGGCAGAATACTAGGCTTTTGACAAAAAGTTAATGTTTATCTGTTGGTCAAGAAAACACTAAAGCACTTCATTTCCACTTAGAAAAAATAAACATTTGCTCACATTGCGTCTTCATCTGCAGGTCCAGGGCTGGTGAACAGATTCCGTCCGGACTTCAAGAGGAAGTTTGAGGGTCTGTTTGATGACGACACCATGACACAATACATTTACCACTGTAACGCCCAGAGCCCGAGGTACAGTCGTATTAAACAATACCTATTATGCTTTTTCACATTTTCAGCTTTCTTTAGTGAGTAATGTTGCTGTTTGAGTATGAAAATGGTCTGCAAAGTTACAAAGCACAGAGTCCCTCCAGCGGGAGTTATTCTCTGTATCAGTGTCACTGTTTCTGAACTCCCTGAAACACCTCCATTGTAGTCTTGAGTTTTCTTCCGGGAATGAACACGTCACTATATTCCTCATTTAAATAATTCCTGTACAAGGCATACGTAAAATAAAGAGGCGGGGCCTGGTTGAGTTAGTTAGTTAGTAGTGTGTTTAAACTCATGGTTCTGGTAAGGGGCGGGGCATTTCCCAAACACGCTCAAAGCGCTTGACCAATCACAACACACTGCTACAGCCGACCAATCAGAGCACATTGCGCTTTTCAGGAGGAGGGGCTTCATAGAGACAGGAACTAAACAGAGCGTTACTGACAGACTGGGAAGAGAGAAGCTGCAACAATGTAAAATATGTGAAAAATAATGTGTTTTTTAAACACTCAAGCTTGAAAAATATTGTGTTAGACCCCAGAAACAAAATCAAGACTTTGTAAAAGGGTATAACATGGCCTCTTTAACATTGACTTTCTAGAGATGCATTTCCTTACAGATGTAGAAGCAATAGTTTATTTTATTCTCTTTTCCTCTCAGTGGTGAGGTGGGTTTCAAAGCCATGTCTGAGTCTCTCGGCTGGGCCAAAAGGCCTATGGTTCAGCGTGTGAACCTGCTGCCACCGTCGACACCCGTCAGCATGCTGTACGGGTCGCTCTCATGGGTGGACAGCTCTACTGGAAACACTGTCATTCAGATCAGAGGCAAAAACCTCACCAGTGTCACGGTGAGCAAGAAACGACAGCGTTTGCACGTTTTAAATTCACGGAAAAAACTAAAATGTATAAATGTTGTTGGCTTTTCTCTGCAGATGATTGAAGATGCTTCCCATCACGTCTACGCCGATCAGCCGGACGAGTTTAACCGAGTGGTTGAGAATATCTGTAATACGGTAGACTGAATATGATCAGACGGGATGGACATTGATTTGTGTTTTGGCATTTCTTTCTTCGAAAGAGTTCTGTCCTGTGTTTGTGGGATGATCAGATTGATAAAAATATTTAAAGGCAAAGCTGTTCTCAGACCTTGTCACTTCATAATCAAATTGTATTGTTTGTGGCCTTTAATGTTGAAAAGCTCAATGACTGTACTGCAGAATTTAATGGAAGCTGGTTGTATTTGTATTTTCTAAACTATATTTTATTCAGATTTCTGTTTTTTAGCATGCACTGAGAAAGTCATGCTACCCGTTAAACCTGTGCCATGAATGCATTGACAATGTTTGGACGGTCATATTGACTAAGAGATGTTTAATAATTATTTCATTCTGCATTATAAACGGTTGTCTGTATTTTATAACGTGCATATCTCAATACAAGGCTGTACCTTTAATACAGTGTGTCTGCATTTGTTTCTCTTTATTTATTTTTAAACGTGTTTCTCATTCCTCTTGTGATTACAATTAAGTAACACTAAGAGGTGCTAGATGCATAGTTTTGCTTCTTCGGGTAGAATAATGCAGACTGATTTCATCAGAGCATTCCCATTAAAACTAGCTCATAGCATACACTGTATAGTTCCTGCTATTGTAAAAATGGCATGTGAATCAGTATGCAGTATGCAACAATAAACAGCTATTGCATGATCTCACTGGATCACAAATATTATTTTGTATTTTAATCCAATTTAAAATATTCTGCTTCAAGGTTCAACGTGTTTTTCTATTTTTCAGATCATTCTCTATAAATCCTAGAGATGGTTGTGCGTGAAAATCCCAGTAGATCAGTGGTTTGTGTAATACTCAGACCAGCCCGTCTGGCACGAACAACCATGCCACGTTCAAAGTCACTTAAATCACCTTTCTTACCCATTCTGATGCTCAGTTTGAACTTCAGCAGATCGTCTTGATCATGGCTGCATCCAAAATTGCAGTACTTAAGTACTTATTTTGAATAAGTAATTATCATGACTGCTAAAAAGTGCGTTCTATATTGTATGAATAGAAAATAGTATGAAATCTACTACACTGGGCATGCTTTCATTATCATGTGACCTACCAGCATCAGTTGCGTCGCTTCACTGCCATTCATAAATCCTCTTCAATGGCCTCATGGGATAGTAAAAAATAAAAAAACTCACTGGAAGTAGTTGGTCATCTGGGTAGTTTTGCCTACTCTTTTATGAGTACTGTGAATTTGGACATGCTTCTTTTGTCACATACAGTGTTTGCAGAGAATATTTATTCAATATATAATAAACAGTTGTAGCAGCAGTATTATGAAGCTGTGAGAAATAATAATTACAAAGGTCAGATGCGTCTGAGAAAGTCTTGTGGCCCACTGACCAGTGATTGTAAAGATTTCCATCAAACAGATGACTGTGAAAGACCAAAGAATATATCAAACCATTATTAAAGAAGTGTGAAATAAATATGTCTTTTGGAGGCATATTGACTCTGGGAAAGGGTTGATTGTCCTTGGAGAATGTTAAATTAAAGATTATTTGAGCATCTTGCCTCTGGGAAAGGGTTGATTATCTACTGGCAGGATTCCAGTATTTAAGAGAAAGACGAGAGGAGTAAGATTTAATTGTGGGAAACAGGTGGGATGAATCTTTAAAAAATAATAAAGTTTCATGGTCATTGCCAAACAGCAGATAAGCAATTATCGGGGTTCCAGAGCTTTAAGGCCTTTAAGCACTTTTGTAAAATGGTATTATGTTACATTTAGCAAGCATGTAACCAATTAGCTCATAGATGGAAAAGACCATTTACAGCCAATACAGGCATTTTACCAAGGAAATATAGTTGTTTTAAAGCTTTTAACAGTCATCGAGGATTAGCCAAAAACCTAGGGACTAGTTTGCATATATATTTAATAATATTTAATATTTAACTAAGAATTCGTTTGACAATGGTGGTCTGTTGCTCAGAATGAGGAGTTCTACCATATGGTATGAATGTCGTGGGCATGTGCGAAAAATCTTGTGATATAGGCCTACAATCCTTTACGCATGTGAAAACCACAAAGGCGACCCCCCCGGTGGCAATGTCTTTCGAATTTATCACAGGCCTCTAGGGCCGCGAGTCAAACAGGCCCAGCGAGTTTCGTTCGGCCTCCATTAACCTTGTTTGATAGCCGCTCGAAATTCATTGGCCGATGGCGCCCGTGTTTTTTTAAATACGTGAATGTTCTCGTAGACAATCACGGCACCTTGGACAAAGACACCGCATGCCAGTTTTCAAGTCAATCAGACTGACTGTTACTTGCTTACTGTAGCTGTAGCCAATTTTGTGTTGTTTTTTTTCAACACCAAGTGGCCAGTCACCGCATTCTATTTAACACGACCACAGACTGAGCCCGTATACAGACTGAGCCCGTAAAGCTGTATACCGTTTTAATAAAAGTGGCCACACCCAATTCGAATGTTTTGGCCTGCATTGCGGACGATAATTTGATAATAGGCTCTATGCACGATCGCTTCCACGTTTTGTCTCGGCCCGCCCAGTTACATCCGGTGCTGCGTCGGAAGCCGTTTTTGCATTCGGTGGAGATGATGGCAAATTACATTCGCTGTTTACAAGAACTTCCAGCGGTTAACGTGAATGATGTTAACAATATTGTGAGGCAGTTAGCTGTCACACCTAAGAGTAAGAAAGAGAAGGGCTTTAAATTATATATTTCAAGCTACTTCGACATCTTTGAGGGTGAGAATTCTCTCATTTCATGCGAAATCTGACTAGTGAATCGGTTTCTAAAATCGTTGTCTCCGTTTCTGAGAAAATGAATTTTATGAAAGTTTTGCCGCTAGTAAAGACGCTGGCTGAGATTCTACCGGAAATACGTCATCAGCGTTCGTGCATAGTGCGTATTATTGACAATCAGACTCTATAGAATCTTTCTCCACTGGTTTGGTTCCGATCGAGCGAAAAACCTTGGACTAGTTCGCAAAAGTAGGTTTTTCGAAAAATCCAAAATACCCCAAAAATTTGCCAGTGACTATCGAATCAGAGATCCATTAAAGAGCAATTTAGGAGCCATTACAGACTTTTGATCGTTGTAGCGCCACCATCAGGCCAAGTGGGGCGAGCCTTGGTGAGGCAGTTAGCTCACCAAGCTGTACCAAGCTAGCTGTAGACGGGGTGGGTACTACCATCCCTCAAAGTTTCAAGTCTCTATGACTTATATGGTTTGGTCTGCCAAATCACTTTTAGGGAAAAATACGGATCCTTGGAAAGATACGTCACTTCCGCGGAAGAATCGTCTCGAGGGTGGTTGGGGCTGCGTTGACATCGAGGCTGTGAAAACGCTGATATTTTGGAGAACGATCGTTGGTATTTGGTGAATTAGCAACAACTGTACAGTGAATGTAATTATCATGGGTAAAAGTACGGATGGAGATAGTGATAGTATGTCATGGCAGGAAGTAAATAATAAGAGGAAAGGAAGGTGCGATAGTTCTGGAAGTTCCAACTATGATGTGGACGTGAGTGACAAGTCCAAAAAAGTGAAGTCTATAATTATAAATGGGAAAAAGGAGAACGAACAAACTGAATGGAAAGTGATGATAACGTTCAAAAAAGAAGGGGGACATTTTCACCCACTAAAACTAACAAAAGCAATTGAGAAAGAAATGGGTAAGATCAAGTTTGCCAAATATTTGAATAATAGAAGGCTGCTGGTCTTTGCTACAGATCAACTGCAAAGAGATAGATTTCTCAGGGCAGAAACACTTAATGGGGAAAGGATCAGTGCTCATATCCCTGGAAATGCAGCAAAGCTTAGAGGTGTTATCTATGATGTCCCTTTGGCAATGACAATGGAGGAGATAATTCAGGAAGTGAAAGGAGGGAAAGTGGTGAAAGCCACAAGACTACAAACACAAAGAAAAGGGGTGAAAACTGATAGTCTATCAGTAGTTCTAGAGTTTGGAAAAGATATGCCAAAGAGAGTAAGATTGGGATATTTGAGTTATGATGTAAGAGAGTTTATCCCAGCACCACTTTGATGTTTCAAATGCCAAAGAATGGGACATACTGCTGGTCAGTGTAAAGGTAAACAAAGATGTGCTAGATGTGGAGGTGAACATGAGTATGGAAATTGTGGTCAGGATACAAAAGTAAAATGTTGTAATTGTGGCGGTGAGCATAGCGCTGCTTTTGGAGGATGCCCTGTTCAAAGACAAGCCAGAGAGGTACAGAAATATAAAGTAACTAATCAGGTATCTTATGCTGATGCAGCAAAAAAAGTGAAGGAAAGTGAACTATCCAGACCCAGTGTTGTACAAGTAGTAAATAGAGCAAAAGAATCTGAGAACAGACAAATAATTGAGATCTCATCTCCAACGTCAAGTCAGAGGCAAACAGAAATAAATCCATGGATAAGGGAGATTAATGAAGATACGCTGATTGTGGGTAAAACCAAATTTATTGCTTTCATCTGTAAGACTGTCAATGTGGCAATACAGCAAAAGAAAAAAAGTGATAGAATCAAGACAATAATAGAGGCAGCCATAGAGATACTGGGGATCACTGAAGTTACAGCTGAAATGATTCATGAGATGTTGAACCCTAATAATTATGATGGAGTGTCTCAAGGTGATTAACCTCATTATGGTATTTCATATCCTCCACTGGAACGCCAGAAGTTTAGTTGCAAATGGTCAAGAGTTCAAGAAGGTTATAGCTGATCTGGAAGTTAGACCTGATGTTATGTGTATACAAGAAACTTGGTTAAGACCTCATTTGGACTTTGTCCTACCAGGATACAGCTCGGTTAGATGTGACAGAATTGGAAAACAAGGTGGAGGATGTGTAACATTTATTAAGGATACTTTAGCATATAGAAGGGTAACTGTCCCAAATGAGTATGAATGTATAGTAATAGAAATGTGTAGTCCCAGAGGAAATATCAAAGTAGTCAATTTTTATAATCCGTGTAAGAAATTATCAAAGCAAACATTCCATGAAATTTCAGAAAGTGTTGATAGAAGAGAAATATGGTGTGGAGACTTTAATGCTCACAATACTCTGTGGGGAAGTGATCATACAGACACAAATGGAGAAGTAGTGGAAGAACTAATTGAGGAGAGATTACTTGCTTGTCTTAATGATGGAAGAGGTACCAGGGTTAATGTTACAAGAAATTCAGTTTCTTGTATACTGTAGATCTTACTTTAGTCTCTGTAAATATGAGTAATTTATGTGAATGGAATGTTAAGAATGATAACAATATAGGGAGTGATCACTTTCCAATTTTGTGTTCCATGAACTTTGATATGTATGTTCAGGAGGGTTATGTAATAGAGAGATGGTGTTTTTTTAAAGCTAACTGGGAAAAATTCAGAGAACTTTGTATTGAGTATTCTGAAAAAATATCGATGGAGGGTGATGTAAATAGTTGCGCAGTAGCAGTGACTTCCATGATTATTAATGCTGTAACAACCTGTATCCCTATGAGTACAGTGAATGAGAAAAAGAAAATAGTTCCATGGTGGAACAATGAATGTAAAAATGCTATAAAAGACAGAAATCATGCATTAAGATTTCTAAGAAAGAATTTGAACCAAGATAATCTGATTGACTATCAAAGAAAGAGAGCTATAGCACGGAAAGTAATTAAGTCATCCAAGAAGAATGCATGGAGGCAATTCTGCTCCTCCATTGGTAGAGAAGTTCAATTGGGTGACATTTGGGCAATGATCAAAAAGATGAGTGGGAAAAGAAAATCAGTTAAAATCCCAGTGCTGATAGATGGAGAACACCTGGTAATTACAAATAAGGAGAAAGCTGAGCTACTAGGTAAGAAGTTTGCAACTGTACATAGTGGGAGTCATTTAGATGAAATACATAAACAACGGAAAAAGGATATTTTAAGAACAAATAGTGAGGTAACTAAGAAAAAAGATAGTGATGATTCGGCACTTGACATGGATTTGTCATTACATGAGTTAAAAATGGTCTTAGAGGGAAGTGGATATACGGCTCCAGGGCAAGATCAACTATGCTATGCTATGTTTAGACAATTACCAAAAGAAGGCTTGGAAATTATACTAAAACTGTTTAATAAGATATGGAGAGAAGGTGTAATGCCTGATAGTTGGAAAAGTGCATTGATACTACCTTTTGGTAAGCCAGGTAAAGACACAACTAATGCAGGAAACTACAGACCTATAGCCTTAACATCACACCTGTGTAAATGGATGGAAAAGATAATTGTTTGTAGATTGTCATATTATTTAGAGCAAAGAGGATTGCTAAATAAATACCAAAGTGGATTTCGTAAAGGAAGATCAACGGTAGACGCTTTGGTTAAAGTTAGCAATGAGGCAGAAAAGGCGATTAGTATGAAAGAGATCATGGTTATAGTATATTTTGATATTGAAAAAGCTTATGATTCAATGTGGAGAGAAGGATTATTGATTAAAATGCATGAAATGGGTATTGGCGGAAGGCTATACAACTGGGTGTTAGATTTCCTGTCTAATCGAACTTTCCGTGTAAAGGTTGGGGATGCTGTGTCGGAGTACTTTGATATTGTAAATGGTATTCCTCAAGGGAGTGCTATAAGTCCTATTCTGTTTAATATCATGATAAATTATATTTTTATAAATGTTGGTAGAGATATTGGGTCATCACTTTATGCAGATGATGGGGCTATATGGAAAAGAGGGAAAAACATTAAACATGTGACTAATAGCATACAGAATGCTATATTAAAAGTTGAAGGTCATATGATTGGGGATTTAAGATGTCAGTTGCAAAGTCATGTTATATGTTATTTACCAGAAAGAGAAGGATTAATAACATACAGTTTAAATTGTATGTACAAAATATGGAAAGAGTGAAAGAGTTCAAGTATTTAGGATTGTGGTTTGATGAGAAATGTATATGGAAGAATCATATTAAACAGGTTGAAACAAAATGTAAAAAGGTACTAAATCTCATGAGGTCAGTTTCTGGTTATCAATGGGGAGCTGATAAACAATCACTACTAGATATGTATAGGGCCTTAATACGATTGTGTATTGATTATGGGTGTATGGTATATGGAGCAGCAGCTAAGAGTATTTTAAGAAAATTAGACAGAATACAGTTTAGAGCTCTAAGACTCAGTATAGGTGCAGTGAAAACAACCCCTACTAATGCACTGCTGGTAGAAGCTGATGAATTGCCATTATATTTAAGACGATCTAAGCTGTCTTTAGCATATTGGATCAAGTTACAAGGATCTGGAGAGGAACAACCTGCAACAAATGTTCTGTGTGATTGTTGGGAATATACACAACATCTGAAAGGTAAAGGATTTGGTTGGAATATTAATACAGTAGCAGAAGAATATGGATTAAATAGCATAGAATATGGACCAACTACTGTATGGGGTAATTTTCCTCCGTGGATATTTCCTGTGCCCAATGTGGACCTGAAACTTCTAGAGAAGAAGAAAGAATGGAATGAAAGTAATGTGAATAATATAGGATATTTGGTTCGAGATTATGTGAAGAGGAATTATTATAATTATATGTTAATATTTACTGACGGATCAAAAGATCCAGGGACTCAGCATGTAGGATCAGGAGTATACATACCTGAGTTTGATGTAGGTATTTGTAAAAGAATTAATGATAAATTATCTGTATATACAGCAGAAATGGTTGCTATTATTTTAGGTTTACAGTGGATAGAAGAGGTGAGGCCAGAGAGAGTTGTCATTTGTTCAGACTCCACTGCTGCCCTGTTTAGTTTGAATTCCAAAAAGACCTTAAGAGATGATTTATTGATTGAAATATATACAATAATGCTGAGAATACAAAGAACTGGAGGTGATGTACAATTTGTTTGGGTCCCGGCTCATGTTGGTGTTGAGGGAAATGAAAAAGCAGATGAGATTGCAAAGGCAGCATTAAAATTAAAAGATGATGAAATAATGAAAGTTCCCTTTGGAAAAGGAGAGGCTAAATCATTAATTAGAAAAGCAGTGAGTGATGATGAATGGCAGAAGAAGTGGGACACAGACACTAAAGGGAGACACTATTACAGCATTCAGAAATCTATTAAGGTGAAGGGTTTCAAAGGGAAATGTAGAAGAGATGAAGTGATTTTTTCAAGATTAAGGTTTGGACATACTGGGTTAAAATCAACGCTGTATTTAATGGCAAAATGTGTGTCTGATAAATGTGAGGTATGTAATGTTCCTGAAAATGTTGAGCATGTCATCATGAAGTGTAGTAAATATGATTTTGAGAGGAACATCTTACGTGATAAGATATGTGAATTAGGACGGGGATGGAATTTAGAAGGGATACTGGGGATGAGTGAGGAAACATGGGAGTGTTGCAAAGCTCTCTTTAACTTTCTCAAATCTACAGGATTAGACCATAACATATAGGTTAAAAATGGGGAAAAGGTTTTTTTTATTTTTTTTTTAAATGGGTGCACTGAATTTGTAACCTGAAGTACTAAAACCTTGAATAACACACTCCGGTACAGTAGGTGGCGGTATGCACCTGAAAAAGTTGGTTGCGACCCGCCATTAATATTAGAGAAGAAGAAGAAGAAGGATCCTTGGAAATTCCGGCTGTCATCTCGACTTTGTCCAATAAAGTCTTATTTTAATTTCTTTAACTTTGCCTCTTGAGCTTAATTTACAAGAAATGGAAGACTTTTCTCCACAACGTTTTTCGCCTACTACAGGTTCTTCTCAAAAAATTTGCATATTGTGATAAAGTTAATTATTTTCCATAATGTAATGATAAAAATTAAACTTTCATATATTTTAGATTCATTGCACACCAACTGAAATATTTCAGGTCTTTTATTGTTTTAATACTGATGATTGTGGCATACAGCTCATGAAAACCCCAAATTCCTATCTCAAAAAATTAGCATATCATGAAAAGGTTCTCTAAACGAGCTATTAACCTAATCATCTGAATCAACTAATTAACTCTAAACACCTGCAAAAGATTCCTGAGGCTTTTAAAAACTCCCAGCCTGGTTCATTACTCAAAACCGCAATCATGGGTAAGACTGCTGACCAGAAGGCCATCACTGACACACTCAAGCAAGAGGGTAAGACACAGAAAGAAATTTCTGAACGAATAGGCTGTTCCCAGAGTGCTGTATCAAGGCACCTCAGTGGGAAGTCTGTGGGAAGGAAAAAGTGTGGCAAAAAACGCTGCACAACGAGAAGAGGTGACCGGACCCTGAGGAAGATTGTGGAGAAGGACCGATTCCAGACCTTGGGGGACCTGCGGAAGCAGTGGACTGAGTCTGGAGTAGAAACATCCAGAGCCACCGTGCACAGGCGTGTGCAGGAAATGGGCTACAGGTGCCGCATTCCCCAGGTCAAGCCACTTTTGAACCAGAAACAGCGGCAGAAGCGCCTGACCTGGGCTACAGAGAAGCAGCACTGGACTGTTGCTCAGTGGTCCAAAGTACTTTTTTTTGGATGAAAGCAAATTTTGCATGTCATTCGGAAATCAAGGTGCCAGAGTCTGGAGGAAGACTGGGGAGAAGGAAATGCCAAAATGCCTGAAGTCCAGTGTCAAGTACCCACAGTCAGTGATGGTCTGGGGTGCCATGTCAGCTGCTGGTGTTGGTCCACTGTGTTTTATCAAGGGCAGGGTCAATGCAGCTAGCTATCAGGAGATTTTGGAGCACTTCATGCTTCCATCTGCTGAAAAGCTTTATGGAGATGAAGATTTCATTTTTCAGCACGACCTGGCACCTGCTCACAGTGCCAAAACCACTGGTAAATGGTTTACTGACCATGGTATTACTGTGCTTAATTGGCCTGCCAACTCTCCTGACCTGAACCCCATAGAGAATCTGTGGGATATTGTGAAGAGAAAGTTGAGAGACGCAAGACCCAACACTCTGGATGAGCTTAAGGCCGCTATCCAAGCATCCTGGGCCTCCATAACACCTCAGCAGTGCCACAGGCTGATTGCCTCCATGCCACGCCGCATTGAAGCAGTCATTTCTGCAAAAGGATTACCGACCAAGTATTGAGTGCATAACTGAACATAATAATTTGAAGGTTGACTTTTTTTGTATTAAAAACACTTTTCTTTTATTGCTCGGATGAAATATGCTAATTCTTTGAGATAGGAATTTTGGGTTTTCATGAGCTGTATGCCAAAATCATCAGTATTAAAACAATAAAAGACCTGAAATATTTCAGTTGGAGTGCAATGAATCTAAAATATATGAAAGTTTAATTTTTATCATTACATTATGGAAAATAATGAACTTTATCACAATATGCAAATTTTTTGAGAAGAACCTGTATATTGTAGAGAAGTGTGTGATTTTGATGCAGCCCCCGTCGTCTACATGCCCACATGCATTGAGCTGCCATGTGACTGGCTGATTTGATATTTGCGTTAATGAGCAGTTGAACAGGTGATGCACAGGTGTTTGGTGTTATTGGATTGTTTAATAAAACTCTTCAACGGGTTATCTCAAGAAGACAGATGACATTTGTTAAAATTCAAACACTAAAGGGAGTGTTTTACTTCATCTTTCCAAATCAAACACACATGTTTTGTCTTGTTCAAGCAGGCCAAACATGTTCAAAAACAACTACAGAGAACAAAATATGCGGTTAATAAAATGTCATTTGTTAAAGAAAAATACATTACATAGATAAATAATACAAACGTACATAAAACTTTTATATTCTTCATAAAAATCTAATATATAACGAAGTATAAGTAACTTCACATGTCTTCATAGTTTAAGTGTACATGAATAGTGTTAGTTTACAGTTTTTGCAGTAGCAAATTAAGTGAAGATACGACAGCATTTTGCATAAGACCAATGCAACTCAATATTAACTCAGTTCCTTGAAGGCACATTAAATGAATTCATAATAGCCATTATTGTGAACAATATCCAATATAAGGCAGCAGAAAGGCAAAAAAAAAATTAATATTTTGGCTACAAATATTTTTTTTAGATTAAGATTCATTATGTAAAATTATAATACTCATATATAGTAATACCACAGGCCTTAGTTTTTTCAGTGGTGAACAGGAACATTTGATCAGCTAAACTGAACCAACAAACAGTTAATACATACAGTGAAGCAAAGCAAAACCATTTTTAAAATAAATAATGTGTAAAATGAAATAAACAATATAAAATCAGGCACATACAGTAGGTATTTCATAAAATAGTGTGTTGAAAAAGAGGGTTATTTCTTTAAGATGTCTTACCTTAAATAAATAATCGTGTGGCTCAGTGTAAACCACTTAAGAATGGTTAATGTAGTTCATTAACAGGCAGTTATGACCAGTGTTGGGGGTAACTCATTACAAGTAACTTGACTTATGTAATCAGATTACTTTTTCAAGTAACCAGTAAAGTAACGCATTACTTTTTCAATGAAAAAAGTTACTTTTTCAAACAAGTAACGCAAGTTACTTTTTCACATTTATTGACCGACAGCTCTCCTGTCCACATGTTGAGAGAAATAAAGTGAGGAGGTGTTGTGTGTGTGTGCGCTGTGTAAACATGATGGTTATTATAGTTCTAGACTAAATGTGAACATGCATTTGCTCATCTCACTTGCACGAAAACATTCAGTATTACTCAAAATGTATAAAAACAGTACAATGCAATCTCAGAATTTTATGCAAAACTTTTATAATTAACTATATTGAATTACACAAATATACTTTATGTATTTAATCTCACTTTATTAACCAATGTCTTTGCTGCTGACCTTCAATATCTAATTCAACCATACTAATAAGCAAAAATGACTTTAGATTAGATTTAGAAATAAGAGTGTTGAACTTCCTTCTCCTGTATCCTGTTGTTCTTTAATCCAGAATGGCTGAAAGGTTTGTTTGAGTGGCGTCCTCTACTGTACAGGCGTAAACATGCATTTCCTTCAGCCTGAGGCTTAATCATGTCACTTTTGGTGTGAAAGGGCCTTAACATTTGCCTTTTTTTGTTGTCATTAAAAAACAAACAAGCAAGCGCAGCCCAGGTGAGAAAAAGTAATGCAAAAGTAATGTAACGCATTACTTTTCATAAAAAGTAACTAAGTAATGCAATTAGTAACTTTTTTTGGGAGTAACGCAATATTGTAAAGCATTACTTTTACAAACGTTAAAAGTAACTTTCCCCAACACTGGTTTTGACACATACAGGATCTGATGATACTGAAATAACCCCGTTAAGGAATAAAGTCCGTAACAGCAGACTGAATTCACTGGCTTTCTTGAACGTTGATGTCGGCTACGCCGTGCACCTGCGAGAGCTGTTTGCAGTCCAGAGACGCCACAAGCTTCCTCTGGCCGGCGATCGTCGGGATAAAGTGCTCCGTCACAGTAACATTGGCATGCTTGCCTACATCACTGAGAAAACATGGAAGAGAGAGTTAAATGCAACGCATTCATTGGTGGGAGAAAAGCGAGGACTTCTATATGTGTGACTATTCAAACACTAAGGCCGTGTGTCCACCAAAGCGTTTTTTCACGTGGCTGGCGTGTTTTTTCAATTGTTTTCAATGGGAGCGCCGCGTTTTTAAAACGCCATGAGCGTCACGAGTCGCTGAGCATCTTTTTCATGCTGAATCGCTGAGTGTTCAGCGTTTTTTACAGGTCGCCGAGAGTTGAAGAATGTTCAACTTTGGGTAAAACGCAGCGCTCATCACTGTCACTTTTTACCCAATCACAATCACAGTGGAGGAGGGGCGGGACTAATACCGCACCGACCAACCGCCACATTCTGCTTGTACAACGTCAACAGACGACAACAACAAGCATAATAACGGAACAAAATCATTTAAAACAAGAGCCAGAGAAAATACATTACATTGTATTGACATTTTAATATAGAATCAACACAAACAAAATATGTGTGAAATGAGATACTAGTAACACTTTCGCGGATATTCTGTATCATAACAAGCAAAGCGTCTCAAACACTCTCAAGTGCCCACAGCTAGGCGTTTTCAGCAGAGCGCCTAGCATTTACGGCTGGCTAAAAACGCTTTGGTGGACACACGGCCTAAGACAATAAACTGAATCAGTCAAAAAGAAATAGGCCTAGTTTCACAGACAGGGCTTAGATTAAGCCAGGTTTAGGCCTTAGATCAATTATGCTCTATGGGATTTACTTTTTGTTGGGTTGCTGTAAGAAAAGATCCCATTAGAATCGTTCAGAATTGTTTCCAAATGGTAAAATTCCGATGGAATCCTGCGCATGTTCCATTCTAACTAGTGAGGAGGAGTAATCTTGAATAATTTTGAGGCTCTTACCCCACTTTGATGGGATGGAGGTCTCTCAGCCCCAGTCCTTCCACTCGGACCACCACATTGCGCAGAGTACAGGGCAGAGGATTTGTGAACGTGATCTTCGCGGACGTCTCCTTGCCCACATACGCCTCTCCTATAGGCTACAACGAGAAGCAAAGCATATTTACAAACCCTCTCATTTGTTTTAGTATGAGACAAATTTTTTAATATGCAATAAAATATTCTGCACAAAAATTTTGAGGGTGAACACATCTGTACGGTGTTAAAATGCAGCTGAAGGTTCTGGGTGTTTCTCACCTCAATGTGGATATCAGGTGTTCGGAGCCTAAAGCTGGTCTGATTGGCCAAAACCTGCTGGGTCTCACTGACCCGTCCAGACAGGGTCAGCATGAGCGCGGCCTGGTCCACCAGCTGATTCTGATACTGCGTGTAAGGCAGGATCCAATCAATGATCTTTTCTGAAGGACAAAAATAAGAGGAATCAGCAATGATCATGAGCTTTACACATGAGAGTATATACTGTATACCGCCTAATGTTTAAACACTCTCTTGATTAAATAAATGATAATGAATGTAATATTCAAAAATATATATAATAACATTATTTTTTCTTTGTTTATTTATCATTTATATGAAATAAAAATGTGTTTTTATTTATTAATAGTTTATTAATTATTTAATTTATTTAATTTGAAGTGCTTTTCTAAAGGATGTAAAATAGACAGAAGAGTGAATTTCAGCAATGGTTATGAGCTTTACTCATGAGATTTCACGGTATATACTGTATAGTGCCTATTTTTTAAACACCTGTGGATTAAATTAAATAAATAACATAATTGTTAAAATGTTAAGAAATAAAACATTTATTTTTCTTTGTTTATTTATCATTTATAATGAAACATTTAATTTGATATAAATGTGAACAGAACAAAAAAAATGATCAATATTTTATTAATTACTTAATTCGTTAAATTTAAAGGACAAGTTCGGTATTTTACACTTAAAGCCCTGTTTACAGATCGTATCTGATGAAATAGAACGGTTAAGATTAAAATTTGGACACATGCTCCTGTCCCGTGAATTTTAGGTTTATTTCGCTTTTGTGGACCTATTTTGCCAAACGCGTCACACCCGTGATTCTTCCGTTGAGAGCTTGAATAATAGACACTCCAGCCCAGTTGGTGGCGATAATGCACCTTTGCCAATTGCAAGCAAACCACGGGCATTTCATTGAATACACAGAAGAAGCAGAAGAAGAAGCGGCGGAGTAATACTGTAAAGGTGCTGCGGTCTCACAGCACGTTCTATTAAGTCAATGGAGTTGGACAAAAACTACGATAAAACCTGTTGGAATGCATCTTTTTCAGCGATTTTTGAGTGAACATATCAGTGAACACCCCTGACCACTCGGTGAGTTTCACGTCTTTGTAAACGAAAGTTTAATGTGTTTTTAGGACGGGATCTTCCAGTGCATATAGACAACCATTGTGGGGGTGGTGGGGGGAAGCGAAATAAACCTAAAATTCTCGGGACAGCAGCATGTGTCCAAATTTTAATCTTAACCGTTCTATTTCATCAGATACGATCTGTAAACAGGGCTTTAAGTGTAAAATACCGAACTTGTCCTTTAAAATAGTTGAAAGAAATCATTTCTAGTAAATGTACAGTAGCAAATATGTATACATGTATTCATCATTTACTCATCCTCAAGTTTTTCTAAACCTGTATGAATTTCTTTCTTCTGCTGAAGACAAAAGAAGATATTTAGACGAATATCATTAACCAAACAGTTGATGAACCCCACTGACTTCCATAGTATGGAGATAAAAAATACTATGGAAGTCAATGGTTTGGTTTGGTCAATCTATCTTCTTTTGTGCTCAGCAGAAGAAAGAAATTCACACAGGTTTGGAACAACTTGAGGGCGAGTAAATTACCTTACCTTTACGTTAAAGAACAAAAATGGCTAAAACTAAACAATTAATAAATGAATGTTATTAATGTTCATTTTACCATATAATGAATAAAGAACATGTTAAATGTGGTGTATGTGGTTTTATGTTAAATCTGGAAGGTATTTTATACATTCAGAAAATGTGTGTATTGTACATACTGTATAGCTAGTATGCCACGGGAGAGGGTTTATGAATGGTAGTGAAGCAACGCAACTGACGTTGGTAGGTTGTAATGACAACATGGCGAATGTAGTACTTCAGGATTACATTCATAATACACACTCATATATATATATATATAGAGAGAGAGAGAGAGAGAGAGAGAGAGAGCGAGAGAGAGAGAGAACGTATTTTTTTAGCAGTCGCAAAGTAATCACTTCGTTAAAACTAACTGACCTTCATTCGGCATGAGCTCCACGTTGAGTTTTTCCTTCTTCATTGTGTCCTTCAGCACGCCGGTGTAGTACATGACCGCCACCTGGCTGTGAAGGGTGGTCCTGCGAGGATGAGAGCTCGTGTTCTTCACCACGATCTTCAGCTGAGCGTCTCCTCCCATGCGTGGACCTTCTCCCTCCATCCTCACCTCCACCAGCACGTCCTCAGCAATGGGGCTGGAGTAGACATCGGGTTTACTGCCGTAGCGGCAGGCCGTCTCCACAGCGATGCGCTCCTCCTCCGAGTCTGATGGGGGAAAGAAAATGACAAATGAGGACTTTAAGCAGGGATCACAACACTTCCCATACTAAATGATATAAGCTGCTATATATATATATCCATCTCACAGCTCTTACTTTAAGTCCACTCCTACTTTTAAGTCTGTTTAATTGTCTCATTTGTTTATTTTGTCTCTAGCTGAGACAATGATGCCATTGTTTCCTGTGGGTGGGTATCCGTTAAATTTAAATTTAAACCCGTTTGGAGATAATGACAGGTATTTTGGTGAGAAGGCAGTGGAATGTTAAGCCAATTAAACTGCGCATTGTGTGTTCTTGGCTGCATCTGTCCTGGCTTTTGCCAGTAATTCATGCTCTGTATTGTAGGTTGCTCTGGTAAGACAGCATTGGCTAAGAATATGAAGTTGGCACCCCATAAAACGAAATAATCCCCTAAACTATGCCATTCGTTTGTGCTACATTTGTGCCATGTGGTGGTTTTGGAGATATTGAACATATATTTTTTTGGGTTGTGTGACGTCTCTCTCCATCCCATGTCGTTCAAATCGCTCCATACCTTAGCCATGTGTTTGTGTTCGGTTTGTGCCATTAAAATGAATAAACTGTATCTATTTCCCCTCCTTAGAAATAACCAATATAATTCTGAATCTGTGACGTCACTCTCCACCCCATGCCACCGAAATCGCTCAAAACCTGAGCCATTCGTTTGTGCTCAATTTGTGCCGGTTTATGCCATTAAATTGGTTTTAACTAGAACCGTGTCTTAAATATATCGGGAAAAATGTTCAGGAACAAATACGTCACTCCACCCAATGTTGTCTAAATCGTTCCAAACCAGTGTCGTTCGTTTGTGCTCAATTTGTGCCGGTTTGTGCCATTAAAAAGAACAATACAATAAATGTATTAAATATATGTATATATAAATATATGTATATATACATATTTATTAATATGAACACATTTTCTACTGCATGTATGTACCTACAATTATAAAATCTATATTTATAATTTACGCTAAATAAAAAAAAAAAAAATTTGATTTAATAAATAATACATTCTGAATGATTCTGAATATATTTATAGTAATACATTTATAGTATCAAATGTGTATGTATAAATGTATTTACTGTAGTAATACAAATGTGGGTGATTTATTTTAATAAAAATTATGTAACAATTTAAAAAAATAAATAAATGGTACTAAAATAGGCTTAATTTCTTTATGCAAAATACATTTTCCTCTGTTTTCTTTTGATTTTAAAATGTAATATTAAATAATATGACTTCTTCTTCGATCGACATTTGGATCTAATACAATTTTCTCTGGGAAACTGAACAAGTTCCAATAAAAATGCAATAATTATATCTCATCATTTTAAAGCTGCAGTCCATAGTTTTTCCTCTTTGTCGCCATCTCTGTTCAAAATCTGCAATTGCAGTTATTCGCGGAATTATCAACTTAACGAGCGTTGTGCCTCAGCACGGATCCGCCATCAAATTGATAAGTTTATATCAAGTGCTGTGAGAAAAGACTATAAATCTCCTCCTCCAACATCCTCACACTCATAGCCTACTAGCCGAGACTCTTCTTTATGTGTACAGATGTGACGTAATGACGCAAAGACATGCTCGAATTTCCAGCGGAAATCCACCAGTACTACTGGAAATAAAAACATTATTACAAGCTTACCGCTTTGAATCGAGCTAAGGGAAGCAGAGAGTTTTGAGCATTAGCTGGTTATGTACCTGCTCAAAAATTTATTTTGAATAATTTTTAACCCAAAAAAGTTACGGACTGCAGCTTTAATACCACATTATTTCCTCATAATGTACATACTGCTTAAGGCCTCTATTTTACAGCCTGTTGTTGTCTTTTCATGTGGGTACATGCAGGGCGAGACACTGAGATTGATTTGTCTGAAAGTGTGCATGTCTGTGTTTCTCACCTTCAGGATATTTGTAAATGTTTGTGATGTCAACACGCTCATCAGAGCCAACAGCCTTCGTGCTGATGCAGTGTCCGACGGCTTTCTTCTCACTGTGGATTTGACTAAAGCTCCCATCAAGGTTCCTCTGCCAGTAGATCTTATCACTGTTCACCTGCACCAAAAAAAACAGCACAGGTTTAGAGCTGAGAATCCTTTAAAGAGACATGACTGTCAGGATAAATGCAGGTTTCAAACAGGATTTTATGCAGGGTATAAAGAAAATATTTAACATGGATGCCAACAAGTCAGGGCCAGCCCGTCCTCTAGGACAGCAGTGAAATGAGAGCAGAACTTGATTCAATTTGGGATTTGAAAATGTTATCTTTTAGTTGTAACTAAAATTATTCAAAATAATTTTAATAAATAGTTTGTAATAATACAAACAAACAAACAATAAAAAATAAATACAAATTAATATTAGATGGAAAGTTGCCTTTGCAAATACTGTAACTAAAAAGAAGCAAGTTTTGTATAAGTTTAAAATTGAAAAACTGAAATAAAATATAAGTTAAAGCTAAATAGAAATATACAAAACAATTTAAAAATGACTAAAACTAAAATGACAAAAACGGAAAATATAAAAATAAAAGCTCATTTTAAATATTAATAAATATTAAATTAGTACACAAATAATACTAAAACAACCCTGGTGATGTTAGCCAAAAAAGTAAGCTTTTTAAGAATTAAGCTGGAGCAAGTTGTTATATTTTAATAAATGAAAAACAAGCACGAATAAATCATGCACAATTGCATGAATGTGCAATAACCCTATTTTCCAGATAAGTCGCACCTGACTATAAGTGTCAAAATTGCATTGTTGAAAAAAACTACATTGATGCGACTAATATTATATGTGTGTAAGTCACTTTTTTATGATTACATTCAGAAATAATGTAAATTGCCGGTAATAATATTCCAGTAATACTATTCCTTATATTCCAGAAAATCTGGTAAAAGAAAATAAGAACCAAATTTCAAGTAATTGTCTTTGAATGTGCACTTTTATTTGTTTGCAGTCAATTTGCCTAAACTAATGAGCACTTTTGTAGACAGAAAGGACGTGGATGGTTGTTCTATGGATATAATGATAATATCAACATTGACGAGTCTGGACTCACCTCAGCGAACACAAAAGGTGTGTCATATTTCAAGTAGACCTGTCCAGAGCGTACAGCGGCCAGTGACGCCGGCCCGCAGCGGAACGTCCCATGACTGGTTTCCTGCGGCGTGGAATCCACGACCTGCCAGCCACCCATTCCAGGAGGCAGATCCGGACGGGCCATCCAGCAATCATTCCAAACATGGAAGTTCCTGTAGGAACAGAAGAAAACAGAGGGAATCAGGGATACAGAAAGAGAAATAAGAGAATGTGTAGTATTTATGTGTAGTTATATATATATATATATATATATATATATATATATATATATACACTACCGGTCAAAAGTTTTAGATCGGTAAGATTTTTTATGTTTTTAAAAGAAGTATCTTCTGCTCACCAAGGCTGCATTTATTTGATTAAAAATACAAACAAAAACAGTCATATTGTGAAATATTATTACAATTTAAAACAGCTGTTTTCTATGTGAATATACAGTAAAGTGTAATTTATTCCTGTGATCAAAGCTGAATTTTCAGCATCATTACTCCAGTCTTCAGTGTCACATGATCCTTCAGAAATCATTCTAATATGATGATTTGATGCTCAAGAAACATTTATGATTATTATCAATGTTGAAAAAAGTTATTTACATTTTTATTTCATGATGCTATGATGAATAGAAAGTTCAAAAAAACAGCATTTATCTGAAATGGAAAGCTTTTGTAACATTAAACACGACCGTTCAAAAGTTTGAGGTCAGTAAGAATTTTAATTTTATTTTTGGAGTAAAGAAATAAAATAAATCAATACTTTTATTCATCAAGGATGAGTGTTAAACTGATCAAAAGTTACAGTAAAGACATTTATAATGTTAGAAAATATTCTATTTTAAATAAATGCTGTTCTTTTGAACTTTCTATTCATCAAAGAGTTTTGAAACAAAATTGTACACAACTGTTTTCAACATTGAAAATAATAATGAATGTTTTTTGAGCATAAAATCTGCATATTAGAATGATTTCTGAAGGATCATGTGACACTGAAAACTGGAGTACTGATGTTGAAAATTCAGCTTTCATCTGAGGAATAAATTACATTTTAAAATATATTAAAATAGAAAACAGTAATTTTAAATTCTCATAATATTTCACAATATTACTGTTTTTTTATTATTGTTTTTTATCAAATAAATGCAGCCTTGGTGAGCAGAAGAGACTTCTTTTAAAAACATAAAAAATCTTACCGATCTAAAACTTTTGACCAGTAGTGTATATATATACTATATATATATGTCAGTATAAAATGATAAAATCCAATATTACTGTTGTATCGTTGTAACACTGACCGACCGATACAACAGCAGTATTGGATTTTATCATTTTATACTGACCCACACCTAATATTAATTCTTCCATGAAAAAACACAAATGCTCACCATACAGAGTCAGAGTTGAGCTCATGGATCGGTTCCATATTCTCATCGAAATACACGTCTGTTGTCAAGGAGACATCCGTATCATGGGCAGACTGGAAATTCGTTACGGAACGCGCAGGAATACCTAGACATCTCAATACTGGGACAGATATATATAGAGAGAGAGTTATTCGTCTGTTTGTAAAGATTCAATACAGTAATATACATAAATGTTTGGGGTCAGTACAATACTATTATACTATGATACTATTATTCAGCATTAAACTGATCAAAAGTGACAGTAAAAGATATTTATGTTACACAAATTTCTGTTTCAAATAAACATTTTTCTTTTAAACTTTCTATTCATCGAAGAATCCTGAAACAAATGCATCATGGTTTCTACAAAAATATTAAGCAGCATAACTGTTTTCAACATTGATAATAATCATAAATATTTCTTGAGCAGCAAATCAGCATATTAGAATGATTTCTGAAGGATCATGTGACACTGAAGACTGGAGTAATGATGCTGAAAATTCAGCTTTGCTCACAGGAATAAATTACATTTTATTTTAAGTTTTAATAATATTTCACAATATTTTACTGCTATCTTTGATGATCAAATAATGCAGCCTTAGTAAGCATAAGACACTTCTTTAAAAATAAAAATAAACTTTTGAATGGTAGAGTGAATCATTTCAAACTAGGAAGAGTAAAGAATGAGAGAAACCTGAGGCAAAATAATTCACTGAAGACGAGTAGTAATGAGTGCAAGAGTCAAACACTTGAATGTCAGTGTGTGGAATGGAGAGTGTGCAAACTGAAGTTCACTACTGTTAAACGGGGTCAGCTATGAATGTCACAGCACTCGGACTGCTGTAGAGATAGTGTGTGGCTGGAGACTCCGGATTCCGATGGTTATTTAAACTTGTAAACAATAGCATATTTTTCCTGAAATCCACTGATATTACAGTTTGACCCTGTACTTTAGATGTGTAAAACATCATAAGATAATTGCAGGAAACAGAATGCAAATTTCAATAAATTAGCCTGTTTTAGGAAATTTTCAGGACTTATTTTTGTCTTTCAGTTGTTTGTGAATTGTGAAGTTACTAGTTGGCCAGTGACTTTTCTTTTTTTTTTGGAATTGCAACAAATTTATTTATTTATTTATTTTTTATCATTCATAGAATGTCCTCACTACCTGACAGATATCACTGAAATATGTGTCTTGACAAATCAGTTTTTATGAAAACAATTTTATTTTATTTTTTTGTATGTGGAATGAAATGCATTGATAATTTGTACACAATAACACCAAAAACATGCAATTAGAAAAGACTATAATGTACATTTTTGTTTTGTGTTGACTAAGAATAACACATTTAATTTTACTTATACATTTTTTTTTTTTTTTCACATTACTGTAAGTAATTTTCACTGAATATTTATGGAACATTTGTTTAATTACAGTAAATCTGATTTACTATAATGTGACTAGAATCTATAAACAGAAAAAAGATAAAGAGTAAAAGAGTAAAAGGCACGGCCTGCAAAAACGTTGAAAAACGTTTTATTTAAAAGTTGAACTTCTTTAAGCTTGAGCGCTTAAGGATGACACAAGTCGCGAACGCATGTCCATCTAACGCATGTTGTTTACATAGAAAAACCATGACAAATTATCATAGTGCAATGGAAAACTGCGTTCTGTGTGAACGGACCCTTACAAAGCTAATCACAAACATTGATATCGGATTGGCCGATGTGTCTTTGGGAAACTGGAATCCTGTTATCTCCACACACACACACACACACACACACACACACCTGTGGTCGTGACTCCAGAAAACACCCAGCACTGCCCGTATTTGACGGGCTTTCCTCCTTCGCTGTGGTATTGCCTGAGGATTTCTACACTGCCGCTCCAGGCCGTGGGACACGTTCCACCCGCGTAATTCCCAGACCAGTTTCCCTCCAGAACACCAAGGTCATCCGGAGAATTGATCTAGAAAAGGTTAATTCAAGGGTCTCTGAGGTCAAGCGGGTAGAGGGTCTTTGTAAAGAAAGAGTGGTTTTCATGGAGAGATCATAAGCTGTGATTCATAAGGCACAAGTTTCTACTATAGAGGCTCGGGATAAAGCTATTGGTGCACTTTTAAAACCACTTGTTATTGCACAGATTTAGCATATCACTTCAGGCCCCGATATACTTTAAGCGAATTTGAAGTACGAACTGATGTGACGTCATTTCGAACAAAATCAGGCCAAAACGAAGTTCGTTTCGGTAGTTCGGAACCGTTTGCTGAAGCAAAGTTACCGGAAAACACCTTCGAACTACCATTGGTCCATGGCAATTAAATAATAGGTGGGTGTGGCTCTGAGGCTCCGCCTTCTTTGACGCAGAACCTACTCTGGTTCATTTCTTCTGTTCAGTCCGTTGAGGTCAGATGTGAGTTAAAACATGAACTTGAAGTTGTAATTCTTAAGGGTTTTTCATTCTTAATACTGTAAAGCTGCTTGCTTTAAAGAAACTATATAAATAAACGTGACGTGACTTGACGGGAGAGATGAATTGCAGAGCTGTGATCAATCGCAATGATCAGATGCTTTCTTAACTGCTGTTTTCTCTTATTTCTGTTACGCTTATTTTGTTCTTGAGAGGAAAGCGCGCAGCACATCTTTATATATTAATTTAAATGCCGCTCTCAGCAGTGTGTGCAACATTGGGATGTTTGCTAACAGTATATCGCTGGTCACGTGTTTCCGACTTCTTTTTGCCCCTAACCGAACAACGAAAAAGAACTCGTCGTGAGTATATTGGGGCCTTTAAGACTGGATGGCCAGGGACCAAAAAGCCTGGCGAAGTTGTTGTGGCCTGCGTCGAAAGACCGAAATACAGGCCGATTGAAGAAATGCCTAAATATGCATGTATGTTATTTTGCACATAACAAAAGTTGATAACAAAAAAGAATAATACGGCACTTTTTACTAGATGTGTTCCATTAATATAGTCAGGCGAGGTGTGACTCACCATGGCAGAAATGACCCGGACCACACTGACAGGATTTCCTCTACTTGAGGGAGGAACCTCGCTATTATCCAGCACAAACAGACAGGCCTCCAGAACTCCTTCATCAAACTGTGAGAGAGACAATCCGGAGAGAAAACTTTCATTTGGTGTAAAATCTCAATGGTGCTGTCAACTAAGTCTAAACATGGTTCAAAATTAACACTCCCTAAAATTAGCTTTGTTGTGTAAACAAATTCGGGTTGCAAAGTCGACACACATTTTCCGCTAATTTCACAGTTCAATGCAATCTATAATTGTGGTATAATTGATGTCAGATTTCCCATAAATGTCACATAAAACAAAACAAACTGTGGTTTGGTGTTTATGTGTTGTTAAGATGGTCTTTTCCTGTTTAAGTGGGCGATTTTTGCGAGAATATGTTGAAAATGCTTATTTTTTTGTGATACAACAATAACAATAAAAAAACGAACTAGTATCAGTGTTGTTATTAGTGATGCTCCGCATTACCGATCACCAAAATCATGATCTGCCGATTGCCGATCACTGCCGATCACAGAATGGAAATATGCTAGAGTCAAGAAAATCTTGAAGAACCACCAATATTTATTTAATTGTAGTTAGAAAACAAGATAACATAAGGCTACTGTAGGCCACCTTTTCCAAATAAGGCACAGTATAATTTTTCAAAACAAAGAGGGGTCAGGCAGACTACAATGGATGTAGTTGAGGAACTAACTACATCAGATCCAAAAAATAAAATAATGACAATGACATTTGAGGTTATTAAAACAGTAAGTCCCGCCCCTCGACTGCCAAAAATAAAAGTGTTCGAGCGAAAAAATCAGCAGGCGAGGGGAGATCAAGCGCGAGAGTGTGGGGAATGATCATGCGCGCGCGCGAGGGCAGAGATGTCATGCGCCCGCGCAGGGTTTGAATGAGCTCGCGAGTTCCCGTTTGAAAAGTTGAAATAAAAGGAAATACAAGTCTTAGATGAAAACCTAAACTTAAAAAACTTAGATGGAATTTGGAATTGTTGCCTTGAAGTTGAAGATGAACTAAAACTGAACTAAAAATAAATTAAAGATAACTAGAAATATTTTTTAAAACTAAAAAAAATTGACAAAAGCACTAAAATTTAAAAAATAACAGCTAATTCAAGCAAAATCCTAATAAATAATACCATAATGGTGTGTTAATAATACTAAAATAACAATGACTGTTATAAATGCTATGGAAATGGAAAATTACTAAAACATTTCACCCTGACAAATATATATATATATATATATATATATATATATATATATATATATATATATATATATATATATATATATTACGAAAATAATGCAAAACACAGTTTAACGGCAGGTCATTTCTTTATGACCAGTAAATTTTAAGTTCACCTGCAAAATTTTTTATTTGAGACTCGTGTGTCAATTATGATTTGCTTCGTGCTTTCTTGATTGTATAAGATAAGTTTTCACAAGAATTTTCATTAACATGTTTGTTTCCCCAGAGAAAGTGCTCTGTTCTGATCTCCACACCTGGCCGAAGTTCCACGTCCGAGCTCCGATCTGCTTCTCAGTGCCGTAGTAGATTCTTCCAGTATCACTTAAGACGTACTCCTTCAGTTCTTTCTCACTCTCCATGTACACCGTGTCCTCTGAGAAGAAAGACAGAGAGAGCCATAAGGGAGGATGAAAACACAGTTACAGGATTTGATACGGCGGTTTGGTTCATTTTAAAGGAAAGAAGTGACATCATCAATGTCTGGAGTCTGTTCTGCTTCCATTGGAATGTTCCCTGTTTCTCCACCAGAGCGTGAACACAAGAGTGGTGCAATCAGACGGGAAAAGGGAGAGAATGGAGGCACTATAAAGTAACGGAAATGATAGTAGAGAACTTAGTAGAGGAAAGACGAAATGAATGGAAAAGAATGACATGCTGGAGAAAAGACCAGTGTAATGGAAAGAGGCCTGGAAGAGTGAAGACAAAAGAAGATCAGAAGGACAGAAAAACACAGCAGGATCTTTTTTTTTTTTTTTTAAGATGTAAATCATATTAGTTTTCCTTTTACACAATATCACAATTACCTGACTCAAACTTCTAAAACAGTGGTCTAAAACTAAAAATATTAAAAATGTTTTTCATTCATTAAAAAAAGGTCAAATAAAATAAAAGATAAAAAATAGATAAAAAACCTAAACTTGAAAGCCTTGACAACTAAATAAAATAAGTTTAAAGTACTAAAATTACTAAAACTGAAATAAATGAATTAAATTAAATTAAAATGAAAAATTCAACCTAAATGGAAATGGAAACCTTACAATTACTTAAAATAAAATTGTTGTGATTCGCTGTTCTGTCCTTGTCTTCGGGCATTTATGTGGTTTATGTGAGTGTTCCCGGATACGGAAGAAAGCACGTAGAAAACGCTTGTTTTAATCAAAGCCATTCGCTGAATAAAACATTTCAATCATCAGTTTTTTACTTTATCGAAAAAGATGAACTAATAGCCTATAAGAACGGCAAATGATAGTAGATTAATTCATAATTCCGTTTACATGAAACAACGCAAGTTATCATTTATCAACTATAACTGTGGTAACTCCAAGTACTTAAACTGTATTTGTCACAACCAAGACTTATAAAGCATATTTAATACGCAAAAATGTTTCACATTGTTGGCAAATGTTTCAACTATGTAACAGGATATTTTCCACATTCTGAGTTTTCAAAACAATTCCACACGTGTAATGGCTGGGACATTGAAAATTATTTTAATATGCAAAAACTGTTAAGCAATCATAGCAGTGCGTGTTTACTTCCAAGTCTCGAATGCCCATTAAAACAAAGAGAGGGTCAAAAACAGGATAGAAAATAGTCTTTTACTTCTAAATTTTGATGTACAAATCTTGGACCTGAGAGAAAATGATGCAGTTCATGATTCCTTTGATTGGTCACTTATTCCATTTTTTCCAAGCTTTTATTTAATGTTTTGTAAAAGCTGGGCTAATAAAAGAATACTCCCTAAATTGTAGCATTGTGCCCTTGTGTAGCTAATCAGGTTATAATGAATAAAGAATCTGAGCTTGACTGAACATTTATCTGAAACTCAGCTACACCCTGTTATTGAAGTACTTCCTTAAATTACAACATTACATTCAGAGTTACAGAGTTCAGCATGTTTTGAAGTTCAAGAATGAGCCAAATGTAGTGTTATAAAACAAACCGTGCTGAAAGAACCCAGTAAAGAATGACAGGAAGGGCCTGGAGTGAAAGAGCGGCCAAGGAGGGAGAGAAAGAGAGAGGGAGTGGGGAAGATTTATTTGACATGTGAACTGCCAGATGAGGTGGGGCTGTAGAAGAAACGTCAGAAAAAAATGCTAGACAGATGAAAAAAATAGAAGGAGAGAGAAAAGATTACAGTGCCAGCAGTGAAAGGTGATTTGGCATTCCTCTCTCTTTCCTTAACAATCATCTCTGGCATTCAAGCGCAGGAAAGAGTGCAAAGCCCGAACCACCCTACAAAACAAACTTTAAAGAGGACCTATTATCTTTTTGGGCTCTACTAGAGTAATTTTTAATGCTTGAATGTTCAAAAAGAACATAATTTTTCACATATTTAACATTGTTGCAGCTCCTCTCTTCCCAGTCTGTCAGTAACGCTCTGTTTAGTTCCTGTCTCTATGAAGCTCCTCCTTCTGAAAAGCGCAATGTGCTCTGATTGGTCGGCTGGAGCAGTGTGTTGTGATTGGTCAAGCGTTTTGAGCGTGTTTGGGAAATGCCCCGCCCCTATAACCGCAAGTTTCAACACACTACTAACTGAATAAACCAGGCCACGCCCCTTTATTTCGATATAAATATTGGGATATTATGTTTCCTTAATCGATTTGTATTTTCTTCACCAAGTAATCACTGATTAAAATTGTCATTCTTTATCACAAACATCATTGTCCAACTTGTATTGTCTGCTGATTCAGCTTGCATTACCTTTATTAGTGACTGTAAACAAAACTGTAATTCTATGGAAGAGAATCTCAAGTTGTTCAAAAGCCATTTCCACATTTGCTGAACTTTTTTATTTGATTTATTTTCCCCCATGAGTCCATTAATACATTTTGTTTCTTTTCTTAATGTAGTTTACATACATATTAACGGTTAACAGTTCTCACATCTGCATTTTATCGCCTATGCAGATGTAATATTGCACTAAAACACTAGCCTGGGTTTCCCCATGCTGCCTTGAGCGCAGCGCGATTTTATTCACGCTGCTAGGCAGTCTGGACACCATGGACCAGATTTTCCCCTCAAAAAGGGATCCAATCACAGAACGGGGAGGGAGCAGCAAGACGATGACGACGTTTATGCGACACACCGAAGCAGTTTGTTTATATCTATGGATCCAACATGGCATCAGACGCGAAGTTACCTTTCGATGCAGCCTTAGATAGTGTTCTAAGTAGTTTAGAACGCAAGTTTATTTCGTCTTCTTCCTCGTCGAATTTCTGCCGCTCTACATACGTCATCTGGTATTTTTGAAACGATTGGCTATGAGGTACGTACAGGCGCATTTGATAGACATTCGTAGCGTCCAATAAACGGCTCTGGGCATTCGTAAACCACGCCTCAAATACGAGAAAATGAACATGTGGTTCCCAGACGTGGTCTGACGTTAGCCAGGCTACTAAAATACATTGATTTCTGTGAAATATTACAAATTAGTTTAGCCAGTGAGTTATAGCCAGTCGTTGCAGTGAAGCCAAAGTAGTTGTTAATCCAAACTTCTGCAACACAAATGGACTGCAAGAACACGTTCAATCCTCCTGAAGACTGATGTAAGTCACTGGGCTACAAGAGGAAACTTGCACCTTCATGTTATATTGCGTTAACAGTTGCCTGTGTAATATTTTAGACTAAATATATCAGCGTTTCTCAGACAAGCTTCAGTGGAGGTGTAGTTTGGCTTCTCGTCAATGGATGAGTTTGGTACAGTCATCCGCGCTGCATTCCAACATTGTGACATGACGTAATTCATAAATGCATTACATTCTCTGTGTTGATGAAAATGGTACTATGGCAATCATGAGCATAAAATATCTTCTTAAAGGATCATGAAACCCTACAACATTTTTGAGATGTTTACAGGGATGAAACAATGATAGCACTCGTTGTTTTATTTTATTAAAGGGCCCCTATACAATTTAAAGGTTCCTAATTTTGTTTTGTGATCTCCTACGATAGATTTACATGAATCCAAGGTCAACAAACATTTAATTTTCATATAAAATACATTTGCAGCATCAGCTCTTTTCTTACAGCGTCTGAAACGGTTCAATCAAGGATTCGGTCGCTCTAAACCCCTCCTTTCCGTGAGCCGATTCTGTTCTGATTGGTCAGATGTCACAGTCTGTTGTGATTGGTCCACCGCTTACAGCGCATGTCGGAAACGAAACGCTCATTACCATATCTGAATTTCAGATCCAGACCTTCCTCAGCACTTGTATACACACACACAGTGATACGAACAGTCACGGTGGCGTCAGTTTTACAGTATAAATTTGCGCGTAAACTCCTCATCCAAAGTGGATTTGCATTCGCAGCACAGAAAACAGCATCGTCTCCACATGTTGACAACACGTGCCAAACTCTTCCAGGCCTCAGCTACAACTACAGTGTTTGAGGGCGGGTCAAAGTAGACGTTGTTCATAGGGAGCCAATGAAGTCTATACTGTATATCGGCATTATGCATATTTTGTTACAAACCTACATAGGCTCGTGCAGGAAGTAAGACTGGATTTACTGACGACTCGTGTCAGGCAGTTTAGAAACAGTTCTTTCTTTTGTGAGACAATAACTCCATTTGTCGTGCACTTTGATCTTTGAAACTTTGCAGACCTTTTGCATTCACAAACAGCTATCTTACACACACACACAAAAAGGTAATATCTGAAAAAGTTTTTCAGAGCTGTTCTTTTGGTTTAAAAACGCTCTCGGTTACTAGCGTAACCTCGGTTCTCTCTAGATGCGCGCCTATTGGTTGCTCAGCAGCAACTGCTGCAACCTATCCAGGACCTGCTCGTGACGAAGCACCAATGAGGGCGCGGGCGCCCGTGCGCGTCACGTCCCGCCAGAATGGGCGTGGCTACAGGCTATAAAAGCAGGCCCGTGAGGTTGTTCTCTGGTTTTTCAATCTGAAGCGAACCAGAAGTAGCACAAGCACGGCAGGGTTACGCAACACTCGTTCCCTCATCTAGAGAGAACCGAGGTTACGCTAGTAACCGAGAGCGTTCTCTTACGAGAGTACTCTCGTGTTGCGTAAGCTAGCTTACGCTACGGGAACCCAATGTAAAACACCGTGCGTGCTAGAGAAGGTCCACATGCACGTTCCCAAGGGCATGTGCCCGGGGAAAAACGTAAGTGGTAATGTCTGGGCCGATGAGGGTTGGGCCCAGGGAGAGATAACCATTCCAGGGTGTGGGAATGGGTGCTTAATACAATAGAACAGCCAGGTACATCCGTGGGCTGAACTAAGAAAGATAACACTGCCTGTCAGCCACCTGAACCCGAAGGACAGGTGAAAAACGATCACAGACAGGAAGACCTGGTCTGTCGATCTGGAGCCTGTGTATAACACAAACCACACACAGTCTGTGTCGATCTGCAGCGAGAGCGAACAGAGCTAGTATGTTAGACTGACAACAGTTTAGCCTGTAGGGCAGGCACCTCCAGGTTATAAAACCTGATAAATGTAGACGGAGAGGCCCAGCCCGCCGACATACAAATATCATGAAGCGAGACCACGCCCACGACGAGGCCATGCCTCTGGTGGAGTGCGCTCTGACGCCCAGAGGGCAATGAAGGTTCTTAGACCTATAAGCCATAGCGATAGCGTCAACTATCCATCTGGACAGGCTCTGTTTCGATGTGGCTAAGCCCTTAGTGCGGCCACCGAACGAAACGAAGAGCTGCTCTGACTGCCTGAAAGCATCAGACCGTTCGACATATATTCTCAGCGCCCTGACGGGGCAGAGAAAATTCACATCGTCCTCACCCTCAGATCTCGGAAGAGCTGACAGTGAAATGATCTGTGATCTGAACGGAGTGGAAAGCACTTTGGGGACATAACCGTGCCTCGGTTTAAGGATGACTTTAGAGTCATTAGGCCCAAACTCCAAGCACGAAGCGCTCACAGAGAGCACGTGAAGGTCACCCACTCGCTTAACTGAAGCGAGAGCCATGAGAAAAGCGGTCTTCAGTGAAAGATACCGCAAATCCACGGACTGAAGTGGTTCAAAGGGTTCACCCTTCATGGCTTCCAGGACCAAGGAGAGGTCCCAGGCTGGAACCAGAGGGGGCTGAGGAGGATTTAACCTCCTAGCTCCTCTTAGGAACCTAACAATGAGGTCGTCTCTACCCAGTGACCGGCCATGCAAAGGTTTTGTAAACGCCGCAATGGCCGCCACATACACTTTGAGCGTGGAGGGGGACCTGCCCTCGTCCAAAAGCTCTTGCAGAAAGGAGAGAACCTCTGCAACGCTACAGCGCTGTGGGTCTAAGTTTCGGGCCGAGCACCAGCCGGAAAACACTGACCATTTAGAGGCGTAGAGCCTTCTCGTAGAGGGTGCTCTAGCCTGGGTAATTGTGTTCAACACTGCCGCTGGGAGGTCAGCGGGTACCCGTTGATGGCCCATGCATGCAGGGCCCATAAGTCGGGGCGCCCCTGGCCTGGGAGAGGAGATCTTTCCTCACCGGAATCGGCCATGGGGTCGTGCTCGTCAGTTGCATCAGCTCTGAGAACCACACTTGATTCCTCCAGAGCGGCGCCACGAGGAGCACAGAGCATTTGCTCTCCCTGATGCGCTTGATTACCTGTGGTAACATCGCGATCGGGGGAAACGCATAGAGCGGACGGCTGGGCCAGTCGTGGGCCAGCGCATCTCTCTGTTTCGTGAAGAATACTGGGCAGTGCGCGTTCTCCGTCGACGCAAAGAGGTCGACATCCGCTCTGCCGAAGATGTCCCATAGTAACTGGGCTATCTGAGGGTGCAGGGACCATTCCCCGGGGGGAACGTTGTCCCTGGACAGCATGTCTGGGCCCACATTTTGGGAGCCCGGGACATGTGACGCTCTCAGTGAGCGCAGGTTGTGGTGGGCCCACAAGAGGAGGCGTTCCGCCAGCTTGTGAAGGCTCCGTGACCTGAGACCGCCCTGGCGGTTGATGTATGACACCACTGACATGTTGTCCGTGCGGACCAAAACGTTGTGGCCTTTGAGGAGGGGGAGAAAGTATCTCAAGGCATTTTCGACCGCTTTCATCTCCAGACAGTTTATGTGTAGGCGCCTTTCTGAGGCTGCCCACAGACCAAACACTGGTCTGCCCTCGTAGAGGGCGCCTCAACCTGAGTTGGATGCGTCTGTCGAGATTACTTTTCGTCTCGAAGCCATGCCCAGATCCACTCCTGACTGATACCAGTCTGCCGCCTTCCAGGGATTCAGTGCTGTGACACAGTTCTGAGTTACCCTGAGGCGAACGCGGCCAGCGGACCATGCTCGCAGCGGTACCCGCGTCTTCAGCCAGTGCTGCAGCGGGCGCATGAAAAGCAAGCCCAGCTGAAGCACTGCCGAGGCCGAAGCCATAAGACCCAGCATCCTCTGAAAACGTTTGAGAGGAAAAATGCTGCCGGTCCTGAAAGCTGCAGCTGAGCGCTGAATCTGCAGCGCGCGCTGTGACGTCAGCCGCGCTGTCATTGACACAGAGTCTAAGTCTGTTCCCAGAAAAGAGATTCTCTGGCTGGGAGACAGTAAACTCTTGGTCCAGTTGATTTGGAGACCCAAATCCCGTAAATGGTCGAGTAATAGAGCCCTGTGCGCTATTAACTACGACTCTGACTGGGCTAGAATAAGCCAGTCGTCCAGATAGTTCAGTATTCGCATCCCCCGTTGTCTCAGGGGAGCGAGCGCTGCATCCATGCACTTCGTGAATGTACGGGGTGCTAAGGACAGACCGAACGGCAGGACGGTGTACTGATAGCTCAGCCCCTCGAAGGCGAATCGCAAGAAAGGCCTGTGATGGGGCGCTATTTGAATCTGAAAATATGCGTCTTTCAGATCCACAGAGATAAACCAGTCCCTCGGGCGAATTTGCGCGAGAATCTGACTGGTCGTGAGCATTTTGAACGATCTCTGCATAAGGGCTCTGTTCAGCCGTCTGAGATCTAGGATGGGTCTGAGACCGCCATCCTTCTTTGGAACGAGGAAATATCTGCTGTAAAAACCTGCCTCGCTCAGTGTGTGAGGGACGGCTTCTACGGCTCGTTTCTCTAACAGTTTCGCAATCTCGGCGCGAAGTAGGTGTGCTACTTCGCTGTTCACCGTGGTTTCGACCCTGGCTCGAAAGCGAGGGGGTCTGCGAGCGAACTGTAGTGAATAGCCTCGTTCTACTGTGTTCAGTACCCATTCTGACACGCCCGGCAGCTCCCTCCATGCCTTTATGTGAAAAGCTAGAGGGCGAATAACGCGCGGGCTGTTGTCGCTGTGTGTGTGTGGCACATATCTCACAGCGCCTGAGAGAGAGCGCGCGCTCATGGAGGCGCGCGCGCTTCGCACACACATAACACAGCTCGTGTCTGGTAGAGGGTGATTTACACACGGGACACGTTTTGTGTTTATTGACGGGGGCTCTGAATAAGTGCTTATCACAGAGCAGCCCGTGTTTGTGTGTAGGGATGAGCGCTGTACAGCGGGCACCTTTCCCACATTCAAAACACACACGGCGCGAGCCGAGTTTATGGATATGGGCCGTGAATGAGTGTGAGTCACTGAGTCGGCCGTGTTTGTATGTAGGCGCGAACACTGTGGAGTGGGCAAATGACCTACATTTATAACACCATCGGCGTGAGCCGGATAAACAGACAGAATGCTCTTTCTGTGATTTATTTGGGCGGCCGTAAAAACGGCCTTTGGGTACAGGCGAGCGTGTTGTGTAACGGGCTCGTTGGCTGTGAAATACACATCTCCAGTCACCTCTGCTGAGGGAACTGTGAGAGCGAGGCGCGCTGATTTTGATGGCGGTCCGGCCGCAGCGGGACTCGACCATCTTCGTCTTCCTAACGCGGTCAGGAAGACTTTGAGGGCTCTGCCTTCAGCACAATCTTGGACCGGGGTCCCCGAGGGGGAGGCGGTCTGTGGCGGCTGGAAGAGCGTGAGCGCTGGGAATCCCTTGGCTGACGGCGCTGTGAGGCTGACGGCGGGGGAGGCTGTGGCGCTGATTTCCGGTTGGGCGGCTGTTTAGAGCGACCCGTAGCGGAACTGGAGCGCTTCGGCAAGAAATGCCGCATAGCCTGGGAGGTTTTCTGAACCTCGGAGTACCGTTCCGAAAACCCCTTGACAGCCGGGCCGAAGAGACCGGATGGCGCCACGGGCGCGTCGAGGAAAGTGGCTCTGTCGGACTCCTTCATGTCGGACAGCGTTAACCACAAGTGTCTCTCGGTGACAGTGAGAGACGCCATATTCCTCCCGATGGCCTGAGCAGCGGACTTAGTGGCTCGTAGCGCTAAGTCGGTCGCGCTCCTGAGGTCATTAAAATTCTCAGGGTTCGGGCCCGCCTCGTCCATTTTACGGAGAAGGTCGGCCTGATAGACCTGAAGCACGGCCATCGTGTGAAGTGCGGACGCGGCTTGACCGGCGGCGGTGTAGGCGCGACCGATCAAAGCCGAAGTAGTCCTGCAGGCTTTGGAAGGCAGTGAGGGATGAGACTGCCATCCGGCGGAAGGCGGGCAGAGGTGCGTGGCTACCGGTTCCTCGACCGGAGGAATGCAGAGGTAGCCCTTGTCTTTCGCGCCGTCTACTAGAGAGAGCGTCGAAGAGACAGTAGAACGCAGCCTGGCAGAAAATGGCGCCTTCCAGCTCTTAGTGAGCTCCTCGTGGAGCTCCGGAAGAAATGGGGCAGGCCTCGTGTGAGGCGTCGAGCGGCGGCCTGGCAGAAAGCAACCGTCCAGCCTGCTGGGTGCAGGCTCGTCAGGAAGCGACCAATCGAGGCCGAGGTCCTCCACGGCCTTGGTAAGCAGGCGAAGAAGCTCAGCGTCGAACGTAGACCGCACACCGCTCGATTCCTGAAGAGAAGGGGCGGGGTCCGGAATGGAGCCCGACCAGCCTTCGCAGTCAGAAGCCAGGATAGAGCAGCTGTCCCCTTCTGCGTCATCTCCCCCCGACTCGATATCCACAGCGGGCGGCTGGCCGGCCGTGATAGAGGTGGGGGATGCAGAGAGCGATGCACACGGGGAGAGATCCGGCATGCAAGCGCTCGCGGCAGATGCCTCCGGTGTTCTCTGTGAACGGCGCTTTTTACGGCGCGGCCCAGAAGAGAGAAGCGGAGGGGCGGGATCCACGCTGAAAGATGCTAGGCGAGCCCGCAGGGTCGCCATAGACATCACTTCACATTCCGGGCAGCCGCCCAGGGAAAGCGCGTGGTCCGCGTGTGTCTGTCCCAGGCAGGAAACGCACAGGATGTGGCGGTCCCCGTCGCTGAGATCGGCTCGGCAGGAGCCGCATTTTTTGAAAAGAGGCATTTGCAACAACGCCTCGCTCTTTTAGTGCAAGCGTGTGTAACGTAACACGCGGTAATGAAAAGGATATTCGGCGCCGGATAGCGCAGCAGGAACGGCAGAGGAAGCGGCGAGATGGCCGGCTTGAAGCTCGTCCCGCTGAAGGCTCTTCGACGGCGCAGCTTCTCCGGAGAACAGCGAGGTGAGAGTCCACTTCGCTGAAGAGTTGAAAAATCAGAGAACAACCTCACGGGCCTGCTTTTATAGCCTGTAGCCACGCCCATTCTGGCGGGACGTGACGCGCACGGGCGCCCGCGCCCTCATTGGTGCTTCGTCACGAGCAGGTCCTGGATAGGTTGCAGCAGTTGCTGCTGAGCAACCAATAGGCGCGCGAGCCGCTCTGCCTAGGTCTGCTTATGCAGCAATGCGTTTTAAACTTATGCAAAATTAAGGATAATTTTTTGGCTTCAGTATTCTCGAGAAAAGGGTTTTTCCCGTAGCGTAAGCTAGCTTACGCAACACGAGAGTACTCTCGTAAGAGAAGCAAAGTTAAACCAATGTCACGAAATGTGAGGTATACACATTCATTCAGAGTGGAGACACATCTACATCAGTGTATGAGCTTTTCTACACATTATTGATAAGAATTAACTTTCAATCTGATCACTGCGCTGTATTACGCATAAGATAAGTGTTTTTGTCATACCTTCACACCAGGGATTGAAGAGCATGTAAATGTCTTTGTCAGGGTCGTGCGTGGTAGTTTCGCCCGTCTTCAGACATTGCGTTGCGACGGTCAGCTTGTACTTTCCGATGACAGCAGTGGTGGAGGAGTTGACGGACAGCTTGACTCGGTTGACGTTCTGCTCCACGATCTTGGCCTCCCAGCGTTCATCCTGGAGTTCTTCCACCAACGGTATGATGATGTGCGTGCCCTTTGACACCAGCGGGAGCGTGCCTGAATGATGACATGGACATGAAACACATGCTTTGAGAAGAACATGATTAATTTGGGTCTGAGTTTAGACATTTCTGGTAAATTATTGCACAGGGGAGGATTTCAGCCAAATCCAAGCAATCCAACTATGTTGAAATACTGATTCAGTCACTCAAGGTCAAGGTCAGCCAAAAGCAGTTCGCTGGTAATAAAACACATAAGGCTGGCACGGATGATGAAACATGGTCCTTCCTTTTTCAATTCCTGTTCTTTATGTAGAGAACATCTGTGAATTATTTTATCTGTGAATTATTAATAGTTAAATAAGTCATGCATTTAAATGTTTATGTGTCAGATGTGAAACATGAAAAATAGTGCACATGTCAGCAGAAAGGAAAAGTCAAGTTACATTTTTTTATGAAAAATTACTTTCATGATCCAATCAAATCCTGATTTTTTTTTTTTTTTTGACATTTTTTGGGAGTTGAATATCCTGTTTTACTCTGTTTCTTGTATCAGTGTGAAGTGGATTTATTGTTAATCTCTCACTCCTTAACTTCCTATCTCTTCAAAATAAGTGAGCTGTATCATTGGGTGCGGCCTGAGAGAGACATTTTTAAATCACAGATGTTTACGCCCTTATCAGTGGGACGAGATGAGCACTCCTGTTGTGTTCTCCAGTCTGTAAATACTCATTTCAAATAAGCAGTCAACAGAAACAGTAGAAAGAAAGACTATACTTGAAATAATAACAATGTGATATTTTTTTCCATGAGAAAATGTGTAGGGTGAACTGGGGCTATTTGTCACACATTTTACTCTGGTAAATGTTTGTTTTTTTAATATTCTTGACTATAAAATCTCTGAATTAAATTTTTCCACATAAAAAGGGAAACATTCACTGATGCTCCAGAAGGAAACACAAAGCATTAAGAGCCGGGGGGTGAACATTTTTGAACAGGATGAAGATTTTTCTTATTTTGTTTAAATATTAAAAAATATCATTTAGTATTGCACCCCAGAAGCAACAAAAGATACATACAAGTTACCCGGAAGACAACGTACAAATAACCTTGATCTTCAAATTCAAAAAGTTTTCACCCCCAGGCTGTTAATGCATCGTGTTTCCTTCTGGAGCATCAGTGAATGTTTGAACCTTATTTAATAGTTTTGTTTTTTAGTCCCTCAATTGTTCTGAGTGTGAAAAGCTGGATCTCAAAATTATACAGTCACTGCTGGAAAGGGTTTAAATATGCAAAAGATGCTAGAAAACGGAAGAATTTGAATCAATCTATCTATCCCATGGTTTTTACTTTATGTTTGAAACCAACATTCAAAATAGATAAAGCACGTATTTATGCGACTTCTCTTCACGCTCACCTGTCTTCAGTTCCAGGTGAAGTTTATCTGTGTTTGGGTTGAAAGGTCGTGAGAGCTCAAGCTCCATTTGAAACGTCTGTCCTCTGCGGATGATGAGCTGGTCACCATAGTATTGATCCGTGTGATGCTCCTTCTTGTTCCGATCAGTTTTCCGGCTGAGCAGATCCACAGAACGCACTGCTAGAGACAACTCTGATGGGAAAAGATGGAGAAAAAAGATTGAATTTGAGGAACTTCAGATGAGGTTTTTAGTATTTTGACTGTCTGAGACTGAGCTTCTCTTCTCACCTTTTAGTTCTGTATCACCACTAGGAGGAACTGGAGATGCCGGCTCTTCTTTTTCTTCATCCTCGACAACCACAGCATCCTTTTCAGTGGTCAAATCATACGAGCTGCTCTGTTGCCGGAAGCAACATGGACAAGCCTTCCGTAACCAACGTCGACATCCGCTCTCGTCTTTCTTCACTTTGTCCACGGTCTGTCTCTCAGGGACGGCCAGACCATTGCTTTCAGAAACACCGTGGAAACGTCCGACAGCGGAGTTATCTCGGATTGACCGTCTTTCTCCTGGCATCCTGAAAGACATCATACAAAGTAATGAATACATGGAAAATCAAAGACTTGATGCAAGTGAAATGAGCAGACAATATAAGTTTCACAATGACATTTGTTGATAATGATTAATTGGTGAAGCAAATTCAAAGAGGATACAAACAAGATCTCATTAATCAGAGAGCCAAGAGCGAAGTGAATATATCATTCATATGGTTAAACATTTAAGCATTTGCATAATGCATCTCTCAAGATATAAAACAGTTCTCAACTTTGAAATGGAACAAAAACAAGTTAGAGATAGATTTGGGCCTGGCTTGAGGAAATGTAAAGTGTGAAGTTTTTGTTTTTGAGGTTAACACAAGACTATTTCCCCTGCTTATGTTCTCTAGCAATACGCATGTAACTGATTAACACTTTGTGTAGGTGAAGAAGACTTTAACATTTGCACAAAACAAAATAAAAATGAAACCAAGGGTCATACATATGCATCCAGTATGAATCACACATAAGATAAATGCATAATGCAATGCAAGTGTTTCTTGTTTCAAGACTGAATTTAAATGGTGTTTAAAGATCATGCTGGAAGTAAAACATTTGCACAAAATAAAAATACAGTACACAAAATTGGTTTAAAATACAAAATAGATGTTTTTATGATGATAACTGGATGCATCTCATGGAATTAAACATAGCAAAAATGTTGTGCATTCTACCATTAGAAACGTTAAATCATAGTGAATATGGTTTCCCATACTAGTTTTTTTAATGCATTCATTTGTCTAGGAACGGCACAAAACAAAAAGATTCAATGGACATAATGACTCCCTAACGACGACCCCTTATTTTCCCTAAAAACATAAAATAAGATATACACACACACACACACACATTATAAGTTTTCTTATAAGGCTTTCTCCCATGTCGCTTCATCAAAAAGTGCATGAGTTAAAGCCACCACACAAAGGAATAGTCCACATACATCTGCGTTTCTCCAGTGTTGTTAATGTAATTGCCTATTTGGTCATGAGCTGTAAACTTTAACATGCCGCTTAAAGATACAGGAATTTCCCAGCATTGCTTCTGGTGGTGACCAGATACTATGTCTCAGATTGCCATTGCCAAATAAACATCAGTAATTATTCCCAAATGATCAGTGATCTGTAGTTTTTTGGTGTAAAATAGAATAATCAAGAGGATCAGAAATGCTGACGTCGCATGTGCGCTCTGTCCCAGTAAACACTGAAAATGAGAACCATGTGTTTTCCTTCCAATGGCCTCGTGCTCTCCTTTAATCTCCACAACATGTTTTCTTCTGTTTTCTCAAGACATTTCTCACAATTACCAAATTCCAAACTCTCAACAACCAACCAGCAGCATTTCTGAGACTCATTCCCTTCAGTTTAACAAACCAGACACGTCTCTGCAGCACTTTCTCTTTAACATCCTGCAAAGAGATTGAATGGACAGCAAATTGAGACTTTTTGTAGGATTGTTCTCATCAGAATTTTCTCTTAAAACCCCAATAATCTCACTTTTAAAATTCTAGAGGAGACTAAAGAGATAACAACTAAAGCTCAATAGCTATGTTTCCACCCATCAATTTTTTTATTTTATTTTTGTTCATTTTGGGATATTACATTACATTATGCATTTGGCAGATGTTTTTATCCAAAGCAACTTACATTGCATTTCAAGATACACATTACATTCTTATCAGCTCTTGCTTTCCCTGGGAATCGAACCCATGACCTTAGCGTTGCAAGCGCCTTCGTTCTACCGTTTGAGCTACAGGAAAGCTGTTGTATTAAATTGCATTAAAAAAAAACTGGATGGAAACACCATGATGTGCATAAATTCAAAAAATGTGCATTAAAAATGTGCACTCAATGAGGCAGATCCATTTTTTATCCGATTAGACGTGCATAAACTACAATGGAAACACATTTACCAAATAAATCCCTCGATGAGCAAAACAAATAAATCACATGACTTTTCCTCAACAGTGGATGTGATTGAATAAATGGACTAACCAATGGATCAAGTTCTCAAACATTTGTTTAGTCACTCTGAAATGCCTGAGCCAAAGTCTGTTATCAAAATGATTCGGTTTAATTCCCAGAAAACAGAAGCGTCTCAAACAAACACCAGGCATCTGAACACAAGATAACATGACAGGCATTTATTGCATTTCGTCTGCCGAGTCATTTACGATGTAGGAAGAAAGAGCCACAGTAGCTTCCCCGATTGCAGCAACTTCCATTTTTATTACAGATAATTTGTGCCAATTTCCCAGGAAGAGATGATTTTGTCCTCTTGAACACATGGGATGGAAACGATGCTTTATTCGTTTTATATGATATTCCAATTTTGCGCACAAGTTAAATTCGCAACTTTGAATGGAAACATAGCTAATGAATCTTCTATTTCTCTACATTTCTCCTCTTCTCTAGCTTGCTTGCTAATCTACTATTTTAATAAATCTAGCATTGTATATTATGAATACTGAATCATTGACTCTTTGACAAATTATTTTAAATTCCACTTTTGAAAGTTGTTTTGGATAAAAGCTAAATGCATAAATGTAAATGTACTGTAAAAACTCAAACGGTGATAAGTTTTGTAGAGATACTAACATGTGTAATCCAAAGTCAAAGATTTCAATGTGAAACTCCTAAACTCATCTAAACTCCTACTGTATGACAACTATTGAGTTTCTTTTTTCTTTCTCAAATGTCATCAAAACATAACTGAAAGCTTGATTAAGTCTCTTTAGCTATGAAAAATTTGACTCTAGGCACGTCATTAATCTTTTATCCTATTATTTAAAAGTGTTGTAAGCAATTTCACCCATTTCACTGACTTCCATCAGATTTAGCCACTGAATTAGACCGCCTTTAAACACATCAGATAACATGTTTGCAAATGTTTACTATTTGTGACCCTGGACCACAAAACCAGTCACATGGGCAATTTTTTTTTTTTTTTTTTTTGAGATGTATACATCATATGAAAGCTGGATAAATAAGCTTTCCATTGATTTATGGTTTGTTAGGATAGGACAATATTTGGCAGAGATACAACTATTTGAAAAATCTGGAATCTGAGGGTTGAAAAAAAATCGAAACATTGAGAAAATTTACAAAATATCTTCATGGAACATGATCTTTACTTAATATCCTAATGATTTTTGGCATAAAAGAAAAATCAATAATTTTGACCCATACAATGTATTATTGGCTATTGCCACAAATATACCTGTGCGACATGTGACTGGTTTTGTGATCTAGAGTCACATTTAGCTAAAAACGTCCTACGGTTTACCAGTTTAATACAGCCAAACACACACAGTTCTGCTCATAAGTTTGCAGCTGTATATGTGATCATGTGCAGCTCAAGAATGTGTGCAATGCTGCTCTGGATGAGTGTAAGTCACTGAAGCCTGCACACTACGCCATTAACACTACAGTTACAGGACAGACTACAGAGGACAAATGTGAAGCTGCTTTATTGTTTTATTCAATTAGGAAATATGTACTCATGATGAGATGAGGTTGAACTGTGATGTCCTGAGACCTTTCACAAGACGTGATGAGTCGCCTCAAGCTTAAAGATTCTCAAAAGAGCCATTGCTCATTCAAAGACTTCCTTCAAGCAATGCTCTGTGTTCAACCAACGAGCCGCCCAATTTCCTAAACACAAGCCTCAAGAGGTCACGACCTCTATGGTCCTGGAGGCACAAAGTGAGACAACACTGAGAGGCCCAAACTGAGCGAAAATGTGCAATTATTTATATGCCTACAAAAAAATAAGAAATTCTGATTAATGAGATCTTCATAATTATATAGCAAGATTTAAATAATTCATAGCAAAAAGATCATGGATTTTATTTTATTTTTACAAGCTTTTTACTTGCTAAAAAAAAAAGTCTAAAATATCAGGGTGACAGAAAGCATGAATTGCGGACAATGTTTTTTTCAGCAAAGTTTTGATTAAATGTTGATAATTTAGGGGACTTTTAAATTTGTGTATTAGATATGATAGGCTTTAAACGGGTTAACGATATAACATACCAAAAGATACCAAGGTATCAAAGAGATCTCAGTATTTCATCAATGATCTGTGCTGTTATGCACATTCCTTCTATAGCTCTATCTCTTACTGTATGACTATTTTTATTTCAATAAAGGACTTTTAGGAGAAATATCTTTGCTGTGTTTCAGTTAAGCATCAACTATGACTGAGAACAGTTAGGTCTCATGAGCTATATAAGAGCAGCACATTTTTCCACTGGGTGTCATGAGATGCCGCAGGGATATATGGATGTTAAGAATGAGTCTTACATGTATACATAGACAGCTATGATCAGAATGCTAGAATGTAAACTCAAGACTGACCTCACCTGACCTCTCTGATGCAGGACAGCCTTTCTCACACATCTGCTCTCTCTAAATCATGATTCACTGTGACCCATGAACCCTGCTCGCTAATATAGGTTTTCCAAAAATAAAACTGCCATTATTCCCATTCTTTTGAACTTCCTATTCATCAAAGAACCCAAAAAAAAAAAAGGTTTTTAACATTGTTTTCAACATTGATAATAATAAGAAATGCACACACAAAAAAAGGGCAAATAAGCATATTAGAATGATTTCTGAAGGATCACAGGAATAAATGACATTTTTTAAAATATATTCACATACAAAACAGTCATTTTAAATAGTAATTACATTTCACATATTACTTTTTTTGTTGTAGTTTTGAACAAATAAATGCAGCCTTGATGAGCATAGGAGACTTCTTTGTAAAATCATACCAACCTCTGGAATTGTACATGCCCACTTTTTTTGATAGTGTGTGTATGAGGGCTAATGTAACTCCAGCAGCCGGTCTAAAGCCAAAGATAGAGCGAGCAACTGACAAATATGTGCACATGAGAGGGGCGGTGGCTGCAGATCTACTCCTCTGAGCTGTATTTAGATTTTAAAGGGATAGTTTACCCCAAAAAAGCGAATTCTCTAGTCATTTATTCACTCTAATGAGCCCCGAACCACTTTTTTCTTTCGTAAAGCACAAAAGGAGATGCTAAGCAAAAAAGTTGACACTGCTCTTTTCGGGACAAATGTAAATACATTAGCTTTGTGTAAGGAACAGTCTCACGTTATTTACTTGAAATCATCTCATTCACTGTTCGTGGTTTGATGTCAATGATGAAGCATAGAGCTTCAATTTCGGTCTGTCGTTCTGTGCAAAACAGCCGACTCTTTTTGTGTTCCACTAATCATACGGAAACAACATAAAAGTGAGTAAATGATGGTGTATTGTCATTATGGAGTGAACTATTTGACAAAAGCAGTGCACAAGTGTGTGTTCATCTTGTATCTTGGTTTACACATCCAAGTTTTATATGGAAGCCAGTTATTTTAATTTCACACCACAAGGCACATTTGGGGAGCCAAACACCCAACTCGGATACTATGGATATGTCCAAGACTGTTACACCTGGCAACAGCGTTATAAACACAATGAAAATAAACAACTGATGGCATAAGTTCACACACCTAATGAAGTCATCATGTGACACACCTCTATTCCTCTATTCTTCAAACTTTCATCATTTCCATGATGCAGTGACTGGGTTTATCAGCGGTTGAGAAAGAACTTGACTCAACATGCTGTTCTTACATCACAGCAAATAGATATTTTAGATAAGTTAATGTTCTACTTCATCACATACAAAAACATGTTCTAACAATCTTTTGCAAACATTCCAATTAAGTTATGAAAACATTACTTCTGAATGCTCTCTGAACGTTTAAAAAAAACTGAACGTTTATTTATTTTTTGGTTATGCAAAAGTTCAGGACATGTTCCATTTTATTACTCAGAAAACATTATGGGAACGTTACTTTTGAATGTTCTCTGAACATTCTGAAAGAAGTTATAACATTTCAAATATGTCAGACGAATGTCCAACTAAAACGTTTCATAAACAATGTATAAATAACCATTTTGTGCATTTTGAGTTTTGATTATTAAAGGCCCGATAAGTTTAAACAAATGTTCTGTTAACGTTACAGGGCGAATGTTTGCTTATAACTTTGAGAGAACCTTGCCAGAACGTTAGCCAAAATTTTGAGAATGTTCTGTTAGCTTGGGTCACCTTGCAACCAATCAGAACACCCTAGCTTGCTGGGTGGTAATGGTTACCCAACATAGCAACAACCTGGCAACCACCCAAAACAGATTTTTTGGGATTCTACCGCTTTATTTGCACCACTGTGGTTCACATCATGGTGTGAAACTGCAGCTATAAAATTACTTTACCTTTCCTTTCCAGAAGGTTTAAAAATGTCTCTTGGCTCTCTATTCCATTTATGAGGGACTGAAGTTTAGTTTGAGGGGAGAAGATCTTACCAGAGAGTTTTGATATACAATCAAATTTATAAATGTTAAAAAAGAACTAAAGCACAAGAAGAAACACATGCATATGAATGGAAAAGTTAACAGAAAACAAATAATAATTCTGTCATCATTTTCATCATTTTATCCATTTAAATGAAATGTTTGTCAATGATAACTGAGATAGATGCTAAAAGTTCATGTTTACAGCCATCGGTGGAGTCATGAGGAGAAGACCACATGATAATCACACTGACCAGTTATGTGGAATACACAAAATCCTTCAAATGGATGGCCAAGAAAAAAATTCTTGAAAGCAGCAGCCTCAAGAAATTGGACTAGTAAAATAAACAGACACATGTAAAAAGCAGGAAAAACAGCAGGAAAGGCTTTTAAACCATCAGAATCTAACTCATTCATTTATGCAGAAACCAGGGGAGAGGTATGGAGAGATACAGATGATCTCAGGTTCTGATGAACCAAAGTATCTGAACAATGTGAGGAGCTTTTGTTCAGTTCCCCGCCCTATTAAATCAGAAACAGCTGGAATCCATAAGCAAAAACATCTGGAAACCATGCAGTCAGTGTCTAGTGTCTAGCATAGCTTTAACTGTGTTTCTAGCCAAACACTAACATACAGTATATCCTATATATGTATAGATCCCAAAAAATAGTTGCACTCATAAGAAGTATGAGTGTCATTGCATTATGCAGTTATCTGCTCTTAAATGCTGCAGAAACATTTGCACAGAACTTCACTTCATAATTTTTTGCTCGAAGGCTTGATATTTTGCTAAACAATGAAATTACATTCAGACATGTGTGATTTCAGTCCAAATACGTGAGCTATGCACTGCATGTCCTTAAGGCATATTAGACACATAAATAAAAAAAAGAATAACTGTGGCTTGTAACTGTGGTTTTAGTTTCCCTGTTCTCAAAAGTTCACACATCAGTCACCAAAACGAGACTACAAATACATCGTGAAAGTGCTACGGTTCACTTAAACATCAACATACGCAGTAATAGTTACTATAGACTAATTATGGATGATAATTTGATCTGCAGAACCGCAAACCTTGGAACGCAAGGCGCGCGAGACCACGCAAAGTCAAGTAATACTTCTGCACAGATCAAACACGACTGACAGTAAGTCATTGAACAAAAAAGAAAAGAAAAAAAGATTTCGCCTTACTTTTGTAAACTGGTTTTCTTCACTGGATTCCGATAGTGTTCTTCAAACTTGCAGCAGGGTCAGATCAACACTGTACTAAGACTAGCACATATAAAGCGCGTTCATAATACGCCCATCAGAGACACACGCCCACCCCCTCGGCAATGACGTGCTTATAGCGATCTATCTATCTATCTATCTATCTATCTATCTATCTATCTATCTATCTATACATTTCATAAAGGAGTTCACATGGTCAGTGTCATAAATGTAGGCTACTTAAATTAGTGACAGAATCGAGATATCAATAATCAAGACTCCCCTTAGCTTGTTAAATGGACAGTTCTCCCTAAGTCTTATTAAAGGGCTCATTTCATGAATCGACATTTGGGATATTAACGCTTACAGTACTGTTATCAATCTTGATATTTAACTTTATTCTAAAGAATTATTTGAAAGGACTGTGTTATCTCACAAGAGCAATTTCCTTTCTGCCCTAATAATAGTTTAGAGGAAGTGAAAGTGTAAGCTATACACCCTTTTATAAAGATCTGTTTTTCTATTGTGTTTTTAAGTTTGTTGGTTAAAACATTATTACATTTGCCTACACTAGGGCATAAATGTTACTTTAAAGTACAACCACAGTGTGTTATGAAATAAGAACAAAGCAACGAGTATTGCGTTATGTCAAATTATTATTATCAACCCCACAATCCACAGGGTGAATCGTTCTATCAAAAGCAATTTAACCAAGTTTATTTTTAAGACGTCATAAAATCAAATTTGGACTTTTGAGTCTTTTAGTCCATGTCTCAAAGTTAATTACCAAGTCTTTAAATGACTATAATTCAACAAGACCATCCACAATCCACAGGGTGAATCCTTCTATCAAAAGCTATTTAACCAAGTTTATTTTTAAGACATCATGAAATCAGATTTGGACTTTTGAGTCTTTTAGTCCATGTCTCAAGTTAATTACCAAGTCTTTAATTGACTAACTACTAAGTTGACTAAATATAATTTAATCGGACATACACATTTAAAATCCACTTTCTCTTCAAGGAAAATGGATCAAGAAAATTGATGACATCATCCTGCACTCAGGGGCGTATCCATATTTTTGTCCAGTCAAATAGTCTCTAGAATGAGAATGTTTCTCTCTTTAATATGCCTCCCATATTTGCCTGTTTTCATAGAAACATGTCAACCCGGAATCCTTTCATTTAGTTACGTGAATGTGAATTAGGCTTATTTTGTTGTTGGTGTCAATGTGTCTGTTTTTTTTTTTGTTTTTTTTTGGTTCTTTGATACTTTTTGGAATGTGCTGAATTCTTTTTACACATACACAATGTGTACCTAATGAGACAGCAGCAGAAGTTACTCAGGTCAGTGGAAAGTTTTGAAAGTACTGTATGTGGTTTCCAGTAAAACCATTGCACAGGAAAACAAAACCTCAGAGTTCACAGTTTCACAAGTGTCTGACTAAATTAATACAATTTTATCACTTATTCTTCCATATGAATTGGTCAATGGCATCATTCTGCGGTCAAATACTTTTGTATTGTGATGTTAAACTTTATTTTTGACTGTTGCCATCCCAGACTTGTGATTTTCTCACGCAACTAGTTTTATGTTTCTCATACTTGTATCACTCTCACTTTCTTCTTAATAAGAAATAATATTTTTTGCATGAAGAGTACCCAGAGTTTATTTCGCAATTCATGACCTAAAAGAGAGAAAAAAATATACTGGTGGGCATGACATAGCTTTGACGTCAAGACTAAATGAGTATTGAGTAAAGCAACCTTTCTCTACTAAATTAGAGAGCAAACGGGAAATGAGTAAGAAGAGTAACGGACACAAACTTTACACTCTCTGATTCATATGGTTATATGTCACAACATATAGTACGTGAATACTTTGATTGATAAGTTATGACTTCATTGAGTCTGTAGTGGGAAAAAAAATTAAGGTGGCACGTCCAAATGTGTCAGCAGGATTAAGCAATGAGGGTGTGTCTTATTTTTTCTAATCTGAACAAAAAAATTTCCATTCAGAAAAAAAGCTGTTAGGAAATACATCATCATGAGCAGCGTAATTCATCTCATCTGCCCTTACGAAAAATACGTTTATTCAAGTGTTCTATTAGTATACTGTATAGTATAAATGAGAAAGTATACTTTCAGTCTACATTTTATATACTTCTCAAAAATATACTTTATGTACTTCTCAGAAATATACTTAAAATTACACTTAAGTATACTTGAGTTATACTGAGTGAAAAGTCCAAGTATATTTGGCCTGTACTTGTACTCAATCTTTTGATCGAGATATACTTAAAAGTATAATTAAGTATTCAAAGTATACATGGCTTGTAGTTGTGTTAATCTTTTGATCGAGTAGCCTATTAAATATACTTTTATTTTTTTACATAGTTTTGCATATACAGTCTTATGAAACTTACATTGTTTGAAAATATTGATTAGAATATTGATATAAAACAGATATGCTTCTAATTCTGCGTATCTGAATTTTTGTGTAGGCTAGTCCACTGGTAGTGTATAGGAATTTACTCTGATTCTACTTTAGTGTTATAAGGTAGGGGGCGCTATGACACATCTTCTAGTACAGAATCTCCGGATCAAAATACAGGAGAAGAAGAAGCTGAAACAAGCATAGACAGTAAAAGAAATGGACCGGCGACCCCATTGGATTCAACCAAGCGGGAAGGAAGTCGACCGGAAGTTGAAGCCGGCCGCGTGCCACCATCTTGTAGCAGAACTTCACCTGCTGTTAGCATCCCATTGACTCCCATTCATTTGGCGTTTATTAAAGACTCCATTTGTCCATTATTTATTTCTAAAGAAACACGACAATGTATAAAATGCTCCATTACCTTGTAGCTTATGTTATGGCCCCGTAGAAGCAGTTTTTGTAAAAGTAGGCTAACGATTGCGTCATAACCACTCGACTCTCTGTCGCACAGTAGAGAGATTACCGTATGGATGGGAGGAGAAGCTCGCGGGCAATCGGGGAGACGTGGAGGCAAAATGACAAAATAATTAATCAGAATACCCTAATTGCAGAGACGGAGAGTGTGAGTAGGAGGTGTCCATGAGCTAGGAGCAGGAGAAACTTTTGCTAAGTATTCTGATTAATTATTTTGTCATTTTGCCTCCACGTCTCCCCGATTGCCCGTGAGCTTCTCCTCCTGTCCATACGGTAATCTCTCTACTGTGCGACAGAGAGTCGTGTGGTTATGACGCAATCGTTAGCCTATTTTTACAAAAACTGCTTCTACGGGGCCATAACGTAAGATACAAGGTAATGGAGCCTTTTATAAATTTTCGTGTTTCTTTAGAAATAAATAATGGACAAATGGAGTCTTTAAACGCCTCAGATGTAAAGTTATTCGCTGTCAAAGTGACGCCAAAATGAATGGGAGTGAATGGATGCTAACAGCAGGTGATGGTCTGCTAATCAATGGCGGCGCCCAGGGAAGCTTCAGTGTTTTATGAAACATTGGCCCCCTGGAAACAAGTGATAGAAGATTGCTCACTCAAATGTAAAATAATGTGATCATCAAACATTAAACAGCGTGTAAATCAAAACTGCTTAATATTACCAAATATTATACAAATACAAAGCGTAACCCATGAAGAGAAAACGACTGTGAAGCTTTGGGGGTGTTGGACTCGATCTACTCCATCTGTGTTTTGATTATCGTTCTGAATCTGATCAAGGCGTGTAGTCTTTGACAAAAATTGGATTTTCTCAACTCTTTTGTTTAAAATGTTGCCTTTCTTTATGAAACTTACCGGCATGCAAGTGTTGATAAAAAAGGATGCATGAAGCTAATAAAATGTTTTAAAAATTAAAGTACAGTTAAAGGTATTTTTCAAGTATAAAAAAATTATATATACATTTGAACATAGTAGTATACTGCAAGTGCAAAAATAATATATAAATAGTAAACTATAAGTATAATGTTATGTTCACTTAAAGAAAACTTACAAGTATATTTGCAGTATAAACTACTAAACTAGTAGTTTACTGAGAGTACACTTCAGTGTACTTTTATAAACTAAAAAATGTACTACTTGTATTAAAATAGTAAACTACTAGTATACTTATACGTTTACTTGTAGTACTGATGCATTACAAATGAGAAACCTAGTTGTGTACTTAAAGTTTACTACTCTTACACTAATAGTACACTTAAACGTATACTTTTATATACTAAAAGTGGGCCAATTTAGTCCCAAGCAGTATTGAAATAGTACACTTACAAATTTACTACAAGTACACATTGATATTAGTATACTTACTAGCCTACATAAAGTATCCTTAAAAATATACTTGAACATTACTTAAGTATATTTCATAAAATGAACTTGAAGTATACTTCTTTTTCGTAAGGGTGATTCATCCATAAAACATCCGCTTCTCTTATCTCACAATCTAACCCACCCAATTCAGATCACAAAGTACACAACTAACTAAAATGAGTTGGGTTAACTAATTTAAAGAGATAGTTCACCAAGAAATTTTAATTCTGTCATTTATACTCACCCTCATGTCATTCAAAACCCGTAAGACAATCGTTCATCTTTGGAAAATATGAGAACCTGCTTGATGCACGAAATGTGAATATGTGAATAAAAGCCTAAATTCAATCTGTTCATCATATAAAGCAATCGAGTCTCTTCAGAAAATTTGGACTAAACCGCTCAATTCATATAGATTATTTTTGTGAACTCTTTATGAACTTTGAAGTGTCAAAGAGGTAGTTGAGTAGCTGCCAATAAAGGAACAGAAAGCTCTCAGATTTAATCAGAAAGTTCTTCATTTGTGTTCTGAAGATGGACGAAAGTCACATGAGGGTGAGTATTAGGCCCCGTTCACACCGCAAGTCTTAATGCTCAATTCAGATTTTTTGCTCAGATCCGATTTTTTGATTGGCTGTTCACATTACCTTTTAAAATGTGACCTATATCTGATTGCAGTGTGAACTGTTTGAGGTTTCAAACTAACCCGCATGCGCAAAAGAACAATAACAATGACATCAGACGCAGCACGTGGTTGCACTAAAGTTCGGGAGGTTATGGAGGAAGTAAGCATATTCACATTTATTTAAACATGTTTGTGTAATGGAAGCCGTAACATTAATGAGCAGATGCTGAGGAGGAGAAGAACGAAGAGAAAGAGAGCAAAATTGGCTATTTTTGCCTTTTGCAGGTTTATGGCTGCAAATTCACTACAGAGGTCTGTGTGGATGCGTAGTTTGACACTGCAGCCACGTTATCCTGTGTCCCCGTTCTTCCATTTCGTGTGAATTTTTTTAAAAAACGGAGCGGTTACGGTAGGATCCTTCTAGTTTAGCTTGAATTGAAGTATCTCCCTATATAGGCTACTAATTAGGTCTAACACCTCACTCTCAAGTTTTTAATGTTAGGCTACTATCTATGTCTGTTGTGTCTAGGGCTTCATCGCCGACGCATAATTGTGACAAATGTCGACGTAGATTGACGTAAAAGTCACATCAAATCCGCCTTGGTTGTTCACACTGCGGCCGCATTGAAAAAAATCAGATCTGGGTCTGATTTAGTACCACATATGTATGTGGTGTAAATCTGATTTGAAAAAATCAGATCTGGGCTAGATTTGAGTGTTCACACTACCTCTGAAGAAGTCTGACCTGGTCACTTGACCCCCAAAAAATCTGATTTGGGCCACTTTTGCCTGCAGTGTGAACGGGGCTTTAATGACAGAATTTTCAATTTTGGGCGAACTATCCCTTTAAGTCAGATTTGACTGAACTGTAATACTGTCTAATTGGTAGTTGTTGTTCTGTGAAAGCTATCGCAAGCTTTTGCTGCTACCAAGGGCAGGGTTATTTTGGAGTCACCGAATGCTAAAGATTCACAGAATGACGGTTACCATCCAGGCAGTCAAGCCCAAACTGGGAAACACTGATCTTGAAACATGGAGTGCCCTCTAGAGGCAGAGGCCATATATACTGCTCTAAATGTCTCTATTTTGGGTTCTGACTCTGAGGTCTTCAACCCTGTTCCTGGAGACCCACTGCCCAGCAAAGTTTCTATCCAACCTTGAACCTGCTTCAGCTTGTGATTTTCAAGTGATCCTGAAGAGCTCTTTTAGCTGGTTCAGGTGTTTGGAGCTAAACTCTGGAGGACAGTGGTTCCCCAAGAGCAGGGTTGAAGACCTCTGCTCTACTATAGTGACCCAATCAGTGCATGCTATATTTACTAGATTTGCATTATATAGTAGGCTAAGTATAATGTGAAATGTGTGTTTGCATAGAATAACTGGATGACCTACAATACAAGGCAAAAGTGTGATGTATAGACTTGACCTCCTATTTTTGATTGTGACAAATTAATCTGAATTATAGCTGCAATTTCTTTTTTGGACAGAGAAAGAAAATGATGGGAGTTTTTTTATTTTTATTATCATGACACAATATTACAAATGCATTGGATTTTGAGGCCAAAAAAAAAAAAAAAAAAATGCTGACTTTTAAATAAGGGCTGCATTGGTACTGCAACTAACACGTCTAAGTACTGAACATTGAACTGACCTACCAAACACGTTCTGTGTGACCCTTGGGTGTGTTCACACACCATAGACAGTAAAAGGTTCACACGTGTAGTTCAGTTCTTTTGGTCCAGACTGAACCTAAAGATAAAAAAAAATGTAAAAAAATAATAAAAAACGGGGGGGAAAACGGTTTTTATTACTTTTTTGCTTATCAAACATCCAAAACGCTGTGTGCTAAAAGCGCACATTTAATGTATGTGCGTATATATGATGGTATTTTTACCAGCTGAGTAGGCTACTTGAAGAGCCTATAAAATATGTGGAGTCAAAACAGCGACAAGAATCCCTCCGTTGCACACATACACAAAGATCTGCTGCAAGGAGATGGTGTTTCCGACCTCTGTACTGAACTGTATGGGCAACATCGCGACTACGACAAGAAAAAAAAGTGCCAAGTCCGAATATGCCTACTTTCATACTTTCAGGAGTGTACCGGACCGGTCCTCCTTCACCGCTATCCGATTGTTAAGTCTGACGTCACACGTCACGTTTAGCCTTTTCCGGGTCCAAGCGCTCCTCTCGTCCAGAAATAACAATGGTGGAACCTGTAAATTTATTTACGATCACGTCCTTCTTAGTGAGGCACCCTTGGCGGTCAAAAATGGTTTAAATTCCTTTAACACCAACAGAGTGGTTAGTGTAGCTCATCACTCAGGTGGCATAATTAAGGGTAGAGTCCAGGCATCAATGAAAAAGAAGAGGTTGAAGTGAGTTAGCTCGGGACACGGGACACAGCACTGCGGCATTGTAAAAACACTCAATAATAACCAAAACACTAGCGAAAGCGGTAGGTAGGTAGAGAGGACCTGGACTTTGGACCCGGAAAGAGTATTATCGGAGAGTGGTTACGTCACGACTTAACAACCGAATACTCCCTCACTCACACTCTGGACTACACTTCCCAGCATCCCTCCTGATCCTCATCTGCACTCATTCAGCCATCACCCCTGCCATTGATCATCACAGTCTCATCAACACACACAGTATAAGCACACACCTCGCCTGGTCTCCTTCATCCCCAAAGCTTGTGTATGTTTTTGCTCTTCTTCAGTTTGTCTACCTGTGTGAGTCAATTAGATTACCAGTCATTACTGCCATCAAGACGAGGTGTGTGCTTCTTTGGACAACCCTCTTCTCTTTCTCGATCTCTACCATCACCTGCAATACTGTAACTAGTGATGGGCAAATGAAGCCCCATGAAGCTGAGGCTTTCCCCTGATTGTTATGGGAAAGGATTCAAAGTTCGAGAGTGTCGAAAACAGCGCCATCTCCTGTAGCAAAAAATAAAGCAGCCAAAACCCTGTGAAAGAAGCTTCGTCGGACGAAGCAGCCACCACACATTCCATAGATAGTTTCATGTTATGTGGCAACCCAGTCTCACGGCATGTGGACAGTGCGCGCGCGCGCGCGCGTGCGTGTGTGTGTGTTGAATTTCTCTCTGTGATATATTAATTTACCCATTAAAGTTTAATGGGATTAAACTGTGGTATTTAATGCCAGTATGGATATCAATATGATGTAATAGAATAATAATGTACACATATATTAATTGCATATGGCACATATTTAATGTTTCTGAAATAATTTGTATTCTTCCAATTACTTGTATGACTGGATATTTAAAAATATAATTGAATAAGTCTGAAAGAAAACTCGTACAGTAAGATCTGGGGGTTCGAACATTACGTCGCACGTGATTGGATATCGGTTCAAATGTCACATCACGGTTCGTAACTTCTATTACAATCCAAGTATCTTCTCTAATTGCTATAATTCTAAATTGCTTACCTGTTTTACCATTTGCTCATCTGCTGCAATAACATCTAGGCCTATCTATATTTCCACTAACCATCTGTAAGTCTGATGTTCCGTAACATATGATATGTGAAAAACAGTATGTGAGCTGAGTAGTAGGCCTATAGGCTATGTCCGAATTCATAGTATTTTTCACATTTATTGACTGACAGCTCTCCTGTCCACATGTTGAGAGAAATAAGTGAGGAGGTGTTGTGTGTGTGTGTGTGTGTGTGTGTGTGTGTGTGTGTGTGTGTGTGTGTGTGTGTGTGTGTGTGTGTGTGTGTGTGTGTGTGTGTGTGAGTGTGCGCTGTGTAAACATGATGGTTATTATTCTATCTAGACTAAATGTGAACATTCATTTATCTCACTTGCATAAAAACATTCAGTATTCCTCAAAATGAATAAAAACAGTGAAATGCAATCTCAGAATTTTACATAAAACTTTTATAATTATAACTATATTAAATTACACAAATATACTTGATTTAATCTCACTTTATTAACCAATGTCTTCGCTGCTGACCTTCAATGAACTAATTCAATCATAAATTAAAAATGTATAAAAACCCAAAATGACTTTAGATTAGATTTAGAAATAAGAGTGTTGAACTTCCTTCTCCTGTATCCTATTGTTCTTTAATCCAGAATGGCTGAAAGGTTTGTTTGAGCGGCGTCCTCTACTGTACAGACATAAACATGCATTTCCTTCAGCCTGAGGCTTATTCATTTCACTTTTGGTGTGATAGGGCCTTAACATTTGCCAAAAATAGATTTTTTGTTGTTGTTATTAAAAAACAAACAAGCAAGCCCAGCCCAGGTGAGAAAAAGTAATGCAAAAGTAATGTAACGCATTACTTTTCAGAAAAAGTAACTAAGTAACGCAATTAGTTACTTTTTTGGGAGTAACACAATATTGTAATGAATTACTTTTGAAAGTAACTTTTCCCAACACTGATAGTATTCATAAAACTGGAAGCAAGAAGTAGCTGGATGACATACCGTACTACTTCCGGCAAGATGCTACGTCTGAATTTCATTCATACTGCACACATTCATACTATGTGTGCAGTATGTACTACTAAAATAGAGAACATATTTTCATTTCGTGATGTAAGTTTCAAAACAAATATAGTACTATTTTTCAGACACAGCGATTTCTAGACCATTCTGTCCTTTTTTACAAGTGCATCTTCTGACATCACGTCCTGTTTTTGGTTCGTCTAGATGTCTTTGGTTCGTGTTGTGGGCATATTTAAGTACAACTGAACCAGAGTTCGTTTGGAAGTGCACCGAGCCCCAACTTTTCAGGGGTTTCAATCCACTCGGCTGGTTTACACGCTTGGGTTCAGATGGCACACTTGTTCAAATGAACCACACTAAAAGAGCAGTCACACCTGAGTTTGTTTTAATCCAAACCTTGCAAGTGTGAACACACCTGTAAAAATAATGGTTCCAGAAGTTTTTTTTTTTTTTTTTTTTGCAGAGATGCCATAGAAGAACCATTTTTGTCTCCCTAAAGAACCTTTCAGTGAACAGTTCTTATTTTTTTCTTGGTGTAAAGAACATTTTATAATAAAAAAAAACTTTTTATTAATATGTACCACAGTAGTCTTAGTTATGCTCTATATTGTACACAGTATTCTCATTTTCATTTCACATGCAACACCAGAATGACCTACTGTATAGTAAATGGTCATTTATGAATGATTTATTCATTTTGCATCTGTCATGTGAAAAATTTACAAAAAACTTGGACACAGATGATGGTCTTACAAAATCATGTCTTTAATGCAACATTTTATTCATGCAACAATCATGTTTGGCTGTGTATGAATATGAATACAAATGTGAAAATACCCATATAGTAGCCTACAGATTCACACAAATCCAAATGTTCATGTTGTGTAACATCCTGTAATTACATAATGTATGATGGTCTTGCATTAGTAAGTAGTTTGAGTAATTTCCCCTTTAAGACTGTATATGTGTGTTTAAAGGACAGGGGTCTGTTGCTGTGTTTAATTGCACAGGTCTCTCTGACAGCAAGTGGCTGTAATATAGGGGCTGGATTGAAGAATCAGGCAATCTCCCATGCCAATGCACCTCCGGAAGTAGGAATCTAGAGGAATGTAAAAGTAAATGAGTGTCTTTGTTCATCTTGACATATTTTGCTGTAAGTCTTTCTAAACGTTCTATATTTGTGTGCAAAATCCGTTCCACGCATGACAATTTAAGATAGAGACTCACAGGGATACGTGGTGAATCTGGCAGATACACAGGCGTCTTGTTTATAGCCACATGTCTCCTGAGTGGTCACACATCTTCCTCCATTGCGGGGGACACAGTTGTTACATTTCAGGGCAGAGACTACAACACAGTTCAAGCGATTATGAACTATTGCAAAACATATTATGACACTAACTATTGCATTAAGATGGAAACATTTAGCTTTTAATATGAATGCATGACAGATTATTGGTTTGCACAATCAGAATCCTTAGAAAAAGGACATAGTTACGGCTGTGCTAAGACTTCTGGCTTTAAACATGCAAACCCACCATTCGCCAACACCAGGGCGAGAACAAGAGCCAGCAGCAGAACCTTCATCATTCTGTTGAATAAAGTCATAATCATAATTGAAAACAAAACAATCAATTTACTAATCAATCATATTTGTTATTAGAACAGTGTTAAAGTATCAGCCATGCTCATTCTTTGACAACAGTTATGAAACATTTAATGCACCCTCATATTTTAATGAGCAATAAATTCATGTAGTTTACGTTGTTCAAATATGTCCCTATATTTCTTTTGAATTGCAGTTCTTAGACCACAAATATGAATTTTTAAACTTGTCATTATTATATAATTAATTGTATTATTATTATTATATAATTGGAAAAATATATTTATTTATTCAATAAAATGCATATTTTGGGAATTATTTTGAATTGTTTTTACATTGTGACTTTTTTCATGATATTTTATTCAAAAGGTAAACTATTTGCATAGCATGGCAACATTTGTTGTATTTAATTGTGGAATTTATTTAGCTGATTTTAAAGTATAATTCTCATAACTACTGCAATTTATTGCAATATAATACTGAGACCTTGAGGAGAATTATATTTAATATATTTGTTTTCATGAAAATATGTTACAAAGCAAAATGCAGTTATTTAGATTTTAGAGTGAAAAAATTAAGTTTTTCTCAAAATTATTGTTAAATTATCTTTTCATTTCTTATTCTAGACTAATCAGAGAACAATATGACTGTCAAAGAGTTATTAAAACACAGTTATGGTCCAAGGTCCAATACTTATTTTCATACAATTCTTCCATTAAAAGTACAATTAATATGTCTTATATACAGTAGGCTATATATATATATATATAACAAAGTTGCATAATGCTTTAAACTTACCTTGACTGTGAAGCAGAGCTGAATTCATACACACCTGTGTTGTGTGTCCCTTATATACTGTGATTCTGCCTGTAAAGTTCCAGGAATCTTTGTCAGGAGTTGGAAATTCCTTGTTGGATTCAGGCCAAAGAAACTAGAAACACAATTTGATCATTGTGTGCTCTTGGCTAAGTTTCAGATGATACGTGCCACTTTTATTGGTTTATTGCATGGTCAGTGTGGTTGTGTAACTTTTGTTTTGTTCTGATCAGGTCTTTTCCAGTTTTGCAACATCAGATACATTGTTTTTTCCTTATCGTAATAAATGTGGTTAAGCAACATTTACTGGAACGTTTGATCAAATGTTTACATGTAGATCATGGTTCCTCAAATCTGCAGAGTTTTTAGCCTTGCAGTGTTTAGCTCAAAGCCTGATCAAAATCACCTGCCTATTACTCTGAACATCTTGATTATTATGGTTGGACTTTGTTTTTGGGATCGACCTATATAGGCTTTCATGCTTGAATGTAAAGAAGAAGAAAAAAACATTATTATTCACATATTTTACACTATTGCAGCTTCTCTCTTCCCAGTCTGTCAGTAACGCTCAGTTTAGTTCCTGTCTCTATGAAGCCCCTCCTTCTGAAAAGCGCAATGTGATCTGATTGGCTGGCTGGACCAGTGTGATGTAATTGGTCAAGTGTTTTGAGTGTGTTTGGGAAATGTCACAACCCTTACCATAACAGAAAGTTTCAACACACTACTAGCAACTCAACCAGACCTCGACCTTTTAACCTTTTTCAGTTTTCTTACTTTTTTTCCCCACCCATATATATATATATATATATATATATATCCAAGCAAACTACACTACTAAATCTAGTGCACTACATTACCCACACACTTCTGGTCGAGGTCTATAAGTAGACACTCCTTCCTTACTTTGTTTCTTTTGCATTGGTGAGGTGTGGGTGTTGGAATGGACACCCATACATGTCCTTTGAGTCCTTTCAAGATTCAAGATTCAAGATTCAAAAAGCTTTATTGGCATGGTGAAAAAAATATTTACATTGCCAAAGCATTAATAACACTATACAATAAAAATAAATTAATAATTAATAATAAAATAATAATAATAATGAAGAAAAAATAAAATGTTAACATGAAAATAAATATAGCAATACAAATATTTAATCTTCTGATATTTATAACAGTGTCTCTAGGCATATGAGTGTGTTGGTAGCTCTGTCCCACTGGAGGCTCTTTTGTCGTGACAGCACCTCAGCTTTGAGCCAGGTTTGAGCTTGCTGGGCTTTCTCCTAGCTGGTGTGGGAGTTTGTCCATATTTCTTTTCTAATGGAGGTCTTTCTGGTGGGTTGTGAAATGGGGATAGAAAGTATCCCTAATGTGTGTATAATAAGGGCTGGATGTCAGAAAGTGCAGCTCTGTTTCCACTTGATTCTCTGTGCAGTGAGGACACAGCCGCTCTTCCTTTGGCAGCCGTGTGTGTGTGTGTGACTGTGTTCTCTGAGTCTGCGTGTGGATATATGTTTTAGATAGTAAGGCAAGTTTATTGTATTTAAAAGGCACATTTCATACAGTGCTTTACATAGAAACTGATGCATAAGAAGTAAAAATATAATCCATAAGAATACAGAATGATAGTATGGTATTTCATTTTTAGATTCAGAATATATTTCAATATGATATTACTGTAGAAATGTATTTCCGTGGGAAATTCGAACATGTCTTTGCGTCATTACGTCACATCTGTACACATAAAGAAGAGTCTCGGCTAGTAGGCTATGAGTGTGAGGATGTTGGTGGTGGAGATTTATAGACTTTTCTCACAGCACTTGATATAAACTTATCAATTTAAAGGCGGATCCAGAAATGTTCAAATGACAATCACCAGTGACAACTGGAGCTTCACCCGTTGTAAAATGCAAAAGACTTCGGAGTGGCTTCAGAAAAATAGAGACTGCAACCGGGCCCATGCGAAAACTAGGATAAATATCGGGGCATTAAATGTAGTCACGCAATGCTGATGTTGTTAACATTAACAATTTGAAAACAAAGTATAATTTGCACGGTTTGACTTGATATGATAAGCGATCGTTAGATTTAATCTGCGCGATTTACTGCAATGCTTTTTTTTTTTTCTTGGTCAGAACAAAATTTGATGTTACTAACTTGTTCAGACGACATTTTCTGATGAAAATTCTTATGTTGGTCATACTTCCAAAAAGTAGAAATCTGTGATTGCGATTGGCAGTATCCACACCGGCGCGATGACTGACAGCCGCACATTCTCCTCAAAACATTGGATTCATCCGCGCCGTGCCGTGCCGAGGCACAACCCACGTAAAGTTGATAAGCGAATAACTGCAATTACAGATTTCGAACAGAGTTGGCGACAAAGAGGAAAAACTACGGACTGCACCTTTATGTTTTGAAAAGAGTATATGTAATCATGTGCAAATTGGCCTGTAGGTACATAGTTTTGGTGGTGTCTGTGTCTAAGTGAGAAAAGAATTTTGTCATTGAATGCATTTTGTGCCAAAGCAATGATAAATGATCCATAGTTTAGCCCACTTAAACTGCTGTTGTGCTCACTGTGGGAAGAGTTTTGAAAAAGTGACCTAAGTATTGAGAAATGTGACCTAGCGAGTGAGAGTGACACCAAGTGGTCTGGACTGGAAGCTGCAGGTTTACATGGATCTACTGTTTAAGGGATATTCACCCAAAAATGCTGTCATTAATGACTCACCCTCATGTCATTCCAAACCCGTAAATGAAGATCTTTTTGATGAAATCTGAGAGATTTCTGTCCCTCCCTTGACAGCTACGCAACTACCACTTTGATGCTTCAAAGTTCATAAAGAGATCATAATAATAATCCATATGAATTGAGCAGTTTAGTCCAAACTTTCTGAAGAGACTCAATCTCTTTATATGATGAACATATTTAATTTAGGCTTTAATTCACATATAAACATTGATCAGCGAATATAAACAGAAGCTCAACCGAACCTGCTTGACGTGCGAGAACAAACGTTTTCCAGAAGCTCAAACAGAAACAGAAGCTTGAGCTTGAGCTTCAGTTTACCACAACTGATATGTGAGTTGATGAATGTTAATAAAAGCCTGAAAAAAATTAACAAACAGTATCACTGTCTGCATGAATCAAAAAGGGGGACATTCTGACAATGTGTGTAAAATATGTATTTGTATTGTTCCGTGAGGAAAAGAAACACTTTAAATCAGGGAGCTGGTGAAGCCTCTTGAACTGTATTGTAAACACGAAAGGTTTATTAGCAGTTTTATAGAACATGAGTTGACAGAACGCCGTCTACAAGATGACCACGTTGTTGCAGAGGTCCGACTGGCAGCATTTGATCTTCATGGCGGTGTTATTCTGGAGAAGAGCACACTCAGTCTTACTGCTGCATCTCCGAAAGCCCATGACTACATCAAACACAAAAATAAAAGCAGGTTATGAACATCATGACTTGATCTAATCACAAAGTGAACATGTATTTGCATATAATGAAATGCTTCAGTTTGGAAGCGTCCATGTGAGTGTTATTTTAGTTTGAATGAGATACTAATATAGTTTTTATTAGTTCAAATCAGTTTTTATTTGTAAATATTCCATTTTCATTTTAGTTAAAGTTATAGTAATTTTGTTGTTTTTTGTCTTTTTTTATATATTTTTTTATTGATTTAATTAAATGTAAAATACATTTATTTCAGTTTAATTTGTAGTTATTTTCATACATCAAGTTAAACTAAATAAAAATAAGAAATGTCTCTTTGGCAACTAGCTTTTTTAACCACATAGAAGGGAAGTATTCGATTTCTGACACAGCTTCTTATTCCCAGTTCTGTCAAAGAGTATAGAAGCCCAAGAGGCGAAACTCTGTTGTGTTATGGGTAACAGTCTGTAGATGGCGCTGCGGAGGCGCGTCCGCCATTATGGACTGAAAGCTGCTGAAATCGTGAAATCGTTAGCGCCAGTTTGCACGCCACACAACCAAAGAGTATAGAAGCAAAAAAAAAACCAAAAAAAAACCTTCTCATACACAAATGCACACACAATAGATGGTGGTGTCTGATTAATTACTGAGATCTTATGGCACCACTTCCATTTTAGTACTGTTTATAGTTCATGTGTGCACTTGCTAGTTTGCACATCTTTTTTGTACCTTTCCACCTGTAATAGGACATTCACAGATTATTTTTGTTCTTGCCATTGAAACGTTCACTGTGTGCACTTTCACTGAAGATGTTGAAAAAACAAGTTGTTAATATTTTTGTGATATTCTATGTAAAAGATTAACTGTCTTTAGAAATGTTCCTTTATAATTTTTTTTTTTTTAATCATATATGGTGATGTTCACTAATTTCAAAATCAACATTTGAATAAATATCTTATTACTGTGTGTCTGCCTATATATTATGTCATGAATTTCTGTTATTCATATAACAAGGAAAATGCATAATAGAACATAAATATTGATAGATTAAAGGTTTGCAGTAATTTTATAATTGTATCTTTGCAAACCGTAAGTGGTAGGCTAATGAAGCCGATTCGGAGGGGGGCATACCCTTACGAAAAAGTACTATAGGAATCTTATAGTATTTTGGGACAAAATATTATAGTAATCTTATAGGAATACTATAGTAATTTGGGACATACTATAGAAGTACGATAAGACTACTATAGCAGCTTTAAAATATTATAGAGGTATTACAGAACATCACAGAAGTATGTTATGTTCTGTAATACCTCTATAATATCCTAGAGCCGCTATAGTATTTCTATAGTAGTCTTATAGTACTTCTATAGTAATATTTTGTCCCAAAATACTATTTTCCTAAGGGTAATTAGGCCATGCATAACCAACACATAGACGTAACATTTCTGTCATTTAACGTCGGTCATCCTCATTAATGTATTTTAAATTGTTTTCATATTTAGATATGATGGCCAGAAAAAATTAAGTTATGTTAAGTTTATATGTTAAGTTGGTTCAGTGCCATTGACTCCCATTATTTTTCGCCGTTTTCCTTCAGTCTTCAGTCCATAATGGCGGCCGCGCCGTCACGTCATGGGGGCAACTGTTGCTATGGAGCGTTCTATTGAGTTTCGTCTCTTGGGCTTCTATACTCTTTGGTTCTGTTTAGCTTTGGTTTCCTAGGTTACTGATTATGTACTCGTTTGTTTCTATGGTTACTTATGATTATCACCTGTGTCTCTTTGTTTGTTTGCCATGTATACCGTATACACTCCCTGTTCAGTCCTTCGTCAGTTCTTGTTTATGGATATTGAGGTTTTGCTTTCTCTCCTACGCTTCTCCTGGGTATTACGGATTATAAATTTGTTTGTTTGTTTGTTTGTTTGTTAGTTACTCTGTTTGTGCTTGCTGTAATCCACTCGTGACAATTTCAAGTATCAAAACAGTTTTTTTAAGGTTTTAGTTATAATCCTGGTTCATGTCAAATGTTTGGACACACCTCCTCATTCTTTATTATTTTCCACATTTTACAATAAAACATTTTTTTATAATTGAATACATTATATATATATATATATATATATATATATATATATATATATATATATATATATATATATATATATATATATATAAAATAATTTAACTTTTTCTTCAGGACATTTATATGCATTTCTTAGTGTGAAACTGACAGATAGTTGAAACTTTAAACTCACAGGGAGGGAAGTTGAATCTGGCCGCTATACAGGCATCTTTTCCAATGCCACAGGTCTCTTGAGATGGCGTGCAGCGTGTTCCAGACTGAGGAACGCAGTGGTGGCATTTCAGTGCAGATCCTGCAATGGATTACAGCACACATGTGCATAAATCAGCACTGATGTAAAACTTTTTTAAAACCTCTCAGTAACAGTATTGCGGAATTTTAGTATGGGGATTTTACAGTCACAACATGATTATGTTATATCAATAGTTTGCACAGTCAGATTCATTAGATTAGGAACATTGTTTATGATCTGTAGAACAGAAACCGTTCTAACTAGCTTCATTTGGAGCCAGAAACAGCAGTCATGTGACATCAATGGAAAAATTATTCTTTTTCAATTCATTTTTTGAAGTAATGTACACTTATAAATCACATTAACATACATTAACATACTCAGTAACATACTGAGACAATAGGGTAATTTTTTTGTATTTTTTTATTTTTTATTACAATTCAGCAGCTTTAACTCACCATAGTTCAACACCAGAGCAAGAACAAGAACCACCAGCAAAGTCTTCATTATTCTGTTGATTAGAGCTGAGAAAATAATCATTATTATTATTAATAAGTAACACTCATCAGTATCTGAGTTAAGAGTATATCTGTGGTGGAATTTCGTTTTTGGCTGATCAGCTTGGCCAGACAGCACCATAGTGTCGGCCCAGATCCGGCCCACATCCGGCCCACATCTGGTACATGTGAAATCCACGTATACCAGATGTGGGCCGGATCTGGGCCGACACTATGTTGCTGTCTGGGTGTTCAGTGATGCTTTTGGCAAACGCAAACAGCATGCCATTAAAGGAAAATGAACTGTACTCTGTTCTTGCATGTCAAGCATCACTGTTACTATAGTGTTAGAGCTTTGAACAAACCCCTAACCTTATCTATTGCACTTGAATGATTTGACATGAATTATTCCTCAATTCATGTGTCAGGTTGAAGAGATTTGTGGTGTTACTTTACTAAGCGATTAAGCTTAGATTTTCACCAGGCAAATTATAAAACTTGTGTTAAAGCGCTTTATAGACAGCGTCAAATTATACAAAAGTGTTCAATTGTATACCGAAGGTGAAATTTAGACATTAAATCTGTGCAGTTTAGCCTAGGACTGATCTCTAAGGCTAAAGTAGTGCAAATATCTAATGTGTATTGTTTTAGGATAATAATGAGAAAACTTACCTCCTAAGCGATGTAGTATTGAGAGTTTTGTAAGTTCATAAGCACTTGTGTGTATCTCGTATCTCTTATATAGCATACTTGTCACGCACTCAGGAGTGAATCATTTCCAGTAATTCAGGAATTCCCAGAGAGTTTGGAACTTGTTCATTGTGTTAAAATGAGGCCACAGACACTCAAGGCTCAGTAACATTTGCTCAACTGTGTGTTTGATCATTGTTTAATCATGCATTAGCTTCAGATCTTCAGTACTGATTGTGCAATGTTCTTGTGCAAGATCCTGTTCTGTCCCGTTCTACTACAATAAACCACTCTTCACTTGTTTTTAACGTGGCATATTAATTACAGATATTTTTAAAATATTATCTGCATTTGGGTATCAAACACAAATATGGTGGTGCAGGCCCAGAATGGCCATTGGGATTCTCTGTGGGCTGGCCTTTTATTATTATTATTATTATTATTTTATATTATTGCCTGTCCAATGTACCAAAGTGATAATTAACGAATTAGGCATTCAATAATAAATCAATTATTAATCATGAATCTGTTAGTCCTGACTAGCGGGCGCAACTGCACAAATAAATACAACAGAACAAAGATGAAACAAATTAAATAAACACGGCTTTAGGGTCTAACAGTATTCGGCAGAAATTGAATAATCAAATGTAAAATAACACTGCATTAGATTAGATTAGATTCTTTTTTTTTTTTTTTTGCAAACATCATTTGCGGTCAGAAAGACCCAGAATAGCTTATATAGGGGTTAAATAATATACAAAACAATGTAAACAACTGTTGACAAATAAATAAATCCCCTAATTCAACTTCATTTAAGTTCAGTTGCTGCCTTAAATTAGGTATAATCAAACTGGCTGTATAGTAATTTCAACCATTTAAAAAAAATCTTGTCAATAGTTTAGTCTTTTATAGTTAAAAAAAATAAGATAAAAATGGTTCAATTATTTTGATGAGTTAAAGTGACGGAAAACCATTTGTTGTCATGATTATCAATAAAATGTTTTTCACAGTGAAAATGTTCTTGTACCCTGATGGGGATTTATGTCAAATTAGTGCCCCTTTTCTTTAATCTTCCATCTTTTACTGTATAATTAATGAGTGAATGATGGTCAGCATCAGCTCCCCTTCAATGGTTCAGGAAAGGTCAGAAAGGTCGATTAAACAGCATGTCTGCCAATGAGTCTCATGAGAACATGACGGATATCTTCCCATCACTGTGTGTTGGACAAATGACAAATGTTTTCTTCTCAAATCCTATGAGGACGTGGCAGGAAAGTTCAATAAAGCTGAGGGACACGAGAGCCTGAGGGGACTGGGGAGAAATATGGCAGATTTAGGATTAAGAGATATATTATATCTTTGGTGATGTAATTCATGAGCCTTTAGCAATATTCTTAGACTTTTGATGATTGTTTAGTGTCTGAATCTGTTCTGCAAGCATTTACTGGATTTGAAATGTTCCAGAAAGTGTGAGTGACTGTTTATTTTGGGTCCAAGGTACATGTGTGCACAAGGTTTTAATGTCTGTTGGATTTAGCTCTGCTCTTGGCTTATTTAACTAATGATATTAAATGAAATTTCATCATCTTTGATCTATCAGTGATTAATGCTCTTATTATGTAACATAAGACTTAAAACATGTAACTTATTTTATTTGCTGGTTATTGAGATTGTACTATGAAAGCTAATTGAATGTTAGTGATTGCAAGAAAAAAAAAAGTATTTTTGTCTTTTTCATTACAGATATCTTCTAAAAAAAAAGTATACAAAAACAAAACAAAACAAAAACCCTGTGGTAAGAAAAAAAATGCATGAACTAACAATGAGCAATATTTTTTTTTTTTTTTTTTGCAGTATTCATTAATCTTTGTTAATGTTAGTTAATAAAAATCCAGCTGTTCCTTTTTTGTTCATGTTAGTTCACAGTGCATGAACTAATGTTAACAAATACAACTTTTGATTTTAATAATGAATTGGTAAATGTTAAAATGAACTAACTAAGGTTAATAAATGCTGTAGAAGTATTGTTAATTTTTAGTTCATGTTAACTAATGACGTTTTATTGTAAAGTGTTACCAAATATTATATGGTTTTCTCTTTGAATTAAGTTTATTATTCTTACCCCACTGACAGATACTTTTCTTGGTTTAAGCACAACCTTTTTTTTTTTTAATCTTTTTCAGAAAACAAGACTTTCATTTTGCTCTTCAAGTAAATGAATTTAATTCTAGAATGTTTAGATATATTTACTGAAAAACAAGACAAAAAGGCATTTGTTATTAAATGCATGAGTCGGCAACAAACATCTGATTTTGACATTGTAGAAATATAAAACTGTCACATTTTTTACATCTGATATTGAACATTCACTATGGAAGCTTGTTTCCAGCAAAGAATAAAACAATTTAAAAGATAATTGTGACTTTTTATCTCACAATTCGGACTTTTGTTCTCAGAATAGCGTGATAGAAACTCACAATTGCGAGAACAAAAGTCAGAATTGTGAGATAAAAAGTCGCAATTACCTTTTAAATTGTTTTATTCTGTGGTGGAAACAAGCTGCCCTTGAAATCTGTGTTTGAAAAATATTATAGATGACATGCACTAATAATACTGCAACATTTCACAATGTGATTCGCTCATCTTAATGTTTTAACATGGAAAGGTTATGTCGAGGTTTGGGTTTTGTTTCTTGTTCTTGTCATTCTCATTGTCATGTTTCTGTGTCTTGTCATGTGATCCTGCCATGTGTCTTGTCATTGGTTAATCGTCTGATCGTTTGGGTTCTCTACCAGCTTGTCTCCAGTGAATTCATTACAGGTTAACTGCAGTAGTCTTCTACTGTATATTGCTATATTGTATATTGTGTGAGAATGAGAATGTATTTGTATGATATTGTGTAAGTAAATCACATCAACAAAAATGCTAGCATGCTTTTATTTGAATGTTAATGACCATTTTTCAAAATCTTTAAACAATTTTTTTTAAATGTTTACATTTTCATAATTTGAAAAGCAGATTTAAAATGATCTTTTAATGTGAATGAGAATGATATATTCATATGATATATCTGTATTAAAAAGCAAGTAAATCGCATCACCAAAAAACTATATATATATATATATATTCTTTTTTTTAAAGACCAATTGCCACTTTGAGACAGACTGTTTATTTGTAACGTGCACAACAAAAAAATTCAGTGAGGAAATATTGCTTTATTTTTTTTTTTTTTTTAAGTCACAAATCAGAAGCATAGTCATCATGTGCAATCTATTTTATTGCAAGCTGTTGTATGAATCCGGCTCACATACGGCTCAGATCAGTCAAAGGTGTTGCAGAAGTCCTTCTGGCAGCACTTGATGTTGATGTAGGCGTTCTGTTTCTGCATCTCACAGTCTGACATTGACATGCACTTTTGGAAATGACCATCTGTTTCAAACAAAACCAGATTTTTTAATTACATTAATAATAGTGCATTGCCTAAAAACAGCCCATTTTTGTTATTGTCTGAATGGACATCAACACTCACATGGACTTCTGCGAAACTTGGCGGCGGCACACGCGTTTTTCTCCGGTGGACAGGTTACAGCGGTGACCTCACAGGACCCTCCTGCTTTAACTGGGGTGCAGAGATGGCAGTCCAGGGCCGTGCCTTAAACACACACGGGACAATATTTGAAATCATTTGTGTTCCATTTGTGTGCATAAAAGCCTTTTTTTTAACCCTTTGCGCTTGTAGTTTGGACATGTTTTTGCTAATCTCCATGTCGACATTTTCAGAAATGTCACAAACAAACCCTCCCAGCACACCACGTACAGTTGTTAAACTACAGGTATTAACGGACTTTTCTTATTTCTTTTCCTGTATGAATATTCTCATGTATTTTTCAGCACACAAAGGAGAGTTTCATTGCATTAGATATGAAGTCCGTTTTATGACGGGAAATCATTCATCACACTCACCGCCTGTTACGACCAGCATGAGAACAACAGCCAATATGAGGAACCTCATCGTTCTGTGAAACAAACCGAAGAAGAGAAGCGACTCATTTATTATTGGTAAAGAAAAACAAGATAACTCTAAAGAGTATTAAAACTCACTAGACAGCAACCAACCCATTCAAACTAAACCAAACCCAAGCATCTTAAACATACTAAAATAAACCTGTAAATCATCAGAGGGAGTATCTGGTCAAAGGCCATGTTTTATCTTATGTTTTATAATGCATCCCTGATTTAATGTACTGTAAAAAATAATAATAATAATAATTCAATTAATAAAACTGCGTAACTCACCTTTGTACTGCAGTGGACTGAGTAAAACTGATCCGCTTTCTGTCTGTATGTCTATACATGAAACCTCACCTTTATCCTACAGTTTCTTATCACCTCCCTCCTCTCTCTCGTTCTTTGTGCAAACAGACCAAGCCTGGTCATACTGCATGCAACACAACTATATCAATATCAAATATGGTCTTGGCACAAGAAAATTAAACAGTATTTCTCAACTTTATGGGTGTAACTGTGTGTTTGAAAGAGATGTCTGCAACTTCCTTCCTGTGCTGTAGCTTTATAGCTGGGGTCAGATAGATAGATAGATAGATAGATAGATAGATAGATAGATAGATAGATAGATAGATAGATAGATAGATAGATAGATAGATAGATAGATAGATAGATAGATAGATAGATAGATAGATAGATAGATAGATAGATAGATAGATAGATAGATAGTAGAATGACAGAGATAGATAGTAGAATGACAGAGATTAATAGAGATATAGATATAGATAGAATGACAGAGATGAATAGAGATAGATAGATAGATGATAGATAGATAGATAGATAGAATGACAGAGATGAATAGATATAGATAGATAGAATGACAGAGATGAATAGATATAGATAGATAGATAGATAGATAGATATGACAGACAAATAGTGCATCTCTTCTAGTCTAGTTCTTCTCTTGATGTTTATGTTCTTGCAGCTCTGATCTGTGAGTGTGTGTGTGTGTGTGTGTGTGTGTGTGTGTGTGTGTGTGTGTGTGTGTGTGTGTGTGTGTGTGTGTTGTGTTGTGTTGTTTTGACTGTCTGCCAGCTTCAGTCGTTCACACACCCAAACAGTGACTGTAAATCGGAGCTTTAACACAATAGATTGTGCCGTTGTGTTCCTCGCGCTCCTGAACACCAATATCAGCAGAGCCCAGTGTAAGAGAATCTGTCCATGATGCAAAAACTGCTAAGCTCTTCATTGTGCCGCTTTTGTGGGCAAAACCTCGCGATAAAACCTCGCAGCGTATAGGCCACATATATCAGACAGTCCGGATCTTTCCCTCCGGTTGCTCTCTCTCACTCCAGTGGATCGGTGTCCAGGATCCAGGCAGGGAAAGATGTCACAGTATTCAGGGAAGGTGAGTACTGGAGGAGTTTCAGGGAATGATTGACTAGAACCTGCTGACCAACCAAAGCAACACTTATATGTAATACATATATGCATTCTTTTATACACACATATACAATTTTGCATATACATGAACAACATACAAACATGAACATACCTGAATACCATCTAGAGACATTAAATGTTGCACAACTAGTTCTGCATGTAAACTTATATTTATGAGTATGTATTGGAGGCTGATCATATATTTTACTGCCATTGTACCAAATTCTCATGCACACATTTGCTCTCAAATTAATGCATATATTTACATTATACATTTCAATGCACAGGACTCAACAGTGGTTCTAATAGATTTGAACTTAATATTTTTAAATTAAAATTATTATTTTTTATATGTTTTATAAAACAAGTGCATTTTATTTTTTAGCAATTTGTATGTCAGAAATAATATAGCCTTCTATGTTCTTCCACAACATTAAGTCTTTTATACAGAAAAACTTGCATCATATAATTGATTAGGTTTAATTGGCACTTTTAGCTGTAAATTATAATGTCAAATTCATTAATCATCCAATTTAGCTGTTATTACACATCATATAAAGTATGATTTTCAGCTCAGTTTAGCTTATGCTTCCCTAAATATAAAAATTATTTTGATTTAAACACAACTTTATCTGTGTTAGCAAGCTAGATAACTTTTTTTTTTAAAGAAATTATTTAAAAAACATATTTTAATATTTTAACATTTTAAAAAGCAAAATTTGTAACAACAGTGCAACCAGATGTTCATGTTTGCAAAGCATAAAAATTCCAATGCATGATGTTATTGAGCAGCTTCTGGTGTGTGTGTGTGTGTGTGTGTGTGTGTGTGTGTGTGTGTGTGTGTGTGTGTGTGTGTGTGTGTGTGTGTGTGTGTGTGTGTGTGTGTGTGTGTGTGTGTGTGTGTGTGTGTGTGTGTGTGTGTGTGTGAGAGAGAGAGAGAGAGAGAGTGTGCGTGCGCATGTGTGTACATCCAACTCTGTGTATTTCTGTACTTTGTGTTTAGCATTTCCACTTTTTTGGACCAAGTTTCTCCTCTGGGATCTAAACTAAACTGGAATCTAATTAAGATTCAGACAGTCTACCTCTTCAAACATGGTCAAAAGTTGGTAATATCTCTGACAGGTTTCATCTTCCAAAGTAATTGATTTTTAAACTAAGAATTATTCCAGAAGTAAGTAAAACCAAAATATAATTAATGCATTTGACCAAACAAGCTGTTCTAACTTCCATTTGCCTGGTGTTTAATGCCGGGGAAACTTCAGAAGACGGAAAGTGTTACCAGTGTGATGCTCAGTTGTAGCTTCAGTTTCACAGAGTCTGTTACACCACCAGTGATTGCAATTGAAAGAAAACCCTCAGCAATAGTCCCGAAAGCACCTGACACGCCTCCATCTTCTCGCAGATAGTGTTCTACGAGGGCAAGTGCTTCACTGGCAGGAAGCTGGAGGTGTTTGGAGACTGTGATAACTTCCAGGACCTTGGTTTCATGAACAGGGTGAACTCCATCCGCGTGGAGACCGGGGCTTGGGTGTGTTTCGACCATCCTGATTTCAAGGGACAGCAGTACATCCTGGAGAAAGGAGAGTATCCAGAATTCCAACGCTGGAATGCTCACAATGATCACATGGGCTCCTGCAAGCCAATCAAAATGGTGAGCGTGAAAACACTATGAAAAGTTACTGTTGTAACCACATAATGCTCATCTATTCGTTTTAAAACCTTTAATGCGTGAAAACATGACAAACAACCAATTCCAGACATAAAAAAGGAATCTGCAAATACTATAATGCATTTTAACTTTGGTTACAATTATTTATGAAAATACATAATGCATTATAATGTACATTTGCAATACATTATACATAAAGGCTTTAAGTAAAGTGTTATCGATAATTTGTTATCTATTCGATTTGTTTCAATATAATTGTACAAATGTCTTAATTTTTGACAGTCCAATCAAATCATGAGATCATTTATCACTTTTAAAATGAATGGTAGCACTGAAGGTCAAGTCACAGCAAAAAATGACATTGTTCCTCAGTAATTTTTGTTTTGTTTTCCAGAATAAATATCTATACATTCTTAAATCAAGATACATTTACTTGAAAGCAAAATGACCTAAGTATTCGGTCTTGTTTTCTGAAAAATGTATCAAAATTCTGTAAATTTTTGCTTAAAACAAGAAAAATATCTACCAGTGGAGAAAGAAAAATAAACTTGTTTTCCCTTTGAATTAAGTTTATTTTTTGTGATCCCATTAGCAGATATTTGTTCTTAATTTTGATGATTTTTTATTTATTTAATTTTTTTGAAAAACAAGACTTGAGATAGTAAACAAGATAGTCCACCCAAAAATGAAAATTCATTTACTCACCCTGAAGTTGTTCAAAACTTGAATGAATTGCTTTCTTCTGCTGAACACAAAATAAGATATTTTGACAAATGTCGGTAACCAAAAAGTTGATGGACCCCGTTGACTTCCACAGTATTTTCCCAAATGTCGATGGGGTCCATCAACTGTTTGGTTACCCACATTCTTCAAAATATATTTTGTTTTCAGAAGAAAGAAACTCATACATATTTTGAAAAACTTGAGGGTGAGTAAATGATGACAGAATTTTCATTTTTGGGCGAACTATCCCGGCTTGACTGTATGATATTTTTGTAATGTGTCACTCACCTTGCTACAATGTGCTTCCCCTGTGTGTGTCAGCACGGGGAGCAATACAGGATGGAGCTTTTCGAGGAGCCGAACTTCACTGGTCAGTGTGTTGAACTGTGTGACGACTGTCCCTTCCTCCAGAGCACTGGAATCAGCCAGAACTGCCTCAACTCCATTAAAGTCTACGGAGACGGCGCGTAAGTCTTGCAGGGGCCAAACAATGTGAATCAATGAGTGAAACTGTACACTATTATTCCAATGTCCCAAACTCTTTAATAGTTAACTCTTTCCCCGCCATTGACGGAATTTTCCATGTATAAATGTTTTCACTGTTATACAGTAGGGGGCGCTATTACGCATATACTCAAAGAGTCTCCGGATCAAAACACAGGCGCGGACAGCGATAGAAGCATAGATATCATATAATAAAGGCTAGATGTCTCGTCTGCGCTGCTGTCCAATGGAGGTCGACGTCCGCACATGGCGGCCATCTTTCCACAGGGAGCTCGCTCACTGGTAACATTGTGTTTTAATGGTGCATGTACTTTTAAATAACCATAACTTGCTCAATTTTCTACCGATTTTCAAACGGTTTGGTTTGTTATAAACGTCAGATATGTAGTTATAACACTGCATACATATGAATAATTAAGAAAATCTGTTCAGAATTATAGCCACGTTAATAACGTTTGTAAGAAACCAAACCGTTTGTAAATCCGTCAAGATTTCAGCGAGATAAGAGGATTTGTGTTCGTGCTGATCACTCACCTTACTTCAGATGCCACAGAGCTCGCCAGAAAGCTTCCCTGTGACAAGATGGCCGCCGGTGATGCCGGAAGAGACTCCGCCTTAAGACATCTAGCCTTATATGGATATCTATGGATAGAAGCATTGCTTTTGCACATGTAAAATAGTGCGATCAATAAACAGCATATAGGCTATAAATCAAAACTACCTAACGTTACCGAATGAAATGTTGACTCAGGACGAGCTATAGGACTGGGAAGGTTTGTGGGTGTTGATGGACTCGATCTACTCCATCAGTGTTTTGATCATCATCATCGTTCTGAACCCGATCCAGACGTACAAAAACGTGCATTTCTCATCTTTTTGTTCAAAATGATGTTTTTTGTTTTTTTTACTTACCCACATTCAAGTGTTCATAAAAAATAATGCATGAAGCTAGAACAAAATGTTTTTATTTATTTATTTATTTTTAAGCAGGCTCTGTACTTTCTTCTGATATATTGCATGATTGTTCAGATATTCATGCAACAAAATATTCTGGGGGCCATGAAAATTTGGTGTAAATTATAAAAAAATGTGGTGCTGGCTGACAAAAAAAAAAAAAACACTGGTGGGGAAAGAGTTGAAAAATACTTGCACTGGGAAAAATAAATTCTTACATAGTATTTTTGTCTAGTTTTGCAGTACAAACAAACATCTAAACATTCTTAATTCAAAACACAAGATATTAAGTCTTATTTTCTGAAAACATTTATTAAAATGAAGTGAGTTTATGCTTAAAACAAAGATTGTTTTCTACCAATGGGTTCAGAAAAAAAACGTAATTCCAAGGAAAAACAAGATTATTTTTCTGGCAGATTTTAAGCATAAACTCGCTTAATTTTGATCATTTCTTTTAGAAAACAAGACTTAATATCTTATGAAATTTTGCTTTAAAAAAAAAAAAAGTCTCTTCTTTTAAGAATGCTTATATATTTGTACTGGAAAACAAGACAACATTTCTGAGTAAGAAAAACGGTTTTTGAAGTGCAGAATGAAATCATTCTGTTTAACCCTCACTGTTGCAAAACTATACGTTGTTTAAAGCAATTAAATAGGCTATGTTTTAATCAAAACTACATAGAGCAGAAGCTCAATATATTATTAATCGATGTGAATCCCTATTGCCACATTATTTGCATCAAGTTTAGCATTTGTAAAAGTGTTTAACTTGATTGAAAAATGTCAACTTAATGTGCACGAATTTAAAAGATGCACGAATGCAACAGTGTCTGATTTAATGTCATTCACACAGCAGAGCTCATAAATCATACATGAATATCCCAAATAAAATGTCTTTTTTTCTTTCTTTCTTTCTCTCTACTGGTTTAGTTGGGTCATGTACGAAGAGCCGAACTATCGTGGCCGCATGTACATTTTGGAAAGAGGAAACTACGGCTCATTTATGGAGTGGCAAGCTGAGAATCCCAACATCCAGTCTATCCGCAAAGTGGTCAACTATTTCTAAACTTTTAAAGCAACCTTGCTCTCTATAAAAACATAGATCAAATTATCAGAATTTTACCTTTTTTTTTTGTATTAATGAATTACATAGCTATGTGCTTTTTATCATCAATGATGAATCGGTTATTTTAAAAGAATATGCAATCATCACAAATATTCTTGTTTGTTTTATTTTGTATTTGTACTGAGGCAATAAGCTAAAAACAGAGAAAGAAATAATTGTGAAAGAGTTGTTCTCATAGTTTTTTTTTTCTTCAGAATTCCAAACATTCAGTGGCATTCTGTAATAAATACACTGAAAAAAAAAAATTGGTCTTGTTTTCCTGTACAAATGTCTCAACATTCTTAATTCAAGATACATAAACTTGATAAGCAAAATGGCAGAAAGTCTTGTTTTCTGAAAAATGTGTGAAAATTGAGTGAGATTTCTCTTTGAATTAAATATTTTTTTTACACAAACATTTTCCAGAAACTTTATATTTTAAATAATTAGTTTCTCAAGTGAAAGTATCTTGATTTAAGTATGTATAGGCTTACATAGTATGCAAGTAAATGTTGATTTTGAAATATCTATAATAATAAAAAAAATGATCCTTAGTCAAAATCAGCATAGATTCCCCAGCAGAAACACGTGCACATGCAGACATTTTCACATTTTCATTTCTGGATGAACAAGTAAGCGAAGTCAAGCATGTAGGCCTATTCTATTTGTGACCATTACATTACCTATAATAATTATAGCGACGGTGAGTAAGGTATCAAAGATGGCGACATCCATACAGCTAAAAAAAAATGTATCACAATTGAGGAGTCCAATCAAGGTGTGACTTCATCTGTCAAATCTGAACTAGCAGCAGCTTTTATGAAGATAGGATTATGAAGATATTTTATGAAGATAGCTTTCGGAGAAGATAGGATTATTTGAGTCAGACCGACACCACAAAACTGACAGGAGCAGAGAAAGTGCTTCAAATAACCAAGGATATAGTTTATCGTGGTTTGCCCTGTCAGATACTTCGACAGATGAGCAGTGTGGACTTGAGACGTGTATAATTTACATTAATGGTTGTGTGTTGATGGGAGTGCAGTAATTCTGCCAAAAAACATAAGGATTTGCTCAAATATTTATTTGAAATGTAGGTTTAATATTCTACATGTATTTAATTCTACACATTTATGCATGGCATAGTCAAAGAAACCACCTGACACAAAGTCGTGGATCATGGAATAAATTCATTTGTTACTCAAATTATCAAGCTGGTTATGCTACACTTTACATTCTAAGCAGCAGCCAATCATGGTAGTCTAAGAAGGGTCTAATTTATGCTTTCTGCAAGATACAAGACATTATGTGAACCACACCTATAGTCAGCAGGTAGATTTCCAGTTCACTTGAAAGGAGGTTTATCTCAAATGTGCAACTTGGCTGGCATTTTTTGCATGTATTTTTTCTACTGAGGGATCAAGCAAACAAACAAATTTAAAGGGATAGTTCACCCAAAAATGAAAATGCTGTCATCATTTACTCTTCCTCAAGTTGTTCCAAACCTGTATGGCTTTATTTCTTCTGCTGAACACAAAAGAAGATATTTTGAAGAAAGTCGGTAACCAAACGACTGATGGACCCCATTGACTTCCATAGTAGGAAAGAACTCTTTCCTATTTACATGTTGTGATTTGTATAGTCACAGTATACAAATAACAAGGTCATATGAGACACAGCCATTTTTTTAAACGTTTAAATACTGGGAACTATTTTCTCAGAAGGCGAAGCACTGCTACTTGGGCGGAGTGATTAGCGCAGCACCCGAGAAGCGCCATTCCGTCAACAAAACCAACGTGACTAACTAGCTAGTAGTGAACGTGATTCGTGATCATGGCTGACTTTGAGGAATTGTCAGAGGATTTTTATTTGGTATCAAACCAAGATCCAGAACCATATCGTTTTGAGCCAGAATACACAGATGAGGAGTTACTTTGGAAGCTGATAGACGCCGAACAGACTGAGGTCGAGGGGAGAATCAGAACGGGAGTAGCCTACTATTTCACAAAAAATAAGGTCACTGTTTCTCAAAAATGAAAACTGCCCATCCCCCACTCCAATTCATTAGCAAGTTGAAGGCTACAGTCCTGAAAGTTACCTTTAGCGCCGCTTATTTGTTACTGGGGCGATAGAGCGCGTTTGTGACAACACAATACTAACATTACAGGGGATACATGGAGCCCGGGAACAACTGTAATAGTAGTGAGCATGCACCCTATTCATGTAATAGTGTCACTAAGGTTACATTACATCTAGCTAATGGCACTAATAGGCTATAGTCATCTAAAAACATAACGGAACACTTACCGCAGGCGCAGGCGATCCACTTTGTCCTCTCTTTACTATCGATGGGATGGCCGTATCCTTCAGCACACGTTTCATGGTCCGTGTGGCAAATTCCATTTTTTCAAAATAGTCGTCCTCAGTGAAATGTTCTGAGCAAACGCGATAGTCCTAGATGATGTCTACAGGTATATTTGGATCTATTGGTGCGTTCAAGTCATCTCGTAAAGATCGTATTTACGAGTTGAGCGGACATGAACGCCACCACAATGTCGTAAATACGAGTGGGAAGCTCGGGATTTTCTTTAAGCCCCGATTTTTACGAGTTGGGGGCGTGTCACTGAGAAACATGGCGGAATACCTCAATACAATAATATTTAGCAGTGATATTGCTAGACTTTTCTATTTACAGCAAAGTAAGCTAATTGCCTGCACAGAATATGATGGCATTATAATATAACTATGTAATATGTAACGATAAAGTTTGCAGTGGCTTCATAAATTAGACTTATTAAAAACATAAAAAACCAAAGCACACCTGATGCACATTTCTTTGTTCTTCATTTTCTAGAACTAGAGTTTAAGAAACTTGCTCTATTTTTGTGTAATTAATTAAGAGAAAGCCGCCATCTTACTCCGAAAAAAAAGTGACTTGAACGCATATGCCGTCATAAACACGACTTCCCACCTCGTAAGTACGAACTTCCCAGGAGGATTTGAACGCACCAGAGCAAGTAGCCATTGATTCATCAGGTCAGCGTTTTTTTGGTTGGAATTCTATGAAAAATCATGGTATTACCTGGTCTCCCCTGTTTATTGTCGCAGCTCTTTACAATACAGCGAACACCTATGATTGTAAACTTTGCATTTACTATCTAGTAATTGCTGACTCTATTACTCCAACTCTGAGCGAACTCTCTACTCCTCACCACGGCGCTTCTCGGGTGCTGCGCTAATCACTCCGCCCAAGTAGCAGTGCTTCGCCTTCTGAGAAAATAGTTCCCAGTATTTAAACGTTTAAAAAATGGCTGTCTCATATGACCTTGTTATTTGTACACACTGTGACTATACAAATCACAACATGTAAATAGGAAAATGTTTGCGTTATTTTGTCACTTATTGGGATTAGTATGCTAGCTGTAGCCATTTACATCCAGTCTTTGTGCTAAGCTAGGCTAGCGGTGGGTGCGTCAAACATACTTACAGCACACACGGAGATGAAAAAGGTATGTATGGACTTATCTAACTCGGGGAGATACGGTGAATAAGCTAAAGTCTCAAAAAGTCGAAGTGTTCCTTTAAGCGCAACGGAGCAACTGTGTCTAAAGTGCTGGAAAAAGAGAGAGTTAAAAGTTTCTGTTGCAATATCAAGTTCTTCTAAGCTATCTGGGATGCTGAGATGATGAAACTGATTAGGAAGATTATTGATAAAGCAATCTTAAGTGGCAGAAGTGATAGGTCTAACATATTTGTAACATGGAGTCAGCTTTGCAGCCTTGGCTAAATGTGTGAAGTGTACCTAACTTCGGTTATATGAGGAGACAGTAGATCGTCTTTTACTAGACTTTATTTTATAACATGACGCAGCCGCATACATGTCTCAGCTCCATGTTATCTTCCTGTAAAATGCGTCACGCATACGTTGGTGCTGACGTATGCCCAATCACAGAACATGACAGGTTCACGTGACAAATGTAATTTACATGAGACTAGATAATGATCTGAGATGTCATCGCTCTGCTGCAGTATTTCAACGGCAACAACATCTATTCAATGTGATAATATTAGACCTAGAGTATGATTACGACAATGAGTAGGTCCTGACACGTGTTGTCTAACTCCAATTGAGTTTACAATGTCTTTAAATGCCAATCCCAATGCATCTTTTTCGTTATCTACATGTATATTAAAATCACCAACAATTAGTACTTTATCTGCAGCCAATACTAATTCTGATAGAAAGTCCGCAAATTCTTTGATAAAGTCTGTATGGTGCCCTGGTGGCCTGTATACAGTAGCCAGCACAAATCTCAAACGTGATTTATCATTTACACTATATATTTTTACATTAAGCACCAACACTTCAAAAGAATTATATTTAAAACTACATTTCTTAGTGGTTTTGAAAATATTACTATAAATGATAGCAACACCTCCTTCTTTGCGTTTCAGACGAGGTTCATGTTTATAAATTGTAATCTTGTGGGGTAGACTTATTAGGGCCCGAGCACCGATAGTGAGAGGACCCTATTGTTTCTGCTCAGTTTATTAGGGCCCGAGCACTGATGGTGAGAGGACCCTATTTATTATTATTATTCCGCTTCTTCTCCAAAGTGAATCGCTTTTTAGAGGGCCTTAATATGCTCGAAAACTCATGAAACTTTGCACACGCTTCAGAAGTGCTGAAAATGTACGTGTGATATGGGTTTCATAATTGTGTGGGGCAAAATGGCTCAATTATTGCCCTTACATTTTGCCCCGCCTCTAGGTTTCACGTACAGGTATGAAATTTGGTACATACATTTAATGACCCAATACCTACAAAAAAGTATCTTGGAGCATAGCCCTAAACACAGAAGTCAGCTATTTTGAACTTCCTATCAGATTTTGTGCAGTTTTTGCCATTTCCTGATGTTGTACTTTAACGAACTCCTCCTACAGTTTTGATCTGATCCTCTTCAAATTTGGTGAGTGTAATCTTAAGGCCTTTGCGACGTTAAATTGCGAAGATCTTGAGTTTTCGTTGAAGGGTGTGCCCTCGGCAGCCTGACAAACGTACACCCAATTTCGTCCTTTTGGTGATATATGCATGATCAGATAAGTTCAATATTAATGTTGCTTGCAGTTCCGATGTTGCTAGGCAACCACAGACAGCCTGCAGAACTCAGGCATACAATGTCCAATCTGTCCCAAACTTCACGTTTGATAAGAGTCCTGTCCTGAACACATGACCATGCTCATATTTGGTTATAGTAATAGCGCCACCTGCTGGTAGCAGGAAGTGTGGCAAATACAAATTACTTTGACATAGTCCTCCTTTATTTACATACTGCCCACCGTGCTCTGTTTTCCTAAAGGCGCCGGGTGGCGGCGGCACGGGTGCGAGGGCCCTTTTCATCGCTGCTTGCAGCTTTAATTTAAAGTAATGTAATTGTTTGGTTTTAGCCAGGTTTCTGTCAAACACAGCACATCTAGGTTATAATCTGAAATCATATCATTAACAATGAGTGCTTTTGGAGTAAGCGATCGAATATTCAGCAACCCAAGCTTTATCATTTGCTACATCAATTACATTTTTAACCTTAGATGGGTTTATATGTTTTTTGGATTTCCAAATCTAGAGACACAGTCTCTATATGATGATATCTAGGGGAAAGAGGCTCTATGTGATGGGATTTATCTGACCTTGGTGACGTGAGGCAGCTGGCAGACAGTCAGTTAGCCAGTCTGTCTGCTTCCTGACCTGGGCCCCAATTTGTCATGTTTTATCTCTAAGACTATGAGCCAAATTACTAGAGAGAAGAGCAGCACCATCCCAGGAGGGATGAATACCATCTCTTCAACAGGTCAGGTCTGCCCCAAAAACTTTTCCAATTGTCTATGAATTCTATATTGTTTAGCGGACACCACTTTGACAGCCAGCCATTGAGTGAACACAGTCTACTAACTATCTCATCACTCCTGCGAACAGGAAGGGGGCCAGAGTAAATTACAGTGCTTGACATGGTACTTGCAAGTTCACACACCTCTTTAATGTTAATTTTGGTGATCTCCGACTGGCGGAGTCGAATATCATTAGTGCCGACGTGAATAATAATCTTAGAGAATGTACGATTAGCATTAGCCAGCACTTTTAAATTTGCTTTGATGTCAGGCACTCTGGCTCCTGGTGACTATGGTGGCTGGTGTCTCTATTTTCACGTTCCGTGTAATAGAATCGCCAATAACTAGGGCATATTCAACAGAATTCTCGGTGGGTGTTTCACTGAGGGGGGCAAATCGATTTGTTATGGTAATCGGAACGGAAGAACGTTTTTTTGATCCGCGACTACAGCGCCTCTCCGTCACCCATTTGCCCTGCTGCACAGGCTCTAATTCAGCCGGAACCGAATCGTGTAAAGGGTTCGCTAGGCGCATCCAAAATAGTATCTAAAGCTCTTGCACTCTTATAGCCTGGGAAAACCCAGACAACTTCCGGCAAATTTAGATTTGCTCTGCAAGTAGTCTGGCAAAGAGCTCATTCAAGCCCATTTCTAATCCGTCGAAATCGCGGCACCAATCAGAAACGTTGGGGCGGGCTTTACACGATGACGATCGCTCTGATTGGTTTTAGGTCTATCCAATTGCGCACAGAGGCGAGCGACGTCCGTTGGTGAAGCTCATCAACTTTTAAATGCATTATTATATTCAAATTGCAAACACATGAGGACAGTCTCCATGAAAGACCCACTGGCAGATGAACGTGCTACTACACTTCTCTCCGAAACGGTAGGAAATTAAATTAGATTTAATAGAGGATTTTAACTGTGACAAGATGATTGACAGGGCAGTTTACGTGACAGGATGCACGCGACAGATCCGTCCGATAAAGATGACCAAGTAGTATGTCCCAAAGCTTGCCTACTTTTTTGCTACACATTCAAAAGTTAATACCTTTTCTTCACAAAAAGAGTACTTTTATGGCGTACACTTTTAAGAGTACACTTTTAGTGTAACATAGGCGAATTGGGATGCAGCATATGGCATGACGATCGCTCTGATTGGTTTTAGGTCTATCCAATTGCGCCCAGAGGCATTTGAGAGCGTCCGTTGGTGATGGCCCTTTGGAAATGAGTTATTAATGAAGCTATGCCAGACCATAACTCAGTTACTACTGAGAATGGTCTGGTTTTAACCAGGCTAGCACTCTTACTATCCTCAATTAAAATTTGGATGCGTGTCTCTAGTTCTGAAATCTTCTCCGTCAGCCTGACTGTCTCCCTGCATTTATCACATATAAATCCTATATTGCCGACAGAGAAGGCTATGCTAATCATGTGATATGAAGTGCAAGTGATAATAACAGGAGAAGTCATTACTCACCGTGTTTGTTGACTGATTCTTACTCGCCTGGGCTTTTGATGAACTCAGAGGCGCGGGCGCGAGAGAGAAAATAAAAATAAATAAATAAATAACTGAGTGCACGGGTGGCGCGTTAACAGGCTAGCGAATTACTAGCGTGTTGTGCTAGTAGTAACGGAAGCTAGCGATGTCAGGTTAATGTGTGATGTTGGGTAAGCTGTATTTAGTAGTATAAACTACTAGAAATGATAGTAAATAATGGCTCAAAACAGAAAGAAATACGAAGCTAATACGAGGCTTAGACGAAGCGTACAGCCACAAACCAATTCACAGCAGCAGCAGTCACAGCGAGGCAGACAGGGGCAATCGATCAGGAGATACCAATTAAGGCCCATAAGTGCCTCAATACTTCAATACAATCCTGAAGACATTGATTAGCTTGCTCAGGTGTGTTTGATCAGGGTTGGAGCTAAACTGTGCAGGACAGTGGCCCTCCAGGACTGAGTTTGAGAAACCCTGCCTTATATGAATGCATGTACACATGAAAAAAAGGTTTTCATTCATCCAATTAATAATTAGTCTTTCAATTCATTTGACCATTTTGTTTTATTTTTCAGGTAATATTTTTTCGTTCAAAACATTGTTAAATATAAATATTTTTCATTAAGAACTCAACTAAGAAATATTTGTTTCGACGAATGTACAATTTCAAGGTTACACACAGGCCAGCGCATGGGCATTAATGTCGAATCTCGACAAAGTCACCAGACCACTTTTCAAGTCTACGTTCCCTGGTCACTTTACTGCACCAGAGAGAATCGGTTGCATCGCGGATAAACTGAAGTAAGTGAAACAAACAACCATTTAAATGTGCTGCTGTATTAAGTAGCCTGTAAATTTTATGCCAGACATGTTGCTCTGGTGACTTTCTCTGGTAGATAAGTATATGTACGTTAGTTTGAAAATGTTAACTTGGTGTTAGCTAGCTTAGTTTACACTAGGTAAGTTAACGTTAATATGTCGACGTTAATCAATTCCTGACCGATTGCAAAAGGGAACATAAGTTTAACGTTACCCGTGGCTTATTTAGATTTTACAATGGTAAGTTAAATAACGTGAACGTTTAATCATTGAACGTATCTCGAGTCAGCGTCATAAGAATAACATTAAAACTGTAGAAGTTAACCTGATCAACTACTAACTTAAGTGAATGAGCTACATGTGAAGGGACTGGTTTACACGTGTGATTAATGGTAAGGTTAGCTAACAGTTGTGACTGGCGACACACACAATGGTAATTTATTTATGGCTTGTATGCATAGAAGTATTGCTGCATTGGCGCCAATCGGTTGATGTCGGTTGGTTTTTAAAAAAGTGTAGTACTAGCCAGAGGACACTAGGGGGCAGTAAAAAAAATAAAATAAAAAAAAAGTGTTGACACACTATTGAATCATATTGTAATGATTATTATATCAACTGATAACATATTGTGATAAAGATTGTTGACCATAATGTCCGGCCCTACCCTTCTTACCACATACCCTCCTGAATGTCTCTACTTTCGAATGCATCCATGTGCATGTATGACCATTCCCATTCATTCATTCCTATATAAACTAGCTCTCAATCTCACACTTAACAAACCTTGACACACTCACAGTAAATGAATGGATCGACTTAACCAGTTATATTATTTTTTTCTATCTTGATGTAGGATACTGACACCGCTACAAAGAGGGAGATTGCACTTAAATGTCTCATCCTTTACATGGGAGAAGCAGTGGAGGACCTCATCAAAGATTTCCTGGTAAGACAAGATTACTAATGCCTGGCTCACACTACAGGAGTTTTAGGCCACATTTACACATAGTCGGGTATTTCGAGAAACGAATATTTCCCCCCCTCCGTTTTCAATAATAACATCGTGCACACAACATCGTTTTCAAAAAACTGTACATCAACCCGCATAAATACGCCATCGAGCGCCATCATAACTATGCCAAACCTATGGGCGGCAGTGTAGGGAGAAGTAAACATAGGGGTTAATACGCTCACATGACGTTAAGCATTTTCTGGCGCATAATGTGACGTTTGAGAACCTAAAACCCCGTTTCTCACAGTTGACACGGCAACACATAACCGGCGTTTTCAGAAATCTCCACTTTGGCCGGAGTTTTTAGAAATAATCGTTTTCTGTGATAAAAACTGGATTTTCGTGTAATTGAGAGGCAAAACCGCAGGGAAATATCTGCGTCTTCCCTCTGCGTAAACGTGGCCTAAAACCGATTGTAAAATCAGGTTGCAGCACACACTTAAGGAGAATCTTTGCAGATTTTATTCCCTCAAATCTTAAACATGCTCACACTACAATATTTGAAAATCGCGGCGCATCACACACTACAACATGTTATTAAGATTATGGTGCCAGAGGAAGCGCCTCACGTGATCTCACGCAGCAGATCTGAAGCGGAAAAGCATGTAAACACAATATCTGTCCTTCATATCAAGTCATATTTGTGAAAAGGTAGCCGTGACCAAGGAAAGCGAAATCTTTCAAAAATCATCCTTTTAACATTTAAGGATATGTCTAATGAATGGCGTCAGCGCTGGTCAATACAATGAATCAATGCCATTGATCATGAAGTGACGCATCAGCTTCAGCGTTGCCCATGTGCCGCATTTGCTGCTCAGCTGAGCCTTGTAAAGTGGAGCTCAAAGTTCAAATTAAATAATCAAATAATTAACAGCTTGTTTTATTACATCTATCTTTGAATGAATCCGCATGTTTTTTTTACATTTCCGTTGAATGAACAGTTTAATGACTCACTCAAAGACTGTCCCTTCCCACCACCTGGTGGCGTAACAATGTAACTGGACTGAGTGACAGCCTGTCTAGAATGTGCAGAGACTATCAATGCCAATACTGGTGAAATATCAGCAGAAAGCCTCTCGTAAAGTGAGATTCGAGGAACTAACTGTTATATAACAATGGCCTGACAAGTTCATTGTCAGGTTTATGTTGTGTTTATTATATTATGTGGACCCGACCCTTATTTTGACATTGTATCTTCATTTTACTCCACTTCGTTTTAACACGCTTTTTAGTTTTGGTTTCATTACTGAACATGTACTCGTCTTCATGCCTGCTGACCACAGCGTAACACTTATTTATTTAGCAATAAATAAATGGAGATGATAGCGCATATCACGCTGTTGAGTCACTCAAAATTACCTCAAGGGAAATTCCTTCACCACGACAGCCTTGGCTATTTTGGCAGTAGGCTACTGACGCAATCACAGTCTTGCTCATCCCGATTTAAAATCCTAAATATCAAACATGTTCGATGTGATCGGGGCAAGGCCGATTTGTGTGAGAGCAGATCGGGAGAACAGATTCGATCTGTGAACGCCTCACATTACCAGATAATCTGCGCCGGAACCGATCGAAATCGGCCTAAAACTCCTGTAGTGTGAGCCAGGCATAACCCTTGTGTGGTGTTCATATTTTTGTTATTCAGCCAGTGTTCGTGCGTCTGATGGACCCGCTGCATTTTGGGGTTTTTAATTCAACACAATCAAACAATTTTAAGTTAAAATACTCAACAGATGTTTATTTCATCCCAATTACAAGCAATACAGCATATATGGTTAATATTTTCTCTTTAACTTTGTTAGATCACATTTAAGAATTGCAACCTTGTGCGGGAACGGCCGGGGTAGAAACACAAAACTCACACTTACACACAATCTCTCTCTCTCACACACACAAACACACACACACACACACACACTCACTTGGATATGTGGTTTACGGGGACTCTCCATAGGCGTAATGGTTTTTCGAATGTACAAACTGTATAATCTATCCCCCTACACTAACCATCAAATATGAGACTAATTTAAATTCTGCTGTAAAGCAGCTCTAAAAAGACAATAGTGTCATTATTCAGCTCAATTCAGTTCAGTCTTTATTCAGTTAAGCTCAATAACTGTAAAGTTCATTAGTTATGAAACATGTATGTGCACTATTGCTTATATTTTTTAGTGGATTCAAATGAAGTAAGATCCCATTACTCATAAATATTTTTAATTTGATTTATTCAAAAAATTTTAGTGATTTAAACTCAATGGGTCTACTCAGTTTTATTTGTCATCATGGTACCAAATAGATCTACTAAATAACTTTTAACTATACATTTACTCAATTCATAAGGTAGATTTCAATCCTAACTTACGTTTTTACAATCTTAACATCTTTAATATCATCTATGTGAAAACAGAAGAGCAGCGATTAACCTGATTCTGGTGCAAGATCTAGAACTGAAATATTAAATCTCTGTGTGGAATCTGACTGTGGTTTTCTTCATCTTCTGTTTGTAGATCTCGTCAAACTGTTCATTTTGTGCCACTGTAAAGTGACATTTCCAGTCTCCGACTTTACCTTTTGGAACACAAATAACAAGAAGAGAAAAGCAAGTCAAAGGACAGAACTCAGAAGGAGATGATTAGAGGATTCAGCGGTTTATTAACCTTTCCGCATGAAGGGTGAGATCTTGAAGTCCATGAAAGGGATTGTGACATGGTTGATCATGTTGTTCTGTCTCATGGCATCAAACTTAACCCCTTTTGTTATTTTCTCCCTTTCTTCGACTGAGGTGGACAAACCCAAGAAGGAGTCAAACGTTCCACCTCACGTCCAGTGTCCTGGAAAAGACCAGGAAAATACACACTTTAGACATATTTCTACACTTGATAAAATTGTTTTTATTAACAAAAAAATTAACAATTATTTCTGTCTTACTTCAGCCAGATCCTCATAGAACAAGTACAGTAGGTTAGAATATGTCTGTTTTTTCTCCCACCATCCTCTGACATGATCATACCAAGGACCAAACACATATGGCGGGAAATTACTGATGTTAAAACAAAACCTCCAAGACAAAGTTCTTGATTGATAATGTAGGGGTTGTAATTTACATTCTCAATGTTATATTTATAACATCCTTTTTAATCAAGACATTAAAAGATTGCACCCAAGCTGTGATTGATCAATCTACTTACTTTTCCCTTTCATGAATTTCTGTATAAAGCTGTTCCAATCTCCTGGTTCAGGCTGTTCATTCGATCAAAATGAAAATAGGAAACTGCATTGTCTTTTGCATTACGTGCTACATACACAACCTGGAATAAGTGAAAGAAAAAAAATATATATATTATGACATAACACAGGACTTGCTATGATATAGGCCTATGTTGTATTATGCAAAACTATCCAGAGAGTTTAGTTTGTCAAGAGATTTAAAGCACTGTTTTTGAAGAGTGCGCATGTGCGAACGTGCTCTACTATGTAAGAACGAGCTAATGATTGAATATGGAAATAAAGCAAAATAACTGAGAAAAATGAGAAATGCCATGTCTGTAATTTATATCAAAACATATAGCGTTAATTTGATCTCAAACAGTTTCATTAAAAGAAGTTATTACTCCTCCACGTGCATGACGTCATAAACCGACGTGGTTGAGCAACCACTATACGACAGTATGGTTTTGGGAAACAGTCATGACTAGCTAGTTGATTTCCTTAATGATGCATCGTACTGTGATAGTGAAGCAGTGAGTTACGGCATTGTCCGGGAAACACACCCCAGGTACTGACCAGTCCAGCTACAGGGTGATATGGCTGCTGCAGTTAGTGGAATGTCTAAAGTGGACAATCAAATTAAAGTATTTGGAGCTTTAAACTTATTCAAAGGTCAAAGCCCATGGATCAGGCAATTTGGCTAAAATGGCAATAAAATAAACATTATCTAAGGAAACAGGATAATGGCGAAGATCTAACTTGGGGGCCTGGAGGCAAGGCATTGAAAAGGACATGGAAAGTCACCACACAACTGTTATAGACTTTTGTCCCCCTGTAGTCCATCATTTTATCCCTTAAAACTCACCAAAATGACATATTTAAGCTTTTTTTCCTTGAAAATGTTTTATTCATGTCTTAAAATATCTTGAATGTAACTCGACACCCTTGCCTCATTTAGTATACGCGGTTCTATGAATATGCAAATGAGCCCCGCCTCCACTCAGTCACTCAGCTCAGAGATCCACTCGTTGACGATCACACGTTGATCTGATTGGTTACAAGGTAGTTTGTGACGTCAGAAACACCAGCGATTTCAAACCGTGTTTTTGAGACTGTCTTTGGTTCACTGCGGTTTTAAGGAGAAAATACTCAGCAATGCTGTCGACTTATGAATTTACACATAGTTTGTCTTAAAGCATATTAAAAACACAACATAGACATATAAACAACATTAAAAGCTGGATTTTCGCCACACTTATGTCATTCCAAACCTATATGACTTTCATTCATCTTCGAAACACATATGAAGGTATTTGAAGGTATGAAGGTACAAGTTTCTGTCTTTAGAGGGTTGAATTTGAGGGGCTCTGTTAGCACACCATTTTTCACCTACAGTAACCAAACTTCATACACTTATGGATCTCATCGGGCCAAACAACTTTCGCACACTAATACACCAGCCCAACAGGAAGTTGGCTATTATGGATGTTTGAAAAACTTTCAAAATGCTTTTGTTTATATATACATATATATATATATATATATATATATATATATATATATGCAGTAAATCGGGATAGTGTAAACCGGGGTGGGGGTTGCGCTGGGGCTTGGGCCCGTCATCGCTGCTTGCAGCTATATATATATATATATATATTTTTTTTTTTTTTCAGTGAATGATGGCTGTAATATACTGACCAGTAATGAATTTGCCAAGCCTAAATTAAATCTGTCGATCATATAAAGCGATCGAGTCTCTTCAGAAAATTTTGACTAAACTGCTGAATTCATATGGATTAGTTTTATGATCTCTTTATGAACTTTTTGAAACGTCAAAATGTCAGTTGCGGAGCTGTCAATGGAGGGACAAAGAGCTCTCACATTTCAACATAAAGATCTTCATTTGTGTTCTGAGGATGAGCAAAAGTCTTACGGGTTTGGAACGGCATGAGTGTGATGACAGAAATTTCCTTTTTGGGAGAATTAACCCTTTAAATCTCAAGGTAACAGTCCTGTTTGCTCCTCGCTTGGACAACAGTGCGAGTCTTTGTGTTGGTAAGTCTGTGAGAGGGGAATATCCTGGGTTTTTTCATGACAGCTGAGTATCCGGGGGTCTGTGGGGTGGAATGTGACCCTCTGAAGTTTTTTTGTTAGCGGAGGGAACAGAGAGGACAAAGCCGTAACCTCCGGGGTCAGCCAGCGCTGGGGGTTTCTCTCACTCTCTCACAATCGGTTGTGAAGAAAACGTTTGACCTGACCAGGATCAGCATGACTGGTTCATCAGAGATTTGAAACTTTCAATTTAAAAGTCCATCCCTGTCATAAAATAATGTAGTTTACTTTAGTATCAGGTGATATTTGCGTGTATTTTACAATAGCACAGTTTGAACAGTAAATGTATTCCAGTGATCAAAGCTGAATTTTCAGCATCATTACTCCAGTCTTCAGTGTCACATGATCCTTCAGAAATCATTCTAATATGCTGATTTATTATCAATGTTGGAAACGGTTGTGCTGCTTATTTATTTTCTTTTTTTATAACCTGTGATACTTTTTCGGGATTCTTTGATAAATAAAAAGTTTTAAAAAGAACAGCATTTATTTAAAATAGAAATCTTTTGTTACAATATACACCACTGTTAAAAAGTTTGGGGTCAGTATTTTTTATTTTTTTTTAAAGAAATTAATTATTTCAGCAAGGATGTGTTAAATTGATATATATATATATATATATATATATATATATATATATATATATATATATATATATATATATAATAGTGGTAGTAATTAAAATAATATTTTGAATAAATTCTGTTCTTTTTAACTTTAATCTATTTGACAGCACTAATATATATTAGGGTAAAAGTCCACCCTTTTTATGTATTTTGAAATTATATAAATTTTGTTTAAGTAGGCTAGCCTATATAGGAAAATATTTTATTTACTATTAATAATTGGGTTGTTGTGCCTTTATTCGAGTGGGATGTGCCGTTACTTTTAAGTCCACAATGTTTAATTTAACATTAAAAATGGGGGCAGTAATAATGCAATTGAAATTTACGAATGAACCTTATTGTTCAATTGTATAGGAGAATTGTATTTTAATTAATTGGTTTATTGTTTTAATGAGTTTTAAATAGATAAAATTAAAAATAGTAACTGCAATTGAACTTAATCAAGTTTCTAGTAGATTTGTTTTATTTCTTTCGTTTGACTTGTGATGATGAAGTGCAGCAGTGAGTCCACACACACACACACACACATACACACACATACACAGGCCCTGGTGAACATCCGGGTTTCCCGCTGGCACCGCTGCTGTGGCTCTCAGGAGCCATTTTGGACGCTGTTCAGCTTTTCGCATGTCAGTCCCTCCTGCCCCCTCCAACTGCCCCGGCAGAGGGGGAGAAACACACGAGCTCGTGCACACAAGGGAGCTTCGCTTCTACTCCAAGCGTCCGCCAAACTCGCTTTCCACCACGAGATCCTCCATGCTGGCCCGGGCAGGATGAACTGCTGGATGATTGTGGCATCAGGGACTTTATTTCCGATCAGCTCGCTTCTGAGGGATACATTGTGTTGTTGTGAATGAGAGCTCGTGTTGTTATTGTAGCGTTGAAGAAACGCGCGCAGGCCCGCGGCTCCTTCGCGTTCAAGTGTTTTATTTCATTCTTAAATGCTTTCACGGCATAAAGGACAACATTTAGCGCCAGGATCCTCGAAGGAAGGAATATGTTTGTTCCCTGGCTGACTTTTGCACTCATCTGGTGCACAGGTAAGGCGTTCGTTTACAGAGATTTGGTTCATCTTCAATTAATACGATGGTATCTGGTTGGCTTTGTTACTAAGCCTAGTCAGCTGCCTATATAGACAGCGTTTAGTTCGCACGTGAAGCCCAATAATGCTACATAGGTAGGCAGCGCATTAGGTTTGGAAACGCGGTCAGTGTTACCAAACCATTCCAGCGAGTGTTTGAGTTCAATGTAACATTAATTTGTTGTTCACTCACGTGGGTACTTTGATATATTTCTTTAGCTGTGGTTCTTCAGGCAGCTCGACCTGGCTGGTCGAGCTTTTAAAGTTTCTCGTGAGAGATTTTTGGTTGTTTAAAGGCTCAATGGGCACAAAGTAAAAAAACAGCTGGTGGCGTGTTGAAACAATCGCTCTCCACAAAACATTTAGCAGATGCACCTCATGCTTTCATGCAACATTTGGTTTCCCAACTTGGTTTATTTTCAGGGCAGCTTTATAAGACATTTTAGATATACAATAATAAACATCTAATTTCTTGGCTGGGATTGTTGCTTTTCTACATTCAGTCCTTTATAATATAAACAAACACAATATTTATATTATATTTAAAGCATTTTTAATTTATTTATTATTATTATTATAATAGCCATGAACTCATTCAAAACTGCAATGCACTTTAACAGAAATTAAACTAAATTAGTTAAATAAATAAAAAAAATTGTAACAATAACACTAAAGCAAGCATCAGGTTCAGTGCTGGTGCTGTCAAATAAAAAAATATTAAAAGTTATTTTTAATAACCCGATGCCACTTTTTCACTTCCGATACCGATGCCGCAGCTTTGGCTATTTGCCGATACCGATGTCAATCCGATATTTTTATTTTATTCTTGAACTAATACTAATACTAATAAAATATATGGAAACACTTTGCTCAATTAGCCACATAAAAGCATCTCACTCAAATGGAGAACAAATACTTCTCCAGTATATGTATATGAGATATATGTACATATAAAAGAGAGAGAGTGAGAGGAATATATAAGATATATATAAGATGAATATGTGTGTGTGTGTCCTTTGATATAGCCCCTTTTGATTTCCCTTATAGTCCAGTCTGTTTGTTTGACCAGCAGACAAACGTTCTGCTTTGTCCAGTTATTGATGCTGATGTATTGATTTTGATAATTATTTTAAGTTCACAGTGAGGATATCTTATCCTTTAAGCTGATTTGTAGGAGTCCCTTACAGGTCGCTGTGAGGAGGAAACCCCCTCAAAACAAAAGAGTCTTTGATACACCCCTCTAGATCAGCGTGTGTGTGTGTCAGCTGCGGGGTGGTGACAGGGTGAAGAAAGGTAAAATCTGGGCGCTTCGGCGTGAAAGCGCACCACAGGGGATCTTAGAAATACACTACTGTGTGTGTGAATGAGGAAAGTGGAGTGTTGTGGGTTTTAAGTAGGGGGCTGGTGATGTAATTCACTCTTATCATGTGACACCCAGTATCAGTGACAAAGAAGCTATAGATTGAACGTGCAGATCTATAGGCAGGAATTAGCCATTAAAAGCATGATGAACATCAACTTATACCATGAACCCTGGTGCTGAAGCTCTTGTAGCCCTTATTTCTGTTGATCCTGGGTGCTTTAGTGAGTAGGTGGGGTCACATTTGCAGGGGGGATGGGTGGCCGGCAGCTATACATCAAATTTAAAGGGGCAGGCTTTGTTTTTATTTATTTATTTTTTTAAAGATGCAATGGGCATAAACCTCCTCGTCGGTGTAGCCCATCCAACATTATGTCATAATCTGTATTTTCCCCCATTTAAATCTGACCCTAGGAGGTCTTTCTCCTCGCCTGTTGTGTGGATCTTATGCTATGTAAACATCTCACAATCCATGACCCAGTTCTTTGTGCAAATGTGTGCGGTGATGCACGCCGTCGGTTATATGAAGAAGTGCCTTCTGACAGCTGATCCGACATCTGGATTTGATTTGGTGGTTTTCTTAAAGACCACAGAAACTCAATTCACGGGTCTTAAATCATCAACCCCTGAAGCATGTGGTTTGTGGCTGTGTGTTTTGGTACTGAGGTTTGATGGCTAGTTGAACACACACAGGGGTTTCAGATGAAGGGTTTTTAAGAGGTCAAATGTCTCATTAGGCTTTGATTGACAGGTAAATGTTGCTTGTTATATATTGAACTACTTTACAACTATGAAAACCAATATTTGATATAATATATAATAGTTATTCAGTTATTTGTTAACTAATACCTGGATAGATGCAGCCACACTTCTAATGCATTATGCATACCAAAATATATGTTTTTAAAGATAGCAAAAGCAAAACATTTCTTTTGTTGCAAATCATTTGTTTGCATAAACTATGGTTTTATATTTTGTTTTGTAATACACTATTGTATTGTAACTACTGTGCAATGCATTAAAAAGGCGGACATAAGTGAATCCCAGTGAGCTTCAGAAGACATTTTTAAATATATTTTTCTTAATAGCGCGCTGCATTGATAATTATTATTATTTTAGCTCAACCTGGAAGTTAGCATCACCCTTTTTCACTCAACAAAACCCCAATAAGATTTTTTCATTGGTTTTTGGATTATTGCCGGAAAAAAAGCTCTGTGACCAACAAAAGTTTATAATTCTTCCACGTTTTGTTCATGTTGAGATGAACTTTTATGAATTTTGAAGCCTAAATACAATCGCTAGAAGTAAAAAGTTAAATGTAGGCTGTCAACGAACTACACAAGTCGCATGACTTCAGAGTCACCACCAATAAGCTTCCGACAACTCTTTCAATCTTTATTTAAAGAAACAAAAACAAAAAAACATTGATTTTCTCTGAAAGTTTGATTTAGAAGAGTTTGCAAGAGCGTGATTTATAAAAACAAGGCTATGAAAGCGAGGGAGTAGATGAGTTTACCTATTAGGCTGAAGACGTAACATCCCTGACAACCTATATAGTCTCATTTAGACACTAACTTGTTAGCAAACGCCCATGAAAAGACAAGTAAAAGCTTTTCTTTTTTTTATCACAAGGGGGTATTACTGATGTATTTTACGTCATAGAATAAAATGTGAAAATATCTTAAAGCATGTGTTCACCACAGACCTTATTTCCGGCATTTAACCAAAGACTCATTGGCTGTGTCTGAAATCGCCCCCTATACCCTTAAATACAAAATTATTTGAGGGGACAGCCATTTGTAGTGGTGTCTGAAACCATAGTGGACCTTATCAAGTACACTGACTCATTCAATCCCACAATGCACCGTGATAACGAGTGTACAACCGATGTACACTCAACGGCTAGAGAATACCCATAATGCACTGTGAGAGCATGCCAAATGAATTCCCGCTCATGAAGATGCCGCCCCCAGCTGAATCATCCATCCATTTTCCAAACACAGCCATTGACTTCAGGACGATGGAATCGGAAGTGCAACTGATTTCTGGGTTCTAGACTAGAAAATTGTCCCTGGCCAATGTATTAAATTGAAAAATGATTCAATGTATTAATATCTCTATGTCTGTCTTTCTCTATCAGGAGCCAGTCATGCGGAGGTGGCGACCAGAGAGTGCGTCTACTACAATGATAACTGGCGGACAGAGAAAACCAATCAGAGTGGCTTTGAGAGGTGTGAGGGGGAGAAGGACAAGAGACTGCACTGTTACGCCTCCTGGTTGAACTCCACCGGGACCATCCGCCTGGTCAAAAAAGGCTGCTGGCTCGACGACTTCAACTGTTACGACAGGTACGACAGGACGAATTTGATTTATTTATTTTTTTTTCACTGATATGGTCTGGTCATTCCCCACAAATGTTTTCATCTCAATCTTTAAAACCCAAAGTCACTTTAAATAGCACATGCTTCATTGGCTGTATTGGATAGAAGCTATTTAAGCTATTTACTCTATTGTTCAAAAATACGATCAAAAATATTGATCAAAAATACAGTAAAAACATTAATATTGTAAAATATAACTGTTTTAGGTTGTAATATATTTTAAAATGTAATTTATTCCTGTGATGCAAAACTGAATTTTCAGCATCATTACTCCAGTCTTCAGTGTCACATGATCCTTCATTCTAATATGCTGATTTGCTGCTCAAGAAACATTTCTTATCCATTTTGTGCTGCTGCTTCATATTTTTGTGGAAACCGTGATGCATATTTTTTTTTCAAATTTCTTTGAATAGATGGTTCAAAAGAAAAACATTTATTTGCATCCTTTGCATTCAAGTTTTATGCATCCTTGCTGAACTGAAGTATCTTACTGACCCCAAACCCTTGAACGGTAGTGGATAATGAAAATAAATCATATGTATATTATATTTGTAAATAAAACCATTTTATTTTGAACTGGTAGAGAAAATAAAAAGCACTTGAATAGCTTTGACGCACAAGAAAATCATGTTTTGCATAGGGCCCTAGTGTAGAGTAGACATTTTTGTTGATTACAATCTGATGTAAATTACGACAATTTTCAATTTTATATATACAAAAAACCATTCCGCCAAGAGCCATCTTTTCTTGAGTGAACGTGTGCAGATGTAGGTCACATTAGAAAGTGATCAATGAGGACTGGAATCATGATTTTTTTGGAAAAGTCGAAACAATGGTGTTTTTGCAGATGTGCTTGCTGATTTTCTTGCAGACATCAAAGGCCCTGTTTACAGCTTTAATTAAGATGCGTTCGGTCGATCGGATCACAAGTAGACGAGGGAGACATACATGTTTACACCTGGTGTTTTAATCCGTCTCTTCAGTCTATTTTCAACCACTTCTGTCCTGATTTCTTCAAGGGGAGGGTCTATGGGCGGGTAAATGTGGACTTTTTCAGATCTAGTTGACAAAATAAGCTCACGCAATTTACATATGAACGTGCCTGGAGACGACGGAAAAACACAGAGAGAGCATCAGCTTTAGTTTCTGCTCTGAGCCAGGACCAGCCGAACACTGTGAGTGTGTGTTAGAAATCAGGAATGATGAGAGAACATTGTGCTTGGTGCGTTTTTCATCTTCAAACCAGTAGACGGAGAGTAGACAGTCTTTTGTGGCTGTTTAAACGCATTCGACCACATGAGCGTTTACACTACGAAAGCAATCTGGTGCAATGTGTTTTCAACTACCTCTGGAAGTGGTCGAAAGTGGACAAGCTCAAAATGTTTTAGACCCCGTTCACACCTGTATTTAGCGTCGTCCACTTGTGATCCGATCGACCGCAACGCATCTTAAGACCAGGTGTAAACAGTTTATAGCCAATTTTGCTTCAGTTAGATTGATTCTATAATTTAGCAATGCTTTTCTACCATATAGCAGTCTTAAATAAAATAAAAAATCAGTGCAGTGTTACAGCAACAACTAATTTTCAATTCATCCTTTCACTGTTTCTCTGTGTGAGCAGACAGGAGTGTGTGGCCACAGAAGAGAGTCCGCAGGTGTTTTTCTGCTGCTGTGAGGGAAACTATTGCAACGAGAGGTTCACACACCTGCCAGAAGCCATCGCCCCTGCAGGTAAAGCAGACTTCATGTGTCTCCTCCTCCAGGCTCCTCTGGCCAACAATATCTGTGGATGGGACTTTCATTGCTATTTAGACTGCAAATAGTCATGATTGTCAATGTTTTGTGTAGAAAACAGCATGTTTGTCATGTTTTTACCATGCTTAAAGGGTTAGTTCACACAAAAATGAAAATTCTGTCATTAATTACTCACCCTCGTGTCGTTCCAAACCCGTAAGACTTTCGTTCATCTTCAGAACGCACATGAAGATCTTTTTAATAAAATCTATGAGATTTCTGTCCCTCCATTGAAAGTCTATTCACCCAAAACTCTGACACTTTGAAAACGTTCATAAAGAGATCATAAAATAAATCCATATGAATTCAGCGGAAGTCTTCTGAAGAGACACGATCGCTTTATATGATGAACAGATTTAATTTAGGCTTTTATTCACATATAAACATTGATCAGCAAACAGAAACTCAAGTGTACTTGCTTGACTCACGAGAACAAAACTCATTTGTTCCTCCTTCCGTGACCATCACAGTATATGATGGATTAATATTAATGTAAAGTTGATGTCCGGCCATAGCTGAGCGATTTTATAATGGCTTCAAACTTTTTTTGCATTTTATTTTACACCCGAATACATTCCTTGTCTGCTATTGCTGTTGAGCTGATATTATGTTGTGTGTTTTCTTCTAGTAAAAATCCAGCCTCCAGACCCGGGCCCGTCTCTCCTGGGCGTGCTGGTTTATTCCCTTCTTCCTCTGGCCATTCTCTCTCTGGTCCTGGTGCTCGCCTGCTGGACGTACCACCAACGGAAACCACCCTACAGACACGTCGACATCGGCCAGGTCTGACAATTATGTGTGTCTTAGGGCGTTTTCAGACCTGTAGATCGTTTGCTTTGTACCCAAACAGGGACTTAATTTGTTACAATGTTGCATTTTCTTCTTGATTTATGCGATTCACATGCGAGAACAAGTGTCCTTTTATTAGTCAAAAATTCTTCCGTGTCATCCATCAAAATGGATTGACAAGTTTGCTCCACCAGCATATTGTGGCTTTATTTGTTGCTGTCGCAGCACATACAGACTCTAAACGAGCGTAGCCGTCATTCCCGCTCTAACTGATAAATGATACATAATGTAGTTAGAGCGGGAATCGAGGCTTCATCGGGACAGCGTTCTTGTAATGCACAGAGAAGAGCAATTACACAACATTAAGATGAAGAGACACTTGGTGTTCAACTGCGATGGCTAGTATGCTCACTCACACATTCAGACACTGCTGCTTTTCATATTACACATTTCCCGTTATGAATTCTGATACCATATGGTTCATTGTTCCGTTGGGTCAGATTGCTTTCTCACCTCCACAGAACCGCTCTAGGGTTTGTTTTTTAATCGGGCCGAGACCACCTCGTTCAGGCGATCTCGGATTGATTGTTTTGGTGCGGATCCGAGCAGGATTGCAGTGTTCACATATGCCTAAACAAATTGAACTAAAGCAGAAACGAACGCTCCAAACTAACCAGATTTGAAAACGCCCTTGAATAAAAATGCGCTTAATATTTTTGTAGCTCCATACACTACCATTCTCTTAAGTTTTATTCAGCAATGATGCATTCATTTAATCAAAAGTGACAGTTATAATGTTACAAAAGATTTCTATTTCAAATAAATTCTTTCTATTCACCAAAGGATACGCAAAGAATTGTTTCACGGTTTCCACAAAAATATGAAACCACACAGCTGTTCTTAACATTGATAATAATCAGAAATGTTTCTGGAGCAGCAAATCAGCGTATCAGAATGATTTCTGATGGATCATGTGACACTGAAGACTGGAGTAATGACGCTGAAAATTCACATGAATAAATTACATTTGAAAATGTATTAAAATAGAAAATGGTTATATTAAGTTGTAATATTTCACAATAATACTGTTATACTCTATTTTTGATCAAATAAGCATAGTGAGCAAAAGAGACTTTTCAAAATGCATGTCATACTAAATGTATTTTCTTTGATTATACAGCTGCACATATATGTGCTTTTAAATGAGTATTAATTTTGATTGTCTTGATTAGGATGCCGGTCTTCCTCCACCGTCTCCTCTGGTTGGACTGAAGCCTCTGCAGTTGCTGGAGTTGAAGGCTAGGGGGCGCTTTGGCTGTGTGTGGAAGGCCCAGTTACTGAGCGAATATGTGGCGGTGAAAATATTTCCCATCCAGGTACATATTCCACTCATGCACCTTGAAAAGAGGATTGCTTGTTTTGGTTTTCTCAAATGAGTTCTAATGTGTGTGTGTGTTTAATGCTTGATTCTAAAACGATGTGTATATTAACAGGACAAGCAGTCATGGCAGAACGAAAGAGACATTTACCTCACAGAGGGTTTTAAACATGAGAATATTCTACTCTACATCTCAGCAGAAAAACGAGGCACCAACCTTCAAATGGAGTTGTGGCTGGTCACAGAATTCCACGAAAGGGTCAGTGTGTGTTTCATTTTTCTTCAAATGTCCCTATAACACACAACCTCAGTGTGCATGGGGTGAAATGGACCAAATGATGTTTTAAAGATGCATCAAATAAAAACTGTTGTATCTAAAGATATGCATAGAAGCATTCATAATGTCATAAAAATTTCTTTATTCATTGCAGGGCTCGCTAACAGATTACCTGAAGGGGAACCCGGTGAGCTGGCCTCAGTTGTGCCATATTTCGGCAACTATGTCCCGTGGCCTGGCGTACCTTCATGAAGACCTTCCTTACCGTGCAGAGGGACCTAAACCAGCAATTGCACACAGGTACACAAACCTGATCTTGCAGCATTTGATGTGTACTTTTAAAAGAGCTTTAAATGTTATGCTCTTGCTGTTACTGTAGGCATTGGGTGATTTGATGTTTGTTTTGCAGAGATTTCAAGAGTAAGAATGTCCTGCTCAAGATGGATTTAAGTGCAGTGATTGCAGACTTTGGGTTAGCGGTCCGCTTTGAGCCTGGGAAACCGCCTGGAGATACACACGGTCAGGTGAGGATCTGAGTGCAAACAGATGAAGCCAAGCCTTTGACTGCATTCCACTTCATATATCCACACAAAATATCTGAATTCAATTTGAAGTAAAAAAAAACAAAAACATTCTGCAGCAATATACACAACCAGTTTGGGGTTGATAAGGTTTTCTTTCTTCTGCATTTATTTGTTAAAAAACACAATAAAAACAGTAATATAGTGAAATATTATTACAATTTAAAAGAACTGTTTTGTATTTGAATGTGTTTTAAAATGTAATTTATTCCTGTGATGTAAAGCTGAATTTTCAGCATCATTACTCCAGTCTTCAGTGTCACATGATCCTCCAGAAATCATTCCAATATGCTGATTTGCTGCTCAAGAAAAATGTCTTATCAATATTAAAAATAGTTGTGCTGCTTCATATTTTTGTGGAAACTGTGATGCGTTTTTGCAGCATTCTTTAATGAATAGAAAGTTCAAAAGAGCAGCATTAATTTGAAATAGAATTTCAATTTGAATTTTGAAATTTGAACTTTATCATTGTCTTAACTGTGAATTCTGATACGTTTAATGCATCCTTGCTGAATAAGTTATTTCTTAATTAAAAAATAATAATTCAATGACCCCAAACTTTTAAAAGGTTTGTGTAAAATTGTATATCAATTTTAACTGTTGGTGTTCAGGTGCATCAATTCAGAAAAAATAAAAACAAAATCTACTCACCTAGTGTAAAACTATAAATGCAAATTCAAAGAAACACTAGTCTAATCCATCTTATACTTGAAATGGCCCATTGTGTACTGAAAATATTGCTGCTATTATGATAAAGTTTCTCTTCGTCTTGGAATAAAAGCATCTGCTAAATAAATAAATGTAAGAAGCATGAAGTTTTCAGTCCGAGATCAAATCAATTTTACGGAAGGATTGTAAAAATGAAAAATCTTAATAAAAAGAAAAGGCAAATGTGTCAGTCCCAACACATCTTCATTACTTCAAATAAATAATGTTTAAAAAATCTGGAGCAAAATATATATATATATTATTTAAATAAGATTACATCATTTTTCATTTAGCCAATTATAAGTAAAAATAAGTACAAATTTGAATGATAGGATGTTGCCAAGTTGTCCCCAAACTCCACTGGAATGACAGTGAACCTGTGTCTAACACGTGTGTGTGTTTTCTGTATCCGTCACAGGTGGGAACGCGCCGTTACATGGCTCCAGAGGTGCTGGAGGGAGCCATTAATTTCCAAAGGGACGCCTTCCTAAGGATCGACATGTACGCTCTTGGACTGGTGCTCTGGGAACTGGTGTCTCGCTGCACTGCCTCTGATGGTGAGTACACACACATATCAGGATCTCCGACTCTGTGTGTGCAGTCAATGAGTTGCTTCTGGAATTTTATGCATGATAATTAAATTACTTACTGAGGAGACTACTAAACCATAATGAGTGTATAATATATATATATATATATATATATATATATATAATCAGCGCTCAAGCTCACACATAAAGCTTGCCGCAAAGCACCAACAAAAGTAATGATTATGAATGTGTCAGGAGAAAATTTATTTATTAATAAACTAGTGTTTTTTGAGTCAGTGTCGGCTGCCATCTCCGCTGTATAGTGAAATGCACCTTTCATACGGGTTACATAATCAGAGAGTATTTCTATATTAGTTGAATTGGTTAGTTTAAAAGTAGACTTTTTCAAGCTTTCTATAGATATATTTCTCATGTCTGTGAAGCAAGTATCCTGAGTTTTGGTTCATTTTTGGGACGCGCTCCAGTTCACGGAGACCGAGGCGACAGAAGGCGCATCCTGTTTGCATTCTTTATTTTACAAAGGCACATCGTTTTCTCCTTATTATGAGTTTACACAAATAAAAGTAGACCCTCTACAGTTTCGAATGATGTATTACTCTTGTATGACCAAAAATTACACAGTATTTTAAGGGGGTCATCGGATGCCCATTTTCCACAAGTTGGTATGATTCTTTAGGGTCTTCATGTAAAGTTTATAACATACTTTGGTTAAAATTCCTCAATGGTTGTGTAAAACAAAACCCTTTTTACCTCCTTAAAAACAGCTCTGTTCACAGCGACCCGTTTCAGTGCATGTCTCTTTAAATGATAATGAGCAACTGCTCACCCCCCTCCCCCTCTTTTCCGTGGGGCATGTCGACAAAAGACACTTAAAGTGATGCCTTGGCGGACAGTATACAAATGGCTGAGGGTGGAAATATGCTAATATGGAAATTATGCTAATTTCGTCAGCGATCGTGGGCGGAGCATGAGCAATATGACGTCATATTGCTCAGAAAATCCAAACGGCTTGATCATTGAGAGTGTTTAGACTTTGAGGATAAAAAAAAAGGTGTGAATGGATTTTTCTCATTGTATGGTGGTTGTGTACCCTGGTAAACCAGAGTTCTCGCGAGAGCACAAGTTGAATTTGCTCAGCGAGTTACTCTGGTGTCGAGCAATGGAGCTCATTAAATATGCCCCTCGATCTGAGCTGCACCAATCACATCGGGTTATCTGATATAGTCGGGCCAGAGGCGAGATGACAACAGCGCTGTGACGTCGAAGTCATTAGTAAACATTGCAAGATGGCTATGGATGAACACCAGTTGTTTGAAACGGCTTTGGCCGCTACAATGAACGAGTTAGACTTGGCTTTTTCCCAAAAGAGGAACAGAAGACAGCGCTTGAATCGTTCCTTTGCAAGAAGGGTGTTTTTGCTGTTTTGCCGACCGGATACAGTAAGAGTCTAATCTACCAGTTAGCTCCGCTGGTAGCTAAGCGTATGGGGCTTGTTGTGATTGGTTGTAGTGTTATTCAACTGCGTGCTGTGAGATTTTTCAAATGCATGCTTGGTGCCGCCCCTCGAGCTGGCCGATTTTCATTGACCGACACCAGACCATTAATCTTTCAGATTTAGGTCTGGATTTCCAGGCTAGGTGGTTGTGTGTCCACACTCCGCAAAGAGACATTAATATCCAAACACCATATAAAAGTGAATTTTGCATCTGATGACCCCTTTAAGTTTACTTTAGCTTACTTTAAGAATACTTTTTCTTTTTTTCTTTTTTTGGTCTTCTCAGCCTCTTCTAGTCCACTAGCGTTTAGTCCACTATTAGGGGTAGCCCTGATATTGTGTGTGCTGCAGCTAATGCTGTTGCTGTCTCACTCAGGTCCTGTAGGTGAGTACCAGCTGCCCTTTGAGGAGGAGGTGGGCCAGCACCCTTCACTAGAGGACCTTCAAGACGCGGTGGTCCACAAGAAGATACGGCCCACCTTTAAAGACTGCTGGATTAAACATCCGGTGAGAAAATACATTTGAATAGGAATTAGGGCTGCACCGTTAATCCAAATAAAACCAAAATCACGATATGTGCTGTACTGTCACTGTGTTCCTTTACACGTTTCAGCGTCTGAGAGCGACTCGGTTCACACTAAATACTGATCCATTCCACACAAACTTCATCTCTGCATCTGCTCTGAGTTTGGGCTCTTGCAACGTACATTTGGGACACAACATGCTCCAATCATCTTAATAATAAAATAATAATTAAAAATATCATAATAAAAACTTTATTATTATTATTTTGTAGCCATATTGATAAATGACCATTAGAGTTTGACCAAATTGTGCAGCCCAACAAACAAGCATTTCTTATTTTAGTTTTCTTTTAGTAATTTAACATTTTTATTTATTTAGTAGTAGTAATAATATGAATAATAATCATAATTATTATTTTGTAGCCATATTGATATATATTTACAACATTTTGGACAAATTGTTCAGCTTAAACAAGAATTTCTGGGGGGTTTTGAATTTAGTAATTGTTTACATTTTTATTTAGTATTAATAATAATAATTATTATTATTTTGTAGCCATATTGATATATTCACAAAACAAGCATTTTGTTTTGTTTTAATTTAGTCATTATCTAGCAATAATAATAATAATAATATAATACATTTTATAGCCATATTGATATTCACAACACAGCAAACCTTTAAAACATTTTTTTATAATAATAATAATTGCAATTTAAATCAGAAATCTCCCCGTCCCCCCTTTTAGGCTTAAAAATCAAATCAAAATCAAATATTGAAAATAATCAGAGGTTTTATTTTGACATCTTTCTCCCCACCAGGGTCTGGGCCAGTTATGCGAGACCATCGAGGAGTGCTGGGACCACGACGCCGAGGCTCGACTCTCTGCGGGCTGCGTGGAGGAGCGCATCTCCACCGCCTCCAAGGCACCCAACACCATCAACACGTCTACCTCAGAGTGCCTGGTCTCCATGGTCACATCTGACAGCGACACGGACCTTCCTCCCAAAGAGTCCAGCACCTGAACCTGAACGCTGCAGGGGAATCAACCTCTCCAGTAATGTGAACTTTGCTGCTAATTTGATCTCTCGATCGTCATGTATTTAATTTTTTCGCATCGTTGGATCGGTTTCACCAGCACATTCATCTACTGTATTCTTCCTCTCGGAAGGCAGACACAAAAAAACCCCTCAAACGTGAGAAGACTGAACTCTCAGAGGGCATTCAGGGGATTGTTTCAGACTGCTGGGATATGAGCACACGTTACCTCATCAGTTTTAATGCCATTTTTATGTTGTTTTTTTTGCCTTCACTCCATGAATACCTCCATCCGAACGCTCTACCCCGATTTTATCGAGACTACGCGACGATCTGATGACTGTTACACTAAAGCAACCTTCCCAAGAGCACACAAGGTCCTCTTTGTTCTCAGTGAATTTTAGCATAGTTTTATTGCTGTTTACCTGTACCCTTTCTTCCCTGAAATGTCTCGTGGGATGTTGTTTTTTTCTTCTTTGCGTTTGTGACGGCAGTGGTCTGGGACACTGGAAGCTGAAGGCAGCAGGACTGTTATGATTTGAGTTGCCTTTCGGAGCGTCGGGATTGATTTTAATGTAGCATCCGCTTGTCGTTGACGCATTAAATTGAAGTATCAGAAGTGCCATCAGTAGAGCATCCCGAGCGGCGTGTTTTAGCGTTCGTTGTTTCTGCGTGACAAGAGCTGCAGTGGAAATATGTTTTTGCGCTGCGGCCGCACAAAGACCAGCGCTGCGTTACAGGTTTGATTTTCAATCACAGCTAAATGTATCGGTGCATCAGGAAAGTGTGTGATGTTTCTCCACTACACTACTCAGGTAAACTCTGTGCACGTGATTGTGTGACCGCTCACTCTTACAGCAATAGTTCTCAGCAGTATGGTGAATCTCACTAAGAAAAACCTGGGTCATAAATCATCTTCGAATCAAAATGGAAAAAATATTCAATTATACAGTTAGGAAAATTTGCACTCAAAGAAAGTAAAGTTTATTTTTAGGGCCAAGATTGCCATTATTTTCATAACCATTGTGCACATTTTCTCCAAATTATCATTGGCGTAATGCTAAACAATTAAAACTAAAAGAATTATTAAAAAGAAATTAGTGTAAGGAATTTGGTACAGCATAAGCTACCTTAAAATATATTTAATTTGTAGAGCAAAATATATGTGCTTTACAAAAAAAAAAAAAATTCTTGCATCAGTTGTAACTTTTTTTTTGTTTTGCTTTTTTTTATTATTATTGCCAAAATGGGCTTAATTGTCATGTCACAATATTTAAAAAATCATATTGGTCCTAAAATAGGATTAGTTTTCTTTAATTTAGCAGAAAATAAAGCAAAATCTGGGCTTCTGCAGCATACATTTTATAACCGTAATTAAGCAACAGTTTTGTCCCCCCAAGTTATCATTACCGTAATGCAAAAAAAAAAAAACATTGTCCCGCAGTATAGAAATAATTTTAAAAGATTTTTGTTCTATTGATGTGAAGCACAACAAAAATGACCTTAAATACTTTTACAATCATATTTTACTATTTAAATGTTTAGTAATGAGTGTTTTTTTGCATTATTGTAATGAGAACAAAATGTGCTGAACTATTATGAAAATGTCAAAATATAAAAAAACATAATGGTCCTAAAATAGGTTTCATTCTCTTTATGGAACATTACATTTTGCAGAAAATAACGCTTTTTTTTTTTTTTTTTGCCCGTTTCAGCATTTATTTTATAACAATTAAGCATCATTATCATAATGCAAAACAATTAAAGCACGGATATAATTCTTTTTTTTTTTTGCACTGCTGTAATGAGAATAAAATGTGCTAAAATGTCTTTAAAATAATGTCACAATATAAAAAAATCATTATGGTCCTAAAGTAGACTTTATTCACTTAATGCAACGTTTTAGTTTCTTATTTTTTCTGTTGATTTTTGAGGTGAAACATGACCTGGAGATTTCTTGATTCACGATCATCTCGGCAGTGGTGATTTCTCAGAGCTGGCCTGTTTCACGCAATAACTTCAGCAGTGAAGAAGACTGAATGTGCTGGAATCTGCTCTGTCAAACTGTTCAATCATCTCACGGACTCCCGGTGTTGTTCAGAAACAGGCAGCTTTTATCAAACTCATTCAGCGTGACACTAAAACCTTCACTGAATATCCACCTTCATACGCTCAGTGATTAGATATACCTCAGATATTGTGAGTTTTTTATATACAGTATAAATATATATATATATATAAAAAAAGTATTTTATTCTGTTTTGTGGTAGCAATATAATTTAATATACAGCTGCTTTTCTGTGATTTAAAGGAGATCTTTTTGTTTTTAATCGGTTATTTTTAACAGAAGGTGCTCTGAATTTGATCGCCAGGTGCTCGGTGCATTTCACAAAGTTTTTTTTTTTTTTTTTTTTTTGCTTCGAGTCAAGCATCCGCAGGTGAAATGGCTTCTGTGGTTCAGAATAACTGTTCTCTGAGGACATGCAAACCTTTCACAGTTGTGTTTTTCGTTTGTTTGTTGGTACATGTATCTTCTTCCTTTGTCTCCACCTTAACAATTGTATTAAGTTGGATTTGTCTATTATCAAATCAGGGATTTGAAACAAAGTATTGCAGTGCAAGTTGTGCAAATTTTAGTTTAAGCCAAACTTTGTATCCTATATCAGGTGTTGATGTGTGATGTATATAACGATATTAGATCCGCTAACTGATGTAGTTGAAGCATCTTTTACTCTTGTTATATTTCTCTACGTTTCACACAAACTGAAGAAGTGTTCATCCATTAGGACTACCTGAGTACAGATTTCCCATGATCCTTTGCTGGCCTGATGTGGGCTGGTTCTCATTAAGGAGATGATGGAGGTCTGTTGATGTGTTTTTTAATTATTTTTACTGCTGCTAATGTAGTAAATGTGTTGTGTTGCCCCTTGTTTGGGTCATTTCAGATTCTGCTGCCATGTTCAGTATTTTGTTGAATTAAACATTACCCATGTTTCTCACTTAAATGTCCTGTTTGTCGTTTGCTGTTGGATGTAGAGACTTGTATCTTTGATTATTTATTCTCTCTTGTCTTTTTATTAGCCTTTAAAACTGACACATTTTTTTCTTTGAAAATGTTCAAAAAGAAAGGTAATTGCGACTTTATAACTCGCAGTTCTGACTTTATTTCTGTCAGAATTGCGAGATGTAAACTCGCAATTTAATGTGATATTACATAAGATGTGACTTGATTCATCTGACCACATTCGTTTATGTGAACGAGTAGGCCAATATTTTTTTTAGACAAACACATTCTAACCTGTAGTTTTTGTGTAATTATCAATTATACGAATACAGTTTTTTTTTTCGATTGCATTCACTCACACACTTGACGCTCTGTTATGACTATATGCAGCAGCAGAGGGCAGTATGTGTTCTCATGATCTCTCAGCGCATGCACTCATGTTGGACAGATGTTGAATGCAAGGTTAGGAAACAGGACATATGGACAGGACAGTACCAAATATTACATTTTCGCAGAAATCTCGCCAGACTCCTCTGTCCCTGTAAGGATCTACGATAATACACCAGGAATGACAAATGACTGAAATCCTCAGAGAGTCACAAGACAACCTGCTTAAAATAGACGTTAACGGTTCTATTGACAACAAGACGATTCATTTGGCCGTGAGTGTTTTGGTTTATGAGTCAAAAAAAAAAAAAAAAAAAAAAAAAAATTTCTAGAAACCTTTTAATGGAAGTTTGCTTAAAAAGGTCTTAATTCACTCTTCCACAAATTAAAGTCTTAAGGTATTATTTTAGAACAGAAAGTCTCAAATTCATGAAGTCATGGCATTAAATGCTGCACGCAATGCAAAACATGAGTAGACTTTTATCTTCCTCAGTTTTTATGTCATGTTTTCCAATACAAATAACCATGAATATCCTAAAATCAAGATACTTGAGATACAAAATAAACATAAGTTTTGTTCCCTTAAGAGCGGTAACTGCATTGCGTAGCAACGCTGCCGGAACTCCTCCCTTCTCCACTTTTTTAAAAAATCTTATGCGCTAACGCCAGCTTGGAACAGCTGACCAATTGTCGCGAAGTATGCAAATACTGACAGGCTCGCGCGACAATTGCGTCAGAATCTCTTTCTTCACGCTGTCATCGTGGAAGCTGCACCAGGAGGACTAGCAACCTTTTTCGTTGAAGCCAGCCGCTGTCATCCATCATCATCATTGCGCTCACCTGTCCTCTTCGCGGACGCAAGCTTTTTTTGACGGATTATGCAGCATCCAAACCGGACCGCCCTGACCAAGAGGGCACTTTAGACCTCCAGGAGGAGCTCGTCAGGGTCCTCGGCAAGGTCTGTCAAGGAGCTGACATGACGTCGAAATGCTCTGGACGAGCCTACTAACAGTAAGCTCGCTGGACTCGTGGTATTGCCAGTCAGGCCGCCGCCAGGCTGCTTCAAGGAGGAGGACTCCATTCTTTCCGGACGTCCACGAGCATGTTGTGAAGTCATGGTCTGCACCCCAATTGGCGCGCACCCACTCTGCCACGCAGGCTATGTTTGCTCACGTGGATGGGGCGGAAGCCCACGGCTATGTGCGCATGCCCCACGGAGAATGTTGCCGCGCACCTGTGCCCGTCCTCTTCTTCTCTGAGCACGGACCTGTGCTAATCAGTCACGTGGAAACGCTGCTTCGCCATCTGGATACACTGGGACTGCATGTGAATGTGCAGAAGAGCGTGTTTATCCCGAGTCAGACTGTAACATATCTGGGCGTGTGTTTCGACTCGGTGGCGATGCGAGCCCACCTCTCTCTCGAGAGCACATATAGACAATTTCATCGACTCTGCGCCATTTCAGACTGGGCAGGCCTGTTTCACTGAGGGAATTTCAGAGGCTTCTGGGCTGATGGCTGCGGCTTCTTCAGTGTGCAATCTGGGTCTGCTGCATATGCGGCCGCTGCAGTTTTGGCTGAAAACACGAGTCCCGCCAAGTTGCGTGGTCTTCAGGTCACATGCGCATTCCAGTTACTCACAGTTGAGTCAGCGCTCTGAGACTGTGGCGCTACCTGGATATGTTCAGCTCAGGAGTGCCTTTGGGAATAGTGACACAACGCACCGTGGTCTCGACGGATGCGTCGACCTCAGGCTGGGGAGCAGTGTGCTTGGGCGTGCCTGCCTCAGGTCTGTGGTCGGAGTCACAGGCACATAAACCGTTTGGAATTAAAGGCGATGTCCTTAACCCTGGAAGCTTTTCGGTCAAGGTTGGAGCAGCAGCATGTACAGATCTGAACCGACAACATGTCTGTCATTTTGTACATAAATCGCCAGGGCGGCGTGAGCTCCCGAGTCTCCTAAACCGCGGAGCGGACATACTTTCAAGGAACGGGATTCCTCAAAGAGATTGGAGGCTTCACCCCGGATCGGTGCGAATGATTTGGGATCGATTCAGGAGGGCGGACGTGGATCTGTTTGCCACGAGCGAGAGCATGCACTGTCAGACGTTCTTCTCGCTATCTCACTCCCCGCTGACGGGAGATGCTCTGACATCGCGTTGGCCGAAAGCCAGGCTTTACGCGTTCCCTCCGGTGAAGATTCTGCCTATGGGGGAGAGAGTGTCAGTGATCCTCCTGGCCCCGAACTGGCCGAACCAGCCCTGGTTTGCGGACCTGAGAGAGATAATGTTGGCTCCCCCATGGCAAATCCCGCTCAGGAAGGACCTGCTGTCTCAGGCGAACGGCACGATATGGCACCCCAGCCCCGAGCTGTGGAACCTTCAACCTTCATGTGTGGCTGCTTCAGGGACCTTGAACGAGCAAGACACTGCCTTCACGAGTGCTTGGCAGACTCGCGGAGGCGCGCGCCTTCTACTAGGCGCCTTTACGCTCTAAAATGGGGAGTTTTTGCAAAATGGTGCCATGTCCGTGTCGGATGTTTTGCGCTACTGAAGGGTTACAAATTTAAGAATCTATTTCAGATATGCTTCCTTACATAACATCACGGTGAAGAATACTGATTTTAGCTTTTAAGGTTAAGATGTCAGCAAAGTTGCAATCTCTATTGTGTTTTAAATGAGTCAGATCACTGAGATTCTCACCTTTCGGAGCCCAGACATTGAATCGTTCACCTTTGTCTTTAATGGCTCTGGGATGGCCCTTGGAACCGGAGTTCCTGGCCAATATCAGCATTTGAATAGGTATGCTGATTAAATTGAGACTGCCGGTCTGGGGCGGTTCCTTAACCTGTATACTCATTTACATGCTTTGTTTGAATTTGTCTCCACCTTCAAAAGTCCCTCCTCCTAAAATGCCTATAAAGACACCATGTAAATGTATATACTTTAGATTATGTTGGACGAAACCGCAGCCGCGCTCAAATAAAGAAACTCTTCTGTTTGAACGTGATCCCAACTGTCTCCTGGTCTCTGCTTCGATAAAAGAAAACTTTACAACACTTCCTACAGCACAGACTGGATAGCGGGAGTTTGCCATCCACGCTGAAGGTGTATGTGGCCGCTAATGCTTCGTTTTTTCCCCCGGTTAATGGGCAATTGATCGGTAAGCACACTCTGGTGACCAGATGTCTCAGGGGAGTGAGGAGATTGTGTCCTTCACGGCCGCCATCGGTCCCGCCGTGGGATCTAGCTCTAGTTTTGAGGGCTCTCTCTCTCTACCGCCGTTCGAGACCCTAGCTTCGATTGCTGTTAAGGAGCTCTCCCTGAAAACGTCTTTGCTCCTTGTTCTCGCCTCTGCGAAGCGCATTGGAGACTTACACGCGTTCTCGGTGGATGATGATTGTATCTGTTTCGGACCCGGGCAACTGCATCGTTACTCTCCGGCCGAGACGGGGCTATATGCCTAAGTCACTCTCTACACCGTTCAAAGCACAGGTTGTTTCCCTGCCTGCTTTATCTGCTGAACCGTCATCTTCGCGTGACGCTGATGCTCAAAGTGCTGTTTGCCCTGTCAGGGCTTTGCGGATGTATGTGAATCGCTCGGCCACCTTCCGTCAGTCGGACCAGCTTTTTGTGTGCTTTGGTGGATGTATTCTTACTCATGTATTTTGAACTTTCTAGTTGTATGCAGTGGTTACCGCTATGCTGTTGACTCTGTGTATATGGCTACTAGTGTTAATACAGCTTTCACCGCTACCACCGTTGACACTGGCTTCAGTGCAGCCTTCGCTTTCATTGCGTTTGGATATGCAAATTTTGACAGGGTTGGAGCTGATGTCTCATTGGTCTAGTTCCGCCTATCAGATGCGAGCACTCCTAGCGGCGCGGCTATTGGCTGACTGTCTGTCTCTTCCGCGGCTGGTGTAGCTTGTAGCTTGCCTTCAAGCCTTCATTTGTCATAGTTTACGGCTTTAACATAAAATGAAGGCTATTGGTTAATTGAAAAAATAAACAAAAAGCAAAAAACAAGACCTTTAATATGCCCCGCCTCAACTTCCTGTTTGAATAGGAAACACTTCAACACTGGAAAGACAGCTGCGTTCGTCAAGCCATTTCAAGAGATCTTTAAAAGTAGCATGTCTTGAGCACTAGGTCCAATTCTTATAGAATGACTTTGTGTTAGAAACAGACCAAAAGTGAAGTCTTTGTTCAAGCAAACTCTCTCTGTTACAAATATTTAGACTGGCTTGATGTTTTCGATTACAACATGCGAGAAACAATGACGAATTGGACAGAAGTTCAACTGAAGCATCCCTCAGAAGAACAACAAACCGGTAAGAGACACGAACTTTAAATAAAGCAAGACAGGTTAGACTGTAGCTATATATGATATCTGACAAGTTGCATTGTAATAGTATGCAAATTAAGTTGTATAATAATATGCAAATTAATGTTGTAACATTAATGCAGTGTGGAATCATTTCAACAGATTTTAACGTCAGGGTCATGAGACGTTTTATTTTGTGATCATGACATGCTGACTCTATTCAAGATTAAATAATGGCAAAAGAAATGCATTAAAAAGAACAACAGCAAAAACAAACAAGCAAAAAAAAGCCTTTTTCCGGAAAAGTCTCTTTTTCAGTTTAGTGGAAATAAGCAGAGCTTCCCTTCGGGTCAGGATTTCTCCAAACCTTTCTAAGCCTTTGCTGCACCAACAGATGGACGGCGTTAATTGCATTTTTTCATTTTTTTTCCTATGGTGGATTATTATGATCATATTATGATTTTTTTGTTTCTCAGAAGATGGTGCTGTACACATTCGCTTGTGTAGTTCAAGAACTGGAATCATATTTCCACTGTAGTGTTCCATGATGTCATCATATGAACATTTATTAATTCATGCATCTGTTTAAGGATTAGTTTGAGCCCACAAATTCCCACAAATGAGTGAATGAGTAAATGATGACTGAATTGACCAAACTATTCCTTAACATTCAAATATTCTTATTCATATCTCCCAAAAGTCTTATCAGAGACATCAAAATAGCAAGAGACGATATGATGATATACATTTTTGGGGGGATTTTCATGAGGTCAGAGGTCACGAATGTGCTTTACTGTAGATGTCATGCACTTTAGAGCTTCTGAGAGCTTTTATGTCTCAATGTCAGCCTGTTTTTTTCACAAACGCACGCATGTAGATTTTGCAGTCTTTATGACTGTTATCTTTTCCTAATGGCTCAGGAGTGTAAGCCGGCTTATTGTTATTAATAAATATATATCTATATGAATATATATATACACACAAACATTCATGTGTATTTGATGAATATAAATGTATAATATAAATTAATCAACAATAAAAAACAATATTTTCAACTGTATATTCATATACAAACATTTATGATGTGTATCACACACACACACACACACACACTGTACTCAAATATACATCATGAATGTATTTAGAGTTAGTGACTTCATCAATTAATTTAATTTTGAATATTCATATATTATCAATAGTACCTTTTCATACAGGTTTTGACTTGTTATTTGTAGTTTCTATTATTAATTTTGAGTCTATTGTGATAACTTAATCAGAAGGCTAGACCAATCAAATGGAGCTTTTCCATGGTGGCCATGGCAACGGTAATGCACACATCCTGATTAAGAGTGTTCACCATAGATATCTCACATCCTTAAATCCAGTCACTCCTCTGGTACTAATCTAATCGCATTTACTCATTGATTGCGTTATTTTGCTGTCTAAATAAAAAAAAATGTTTGTTAAAAATCACTTTTTGTGTGTGTGTGTGTGTGTGTGTGTGTGTTAATTTAGATGTGCATGTGCGTGTTTATGTAATTAGTTATAGTGCATTTTAATCTTTAATAATGGGTTTCCTTTAGTTGAGCTTAATCCCAGCCACATGTTCAGATGTTTAAACATCAGATCAGTTACGCAGGCACATTCATTAAAGTGGATTTCTTTAAAGTGAGACACAAAGAATTAAAATTAAAGCATGTTCAGAAAATAACTGGACAAAGTTGTAAAAATATACAGATAGAGTAATAGAGTGTTAGACAATCAAATCAAACAAAATAATGCTCTCTATAGAATGACTTGGCAATTCCAAATCTACCATTTTGGTAGAAGATTTTCCATCCATCAGTTCAAAATATACCAATATTATTACTTTTTAAAATGAATTTACCATCATTTAGCCAGCATTATGCAATTCATTAGCACTTGAAGACTATTAGATTGATAATTTTTCTAATAAAATGTTTTAAATCTTTGAAAAGAAATATCAAGCATTCACTTTTCCAAATGGAAAAGCAACCGCATTTGTGTATTTCTAAAAGTTATCAGTTTTAAGGTCTGTGACTGTGTGTGCGTGCATTTGTGTGTAATTAAAACAAGTGATTATTTTCCGCTGGGATTATCCTGGAGGTCCAGCTGGTCTGTGGAGGATTTGAACACCCTCGTCCTGGGCTGGAGAAAGGGCAAACTCCCAGGGGACACAGCCAAATTGGCTCCCTAACCAAGAGCCCAGAGCACGAATCTATGCATACCGTTACCAAATCAACAAAAACTGCCCCGCTGTTGAGTATGAAGCACCTGTTTTTGAATGTTAAACATCATGTGGACCAGTCTTTCTTTACTGGGAACAAAGACAGACAATAGCTTCTTACAGTCCCAGCTCTTTGATGTTTGAGAAGAGATCAAAACTTTGCTGATAAACTAATTATATAATTCTTAGCATTCAATTAATTCCCAAATTATGTGATTCACAGCAGAAGAGCTAGAGAGTTAGATCGAAATATGTGACTGTCATCCATCCATCAGTCATTCTCTTAAAGTCTAAACATTTTTGTAAAATGCATTGAGAACTTTTATTTTATTTTTTATTTTTTTATGTTTCATAAATGCCCCATAAAATTAAATACATTTTGTGGAAAGGAGAACTTTTTTTCATTAAAAAAAGGAGTATCTTGTTGAACACAGAAATTGATATACCTGTACACGTGTTGATGATACATCTGTACGTTTCTTCCCATTCGCTTATGTACATTATATTGGTTAACGTAATTAGTTTAAAATGTCACAGAAATTCATTTGATGCATGTGAATTCATATTCCTTATTCATGAAAAACGGTGATTAGGGTATATGAATAAAATTAAAATGTGTATTCTATCAGCAAATATCAGTCATGTTATTCTGACATACAGCATGCATGGTTACCAGTAATTAGTAAGTATTTCCACGCGCCACGTATTGACAATGCTGCAGTAAAAAAAGCCCTTGAATAAAACACAAGAGCTGAAGGTAATTTTAGCTAATTCAGATTTTGTATTAAAAATAGTTGTATAACCATTTTATTTCAGTTTAAGTCAACATGAAATCCATTTTACTGCTTTGAGCTTAGTGACACAGGATTTTTTTTTAATCCATTGGGAATTGATTGAATCATTAAAACTGGGCGTTGCATATCAAAATGGAGGAAAGCAGTTGGAGAGAAGAGATTAAAAAATACATGACATCATCTTGTAAAGGAAAGTTGATACATTTTGAAGAAAGATTACATAGACATGTTCATTCTTTGGAATAATGTGTGCCAAACATGCACAATACATAATGACTCAAATAATCAATTTCGATTTCTTATTGATTTTAAAACCCTTTTCCTGCATGTGTTCAACAAGAAAAACAAATTCCTCAAGCACGGATAAAAATGCAAAAATCACTCACTTTGTAAGAAGCAAACTAGTCATTCAAACTGCTTTTAGGGGCCTTTTCCTTGCACCAGTTACTCAAAATCACAGTCACACTCCTCAAGTGTAAAAAAGTGATAACATGCCTCACCTGAGCAACAGTAAACTCTGCTTATATTCTGTAATCCTGGGAAAAAACTATATGTGGCCTGTTAAGCTTTATAGGAAACAATAAAAATAACGTCTGTGCAATATATTACAGTTGCGATATGTGCAACACATCTGAGCTGAAGTACATTCTCTACCTGAAAGGTTAGCGTGTACATCCTCACTTTGATATATCCATGTATATTTGTCTGTTTACCATGATGCCATGTCATATTTTTAGACAAAACAACATAGGTTGTTGACGTTCTTATATATTAAAAAAGTGAACTCTTGTTTAGGATTCTTCCTGATTAGACGCATCCAAACGAAGTAAAAAAAAGCAAGCAAAGATGGTCTACTTAGTTCCTAAAGAAAGGTCTCGTCATACGTCTCTTCTGATTTATGAGGCTCACCGGATCTGGAGTCAGATATTAACATCGTGAAACAGTCACTAGGACCCCTTGTTATAGCCTCATAGGATGGCGGAGAGGAAGCTAAGTACAGTGTCCGCACCGGTGGCCCCCTCTTGGGACCATAGTGCTCTTTAATCATAGATGCTATGAGTCCTTCATGCTCTGGAGCGCCATCCTCTTCTGACCAGAGTGTGTCTTGGTTTATGTGCCTGTACAAGTAAGAAGCCTGCTTCATTTGCCGTCTAACTAGGTGCCCTCTATAGGCGCGTTGGATCAGGGTTGCCGAAATCTCCTCCTGCTTGCGCCGGAGTGTGGTGGTGATGGGCTCATGGGACATCTTGGAAGGGTTCGTCATCATGAACTTCTCCTCCATTTGCTGCTTCAAAGCGTCCATTTCCCCGGTTTCCCCGAGGACCCGCTTGGTGAAGGCGAACAGGATGTCCAGGCAGTGGATCCTGTCGCCGCTGACCATGGGAAGGTCCATCTGGACAAGCTTGATTTTGTTGGGTTTGGCGATTCTCAGAGGTTCCGAAAGGCTGTCTGCGAAACTGGAGAGTTTGGAGTACTCGATGAAGTGCGTGGCCTCGACGTCAAACTTCTCCCACACCTCGTAGAACATCTCGAAGTCGTCCTCGCTCAGAGGTTCTGTGCTCTCTTCGGTGGCCACGCTGAAGTTTTCCAGAATGATGGCGATGTACATGTTGACCACGATCAGGAAGGAAATTATGATGTAGCTGACGAAGAAAGTGATCCCTACTGAGGGATTGCCGCAGTTGCCCTTAGTATGAGTTCCAGTGTTGATGAAAACAGAGCTGCACTCTTCCGGCGAGTTGTTCAGAATGGGATCCAGCAGGTTATCCCAACCGGCCGATGTGGTGATCTGGAAAAGGCTGATAATGCTGTTCCCGAAGGTTTCAAAGTTGAACATGTCGTCAATCCCACCCTGCTTCTTTACGTAGGCAAAGTTCGCCATGCCAAAAATGGCATAGATGAACATGACCAGGAAGAGCAGGAGGCCGATGTTAAACAACGCCGGCAGCGACATCATTAAGGCAAAAAGTAACGTCCTTATTCCTTTAGCTGCTCGTATTAGTCGGAGAACTCTTCCTATTCTTGCCAACCGGATAACTCGAAACAAAGTTGGGGACACAAAGTATTTTTCTATTATGTCAGCAAGGACAATTCCTGTTTGGAAAGACAAACAAAGAACAGAAATCAACATATGCAATGAAAAATCTTTTGAGGAATTGAGAAATGGCACTTTGAACATCTCAGATCACTTCAACCCCGTTGAAAAGACCAGCTGGTGTCTCTCCCAAGTTTATTAACTATCTTTAACCAGCAAAACTTCCTTGGCTTCACCATAATGGTGACCAGATAGACCAGTACTAACTAGTATAAACCAAGTTGGTCTTTTCAGAAGGGAACGTATCTTACATCAGCCACACTACCACTTACCAGACTGGAAAGTCGTGCACTTACCAACGATGGACAGAATGACAACAACAAAGTCAAATATGTTCCAACTAATGGTGAAGAAATAACAGCGAAGGGCAAAAATCTTGATGAGGCATTCGGTGGTGAAGATGACGATGAATGCCAGGTTGATGTTATTGAGGATGGACTCCATGCGAGCAGATTGTTCATCGGTCTCGACCATCATGGTTATCATATTGAGGATAATGAGCATCATGATGGTGATGTCAAAAGCTTGCTTGGACACCAAGTCAAAGAAGAATCCTTGTAGAATGTTCTAGATGGAAATGTGTTTATGGTTAGAAATTAGAAAGGGCATCCGTTATGAGATCGATTACAAATGTTTTGTTGATAAAAATCATACTCTTACCATTGGTCTTGGAATTGGCTTCTGTGGCTTTTTGGATCCAAGTTTCTTCATCGCGTTGTAGTACTTCTTCTGCTCTTCGGTCATGAATATATCCTGGCCACCTTTAGTACAGATGACAACCAGCTGCTATTATTTTCATGGAACACATTAAATGTAAACTGGATGCTTTAGGAAAAGAAGTAAATCTTAAACACCTATCATTCGTTTCTGTTGATTGAAGTTGTCGATGATGACACCAATGAACAAATTCAAGGTAAAGAACGATCCAAAGATGATGAAGATTACAAAGTAGAGGTACATGTAGAGGTTTATCTCTTTGACGGGCTGCTCCTCAACCTGACAAACAAGAAAAACATCAAACTTAGGACAGTTTTTTTAGACAATTCTCAATTCTCAAAACTCTTAAAATGAAGGTTCTTCAATGGTTCTTTGAACCAGGTGAACCCTCTTTAGTTTTTATCAAAAAAGATTATTTTTTGCATTGGATAATTGAGTTACTATTAGTTTTTCTGGAGGTTAAAAAAGTTCTTGTTAAATTCTAGGTTCTTTGAATTGACTTTCTTTTTTCAGAACTAGATTGTAGTTTAAGATTAAATATATGAAAGGATTTTTTTTTTTTTTTTTTTACACTTGTTTTATTGCATTTGTTAACATTATACGGGACCTTTTTGTAAAGTGTAAAGTGAAGCTCGGTTCTTATTTTGTGCGTTTGCATGCAAGTCATTAATTTTAGTAATGAAAAAAACATGCTTACTCCACGAGAGTCTACGGCGGCATACATGATTTCCATCCAGCCTTTGAATGTTGCCTGAAAAACAGAATACTCAAGTATTTAATCATTCAAAATGTCCATCTAAAAGAGAAAGATTGTCAATTTATTCAAATATATGTTCTGCTTCTAGGTGAGCACATCTCTTTCAATGCCTGACTGTGGCAAAACTTGACTTTTTAGGCTGAGGTAATTACGCTATTTCGAGTCATTTCTTTTCTGTAAAGACAAAGGGTGACTCACCAAGAGTCAGCATGAATGCTATTAAGCAAGGCCATTTTGGGATGTCATTGCCATGGTTACAGAAATTATAACCTGTGGTGATTTGAGAGACTGTTCTTAGAGGTAAATAACAAGTTAAGGCCCATCGAGGAGTTGCAGGGCCCTGAAGAACTCTGGTTGCTTGGCTACCGTAACAAATATGAAGGATGATTCTACAGCACAATCCCCAAAAGTGTTGGACTAAATTCTTTAGGAAGGTCAGAATTTTAAATTTAAGAATTTGCTCCCTTGAATTGGAATTGGCCACAACAATGGACTGGAATGACAGGAAGAGGAATTTACTGAACCGCAATTCAAAGACATTTATCAGTCAAATTACAGAGGCATTGTGTGGGTCCAACACAAGTTTTTTGACAAACATAAATAATCACATCATTCATTTTGACTAATTATGCTAATTTGTTGGCTGATGTGTAAAATAAATTTTTCCTAAACTGAAATTTTCCCATGCACTTACAATTAACAAAGCCATGAAAACTATTTTTATTAAAAATAAATGAATAATTTAAAACTTTGTTGGATATTTTATTTGTATTGATATTTTATTTTATGAATAAATATCGACATTAAATATTAATATTAAAATATTTTGTAAAAAATGTTTCTACCCCAAATGTTTTGTGTATGATAATGCTTAAAAATGTAATTTATATTGTAGAATTCTGCCTCCTGTTTGCCGGTTCTGGTGCACAAGCTTCAAGACACTCACCACCTGCAGAAGCGAGAGGTAGCCAAGTCCCACGTTGTCGAAGTTAACTTTCACTTTGGTCCAGTAGAACTGGGTGTCATTCATGGACTGGCAATCGGTCTTGTTGTTGACCAGGGTTACATTGTGGATGTATCCTGTCCTGTTGACGCATTTCCCAAATTTCCCAGCGAAAAGATTGACTCCCATGATGCTAAATATGAGCCAGAAGATCAGGCACACCAGCAGTACGTTCATGATGGACGGGATGGCCCCAATCAGTGCATTCACTACCACCTGAACAACAGAAATCAGGACGTGATACCATGGTGAATGTGATTTCACCAAGTGCAACATGTTGAAAAGTGCAAAATTTCAATCAACCAATCAGATTTGAGGGCCAAGTTTACAGATTATGTCAAGTTTAGGCTTACAGCCAGGGTTAGATGCTTCTACATCAGTTTTATTCATCTTCCCTTCTGATTTTAGGGATAACTTATTGGGTAGGGTTTGGTAAGGGGTAGGGATATGGTTAGGAATACATTTTCAGACAGGAATGTGGTCCCGGAAACATGTCTTACTTGGCAACATCCTGGTGACTGTGATACCATACAGAAATCAGTCATATTGTGACTGCATGCAGATACAGTATTGCTAGATCACACAAGCAATTCAAACATAAAGCAATCAGATCTGTCTGCTAAATAACAAATTCAGGCATATTTTGCTCAAGATATGTAAATGTAATTTAATTAGCCTTTTAACTACTGATTCTTGGGGGAAAAAAGTCTGCTGATTAGCAAAGAAGGCCTAATATTAACAAAGACTTTAAATATACAAAGATGGTGCACTCATATTACTATAGAGTGGTGCAGGGATGACGTCAAAACACAGAAGACTAATTTGCCACGGGTTGCCTTGAGATTTTACTAGGGTATTTTATGAGTTTTCTTTTTTATTTTTAAAATAAGGTCTGTGGTAAACATGACTTATTTGAACATGGTGTTCCACAACGTAAATGACACACACCATACATAACTAGATAAGAACTTTTTGGGTGTGAGTGTGTGCCGTTTACATTGTAGAACAAAACGTTCAAGTATTGTCAAGTTATGTTTACCACAGGCTTTATTTTACTCATATATGGAAAAAAACCATTATAAAACCCCATAGGAAAATCTCATGTTAACTAGCGTAAAATTAATCATCCGGGTTGTGACGTCACCCCTGCATCACTCTTTTGAATGGGAGAAAGTGCAATGCGCAATAAGGCTAAATAAATCCCACGTTCTAAATAAAAGAGCCAATTGCCAATTGGTAAAGTTATTGTGTCACTATGCAGCTGCTTTTAAAAGCCGTCTGTGTTCTGAGATGCACGTTTATTCACGCTTACGTGCGCATTGGTCCAGCCTGAAAATGTTAGCGTTTCGAAACTAAACAATTGTATGAGACAGTTGTTGTCAGATTTCATTTGAGATCTCGTAATCTTGGTGAACAGCTTTGGAGAATTTGAGCTGTTGAGCTGATGTTTGATTGCACTGTATTCCTCCTTTTGATTCTAAACTGAACTCAAATGGCACTGAGAACTGGGTAAGAGAGAAACATAAACCACTTAATTGGGGAACTTTAGAGATGAAACCATGCTGATGACCTGGGTCTGTGGTGGAGTAGTGAGTTTGATGTGTAATTAAACTCGAGGTTATGTGGGGTGTGGACTGGATTGATTCCATATAGAGCTTCCGAACAAATGGGTTTTTGGGATGCGGACTGATGGGACAGGGAACCCGAGGTCAGTCCTAGAGCTCCTCCTGTCCGATTTTAGGGGAAAATCGGGTCCATCGGAGACATCCAATAGATTTCTTAGGCTCGCCGAAAGAACACCACAGACACAGTGTAATCACCATGGGAAAATCTCAGAGTAAAACTGGGAGTTGTGAAAAATATGATACACCCGTGTTTTGCCAGATGAGAAGTTTATCTATAACCCTATTTGCACGGGATTAGTATTATCTGGGGACCTTGTGTGATTTAGAAATTACCCACCCACCCAATTATTACAAATGACTAGAGGTCACCAGGTTATACTTATCCCGTGCGAATAGGGCTTAAGTATCATCTTTTTACTCTTTTAATTAATTGTATAACTGTATCATATATCTCTTTTAATTTCTTTTATAACTGTTTTAATTTTCCTTGTCTTTATTTTGTGATTATTTTAATTCCTTTCTGTAAAGCACTTTGAATTGCCATAGTGTATGAAATGTGCTATATAAATAAACTTGCCTTGCCTTGCCTTGCCTTGTTCCCCCCATTCAAAGAGATAGGAGCTGCACTTGCATGACTGAAATAGCTGCCCGAGAGGTGTTTCAAAGATGGCCGCCGAGTTAAATGATTTGGCGGAAAGGGACTTTGATATTACCTAATAATGCTGAGTTAGAAGTTATTAATAAAACCTTTTTTAAAATTATATATATATCAGCTTTAATGCACTTATCAAAATAATAAAAGCCGTCAAAGGTCAAAAAGAAGCATTCAAAATGTGTAATTTAACTTGCAATCGGCAGAGGGGTGGAAAAATAGAACTTTACAAAAACTAGTAGCAGTAAAACACCCACAGATGTAGCAGAAAACATCTGGGTCAGGTTTACATTTCCTTGTGTCACCGGCCATAGTTCTAAACTTGAAATCAGGGTTGGGCATAAAATAATGTCAAGCATGTGAAAATCGGCTGAGAATTGAACAAATAATTCTAACCTGGCTCAGAGCAAGTTAGGAATCATGTGTTTGTGGCAGTTTTTCTGGTGATTAGGGGATGATACAAGACTTCTTAACCTTACAAATGGTTGTTGAAAGCAAAAAATGCTATGAAATGCGCATTTTGTGAGAAAGTGTGACATGCTAGAGCAAAACGAATCAGCACGCCAAAATTAGTAAGAAACAAGAATTGGATTTCGTTCAGCAAATATGATGCAGGGTGGTGTAATCTGACTAGATTCCCTGAAAACTCGACATGCTTTATCAGTTTTATAACATATTTAGAGAGCATCTTACCCGCATTCCTTCAAATCTAGACAGGGCCCTCAATGGCCTCAGAGCTCTGAGAGTCCTTAAAGATTTGATCGCCCCAAAGTCCGAGTAGCCCAGAGAGTTAGCAACCAAGCTAATCAAGGACACCTGCAATATGAGAAAACATACAGAACTTTTTAATAAAATATTTAATTCTAACAATTATGAATGGCTTTTTAGATTTATTAGGCAATCTAAAAAATGGCATAAGACTGAAAATCTTAATTTTTTATATAAAATAAAATAAAATAATACCTAATAAAGATGTTTGTAGAGACATTAACATTCTACTGACAGCTGGTAATGCTATATCAAAACAGCATAAAATAACCAGCATAAAATAATAAGAAAAAACACACGTTTTGACTAAATATTTATGCATTTTTGGGACATTCTATAGAAACTTATTTATTAGGGCATATAAATCAGATCGGTTTTACAAATCGCAATAGGTTTCCACTCTATTCTACAGTCAAAGTCGACAGACAGTGTAGAACAGAATGGTCTTCTGCTGTAATGGCAGGTTGTGGCTCACAGGTACAGTGGGATTTTGTTCGATGAGGTGAAATGAAGACAAAACATGGACAAGTATGCACATATGTACATCAATGTACATACCCACATACTCAACTATATATGCATAATCAATATGCATATATATAAAAATAGAGTGAGGTTTTATAAAGAATTTGGGTTTTTCTTTTGAATAATTTCTTTTGATCATAATTTATTATTATTATTTTCATCAGTCCAAATAGTATTCTGAATTTCCAATTAGGATGTTGTTTCATAGTATGGCTTAATAAATTTAAAAGTCCCAAGAATAGTAAGTTCTTTATAAAAAACTATTTCTATAGTTTCCCTTGTCACTGCAATATATCTAAAGAAGATATTTCTGTGCAATTGGCTCTAAAACAAAACTTCAGAAGACAAAGAATGAATGACATAACTAAAAGTGCAAAATTAAACAACTAAAACTAAAAAAAAGTCATAAAAACTTTACGGTACAGACTTTAGATACTAACACGTCTCACTGTAATGTACGTTTACAATCATTGATTTTATTGACAGTCCTAAATGTAACTGATCTTCTCCAGATAATTCTTTGATACAGTGTGTATATTCTGATATAAAAGCCAAGGTCCTGTAAAGATACTTATCAAACATCTCAAACTTGACACCATGTTAAATTATAGGTCGAAATAAATGCTGACAGAGAGACGGTGGCATTTATATCTGGATGAGAAGAGAACTGCAGCTGAGATACAGATGTGAGCCTTCGCTCACCTCTGACCTTTGAACTATGAACTTACCCTATCATTAGAGGTGTGTGTGGAGATCTGTGTGGGTCAGATGAGCATCAGGTGAGACACACTCACACAATCTGCTAGTGTTAGTTGAGCTACTCCAGATGCTTTCATTCAGTGTGTTCATGTATAGTTGTGTGTACATGTTTTTTGAGCGAATTATCTCAGTGTATGAGAGATTTGTTTCCATAACAGCTCAATTTTGATTTACAATCTGCCATAAAATGTTTGAGGTGTCATAAAAATGGTAGTAACACAAAAACATAAAAAACATAAAACCGAAACAAACTAAGAAAATTTCAAATCTTGAAAATGAAATCTTTGCAGTATAGGCCAGATTTACTAACAGCTTGCGTCACCGCAAACCCTCGTTTGGCGTTAAAAAACTACTGTCAGGATTTACTAAAGACACGCAGTGAAAAATTAGCACTGAAAAGACATGGAGAGGGTTATTTTTTGCGGCTGACCTTATTGCATATGCATTTGTAGGAGTTTCCCTTTCAGACGCTAAATTTATGCTATGAGAGTATTTATATGAATCATGCAAGGTGATTTACTAAGGTTTGCGCTAGTCAATTTACTGGTATTTGCGCCATTATTTACCTCACAAAAAAAGCACGTCTTAAACCAGAAGCTAACTGCTAGTTTGCGTTGGTCACTATGGAAATGATCCGGTTGCGTGTGTGTTCATTAATTTGCGCGTTATCAGTAGATCATGCGCGAAAACTTGCCACTCCCATCGGTGCTTTTATGGGAAATAAGTAAATCTGGCCCTATATCTCTAATGTCATTGTATAGCTCAAACTCTAAATCCTAAATTTGCACATCTACATTAATGCAACAAGTTACTCTATTGCTTTCCAAATGTAAACAGCCTACAGTAAGAATAATGATCTTATTTGTGGAAGAATTATTTATTCCAGTTGTTAATAAATCAAACTATTTATTGAACATTGGTGTTTTTATAAGATTGCTGTTGCAGACATTTTATAAAAGCGTTGTGCATTTTTCCATGATTAAGGACACTACGTTTCATATTATTTGTGGTAAAATCACTATAACAAAAAGCCTTAAAAAATCTGCAAAATTAATGATTCCTCATGTTAGACCAGTTAGAATATATCTAGTTTTACATTCATGGCCCTTTATACGAACACAATATATTAATACCATATTAATATATATCTAATATAGTATAAACTCTTATAAATAAAGGTTCCAAAAGGGTTTTATCACAGCGATGCCATATAAGGACCATTTTCGGTTTCTCAGAGAACCTTGCAGTGATCAGTTCATAAAAGAACCAATTTTTCTTAGCGTGAAGAATATCTTAATAATCTAAAGAACCTTTTTTCCCTTATAAATAAACTTTCGAGGAACGGAAAGGTTCCATGGTTGTTAAAACCATCAATGCCAATAAAGAACCTTAATTTTTAAGACTGTATGTCATACTAAATATCCATCTCAGAAGCGTCTTGACCTAAATTAAATGATCCAAGTCTACCAGATGGAAACGCAACAGTTCAACCCTGATCCAGTATTCAGCTAGAGAAGATTCTTCTACTCACATCCACAATCAGGAAGTCCAGCCAGCACCAGTAATTGGTGAAGTATTTCTTAAAGCCGTACGCGATCCACTTCAGAAACATCTCCAGCACAAAGATGTAGCTGAACACCTTGTCAGCATATTCCAACATCACCTTCACCACCTTCCGCTGTTCTATGTAAATGTCTTCAAACGCCTGTCAGAAGAAGAATATCATTACACAATGAGAACAGGAAACTTGATTCTGATTAATCTAGCGACACATTTAATCACAATTTGGACCAATTTAAAGGTACCCTGTGTAACTTTTGGCGCTCTAGCAATCAATGAACAAAACAGGGTTTGGAAGATGGATTTTGCTTTGATGTAAATAGTAAACGAATGGTTAAAGTTCACCAATCAGCTTTGTTCCTCACCAAAGCTCCACTACTGAGGAGGATCATGAAGATGATGAAGGTCTCGAACCAGCTGTGCTCTACAATCTGATAGCACGTCTTCCTCAACCTCCACCACATCTGTCCCAAACCTCTGGTTGTGTTTATATTACAACACTTGCAGTGCTGCATACAGACTGGAGAGATACAGAGAGATTAGGTCTTGTAAACACCATGCATAGTGCAATGTTCACAGGAGAACAAATATTATATATAGTCTTGTTTCGTGTATTATCTGCTTACACTCAGGGAAACACTCGTCTGGATCCATGACATCTTCTCCCATCTCAGAATATTCCTCCTCATCCTCCCCAGGCTTCCTCAGGTCCACTGTACTTCCTTCAGAGAGGCTGATGACTTCCTGTTGAACAAGGCAGCAAAGCTTGAATTGAGTTTTCATTAAGATTTTATCAACCATTACGGATATCATTCAAATCCACCGTCAGTTTTAATGTGTTTAAAAGAGGACTCTTCTGCTCACCAACGCTGCATTTATTTGATCAAAAAATATAGTAAAAACAGTAACATTGTGAAATATTAGTTCAGTTTAAAATACCTTTTTTTCATTGCTATATATTTTAAAATGTAACTTATTCCTGTGATGCATAGCTGTATTTTCAGCATCATTCCAGTCTTCAGTGTCACATGATCCTTCAGAAATTATTTTTTTTAAATTAACAAAAATGTGATTTTCTCAACTTTTTTGTTTAAAATGTTGCCTTTCTTTATGAAACTTACCGACATTCAAGTGTTGATTAAAAAAGAATGAATGAAGCTAATAAAATGTTTTTAAAATTAAAGTACAGTTAAAGGTATTTTTCAAGTATAAAAAATAATATCTACATTTGAACATAGTAGTATACTGCAAGTGCAAAAATAATATATAAATAGTAAACTATAAGTATAATATTATGTTCACTTAAAGAACATTTTCAAGTATACTTGCAGTAAAACTACTAAACAAGTAGTTTACTGAGAGTACACTTCAGTGTGTACTTTCATAAACAAAACAAAAATGTACTACTTGTATTAAAATAGTAAACTAAGTAGTTTACTACTCTTACACAAATATAGTACACTTAAATGTATACTTTTATATACTAAAAGTGGGCCAATTTAGTCCCAAGCAATATTGAAATAGTACACTTACAAGTTTACTACAAGTACACATTGATATTAGTATACTTACTACTTAAAGTATACTTAAAAATATACTTGAACATTACTTAAGTATACTTCATAAAATTAACTTAAAGTACACTTCTTTTTCGTAAGGGACAGCTTGCAGAACCACAATGCAAGCTACACACAAAATTCTAAATCTATTTCTTGTCCTGAAATAGGGCAGTTTCCACTTTGTCAGGACAATCTAATGTCTTATTTTAGTTGCATTTTCTATTAACAGTTCCAATTATGAGTTTTATGTTGTTGCTACGCTCTCCTGCTAGCCAACATTAGTGTAGATATAGTGTTGTTTACTATAGCTTTTGTAAGATCTCGCTTCTGTAAGGCTGTTCACCACCTCTTAGGAAATGAACCATGTTTTTGTGATTGATTGCTGTTTGTATAACCACAGTTTTCCGACAAATATCATGATTAAATGGTGGATAACATCATATCTATAATGTATAAGAAAAACATACCACTCTGAAACGTCGTGTGAAATCCGTGCATTGCAAAGTCCGTGCATGAAATCCTTTCTGGATGATCCTCTTGTTTGTTAACATTGTCAGGGTCTGAATCTGGTTTAAAATTGCTGCTATCCTTTATATTTACACTAGAATAGAGCTTGCAGTTATGGCTCGCAGTTATGGATGAATTATCCGAGTTCGGGACATTTCCTGAACACACACTAAGTGCTGCCAATCACAACACATTTCGTATTTCGGAAGGAGAGTTTGGAAACCAAAAAAAGTTTGGAAAACCTTCATTGAAAGTTTAGAAACCTTCATCGAAAACGACTCGTTCGGGACAGACTGGGGAGAGAGTTTTAATAATGTAAAATATGTGAAAAATTGTGTTTTTTTAACAATCAAGCATTTTCTAGTACACCCCAAAAGCAAAATCAAGACTTCGTAAAAGGGCATAATAGGACCCCTTTAAAACACAACTTTGTGGGGGTCTTTAGCATTATGTTCTGAGTGTTACTGAGAAGTTTTGAAACTGATCCACCTAGTGCTACTTCACCCAACAAATTATGTTCAGTTCTTTCCAAGTTTGGCTCAGTTGATCTTAAGCTCAGATGAGCATGGTTGCTGGACCTATTGGATAAATCACTGTATGTCTGTGTGCTTGAACGGACAGGGTAAGTTATGAACCATCTCAGTTTTCTACATTATATTCCCTCTGTCTGTTCATTCTTCATCTAATGTTTAATGTGATGCATAATTATGCTACCATTTAGTTGCTTGGCCTCATATATATACTGGTATTATATCTGTCAATTCAGTGTATCTTTGCACATATAAGCCAGGAAATTAACACTGATTGAAAAAACCTCTATGTTTGGCATGGAAAACACAGACAGCTAATAGAACACATGCAACCCAAGATACATATGGCGCGATACTAGCATATGCATCTAATCCACGAGCGCACAAGTCAAGGTCAGTAACCTCCAGTATAATCTGAGATGGCAAGATTTCAGATTATACTGTTTCATTCTCCTTGTTTCTTTCTCTATGTAGGCAGTGGGCCTTCTTAATACAATTTTGATGAGATTTTCCCTGCATGTAATGGCAACATATTTTAAATGATTTACGGAGATTACTGGTCCAAAGGTGCCAGCACAATCCAATAGTGCTGTTTATGTAATCCCACATTACGAGGCAGGCGAGTGTGTGTGTGTGTACGTGTGTGTGTGTGTGTGTGAGAGAGAGGCTGGATTACTCTTAATTTTGTGCCTTAAGACGTCAAAAAGGTTTTGGAAGAAGTTTGAAACCAAACAATGCCAGGAAGTTCATCCTGAGATGCTTTTAATGCAATGAATGATTCACACTATATGAAAAGTAATATCTGAAAAAGCATAACAGGGGCACTTAAACAACAGATCTTTAAAGGTCTTGTTCCAAATGGCATCTTGTGGTCTCATAGACTTCGCTTGCCAGTTTCAATGAAGTCACTCTTCAGTGATGTGAAACTTACAATTCTAATAAGTCACAAAAATAGTTTATTGAGGGTTGAACACGCCTGCGCACATATATATTCAAACGTGCATACCTTTGGACTGAACACGTAATGCGCATGTGCGCGACGTCTGCGTTTTCGAGGTTTGAGCAGAGATAACGGATAATCGTTTGCACCTTCGAACCTATTTCAGGGAGTGCGTTCTCGAGACACCAGGCGCTGTTTTGTGCGGATGGGCGGCCGGAGCGAGTTAAGGGTTTTCCTGTTAGAACGGTGTCGTGTTAGCGGCCCAGCTAAGTTAATAACTAATGATCTTCGCAACGGAAGTGAATCAATCAATCAAAACTAACTTTAGCTGGACAATAACTTTATCCTAGAGCTGTTGTAAAGCCTAAACAATCTGTTGCGGTGATTTCCTATTATCACTGTAAAGCTGCTTTGAAACAATCCATACTGTTAAAAGCGCTATATAAATGAAGGTGACTTGACTTGACAAAAAGACGTGTCAGCAGGACAATAATGCCAAATAATCTTGATACACCATATTAGAACAGATTGAGGTTTGAGAGGTACAGCAAATACCTACAGTAAATAACAACTAAATTGCAGTTCCTAACAAAGCTGTCGTCTGAAATATAACGCTGTTGTATGGACTACTTTTGGTGGTACTTTTTTGGTCCACCATTCCACCATTTTATATCTACATTCCTATGCTCCTCTCGAATCCCGTTTCTCTTATATAACAAATATACTGTATGGCGTGTCTGTTGGGTTCACCTTGCCTGCTTTGCAGCTTATCAGCTTATGAATCTGGATGCCCCCCACCCCCCAACCTCCCCACCTATACGGCCACTGGCTCGCTTCCTCACACGTGTTATATCATATCATCTCTCTGACCTCTGACACCACTCGCTCGTTTGAGCTCCCAGCCACTCACAACAGGGATAAACAAATGAACTATTATATGCAGTATATGAAGGATTTAGGGTTATATATCTAACTGGTCCGGATGCCATTTATGCATTTGTTTTTTCTAGAAATCCAGACATTTGAATTTAAACAGTGTAAAAGCAAGTTAAATGGCATTACTGTATATCAATATGCGAAATGACTTGCTTGTCTATTGTTAAAGGGTTAGTTCACCCAAAAATGAAAATTATGTCATTAATGACTCACCCTCATGTCGTTCCAAGCCCGTAAGACCTCCGTTCATCTTCGGAACACAGTTTAAGATATTTTAGATTTAGTCCGAGAGCTTTCTGTCCCTCCATTGAAAATGTATGTACGGTATACTGTCCATGTCCAGAAAGGTAATAAAAACATCATCAAAGTAGTCCATGTGACATCAGTGGGTTAGTTAGAAGTTTTTGAAGCATCGAAAATACTTTTTGTGCGCAAAAAAACACAAAAAACCCCGACTTTATTCCACTATTCATTTCCTTCTCTCTGGGCCTCGAGTTAGTTCACGTAGTGTAACAGCGTAGCGCGTCTGTGTTATACGTCACACGTAAGCTCACTATTGGCCGACGCTGGTCATGTGTGTGATGCATTTTTGGGGGTTTTTGCGCACAAAAAGTATTTTCGATGCTTCAAAAACTTCTAACTAACCCACTGATGTCACATGGACTACTTTGATGATGTTTTTATTACCTTTCTGGACATGGACAGTATACCGTACATACATTTTCAATGGAGGGACAGAAAGCTCTCGGACTAAATCTAAAATATCTTAAACTGTGTTCCGAAGATGAACGGAGGTCTTACGGGCTTAGAACGACATGAGGGTGAGTCATTAATGACATCATTTTCATTTTTGGGTGAACTAACCCTTTAAGTCCAAATTTGTGATACCAATTTTAAAAAAATTGGTGTGATTTCTTAAAAGTTCAGATGTATAAGCTACTAATTAGGGATCATAATCAAAATAAATTATATTATTCTGTTTTTGAATTTCAGTTCTATTTCACAGAACTAAAATGGAAATGATTCCGGTTTCATAATAAACAATTTCATTAACAATTAAGGATGCAAAAATAGTTGGTCCCAAAAAACAAAGACTTTTGTCAAGTATTTTTTAATTATTTAAATGATTAATTAATACTCATTAATTATAAAGAAAACATGTACATGTTAAGTTAGATCCAGGGTTATTAAAGATAACTAAAACTAAAATTAAAATATCAACTAAAAATAAAGCCTCCATTTCTCATTTTAGCTAAAATAACTAACCAACCAAGAGTGTTTTGACCAATCCATTAAAAAGAACCGACTCTTATGAATCTTTTGCTCATGAATCGGACTACACAACCTCAAGAACCTAATGAACCAAATTCCCAACACTAATACTAATAAATCACCTCTCATAACCTCTCACCGGTTTCTGATCTTCATCCTCTGATGACACCGTGTCTTCATCATCCTCCTCCTCCTCAGGAAATTCCACGTCTGATTCTCCTGGTGCGATGGGCACACAGATGGTGAGGTTGGGATTGGTCATGTAACTGTCCTGTACTTCTGGAATAACGGACTTCTCTCCATGCTGCCCCAAACTTCCCAAACCGCCGTTGCACTCAGCATGGTTCTCCTTCAGGGGCGCCGGCACCTCCTTGGCCTTCTGTCTGTGCCCTGCCAGGTTCCCGTTGCAGAGGTCTTTGATGGCGTTCAGCAGCCAAGAGAAACCACATTGGATTCGAGCGATGGCTATCTGGAGGTTGTTCATTTCTCCATCTTCATCGGGCGCAGACAGGTTATCAGAGCTGAAGGAGCTCAACAACAGGGCCAGAAACAGATTCAACACCTAAGAGAGAAACAAAGAATGCAGATCTGTAAGCAAATTTGATTTCTGGGATTGTTTTGGGATAGCCAATTGAGATTGTGGACCCAACTCTATTTTAGAGTGAGATAATTATATGTTCCGATGTTGCAGCTGTGCACAGCGGTACATTCACTGAAATGGTAAATCTTGATATCCGACTAGGATATTGTGAGCACAGTTGTTGATCTAAATACCTTCAGTTACATCAACTGTTTCCATGGCAGTCCTCCTGTGCCAAGCAGGAATGGTCAATCGCTTACAAAAATGTCCCATGTTCACAACAGGCTTTTTTCCTGCAGTCTGGTCTATTACAAGAGCCACTTTACGGGCTGTCATGGAAACCTGATTAGTTGCACTCTGACCTTTAATAAGACAGCAAAGATAATCCCAAACTGACTTCTCAATCCCAGACAGATCTCACCGGATTGTGTTACAGAGGGTTTGAGGAGGCTTATGCGAATAAGGTCAATAGGTGAGAAAATATTCTTGCAATTTACGTTTTATATATATATAATTTGTATATATAATTTACGTTCAGACCCAGTTCAGATTATAAAATGATGTTTGATTAAGTGGTCTGTGATTAAATTGAAACAAACACCAAAAAAAAATTCACATTTTCTGTAGAAATGGCCATTTGATAATTTTGGACCATATGTCATCTTAGTGATTTAAATTTAAGACCTTCACTGAGAGATCATTCACACCACTTGAGGTGTGAGGCTTTTTTGTCCTTTTCTGGACAAAGGACAAAGTGCCTCACAATTTTGCATCCCCATGCTGTCTACCCTTCTACCCGGCTTTAAAAAGAATTGTGAATGAATTACCAATGTCTGCTGCTTCTGTAGAGTTTTTTTATTTTTATTTTTTACAACATTTATAGAGTACAAAAGTTGCCAATTTTGAGCTGGAAAATCCAGAATAGGACAACAGTGTACTTAAGTATGCTTAAGCACAAGCCTTTGGACATATTGAATGTGTTTCCAAGCGACACACACCAGGGGACTTCTGGGTAAAATAATAAAGGCAGATTTTTCTTTGCTAGTCAGGGTTTACAATATTATTGCAGGAAAACTTGACTTTGAGGGACAGAAGTACAGTAATACGTTCAAATGGTTGTACTTTTGTGTAAATTGGTGTCAATCATTAGGAAGGAACTTATTGAAAAAGTCTTTCAAAAAAGTATTTTAGTGCACACACAACTGTACAAAATATGTACAGCCAATAAACCAACTTTATCTATCCCTCAATGACTTGTTTCCATTTGCATCACCCTACATAGCATCTACCCTGAGGTTTCCTTTGTTTGCAATCTGCCAAACACAGTAAACCAGGATTCTCACACCTTTTGCCCAATGATTTTTAATGTTCGTGATTATTGGCTATTTTAAAAGCCATTTTATAGCGATTGAAAATAATTGCGCTTGTTACATCAGCAATTTCATTCTTTGAAACATCATCAGTGTCTTTTTTTAGGACAGTCATCATGTCAAAACAGGAAAACTTAGGAAAGCTTAGTAGCGTCTTATTTTCTGGGAAAAGACCCTAATTTCTTGGAGGTATTTTTAGTCATGACTGGATCAAGAACATCTGGGAGTATTAGGCCTAAGTAATATTTCTCTAATGCCATCTTATGAATCCCCACAATCAGATTTTTCTTAGAGTATGATGGTTTATCTTTAAAATATATATTTCACTGCAAAGAATAATGAACCAGACCTCCCAGAAACTAGTTGATAATTCGAGACTCAAAAATAATATACATTTATGCAAATTCTGCAAATTTATGGCAATTTAGTGTTTTAAGATGCAAAACTTCTGTGTATGTGATCTGTGTTTCTTCTCATGTTTTTTTTTTTTTTTTTGTCTAGTCAATAAACGATTGTGATGTCTAAATGTTTGAGAGTTAGGAGTTCAGTAGATATCATGACCCCATCATAGAGTCATTTCAATAATAATCCGATCTCGGTAGAGGAAATCCTGTGTTTAAACGCCACCGCTTCTGTCTCCTGTTACTGACCATCTATGCCTCTGAATTAGCCAGTGCATAAATCCATTCTCTCAAGTTTGTCTTTAAAGGAATAATTTACCCAAACATTTGGCATGCTTTTTTTGCATACACCAAAGGTGAGTGGTAATGTATTCTGCCAAGTTCCAAAAAATACCTAAAATATCCTAAACATTGTCCTTGGAGCTTGTCAGTATAAAATATGCATTCACTTTCTTATTAGCTTGGACATTCTGCCTAACGTCTCCTTTTTCTGTTTTGGAAAAGCCCCTATTATGCTATTTTAAAGGTTCCTAATTTTGTTTTGTGATCTCCTACGATAGATTTACATGAATCCAAGGTCAAAAAACATTTAATTTTCATATAAAATACATTTGCAGCATCAGCTCTTTTCTCACAGCGTCTGAAACGGTTGAATCAAGGATTCGGTCGCTCTAATCCCCTCCTTTCCGAGAGCCGACTCTGCTCTGATTGGTCAGATGGCACAGTCTGTTGTGATTGGTCCACCGCTTACAGTGCGTGTCGGAAAATAAACGCCTATTACCATATCTGAATTTCAGATCCAGACCTTCCTCAGCACTTGTATACACACACACAGTGATACGAACAGTAACGAGGGCGTCAGTTTTACAGTATAAATTCATCCTTTGGAAGAGCAGCAAAGTGGATTTGCATTCAGCACAGAAAAAAGCATCGTCTCCACATGTTGACAACACAAACCAAACTCTTCCAGGACTCCGCTACAACTACAGTGTTTGAGGGCGGGTCAAAGTAGACCTTGTTCGAGGGAAGCCAATGAAGACCATAGGCTGGCATTATGCAAATGTGTTACAAACCTAGGTGCTTTAAAGTATTACTAGATAAGAAGAAGAATTTGAATTTCTTAGGAACATGGATAATCCCACTCTGATCAATCACATCTTCATACAGTAATCCAGACTAATTTATTATGTGTGAAGGAAAAGACTGCTGAGATGTTTTACTGCAGAATGTCGTGATTGACCAATCAGAATCAAGTATTCCACTGCATCTCATTATCATAACCTGAGCAAAACACAGCTCTCGTACTCACCACCAGGTTTCCTATCACCATGACCAGCATGAAGACCAGAATGCAAAGCGGCTGTCCAGCCACCTCCATACAATCCCACATGGTCTCGATCCATTCCCCGCACAAGACCCTAAAGACGATGAGGAACGAGTGGAAGAAGTCCTTCATGTGCCAGCGAGGAAGGGTGCAGTCATAGCTGATCTTGCACACGCAGTCCTGATAGTTTTTTCCAAACAGCTGCATGCCTACCACAGCGAAGATGAAGACGATGATGGCCAAGACCAGCGTCAGGTTCCCCAAAGCACCCACGGAGTTACCGATGATCTTTATCAGCGTGTTGAGGGTGGGCCACGATTTTGCTAGTTTAAAAACTCTCAGCTGAGGACAAAATACAGATCATATATCAATATAGTTAACATGAAATTAAAAATAACCCTAATTAATTCAGTAAAATAATTCTGGTCTTATCATGCTTGTTTGATTCCAGACCAAAAAAAACGCCTTTCAGTATCGGCTGCCGTCGCTAAGCTCTTTTATTTTTCATACCATTGAACCACTACAGAGAAACTTTTGACCATCAAGTTTTGATGGATACATTTTTTTCTCCTTGAATATCTCAAGAAATACATCAGATTTCAGAAGTTGTGAATGCATTCGTGTTGAATTAAATTGCAAGATATGTTTTGGCTGTACTCTATAATGTCTCTCAAATGATAAATGTAATAATCATGTTGCAAACCATCAGATTTTGTATGCCAATCAAATACATATTTTCTCATGTAAATTCCCCTAACTGGTCATTTTATTTGAGCTAAAGCATGACCTATATTTAGTTAGCAATATGACTGATGTTGAACTAAAAGAAAGTTATAATCCACTTTTTGGATTAAATATATTAAGTAACACTGAAATTTCATTTCATCTTTATGATTTGAATGCGCTTTTTAGTTGGCCATTAAGTCTTCTAATGACATTAAACTAGGTTCATGATCCTTCCATGTATTGACATGTCATAAGTATGTGAGTGTTACGACAGATGTTGGACAGAGATTCTGATTTAAACATTTGTGTGAATAAATTGAAATAGTCTGCTTCAGTTAATGGATAATTTGCTTATTTGTCTGCAAATTCCACCGGATGACACAAAACAAATAATTTTGCATCATCTGGTTGACTTTTGATAGCTCCAGGGCTTTTTTTAATATCAAATCGACAGAAGGGTGGCACCAAAATCAAAAGTGCATAATGAATATTGAAGTTTTAAGCAAAAGGGAACACCACAGCCCTTTTTCTCGGTTTCTCTGGTCACGTAGCAGTTTTTTTTCTTTCTTTTTTTCTCTACAGCGTAGATAGCCAAGTTTTATCAAAAGACCATTTTGCTAGCAGTGAATTCCCTGTTTAGCTGATAATTATATCTAAAACTAACTCTAATTCAATGATTTGCAAAAAAATATTCACAGGTCTCCTTATGGCATTCTCCTATATTATCCACGTGACAATCCCCTGCTGTCCAATCTAGAGAATTTAATATGTCTATTTCCAAGCAGGATCGAAACTTACCAGTCTGAACGAGCGGAGGACAGACAGACCCTCCACATTGGAAAGGCCCAACTCCATCAGACTCAAACTAACGATAATTCCATCAAAGATGTTCCAGCCTTGCTGAAAGTAATAGTACGGATCCAGAGCAAAGATCTTCAGCAACATCTCCGCTGTGAAGATTCCAGTGAACACCTGGTAAGCAAGAACAAAACTTTACATTTAAAATTATACTCTACAGGTCAAACGTTTGGAATAATACATAAAAAATAAATAAAAAAAAGATGAAAGATGATCTTTTTTTTGAAAGATGTCCATGCTTGCCAAGGCTGCATTTATTTGACCAAAAATATAGTCAAAACAATAATATTGTGAATAAATATAATAAATGCTGTTCTTCTGAACTTTTTATTCATCAAAAAATCCTGAACCAATAGCCTCATGGGCAAGTGCACTGACATGTAGCGCCGTTGTGCTTTGGGCGACCTGAGTTCGAGTCCCGGCTCGTGGACCTTTCCCGATCCCGTCCCCCCTCTCTCTCACGCCTCACTTTCTGTCTAGCTACTGTCCTCATAAAACGCCACAAAATATAGTTTAGTCCACTTATTTTTATGTGCATTTTGGGATATCGCATTAAAAAAAAAGCACTGAATAGAAACACCAAGATGTGCAAAAATGTGCACTCAATTGAGGCAGATACATTTTTCTTATCCAATAAGACGATGTGCATAAACATTTACCAAATAAATCCCTCAATGCTCAACAAAAAACATGACTTTTTCTCAACAGTGGATGTGATTGAATAACTGGACTAACCAGTGGACTAATCATTGCACAGCATCTTCAAAAGTTTGTTTTGTCATTCTGAAATTCCTGAGCCAAAGTCTGTCGACAGAATGATTAAGTTTAATTCCCTGCCAGAGGTGTCTCGCATGATTGCGTCCCCAAACACCAGCATCCGAACGCAAGAGAACACGATAGTGTTTAATGTGTTTCGTCTGCACGCTCTGAGACGCTAGTCATTTATGATGTACACAGTAGCTTCCCCGATTGCAGCAACTTCCATTTTTATAACGCACGCCTTATTCGCAAATGTTTTATTCCAATTTTTTTTCATTCTGATATTCCTATTTAGCTCACAAGTTAAATTTGCAACTTTGGATGGAAACATAGCTATTGATAATAATAAGAAATGTTTTTTGAGCATCAAATCAGCATATTAGAATGATTTCAGAAGGATCATGTGACACTGAAGACTTGAGTAATAATGCTGAAAATTTTGCTTTGTAATCACACTAATAAATTACATTTTAACATAATATTCACTTACAAAACAGTTATTTTAAATTGTAATAATATTTCACAATATTAACATTTTTACTGTATTTTTTTAAGCAAATAAATGCAGCCTTGGTGCTGTTGGCCAGTAGTTTAATTCTACAGATGCAGAAGAAGCAAAGAAACAGGGCTGGTTGAGATGCTCAAACAAACCAAGTTTTTAAGAGCACCACTTTTACTGTAATCGTCCTCACCAGGTTTCCAACACTCAGCATGCTGTTGAATTCATCAGTCATGGGATAGTGCTCCAGTGCCATGAACAATGTGTTGAGAACAATGCATATGGTAATTGCAAGGTCCAGGAAGGGGTCCATCACCATGACTTTAAGTGTGTCCTTCACTCTCAGCCAGGCTGGAGAACATGTCCAAATCAGGTACTTCTTCGCAAATTCATACCAGCATGGAGGACATTTCTGATGGGCCTCTTCAAGTTCTAAGAGAAGAGATGGTAAACAATAAATAAGTAACATAAAGGGCGTTAAGCTGATTTAAGGAAAAATCATAATCTTTTTTATCATCTTTTAATAGATAAATTGTTTCTCCTTGAGGGCGGTGAGATTAAATCGAGAGCAATCAATGTTCATTTTTGCTTCTCACTATTTGTCTCATGAAAAAGAGTTTCAGAAGAGAGTTCAACGGTCTCAAACTGTGCTCAGATTTGTCAAGATACCAAAGTCTGCAAACAAAAGCTAGAGATCTCAATGTGAAATCAAATATTTCTCATCAAATTCTTCTAAAACCAAATGATCTACTACTGATATGATCCGATATCCACATTGATACTCTCACATCTACATCTATTCTTCTACAGCATGTCAAAAATTCTCTCATTTGTCTGTTTTTTTTTTAATAAAATTCCTAAATAAGTTTAGTCCATCACACCGTCCATGGCGTCACTGAAGAAGCTGACAGAGCTCAGTCCTCTCTTCCTTTGAGGGGGCGGGACTTCCTCCTGCTTGGCAGCTGCAGTGGTCTGTTCAGTCTGACACACTGACTCCTGTCAATCAAAATCAACATCAAAACATCAAATCCTAGTGAACTTCCTTCTAAAGCAGCATAAGTGCTGAGACTATATGTGACCCTGGACCACAAAACCAGTTTTTTGAAATTGAGATGTATACATCACCTGGAAGCTGAATAAATAAGCTTTCCATTGATGTATGGTTTATTATTATAGGGCAATATATGGCCGAGATACAAATATTTGAAAATCTGGAATCTGAGGGTTGAAAAAAATCGAAACATTGAGAAAATCACCTTTAAAGTTGTCCATTTATGTTTGTGATTGTGCAGCATTCACTCAAAAAAAATAAAAAAAATATTTACATTTTTTTAAAATATATTTATGGTAGGAAATTTACTAAATATCTTCATGGAACCTTATCTTTACTTAATATCCTAATGATTTTTGGCATAAAAGAAAAATCGATAATTTTGACCCATACAATTGTTGACCCGTATAATTGTTGGCTATTGCCACAAATATACCCGTGCGACTTGTGACTGGTTTTGTGATCCAGGGTCACATATAGCAAATCTCAACTGCTTGATTGTTATTTTGTTGGAAAATGTAAACTATTTTATCGACCAGCGAAATATTAAAAGTTGGATACATATTATATCCAACTTTATCCACATACATACAGTACATTAATGGGAAGCAGTATATAGTGTATAGGCAGATTTTTTTTATATTCATTGCAAAATGTAACTATATTGTACTCCTACTTTATCCGCGTACATATAGCACACTCACATAAAGCAATATATACTATGAAAAAAATCTCAACTGCCTGTATGCTTGTATCATCACAAAATGTTAACTATATTTCCACCCAACTCTAATCTGCTAAATCCGACTATAAGATATGAAAATATTAAGACATTATAAACATTTACATCATGATTTTCAGTGAAACTGCTTTAAATCATTGTCTATTGTGAAAAGTGCTACAAGTCACCATTTTGAAACATTCCTCACAAGCCTCCAGGCATGCATACACATATTGGTTAAAACGGTCCATTTTTAATTAGATTGAACTTTTTTCAAAATATATTTTCAGCATCAAATTATTATTACTGCACTTATTTCACTGAGATTGTTGTAACTTTTGGGACAAAACCATCAACTCTGCTCTTTTCCATAAAAATTAAATTGGATAGATGTGTCTGGGCATTCTCCTCGATAACTACTTTTGTGTGCTTTGGAGGACAAACATACAGGTTTTTAATCAGTGTAAATCTGGTGTGATGCAGATAAGAGCATACCGTGCCCTCCTTGACCTGCTCCATACTGAACGCTGGAAAAGAGGTTGGGGTGTGCAGGCCGATGCTGGTGATGCCGTTCTGGTCCAAAGAAAGGTTTAGTCTGCCGTTAAGAGTGAGGGTGGGCGTGAACACCTGTGAGGAGTGACTCCTGATGCTGCCCGTACGCCGCTTGTGCCACGGAGTCGCCATAGAGCCCGCTCGGCTCCGGCCGGTGTCATGGATGCTGTGTTCGTCGTCTGCAAAGTCGGCCTCTGAACTGTTGCGCGGCCGGAAGGTGAAGATACTGAGTTGGCTTCCGCGATGAGAGCTCAGAGGATGAGAGGAGAGAGTGGCGAGCAGAGGGTGAGCTGGCTGGAGGACAAGAGGTTGAAAGAGAGAGGGCAGATGATATTACACATTCATATAGCAAGACAGAAGCAATTTTATGTGGAAAATGTGATACTTTTATATTTAAAATTTAATTAGGTTAAGTGCTCTATTTATTTTTTTATCTAAAGTTTGGAAAAATTAAGATTTGTTTTATTAGTCTCTTATGCTCACCAAGGCTGCATTTATTTGCTCAAAAATACAGTAAAAACAGTAATATTATTGTGAAATATTATTACAATTTAAAATCACTGTTTTCTATTTGAATATATTTTAAAATGCAATTTATTCCTGTGATCAAACTGCATTTTCAGCATCATTACTCCAGTCTTCAGTGTCACATGATCCTTCAGAAATCATTCTAATAATGATGATTTGCTATAATAATAGTTCTTATTATCAATGTCGCTGCTTAATATTTTTGTGGAAACTGTGATTTTTTTCAGGATTCTTTGATGAATAGAAAGATCAAAAGAACAGTATTTATTTAAAATAGAATTTTTTTGTAACATTATAAATGTATTTACTGTCACTTAAATCAATTTAATGCATCCTCGTTGAATAAAAGTATTAATTTCTATAAAAAAAAAAAAAAAGGATCTTACCCCTGTTTGGGCAAGTTTTGACTAAAGGTCAAAATGCAGCCTTATTGAGCAGAAGAGACTTCTTTGAAAAACATTAAATAATTGTCAAAACTAAAAAAAAGCCAAACATTTGACCGCCAGTGTATATTTCAGTCAGGACCACTTTGAGAATGAATTTTATTGACAATGTTTGGATTTGGCGAGAGGCTTAGTCTATAAGGTGCTTGAGCTGCCATACAGGTGAAACTCGAAAAATTTGAATATCGTGCAAAAGTTATCATTTTGATGATTATGGCTTACAGCTTAATGAAAATCCCAAATTCAAAATCTCAGAAACTTTGAATATTACATGAAATCAATAAAAAAAGGATTTTAAATACAGAAATGTCGGCCCTCTGAAAAGTATAATCATGCATATGTATATAGTTATATATACATCGTTTGCATGATATTTTTCAAGTTTCACCTGTACTAGACAGCTTGAGATATACATCCTTGAGACACAAATCCCCCAAGCCTTTAATAACCAAATGTTTCTTAGCATATGTTTACAGAAGGAGATACAATGATTACGTACATAGAGTTTCAGAATCCACTGCTCTATTATGAAGATGCTAGGAGGTGAAGGGGTGGAGGTGGTGTAAATGTCGACAGACTGCGGAGCATTCGTTGAATGAGCTTAAATAATATAGTTGATTAGAGTAGGTGGAGTAACAAATCAGCTGAGCGTCAGCTGATATTGTTTAGCGATCAGTGCTCTGCCTGAACTACGCTACTATTTCTCCAGTTATATTTATTTTGGGGCATTAAATGATGTAATTTTTCCTGATTAAAAAAAGGGTAACACTTTACAATGTCTTATTTCTTAACATAAGTTAAGGCATGAACAAGGATTAATAAATGCTGTTTTTTAATCATTTAAAATGTATGAGTGTTCCTTAAAGCCAAATATAAATAAAACAGTTAAGAAATAGTTTGGAAATACTTACTTTCTCATCAAACGGGTCAAATTTTGGCAAAATGTTGTCCTCCGTCTCCTCTGACAGCGTTCTGTGGGATCTCGGTAGGCCTATACTTTGGCCTTTCAAAGAGTTTTTCCGACTGAAGGTTGATGGAGATAAATCCACTGCCAGGGCCATCTCAGCGTCTTTTCTACGCTGTTTTGCTAACGCCTAACACCAAAGAGAACAGACAAATCAGATGTGCTTGATCTGAATTTGCAATGAGTATTATAACTGAGTTCTTGCAGTGCAAAGCAAAACATTTTAGGTAGTTGCTGGGAAAATAACATAATTTCAGTCATTTTAAGCTGTATTAAAAAACTTTTACAATCCATCCCAGACAGCAACATAGTGTCGGCCCAGATCCGGCCCACATCTGGTACGTGTGGAATCCACGTGTACCAGATGTGGGCCGGATCTGGGCCAACACAAAAAGTTAAGGTCCAGGTGATTCTTTATTTTAGACTGTTAATAAGAATAGTTGTCGAATTACACTCTGTTCCTTGCGTAGCTGTTCCATCGCCAGCTGAAACTCTCTTTCTTTTGCCCAGGCTTCTGCGATGGTCGCCTGGTTTTGCTCCTCATATGCCATGGCCACGACAGCCAGGATCAAGTTCACCAGGTAAAACGAACCCAGAAATATCACCAGCACAAAGAAAATCATGTAGGTCTTCCCTGCTGACCGCAAAGTCTGCCACGGAGAGGAAGATTTCAGAGGAGAAGAAGAGAGGTTTGTAATAATAATTAGTCTCTGTGATAAAAGGTTATTATGTCTTCAATGTCAAGGCTTGTACCTGATGGTAGAGGTTTTCCCAGTAGTCTTGTGTCATCAGTCTGAAGAGAGCCAGGAAGGCCCAGCCAAACGTGTCAAAGCTTGTGTAGCCATAGTTTGGGTTCCGACCTGTTTTTAAACAGTCAAACCCATCAGGGCACTTCCTGTGTATGAAAGAAACATGAAGATGTTTAACAGCAGGAATGATAATGTAAGACATAGGAGCATCATTCTTAGAAGAAAAGGTTCTATATAGAACCTTAAAGGGTCTGTCAGGCGCTTCACATATATAACCTATAGGGGTTCCTATCAGGGAATCATTTTCATGGATTTAGTTCATTTAAATTAAACTTTATGAATTAAATGTTCGTAAACATTTTATCACAAAAAAATGAGGGTAACACTTTATAATAACTATAGTGTAATAAAGTACTTACTCCATTTGCAAATTTAGTTTATAGTTAATTAATATTTTATCAACTTAAGCGATGTCACAATTTTTTTAGGCCAAAATTTTTTTTGTCACATACAGCAAACATCTCCTCACTATCCGCTAGCTGCCTCTCCCCTGAACACACTGTAAAATAACGTGGTCTCTGTAGACAGCGCAGGCTCCACAAACGGCAAGAAAAACAAACTGGCCCAGCCTGGACCACGAAACATAACAAACAGTGTTCCAGCCAATAACCGACAAGAATGATTTGGGGGTGGGGGGGTTAGTGCGCGTGCACATGTGGGGAGTAAGGGAGAGAGAAGCATGAAGAGGGAAGTTAACTAGAGGAGAGATGTCCTAACAACGACTAACGTTAAAATGTTATATTCTTGAGAATTTTGAAATGGCCGACACACGACCAAAGATACGACGTTCCGATGAACAAATAACAAAGAATAGGGAAAAGGAGAAGGAACGCGAAGTCCTGAATTTACATCGGAAAAGCGTTCAAAAGGTGGCGAGAAGTCCGCCGGCAGAAGGGCTTCCAATCCGACATTCAGGAGGCTCTGTTTTTGCTGGACAGGTGGGTAAATCCAGTTTGTTTTTTCTAAATGGTTCATGACTGTTTCAGGAAGCACGGGAGGGAGGGGGAGGGGACGGGATGAGGAGGAGGGAGGGTCGAGCTAGCCTCCGTTTTGTTTGACAATACTTAGAACGTCAACAAGAAGTGACGTCACCCAACATCGCTTAGTCCCTTTAATACATTAACAGACTATATACAAATAGTGAGTTCTTCATTCAACTGTAATTAACAAATTATTATTGTTTAATTAGCTCATTTGTAAAGAGTTTAATAGATAATGATATAATGCAACTTATTAACAGTAAATAGTTCTCACTAGATTAGATCATGGAAAATGACATTAATTAAGTGCTTTAAACCAACCTTTATTAGACATTAATTGCATTATTATTAAGTTCGTTAAAATGTTTACAAATAAAACATTTTAAAAGAAGTCTTTTCTGCTCACCAAGGCTGCATTTATTTGATCAAACGGTAATGTTGTGAAATATTATTAGAATTTTAAAACAATGTTTTTTCTATTTGAATATGTTTTCAAAATATAATTTATTCCTGTGATCAAAGCTGAATTTTCAGCATCATCCATTCTTATGAATAGAAAATCCTAAAGAACAGCATTTATTAGAAATAGAAATATATTTACTGTCATTTGTGATCATTTGTGTGTCCTTGATAAATAAAAGTATCAGTTTCTTAAATAAAAAAAAACAAAAACATAATGATCCCAAACTCTTGGACTTTAATGTACAGTTTTTTTATAGGATATGAAACCATCTCGGACAGCACAGCAGTCACATGTGTTGAGGTCCCAAAAAAAGATTATAAGTAAACAGATGGGTATCGAGTTGCAGTTAATTTTTTTCCTCCTGACCTCAGTCCATCCTCTCTTTCTCTCGGTTACCATGGTGACATTAAGTTTGAGTGACAGGCCAAGCAGAGGACAGACGCATGTCAATCTGACAGAGGGATCATTTAGTAATGGAAATGCCAACAGCTGGACAGCAGAGCCGCAAAACGAGGCCATCTGTAAATCTCTCGCCCAAAGGCAGAAAGAGAGAGAGAGAGATCGTGCAAACATGATCTCCCTGACAATGTGTTCAAACACACTCAGGTTTATATAATACTGTGCAGTACAATACCATGCTTAGTGACTGTTGCGATACAACCTGTGTCATAGACAAGAGAAGAGATCTTACAGTACTGGATTTGCCAAGCAGAAAGTTATCTCATGATTATCCTAAAATTCTCTGGAAGGAGAATAAAACAGCCACTAATGAGAGAATTGTTGACAATTTTATGTGTGCATGTCTTTATGCACTACCGTTCAGAAGTTTGGTTTCAGTAAGATTTTTAATCTTTTAAAAAGAATGCTCAACAAGGCTGCATATGTTTGATCAAAAATACAGTAAAAACAGTAGTATTGTGAAATAGTATTACAATTTAAAAGAACTCTTTTCTATGTGAATATATTTTTAAATGAAATTTATTCCTGTGATCAAAGCTGAGTTTTCAGCATCATTACTCCTTCAGAAATCATTCTAATATGCTAATTTTCTACTCAAGAAACATTTCTGATTATTATCAATTTTGAAAACAGTTGTGCTGCTTCATATTTTTGTGGAAACCATTTTCAGGAGTCTTTGATTAATAGAAAGTTCAAAAGAACAGCGTTTTGATCAATTGAATGCATCCTTGCTGAATAAAATAATTCATTTCTTTACAAAAAAAAAAAAACTTACCCCAAACTTTTAAATGCTAGTAGTGAATCTATAATTTTATATATCTATACTTCATTTTAGATCTGTACAACAATCTTATTTGTATCTACTTTTATTTCTTCTAATAAGCTTTATGAGAAACATCTCAGACAAAGTTGATGCTCTAATGACACATACTGTACCTAAGAACTCCATTAAGTCTTATTATTTGAGCAATAAACTTTTCCTGTGTGAAGTCTTTGCAGACTTGGGTATTGCTGAGCACAGTTTGAGATATTTTTTAGATCTCTTCTGAAGCTATAGTTCTAGTGAAGATTTACTGCTGAAGATTTTAAAGATTACTGGGATCTATTTCTCAGGATCAACATCTAAGAATCAGGAGACTTAAGCAAAATTACAGGAGAAAAAACTGAGAGATTAATGAGATATAATTTGTGTTTTTCCTTTCCTGAAGGTCTGGTCCAGTTCGCAGTCAATTCACAGATTAAGTAGTCAGGATTGAGGTTGCCATGAGGACAGAGGTACTCGGGTCTCTATAGTAACAGTGGTTGAAACGATGGTTCTGCCCACTCACATGTAAGTGCTGACCTTTCATACCAGCTGCTTTAGAATTTAGCAAGTATGCAATCATTTGACAGAAGGCCAATCAAACATATATTTGTGTTTCTGTTAAACATAAACTGTGGCACCGTTTGTGCTCCAGATGCAGGTGTGCTATTATTATACATTTTATAAGTGAGCAGGTTTATGATTTTCACTTGGGACACTATAAAACAACCAAACAAATCTCATAGACTTGCATTGAAGAAACCTGAGCCATATAGACCAGAAAATTCCTAGCAACTGCATAGCAACGTACTACAAATCACACTGAATACCTTAGCAACTGCATAGCAACACCCTGGAATACCATGATGGTTAGTGGTTTTCTTTAGAACGTATTTTCCAAAGTGATGTGTGCCGAATGAGAGAAGTGAGTTATTGTGAATAGTATGTGCAACTGAAGAAAACATGAAAATGAAAAAAAGCAAAATTAAGAAAACATCTTCATCAGTTTGACAACACTTGCACACTTGCAAATACTCAACCAAAACAGCAGAAACGTGCTGCAAATACTCACAACGCAACTAAATTCAGAAACCCGCTGCAAGTACTCACACAACCAAATACAAAAATGCGCTGCAAATATTTACAACACAACTAAATACAGAAACATGCTGCAAATACTCACAACACAACTAAATACAGAAACACGCTGCAAATACTCACACAACCAAATACAAAAATGTGCTGCAAATACTCACAACGCAACCAAATACAAAAATGTGCTGCAAATACTCACAACGCAACCAAATACAGAAACATGCTGCAAATACTCACAACACAACTAAATACAGAAACACGCAGCAAATACTCACACAACCAAATACAAAAATGTGCTGCAAATACTCACAACTCAACCAAATACAGAAACACCCTACAAATACTCACAACTCAACCAAATACAGAAACTCGCTGCAAATACTCACAACACAACTAAATACAGAAACACCCTACAAATGCTCACAACTCAACCAAATACAGAAACTCGCTGCAAATACTCACAACTCAACTTAATACAGAAACGCGCTGCAAATACTCACAACTCAACAAAATACAGAAACTCACTGCAAATACTCACAACACAACCAAATACAGAAACACCCTACAAATACTCACAACTCAGCCAAATACAGAAACTCGCTGCAAATACTCACAACACAACTTAATACAGAAACATGCTTCAAATACTCACAACTCAACTTAATACAGAAACGGGCCGCAAATACTCACAACACAACTTAATACAGAAACTCGCTACGAATACTCACAACACAACTTAATACAGAAACTCGCTGCAAATACTCACAACAACCAAATACAGAAACGCGCTGCAAATACTCACAACTCAACAAAATACAGAAACACGCTGCAAATACTCACAACAACCAAATTGTCTATCTTAGCAAGATGCTTGCTATTCTCAGCTGTCTGCATTGGTATTTGCAAGAAGTGTTCATCACTGTATTTATAAGTTGCTTTGGGTAGAAAGCATGTGCTGAGAACTTAAATTTGTCTTGTGTCAGTGGCATTGTAAGTGGCATGGTTTTATCAAGGAGCAGGGCCATTTTATGCATCCAATTCCAAACACTTTGCAAACAAGTCACTGTCTATGAGAACGACGAGAGAGAGAGAGAGAGAGAGAGAGAGAGAGAAAGAGAGAGAGAGAAGAGCAGTGTAATCCCCAATGTTCTGTTGTCGTAAAAACAGCCATTACCAAACCTACAAAGGGGCTTAGGATGGATCAAATGTGAATGTAGATGGGAAATCTTCTCTAGGATGTGTGCCGTGAGCCGAGGAGAGCAGTTCAGTTCAGAGGAACTCTGAAAGTGTTAAATCTAGATCTCAGACGAACTAAAAATAGAGATCATTGTTTGTTCCTACTGGGTCAGGTTGATATTAGTTATAAGGACTCGTAGGATGAGGTTTGTGGTTATTAAGTGAAACCTTTGAATGATCTCAAGTAATTACAAAACCCTACACTCTTAAAAATAAAGTTTTTTTATTGGGATTGATGGTTCCATGAAGAATCTTAAATATCCATGGAACCTTTCCATTCCACAAAAGGTTATTTATAGTCAATGTTCTCCACACTAAATGGTTCTTTCAAGAACTGGTCATTGAAAGATTCTTTTGGGAACTAAGAATGGCTCTTCTATGGTATTGCTGCAAAACCCCCCTTTATTTTTTTAAGATTAAATAAATATAGTGTGAATTTTCCTAAAGTTATTCAATAGTTTGTCCTTTAAAATGCAAATAAACTGCATCTCCACGGTAAAATTTTAAGTTTTTTTCTCTTAAATATCTGTATTTTAGGACTGGTCATTGTGCACATGTTGTCACTTGCACAAATTAATGTATGAAAATATTTGTACACATGTATATCTAGATAAACAGAGCTGTTATTTCTATGTGTAGCTATATTTACATTTATGCATTTGGCAGACGCTTTTATCCAAAGCGACTTACATTGCATTATCCTATACATTTATACATAGGTATGTGCAATCCCCTGGGATCGAACCCACAACCTTGCGTTGTTAACGCAATGCTCTTACCACTGAGCTACAGGAAAGCTTGTATATAGAATAGCATTTCTCAAAAGCGTCCAGAATTCAGAGCCTGAACTATAGTATCTATTTATATAATGTTATATAATATATAGAAAATAAAAAAAATAATATATATATATATATAATTTTTTTTTTTTTTTTTTTTTTTTTTTTTACATTATATAAATAGATACTATAGTTCAGGCTCTGAATTCTGGACGCGTTTTTTTTTTTTATATATAGGCTATTCAAATAAAACAGATGAAGTTCGGTTTGTACTAAAAATACTATTGCAGTCTTTCTACTTCAAAATGTGATGTTAAAATCAATATGATTGCCATTTCTATGTAATCAGTGGGGACATTTACTAGCAATTTCTGAGTGAAAATTGTTTCTATACTATTTGTGTGTGTGTGTGTGTGTGTGTGTGTGTGTGTGTGTGTGTGTGTGTGTGTGTGTGTGTGTGTGTGTGTGTGTGTGTGTGTGTGTGTGTGTGTTTGTGTGTCGTGTAAGCCCGGTGGGCTTTTTATTTATTTATTTATTTTTTTCTCTCTATTTTTACTTCTATACCTCTCAGTCATTAATAATCTTCGCCCTAACAGAGCAGAATTGCACATTAACACAGTTGGGTATTTAGCACAATGAAATCCTTGAACGAACATCATCCCGTGGCTAACAGTTTTGCTGGGATTTGCAGGATTATGTCCCTGTGCACTGCAGAGACAGAGATGGGTTAGTGAGACCCACAATGAAGGACTTTCGCTCTTAATTCAGCGGATTATTCCTGAGATTGTTTATGCACAAACAAAAATCCCCACTGAGTGTTCATGAATTGTATATGATAAAGTGTTTCAGTAAAAGTGTAATTCTTTTAATAAAGTCATTCTAATTATTTGGCTCATGTAAATGGCCAAATTAATTAATTTGCTCTCTTTAAGCCTTTGCTGTAATTTGACCACTACAGTGGTTAGACTTTAAAGAGGCCATATTTTGCCCTTTTACAGAGTCTTGATTTTGTTTTTGGGCTCTCCTAGAATAGGTTTTCATGCTGGAATGGTCAAAAAACACATTATTTTCCAAATATTTTTGCCATTGTAGGTCATTATTGCTGAATCGAGATTTGCCATAGGAAATTGCTATCATTCAGAGAGAAAACCATTTTCGCCGCCTTTTCTACATGTAAAACACCGGAAGGCGCCGGATAGCAAATCTATAATAATGTCACTGATTAAACCACCTATCACTCAATAAAATAAATAATCACATTGCTGAGTGTTTTTGAAAGTTTTGTATTTTGTTTGGTTTAATAATTAAACATTACATATGCGAGTATGGCTCTCACTTCGGCTTGTGAATTAGCATAACTTGCTCACAGCCACTTCAAAACCGTTCACGAGCTTCTAGGGGTTTGATTTTGGTTGTCATTTGTCGAAATAATTACAAAAAAATTGCGTGTCGGTGTCTGTTCTGTGAATGTGACCCTCTCCGATTCTCCTCCGTGGGCATATGTGAAAGTGAAAATTTACAATGACAACAATAACACTTTAGTTACACTTTCCAACAAAGAAATGGTTCGATTTCTGTCAGCTTGTTGAACACATTTATTTAGATATTTCTAACATATGACGGCTGAAGCAGCATCACGTGACACTGTTCTCATGGTAACTAGATCAACATTGTGAATGGAGTTCAGCAAAACTTCAGTGAAAGCATCAAATGATCATGCAATGCGATAAAATAGCTTCTCTTCCCTGCAAACAAGGCCATGAAGTATGTGAATATTTAACCAAGTCAAAAACAAAAGGTAAGCAGGTATCCGTATTCATTTCAGTATAAACAAACACAAAACGTCACTTAAGGCAACAACTTTTGGTAAACGATTAAACCTCCTTGTGGTATCACGATTTGATCGATTTGAGCAACCATAAACAATGCAAAAAAAAATTATGCCCTCCATCTGCCTTTCGCGCCACAGCAAGCTATTTTCAACACACTAACTAACTAACTCAATCAGGCCTCCCACAATTTTTTTTTATTTTTATTTTTTTTTGCATATACCTTGGGTGGGAATTATTTAAATGAGGAATATAGTGACGTGTTCGTTCCTGGAAGAAAACTCAAGACTACAATGGAGGCGTTTCAGGGAGTTCAGAAACACTGACACTGATATAGAGAAGAACTCCCGCTGGAGGGACTCTTTGCTTTGTAACTTTGCAGACCTTTTTCATGCTCAAACAGCAACATTACACACTAAAGAAAGCTGGAAAAATGAAAAATGTAAAAAAAAAAAAAAAAAACATAATAGGACTTTTAAAGAGATCAATGAAATTGGGTCAATGCAACTTAGTCATCAATGCAATCTAAGATTTTGAGGAAAGTGCATCATAATCTCTAGCCTCTTTCCCATAGGAGAATCACTGCAGGTTTATTAGCTTAGTGGTTTCTAGACTGCATTGGACCGATTACCGTTTAGGCTTGAGGATTGGTTTGAGCTCTGTATGAGAGGGCTAAACCAGTGGGGTTAGATTAATACAGCATTTTAGGATGGCTGTACAGCAACATATTATAAAATAGGATTATTATTTTATTTTTTATTAGTGTTGCTTAAAAGCAATGATGCATTTTTTGGATGTTAATATACTTTCTCTTATAATGCAGAGACAACTAGTTGGACAGTTTTCTTGATGAGTGTAAATACTGTAATTTATTTATTTGATCTTCAGGGGAGTGTTTGGGACAGTTTTATTTTAGTATCACTGATATACTATTTTAGTTTTTGTTAATATATTGAATTAGATTTTATTTTGGTCACACTTTAGTTTGGGGTCTAATTCTCACTAATAACTAACTATGACTTTTGCCTCAATAAACTCCTAATTACTGCTTATTAATAGTTAGTAAGGTAGTTGTTAAGTTTAGTATTAAGGGATGTAGAATATGGTCATGCAGAATAAGGCATAAATATGTGCTTTATTAGTACTAATAAACAGCCAATATCCTAATAATATGCATGCTAATAAGCAAATAGTTAAACAAAATTTTTATATTGTGTGTTTTCATTTTCATTTCAGTTAAAAAAAAATTTGTTTTTGTCATTTGTATTAGTTTTTTTTTAATATGTCTATAAAGTTTTAATTTATTTAGTTTTAGTTCTTTTTACTGTATTTCAACTTAAACTAAATAAAATGAGAAATGTTGCCTTGGCAACTATTAAAAAAAAAAGTTTGTTTCTTTTATATTTTATTTTATTTTAGCTCATGTTTATTTTGTTTCAAGTGGCGAAAATATGGTTTATTTTATGGTTTTAGTTAATGATAATAACCCCGGTTTGGGAAACCTATATGAAAACCATCATTTTTGCAATTTTGCTAAACTTTTCCTAAGGGCTTTAAAGCATCCTATCCCAATGACAGCTGCTCATTTAGTCACATCATGAGAGATTGTGGTTAACTATCACTGACCTCCGATTATATGCCACATGTCACCATGCTGAGCGCTCAGTCTCCTCACACGCAGAGACGACGGTGTGTGTTCTCAGATAAACCATGGTCCCTTTTAGGATTTATGGATATTATTGCTGCACTACGACAGTGTTTCATTTCATAGTAATGACAATAGGCTGGATGAGCTCAAGGTAAACTGATACCGAGTGATTATCTACATAAGTCTGAGCTGAAGCACGCAATGTCTGAAGATAGATCTCCTAGTCGTAACCCTGTACAGAAAACCCTGTTGGGTTTGCTGAATGTAGTAAGTCAGATTACTTACCCAGCATCGCTGCTGTATCCGCATATTAAGGCATCCTTGGATCCTTCAATTTTGTAGAAATTGTCTGCGGGAACAAGAGTGAGAAAGATTCAATGAATTTTACAAGACATCGTCAGACTGAGAATCACTGACACTTTCAATTGCTGTTCAGTTTAATTATAGACTTCATCACTATGTACTAAGTTTAACAGAAGCTGTCATGTTGATCTAATACTGACTGACAATTTTGGTGAGTTTCATTGATTTGTTTTCAGCGCTGATCACTGAACCTTGTTCGACATTTAAATATGAACCTGTAATGTAGAGGTTTGAATCTTTGGGTTGACAGCCAATCGATTTGATTCATAATTCATTTGTTTTCAGTTCAATGCAAGAGTTTACGGTGCAGTTTACATTTTTGTGATGAAATAAACAATCACGCGGCAAACTTGAGCTCAACTTTATGCAAATGAGCTTTGATGCACTGACACAGAAAGTGCAGCTTTAGGTAAGTAATTATTTTTAAGTGATGCATCAAGAAAACAAATGAATTATTACACCCCTACTGTGACATTAATAGTTAACATTTACAATATAAAGCATTATATCCAATATAAGTCGGTTGAACCTTCATTTGTTAAGAAGTCCTTGACGGACAGCCATGTCTTATTGTTACAAACGAAACTCCCATTGCCAGGGTAGGTGGAGTTAACACAGTGGGCGGGGCTACGGACACACTTCTGGCGTAGGATGCCCATAAAGAGCTGTAGACCAATCAGAGCGAAGACACTGAGACAGAAAACAGTGAGGATCATCACGTCCGCTAGCTTTTTAACCGACTGGATAAGAGCACCGACAATGGTCTTTAAACCTACAGACATAAAAAAAACAGGAAGGTTAATATTAAATTAAAATATATGCAATATATCCAACATTTTAACTCATCACTGAATCTAGTGTCTGTATGAAAGCAAAGCTGATTGTGGTCCTGAAGGTGTCGCTCACCTGGGATCACTGATATTGTTTTTAAAGCACGCAGAACTCTGAACGTCCGTAATGCTGATACGTTGCCAAGGTCCACAAACTCTGTCACATACCTGGAGAGAAAAAGATTCAAAGTCATTCTTCAATTCAAAAGAGTGCAGACCGTGAGCATTGATTTATATTCATTCAAAGATAATAATTTTGACTCGTGCCTCAATTTGTAAAAGCAAACAAAATTCAGGTTTACAGTAATGCACTTGCAATGGACGCCATTCAGGGGGGTGTAAATATAATATATGCAGATTTTGTTTTTAATCAAGTGCTTATATCAATTCTTCTTTATAAAAATGTCTTAATTAAGTTAATAAAGTTTCTCATTTGCCTTTTTACCTACACTGTTAAAAAAACCCGTGAAATTTACGGTAAAAAACCGGCAGCTGTGGTTGCCAGTATTTTACCGTAAAAAATAAGGTAGCAACCTTTTATGTTTTACGGGATTGAAATTTACGGGCAAAAAAACACAATGTAAAAAAAAAACTGTGAAATTTACGGTAAAAAACGTTAGCTTGGTTGCCAGTATTTTACCGTAAAAAATATGGTAGCAACCTTACTTAAAAAAAATAAAAAAAAACCTTCAGCAGGATTTAAATGTGTGGTAAAAAAAAAAAACATCAGCTGTGGTTCCCAGTACTTTACCATAAAAAATACAGTAGGAACCTTTTAGTTTTCACAGGACAACCGTTATATTACATAAACCGATAAATGTTATCATTAAATTTCACTGAAGTATTAAAGTCTGCTTTATATCTGTGTAATATACTGATAACCATCATAATAACACAAGTGGCAAAAGAGATAAAAAAACACGATGATTTAAGTATACCATTAGTTTTTCACAAACTGAGGCACATGGTAATATTTAGAAGGTGCACAGTGTCATACACACAAACACAAAACACCATCATGGTGACACACACACGACTCCAAATAATGCCATAAACATTCATTAAACAATATATGATGTAATATAAACCCCAAATGTATAAAACTGATAACAAAAACCAAGAAGAAACATAATTATTTAAATGAAATAGCATCAAATGTGAAGTGTCACACAGGGAATTCTGGGAATGTCCATTTAGAGAAACAACAGGAACAGAAAAAAGAGACGAGCAGAAACACAAGAACTACAACTGACTTCAGCCACAGCCTTAGATGAAATCAACTGAAGATAAAAAAAAAATAAAATAAAAATTAAATCTGTGAAGATCTCAGCAGAGGAGGATTAAACAACTCCACAAACAGCATTACCAGCTTCACTTATTACTAACCAGACTGACTTTATTTCTGTCAGACGTCTACAGTTCTGTTTGAGAATTAACAGAGGTTTAGATGTTGATGATTTATTGTTTCATTTGAAGTTACCATGATGGATATCAGTGACTGCTTTAGTTGGGCTCTTGACCCTTGACTTTCTATTTTTAGTTTTTCTCTGCCTGCTGTAACTCTGTGTTTATAAGACATGTTGATTATAGCTAGGAAATCAGAGAGAAAAAGAATCGTGTGATGGCAGTTGTGAATCAATGATGGCACACACAGATGTCACTGAACTCATTAAAATTATTTTTTCTGACTTCGATTTATGTTGTTGGTTAGTGAATCTGCATAAATGGCCAGAATTTTTTATATAATATAAAAGATTTCTTAAAAGTTGTTTAAAAAAAAAAAATCATTCTTTTAGGCACACACAGATGTCAAGATTCAGTCTATGCATCTCAACAATGGTGAGGAGCAGAAAATTCAATTAGGAAAAGTAAATTACATAGACAATTCAGATAATAATTTATTCAGACCGCAATGCATGATGGGAGCCATTAATGAGTTGTGATTGGTGGCAGCCACTGCAACATGCTTTATTATTGTCACCATTGTTGAGATTCACAGGCTGATTATTGATGTCTGTGTTTTAAATGAAGTTATCTGAAAGTCTTTTGATCAGAACAATGTTAATTAAATATTTTGAATTATAAGTACTGATAATCATAGACTGAAAAATGACTAAACTGCTGCTAACAAATTAAATCAAACTATCTCAATAAGTTTGCTTTTTCAGATCACAGCATGATTATGTCAAAACACAACCAACATAAGATAACATTTTACTTTGTTCATTTAACTGTTATAAATTAATAACAGCAGACAAACAACAGTAAATATTAAAGTAAACATATAATGGTCTAGAGCCCAACTAAAGCAAACACCCATCACCTTAATGGTAACTTACAATTTGTGATTTCTTCAGTGATTCTGCTTGTTAACATCAGGTGTCTTCAATAATGCTCAATCATCACTAAATTAATCACTTAATTATCTCCTCAGCCCTAAATGCCGCTCCATCTGAAAGCAGGTGATGGTGATTTACTACTAATCAAGGAACCGGCTTTACTGACGAGATGCGCATAACAATATCGCGATTTAAATCGCCCAGCCCTAATTGAGCCTCCAATCAAAACTCATCAGTATCTCCCAGCATGCATTGCAGCAGGAATACATTATGCTGAATTGCCTTAGTATTTTCTTTTATTATTATATCTGCTTTTATTTTTGATGTTGTTTTTGTTGCAGCTTTTTAGTAGCTTGTTTTGTGATGTTCAGAGTTTTATCTGATTATTGTGTTGATTGTCACCGTTGTTGAGATTCATACACTGAATCTTGATGTCTGTGTTGGTTTAAATCACACAGTAGTTCAAAACCTATTTTCTACACTATGTATTTTTGAAGTTCTTCAGATTATCTGTTGCTCATTAGCAGAAATATTATACTCAATAATATGAAATATTTATTTTTAATATTATAATCAATATTATCACTTTGCTCAAAGTGAGAGATAAGACTCTTTATGAGGTCAGTGAATCAGGCCACAATATGATGATTATCTCATCATTAACCTGCCATCATCACCTGGTTGCATTTTCTCTCTGATTTTCTTACCATAACATTTGTGTTATATAACCACACAGCTAAGGCAGTCAGAGTAAATTTAAAGTTAAACAATCTGACCTCCGATGAACAATCTGATGAAGAGAGCCCAACTAAAGCAAACACTCATCTCCATAATGGTAACTTCAAACTTTATTATTTTCAATAAAACATCAACGTCTAAACCTCTGGTAATTCTCAATAATTCGATTACAGGAAACCACAGCTGGCAGGTTTTTATTTTTTATATAAAAGTTCAGTTCAATGTTCAATGCCATAAAACCTAAAATATTACTACCGTATTTTTTACGGTAAAGCACTTGCAAGCTGCTAGTTTTTTACCGTAAACTTTAGTTCAGTGCCGTAAAAGCAAAAACAATTCTACCGTATTTTTTACGGTAAAGTACTGGCAACCACAGCTGCCAGTTTTTTTCCGTAATATTTAGATCACTGCCGTAAAACCTAAAATATTACTACCGTATTTTTTACGGTAAATCGCTTTCAACCAGCTGCCAGTTTTTTACCGTAAACTTTAGTTCAATGCCGTAAAACATAAATATTTATACCGTATTTTTTACGGTAAAGTACTGGTAACCAGCTGGCAGTTTTTCACCGTAATTTTTAGTTCGATGATGTAAAACTTTGTAAAATTAGTAAACATTTGCTACCGTATTTTTTACGGTAAGGTACGGTAAATGCAACGGTAAGTTTTTTTTTTACAGTGTACTTCCAAAATCCGTACATTTAACAGTATATTAATGTAAAATTACATGAAATGTCCCGTGAGAGCTATTACAGTTTTTCACTGTATATAGTAAGGGTACATACCGTTAAGGAATTAACTTTTTTTTTCGTTGCTTTTTTACAGTTTTTTACTGTTAAAATTACGAACATTTTTAACAGTGTATAGGACTACTTGTCTAGGTGGATGAACATCAGGATTTGTTCCTGTGGATGGAAAAACCCTTCCTGATCCTTATGCATATCAAGTGCAAGTTACTCTAAACTTCTATTTTCTGTACATGTGATTTTGTTTAAATGATTTATTGTGGTAGTCAACAGCTTGTCACAGATGCTGTACATACAGCTAAACTTTAAAATCTTTATATGTTTCACCACAGTATTTCTCTAGTTTTGCCACCAGAGGACATGACATCTGAAATCGTCTCTGTCCTCTCGTGACATTACACAAAAAGACATCACAATAATCTAATCAGCTGGGCTTTATGGGCTTTGGCCATTTTGCTAAATTAATAACAAGCAGAGCGGATATTTTGGTGTCACACACTAGCAGCAGATTGTTCCCACTATGTGTGCTTACAGACAACTTAATGAATAATAATTAGTAATTGAACATCATCAGAACAGAACATAGTGTGTGTGTGTGTGTGTGTGTGTGTGTGTGTGTGTGTGTGTGTGTGTGTGTGTGTGTGTGTGTGTGTGTGTGTGTGTGTGTGTGTGTGTGTGTGTGTGTGTGTGTGTGTGTGTGTGTGTGTGTGTGTGAATGGGGTCAAATATCCCCAAAAGGATGGAAATCATAAATCTTTGACCTTGTGGAAACCATTTTTGGTCCCAATGAGGAAAAAAGTAGGTTTAGGGTATAAAAACCATTACGACTATGGAATGTCCTCATAATGATAGATATACCAGTGCGTGTGTGTGTGTGTGTGTGTGTGTGTGTAGATATACATATGTATGTGTAAACAAGAAAGAAAAAGTGTGAAAAGAAGTGCATGTGAAAAAGAAAGTACCTCCTTTTCAATTCTATGATTTTTGCATATCAGGACATAAAGAAAAATCATCTGGTCCTTTGGCAGGTCTTATAATTAGGTAAATACAACCTCAGACGAACAACAACATATGACACATTACACCATATCATGGTTTATTTAAAAAAAAACTAGGCCGAAATGGAGAAGCCATGTGTGACAAAGTTACTGCTTCCATAGGAATAAAGAGAGTAAGTAGCAGTCAGACGCTGCTAATCAAATGTCTTTGATTAATTGATCATTAGCAAGCGTGACCAACTCTATAGAAGCAGAAGTTTGGGCATTTCGTTGGTCTGGAGCATTCAGGTGTGTGTTAACACAATGACAAGGAGGAAAGACATCAGCAATGATCTGAGGCAAAATGTCTCTGCCATCAGGGTTACAAGGCCATTTCCAAACAATTTGAAGTCCATTATTTTACAGTAAGGAAGATTATTCACAAGTGGAAAACATTCAAGACATTTCCCAGCAAATTCACCCCAAGATCAGACCGTGCAATGCTCAGAGAAACTGCAGAAGACCCAAGAACTACACCTCAGACTCTACAGGCCTCAGTTATCATGTAAAATGTTAAAGTTTATGACAGTACAATTAGAAAAAGACTGGACAAGTATGGCATGTTTGGAAGGGTTGCCAAGAGAAAGCCTCTTCTCTCTAAAAGGACAATGGCAGCACGGCTTAGGTTTGCAAATGTGTATCTGAACAAACCACAAGACGTCTGGAACAATGTCGTTTGGACTGACAAGATCAAAGTGGAGATGTTTGGCCATAATGCACATCAGCGACACGTTTGGCGAACAGCAAACACAGCATATCAGCACAAACACCTCATACCAACTGTCCATCACGGTGATGGAGGGATGATTTGGGCTTGTTTTGCAGCCACAGGACCCTGGCACCTTGCAATCATTGAGGCATGAACTCCTCTGTGTGCCAAAGTATTATTGAGTCAAATGTGAGTGAGTGAGTCCATCTGTCCGACAGCTAAAGCTTGGCCGATATGCAACAGGACAATGACCTCAAGCTCACCAGCAAATCTACAACAGAATGGCTGAAGAAGAAAAGAATCGCATTGGCCCAGTCAGAGTCTAGACCTCAACCTGACTAAAATGCTGTGGCAGGACCATCAGAGAGATATGTATAAATGCCCACAAACCTCAATGAACTGAAGCAACATTGTAAAGAAGAGCGGGCCAAAATTCCTCCAGAACAATGTGAGAGACTAATGCAGTCATATAGAAAATGATAACTTCAAGTTATTGCTGCTAAAAGTGTCTCTACAAGCAAGTGAATCATAGGGTGTACTTAGTTTGTCCCACATGGCTTCTCCATTTTAGCTTTATTTTTGTTAAATAAGTAATGACACAGTGTAATATGTCATGCGTTGTGGTTCATCTGAGGTTTTTAGACCTGCTTTAAAGGCCACATGATTTTTATTATGTCCTGATACGTAAAACCATAGAATTCAAAAGGGTGTACTTTCTTTTTTCACATGACTGTATGTGTATATATATATATATATATATATATATATATATATGTATATATAAATTAAAATTTGAATAAAATAATAATAAACATTTACTAATAATTAATATTATTATGTGTTTGCTTATTTATTTATTTTCATAGTAAGTCATAAGGGCACGAGTGGGTCACACATGTCCAGGTGTCCTGAGAAAGAGTGCATCTGACCCTACAAAAATTTAGATGCAAAGCATGAGAAGAGATAAACCCTCTAAACTTTTAAAAAACAGCTTGGAAGGACAAACTAGAGCGGTTTGTTAATGAGGGGAAATGTTCATCCTGCAGTAGTCTGTCTCTTTTAGTTAATCCAATCCTCTGATTTGGTTGGGCTGTAAATGCTGGATATTTAGGTCACCTGACAAATCTCTTTCTGGATACCTGTGTACCTTGATTTACATCTTTCTTGATTCCTCCCTTTTTATATTCCACTCAACTCCAGTCTCTTGTCTCATTGGTTATGATATGCTAATATATACTTAAAAAACAGTTCGTTTTTTTTTTTTTTTTTTTTTTTTTTTACACTTGTTCACATTTTCAGTAAAATATGTTTACAAAGGATGTATGAATATACAAAAAGTTTCACTGATATTACATTTCAGTGAATAACAACTTAAATTTAAGTCTGTCTCTCACACAAATAAATTGTAGGACTTGTAATTTAACAAATTAACTACTAACATGAGACTTGCTGTTTTTGAGCTTGATATTATTAATGCATTTGTTATATTAACCACTTAACCACCCTATATACTTGGCATTGTAAATTAAGAATATTGTTGTCTCTTTGACGCTTTTGTGCTTCTTTTAAGGCACTTTGGATACATAAATGTAAATGTAAAAGAGCAGCATGAACATTAAGCTAAACTTCTCCATTTGTGACCCTGGACCACAAAACCAGTCACATGGGTCAATTTTTTGAAATTGAGATTTATACATCATCTGAAAGCTGAATAAATAGGCTTTCCATTGATGTATGGTTTTTATTATAGGGCAATTTATGGCCGAGATACAAATATTTGAAAATCTGAAATCTGAGGGTTGAAAAAAGTCGAAACACTGAGAAAATCGCCTTTAAAGTTGTCCATTTATGTTCGCGATTGTGCTGCATTCACTCACAAAAATAAATATTTTATATATTTACGGTAGGAAATTTACAAAATATCTTCATGGAACATGATCTTTACTTAATATCCTAATGATTTTTGGCATAAAAGTAAAATCGACATGTTTGACCCATACAATGTATTGTTGGCTATTGCCACAAATATACCCGTGCGACATGTGACTGGTTTTGTGATCCAGGGTTACATTATTGTTCCAGGGAAGAAAGAAAGTCATATAAATTTGGAATGACACAAGATTGAGTAAATGATGACAGACTTTTCATATTTCTGAACAGCTTATTCATATTAATTTCACAGCTTTCAGAACTGACAGTTATTTTAGTCTTAATAAAAAAGAAATGCCACACTCACGCCATGACAATGACACTGAAATCCAGCCAGTTCCATGGGTCTCGGAGGAAGGTGAAGGGCTCTATGCAGAACCCTCTGGCCAAGATCTTAATCAGAGACTCGAATGTGTAAATGCCAGTGAATGTATACCTGAAAGAATACAAAGGGAAAACATGAACTATTTACGGTGAGCTGTTACTAGGCACTACTAACTGGACTTTTTTTTAAAGAGGACCTATTAAGTCTGGATTTTGTTTAAAATAGGTTTTCATGCTTTAATGTAAAAATAAAATAAAAACAGCTTCTATCTGCCCAGTCTGTCAGTAACGCTCTGTTTAGTTCCTGTCTCTATGAAGCCCCTCCTTCTGAAAAGCATAATGTGCTCTGATTGGTTGGTTGGACCAGTGTGTTGTGATTGGTCATCTGCTTTGAGCGAGAAATGCCCCGCCCCTTTCCATAACCACGAGTTTCAACACACTATTAACTAACTCAACCAGACCTCGTCCCTTTATTCTGTGTATGCCTTGGGCGGGATTATTGTGGCATGTTCGTTCCCGGAATAAAACTCAAGACTACAATGGAGGCGTTTCAGGGAATACAGAAACAGTGACACTGATATAGAGAATAACTCCCGCTGTGCTTTGTAACTTTGCAAAACTTTTTCATGCTCAAACAGAAACATTACAGACTAAGGGCCCTATTTTAATTATCTGAAACACAAGTGTCAAGCGCAAAGCGCAAGTAACTTTGTGGGCGGATCTCCGGCGCTGTTGCTATTTTCCCGGCGGGATAAATGCCTCTTGCGCCCGGCGCAAATCTAAAAGGGGTTGGTCTGAAGTAGCTTCATTACTCATAGGTGTGGTTTGGGCGTAACGTGAAATAAACCAATCAGAGCGACATCTCACATTCCCTTTAAGAGCAGACGCGCTTGTTCTAAAGCGGATTCCTATTGTAACGGCGGATTTGCCAGACGCACGCCAGGAGCGGTTCACAGCCGAGGAGACCGACGTTCTCGTCAGGGACATTGGGGATGGAGAAACCCACCCAAATTAACTTCGGTTAAACAGGCGTATGATAATTTGGGTAAATGTGTAAGTTAGATGTATGCTTTTATAATAAATTGTCTATCTATCTATCTATCTATCTATCTATCTATCTATCTATCTATCTATCGTAATAATGTATGATTTGCAAAAATGAAAACTGCTGCTTCTGTGTAGATGAGAGAATCAAAGTGCGCGTTGTGCACACGCTACATTGATTATGGCCAAGCATGCGCCCTTAAAATAGCATATGAATAACATGCGCAACGCGCCACTGACTTTAAACTATTTTTTCCTGGTTAGTGGCGCAATTGTTTTCTAAACCTGCAAAATAGCATGAAGGAACGTTTGCGGAACACGCCTCTTCTTTGCGCTGAACCGCCTCCGGGAGCGCAAGTGTATTTCTTAGTTAACCAACGTGCTTCTGTGGAGGGAAAAGTCCGCTTTGCGCGGGTGCAAAATAGGAATGATACATGCGTCGGTGTACAAAGTCAATTGCGCTGGGTGCAAGATAGGGCCCTAAGACAAAAAAAACAAAACAAAAAAAACATAATAGGACCCCTTTAAACATACATATAACATTCACACAGTTATTATTTTGATACAAGTGGTGAATTGTTAACATGCTGCATGCTCAGATTCAATCTCTTAAAATATATTCCATGCATGCATATGATGTTTTATTTGAGCTGGGTCACCGTGGCTTTGTATTAGAGAATCTAGAGGCATAATCAGTGAATATGGAAACTCCGGTCATCTGTTAAAATCTAGGTCAGGGCTTAGACACCGGAAACCTGCGCTACGCAGCTTTAGCTTAAATTGAACTGTCATGGAAATGTGGCATTCCTGATGCTGCAGGCAGAATGGCGACAGCAGGCTTATGAAGATGCAACTCTTACCAATGTGGTTATCAGGACCCTAGCAAAGCAATTAAATTAAGATGAAAACTCTTTTTAGCATTTCGATACACATTCTGAAGCACTTATGCAGGGTTTCTGCAGGTCTTAAAAGGTCTTAACTTTCCCTTACACAAATTAAGGCCTTAAATAGAGCAAAAAGTCTCAAATTCATAAAGTTATGGCATTAAATGTTGCATGCAAAAAAAAATCTTCCTCTGTATTGTTGTCCTGTTTTTCAATACAAATATCTAAACATCTTTGATACATTTACTTGAGATGCAAGTGTAAAATTAAGTCTTGACAAATGTAACAGAATTAAGTTAGTTTATGCTTAAGTTGATTTGTTTTTGAGTCCATTGGCAGATATTTGTTATTGTTTTAAGCATAAATACTTCATTTTGATCCATTTCACAGAACACAAGATTTCATATTTTATTTCAATATTAATCTTGGTCTTAAAAAAGGTCTTGAAAAAGTCTTAAATTTCACCTTATATAACCTGCAGAATCCCATAATGTTATATTATTGTGTATTACAGTCAGTCAACATGAAATTAATGTAAATTGATTTCTCATTAAATATCCTATTTCACTCAGAAATGCATAATTTTAGAAGTAAAATGGGTTGTGACCTTAAAATACATATGTGCAAATAAATTAAATATGCAGCTGTTTTTAGAGTTTAAAACTGTGATCAAATAAGAATATCTATAAACTAAAAACAGCAGTAAAATACAAAATGTTTACTGTAGTTATATATACTGTAATATATATGTTTAAACATTTAAAAACAGTCAACAGAATAAAGGTGTTGCTTACTCTAGGTATTTGGTCCACAGCGGAGGATCCGACATCGCCATGAAGCTGCAGTTTGTCAAAATTGTGCACATGATGAACAAGCTAAACAAAGTGAACAAGTTAAGGAAATGAGCAGCAGTTAAGGGTTGTGCACTATACATAACTGAACTGAGAATGCCATTCAAATTAAATTCCTAAAATTGAATTAAGGTGGCAAGCAGGATGCAGAAAAGTCATTTGAACTTGGATTCAATATTACCGTATATCATATTATATATACAGTGCCGGCCCGAGCCTTTTGGGGGCCCTAAGCAGAATTTGATTTGGGGGCCCCCTCCCACCACGCAGAGTCACCTGTGCTTGATGATTATTGACACAATGTCACGCTATAATGTTACATTATAAATTAATACAATTAGGTTATGTATTAATACAAAATAAATACTTAATAAAAAATAGATACTTAAAGTTTTAACTTTTTCTGTACTCTTTTACTAACTCTTGGAAACTTCTAAAAACAAACTGTCACAAAACATATTAAAAAAATTATTTGCAAAATATCCTCCAACGTTTTGCAACACTTTGCAGTTTGAATGATGTCTTGTATGAACATGACGGAGTATGTTTTTATGTTTCTACTGTTCGATCGCGCCCGCGACTCACACACACACACACACACACACACACACACAACATATTCCAGCTTTGTAATCTTCCACTGTGATGTTTCCAAGCACATTTTTGCGCGTGTGAAGAGGATGATTTTTTCCGTCGATATTGGAACGTGAGTGAATTACAAAGCCTATGATAAAGAATAGTTTACCATCCAAATCCATCGCGAATGTTGAAACATTTAATGAGAGAGTTACGTGAGCCCAACGCCGCTTACTTTCACTTTCGCTTTAAATTATTTCGTTTTGTAATAATTTCGCTTTAAATTATATGTTTGTAGTTCTTTTTTTATTCTTGTTCTGTTCTGAATATCATTACATTTAAAGGATAAATCATTGATCAAATCTAATTTTTTGTGACATGGCTTAACATTACATTACCGTGACTGCGCACAAATTGTCTATGCACGCGAGGTTATGCGCATGACTCAAACACTGGCAGACACTGCAGCAGTTGTAGGCAGCTAAGGCAGGTATATTGATCATGAAATCAGAATTTTCTTGTCTTGAATTATTAATCCTTTCATTCATTTACGTCACTTGTTTAAGTTAATTAATATTAATTTTTTTTTTTTTTTTTTTTTTACTCGTTTGGGGGCCCCCTGGTGGCGAGGGGGCCCCAAGCAGCCGCTTAGTTCGCTTATGCCTCGGGCCGGCCCTGTATATATACATGTATAATAGACCCTATACTGACTTAGCTACTGAAAGAGATGCTTCCAGAGGTCATAGATCCTCTTCTTAATATCATTAACTCATCTTTGCCATTAGGATTCGTACCAAAAAAAATTAAGCTGGCTATTATTAAATCGCTTATTAGAAAAATGCAACTTGATCCTGCAGAATTAGTCAATTACAGGCCGATCTCGAATCTACCCTTTCTGTCAAAGATACTAGAATAGGTAGTATCCTCACAACTATGTTCCTTTTTTAGAAAGAAATGGTACCTGCGAGGATTTACAGTCAGGATTTAGACCGTATCATAGTACTGAGACAGCTATCTTTAGAGTTACAAATGATTTGCTCTTATCATCCGATCTTGTTTGTATCTCTCTATTAGTGTTACTGGATCTTAGTGCTGCATTTGATACCATCGACCACAACATTCTTTTGAATAGACTCGAAAATTATGTTGGCATTAGTGGAATTGCATTGGCATGGTTCAAATCATACTTATCTGACCGTTATCAGTTTGTAGCAATAAATGAAGTGGTCGTATCGATCACATGTTCAGTATGGAGTACCACAAGGCTCAGTACTAGGACCGTTGCTGTTTATTATACATGCTACCATGGGGAGATATCATAAGGAAGCATGGCATTGGCTTTCACTGTTGCACTGATGATACTCAGCTCTATATTTCTTCGCGCCCAGATGAAACTTACCAATTCACAAAATTAACAGAATGCATAGCTGATATAAAAAAAACTGGATGACTAGTAATTTCCTACCTCTTAATTCTGAAAAAACCTCAGCACATAATAAATTAGATTCTGTGATGGATGTTCTTTCAAGTCTTCGTCGTCGGTTAGGAACCTGGGTGTGCTCTTTGATACCAATCTTTCATTTGAAAGCCACGTTTCTAGCATCTGTAAAACCACATTCTTCCATCTTAAAAATATATCTAAATTACGACATATGCTCTCAATGACAAATGCGGAACAGTTAGTTCATGCATTCATGACCTCAAGGCTAGATTATACAGTATTAAGACTCTTATGGGTGGTTGCCCTGCACGCTTAATAAACAAACTACAGCTGGTCCAAAACGCAGCAGCTCGAGTTCTTACCAGAACCAGGAAGTATGACCATATTAGCCCTGTTCTGTCAACACTGCATTGGCTTCCTATTAAACACTGTATACATTTTAAAATCTTGCTAATTACTTTCAAAGCACTAAATGGTTTAGATCGCCAGTACTTGAGCGAGCTCTTAACCCATTATAGTCCTTCATATCTATTACGATCTCAAAATTCTGGCCAGTTGATAATACCTATAATATCAAAATCAATTGCAGGCGGTAGATCCTTTTCCTACTACAAACATTTTTTTTCCACCCTCTGTATAGATAAAAACGTCATCAAAATGATTCCCATTCACACGGATCCGTGGAAATGACTAAAAATGCTGTATTATGCATGCTAGACAAGTAATTTTGCGATGTCACTTTCTAAAGAAAGTACGTGTACCATATTTGGTTTTTGTGCAAACAAAAACCATATTAATATTTTAAGTAACCCTAACCATAACATTTCAATATTTTTAAAAATCCATGACATGAAGCAAGTTGCATCGTAAGCCAAACTACACAGTAAATGAGGACTTTGCTGATCTAAGGTGTACGTCATGTCAAGTTGCTATCCTGTAATATTCATGATGTCATTTATGTTTATCCTAACTGGAAATATGAAAGGATTTCACCCTAGTGATTGGCAAGCAGCTGTTCCTTTACTCTGTTTTCTGTTTTATGGATCTGAGGTTTTAATAGAGCCTGAACATGGACACAGAGGGATTTTCAGAGCCTGTGGCATTTGAGGATAAAACAAGATATAGCTGGCCCTATCTGAACTGTCCAGTCAGAGGAGATTCTGCGTCACGTGTGGGACAGTATAGTGTTTAAACTAAATGTGGGTCATTCTACAAATAATTCTAAAGTCTTGCTTGTATCTAGAAAATTTAGTAATGATGTTCCTAATAACAGTAACTCAGTATATTTTACATCATATTATCAGAATTTTTGAAAACTTTTTTGTTTGTACATTTCTGAGCATGAAAATATAGAAAGGCTGGGATAGAATAAAGCCGCTTTTCCACCGTCAGGTTCTAAGAACAGTAAGGAACAGTTATGGTTCTATTTCCACGTGAGATTGGTTTGGTTGTCTGATGCCTGGCTGCCAGTTTCTCTGTAGCTGTCCAAATAACGCTATTTGAGTGAAGTAAACACAAGTTAAAAACAGAAATATCTGTTCAACCTCCATAACACGGTTGCTATTTACATCTCATATCGTCTGTAAACTCTTGCGTTATAAAGGCAACAACTGATGTATTTGTACTACATTCAAAGAACTCCGTTATCTGTCCCACAATGGAAAATGAAACCATATCTGTTAAACCATATCTGAAAAGTATAGCCTATAACAAACTGATAATGTTGTGAAATTCAGATTAAATATTTTTACAAAACAGCATTTTTAGTGTCAGTAATGTTACGGCAAATTGTTTTAATTTTTTTATGTATAGATATCTTTGTCAATACAAACAAGTTAATTCAGACAAATTCAGATGAATTAAATTCAAATTAAGATTAATTAAATATTTTTACAAAATAGTATTTTTTAGTCTCAGTAATGTTATGGTAAAAATTATAAATAATTCGATTATTTTGTCAATTCAAACAGGGTAGTGATAAATAAATAAACATTTTACCTTTTTTGAAATTAGGTAAAATGTCAATATATTATTTGATTAATATAAAGTATTCGAATTTTTGCAATAGCAAGTGGCCGTTGGTAAAATGTGATTTTAATTTTTTTATAAAAACTATATATATATATATATATATATATATATATATATCATTCAGATTAATTTATGTATATTTTGTGTCAATACAAACAAGTTAATGGTTAGTTATGGTAAAAAAAAAAAGAAAAGAATAATAATTCGATTGTTTTTTTTTGTCAATACAAACAGGTTAGTGATAAATACAAATGAAAAAAAACTACAATTATTTATAGTGACCTTGTTTGAAATTAGGTAAAATATCAATATATTAATTAATTAGTAAAGTATTAGTATTTTTGTATTAATATTATTATAATGTTTTTAATAATGATGAGTTTAATAAATAAAAAGACACAGTAAATGTTACCGTAGTTGAATGTAGAATGTAATATATGTGTATTCTGGTAAAGCATGATGACAGTAACCTGGAGTGGCATTGTGATACAGTCTGTATGTCCCTTTCTCTTTAAAATATTAATGGTTTTAACTGTTTTAACACAGAAACGTCTGACACAGGACTGGAAACCTGCGTGCATCATGCATCACTCAAACATCTGTGCATGCAGCTGTCACATGATGCCAAATCACTGCGCTCTTATTTCATTTGGGGAATTAGAAGAGGAATATCAGCGGATTTGGTTGGCGATGCCAGGGAAGAACATTACAGAGCTGTTTCAGGGATGAGACCAAATCCAATAGAACTCCGATGGTAAATATTTCAGATTCGGCTCACAATGTGAGCAGCTGGATATCATTTTGCTGTTGGTCCAGATTTTTGGCTTTTGATGCCTTTTGATAATATCCTCATTAGTTTCAGAGGCCTAATGGGAAAAACCAAACCACTTTAAATTCTGTTTCTACGTTTTCTGATAATGTAAGTGGTGTTTGCCCGTGCAAAAATCACCAGTATGATACTACGATGTCTTGGATGGTTGCCAATGCACTGCGATGCAGTCGCTCTATGATATTTGGGGTAGATTTTTTTTTTTTTTTTACCATGTTGCTTTGTGGTTGTTAGGAAGTTCTAGGTTATTTACTGGCCCAAGTCAAAATAGCCTGCCACCCAACTCTAGTTTCTCATACATACCTTTTTGAATGGCACTTTTGGAAAGCAGATTTATATGGTTATAAAATACCTCGCAAATGAAAAAAGAAATCAGTGCAGCTGTGTTTCTAGAGAAGCTTGTGGTCTTAAGGTCTGATATCTGCGCAAGTTACTAAACACAAATCAGAAGCACGGCTATAAACAGACCAAATCTCTGTGTAATTCTCCAAGCAAGTAAACATGCACACATATAGAGAAACGTTCAGTGGAAGGATATGAATGGACTAGAATTCGTATGGAGATTCTTCTAATGCAGTGAAACGGGCTGAATATGTAGAGTGCAGATGTGGCACTGAAGCGGAAGATGGCTTTTCCCTTGTTTACTACTATAAAAGTCTGTGAAAAGAGAAAAAAGAAGAGAAACAGTCAGTCTGAACACATGAAATCTCACTATTCTGCATCTAAAGATACATAATGTTCAAAGGTTTGTTGTCAGAATGATTTATTTTTGAAATATTAATACTTTTATTCAGCAAGGAAACGATAAATTGATCAAAAGTTTTAAGACAGTCATAATGTTATAATGTTAAATGTTAAATCATTTGACCTTTCTATTCTTAAAAAAAACATAATATTAAGCATTCAACTGTTTTAAACATTGATAATAATCAGAAATGGTTCTTTAGCAGCAAATCAGCATATTAGAATGATTTCTGAAGGATCACGTGACACTGAAGATTAGACTATGCTCAAAAAGTAAATAAAATAATTAATTAACTACTGCATAAATATAATTTAGTACCATAAAATTCACTAAAGATACACATATTAAATAAAAAACATTATCAAAGTAAAATATAGTACAGTAATTTCATTGAAATTATAATAATAATAAAAATTCTGTCATTTTTGACCACCACGTGAAGAGCACCAGAGGGTTAAAATGTAATTATGTTTCACAATACCACTATTTTTAGAAAAGACAATTGATTAAATAGATATATAAATTAAATGTTCAGCTAATATTTCATCAGATGTATCACAATATACCAGTGACCATATTGGCCAATACTAGATAATCACTCTCTGTAATAGTTTATTCTGATTGGTCTTCTGCTGTCAATTATGTTTATGACTGTATAATGGGTTGTTAGTGACAACTATTTAAATTTCAGAGGTTGTTTTATCGTATAGATATGCAGAATTGATGAAATTCTCAATTATGTGTCAAATCAGATGTTTCTACTAATATTCATCTGAAAGAAATTAGTCAATAGTTAACATAGTAATAGTAGAGCGCTGTAAATAAATGTGGACAGCAGCTTGATCGTTTGATTGCAGACTTTATCTTGGCAAATCTGAACACAATTTGAGACATTATCTGTTCTGAAAGGCCATGTTTACACCTGGTATTAAGATGCGTTTCAGTCGATCGGATCATAAGTGGACGACGCTAAATACAGGTGTGAACCGGGCCTAAAACATTTTGAGCTTGTCCACTTTTGACCACTTCCAGAAGTAGTTGAAAACGCACTGGACCAGATTGCTTTCGTAGTGTAACGCTCATGTGATTGAATGTGTTTGAACCATAGACTGTAAAAAAATAGGTTTGAACCAAGCGTGCCGCACAAGCCCTGAAAAGTGAAGCCAAAACGCCTCGATCGCCCCCCGGTGACTGGTCCTAGTATAGGTCATAAGCCCCGCCTCCCCGTGTTATTCAACGGGACGTGAGACCAACTAAACAATTAAATACACTTCAAATATCTTTTTTCCAAAGGTGGTTTCTTTCATTTGCTGTCGTTTTTATTACGCTGATGTAAGTTCAAGTGTCTGTCTCAAAAATAAGTTGGTTTTTAGTTAGTTACGTGAATTGATGCGGTGGTGTAACTTCATGATTGACAGCTGTGATTGACAGGTTCTCTGAGCGAAGTAGTCACTGAAGCACCAACGGACATTTTTTTCGGGATCTTCGGAGGACTGAGGAGATTGTATTTACTTTATTTTAACAAGCCTCTTGTCGTACTGCAATACATTTTTTAAAAAGTGTGCAGAATGCTCTCTCCCTGAGTGCATTCTGCGAGAGTGAGGGCGGAGCGCTGATTTCGCGGCTTTACTTCCTGCTCACTACTGCGCAGGTCTGGTCCCGAGATCGCTACTACGCAGACTCAAGTTCCAAGATGTCAGCGCCATATCGGGAACCTGGCGGCTTCAGTTCTCATCAATGGAAGAGAGCGAAGGGGCGTCCTCCATCTTTTTTTACAGTCTATGGTTTGAACAGACACAAAATACTGTCTATTCTCCGTCAACTGACCTAATGTGTAAACACTATGTGAAGCGCTCTAGCCAGACAAGATTTAAACTGTCAGCTGGAGACCCAAGTTTGGTTTCGAAGATTAAAAATGTACCAAGCACAATGTTCTCTCATCATTCCTGAAATTGCGTGAGCTTATTTTGTCCATTAGAACGAAAAAGATCTGAAAAAGTCCACACATTTACCTGCCCATAGACCCTCTCCTTGAAAAAATCAGGACAGAAGTGGTTGAAAGTGGACAAAAGAGATAGATTAAAACATCAGATGTAAACAGGAATAGTCTCCCTCGTCTACTTGTGATCCAATCGACCGAAACGCATCTTAATACCAGCTGTAAACATGGCCAAAGAGACAAAATTTAGAGGGTCCTGTTTTTCAGGAGATGTAGGAAATAGTCTCCATTTTCTCTCCAGTTAATTTCATTGCTCTCCAGGAGAAACCAGAGCAGAACCAAGAGGGTGATTTCAAGGTAGATGATTCAGAAAAAAAAACAGAAAATGTTTTTCCACAGCTTTTAAGAATGCACATATCTCGAAGACAAAAGCATTACATGCACTTCTATAAATACATCTGTTTATTCATGGACTGTGGCGATATTCAACTAAAAACACGAACTTCACATCCATTAGGCCTCATTTACAGCACTTAGTCTTTTTTTTTTTTAAGATGCACTAAAACATCTCGAAGGCCACTTGTAACCTCAGACTGACTCACCCTCTGATTCTTGAAGTAGAAAGGGTCGATGTCCTCCAGCGGGACTCCGACCAGTCCTGCAGGGATATCACCAAAGATCCGAGGAAGCCCCTTCCCGGCCTCCAGGTCAGCACGGGGTTTGGGCTCCTCCGTGTACCCGGGGTCCGCCTTGTAATCCTTCGTGTTCTTCGTCCGCTCTTCGCTGATCCTCTGCTCGATGGCCGCCAGAGACTCACGAGTGTACGGTCGCAAGCCATCAGGACCCGCTGGTAAGAGCATGGTCGCCATCTTTTCATCCTGATCGTCCTGTACTAGAAGTTACTCAAAGCTATAGATGGAGTCGGCCATGAGACAGAGAGAAAAATAGAGTTAGAAAGTCACTCTATGAGCTTGTTGTTTTGCAGTTTACAGCAGAATGACTGTGTGTTGAGTCCCTCTGGAGTCACCTGATGTACTCAAGGGCATGATGGGGATTCCTCAGGGACTTTTATGCTCACGGGACGTACCAGGGATCCCGTGTATCATCTAAATTCCCAGTTCATACACCCTAAAGGTTTCAAATAGGAGGTGCCAAAGAAGGACCATTTCTTATTACTCATTTCTTAAGTAGAGTTTAAAAACCTTGCCTTAATTTTGTGTAGTCAATTAAGAGAAGGTACACCGCCATCTTACTCCAACGAAAGTGATTTGAATGCACCTGAAGTCATAAACACAACTTTCCATCTCATTAAAATGAACTTCCCACTCTCAGAAAAAAAGGTACAAAATCTGTCACTGGTACCCATTGAAAAAGTACTAATAAGTACACTTTAGATAATATTATGTTCCTTTAAGATACTAATATGCACCCTTCAGGGGTAAATGAGGTACAAAAGCGTACCTATTGAAAAAGGTACCACCCCAATGACAGCTCTTGGACCTTTCTTCTGAGAGTGCCATGTGGCTCTTCTGCTAAGACATCTGTGTGAACTTGAGGAGAACTGACTTTATACATTAAAAATCACCAAAACACCAGCTGATTCAAACACACTGAGCAAAAATAATGAAGGAAAGTAAAGAGAAAAGCACCTGCAACATTTTAGACACGCCGATACAGACACTTGATCTGATATTTTATTATCTATTTCAGACATTTTTTGAACCCCTTTTGACCTAAAATATTTTCTTGAAGTACCACCTGAGATTTTAAGGTAATGTTTTAACACATTTGCATGTTTACGGTTCTCTGTAATATTGACCCTGTAATAGGGTGAATCTCTCTAAGAACATGTATAGATCAATATTTTATATGTATGAATAAGAAATTATATTTTACATAGAGAATTTGTTCTTTGTCGCTCTCAATACTGTAATGCACACATATCTTCCATTGAATTTATAATTCTCATTTTCCTCCTCCATGATGATTCTCATTGTATTATTACTGTAATGCAGTAATCAAAATCATCCTGTCTGAACACAATATACACTACTGTTCAAACGTTTGGGGTTGGTAAGATTTTTTTAATGCTTTTAAAAAGGAAAGAAAAAGTCTCTTCTGCTCACCAAGACTGCATTTATTTGATCAAAAATACAGTAAAATCAGTAATATTGTGAAATATTATTACAATTTAAAAGAACTGTATTCTGTTTGAATATATTTTTAAATGTTATTTATTTCTGTGATCAAAGCTGAATTTTCAGCATCATTACTCCAGTCTTCAGTGTCACATGATCCTTCAGAAATCGTTCTAAAATGATTTGCCGCTCAAGAAATATACAGTATGTAAGACGTTTACATGCGCTCATGAAAGCATCTCTTCCGTTCAATGACACTTGAAATAAATGCTTATACAATGTTCAGGATAATGCTGAAAGAGCCATTCTGAACTGTAATGCCATTGTGTCATGCAAAGAAAAGGGATTAATTAAAACTATAGTCCCACATGTTCAGATCTATAGTCTCAAAAATGCTTTAAATCAAACTATTATAACTGTATAATTTTAATCTGTCGACATGATGCTGGTTAATTGCAGAGCTTGAGCAAACATATCTACATCCTTATGATCAGATGCTTTATAAACTGCTGTTTTCTCACCGCTGTCATTTTTGTTGTGTGTTTATTTTGTTATTGACAAGAAAGCGCACAGCACATATTTGCATATTCATCTAAATGTCACTCTCAGCAGCGTGGACGGTGTCTGGATTTTCGTTAACAGTTTATCGCTTCAAAAGTATTCCCAACTTCTTTTTACTACTAAGCAAAGAACCAAAAAGAAATTACGTGTTACGTGAGCACGAGCAGTAAGTTGCTGGCTGCAGTTCACTTAACTAAAACATTTTCAGAGGTTCTGAATTCTACGTATAGCCCCTTTAAATGCAATTTTTGTGTTGCAATAACAAAAAAATTAAGTGCTTTAATTGTCATGAAAAAAGTAACAAAATGCATGTATTTTATGCAGAAAGGAATACGATCTGGACATGTTCTTGACAGGTTTTCTTCCAAGCAGTTCATGGTGACTTTGTTTGAAAGTTACAGAAACATATTCCAGTAGTCATGTGTAAGATTCTCAAATCTTAAAGGGATAGTTCACTTTGAAATTAAATTTTGGTATGTTTTAGCTTACCTCAAGGGCATCCAAGATGTAGTGTCTTTTTTTCCGCAGTAGTTTCAATTTTGATATTTTTAGGTCAAACCGTTCTTGTCTGTCAGTCATATAATGCAGGTCGATGGTCACTGTCTCAAAGAGCATGCACAGAGTCCAAATTAAAACAAAAAGGGTATAGATATATACACTAGATGTCGCATTGGCTACTGCGAAACCGTAGCCAATGCGACATCTAGTGTATATATCTATACCCGCCCGCGCTCTCAGATCACTTGGACGTGGCTGTGTTCAAGAGGTAAAAACGATATAAATACTGTTCGTTTTCTCACACAAACCGCTCGTTTCGTGTCTTAGGCCATCAATGTGTACTTACGATGGGGAATTGTTTAATTTGGACGATGGGGAATTGTTTTAATTTGGACTCTGTGCATGCTCTTTGAGATAATGACCATAGACCTGCATTATATGACTGACAGACAAGAACGGTTTGACCTAAAAATATCAAAATTGAAACTACTGCGGAAAAAAAGACACCTACATCTTGGATGCCCTTGAGGTAAGCTAAAACATACCAAAATTTAATTTCAAAGTGAACTATCCCTTTAAGCGATAATCAATTCCGTCTAGTGATTTCTTGTTCTATTGTTTAGAAATTTGTGACTGAACCAGAGGCGGATTCATTCAGTACAGTCATACAGTATGTTGTATAAGGAATCATCCACTAAGTCCAGCGTGAAGAAAAGCTTATCCAGCCTTGACCTCCTCAACCTCCTGCTTCATCTCTCATCCTGAATGGAACATCAGACTAAATTGGTGTCAGACAGGGCATATATTAAAACTGATGACTAACAGGCCTAACCCGCTCTCATTTATAGCCTGTGCTTTTATTGCAGTTTAACTCAGCAGCTGGAGTGACGTGTTTCTGAAGATTAGTGCGTGGAGAAGGAAGTTCCTGTTCCTTCCCTGGCAGACATGTTTTAAATTCTTCACCGCCGACCAGAGCCAGAAAGCGTTATCTAACACACAAAGTGGCTTACGACGGCTTGATCTGACCCACAATTCTCAGCTGTAGCAAATTACTCAGCTGTCAGTTTAGACGCACATTAATGTGGGACGTCACTTCTGTTGTGCTTCTTTTGTAAGAAAACAAGCAAAAGCATATACCAACACGAGTCTCCAAGATGGTCAGGTGCTGCTAGTCCAGATTAGCCTATAAGAGGCCTGTTGAGGGCACCAACATGCTGGTTTTACAGCTTTTTAGGGGTTCAAGTGTGTAGCACTGAAAATCTATTATAATTGTTATAATTTCCAAGGATCAGCATTCTCCCCTAAAAGTGATCGGGCAGACCAAACCATTAGTCGTAGACACTGGAAACTTTAAGGGATGGTAGTCAAGTCAAGTCATCTTCATTTATATAGCGCTTTTAACAATGTAGATTGTTCCAAAGCGGCTTTACAGAGATACAAGGATAGTTTAAAGAGAGATTGTTTTGGCTTTATAGCAGTTCTTGAATAAAGTTATTTTCCAGCTAAAGTTCATTTGATTGATTCACTTCCGTCGCAACGTTCATTAGTTATTAACTTTGGGGCCGCTAACACGACACCGTTTTAACAGGAAACACACAGACTATAAAAGCGAAGCTCTACACAGACTTTAAATGCGAAACCTGTATGGTAGTACCCATCCCGTCTACAACGTCACCAAAGCTCGCCCCAATCGGCCTGATGGTGGCGCTACAGCGATCAAAAGTCTGTAATGGCTCATAACTCCTAAACCGTTCTGTTTTGGATTTTTCTGAAAAAACTATTTTTGCGAACTAGCCCTATAGTTGTTTTGCCCGACTGGATCTAAACTAGTGCAGAAAGATTCTCTGGAGTCTGATTGTCAATAGTCATCAGCAAAAATTTTCACTTTGTGAACACAGAGCAGGATAGAGTTCAAGGGAGAGTAAACAGTCAATGACTGTATCATCAGATTGATCAGAGATAAAGGGAGACAGATGGCATCAAATACAGCATTTTACATTACAGTATGTATGCCATGTGATACTGTAAACAGATTACCATGGTAGAGACTGCCACTTTACTGTAACACACCCTTATAAAGGTCAACTACTACAGTATACTGAGACATATATTGTACAGTGAAAACATTTACTGTATTGTCAGCCAACTCTGGTGTGCAGAACCTCATGGCAGTTTCATAACTTCATCACACCTTTTGATAACACACTAGATAGATACTATTACAAAAAATATGGATTCAATTACATAAGTTAGGTAATGTAAGTGTGTTTGTGGCAACTGAAGCCTGTATTACTGTAATTAATTCAGCAACAAGGGTGATTTGAAACATGTATCTTGCATTGTTTGCTCTTGAATGAACGGAGTGTTAAAAGTACGAAACTGAAGGAAGATCATACTGTTGTGTTCCTGTGATTAAAGCAAATGTTCTCATTACATATTACAATAATAATGTGTTTGAAACAATGATTATGTGGACTGAAATGTGTATAACTGTAATGAAAGTATGGGATCAGGTTTTGAAAGAATGACCAGCTGTGTTACAAGTGTGATCAGTTTAGATTAGTTTCAAGAGTTTTGAAAATGTACACCTGCTACCGAAAAAACGGTAACACTTTATTTTACAGTGTCCTTGTGTTACATGTACTTACCATAGTAATAACAGTAAATTATGCATAATTACATGCAACTAACCCTCAACCAAACCCTAATCCTACCCTAACCCTATAGTAAGTACATGTAGTTGCTTTAATATTACTCAGTACTTAAATATATAATTACACTGTAACAATGACACCTTAAAATAAAGTGTAACCAAAAACAAAACAAAAATACAGGCTAAAGATGCCACATTAGAAAACTAGCATCACCTAACTTATGTAATTAAAACCATATTGTTTGTAATAGTATCTAGCCAGTGTGTTATCAAAACGTGTGATGAAGTTATGACACGGCCATGGGGGTTTTGTGCTATAAAACAGTATATGCTGCCAATACAGTAAATGTTCACACTGTATATGACTCAATCTATACTACTGTTTAATATATTCTGGCAGTCTCTATAGTTTTGTCTCTGTTTACAGTATCACATGGCATACTGTAAAATGCTGCTCTATGTTCACAAATTGCAAATCTCTCTGTCTCTCTCTCTCTCTCACACACACACACACACACACACACACACACACACACACACACACACACACACACACACACACACACACACACACACACACACACACACACACACAAACACACTTTGAACATAGTAGTGGTTCTTATCTATAAATCACTTATGTAAAAAGAATTCATAACATTTGGTTACCATATCCGAAGTTGCAAACAAGTTCTGCATATCTATAGAAATATATAGGTGTGACAAATGATTCATTGATTAACCATTAAGTTCAGTTGGATTAAATAACAGACAAATGTATTAAACTGAACGAGAAGAGATGCAAATCAGAAGTTTGACAGTAAGAGCTTTATGAAAGGAGGTTACTTTAAATGAAATATGCAATATAACATTATATTGAAACTTTAATTTCCTAACTGGGATCCATAAAGTACTACTACTACTACTTATACATGAAACATATAGATAAAAACCTTATTTTGTGTAGTGAAAAGGTTTTTTGTATTGTATTAATACAATTGAAAATATATGGAATGTTTGAAAAAAGTGCCCTTTTTATGATCTGTTGTGATATTAGTACTAAGAGTTTTCAATTGCTTGTTAAAATTGTGCCAAAGCAATTTAAAAAACTGTCAAATGAACTGAAGTGGTCGATGCCTAGCCTCTCTCTGACCAAGTGTCGTATACAAAACGCAACAAAATACAGCAGTGTTCTCGATGGCTTTACTCTCAGAAGACAAAAATGTGATTTCTGCATTACAAATGCCACCAAACATAATTGCAAACTTTACAAATTGAATTAAATTAAAGGGGTATTTATTTTAATTCAATTGTAAACGGCTCATAAACACTTGATCACTAGTAAAAAAAAAACTGAAATAACCTTTTAAACATTAAAGTTTTATGCAATCATTTAAGACATATCTCCTCATATAGAACCTTTTTGGCAAACAGGGTTCTTTAGAATGAAGTCGAGAACCAAAGGGTTCTAAATAGAACCCCATTGAACCTTTTTTTCTAAGAGTGTATTAGAGGATCATAGGTTCTCATTTAAAATAAAAGGTCTGTCCCCATGTACAGTATTTCTGAAGCTTTCATATGAGCCTTTACAACATAAAAAGAGTCATTTAAATCACAAATCCGGCGTTTCATTTCCTGACCTTTGATCAAACTAATGAGTGTTGAAATTAACACTCCTTCAGCTAATAATGCAAAATCAGTGTGTGTCGTAGATTTTTATGTGATATCAATCTAAATGACTCTCACATTCTCTCAAACGTAATGTAATCAAAGTCAGGATTTTGTTAATCGTCTTAACAGGCAGTACTTTCACAAACACACGGTTATATTCTCTCTTGTGCTTCCTCCGGGTTCTTCATATGTATCTCTACTCTCTTGATTGTATTAACTTTTCCAGCAGGTTATTTTACGTTTAATAAACTTGTGGCTTTAGAGACTCTGATCATGCAGCACGGCTGATTTAGGCCGTCCTCATCAAAATTCAATCTAAATTCTCTTTTCAATGTGTATCTTAAATTTTAATCTTATGTTTCATGGTTCACATCATGGAGCTATTTTTGATCTATTTTCATCGGTTGAGGAACAAAGGATCAAAATAGTCAGCCATATGGTCATACATTTCAATACAACAGTGTTATTGATAATTGTACAAAGCCAAGTGTAATATTTCATCCGACAGACAAATGACACCTGTCAGTTTTTAATCAAGTTTACATTGGAATTGCTTATTCTTTCAGACAATGTGGAACCAATGCAAACATTTTGAAGCGCAAATATTTCATCAGAGCAAACATATTATTTAGTCACTTTTACAGAGACGTTTCAAAGAATTAAGGCATCGTAATCATCCATTCGTTTTCTATATCCTATATCAATCATAATGCTGTACATCAAGTAAGGCATTATATATTTTTGTATATAAACTAAAAATGTGGTCATGCTGATAAATCAATATTTGGCCATTTTGAGAATTTTTGTAGTCTATTTTTTGTGTGTGACGTGAGTAAATATTGTTTAATTTTTTGTTATATGTCTAAGCAATTGTATGTTCATCTCACTTGCTTATTAAATTACATAATGCAAATTATTTGCAGTTTTTGGGGCAAGATTGAACTTGAAAACCTCTGGCTAAAACTAATAGAAACTCTTAATCCTTATCAATTCATGCTTAAACTGTTAAAGGGCATAAACTTATGAAACAAGTGGTTGACCATGTGATTTAAAGTATTACAGTATACTGTTTAAATATTATAATGCATCAAGAACATATGATAAATTATAAGGAATAATGAATGCATTTTAATGCATTAGGAAAACGAATTGAGATACTATTATAGTTTTTATTAATATTTTGAATTAGTTTTTAATTTTATATTTTACATTTAATTTTATTATTTGAAAGTTTTAGTAATATAAAGTGTTTTTGTCATAACGATCACATTGGACAAAGGACATTTTCTTAATTGCAGTATCTTTTTTTTAAAACAATTTGGTTACACTTTTTAAGGCGTCCGTGTTACAGTGTAATTATACATTTAAGTACTGAGTAATACTAATTAACTACATTCTTACCTAAGGGTTAGGAATAGGGTTTGGTTTAGGGTTAGTTGCATGTATGCATAATTTATAGTTATTATTAGGCTACAACAGTAACTATGTAATGTGTCACAAGGACACGGTAAAATAAAGTGCCAACAATTGTACTGGGATTTTAGGAAAGAAATCACAACTAAAATTCCTGAAAATTACAACAACACACAAGTCATGGTTTCACTGAATGCTCACGACCTGATAAAACCAACAGATCCATTAAGGATCATTAAATGGGAGGAGTCATGTATATTAAGGTCACCCATAATGCATTATATCTGTCCACCCTGCAGGCCATCTGAACTCCAGCTGATGAGAGAGAAGTGAGGACAGGGTTCAAACAATCAGCGCTGAGAAATACATCCAAGTGCAGGAACTGAACCCACAATCATGGCACCATGAACACGAGGATGAGTGAATGAGTTCTTTTCAGGTTGAATCACAGTCCACAAGTGAAAGTTTTGCACTATATCAGCATTGAGCAACACTTTAGTGATAGTGCACATCATTTGTGCCCTTTTTTCAATATACATGATTTTTCTTTAAACTTTTCGTTCTTTACATATTTTCTAAATGCTCAAATGCTTCAACTTATATCTCAGTTGAAATTCAAAAGAAATCCATTATTTTCCCTTTTTTCTTTTCTTTTTTTTTTTAGTGGAACTTCAATTTTTTTTTCTGTTAAAATACGGAAATCTGATGTGAAGAACCTGCAGTATATTGGAACAACTTTTTTAATGTCCAAAGAACCATGCAGTATAGAACTATAGAAAAGGAGGAGGTTGAAACTTAAAGAAGTTTTACTTTTATGTCTGAACTGCTATTCATATTTTTTAATATTGCTTATGGGGAATTACACCTGCAATGAATTGGATTCGGAAACTCTACAAAGATTACAAAATGTATTACTACCCCACATCAACTTCGTTTTAAATGTAAATAAATAAAAAAAAATCTCTTACATGTAAACTCCGTTAATTGCAGCACTGCGTCCACGCATTTCCATTTATTGCGCTGATGTAAATCCAAAATCCCAAACTGATCCATGATGGGAATAACCCCAATCCCAGATAAAGTATTCCGTCAAGGACTCTGGAAGATTTTTCAGACTGTCTCTGTTGCTGTAGGTAAATTGTTGTTCGTTGAAATCTGGATTCCGCACAAATGCATTAGTACTCTTAAATCCCACGCAACGCTCATTTTACGTGTTTTACGCGATCCAGATTTAAAGTTTATCTATATCCCAGCATTCACTTAAGAGAGAACTCCGTATCCAAACGTTGTCCGTGCTTCCCATTGAAGATATGACTGAATTTTAAGCCATTTACGGATGTGTCCAGCTGGTTTTGCGCACAGCATGAGTTTGCGCGTCTCTCTGCATGCGCGCGCCCTAGAGCTGCTGCAGGATTACGCGCATCATAACCAAACATTTGCGCGCGCCAAATTAGATAATAAGCAAGAAAAAATGACTGTACGACTCTTTTATTGCAAGTACTGATTGTTTTGACTGCTGCCTAATGCAGAGTTCACTTTGGGCACGGCTGGTTTGTCCTTACAGGATGATTTTAACGTCAGGATTTGTGTTTCCAGTGACTGTCATATCTATAAAAAGTAGTAAATATATGTTTGTACTTTTTCTTAAGGTTGCACTCAACTACTTGCACTATTTAGTACAAAGAATCTCTCCCAAACACTTTTGGTTTGCTTTCTTCTATGTCGTAATTGTGAATATCACAGCTTGTACTTTAATAGGAAATGCATGCGCTAAAATTAATCGAAGCAACACGAAAAACTCTTTAGCGTATAATAATTGATTTATTATTCAGCATCTCCCTCTAGTGGCCTCAGTGAAGTCTTCATGTCTTTGAGATTTATGCTTCTGTTTTTAATATATAATAAACCACCTAACTCACCCTGTCACCTTCCTGTTTATAAAAACTTTTGGCATACTAAGCATGTTCATATGATATTATTGGGCTTGTATTATTATGTAGGCCTACATATGATGATCTTCTGTATGCTAATGCTTGCCTTGTGTCCTGTAATACTGAGGCTCTACCGGTGGTGGCAGCACTGCAGCGCGTGAGTGACGGATACACACACCACGCGACAGACAGCGAGGAAGAAGCGTCCAGCTCACAGTAACAAACATTTGAGCATTCAGTTGTCGGTTTTAGTTTACATTTTAGTGAATTTAAGAGAACCATGTCGGAAAGAAAAGTTTTGAATGTGAGTACCTCTTTGTTTACTTCTATATTATTATTGTGCTGCGGCTTAAGGTGGATTAGAGGAGTAATGTTTAAGATAATCATTAACAGCATGCTAACGTTAATGAAGTAGCAACGCAGTGTATTTAAGTTTAAGTATTTAAGTAATGTTTTCTATGCACTTAAAGTACATAAATAACCTTGAACACACGTAACAGTTATTAAGATGAACCTGGAAATAAGTTTCTGTTGACAAAGTTACGCTACTTTGGTGAACTGTCACTTTTACAGCATTTCTTCTTGTTTTTCTTCCTCAGAAATACTATCCTCCGGATTTCGATCCGTCTAAAATCCCTAAACTCAAACTGCCCAAAGACCGTCAGTATGTGGTCAGATTGATGGCACCATTTAATATGAGGTGAGACAAGTTTATTTTTTATTTTAACTTATATAACTATTGCCAGTATCATACATGGTTTGAGATAGACACACAGGTCTGTCATATAAGGACATGAGGTAGTTTTAATGTCTAGAATTATTGCAGGTTTCATATAATGACATGTTTTTAGATACAGAACTATAATATTTAACTATTTCATAACAGCACTTTATGCAGCTTCTCAACTAAGGATAAAATTACATAGAGGAACAACAATATACACTACTGGTAAAAAGATTGGAAACATTACTGTTTTTAATGGAAGTCTCTTCTTCTCACCAAGGCTGCATTTATTTGATAAAAAATACAGGGGAAAAAAACAGTAATATTGTGAAATATTATTACAATTTAAAGTAATGGTTTTCTATTTGAATATACTTTAAAATATAATTTATTCCTGTGATGAAAGTTGAATTTCCATCATCATTACTCGTCTTCAGTGTCACATTTATGCCCGGGCATAAATCTGGATCGGTACGCTGTCTGTGTGCGTGTCCTGCGTATGTGTGCATAAACATGTGCTCCATGAGCGTGAAGGGTCCTGGGGTTGGGTGGTCCAACGTTATGTATTTTTGGTGGGTATGACAGGTGTAGGTATGACAAAACTAAAAACAAATGTATGACAGTGAGGATGAATTGAGTGATGTGGATATTGACAACAATAATGTAGAATTTATAAATGGTAGTGAAGACATCATTTTGTACGATGATATAAATTATAGAGTAAATGAGTTTGGCTGTGACATAGATCCGGATGAGCATTCGTTTAATGATATAATTAATGATTGTGATTACTACACTGACGAGCAATTTAAATGCATTAATATGAATGGTGCCTTTAGTATTATACACTTTAATAGTAGGAGTTTGAACAAAAATTATAACGACATTAAACAATATCTTAGTCAGTTTAATAAATTCAGTGTCATTGCTGTTTCTGAGACTTGGTTGGATGCAGACAGGTGCTGTGAAGTAGAATTAGATGGATATGAATTGTTCACTACCAATCGGATAAATAAAAGAGGTGGGGGTGTTGCACTATAGATACAGATATGAGGTTTAGGAGGATTTGGTAGTGAGTCAACCACCATTGATGATGTTTTGGAGTGTATAACATGTGAAATTATTTTAGAAAAATCTAAAAAATATTGTTGTTAGTTGTGTGTATAGAACACCTGGATCGTGTCTAGACCCTCAGAAAAATGTGAAAACAACAGACTTCATTAATACTATGTATAGCAACACTCCATTTCCGCTTATTGTTAAGCCAACCAGAATTACTACGGACACATCAACATTAATAGATAATATTTTTACTAATCAATTAGCAAGTCAAATTACCGCTGGAGTACTTCTCAATGACATCACTGACCATTTTCCTATTTTTAGTATTTTCAAACAATTACGAAATAATACAACCAAAACAAATGATTTCAAAGTTGTAAGACATAGAACTCGTGAAGCTATTGCTGCTCTCAGGGGTGACTTATGTGCCCAAACTCGGGAAGAAGTGTATACAACTCCTCACCCTGATAGGGCATACGATGCCTTCCTACTTACCCTAATCCAATTGTATGACCAGCACTGTCCGCGTAAGAAATACTACATTAAAAACAAAAATAGCCAGGATAAGCCATGGCTTACCAAGGGCATAGCTAAGGCCTGTAAAAGAAAACAACAACTCTATCGTTTATTTAAAGCAAAGGACTAAACAAACTGAAGAAAGGTATAAAATGTATAAAAATAAGTTAATTCAAATAATAAGATCTAACAAAAAAGCATACTATTGCAATTTGCTGGAGCAGAACAAGAATGATACCCGAGGTACCCGGAGGGTTTTGAATGGCATTATCAGGAAAGAGAGAAAAAAGGAAGAATATCCAAATTACTTCACAGTGAATAACTCAGGAAATTGCTAATGCATTTAATAGCTTTTTTGTCAGTGTCGGGCCTAAGTTAGCCAATGGAATTGTGCAATCAAACAATGCAAAAGAATTTGAAGAAATTAATATTAAAAGTAATTTAAACTCACTTTTCATTGAAAGTGTTAGTGAGAGAGAAATTATGGAAATTGTACATATTCCTTCAAGACCAAGAGAACAACAGATGGATTTGACATTGATATGGTCCTCGTGAAAGATATCATTGATTGTATTGTTACTCCGTTAATGTATATATGTAATCAGTCTTTTTTTAATGGGTATCTTTCCGAGTAAAATGAAAACTGCCAAAGTAATACCTATTTTTAAAAGTGGAGAAAAGCAACAGTTTACCAATTACAGACCGATCTCAATACTCTCGCAGTTTTCAAAAATATTGGAAAAGCTATTTGTGAAACGACTTGATAGCTTTATAGACAAGCATAACCTGTTAAGTGAACATTTTAGATCCAATAGGTCCACTTCAATGGCAGTCACTGAACTAGTAGAACAGATATCAACATCTATTGAGAACAGTGAGTATGCTGTTGGTGTCTTTATTGACCTTAGCAAGGCCTTTGACGCTATAGACCATTCATTGCTTTTAAATAAATTAGAAAGGTATGGTGTCAGGGGCTTAGCACATGCTTGGCTAGAAAGTTATCTAAGTGACCGAAATCAGTATGTACATATTAATGGTATCAGTTCAATGGAGGCAAAAATAACTCACGGTGTTCCTCAGGGCTCCGTTCTGGGACCTAAACTATTTATTATGTACATTAATGAAATTAGTGAAGTCCTTAACAAATTGCAATGTATCCTATTTGCTGATGATACCAGTTTGTACGGTTCGGGAAAAGATCTTGAGCTGCTTTTGAATTCAGTAGAAATCGAACTTAAGATACTCAAAAAATGGTTTGAAGTAAATAAACTTTCCATAAATCTGCATAAAACTAAATATATTGTATTTGGAAACAAGGTAGTAAACAAACTATGTCGACTCAAAATTGGGGAGGTAGAAATTGACAGGGGTGTATGTAATAAAGTTTTTGGGAATCAATATTGATGACAAGTTAAATTGGAAAGCGCATATAAATATACTAAAGACTAAAATTTCAAAACTTATTGCTATACTGTGTAAAATAAAAACCTCTGTGAATCAAAACGCATTATATATACTGTACAATTGCCTCATCCTTCCATACCTTAGCTATTGTGTGGAAATATGGGGGAATACCTATAAAACTAATATACAACCCATTTTCTTATTGCAGAAGAAAGTAATTAGAGTGATAAGCTATGCAGAATACCTTGCCCCAACAAATCTACTTTTTATTAGATTAAATATATAAAAATTTCATGATCTTGTTGATGTTTACACAGCAGTTGTGATGTACAAGGCTCACAATTTCATGCTTCCTCACTGTTTACAAGAGATGTTTCAAACCAGAGAATCTAGATACAGCCTCAGAGGAACTGATCTGTTACAAAAACCCATGGCGAAGAGTAATACTAAGAGGAGGTGTTTATCAGTTAAAGGAGTTGATTTATGGAACAGTCTTCTTATTCAACTTAAGCGCTCTAAAACTATTAATGCATTTAAGAAAAAGTATAAGTTAAACATTATGGAAAAGCATAGAACATTTGAATGAAGAACATTAGAAAAGTAGTTGATAGTGGATGCATAATATAATGTTGATTGTTGAAGTTTAAGTTCTGTGCTTACATGTTACCATCGCTGGTATAAGAGAAACTGTATAATTGTGTCATCTTTGGATATATAGTGTCTTAAAGAAACACTCCACCGTTTTTTGAAATAGGGCTTATTCACCTTCTTTCCTACATTTAGATAGGTGGGCAAATGCATGTTTGTCTCAGTGCATGCATTGTTTTAGTTTGACAGGGTTGGCGCTAGCTTAGCTTAGCATAATGAATGGAATCCTTTGTTGCCAGCTAGCATGTCCTGAGTAAAAGTGATATAAAAAAAAAAAAAACCCACCTAATTACTTCTTGTGGCCTGCGTATTCACAACAAGTACAAATAGCGATGCAGATTAACACTAGGCGATTTCCTATGCAGATTTTGACTTGGGACTATATTAGGGGGAAGCACAGGCGAAGCACTGCTACTTGGGCACAGAGATATCACGCCCAAGTAGCAGTGCTTCGCCTGTGCTTCCCCCTAATATAGTCCTTAATATATAAGTCAATATCTGCCTTGGAAATCGCCTAGTGTTAATCTGCATCGCTATTTGTACTTGTTGTGAATACGCAGACCACAAGAAGTAATTAGGTAGGTTTTTTTTTTTTTTTTTATATCACTTTTATTCAGGACATGCTAGCTGGCAACAAAGGATTCCATTCATTATGCTAAGCTAAGCTCACGCCGACCCTGTCAAACTAAAACAATGCATGCACTGAGACAAAAATGCATTTGCCCACCTATCTAAATGTGGGAAAGAAGGTGAATAAGCCCTATTTCAAAAAACGGTGGAGTGTTCCTTTAAGTTGTAAAAGGGGTTAGGCAAAATAAGTCTTGACTTCAGCCTAATCCCCTTCGGTCAGGCATTATTTAGCATTTAAATTTCTAATGTACACATTTTGTATTTATCTTTCTAGTGTACTTATTTTGTTTTTTCTTTCTTTGTTTTTAAAAAAAAAATTATTATTGTATTATGTACAGGATCTTTGAATTACATGTGACCTAAGATTTAAATGTTCATAATGACCGAAGTAATATACTACTACTACTACTACTACTACTACTACTACATGATTGGAAACAGTTCTGCTGCTTAATACTTTTTTTTTTAATAACCTGTGATACTTTTTTCAGGATTCTTTGATGAATGATAATTTTTCATTCTCATTTATTTTAAATATAAATATTTTGTAACTATACACTACCATTCAAAAGTTTGCGGTCAGTAATTTTCTTTCTTTCTTTTTCTTTTTGAAATAAGTTATTAATATTAAGCAGCACAACTGTTTCCAACATTGATAATAAATCAGCATATTAGAATGGTTTCTGGAGGATCGTGTGACACTGAAGACTAGAGTTATGGCTGATGAAAATTCATGTTGCAGTACAGAACTATATTATATTTGAAAGTGTATTAAAATAGAAAACCATTATTTTAAATTGTAATAATATTTCACAATATTACAGATTTTTTCTGTATTTCTAATCAAATAAATGTAGGCTTGAGAACTTAACTTTACTCAAAAACATTAATTTTAATGGCAAAGAATCTCTTGATTTCTCTGATTTGTGAGGAAAACATATGTAGTTTGATTTATTATAGATTATATCATCTTTCAGATAGTAATACTTGCTGTTTTGCAGGTGTAAAACATGTGGAGAATACATTTACAAAGGGAAGAAGTTCAATGCTCGTAAGGAGACGGTTCAGAATGAACTGTACATGGGGCTTCCCATTTTTAGGTTCTACATTAAATGCACCAGATGTTTGGCTGAGATCACCTTCAAGGTACTCCAATGATCTACAACACTTTAGGAGATATTCTTGTGTGTTTGTTCGGTTGCACTTCATCTGATTGGTGTGTTTCGCAGACAGATCCAGAGAACACAGACTATGCCATGGAACATGGTGCCACACGTAATTTTCAGGCTGAGAAACTGCTAGAAGAGGAGGAGAAAAAGATCCAGCTGGAGCGAGAGGAAGAGGAACTCAATAACCCCATGAAGGTCTGTTAGAAACTTTATTATCATAAAAGACACATGTAGTCTTATAGAGGTTTTGTGACGGGGGTTATTGTTTTATTCTGTGCTATTCGTGTTTAATTTTTGATCTACTTCCACTTTCCATCAGCGTATTTTTGTGACAAAAGCATTTTGTTTTTCTTCCACTGTTTTCCACATATGGTGTACATAAAAGCCTTTACAGTGTCTTTGTAAGCAAACCATCAAAAACTCATAAAAACTTGAAAGCTAATTAGTGGTCGACCGATACTGTTTTTTATTTTTTTTATGGCTGATGCCAATATCTTAGAGAGCAGGGTGGCCGATATAAAGCCGATATTTTTATATATATACTTTAGATTTAGTTTAATCAATATTTAATAAATTAGAAATAAATTAGAAAACGAATCCTTAAATTAAACGTACAGTATGGAATTTTTCACCACTAGGGGTCGCTAACCTATTTACAATAACAAAGGCGTAGTTTGATGACGCAACATATGCTAAGAATTATGGATCTTGTCGTCAACGTCAAGCTGACCGATCTAATCTATGGATCTAATAATGTTTATGGATGACTGAATACATCGATGCTTTTATCATGACTGTGATATGAAGCAGTTCGGGATTGCTAAGAGACAGCTATCAGCTCCACACGAGTCCCACATAAGGAATATGGACATTTCATTCTACCGAACTAACGTTACACGCGAGTGCAGAATTACTACTCACAGTCACAGGTCAGTTTATTAGACAAATTAAACTTGAGAGGTAACGCAGCACTGTTTCACTTGGTCTACCATTACACTATCACACTAAACTGCATTTGAATGTGTTGAAATGTATGTGTTAGTTTGTCTGTATGAGACTAGCAGTAAGCTAGATCAACATTAGAATAACATACAGATCATATTCTAACATTTCATCATGTTGAGCTATATAACATTGATTAGTTTTATGTAAATGTGCTCACCTGTTTAATAAAGTACATGTAGAAGCGGTCGAAGTCTCGGACGTGGAGCTCTCTGTCTATGGGAGCTCTAGGCATCTCGAAAACACCGCGCTGATATTGATTCTCGTTTTAGTTCTCCTTTTGTATCCAAAGTCTGCTGGCCATGGTCCATAATGTTTGAACGAAACAACAACAGCGTGCAAATAGACATTGCGAACTACCGTCAGTCGCTTTGGTTACTATCAGAGGGCTCTGGTTCATAGCTCTGGTTGCCATGGCAGTACGAGCGGAAACCAGGGACAACGCGGATATGACGCCATTCAGGGTTCCCACGGGTCATGGAATTTCTGGAATGTCATGGAATTTTAAAAGGTCTATTCCAGACATTGAAAGTCAGGGAATTTTATATATTTTTTGTCCAAGTCATGGAATATCAGGGAATTTAGTTTGTTGCTTTAAATTTTAGTTTCCATTTATCAAAATGTAATTTTTCTATACCGATTTTTTTTATCGCGCTGTTTCACACATCTTTCTGTATTGTTGTGCTTACTGTACGTTCACACCGCCGCCGACTTGAGCTTCCAAAGTTACCGGAAGTCGTTCATTTTCAATGGAAGCTGGCTTCTCTCAGCTGCAAGGAGCGTCAAATCCATCGGCGTCGCGTTTTGAGCGTCAATCAAAAAGTTGAAAGTAGCTCAACTTTATGGTAATGAGCTATGACGCGGTTCAGCGGCAAGCAGCAGCAAAACGCCAGAAACCAATCAGAATATAGACGTCCTTCGCGCTGGCTGATTCCGGAGAAACATACGATGTAAACTTTCGTTTCTACCAAAAACATTAGTTCCGAGAAAATGGAGGAGAAGCTGATCATCGCCGTTGCTGGGTTTCTTATCATTATCGGATTAATTGCAGTTTAACCATAGAGTGAAAGTTTATCATTTGCATGTGTTTTTAAGTCCTGTCAGTTTAACAGGGCGCGCTTGACAGGGCATATATAAGAACGAGCAGAGAGAGAGAGCCCCGGCCGCGCGCGCGCACTCACTATTAATAATAATAATAATAGCTAATTATTTTTTTTCTCCGACCAAATGTGACCAAAACGGTTATAAAAATGCTGTCATTATAACATTTCATGGTGTGACACAGACTTCAGAGCGGCCAAAGCCTCAACAAGCTTCCCCGTACTTTTTGACAAGCGTCCTTGACAGGGCGGCCAGAGCTTCTTTGCAGCTTAAGTCGGCGGCGGTGTGAACGTACAGTTACTGTTTAATTTTGTTTAATTCCGTTTGGTTTTCGTGTTTAGCTGCGAACAGAGCCCACGCGCGGTTATGATTGGCTGTGATTTATGATTGATTTTGTCGTCTTGTAGCTTTGTCACGTCAGGTTAGGACAAGGTAAGCTAAAAAATAATAATAATAATTATAAAAGGGTCACGGTAAGCAGCCTTTTCACTGCACACGGCATTAGGAAACGACTGTCGCATTTCGCCCCCTAGTGGCAGTAGCACATCATTTTAAAATTGATCATGCGCAGCCATTACCTTCATTAATTTACCATGGTAGAATTAATAAATCAATATATGCACATTAGATAAACTACCAACATTACTTTTGAAGGAGAAATATTATGGGTTTTCCAGGACTTAAATAATTAATATTGATCAAATAATTATTTCAGACCTACACTACCAGTCAAAAGTTTTCGGACAGTAAGATTTTTAAGAGTTCTTGTCTTAGGACAACTTTGATGCACTTTTTTGATCCACTTCAAATGTTGACTACTGTATATTCAAACAGAAAAGTTATTTTCCATTGACGGCGACAAAACGGAAATAAAGAAACGGGACGTTTCTCGAATTAAATTACAAATTTCTCCTGGTTTGAAAGTTGTTGGAAACAGTCGGGATAATGTAAGTACACAACTAAAAAAAATATATAACATAGATATAGTGATTTTTGCTATTTTTAAAGCAAAAAAGTTACATATTGTGGCTTTAAACATGCCTATTAGGGGTGTAACGATACACGTATTCGTATTGAACCGTTCGGTACGAGGCTTTCGGCCGGAAACCGGAAGTGTCGCCTTTAATCACAGGAGAGTCGTGAATGCGATGGCGTATTGTTGTGTTTAATGATGTTGTGTCAATTCTAAAACTGTACATACATTTCTTTCATTCTTTAGACTATATACAGTGAAATATATATAATTCAGAAAGTAAAAAAAGAAGCAGGAATGAGATATATACATATCCTATATTGGATATTAACATCCAATAGTGTAAATCGCGGCAGCAGCTTCAGGTTGGTAGTCCAAGGCATTGTTGTTTCCAGGGTTTTTACCACCGGAGCCTCACTTTCGATTTCAAAATGGCAGCTGCGTGAAATCAGCGTATTGCTTCCCTCAAATGTTAATCTGAACTAAAATAAACCTTTGTTTATAACAACTACAATATTACATTTCATTTTTTCCAAGGAGCTGTTTTGTTTTATATGCTCCTAAGAAGAGTCAATTATAGCTCTAGAATTGCTCAAAGTAAAAAAAAAAAATCATACTTTATGATGTTAGTTTTTTAGAAAAAAAAGAAAAAAAATTAAATCAAGGAAATTTCTCTGGCATTTCTTTCTTTTTGCTGTATCGAAAACGTACCGAACCGTATCGAACCGAACCGTGAATTTTGTGAACCGTTACACCCCTAATACTTATACTTTAGATGGCAACTTCTTGAATCTGCAATCCTATTACAGTTTTTTTTTCACAAATAAAGTAATTGTTTAAAAATATATGAATATGTGAATAAAAAGGAAGTAAACACTGTAACATTGCACTCAGTAATCTGGTAATTTCGTGCGCACTGGTAATCATATTTTTTAAAGTAAAGACAAGGTAACGCTAATTTTACATACAGCACACAGTGAAAATGATATGAATATGACACAGTGGGTAACTGGATATAGCACAGCATATTTTAAAATGAAGGATTTCTAGTTTTTCGATGGCGTCTCCTGTGAAGCTGATCTTCTGTTCGCATTCACTCACTTCTCACCGTCACTAGCAGTCACACGTTTATCAGGCTACAAACGCACACTTCACAAGATATCACAGCTGGATTCAATTAAATCTGCAAGGTTTGTGAAATTAAAAGTTTATTAGATATTCAGAGATTTGTTTAAATGATGTAGATGCGCATTTGCTGAATGTTGACGGTAAATGAAGTATTTTAGCCTGATTGTTTGCCTTTTCTGTTACAAATAATATAAAAGCAACGCTATACTTTTTCACAGTTCTGTCTAACAAAGTATTAGATATGACTGACAGAGATCGTAAACTAATGAAGACGGAGAATGTGAGTGAGCGCTGTGTGATGAGGCGCTGGTGTTCTCAGCGCCGCCCGTCAAAATAAAAGTCCCGCTTCCAACACATCGGCCAATCAGAAAAATGTATCGGCCAATGCCGATATTCTAAAAATGCCAAATATGGTCCGATATTTCGGCCTTGGCGATATATCGGTCGACCACTAAAGCTAATCTTTAAAACTGAATGCTGTCACAGGTCCTGGAGAACCGCACACGGGACTCAAAGATGGAGATGGAGGTGCTGGAGAACCTGCAGGAGCTGAAGGATCTGAACCAGAGGCAGGCGCGGGTGGACTTCGAGGGCATGCTCGATAAGTATAAAGATATGGAGCGGAGACAGAAAGAAAGAGAGCTGGATGAAGACGAACGAGAGACCAAGTATGAAAAGAGAAAGGCTTGGACTTTTTGCTTCTTAGACTTAAAGGGATAGTTCACCCAAAAATGAAAATTTTGTCATCATTTATTCATCCTCAATTTGTTCCAAACCTGTGTGAATATCGTTCTTCTGCTGAACACAAAAGAAGATATTTTAAAGAATGTCAGTAACTAGTTGATGGGCCCCTTTGACTTCAATAGTATTTTCCTCCTACTATTGGCTCTTTTCCACTACACAGTACCAGCTCGCCTCGACTCGACTCGCCTTTGTTTGGTTTTCCACTGTGTAAAAGTTGTACCTGTACCTGCTTCCAGGTACTTTTTTTCGTACCACCTCCGGCGAGGTTCTAAGCGAGCTGAGGCAATACTAAAATGTGACGTGAAAACACGGCAGACTGCTGATTGGTCAGAGAGAATCGTCACTATTCACTGCGTCATCATTGCACGCGTCAGACGGAGTATCCTGAATAAAAAACAGCAAAAACAAAAGCATCCAAAAACAGCATACACTCGATTTCCTCCATTGTCCTGTGTGTGTGTGGGTAGCGGGTGTGTGTCGCGTAGAAGATTAAGGCCCCGTCCACACTACTGCGTTTTCGTTTAAAAACGGAGACCTTTTGCTACGTTTGCACCTCCCGTCCACACTAAAACGGCAAAAATGGAGAACCAAAACGGAGAAGTTTAGAAACGCTGCTGACCCGTTTTTCGTTTTGAATCTCCGGAGGGCGTTTTAGTCTGGACGGGTCAAAACGGAGGACTTTAGAAACGATGACGTAGTAGAGGCTCACGCTCGGCTCTATGATTGGGTGTCATCAGTCATGGCGTATATCTTTGCTAGCAGCTTCTGTGCAAGTAAATTCTGCATTTTACAATGCTATAACTGCCTACATGCGCCGGAGGCAAGCTATCATTCGAGCGATCTGTGACAATTCCCGTGTGCAGTGGCGGTATCGACCGTACATGGAGCGTCGGTTTTGGATTAACCCGGTAAGAACCAGCGCATGGTGGGATACTTTTATCAATGAAGTTGTGTTTACACCGGCACGCGCATGCCCAGTGTTGGTGAATGGTCACGTGATCCGCGTTTTCAGTCGTTTTAATGTGGACGGAGATCAATTCTAATACGCAGCTAAAACGCTGGTGTGGACGGAGATCGTATTCGTTTTAATTCTCCGTTTCTAAACTAAAACGCAGTAGTGTGGACGGGCCTAAGTCACAGCAGTTTCCTGCGGCATCGCTATGACGACCGGGTACTATTGTGGAGGTATTATCTGCAAGGGAAAACGGAGCGAAAAGCGAGCCGAGCCGAGTCGAGTTGAGCTGGTACTGGTAATGGAAAAGCGCCATATGGAAGTCAATAGTGTCCATCAACTGTTTGGTTACCCATAATATTCTTCAAAATATCTTATTTTGTGTTCAGCAGAAGAAAGAAACTCATATGGGTTTTGAACAATTACATTTTTGGGTGAATTATCCTTTAATGGTGGAATATTTGAACTTTTAACAATGAATGTCACACTACTGGGCCAATGAAGTGCACAAAGATTTAAATTGCAAATTTTATCAGAAAATCTGAAATTAGATTTTTTCCCCAAATCAGGCAGCCCTGGATTACAGCATCTAAAATATAGTTTATGTACAATATGTAGATATTCCTGTGCATTTTTACCTAAAATATGAATGTTTGAAAATCATAATTGTGTTCATATTGTTTACTGTCTACATTTACATGTGACAATAATAGCACCTCTTTGAGGTTATGTACATTCACTGCATAAGTATGTTTTTCCAAAGCACATACCCCCGGTTTCACAGACCAGGCTTAAACTAGTCCCAGACTAAAATGCATGTTTGAGCTGTTTTAACTGAAAACAACTTACACTGATATATCTTAAAATGTGTCTCAAGATGCACACCAGTAGTGTTTTTTTCTAAGGTTCGTTTATAAAAGCTTCTTAAATGCCCTATTTGATCTAAGGCCTAATCCTGGCTTAATCTAAACCCTGTCTGTGAAACCAGGCCTTAATGTCAAGATTAAGAAACATGAATTCTATACTGTATATTCTGTGATTTAGACTTCTCTCTTCTCTTGCTCCTCTTAGAGAGATGTTAGACAGAGCTCTGATTAAGCGACTGAGAGACTCGGACTCTGAGGAAGAGACGGAAAATGCAAAAGACGAAGGCAGGAAACCCACGGCTGATAAACCCACAGACATCCTCACTACAGACGGGAACGCAGGATCACAGGTCGGGTGAAAGACAGTAGCCTCAATTAGAGTTTCTTTATTCTACTGTTTTTTTTAAATGTTTTTTAACATTTTCACATTTATACTTTATAATCGGAAAAATTCGTTTTTATTACATGGCTCTGGAATACTCAACTCTGATTGGTCAGTTGTGACATGCTGTGATCAAATATTATTTTTGTTGCTCTCACGCAAACAATTTCCTACATTTACTACGAGTTACAGCAAGTTTTTTTATGTTTTTGAAATCTTTTATGCTTACCATTTATTTGATCTAAAATGCAGTAAAAACAACAATATTGTTTAAAATTATTACAATTTAAAATAACTGTTTTCTATTTGAATATATTTTTAAATGTAATTTATTCCTGTGATGCAAAGCTGTATTTTCAGCATCATTACTCCAGTCTTCAGTGTCACATGATCCTTCAGAAATCATTCTAATATGATGATTTGCAGCTCAAGAAACATTTCTGATTATTATCAATGTTGTAAACAGTTGCGCTGCTTCATATTTTTGTGGAAACAATGCGTTCTTTAAACAGCACTTATTTGAAATGGAAATCTTTGATAACTTTATTTTTTACCTTTGATCAATTTTGTGTGTCCTTGCCGAATATAACTATTCGTCATCTTATATTTTTATTAAACCTTACCCCTGACTTTTGAATGGAAGTGTATTTTGGTTCCACAAAACAACATTGATTATAATAATTAGAATGATTCTAACACAGGATCATGTGACACTGAAGACTGGAGTAATGATGCTGAAAATTCAGCTTTGATCACTGGAATAAATTACATTTTAAAATAAATTCAAATAAAAAAGTTATTTTAAATTGTAATAATATTTCACAATATTATTGTTTTTACTGCATTGTTGATCAAATAAACGCAGACTTGGTGAGCAGAAGAAACTTCTTTCAAAAACATTAAAAATTCGTAATTATTCCAAACTTTTGAGTGTAGCTGTGCTAGTTTCATGTTTCTCCTATCACTCCACACTCACATAATAATTTCAGCTCAAATCAATATTTATTTATTTATTTGCCAAGTAACCATGTAAAAAGCAGGATAATGCACTGTCAGCTGACAGATTTTTTTAAACTATACATTATACTTTATATGTTAGGATGATCTGTGGTCATAAAGTAAATTTTCCCACTTTTTGTCTTGCTTTTTTTCTTTTTTTTTTTTTTTTTTCTATTTTAACTCCTCATATGCTTCTCATTAATTGTTGTGCTGTTTTTCCTCCTGAACTCCACAGGGCTCATCATCGTCTGTGGTTGTGAAGAAGCAGAAGCTGGAGAGCTGGGAGAGGAGTGTCGGGAGTCTGGGCGGGAAAGGAGCTCTCGGGTCTCTGGTGGTGAGGAAGAAACCACAGGCTCCTGACACACAGAAAGGTTCATGATCTATTAAAACTAGTCAATCTGTGATTTCTCAAAAGTGTCAGGGACAGTCCGGTCAGAACGAGTGTGTGTGGGGGGGTGTAAAGCAGCAATTAACAACATTACAATTATGAAAGAAATAATGCGTTCACTCTTTAATGTGGATAATGATTTTTTTTACTTTTTAATGTTTTTGAAAGAAGTCTCTTCTCACCAAGGCTGCATTTATTTGGTCAAAAATACAGTGGAAACAGTAATATTGTGAAATATTATTACAATTTAAAATAACTGTGTTATTTGAATATATTTTAAAATGTAATTTATTCCTGTGATCAAAGCTGTATTTTCAGCATCATTACTCATTACATCATTCACATGATCCTTCAGAAATCATTCTAATATGATGATTTACTTTACTTATTTAAGAAACATTAATCATCATTATCAATGTTGAATTTTTTTTAGGATTCATTGATAAATAGAAAGTTCAAAAGAACAGCATTTATTTGAAAAGTTTTTGTTTGTTTGTTTAATGCATCCTTGCTTAATAAAAGTATTATTCTCTTTAAAAACTAATTTACTGACCAAAACTTTTGAACGGTAATGTATATATTAATAATACTACTACTACTAATAATAATATTTAAAACACTAAAATTGCAAATTAACGGTTATTTTCTTGACGACTTATTTTATGAATATTATTTAATAAATAAATTGCTTTTTTTTTTTATTAAACCAAAATTGCAACTCTACATCAGTGGATGTATATCATGATTCGGAGAGTATTTGTATTATGTTTTTGTTTTATTATTTCTCTGGAATCGAGGAATGGTACAGATGTGGATTGCGAAGCTGTTTTTTTATATATATAAATGGGTGCGGACAAAATTGACCATTGAATGAAATAAGGGGCTTGAATAAATGATGCCTGACCAACTTCAGTTTCCACCAACAATCCCTGATGTTGGCTCATTGGCCGCGACGCGTAGGTGTGCCGTCGCTTGTCACCTGTTTTTAACCTGTGCCGTGGATTGTTTTCTCTTATGAGTAAAACCCTGATGTTGTATTTACGTATCAAACTCCCTCATTCCTTCACATCTGTTAACCTGCTTTTTCTCTGTGTTTCCGGATCATTCAGGGGCCGGTGCTGCCAAACCCGTGTCCTCCACAGCCTCAGCTTGTGCTTCCAACGGGCAGCCAGCCGCGGCGTCTCAGAGCGGTTCATCGCTCAGCCTCTTGGGGGCGTACACAGACAGCGATGACACCAACTCTGACTAGGCCGAGAAAACACTGTGTGGTGTTTTTAAATGTTTATTTTCAGACCAGCAAAAATGACCACCTCTTTTTTTCACAGACCACTATAAGTAACTTGGACTCTTTAAAAGTATAATTGAGAGATTTTTATTTTTCAGTGATGATCTTTTTAGCTGGATAAACACTGTCTGTCTATAAGAAGCTGTTTCCATGGCCTGGAATTTATTCGCTATTAGATCGGCGTCATCCCAGTGTCTCTAATGTACTCTATAATGTGTTTCTAATGGATTATGCACTATAATGTAGTATTTGTTTCTCCATGTTAGTTCAGTCAATACGAGGAAATGCATTTGAGGGGTTACAGTGGAGATAAGTGAATCTGAATCTAATTTAGACTGATCATCTCCAATAGACTCTTTCATCTTCACAAACATCAAACAAATAAAATGTTCCTTGTGTTTCGTTTCCAAGCTTTGACTATTTTTTTCCATTTGTTGTTTTATTTTCAAATATTTTGAAATATATATTTGATACATTATTATACATTTGTTAACTACATTAGTTAATGCATAGGCCTACCTCTAAATCATTTATTAATCTTAGTTAATGCTCATTTTAACGTTTACTAATACATTATTGAAATCAAAAGTTGCATCTGTCAATACTTGTATTTTTATTAACTTATGTTCACAAAGAAACTACTGTAACAAATGTATTTCTCATTGTTAGTTAATGCATTAACTTAAGCTAACAAATGGGACCTGAGTAATATTGATTAACTACATGTGGGTGATGGTAGGATTAAGGTTTGGTTCAGGGTTAGTTGCATGTAATTATTCCACATTTATAGTTATTACTATAGTAAATACATGTAACGTGTGTTACCTTATTATTGTGTATCAAATATTTTTGACATTCTGCATTTAAATAGCAAATGGCACATTAGCAAGGTAACACTTGCTAATGTGATGATAATGCAGTCTGATGTGTCAACACGCCATTGTTTACCATCTGTCATATTGATCCACCAAAGTGCTGGTGACCTTCTAACCTTACAATCTGACCTCTGTTTGCTGACTGAGAAGGTGTTAATGAGGTTTGGCGACGTGTATTGATCGGATCGTTTCTTTTTGTGGGTGGTTAACTAGAAGAAGCCCCTGTTTATATGTGCATTTAATTGCACTCAATCTCTTTATTTCACCTTAAACATGTATTTTCATAATAACTGCTTTGCAGACGTGCAGCATTTTGCAGAATGCATGTAAAACAGCACGAGGCACCATGTGAAATGAAATGCCTCAGCAAGAACAAAGACAATGCAACTCTCCAGTGGGCTTCAACAACAATTCAGTCGAGCTTATGTGATGTTCACCAGCTGAGCTGCAACAACCATTGCAATCCGATGCAACTCATCCATCCCATCTGCACGTGCACACGCTCTTCACTTTCTGAGATTTTCCTCACAGCTTCTTTATATACTCGCTTCCATCCGTCCTTCTGTCATTGAGAGGTGAGTGTTTTGCAAATGTGTTGGGGGTTTGTTTGTTTCGGAACTGTTTTTATGAGTTAAATCTGCCGTTTTAGATGAACAATTTGCACACGCTCCTCAGTGACTATCCATCGGGCTCGCGCGCTGCATAGTTAGCCAGCAAGCAATCCGGCTAACAAAACGCAGCTTAAATTTGTTGGTTTTTACTTTTGTGTTCCAAATGAATGCAGAATTCCACCTCTATATTCAATATACTCTAGTGTTCGTGTATATAATCACACTTGTCGACAAAGAAAGTGAAAATAATGTCGGTCGGCGAAGTTTAGAGATGTTAGCCAGCATGCTAACATTAGTTGTAATCTATATTGACAGTTTTTGTAAAATTTCAGTTTAAAATACGTAAATATCTTCCTATTGTGTGTTGAGTTAAATGGGAACAGTACGAAAGTGGGTGTGTACTGTGTACAGTTGGTGCATGTTTTTGTTTTGGCAGGATTCTTTGAGTTGTGTGAGTGTGAAACTTTCTCTTTGAGTAATACTGAATTATATGTGTTCATTTCTAAGAAATCATCGCCGTTATGTTTAATCTATGCCCCAAGTACAATTGCATTAGCGTATAACCTGATCTACAGTAGATCAGTTTATACAGGCTTAATCGCCTGTTCCACAGACCACAGTATATGATATGATGTGTATTTTTAAAGGAACAGCTCACCCAAACCTTTTATTTACGCTAATGTGTATCCGTATTGTTTTCTTTCTTCCATGGAAAACACAAAAGTAGCTGTTACGCAGACTGACAACCTCAGTCACCATTCACTTTTGTGGCATAATTTTTCATCCAATGAAGAATGGAGTTGTTCGGGTTTAAGAAGGTCATTAAAGGGTTAGTTCACCCTAAAATGATCCCATAATTTACTCACCCTCAGCCATCCTAGTTGTATATGACTTTCTTATTTCAACCAAAGAGTTATATTAAAAAAATACCCTTGCTCTGCCAAGATAATGGGAGTGTATGGTACCATTTAAGCCCAAAAAAGCGCATCCATCCATCATAAAATAATCTCTTTATGAACTTTTTGAAGCGTCAAAGTGGTAGTTGCGTAGTTGTCAATGGAGGCACAGAAAGCTCTCAGATTTCATTAAAATATCTTCATTTGTGTTCTGAAGATGAACAAAAGTCTTACGGGTTTGGAACGACAGGAGAGTAAGTAATTAATGACAGAATATATATATTTTTTTGTGAACTCTTTAAGACCCCCTTCACCAGGGAGGATCAAATGAGCTCACTGAAGTTTGTCCAAAGTCCTTATTAGAGCAAGTCAGCTCATTTGATCCTCCCTGATGAAGGGAAAAAACCCTTAAAGGGTTCACAAAAAAATAATAAACCTGTCATTAATTACTTACTCTCCTGTCGTTCCAAACCCGTAAGGCTTTTATTCTTGAAAGAACAACTTGAGGATGAGTAAATGATGACATAATGTTCATTTTTGCGTGAACTATCCCTTTAATATGTCTTTTCCACTGGGGGCAGGTCTAGGGGTGGAAGCTTAAAATAATCCACATCTTTTTTGTTTTTCTCTTTGTCTCATGTCATGACTGTGCTTCTGCTTTCCAGATCAATTTAATGCTACCAAATAGAAGTTGGATGTTCTAAAGGATCGATGCATTGGGGAAACTGAGGTGAGCTATTGCACAATATCATATCCTATGTGCCGTTTATTGACACACTGTGAGTAATAAGTAACTTATTGGTTAGGTGTTTCAAGATTTATGGATGGTGTTCCACGGAAGAACTAGGATAGAGGGATTTTTAGAGACATAACAGCTCATTTATATATATATATTTGGATCTGTTTCCTTCTCGCGTTGGTCGTAGACCCATGGCAAAGTGGTTTAGAGATCACCTGAGTTTTGGCAGCAGGAAAGGACCGCCGCAGCCCCCGAAACCAGACTACACCGAAAGCGAGATCCTACGGGCCTACAGGGCTCAGAAAGAGCTGGACTTTGAGGACCCCTACGAACCCCCCGAGAACCGCGTGGTGAACGGCTCGGGGTCTTTGGAAGTGTTTCCCGCATTTGGCACAGTGCTGTCCAACGGCGTGGAGGTGAAGATTGTGTCTCCCAAACACAGACTGATAAAAGTGGAATCTCAGGAATTCGGGCGTAGCAAAGTACCGCTGAACATCGTGACCTTTGAGGAACCGCAGGCCCCTGTAAGTTCTTGTTTTCTTAATATACAGAGAGCTTAAATGGGTCTTACTGGGCTGTTATCAGAAAGAATGGAGTGTTTTGAAAGATATGAAACACTGGGACATAAGAAATGTCTGGGATTAGACAAACACCTCTTCAGAAAGTATAACAATGTAGTTTAGTAGTGTGCTATGTTTTTTTTTAATGGAGAATTGTGGTTTTTAAGCACTTCATCCTTCTAATGTGAACTTGAATATCATCATAATGTCAAGTAAACTTGAGTTTGTTTATGTGAAAGTGATTTATTGGTGGTTTTATATGGCCTGTAAAGACCCTCCAGTCAACTTCTGTCATCATGAATAGATCATTATATCACAGATCAGGTGGTTATTATGAGCGTGGCAGAGATTGATTTCATTGATGTGTGATTCTTTTAGAGTTGATTTGATTGGTGCACGTGTGTGAACGAATTTTGCGGATGTCATAACAAGCCAACCCAGACGCACGATTCTGCCGTGTTTCCAGAGCTCGTCCGGGTGACGATTGTCTTGTCGGAGATGAAGGGTGGGGGAATAGGGAATCCATTTCATTAACCCAAATACATTTAATCCCAATGCCTGCGGGTTATAGACTATCACACACACCACCATTCTTGTTGCATTCGTCTTGTTTTTCTTTAGGGAAACAAAAGAGCAAAATGCTCTTTTCTGTACAATGGAAAGCATAATGTGATCGGTGACTGTCAATCATTAGAAAGGACAAAAAGCACTATAAAAGAAGTCATTTTGGCTTGTGCGCTGTATTTCAGGTCATTTTAACTATTATTTATATACTATTACATTGTTTATTAAAATTAATTAATTTGAAATGGCTTTTATTGTTCTATTTTTTGAGGTTTTGTTTTCATTTGTTTAATTGTTAGTTGTTTTGTTATTTGCTTTTGTCATTTTTATAAATTGTTTTTAAAAAAGTTAACTTTTTAATTGTTTTCTTTAAATTTTTCATCTAATATTCACATTTTCTTTTAACTTCAAATAATTTTAAGGGTGTGTTCACACTTCTAGTTCGGTTCTCTTGGTCCATTTAGTCCGAACCAAAAAAGAAAATTATACATTTAGTCCTGATTCGTTTAGTATTCACACGGCAATTTTTAAGACAGAACCTAAAGATTTTTTTTTTTTTTTTTAAATGCTCTTATGATATTTTGCGATGGAACTTGTCAAACATCTAAATATGATGAAGTTGAGAACTCGTGAAGAGCTTATAAATGTGTAAAGGAGTCAAAACAGCATCAGGAATCCCTCTTTCACACAAAAAAGCAGTGAGGAGACGCAGTTCTGATGCCTGAAACATAAGCACTCAGTCATCTTATGAAACATGTCCTGTTTTCGGTTTCGTCTTTGGTCTGTGTCGCATTCGGTCACGATCCGCTTGTTTTGGTGCTCACCAGGGTTCAGATGGTAGTGTTTATTCAAATGAACCACACTAACAGAGAAATCGCACCAGAGTTTGTTTTAATCAAACCCAGTGTGAACACACCCTAAAAGATTTAGTAACAATGAATAATCTTCCCCTCCAGCATAGCTCTTAAACTTCATTCAGGCATGTGCACATCAAACATCTTGCCTGAAGATATGCGGAGGGTAAGATGTGCTGGAGGAGACTTTACAAGATCTTGATAAAAAATGAATGCACCTCTTGATGGAAATAATGTATTTCCATCAAGAGGTGCATCAATATTTGGTCCAGATCTTGTATTGGCAATGCAAGAGTCCAGCACTCTGTAAAGTCTCCTCCAGCACATCCCAGAGACGTCACTGAATTTAAGCTCTGGACTCAGAGGATTAATTAATTAATGTGTGTAAATGATTCTTCATGCTCCTCCCAACCATTCTTTCACAGTTTGATCCTGATGAATCTTAACATTATCATCCTGGAATATGGCTGTGATGTGTCTTCCTACATGGGTGTTTAAGAAATGAAATCTACACACTCCATCAATTAGGGTTAGAAGAACTGTTGCCAAACAAATAACATGCTAGAAATATAATAATCACTGCAATAATGATCCAATCATTGACTCTTAAACATTTGCTTGTTTAAATCTAAACAGTGATTTTGGCCAGGCAGTGTGTACAGTATCATGTATGGTAAATAAACAGAACTGAAAGTACAATTTGTCATTTATCCTGGTATTGTTCTCCTGAGATTGCCTAACATGATTAATCATGTTAAACCATATTCAGTATACTTTTGCTATATAATGTGAAGTAGGGCTGGCCGATGTAGGTCAAAACACAATATCTTGATATTATTTGGCCTTTTGATGATATTTGATGTGTATTTTTGCTCTAAAATACCTTTAAAAGTATGCAAATACCGTGTTATTTTAGTATAATTTTTTTATATTTTGAATTGATTTTGGAGAGTGTTTTATTTTATTTTGTACTAGTTATTTATTGTTTTCTTAATGTTTTTATAGTTTAAATTTTTTTTAATTTAAATTTTAATTATTTTAGTACATCTAGTAAAAGAAAATGAGAAATGTTGCTTTGGCAACTAAAGTTTTCTTTAATTTATTTCACTTAAGTATCAAAAATTGTTTCAGGTTTAGTTAACTAATAACCCTGGTGGATGAAAATGCTTGATTACAAAATCTTCATGAGCATCTACATGATCTGCGTAAAGCACTGCAGTTGTCCTCGTTTCTGATTCTCGATCACTCAGACATCACTCAACCCTCGTTCCTTGTTCTTTTCCCCAGGTGGTTCCCTCAGCTCCTGTGGTCGGGGAGACTGATTACTCGGACCCGTTTGACGCCAGGCCAGACCCGCGGCCCAGACCCGGCTGGGAGCAGAACGCTGTAGAAGCCTCCAGCAGTTACATGGAGCCGTTTGAGGCCCAGCGGTTCATAAGCGGTACAGTAGTTCCCTGCTGGATCTCTCATCATTTAAGAGATGTGAAAAAATGCCAAAGAGAGTGTGATAGATTTTTTTAATTAATCATAACTAACATTTTTCTTGCAGGAACAACATTCATATGCTTTTGAATCTTAAATGTTTTCAAAACCTTTGGTTGAAAACTCGTGACTTTGAGTGTGTGAGTGTATAAATAACAAATAGGGGAAATGAAACTAGACAGATGTCTAGGTTTGAAAACTTGTGATTAACAGTGAAGTAATCAAGAAAACAGAGTTTGCTTCTACCTAGTAACAGAAGGGTTTGCCTATGAAGAACCAATCAAATTGTAGGGAAATTATGTAATGTATCATGTCATTAAAACTGTTGTATTCCTTTTGCGGGTGGGATTCTCTCTGAGATTTGTCTGAGATCCTCCGGCCGTGATTAAATCATACTCGAAGGCATTTTCTTAAGTCTGTCTAGTTAATGCTGCGCAGCAAGTTAGAGTTCGGGGACTCAGCCGACGTCGACTGTAGACGCGCTAGAGTAGAGAGTTAGGGGACTCGGCCGACGTCGACTGTAGACGCGCTAGAGTGGAGAGTTAGGGGACTCGGCCGACGTCGACCGTAGACGCGCTAGAGTGGAGAGTTAGGGGACTCGGCCGACGTCGACTGTAGACGCGCTAGAGTGGAGAGTTAGGGGACTCGGCCGACGTCGACTGTAGACGCGCTAGAGTGGAGAGTTAGAGGACTCGGCCGACGTCGACTGTAGACGCGCTAGAGTGGAGAGTTAGGGGACTCGGCCGACGTCGACTGTAGACGCGCTAGAGTGGAGAGTTAGGGGACTCGGCCGACGTCGACTGTAGACGCGCTAGAGTGGAGAGTTAGGGGACTCGGCCGACGTCGACCGTAGACGCGCTAGAGTGGAGAGTTAGGGGACTCGGCCGACGTCGACCGTAGACGCGCTAGAGTGGAGAGTTAGGGGACTCGGCCGACGTCGACTGTAGACGCGCTAGAGTGGAGAGTTAGGGGACTCGGCCGACGTCGACTGTAGACGCGCTAGAGTGGAGAGTTAGGGGACTCGGCCGACGTCGACCGTAGACGCGCTAGAGTGGAGAGTTAGGGGACTCGGCCGACGTCGACTGTAGACGCGCTAGAGTGGAGAGTTAGGGGACTCGGCCGACGTCGACCGTAGACGCGCTAGAGTGGAGAGTTAGGGGACTCGGCCGACGTCGACTGTAGACGCGCTAGAGTGGAGAGTTAGGGGACTCGGCCGACGTCGACTGTAGACGCGTTAGAGTGGAGAGTTAGGGGACTCGGCCGACGTCGACCGTAGACGCGCTAGAGTGGAGAGTAAAGCCCGGTTCACACGGCAGGATAATTAGGCCGATTTTAGCCCCGATTCACCCCTTCCGACAATCTTAAGGATGCTCCGATTATCGTAAAATAATCTGATCAGATATTCCTGCCATGTGTGGTGTGTTAAGGCTGCTCTCGTCTGCTCGGAAGGACGTCGGGACCGCTCCGATCTCAAATCGGGGATATCCAACATGTTGGATTTATTTGGCCCGATTTCTTCTCGTGTGTGGTGTCCCCCGAGCACGCAGCCTGTGGACTGTGGAGTGTAGCCAATCAGAAAGCGAGGTGACGAGGCGGCGAGGAAACACCGGGAAATATAATCAAAACAGCCGGCGGCATGGCGCACCAGAAAGTCCGGTGGACGTCAGAGATCATCGCCTTTTCTTTTGATAAAATTTTTTTTCGGTTAAAAACAAACTACAAACTATTGCCACTTTATCCTCTTCGTCCGCCATGATTGTTTACTCTGAAGTCACGTTTGATCTCGAGGTATTTTGCGCGATTTCCCGTCTGATCTGGGAATGCTCGGGAGTCAAATCGGTTCGTGTGTGATGTGTTGATTTTGCCGTGTGGCTGCGCACCACACACTGTACGACCAAAACTGTTAGACCCGTGATTTTTTTTATCCCCGTGTGTGGGGTCTCTCAGGTTTGGAAAATCGGCCGACAATTTTAAAATCGTCCCGTGTGAACTAGGCTTTAGGGGACTCGGCCGACGTCGACCGTAGACGCGCTAGAGTGGAGAGTTAGGGGACTCGGTATATTATATATAAATATTATTGGAAACTAACATTGACTGTAGACGTTCAGGGATGCCGATTGTAGACGAGACCCAGGTAGACTTAGGTCAGGTGCGAAATAAGAAAATCGACCACAAGAGCTTTTATTCAGCCATTGATATTCCAGTCCGTTTAAAGGGATAGTTCACCCAAAAATTCTGTCAGTAATTACTCACCCTCATGTTATTCCAACCCCGTAAGGCTTTCGTTCATCTTCAGAACACAAATGAAGATATTTTTGATGAAATCTGAGGGCTGTCTCACTCCTCCATAGGCTTCTCTCTAAGGGATCGAACACAGACGAAAATGAATAGTTGAATAAAAGTCGTTATTTTTGTTGTTTTTTGCGCACAAAAAGTATTCTCGCCACTTGATAAACTTGTGGTTGAGCCACTGTAGTCACTTGGACTATTTTAACGATTTCTTTAATAACTTTTCTGGGCCGCCAAGTTTCGATCCCTTAGAGAGAAGCCTATGGAGGAGTGATCAGCTCTCAGATTTCATCAAAAAATATCTTAATTTGTGTTCTGAAGATGAACGAAAGCCTTACGGGGTTGGAACAACATGAGGGTGAGTGATTACTGACAGAATTTTCATTTTTGAGTGAACTAGCCCTTTAATTTGTGGTCTGGTCTGTGGTATGTGTCCTTTTTGTATGTTCTTCAAAGCTTGACAATTCCAGTCCTCATTCACTCTCATAATACACAACGCCATATCGTCGTGTCATCTGGTGCTAATGACTGTGTTTGATGTTGTTCAGAGCTCCAGCACAGCTCAGATGGGGGCAGGAGCAGCCCGCAGCTCTACGACAGTCCGTATGAGGACAGGTTTCGGCCCCGGGAGGCCCCCGCAGAGGACGAGAGAGAGAGCCATCTGCCCCAGGACGACGAGAGGCCCGCTGATGAGTACGACCAGCCCTGGGAGTGGAAGAAGGAGAACATCTCCAAAGCCTTCGCTGGTAAGATGTAGCACTGGGCTCTGTTCCACAACAGTGCATTTTCATACTTTTGACAATGTGGTTTTCTACTCTGCAAGCAGGGTCCAAAATTATCCGTCGCCAAGTAGCAAATTCAATTATATGAAACCTTGTCGGTCGGTAACAGTTCGCACAGTTTTCTGCCAAAATAAAACCTCTGTTGTTTAGCATTTGAAAGCAAATAAATTGAGTCGTCCATAAATATTTCAATTTTTATTTACTGTTGTTCTATAAAATAACATTATTATTATTATTATTATTATTAAATACTCAGTTTTTTATTGCGTGATTTGTGTAATTTAAAAATAATTAATACACATAGAATATTAAATACAAATATTATTATAAATAATAATAAATACAATCAATTTATTGCAATCAATGCAATCAATTTATTGTTGCATTGATTGTTTACGTGATATTATTATTGCAGTAGTAATATTTCTTTATTGATTTGTGTAGTTTAAAAATAAATAATAATTATGATTATAATAATAATTGAATAATAATAAAATAAAACATTATTATTAATTATAAATACTCAATTTACTGTTGCATTGATTGTTTACTTGATAGAATTATAGTAGTGGTAATATATATTTATTGATTTGTGTAGTTCTCTGTTCATAATTGACTAATAATACATTTATTAATTAATTTTAACTATTAACTATTTTTATTATTACTTGTTTATTTCCCAAATCTTTCTGGCCTAAGTATTAGTTTTAGTAGTAGCTGTATGTTTTTTTAATGAAATTATGCAAATACTGTTTTGTGGCCAGTTTAAAAAAAATATATTTTTGGCCAGTAAATTTTCTCAAGTCACTAGCCATTGGCACGTTTGGTTTTGAACCATGATTTAACGCATCAACGGATTAATCGGTAAGCACAGATTACAGTCTGTCTTTTATCTTGCACGTGAGGAAGGAAGATTTCTATTCTGTTGGATTTTCTTGTGAGGAGAGGGATGTGGGGCACACGATAGATGGAGACCAGAAGAGAGGAGCAGTCGTGCAGAAAGATCAGCGTCACACACACACACACACACACACTCAGATCGTCATTTCACCTCTTCTGATCAGATTGCCAGTTGCTCATGGATTGTTCACGCTCTGTCACACAAACATGACAAGAGCTTCTCATAATGGCAGAGAGGGACCAGGAATCCTCCACTGCTGCTCTACGGTAACTCCCAGCAGGAACAGCTGTGCTGACAAAGAGTAAATAGTGTTGTTTGCAAGATTCACTATTATTTACATTTACATTTAGTCATTTAGCAGACGCTTTTGTCCAAAGCGACTTACAATTTAGGACTAAGTTAAGCGAGTCATCGTGAAGAGGCAAAAACAACGCAAGAAGTGCTCAAAATACAAAGTTCAGGCATTGTTTACAGTAGCATAAGCCTGATAAGGGAGGATTAAAGGAAAAGGAAAGAAATGTGTTTTTGTTTTTTTTATGAGGTTAAGTGCTAACGTAAGAGATGAGTTTTCAGTTGTCTTTTGAATGTTGTCAGGGATTCTGCATTCCGGATGAGGGTGGGGAGAGCGTTCCACCAGCATGGAACCGTGAATGAGAATGTTCTGGAAAGTGATTTTGTGGCTCTCTGTGATGGAACCACGAGACGTCACTCGTTGACCAATCGTAGACTTGGGGATGTAGACTCGTAGGAGTGAGTGAAAGTAGGAGGGAGCTGAGACTGTGATAGATCTGTAAGCAAGTGTCAATGCCTTGAACTTGATGCTTTAACGTGCTTGGTGCGTGAATTATCACTTTTATTAATGCTTATTCTATACTCAGTGATTTGACTCTCACGGCAAGTATTAACGTTAATGCATCTGGAACTCGTCTTGCATTGTTTGTACTGTGGACACGACTTATGCTTATATCTGATACTCTATATTATATAATATAATAAACGTGAATTTTATACATGCAAAAAAGTAGGGGAGTTATGCTTTATTATCATAAAAAGATGTGATTTCAAGATGTTTACTGTATAATTTTATGCATTCATATTTATGATATCAACTCAGTAATGATGCAATAAATTACATTTTATAATGTATTAAAATAGAAAACGCTTATTTTAAATTGCAATAATATTAATGGTTTTGAAAAAGGTACAGACCGTAAAGCTAACCTGTAGTGTGTTTGTTATGTTTGTTTTGTAGTGACGTTTGAAGCGGGAGATTGGGATCAGTGTACTCTGCCCTGTGACGATTCCCTGAGGAAAGCAGGAGTGTCCAGAATCAGTCCAGAGTCCAGCAGAGCCACCAGCCTGAGCAAGACCAGCAACTCCCACTGCATCCTGGGTGAGAGGGTGGACCCCACACTGGCCCTGGAGAAACAGGTGTAGGTATTCACATCTGCAGATCTGAGATCTATCTATCTATCTATCTATATATCGTTCTATCTGTCTATCTATCTATCTGTCTGTCATTATATCTTTCTATCTATCTATCTATCTATCTGTCTGTCATTCTATATCTATCTATCTATCTGTCTGTCATTCTATCTATCTATCTATCTATCTGTCTGTCATTCTATCTATCTATCTAACTATCTGTCTGTCATTCTATCTATCTATCTATCTATCTATCTATCTATCTATCTATCTGTCTGTCATTCTATCTATCTATCTATCTATCTATCTGTCTGTCATTCTATCTATCTATCTATCTGTCTGTCATTCTATCTATCTATCTGTCTGTCATTCTATCTATCTGTCTGTCTGTCATTCTGTCTGTCTATCTATCTATCTGTCTGTCTATCTGTCTGTCATTCTATCTATCTGTCTGTCATTCTATCTATCTATCTGTCTGTCATTCTATCTATCTGTCTGTCTGTCATTCTATCTATCTGTCTGTCATTCTATCTGTCTGTCATTCTATCTGTCTGTCATTCTATCTATCTATCTATCTATCTATCTATCTATCTATCTATCTATCTATCTATCTATCTGTCTGTCATTCTATCTATCTATCTATCTATATGTCTGTCATTCTATCTATCTATCTATCTGTCTGTCATTCTATCTATCTATCTGTCTGTCATTCTATCTATCTGTCTGTCATTCTATCTATCTATCTGTCTGTCATTCTATCTATCTGTCTGTCTGTCATTCTGTCTGTCTATCTATCTATCTGGCTGTCTATCTGTCTGTCATTCTATCTATCTGTCTGTCATTCTATCTATCTATCTGTCTGTCATTCTATCTATCTGTCTGTCATTCTATCTATCTATCTGTCTGTCATTCTATCTATCTGTCTGTCTGTCATTCTGTCTGTCTATCTGTCTGTCATTCTATCTATCTGTCTGTCTGTCATTCTATCTATCTGTCTGTCATTCTATCTGTCTGTCTATCTATCTATCTATCTATCTATCTATCTATATGTCTGTCATTCTATCTATCTATCTATCTGTCTGTCATTCTATCTATCTATCTATCTATCTGTCTGTCATTCTATCTATCTATCTGTCTGTCTGTCATTCTATCTATCTATCTGTCTGTCATTCTATCTATCTGTCTGTCTGTCATTCTGTCTGTCTATCTATCTATCTGTCTGTCTATCTGTCTGTCATTCTATCTATCTATCTGTCATTCTATCTATCTATCTGTCTGTCATTCTATCTATCTGTCTGTCATTCTATCTATCTATCTGTCTGTCATTCTATCTATCTGTCTGTCTGTCATTCTGTCTGTCATTCTATCTATCTATCTGTCATTCTATCTATCTATCTGTCAGTCATTCTATCTATCTATCTATCTGTCTGTCATTCTATCTATCTGTCTGTCTGTCATTCTGTCTGTCTATCTATCTATCTGTCTGTCTATCTGTCTGTCATTCTATCTATCTGTCTGTCATTCTATCTATCTATCTGTCTGTCATTCTATCTATCTGTCTGTCTGTCATTCTATCTATCTGTCTGTCATTCTATCTATCTATCTGTCTGTCATTCTATCTGTCTATCTGTCTGTCATTCTATCTATCTATCTGTCTGTCATTCTATCTATCTGTCTGTCTGTCATTCTATCTATCTGTCTGTCATTCCATCTGTCTATCTGTCTGTCATTCTATCTATCTGTCTGTCATTCCATCTGTCTATCTGTCTGTCATTCTATCTATCTGTCTGTCATTCCATCTGTCTATCTGTCTGTCATTCTATCTATCTGTCTGTCATTCCATCTGTCTATCTGTCTGTCATTCTATCTATCTGTCTGTCATTCCATCTGTCTATCTGTCTGTCATTCTATCTATCTGTCTGTCATTCCATCTGTCTATCTGTCTGTCATTCTATCTATCTGTCTGTCATTCTATCTATCTGTCTGTCTGTCATTCTATCTATCTGTCTGTCATTCTATCTATCTATCTGTCTGTCATTCTATCTATCTATCTATCTGTCTATCTATCTATCTGTGTCTATCTATCTATCTGTCTATCTATCTATCTGTCTGTCTATCTATCTGTCTGTCTGTATCTATCTATCTATCTATCTGTCTGTCTATCTGTCTATCTATCTATCTATCTATCTATCTATCTGTCTGTCTGTCTATCTGTCTGTCTGTCTATCTGTCTGTCTGTCTGTCTGTCTGTCTCCATTCATTACCCTTGTTTTGTTTTTTATGTCAACAAAAAAACAACAGTGTGTGTGTGTATTCTAATTTAGTCAAATAAATTGTATTCAATCTCTCTGCATTTTCAAATAGCAGAAGTTATGAGTATCGTGAAATGTTCCAGGTATTTTGTATCTTCTGTTGAATATATTGTATCATGAAAACCCTAGTAGTGACCCATCTGTGTGTGTGTGTGTGTGTGTGTGTGTGTGTGTGTGTGGTGTGTGTGTGTGTGTGTGTGTGTGTGTGTGTGTGTGTGTGTGTGTGTGTTTTAGGTGGTACCATGGTGCACTGACACGCTCAGAAGCCGAATCTCTGCTCACGCTCTGTAAGGAGTGCAGTTATCTGGTGAGGAAAAGCCAGACCATCCGAAACGACTATTCGCTCTCTCTCAGGTAAACTCACTGTAAGAACCCAATAAACTGATTCAGTGACATCATTTCAGTTAAAGTGTACTCATTTCTTCTGATTTTCATATCCCGTTTTGCTGCAAATCAAAGTCTGTGTTGTGAGTCATTTGAGAGTAGAAAATGACTGCTGTTTTCTGTTTCTCTCTTTCAGTGTGGTATAATTGTCCATTAAAATGTCCACTGTTTTGTCCTGTCTGTAGTGATTGTTTTCAGAGGTATAATAACTGAAGTACTTGTCCCATATTTGCTTTTGTTTCATGAAACAGTTGGAGTCATTTGTCTCTATAAATAGCTCAAATTGTTCCTGCTAAACTAGGTTCATGTTTCTGCGTCTGCGTCTTTGCCAAATGTTTATGTGGTTATTAAGGCCAGAGTCTTTAGTGTTTCTGTGTACACAAAACACATGACCACCATTAATATTTACAGGTTTATGAAAACCCACATAAACAAACTAAATGGAACATTTGATATTAAGATTTGATGACGATTTTCTGATTTATATTTTGACAATGTAATCCAAGATGTTCACTGAAGGAAGGCCCAGACTCAACTAGAAACCAGAATATCTGAGGCTGGTTTTGTTTGGACTTAGGCCAGTAAGCAACCACCTAGCAACCAGCCTGTACACCTTAGCAACCACATAGCAATCCCCTAGCAGCCATCTGGGGTTTTTTTCCCCTCATGCTTTGTTCTTCTGTAACTACCTTGATATTTTCCTGCTGGAGGGAAGTTACATCTAATAATTCTGGTTGAATGTGTAATTTATTCAGGTTTGAGGTGTTTTGTGTGTGTGTGTGTGAATGTGTTAAGCATGCTATTAATAATGTAGTGCCCACTAAAAAGCATGGCTGTGGGTGTAGGTGTGAGCAGAATTACCAAAATCTTACATCATGGTGTGCGTCTTTTATCAAGTTTTTTAGATGATATAGATCACCATATTGTTTTTTTATGTCGTTTTTTTGCTGAAAAAAAAAAACTTTATTTTAAGGTGACATAGTTACACGTTACCATATGTCCTTACTATAGTAATAACAGTAAATTATGCATAATTACAAGTACCTAACCGTAACTCTATAGTAAGTAGATGTGGTTAATTAGCTAATATTACTCAGTACATGTTTGAGGAAGTACAGTGCAACTGTCACCTTAAAATAAAGTGTAAACAAAAAATGTATTCATGTTGTAATGACCTTTTTATGAATGATCCGGTGAATTTAATACTTAACAAATGATATTTGCTTCATCTCATTTAATTATTTCCCCCTTTTTTTCCACCAATTTGCAACATCGCTCATAAACTGTAAACTGTAACAGTTTTATCTTTTTTGCAATGCATATCTCCACATTTCTTTACTGCTTTCACTTCAGGGTTATTTTTAGTATTATTTATATACTTTTATAGTATTTATTAATATTTTGAATTGGCGTTTTTTTTATTTATTTTTTTATCTTAAGTTTTAGTCATTTTATGTGCTTATTTTTTTTTCATTTTCATTTTTGTATTTCTATGTAACTTAAATTTTAGTCAAGTTTTATTTTGAATAATTATATTTCACTTAGTTGCCAAGGCAGACAAACTTCTAATATTTACACTGGATTTTATTTCAGCTTTATTTCATCTAATTAAAATGATTTTCAATAGTTTTAGGTCACACTCACAACAACAACAACAACAACACTATTTCACTTGTACATGACGTTCAGCATAGCATTGTGTAAAACAGTATAGATCAATCTCTACCAGCTGACACATTTCTACCGTTGCATTGCATGCCATGGAAAAGTAACATGCAAACTCAATGGCTTTGTCTCTCTGCAGGAGCTGTCACGGGTTCATGCACATGAAGTTCTCGCAGTCTCGTGATGGGAAGTTCATCCTGGGAGAGAACAGTCCTCCGTTCGACTCCATCCCTGAAGTCATTCATTACTACACCACAAACAAACTGCCCATCCGCGGAGCCGAACACCTGTCTCTGCTCTTCCCGGTGCTGGTGCAGACGCTCTGAGGCCACACACACACTCATTACACGCTCACACACACACACACACACACTCAGGGCTTAACTCAGACGACTACTTTAGTGCTTCATTTTCAATCACACATTGAAGGCTCGAGCAGATCTATGAGAGTTTGATTTGGGTTCGGAGTGCGCGTTTGATTTTTTTTCCGGAGCGTGATCGAAACCAACCCTGGTGTGAACGAAAACACCACAGTGGGCCTGTAATGACACTGTACTGATGTGCGACACGCATATGAAGAATATTCTCGCTGGACTTTAATGCTTCTTCGCATCACTGTGGGAACTGCAATATTTGTTTTCTGCTCCAAACTCTTCAAATTATAGATTTAAGATTTGAGGATAAAATGTAAACTGACCAAAGGATTTATAGAGATTTACAATACTAAAAAAAAAAAAAAAGCAATGATGTACACTACAAATCTCATCCTCTGTAGAGTTCCTTGTTTTCAAAAGTGAAATAATTCACCCAAAATGACGATTCTGTCATCATATACTCATCCTCGTGTCGTTCCAAAGGAGATATTATGAATGCTTTTTAAGCTGCTCTTTTCCATGCAATGAAATTGAATGATGACCGTGGCTGTTAAGCACTAAAAAGAGCAAAATCAACATAAATATAGTCCATATGACTTGTGCACAATATTCCAAGTCTTTTGAAGCCATACAGTAGCTTTGTGTGAGGAAAACAGCAACATTTTTAGTTGTTATTCATAAATGTTTCATTATGTCACAGCTCTTAATTCTCATTTTTGTTTCCTCATATTCAGAGGGAAAGATTCAAATAACTTAAAATTTGCTCTGTTGATAAAAAGTCGAAATTGACATACATGGTCATAATTATGAGATAAAAAGTTGAAAGGATGACAAAGTTTAAATGATAAGATAAGTCAATTCCGACAAGTCGTTTTGTCGTTAAATATCTTAAAACATTTTGACTTTTTATGTCATAGTTATTAACACCACAATTTTAGTTAAGTACATTTTTCATATTATGTTGCAGCTCTCAATTCTCATTTGTATTTCTGCATTAATAAAACTAGGGCAGAGGGAAAGTTACAAATAACCTAAATTTTGGTCCTTTGATAAAGTTGAAATTGACAAAATCATAAGATAAGTTTAAAGGATGACAAAAGGTTGCAGTTCAGCCATAATTAACATTTGAAAAAATTATGCCATATAAAAATTATGCCATAATAAAAAGTTAAAACTTACATTTTAGCTTCAAAAGTCATATGGACTACATTTATGGTGCTTTTTTAGAGCTTATCTGCGATGGTCACACTCCACTTTCATTGTATTGTACATTTACTACTATTCTACAAAATTTCTCCCTTTTCTGTTCCATGATAAAAAATCATGCTGGTCTGGAACGACATGAAGAGTGAGTGAATAATGACCGAATTAAAATTTTGAGTGACTGAAGGTGAAAATGAGGGCTTCTCTTTAGGAACAGGAAAGCGGTCCTTGACTTCCTTTTGTCAGTAACTAGACGCGATGAATCATGGTTTTAAAGCTAAGGGAAGTGAGGATACGACACTGGAATGTTCCGAATGTGACTTTCACTCGTCCGGATGGCCATCTGCGCGGAGATTTGTTCTGCTCCCAGAATCCCAGGCGGCAGAGGATGATGAAAACAGGAAGTGATGTCCTCAAGACCATCTAATGCTGCACTTTTATTGGCTTCAGTGCTCCGGTCTTGTAGTATGTGACAGGAAGCAGTCTTTATTACTGTGGCATTTCGCTTCACTTGAGGCTGCTGTCACAATGCGACCCATCATGATCCCGCTCAGTGCCGTCGGGTCGTTTCCGAAGGACTTCTTAGCAATACTTAAAGCTTCATGAGTGACCTTTACATGGACTGTTGTCTATTCTGAGTTCGTTTAGGTTAACGTGAGGTCTGAAATAAGGTCAGTTTGACCACGTCCCCCAGAATCGTAAACCACAACTGTATGTTTTTGCAGGTGAAATCTAGCGTTTTCCTCTGAAGAAACTCAATCTCCCACTCTATAGTGTATGTTATGATAAACAGCTTTCATATTTACGTGATTTGGGATTGGTTTACTTGAACGTGACACACACTACTGCATTTTGACTTGCTATAGAGATCCACACGGTAGATAATGTTTTGTTATGATGACTGTAATTTTAGTGAGTTTATGGGGTTTTTCTATTTGCTGTTTTCCAGCTTTTCTTTGGAATAAAATAGGAGTTTTTTTTTTTTTTTCTTAAAAAAAATGAAGTGTGTTGTTGAATTATTATCCCATGTTACGGTTGAATCCAGACTGGATGTGACATTACTGGGCTGAAGGGAGACGCAGAAGGCAGCGATAGGGTCCTGCCTTATAAAGCGTTCATGCAAACACTGTAAAAAATAGGTCAGGCCTCCTCCATGTGACCGAGCTTATACACACACTCTGTTGTTGACTCTGAGCTCTAACGCTTCTGGGTATGTGTGTGTGTTATGAGACTCAGGCTCAACACGGCTGATTTATGCTGTCAAGACTGACATCTGAAATGTTTCTCATATCTGAAGATGATAAGAATCTGTGACTGTTTTAAAACGCCATCTATTAGTTTGCTCTTGATGTGTGGTTTGTTAGGATAGGACAATATTTGGCAGAGATACAGCTATTTGAAAATCTGGAATCTTGAGGATGCAAAAAAATCGAAACATTGAGAAAATCTCCTTTAAAGTTGTTCATTTATGTTTGCGCTTTTGCTGCATTCACTCACAAAAATAAATGTTTTATATATTTACGGTAGGAAATTTACTAAATATCTTCATGGAACATGATCTTTACTTAATATCCTAATGATTTTTGCCATAAAAGAAAAATCAATAAGCTTGACCCATACAATGTATTGTTGGCTATTGCCACAAATATACCCGTGCGACTGGTTTTGTGGTCCAGGGTCACATATATGGTGTTTAAACCACATATCTTGATGTATTTAAAAACCAATATAAGCAGCAAATACAATAAGTAGGATAACGTTGGAAAATTATCAGTAATAAGTAATGGGGAATGAAAGTCAAGAAAAATCGTGCTTTGGAAAATTTGAATTGTCATAAAAAATATGAAATACCAAGATAAGTCGAAATGATGACGAGAAGTCGAAACTGAGATACAAAGTCATAATTATGGCAAAAATCAAAACTATGACAGTATTAATTATGACATTATTGCAAGTCGAAATGAATGGTCAAAACTGACACAAATAAGAGAGAAAGTAATTTAGATAAAAATCAATTGACAATCAAAATTATGAGTAAAAATTTGACAGTAATAAAAGTTTAAATTATAAGATGAAGGCATTTTTGTCAGTGACTGCATAATAATGCAGCAATAATTTAGTATCTCATAGTTTTGACTTTTTTTCATAAATATAACGTTTTGGTATAATTATGATCTACCAAAGCATTTTTTTCTTTATAAGATAAGTCGAAATTTAGACAAGTATGACGGTATTAATATGGCACAAAACTAAGACTGTAATAATTATGGCACAAGTTGAAATCGTGAGATACTAAACCATAATTGAGATAAAAATCCATTGACATTCAAAAAAAAAAAAAACTATGAGATCAATTTAAGTCAATTTTTGTCAGTGACTTTGCATAATTATAACTTAGTATCAGTTTTTTTTTTTTTTTTTTTTACTTTTTGTCATGAATATAACATTTTGTCAAAATTATGATCTACAGTAGCAAAGCATTTTTTTCTTAATTGTGAGAAAAGTCGAAATTATGACAAATCAAAAATGAGTCATAATTGTGACAAATCAAAACTAAGACAGTAATAATAATGACATTACTGCAAAAGTTGAACTTAATGGTCAAAATTGACACTAGTAATAAGTAAAAAATTATGAGATAATCATAAATGAGATAAAAAAAAAAAAATCATGACAAATGCAAAATTATGATGTACTAATAAAAAGTGTGTCATAATTATGAGGCCAATGACTTGTCACAGTTATTACATTTTATGTCATAATTATGATTTACCAAATCAAAATGTGGCAGAAAGAGCTTCTGAAATGATGGCAACATGCAGGTGTGATTTGCTTCCAGATTTCGACTTGTTCTCTCAGTTTCTCTCAGTTCTCCTTGCGTCTCATGACCATAGAAACATTCTGCCGTGCTGTCCTGAGGAATCCAGTGCCAACATTGTCCCGAGTGAGTCACACTGTAAAGAACCCGTCCTGCATCCTTGCATTGTGTTAATGTGAGTGTGTTATTGTGTTATTGTCGGTATGCTGAGAATGTCTCGCTGCATCACTGTCCGCTTGACAAGATGAAATAGAGTCATTATGTTTATTATAATCCTGTTTACATTTGGGTAGTTGACATGCTACACTCTTTCTAAACTATTTTAAACAGAATTTTGTTATTTATTATTATTATTAATTATCATTATACAACAACTATAAACTAGTGAAGGCAAAAGGTGATTAAAATTGCGAAAAATAAAAGGCATGATGACATAGTAATAAGTCTAGGATATACATTTTCCCATAAACATTCATATAACTGTAATCCTAAAATGTTGATGGATGTGTTACACTTCAACTACTCATTAATGTGTTTTTGTTTTTGTTTAGTTTTTTCGTGTAAATTAGGGGTTGATATTGAGTTGGTTATTTATAATGTTGTTTGTAATATTTGTTTTCTGATTAATATGCCTTGTGCTGTAACTGTTCATTCATGTGTGTGTGTGCGTGTGTGCGTGCGTGCGTGCGTGCGTGTGTGTGTGTGTGTGTGTGTGTGTGTGCGTGTGTGCGTGCGTGCGTGCGTGCGTGTGTGTGTGTGTGTGTGTGTGTAGATGTACTGTTTGCTGAAGCTGGAACATTTCATCAGCGTCGGGTCAAAGAAAATTCCTGGACAACCACCAGGAAACCACCTTGATCACCACGGCAACAGCTGATCCTTTCGGCCTGATCCGGCAAGACCAGGAAAGGGCAACCGAAGGGTGTGGACAAGTTAGACTTTCTGCAGAATTACTACCATATAAATGAAGGTAATCATGATGAAAATAATTCAGGACTCTTTGATGAACAGAAAGCTCAAAAGAACAGCATTTAATTGAAATAGAAATATTTTTGTAACATGATAAATGTATTTACTGTCGCTTGTGATCAGTTTAATTATTATTTGGTTTTTTTATTTGACTCCAAACATTAGAATGTAAGTAAGGTTTTTATAAAGAATATGAAGCAGTATGAAACTGTTTTCAACATTCATAATAATCATTAATAATCAATATTCATAAACATAAAATAAATGTTTCTTGAGCAGCAAATCATCATATTAGAATGATTTCTGAAGGATCATGTGACACTGAAGACTGGAGTAATGATGCTGAAAACTCAGCTTTGATCACAGAAATAAATTACACTTTACTATATATTCACATATAAAACAGCTATTTTAAATTAAAAATAATATTTCATAATATAACTATTTTTGATCAAATATATGCAGCCTTGGTGAGCATAAGAGAAAAACAGAGGAGAAAGAAAAAATCTTAATTATTCAAAACTGTTTTCTATCAGTGTAAGTGATGTAATAGATTATTACTGGTGTTTGTTATGCATCATCATTATTATTATTGCTCTAAACCCAAACTATTAAACTTCTCTAGCGATGTTTGTGCTACAAAGAAGACGACACCTCAAATCATGCTTTTAAAGGGGTGGTTGATTATGATTTCACTTTTCTAACTTTAGTTAGTGTGTAATGTTGCTGTTTGAGCATAAACAACATCTGCAAAGTTACAACGCTCAAAGTTCAAAGCAAAGGGAGATATTTGCTTTTAAAGAAATTGCTTTTTAAGGACTACAACAAATGGCTGGTAGAGACTACACAACATTCCTCTCGGGTTAGTGACATCACCAACCCTATCATTTACATAAACCCCGCCCCCGGAACACGATTTATAGATTATCAAGACAGAATATGATAATCAATGACTAGAAGATAACTACACATTAGCTACATAAATTCATCAACTAACCATTCAGAAATATCCTGTTGCTTCTACATGTTGTCACTTCTTCTCTAGTCTCTCCATCATTGTCTGAATCTGGTTTGAACATAAAAGGCTAAAAGTTTTTTAAATTTTCAGTGCATGTCTGTGTGAGTGCAAGCTGTTGAAGCTCCGCCCCCTGTGCTGGGAGCAGCAGCTCATTTGCATTTAAAGGGACAGACACAAAAACGGTGCGTTTTTGCTCATCCTCAAAAAGTGACAACTTTAACATGCTATATAAAAATATCGGTGGGGTATTTTGAGCTGAAACTTCACATCTGGGGACATCAAAGACTTATTTTACATCTTGTGAAAAGGGCATTATACCATCCCTTTAAACAATCACTCTGAAGACTGCATCATGATTGTGACTTCTGTACAGGTACGCATCTTCATTTTCTGTATGCTTAAAGATCAAGTGCTTGAATTTGATAAAGGATGAGGTTTACATGTGAAGAATGTATTATGCCTGACCATAAATCACATTTTGCTTTTTTTTCCTTAAGGGATTATATATATTTTGAAGAATGTCGGTAACCCAACAGTTGATGCATGAGCCCCATTGGCATACTATAGAAGTCAATACTGCCCATCAACTGTATGGTTACTCATATTCTTCCAAATATCTTCTGTTGTGTTCAGCAGAAGAAAGAAACTCATACAAGGTTTGGACCAACTTGAGGGCGAGTAAATGATGACAGAACTTTCATTTTTGGGTGAACTATCCCTTGAATGCCTTTGTGGATTTTACTCTAGAAAAATGTAATATTTCACCCTGGTAATGCATTATCGAGCAAGACAAATACCGGTGGTAAATATTTAGCATGTGTCTACATGTACAGTGATTTCTGCTCATCTGGCATACTTCAGCATGTTGAAACACACTGATGTTCAGAGTTTTGCCCTGCATTGACAGTACAGCTCTTTTCTCAATAACCTTATCATAATATTCACCTTTATTCTTCAAAGATCTTTAAGCTTCACATGGGTTTAACCAGCTTAATGGTGTAGCAGATTATACTTATGTCCTCATTATGATGTGATAATGGTATGATTCAGCAAAGAACCCTCTTTATTTTAGGAATTAGGGTTCTTGTGTCCTGTTGGGATTGATTTAAGATGTACATTATCCAACTTATTACATGGATACTTAATATTATCCAGCTTATTGCACAAATAGACATGAAATATTGCAATGAGTTGAATTTATTTTACTATATTTACCTTGTGAAAATAAGTGCAATTAAATGTATTGAATGTGTACTTCAAATCTTAAGTGTATAATAAAAAATAAACTCTTGCAGATAATATATTAATGAAATAAAAGGCCACTTAAGTGTGTACACTAAAAAATTATGATTAATAAGTTATGACAACATGTTTTTCATTGCTTTAACTCATCAAAATAAGTTTTACAAGTTATAAGACTCAACTCATTTTTTAAAGTCAGTTTAATGTAATTTAAGTTGATATGACTCAAACATCGAAGTTGATTGTACTTAAAACGTGTATTTTTACACACTTTTAAATGTACACTTTGTAACAGTCACATTAAAAGTTTTATTTCAAAGTACATCATAAATCATTGTTTTAATATGTTGTCATGCTTTAAATATATATACTTGTTTTGATTATTATAATTTTAACATGTTATTTAATGTTTTATAAACTATGTAATGAATTGCAACTTCATTACAAATATATTTAAAAACAAGTTTCAGTAGAAATTGCATTAAAGTAGGTAAATTCAGGATAATTGGGAAATTTTTTTTCCCCAGACGTCTCAGTGGCACAAAGTGTCCCACTTGAATTGGCCTATAAGTAAAATACAGGTGAATTCAGCTAAATTTGGACACTTGGACACAGTCTCTGATGACTGGGGGGAAAAAATTTCCCAATTATCCAGAATTTACCTATATTTTACTTTATCGTAAACTCTTGTCAGTCCATACGGCAATGCACTTTAAACATATTTCAAACACAATAGAAGTAATTGTGAAATTGCATACTTAAACGGGTCAAAAAGCATTCTTATGTTCAACTAAATGCATTATATAATTAAACAATAATAATTTTATATTTAATTGTAAATAACATGCAATTAGGAGTCTGAAAAAGTGAGTGTTTTCGAAGTATGCTAGTGTACTACTTTTTCACAAGGGAGGAGACCATGGAGTCAGTGATGTGAAACTAGCACAGTAATCTTTTACCACTTTAGAGGTCACTGTACAAACATTGTATAGTGCGTTTGATGATATAAATGTTCAGTTGAGTTGCAGGAGGTGCAGTGAGATCTGAATGAAAGAGGACACACACACAGCTGCTGATGGCCTTGTTTTCTGATGCATTTGTGTTTTTCTAATCTCCAGCATTGTGCTCGTGGTTCACCCTCTGCTGGGCACAGTTACCAGTCTAACATTTGACTTTGGTGATCATTACGCAAGCTAAGCTCTGACTCCCATCTGCTGCTGTGCTGGAGCTCTCACACACTGACACTGTTATTTATCTGCAGCTCTTCCCCGCGTGAGCAGAATTAGCTACACCTCAAACTGTTTACACAAGTCAAGTGAATTGATTTTATTATCATTTAATTAATTATCGTGGGGTCTGTATTTTGCAACCCTAAAGTGAGTCCAATTGCATACATGTCTGTTTTCTCTAGCTGATGTTGGTTTCACCTCACAACTTTGTCCAAATTGAAACTGTAATATAATCATATTTTTGTATGTGTTATGAACACAGTAAAACCACACTAGCATTAATTCAGGCCAGGGATGAGAATATAATTAAGGTTGATTTGAACTGTTAGGTTGAATTGTCTTTCCAGGACAAGGCAGGCTATGGATATTTGTAGGCTATAATGTGTATATGCGTGATTTAGGCAACTACATTATACCCTATATATATTTGTCAAGTGTGTGTGTGTGTTTACTCATGGGGACTCATTCTTTGTCTCCCACAAAGGTACCAGTACATTTTGACTAATAAATGGGGGGATGGTCCCCATGAGTAAAAAGTGTATTGAAAATGTAAAAATGCAGAAAGTTCTCAGTAGGTTTAGGGTCAGGGTTAGAGTAAGGGGATAGAATATACAGTTTGTACACTATAGTTATTATGTCTATGGAAAGTCTCCATAAAACATGAAAACAACAAGTGAGTAATCGAGAGAGAATATATTCTTGACACGGGATTTGAAATGTCCTTCCTAATGGCCTTGTAATAACATCTGACTCTTACAGAAAATGACTTTAAACCTCTCCATATGTTACGTACAAAGTTTTAGATTTTTTTTCCCAACGCATTTAAATGAAGATCCGGGTAGACAGAGCGTCCTCGCGTCACCGGTCGCTATGGTGACACGTAACGCGCCACTGACGCTTGGACCGGTGAGTGAGTTGTGGAAGCTTCTGTTCATCTAATAAAACAACCTTTAAACGGTATTTAACGGTATTGTCTGAAGTTGTAGGTTAGGCTTCTTTCGCTTTGTTTTTGTTTTTTTACATTCGAATTTATGTGCATATACCAACGTTCACTTTATTTTTCTTCAGTTAGCCTACATGTGTATGCAGATATATTTGGAATGTTTTCATATGTTTATACAGGTTAAAGCACAAGTTTCTGTTCCGTAGTTCGACTATAACTACTGTAAGCTGTTGTGTTTAGTGAGCAGGAACGCGCTTCACCATGGCCACGCGCACAGACCGCCTCGCGCTGCCCAAACCAAACCTGCTCAGATTCCCAGACAGGTACACCAGCACATCCCAGTTTATATAGATCAACAGCGGGGTTTTCCTATATATGGCCGTGTGTTTATATACAACATCCCGGTGCCAAGTTTCCAAATGACATCATTTACTTGACAAATAAATGTTTACAATTTTCTTATCACTCAATTTGTGTGAATATAGGCAAAATAAGTGTTTTGATAAATGTATACATTATATATGTATATAGTAGCCTATGCTATAGCCTATACATTATTAGCAATAATGGGCAATGTGACATAAGAAAGCAGATTTGATGGTAGTTCATATGAGCCTCAAATGTGAGAGAGGAATAAAAAATAACAGATTTGTTTTACAGTACTGAATGGTTTGGTTAGAGTAGCAATCTCACAGGCAAAGTCAGTAGGAATTTTGCTTGTAACTGCTGGGGTTCCAGTAATAATGATATCAGGCTTGTCCATATTTAGTTTCAGAGAGCTGGAGTTGAACCATTCTCATTTCATTCTCACAAGTGGATATTTGATAAATTTGAGTAGATAAAGCAGGCTTGCACATTGTGTATATCTGGATGTCATCAGCTAATGATAAAACCATGTAGTATGAGGTAGTATATGTAAATGATGAATAGTAATGGACCTAGAATGGTTCCCTGGGGGGCACCTCGCTTCAGAGGGATAGTCTGAGGTCTAAAATCCCACATTGAAATGTAAAATTGTAGCCTATATCAGAGAGATAGGAAGAAAACCAAGAAAGAGCAACACCCACATCCGAGAAGCGAGAAATAAGTAAATCAAGGCAGAGGTTGATTCAGTTCTTGAGAACTGGGGAAACTGCAGCAGTTTTGAGTGGCAGAGGAAATGAAGCAAAGGTCAGAGATGTATCAATGAAGTAAGAAACAGGTGCAAAAATGACAGAGTGGCAGAATTTCAGAAGAGAAGTAGATGTGGGGTCAAGTCAACAAGATGAAGAGTTTCAAGATTAACTCAGAGACAGAAGATGGATTAATCGAAGAAAAGCAAGTCAAAGATGGGCCAGAGAAAATTTTTTTTTTTTTCTAACACTTTAGTTTAAGGTCCATTGCTATTACCATGCATATTGGCTGTTCATTAGTAATTATAAAGCACATATTATTCTGCATGACCATATTCTACATCCCTTAATCCTACCCAATACCTAAACTTTAACTACTACTAACTATTAATAAGCAGTAATTAGGAGTTTACTGAGGCAAAAGTCATAGTTAATAGTTACCATATACTTATATATAGATAAATAATGAGTAATAATTCAGAATATGTAAAGAACATCTTACTCTGCTTTGAATGTCATTCGAAAATATAGATGTACAAGACATACAAGGACTTCAGTATGTGGCATCATCCTCTACAGAGGACAGAACTGAACTGCTGTGTCCCAGGAAAATAAAGACTGCCATTCTCTCACATGGGCAAAACCTCTGTCTGTGCTTGACCTAGTTTTTAAACGGACTGGCGTGTTTGCCCACAAGGGGGCTCTTTGACTCATTCAGACTGCAGCACATAACTTCAGCTTCCTTTTATGAATTATTCATGCTTTCACATTAACTTGTCTCTGCCGCATTCCTGTAATAACACTGCAGTGACACTGACCCCAACAATAGTTTTGGAAATGTACATCTTTAAAAATAAAGGTTTTATAGTGATGCCATAGAAGAACCATTTGTGGTTCCTCAAAGAACCTTTCAGTGAACAGTTCATAAAATAACCACTTTTTCTTAGTGTGAAGAACATTTTAGTAATGTAAAGAACTTTTTTCCACTATAAAGAAACGTTTGTGCATTGGACAGGTTTCAAGGATGTTAAAGGTTCTTCATGGAGCCATCACTGCAAATACCTTGATTCTTGAGAGTATACATGATGAAATACAGCAGCTAAATGTGTTCAATTCACCTTATCTTTGTGTTTTTCTGCAATAATTAATTATTTTGTGTTCTTTTAATATCAAAACAGGCGCTCAGTATATTGGCTTGATGAACTACCAACCAGGTCAAAGAACATCTCCACAACTGCCTTTGGTATGACAATCACTTCATTTACCGAACGCCTTGAAGCATTATGAAAATGTTAACATGATTTTAATGAATGCGAGGTTGCAAATCTGGCACCTCTTTTGCTTTACTTAAAAAGTTAAAGTATAGGACTTTAATTTTTTTTTTTTTTTTTTTTTTTTTGTGTGGAAGTTTACAATCATACTGTGTATTTTGAAAATATTTTCAGTAAAGATATTCATTTAAAAAGGTAATTTTGATTGTCTCCACAGAACTGACTCCTCGCTTGGAGAAGCTCGCCCAGAGCAAACGATCAAGCCGTTTCTTTAAGGATAGCAGGTGACTGATGTTATTTCCATTAAAAATACTTAATGTAAAGCTACAGTTCTTAAAGAAATAGTCAACGCACAGGGCTGTATTATGCATTTTAACTCCATGTGCATATTAAGCCATTTCAATATAATGTAATTCAATTCAATATTAAATCCAATTCAGTATAATAAGATTCTCCTGTTATACAATATACTAACAAATGTTAAGTTATAGGAATATATGCATGTATTAATATTAATAACAGTTTTTTTCTATTTTTTGCATTTATGCATACACCTCCACCTTCATTCATGTGTATATGCAACCGATGAGAGTTAAGCTCATATTCATTACATTTCATCATCGTTAAAGGACACAGACAGTAATTTCACCTCCAAAATATCCCAGGATGCTTATCTCATAATTTCAGTTTCCGTTTAGAGTTTAATAACGCAGACAGTAAAACAACTGACGTCTTCGTGCAATAACTGCTCTCCCGCTCTCTGTCCTCTTGGTTCCATTCAAACGCTAAACTCAGTCTCAAAGCTCATCACAGGGCTTTTATTGGCTGCGTTCTCAACTGATGAGCGCATCTGTAATTAGTTAATAAGCAAATATGAATCCAGCTCTCTCGGGTGTCGTCTAGTTGATTTGAAGAAAAGAAAGAAGCTAGAAGATCATTATCACGATTCATGGCAGTGCTAAATGTGATATAATGATATAGTGATAGAAAAATATAATGTGAAACAGAAAACGTAATGCAGCAACAGACATTTCCACATGAAAAGGAAGGTCGAGTGCTACTTGACCTTTTATTTTTGCATACTCTGCACAGTGTACTGCAGAAATAGTATTATGGTAGTATGCTATCCTTAACATAGCTCACATGTCTGTCCTCACAGAAGGTCCCCGGAGTGGATGGTTAGTGCAGCAGCGCTAAAAGCATGTCCTTCTCAGAGAGTGTGTTCACTGGCTTCGCCTCGTGTGCCTGTTGATGGATGGCAGCCTGATCGCCCCCTTCTGGCTCCTGTGAGTAAAAACACTACATCTTGCAATTTCAGATCAGGCCTGCACTCCTAAAATTATTTATTGAAATGGAATAGTTTATTAAACTTTTAGACAAGATATTAAATAGATTAAACTGGTTGAAACTTTCTTCACACCCTGTTAGCAATCATTCATAGAAGTGGTATAAATATAAAAACAAAATTGTACTGTATATCTTCTGTGGAAGTCTCAGGACCGAAACATTTTCGTCCAATCATTGTATTTGGTCCGAACGCAATGATACGATATCATACCTGCCTGTCAACATAACCTATGTATTTCCATTCCTCCGTGCACCTGCTCTCTCAAGACGACATCACAGTTCATCAGCGTGATCCGTGTGTTCAGGCTTTGGAGACGCTCTGGAGGGAGGGTGGGATCTCATGCTTTCAAAGCTAGCTTGCTATCGCTAGCCTCTCCGAAATTGCCTACCCTACCTTTAATGCCTGAGCTTGTGCACATTGATTTTAACATTTTATTTTTGTCAGATTATCCTTTGGTTTGTGTTGTTTAGTATTTAGTATTTAGAGTCTGGTGGTAAAATGTACACAAAGTTTGGTGCATGTTTCTTTTGTTTGCAAGGTTTCAAGCACGCAATCTTCATGCGTGAGAAATCCTACAAATGCCACTGAGCTTTAGCAGTTCTGCAAGGATGATTCATAATAATAATGCTTTAGTTAAAGTGAAAATCAAGTTTTTAATGTTGTTTATATGTCTATGTGGTTTTTAATATGCTTTAAGACAAACCATGTGCAAATTCAGTGTGTGGGTGTTTTCTCCTTAAAACTGCAGTGAAAAAAAGACAGTCTCAAAAACGCGGTTTGAAATCGCTGGTGTTTCTGACGTCTGGACCTTGTAACCAATCAGGTCAACGAACCGGCGGGCTTTAGCATATCATTATCTGCTGTGAAGCAGTGGGGTCTCAAGAGAAGCCAGGTTCTCACAGTATATTTTCTGTTGATATGAAAAATCGGGTACATTTAGCAATATAGCGGGTGATATGATGTATATTACGATGTTATGACGAACTATATGCCTTTCTCCACTGACGTTCTGAGTTGTTCAAAGGAGAATGACTTTCATATCTAATATGCATTAGATTCCATCATGCCTGTAATGTAAACTAAAGCATATTAGTTATTATAAAATGGCATAGTAGTATCAAGATGGATAAAAAAGTGGTTTTCCCCTCAATTACTAGTTTGTAACCTTTATATGAGTGGATACAAATGAGTGTTTCTCACCTCTCTGGAGGAAAACTTTGAACCCTTTTTACCACATGACTAAATACGATCACAACCCACACTATAATCCAAAAATATTTTTTCGAGAATTTAATATTGGACTATATTGGTTTCTGTGTTCTTTAAAGAACCGGTACATGTACTTTAAGATTTTTGGTATCACTTTAAAATATGGTTCCATTAGTTAATGCAAGTAAATGCATTACTTAATATTAACCAACAATGAGCAATACATTTGTTACAGTATTTATGAATCTTTGTTAACGTTAGTTAATACAAAATATTACTGTTCATTGTTCATGTTAGCTCAGGTCCATTAAAATATTAACAGGTACAACTTTTGATTTTAGTAATGTAAATGTTGAAATTAACTAACTAAGATTAATAAGTGTTTTTTATTGTTAATTCAACTAGGTTACCAAAGTTAACAAATGAAACCTAACAGTAAAGTGTTTTTAAGAAATTAATGCTGAGATCTATGGTGAATTGTAAATGTAATGGGGAAAGTATTATTTAAATATTATTTATCAATTACTTAAAAAAATTAAATGAAATTATAAGTAATTCAAAATAGAAGCATTTTCCCAAACTCATACTGTATTATACTATACCGTTTCTAGTATACTTTGAAAGTGTGCTGGTGTGTTTGCTTTATAGGCACATTTTGGTCCATGCGTGAGTTTAACTAAAAACTATGAACTATTTTAAAATTGGGACAATCCCTTCAGTGTCTGCCACCCCGCCTTCCTGTTTCAGTATGAAATATATTGACGACACAGGAAAAAATCCTACATTCATCAAGCACCTGGACTCTGTGATTTAGTAAATGTAGCTGGATGGCAATCTGAGCTATGAACAGATAAATTAAAGATATCTGAGCTATGAAAGTTATGATTTGGTATGTCCCAATAATTTACTGTATGTACAAACTCTTACTAAAAGCTCAAAGTATGAACATGCACCACACGGGAAGTACATACTTTTAGTGATCGCCCAAGTCTTCGAGTTCAAAGTGACACGGGCATGTTAGAACTTAAGGTGTAGTTGAAGGGGATCTATTATGCCCTTTTAAAAAATCTTGATTTTGTTTTTGGGGTCTACTAGAATAGTTTTTTGTGTGTGTGTGTGTGTGTGTGTGTGTGTGTGTGTGTGTGTGTGTGTGTGTGTGTGTGTATGCCTTTGGTGGGAATTATTTAAATGAGGAATATTGTGACATGTTCGTTGTGACACCTCAAGGCCAAATATTGTGACACCTCAAGACTATACAATGGAGGCGTTTCAGGGAGTTCAGAAACACTGACACTGATATAGAGAATAACTCCCGCTAGAGGGACTTTCTGCTTTTTAACTTTGCAGACCTTTTTCATGCTCAAACAGCAACATTACACACACACACAAAAAAAAAGCATAATAGGTCCTCTTTAATGGGTTAATTCACCCAAAAATGAAAGTTATCCCATAATTTAGTCACCATCAAGCCATCCTAGGTGTATGTGACTTTCCTTTTTCAGCCAAACACAATCGGAGTTAGGTAAAAAAAAATAGCATGTATTAATCCTATATTTAAAACTAAATAAAAAATCCTTTATTTTTCGTACAAAAACGTATCGCTTCGCTTCGGAAGACCTTTATTAACCCTCTGAAGCCGTATGGATTACTTTTATGATGGATGGATGCACTTTTTTTGGGCTTCAAAATCTCAGGCTATACTCACTCCCATTATAAAGCTTGGACTAGCCAGGATACTTTTCAGTATAACTCCACATTGTGTTTGGCTGAAAGAAGAAAGTCATATAAAAATAGGATGGCTTAAGGGTGAGTAAATTATGGGATAATTTTCATTTTTGGGGTAACTAACTCCAGAAATTAGACCACCAGATCTTCTAATGTTTGCCAGTGCTCTCCTTGTTTCTTTCAGTTAATAGGTGTGTTGCTCTGCGTTACAGTTTTAAAGTGTTGAATCACAAACCCTCAAGCACATTCTGCAGAATTTGTTCACGGTTTATTGCATGACACATGGCAGATCTGGATTATTGTGCCTTTACAGCTGAGTGTTGCGGTTAAAACGGCCAAGCCGAGTCCTAGGATATGCCATTTAGCTCAACCGAAGCGAGCGAAGATGGTGTTGACTGAGGCACCCAGTGTGGAGTCAAGCACCCACGCGTTTGGCATCCCCACCCCACCCTCCTCACGAATACTGCAGCTGGCCTGTGAGTCCATATCACCACGTTTGGAGAGCTTTGAATAGTCATTTTCTGTTCATCTCTCATGGTTTCCACTCTCAGCTCCTAAACAGGTTCACGCACAGCACGTTCTCGCCAGGCCGGTGTCTGGGCCGGTTCCAGATCGTGTCCTGAAGGCTGTAGCCAGCGAGAGTCTGCAGACGCTGGCTCGACCCAAGACACGCCAGGCCCTGTTTGAGGGGTACGACCCCTACCGGGTCAGTCCTGCCGCCCGGGCCGCCACCGCCTCCCCCAGACTCATTGAGCTGTCTTTACCCTTACCACGCAAATGTAAAAGCCAATAAACCATCGTCCCTCCATCTTTAGTGAGGGGGGTTTGTTTGTTATCATTTAATCTACCGGTCAAAAGTTTAGAATAATTAAGATTTTTTAAATGTTTTTGAAAGAAGTCTCTTACGTTCACCAAGGCTGCATTTATTTGATAAAAAAAAAAAAAAAGTATAATATTGTGAAATATTATTACTGTTTAAAATAACTGTGTTCTATTTGAATATATTTTAAAATGTAATTTATTCCTGTGATCAAAGCTGAATTTTCAGCATCATTACTCCAGTCTTCAGTGTCACATGATCCTTCAGATATCATTCGAATATGCTGATTTGCTGCTCAGATATTATCAGTTATTATTGGTGCTTAATTATTAATAATGGTTCTTATTATCAATGCTAAAAACAGTTTTTGCCATTTAATGTTTTTGTGGATAATCGTGATTTTTTTTTTACAATCTAAGTGTTTTTACCGTCACATTTCATCAGTTTAATGCATTCTTAAAAGTTTTTTTTTTCTTTTTTTTTTTTTTTTCACAAAAGTTTTCCATCACGGTTTCCACAAAAATGTTGAGCAGCACATAATACTCAGAAAATGTTTCTTGAGCATCAAATCATCATATTAGAATGATTTCTGAAGGATCATGTGACGCTGAAGACTGGAGTAATGATGCTGAAAATTCAGCTTTGATCAAGTTACAATTGTAACTATTTTTTAAAATGTAATAATATTTCACAATATTTTTAGTGTGTTTGTTTTTGATTAAATAAATGCAGCATTGGTGAGCAGAAGAGACTTGTAATGTTAGTCAGGGTTTGTTGCTTCTAAAATAAGGACGTTCAGACTCTCATATTCACCCTGCAAAATTATTTCAAAAGTGCTTTGAAGGCACTTCATGCTAACGTGGAATGTCTTCATTTGAGGGAAATTATACGTTGTGCTCAATGACATGTTACTGCACATCTGAAGCCTTCAGGCAACCGTCATAGGTTATATTTATCTGTTCTGCGTTCGCTGATAAAGATCACAGAATGAATGAAGATCATCAGTAGGCCATGGTTCATCCGTCATATGTCAGTATTAAAATCCATAAATTATCATATATTACAAATTTAAAGCTCTTTATCAAATTCTAATGTATCAAACTTCAAATAAACCGTATTTACTAACTACATATTCCCCCCGTTTCACAGACAAGGCTAAAGCCTAATCCCAAACTAAAATGTAAGTTTTTGATTAATTTGCTGTTTGCTGAATATCAAAACGAATCATTGGATAAACTGATATTGCATAACCGACTCTTTTCCAATTTATAAATAAAAGTGTATTATAAAGTGTAAAATAAAGTGCAACCGAAAAATCTTTCACAATATAGAATCATGTAGGCTACATTATACACAGATACCTCCAATGTTACGTCCAAATGCTGCTTATGCATGAGAAAAAAACCTGTTTAACCAGCCAATAAGTGACAGAACTCAGACTCATAAGCAGGCCCGCATTAAGAACACATAGGGCCCTAGGGCTAAAGCCAACCCAAAGGCCCCCTTCATAGTAGCCTATCTTGGTGCCACAACGTTTTCTACCGCAGAAATAATTTGTATAGATATATTAGTTGAAAAGTTAAATCGTTTACACAGCGATACAATGTATTTGTATCTCAATATAAATGTGAAAATATTCCAGGCTCCAACACATTAAAAGCATATGCATTAACACCAAATATATGAGGTCAAAGCAAACATGATTCTACTACTAGAAACAGCAACAACTTTTGCGCATATGACTCATCATAACTTAAGGTATCCATTAACTCACTGTTATTGACTTTCGTCTTTAACCCTTGAACACTCCATGATATCATAGTAAATTCATCTGGGCCGAGGCCGTCATCCTACTTTACACGAGACGTGTCAAATGTGTCTTCATTATTCAATCCAATTTCAACCACAGACTCAGATTCGGTGTCATACCTGAAAACTCTACAGTCCACAAAAAGTTTATAAAAACGAAACGACATCCGTGTGTTAGGTTGATTTAGACGAAGAGTTTGCTTTCTCCGTATCTCACGCACTCGAGTACTGAAGTCCTCCGACACCCGAATTCGTCCGTTAGATCCATCATCTTCACTGCTGCTTCGTTCACGCCATTCTCGTGTTTTCTGTCGTGCCTTCTGTAAAATCTCGTCCTTATCCTTCCACCACCGGTCGCGCTCTTCCAGGTGATCTCTTCCCAACCCGGTAAGCACGTTCGATCGGGAGTCCCACTCGCTACAGATAGGGCCTATATCACTTGATTTCAGTTAAAGGCTTTCAGTTACAGGAAGCTTTCCTGTAGCTCAGTGGTAAGAGCATTGCGTTAACAACGCAAGGTTGTGGGTTCGATCCCAGGGGATTGCACATACCTATGTATAGATGTATAGGATAATGCAATGTAAGTCGCTTTGGCGTCTGCCAAATGCATAAATGTAATGTAAATGTAAAACAGCTCAAACCTAAGCCTTGGCTTAAGCCTAGTCTGTGAAACTATTGGTCAATATCAGTTTAACAAATGATTCGTTTCGATATTCAGAAAACAACAGCAAATGACTCATTTGAATGTTTTTACTTGAGCTGATGTGTTTATGTCATCTTAAGTTCTTCTCCATTAAATTCTTTATCAAAACTGAACTCATGAGAGACTCATTAATGCATCCATTAGATTGAGTGATGGAGTGAGTGAGTCAATGTCCATTATGTCATTACCCGTCATGTTTCCTCAACGTGTGTGGTCGATAGGCTATAGGCTAATTTCTGTTCCAGGCCTTCATGGGAAAAGTCTTTTTTCTATTCACATGAAAAACACATGAAGTGCATCTTTGCGCGAATTCAATCTTTTTGAACCACAGCACCAACCTTGACTCCTTATAGTGGACATTTTCTGTGGTCTTTGTCCAAACCCGGAGTAGGCTACCTTTATCATATTCCTTATTCATATATTCTGCCATGTTACTGCCATTCTGCAGTAGCCTATATATCTGTGTGCACAGTATACAAATATTCTGTATGCATAGAATCTGCAGAGGTGGACAGTAACAAAGTACATTTACTTGAGTACTGTACTTAAGTACACTTTTTGAGTATCTGTACTTTACTTGAGTATTATTTTTTCTGGAAACTTTTTACTTTAACTTCACTACATTTGAAAGACAAATATCGTACTTTTTACTCCACTACAATTCTGTCAAGGTCCTTGAGTAGAAAGTAACATCAGTCAGGGGATGGATTTTGGTTGCAGGGGTTGCATTTTGGTTGGAAATGAAAGTCGGGTTTACGTCAGAACCCTGCATCTGATTGACATCAGAACCCGACTGATGTTGGTTTCTGACATCAACCCAAATTTCCTTTTCAACCACAATACAACGTCTGTCCAACGTTGGAGATCAACGTCAATCTGACATTGGATTCTGACATAAACCTGATTTTCATTTTCAACGTTGGGTTTGGTTTTCTAAATGCGAATTTTGTCACTTTTTTTGCACACTAGCTTATAGATAACAGTAAGGCTAACATATTCATACTAAAAGCCAAAAAACTTTAAATAGGGCAATATTTGAGGGAACAGCCATTTGGGTGTCCGAAACCATTGTGGACGTTATTGAGTGCACTTATTCAATCTCACATTCAATCCCACTACTGGAACTGTGTTCTAGAAATAAATGTGATATTGATATGAGGGTAGGTATGCAGGCATAGATTCAGAGGCATACAGTACTTTAAGTATTACACACAACAATGCAACAAAAATAAAACACTGCATTGACATTTACTTTTTACTTTTGATACTTAAGTATTTTTAAAAACGAGTAGGCCTACTTCTGTACTTTTACTTAAGTAAAAATAGGTCTTTACAACTTTTACTTGTAACGGAGTAATATTTGACCAGTAGTATCTATACTCAAGTAAGGAAGTTGTGTACTTCGTCCACCTCTGCCTAGGACTGATCTCGGGTTCACTGTCCCATCAGTCCGCACCCCCCAAAAAACATTTGTATACTGTATAGCCTACTGATTGTTTTCATAAATAAAAAAGTGGCTCTTTCATTTGTGGCTCTTTAATGTGTCTGACAGATTGCTGTAGAGCCTCAGTCAAAGCTCTCCTTCTAATTAATCTCTTCCTTCTAGTTAATTTATAGCATCAAATAAACGTGAATGAACATAAGAAGGAATGTTGTTTCAACCGCGGAAAGACGTCAGTACACTCTTTGTCGGGCAAAAATGGCGGATTCGGCGGATGGCGAATTATGATTGGTCAGATCGCCTGTCAATCAAACTCCCTGCGAAGGGTCATTTTAATTCCTTTCTATGTAAAGCAGTTTGAATAACTGTTATCATTTTCCTTGCTTTTATTTTGTGATTATTTGCATTCCTTTCTATGTAAAGCATTTTGAATTGCCATAGTGTATGAAATGTGCTATATAAATAAACTTGCCTTGCCTTTATGACGTAAGCTATTCTAATGCAAACATAACCCGTTTATTTCTAGTTGGATCAGCTTCGCACTGTAATATTAAACTGTTACTAAGTTCAAGGTACTGTTGTGTTTGAAGATCAATAATTGTGTTATTTCTCCTTGTTGTGCCACAAACCACAATTTACGTATGCTAAAGTTATATTGGTATTTTGCAGAACTCCGAGGGGAGGTGAAACACTCATTTGCAATGTTATTGAATGAGAATCCGCAGCATACTGTGTACGTGTTCCAATATCCTGTTCTAATGGGACTTTAGGGAAGTTGAGAACTTAAATGTGAGCTTCCTCTGAGCAGGAGTGATTATTTAACATCCGTTTATGACAGACTAAGGGTTTCACAAAAATGATTTTACTCATTTGAATCTGTGATCTCCATTTATACCGTTTATTTCTCTGACTTATTGTTGTTCATGTACTTTTACTGTGTTTTTTTATCACTTCTTGTGACAAATACAAATTGCAAAAACAGTTATAACACAATGCCACGCAGAAAACAAAATGAAAGTCTTCAAATAAGCATTACTGCATGAATGATTCTTGTTAAAATATGTCAGTATTCAAATTTTTAAGCAAATATTTGGTTAAGACGAGATTTGAAGCAGCTTTTTTTAAACATATTGCACTTTGTTTGTCATTTAGCCTTTATTCTGTTGTTCCTAATTCCAATTAAGCAGCCAAACTTCAGTTTTTCAGTTCAGCATGTTTGAAAAAACCTCTCGAAATCAGCAAATTTAGGTCATTTGAAATAAATGATTTTCTTCCAGAAATCTAAAATGTTTGCTTTGCACAATTATTACATGCATCCTTTAGCATTTTTCAAGGATGGCAAGCATTTGTAACTCTGGCGACTCTTGATAATGACCAAATGCACCTGTTTGTGTGTTCAGTCTATATGAGAAATATTTCCTCATCATCACTTGTATCTCCACGCAAGTGCTTTGAGGTTGTGGTGTTGAGTGGGATTTGCAATTACATGAATGTTTTCCATCTGATGTAATTGAAAACAAACATGCACCCCACCCCCCCCCCCCACTCCCCCCCCCCCCCCCTCTCTCTCTCTCTCTCTATGAGCAATATAAACCGCTCGAAACCACATCTGATCTCGTACAGATATCCTTTAAGAAGATGAGTTATAACCTCTAAACATCAGCTGTGTCGTAGGAGGATTAGATTTCACTTGATTTTAGTCACCATTTCACTCAATTTTCTTTTTATAAGTAAGACTCCTTATAAACTATTGCAGTTTTTCCTTTATTGTAATTGTCAAATATCTTAAACTATTATGGCTTTTTCCAACAGAAAGACTCCCAAAACTATGATCACACTAATGTTCTGAAGTTCAAAATGCACTGAAAAACATGATTGCATTAAATGTTCCAATCATTCTCATGTTAACAATCTCAGTGTGTAATGAGCATTTCCTATCTGTGTATTTGAATGGCTTTGTGAGTCATTGGAAGGAAAAGATAAACATAACACACTGTAGCTCTGTCATAGTTTAATCATACAGTTGCATTTAAATATTAGGTTTGTTTTTGTTGTAGGCCTATTTAAAATTAAAAAAATAAAAAAATAATAATAATTGATGCATAACCACTGAAAAAAATAAATAAATAGGATCAGACCATCATTGTATTATTTGATGCATGATCAAATTAAATGTTCTTTTTATTTTATATTATTGTTTGATGCATCATTGAAATTCATGTTTTACATTTTTATAGGCCAATAAAATATTTACATAAATGTTTTATTATTGTCATCATTATTATTAAAATAGACCCATTTTTGTCTTAGCTATTGTATTATTTGCATAAGAAACATGAAAATAAATGTTTGATATTTTTTACCATTTATATTTCAGGCTGAAATAAAAATAAATAACATAGTTTAACAAATATGAAACTAAATGCACTTATTTAATGGCTACAGCACATATAGGCACAGACTCTCTATTTGTACAAATTGCTGCACATATATTTAGCCTCATTCTGAATTTTGCATAGCCTACGTTGAAAGGCATTTGTTTGTGCAGAGTAAAACATATCTGCAACATTTATCAAGTTCACGGATAATTGTGCGTGCATTTATTAATCATTATGATACTAAAATCATAAGTAGGCTAATGAGCCCATGCAGAATATGAACGCAACGTGTCCCATAGAAAACCATTTTAAGAACGCTTAATGTGGCTTAATGCAGATTAGAATGTCCCCTTATGTCGAAATAACGAGATATTATGTCGAAATAACGACTTATTATGTCGAAATAACGAGATATTATGTCGAAATAACGACTTATTATGTCGAAATAACGAGATATTTTGTTGAAATAACGACTTAATCTCGAAATAACAAGATAAGTTTTATTTTATTTTACTCACCATGCGGTTCTGGGCTTCCATAGCCTACAGCCTGAATATAATTGATATCAGACATGATTTTTGGGGGTGCTATCTGGGTGCTTTCTTGGGGGTACTACTGAAGCACCTGCATGCTAGCCCCTCCCTATAGCGCCGCCCATTACAGAACGATATTATCCAGATGAATAGCCAACTCCATTAGTTGTAATGTATAGCCTGTTTCACAGAAGCTAATCCCCAACCACTCAACTCACGAACTTCTTCCTCCCGAACTTCTTCCTCCCGGCGCTAACACGCGTGTCTGGCGTCACATCAGCGTCTATCGGCACACAAAAGACCCCCCTGCCGTCATCACCGGACACTTATAGGGCAGACTGTAAATGTTGGATTCTGCATTCAACTCTTCTCCGCTTCTTCATCTTCTCCAGCTTCTTCATCTTCATCCAGCTTCTTCATCTTCATCCAGCACAGGTAAACTCGCGCTCATGGCGACTTTACGATGTTATTCTTGCTTTCGCTTTGTTTGGGAAATCCGCCATAAAAGCCATTTAAGTTGCTTCATTTGCGCTTTCATGCCAAATGTGAATCTGTTTTTGACTGAACGACTAGAAAAAAAGAGTGTTATAGTAGCCTACTTGTTTTTTATGATTTGCCTGTCCGTTTTACCTGTAAAAAGTGCTGTCGATGCGCATTCTTCTTCTTCTTTCCCTTCTTCTTCTTTCCATTCTTCTTATTGCTTAGATAGATAGATAGATAGATAGATAGATAGATAGATAGATAGATAGATAGATTTATTTATTAGCATATTTTAAATAACGTATAATGTTTTATTTTTTATTTTGCTTTACCTTTTACCCTCTAAAAATATACTTTTCTGGATTTGATTGGACTTCTTCTTCTTAATATTTAAAAAAGTAATTATTATTATTAATACCAATATTAATAACAAGAATAATAAAATTACCATATTAATATTTTATTATTTGTTCTTTTTTCCTCTTTTTTCCTCTTTTTTAGCCTCTAAAAAATATACTTTTCTGAATCCATTCATCTGGTAATTTGACTTATTCTTTTAATTATAATTGCTTTTATGTATGTATGTATGTATGTATTTATTTGCATATTTTAAATAATGTATTAATATATTTTTATATTATTAATGTATTATTTTATTAAACTTTTTACCCTCTAAAAATATACTTTGCTGGATTCAAACATGGACTTATTATTATTGCTTTTACGTGTGTATTTATTTATTACACATTTTAAATAATTATAATTATTATCATATTAATATTAATAATAACAATAATAATATTAATATTTAATTATTTGTTTGTTTATTTATTTATTAAATTTTTTTTAGCCCCTAAAAATATACTTTTCTGAATCCACTCATCATGTAATTTGACTTATTCTTATTATTCCTTTTATGTATGCACAAAATCAAATAAATGCAGCCTTGATGAGCATAAAGGGCTTCTTTCAAAAACATAAAAAATAGTAGTGTCCAACCTTTTTTCGAATGCGCATGCGTCGCGTCTGAACGCGTTGTTGTTTTTGGAGCTCTGTCGCTTTGATTTATAATTCTTGATTTTTCTCTTTAAACTCACTTACAACGAACATTTTCTACTTTTCCTCACTGAGAAGCACTACTGCTCAAACCTCATAGTTACAACGCGGACTGTTGAGCAGACGCGTCTCAAGCCTTTTAGTGATCCAACGCTGCATACTCTTAAAGGTACGTCCGTGGATCACGGCTGAACGCGTCTTCTCCACACTCACTTACAAACAAAAAAATTTTTCGCCTATCGTGCGTCTACTCTACACCCCTACCACAAAAAAAAAAAAAACGGATTATATCCAAGACTTCAGTCATAACTTAGTATTAATATTGATAGCATCACTGGTAGCTTCGTTGCTAACTCACTGTCCATCTGTTAAAATGGCGAATATATCAGATGTAAGTAGTCTACCTTTTGGTGCAGGTGAGGACACATTTGAGCTGCACGCACTGCAGTCTGAGCTGGAAGCTGTTGAGAAACAGATCCACGACCTTTTATTGAGACAGGCCGAGCTGAGAGACCGCGGTGTTTGGCTCTTGAAACATCACGCGCCGATGTACACAAATCAGTGTTTAACGTTACTAACCCGCTGACTCCGACCGCGTCTACTCCGTGCGTTCCTCAGCATCGGTCGCAATCAGCCATGGTCTCGTTCACTCCGGCTCCAACACGCCACCACGAAGCCTGGGTGGTTCCGCAGCGGAAGACGCGAGTCAGGTTTAGACCAAGACTCTCTCCGACCCTCCCGGTTTTCGAGTTATCCACACAAAACCGCTTCTCCCCTCTTCGCGAAACAGAACGAGATGCTGTGATCATCGGCGATTCCATCGTTCGGCACATACACGCTACGTTAGGTAAAAGTAAGGTGCACAGTCACTGCTTTCCTGGTGCTCGTGTTTCTGAAATCGCTTCTCGCGTTCCCGAGATCCTGAACGGTGACGAGCGCATCGGAACTGTGGTCCTGCACGCGGGAGTGAACGACATCAGGCTGCGCCAGATGGAGGTTCTGAAGAAAGACTTCAGGAATCTGATCGATACAGTACGCAGCACATCGCCTGAAACGATCATTGTGTCAGGACCGCTTCCCACGTACCGACAAGGGCATGAAAAGTTCAGCAGATTATTTGCGCTAAATGAATGGTTAATGTCATGGAGCAATGAGCAGAAACTGCTCTTTGTAAATAATTGGAATCTGTTTTGGGAGCGTCTTAGGCTTTTCCGTGCTGATGGCTTACACCCAAGCAGATTCGGAGCGGATCTTCTGTCGGATAACATCTCCAAAATGTTAAATACCCTTTGACTAGTAACCAAAAGTCCAAATCATAGTCTCTGCTGCATCAATTCAACTGATATAAATACTAGTGTAGAACATTGCATAGAAACCGTGTCTATTCCTCGTTTAGTGAGATCAAATAATAAATCTACTGCAGGATCTAGGAAAAATCTAATTGTCATTAAAACAGAAAATGTTGCTATTAGTAAACAAAAACTATTTCTAAAGCTAGGTCTTCTAAACATTAGATCACTCACACCTAAGGCAGTTATTGTAAATGAATTAGTCACAGATAATAGCTTCGATGTACTTTGCCTGACCCCTAATTTCCACCAGATGCGTAACGGCTGCGGAACGGCTCCGCTGCGTGACAGCTCCGTGTTCCGTCGTCCGTCAATACCCACCAGGTCCGGATTTGTTGCGCAACGGCTGCGGTCATGACTGACAGCTGACGTCACGAGGCCCCATGTAATCTCGCGAATTCTGGTCTGATCGCGCGATATGTAGTTTCTATAAACAGAACTACCAAACCAGGAACAGTTTTCCATCCGGAGGAGTATAGGATAGAACTCTTTTCTGAATTACCTACCGATCTCTCTTTTCTGTGGATTTTGATTCACACACAGATTTGATGTTAAAACTTCAACAAGCCTGTCTCCGCCCATTATGACGTTTTCAAGGTGTAGTGTAGGGAAATATGAGCGCGGTGTATTTTATTTTGAAAATTAAACGGATCTTTTATTTTGTTTCTGGCTGTTCTGTTTTGTCACTCGACTTCCTGTCCTGCGTACTCTGCCCTGTAGTGCTGCGGAGCGCTCCGGCATCCGGCAAAAATAGAAGCTCTGCGTATCTGCTACGGAGGGCTGCGGATTGCCGGAGTCGGAACGCAGCTGTACCGCATTCAGTGGAAATACACTCATTGACTTTAATGGAAACCTATTGACTCCGCCGCCGTGCCGGAGCCGTAACGCAGCCGGTGGAAATTGGGGGTTACTGAAACCTGGCTTAAACCAAATGATTATTTCGGTCTAAATGAGTCTACTCCATCTGGATACTGTTATAAGCATGAGCCCCGTCTGATTGGTCGTGGCGGCGGTGTTGCAACCATCTATAGAGATATTCTCAATGTTACTCAGAAAAAGGGTTATAAGTTTATTTCATTTGAAGTACTTGTACTAAATGTTACGCTCTTAGATGTTAGAAAAACATCCCTATTATCTCTAGCCTTGGCTACCGTATATAGACCGCCAGGGCCTTACGCTGATTTCCTAAAAGAGTTTGCAGATTTTCTCTCAGACCTATTAGTCAATGTCGATAAAGCATTAATTGTTGGAGATTTTAACATACACGTAGATAATCCAAATGATGCGTTAGGGGCTGCGTTTACAGATTTATTAAATTCATTTGGGGTCAAGCAAAACGTCACCGGACCAACTCATCTTCTTAATCATGCACTCGATTTAATTATATCACATGGAACCGATCCAACCGATATAGATATCATTCCACAAAGTGATGATGTCACTGATCACTACATGGTAACTTGCATATTACGTACTGCTGTATTATGTCATGCGGCGCCGCGTTATCAACCAGGCAGAACAATCCTCCCATCCACCATAGATAATTTCTCAAATTGCTTATCTAATCTGTCTCAGCTGCTGCCTGAACCCAAACAAACAGATGAACTAGAAGAACTAACTAGCACTATGAGCACCATTCTCTCTAGAACATTGGATGTGGTTGCACCTATTAAATTAAAAAAGGTCAGAGAGAAAATTAAAGCACCATGGTACAACAACACTACGCATGTTTTAAAGAGAGAAACCCGTATTTTAGAGCGTAAATGGAAACAAACTAATTTAGAGGTCTTTAGAATCGTGTGGAAAGACAGTATGTCACGTCATAAAAAGGCCCTAAAAGCGGCCAGGGCTGAGCACCTCCGCAAACTAATAGAAAACAACCAAAACAATCCAAGGTTTTTATTTAACACCGTGGCTAGACTAACAAATAAACAGACGTCACCCGAACAAAATATCCCGTTACAGTTCAGTAGTAATGATTTCATAAACTTCTTCACTGAGAAAATAGAAAGCATCAGAACCACAATTGTAAACGTTCAATCTTCAATTGCGCCTTATAATTCAGCTTCAATTATCACCCCGCAAGAACAATTACAGTGCTTTACAACTATAGAACAAAAAGAGTTAAATAAACGTATCACTTCATCTAAAACAACAACATGTTTATTAGACCCTATACCAACTAAACTACTGAAAGAAGTGTTACCTGTAGTGGAAGAGCCTCTCCTCAATATTATTAACTCGTCTTTATCTTTAGGTCATGTTCCAAGAACATTTAAACTGGCAGTTATAAAACCTCTCATTAAGAAACCACAATTAGATCATAATAACCTAGCAAATTATAGACCCATTTCAAATCTTCCATTTATGTCTAAAATATTAGAAAAAGTGGTGTCCGCTCAACTGGGCTCTTTCTTGCAACAAAATGATATCTATGAAAAGTTTCAGTCTGGATTCAGACCGCATCATAGCACTGAAACTGCGCTCGTTAAAATCACAAATGATTTACTTTTAGCTTCTGACCAAGGCTGTATCTCAATACTAGTTTTACTTGATCTTAGTGCTGCGTTCGATACTATAGATCACACATTACTCTTAGATCGACTACAAAATTATACTGGTGTTCAAGGACAAGCATTAAGCTGGTTCAAATCAAACCTATCTGACCGCTACCATTTTGTCTATTTAAATGGAGAAAAATCGATCATAACTCCAGTAAACTATGGAGTGCCGCAGGGATCTGTGTTAGGCCCTCTGTTATTCTCAATATATATGATGCCACTTGGAAATATTCAGCCAGGCATTCATATAATCTTACAGTTCAAACTACAATCCGGCCTCTAGCTCATAAATGCCAGAGGAGAACTGGCCCCCGACTGAGCCTGGGTTCTCCCAAGTTTTTTTTTTCTCCATTAGGTCACCTGATGGAGTTTTAGGACACCATTAGGTCACTTGATGGAGTTTTTCGGTTCCTTGCCACTGTTGCCTTTGGCTTGCTCAGTTGGGGATATTTTGGGGATATTTAATTTAATTTTATCAATCAATAAATTCCTCTTGAAACAAACTTTGTTGTATTATTTTAATTTAATACTGTGAAGCTGCTTTGATACAATCTGTATTGTGAAAAGCGCTATACAAATAGACTTGACTTGACTTGACTTGACTTGACTTTCGGCCAGACCTCTGAGCCTCTGCTTACTTGATTTGTGAATCACTTCACATTCAGCTGAGATGTCGTGATCTTACTTTCACAGCAGTGGACAGTCTTCACGTCAGAAATGAGCCGAAGGAAGCCTACTCAAGCTGGACTCCTGCTCTGGATGTACGTAATGAACAAGTTCTTGAACACAGGTTAGAGTTTCTATAATAATAAATGTAAATTTACTTTCTACTAAGTTAAAATGAGCGTCTTGGCCGTGACAAAGGTTTAGTGTAGTGGTTAAAGATCTGGGCTTGTGTAATTGACAGGTTGGAGGGGATGAACTATCTCTGATGTGCTCGAGTTAGACGTTTAACCACAGTTTACCGTGGTGGGACAGTCCCACGGTGAGTTGTAACTGAATGAATAGGCACCCAAAAAATTCAGTGTCATCCTCTTCCAGTTTATTATACTTATTTTTTTCACTAGAAAACAACAGAATTTCTGTAGAATCGTCACATGGCTTTTTTTTTTTTAATACAGTGACTTCATATAGTGACTGAAAAGCATCATAACAGTAGTTCATAGTCATTTTGTTAGTCATACGCAAGTTTTGATTGAAGAACGGACCGGTATTTTACATTTTTATTTGCTGAAGATCTTTCAAAGCTATATGCAAATATGATGCTGGTTGAACACCACTGGTTCTCACATGTTCTCTCATACCTGACACTGTATTACAAGTATTGAGCGACCCATTACCCAAAACAACGGCACAACCATGTTGCGAAACGGCAGTAAAAATGAAGCACATGTTTGTGGTTGTGACATCATCATTCAGTGTGTGTGTCCCGCTCAGTTTCTTCATGATTCCCAGCACTGGATTATTTCTTGCCCTTTAGCTGAAATCTGATCCGTACGGCTGCTTGTTTTGTGGCTGCGTGTGAGTTCAATTCACACACACACACACACACACACAAACACACACAGACTGCTGCAGAGGTTGATGCTCACCTGCTATTTTTTGTGTCAAAATGGGTTTAATCGGTCAGACCGGGGCTAGTTGTCACACTGAGGGCTCGATCCCAGTAGCTATAAAGTTTCAACCAAAAGATCCAATTACAGACATGCTCAGTAAATATAAAAAAATATTTTAATGGAAAGATTTTGAACTATATTCTCAGGTCCGAGGGTGTTTACTTGTCATGATGCCAGGGTGCGGCAAGTTGACACATGTTTTATATGTTGTTATTTTATGCAATTGGATAAGCCCAGAGACACTTTCTTTGTGTTCAGAAACACCATTAAACATGTGATAACTCTCTCAGCAGCAGCAGCTTCTTTGACGCTGGCCATCACACAGTGTGTGATTCTGCGGTACAGCAACATCACCTGTTACTGGGAAACGAGCGACCACCACCTGAACGCCAGCAGCTACAAACTGCAGATTAACATGTAAGACATTTCACAACAACAAAACGATCTAAAATGTATTAGCATGTTTATGGACCGGTATCATACCACCAGTAACATGGCATTCGTTAAAGGAGCCGTATGTAAGATTGTGGCCAAAACTGGTACTGCAATCACTTTCAAATTACTGTAGAGCGGTGTATCCCCTCCCCCTCCCCCCTGACTCGAGGTTGCCAGATAGGCTGCAGGATCCAGCAGGAACGTAGGCTGTGTGTAGCTGTGGTAACTAGAGCAGACTTTGTGATTGGTAGATAGGTGGAGGGTGGAGCATCAGGCCAAAACACAACATGACAACATCAACATCAGTTGAGGGCTGCAACTTCACTTTTAAATGACAATATCCTGGCCGGACTACTGTTGTCAGTGATATAAGTATTTGAAATGAACATGATTTCTTAATGTCTAGTGACATATCAGGGCCATTTTATGATTAATTGAAATACATTTCTTACATACAGCTCCTTTAAAGTACCTAAAGGTAAGTCATTAATATCATGACATACATGTAAAAAAAGGAAAGTACACTCAGTTGAATTCTATTGTTTTACGTATCAGGATATAACAAAATATCATCTGGTCGTCAGCAGGTCTTAAAATGATAAATACAACAACACAATGTCATATTACACTGTGTCATTATTTATTTAACAAAAATAAGAGCCAAAATGGAGAAGCAATGTGTGACAAACTAAGTACACCCTATGATTCAGTTGCTTGTAGAGCCACTTTTAGCAGCAATAACTTGAAGTAATCATTTTCTATATCACTGCATTAGTCTCTCACATTGTTTTGGAGGAATTTTGGCCCGCTCTTCTTTACAATGTTGCTTCAGTTCATTGAGGGTTGTGGGCATTTGTTTATGCACATCTCTCTAAAGGTCGCGCCACAGCATTTTAATCAGGTTGAGGTCTGTACTTTAACATGATAACTGAGGCCTGTAGAGTCTGAGGTGTAGTTCTTGGGTCTTCTGCAGTTTCTCTGAGCATTGCACGGTCTGATCTTGGGGTGAATTTGCTGGGAAATGTCTTGAATGTTTTCCACTTCCTTACTGTAAAAGTGGTTGACTATTTTACAGTCAACCACTACTGTAAAATAATGGACTTCAAATTGTTTGGAAATGGCCTTGTAACCCTGATGGCAGCAACATTTTGCTTCTCTAAGATCATCGCTGATGTCTTTCCTCCTTGTCATTGTGTTAACACACACTAGACCAACGAAATGCCAAAACTTCTGCTTCTATAGAGTTGGTCATGCTTGCTAATGATCAATTAATCAAAGATATACTGATTGTCTTCATCACTGTCTCCTCTCCACCATTAAGCTGGTGTGTGGTGGGCATTCTGGCGCAATATGGCTGCCGTCGCATCATCCAGGGCGATGCTGCACATTGGTGGTGGCTGAGGAGATTCCTCCTTTCATGTAAAGCGCTTTGAGTACCCAGAAAAGCACTATATAAATGTAACGAATTAAAGACATTTGATTAGCAGCGCCTGACTACCAAGGACCAGGATTTTTTATTATGTCCTGATGCGTAAAACCATAGAATTCAAAAGGGTGTCCTTTCTTTGTCACATGACTGTGAATATGATATCATTCAGTAGCATGACATTGCAAGTATTTTGGTATTAAAGGGATACTCCACCGTTTTTTCATATTAAACTATGTTATTCCTTTAACTAAGACGAGTTGATACATACCTCTCTCATCTCAGTGCGTGCTCTTAATCGCTCTGGTGCGCGGTGACACTCGGATAGCACTTAGCTTAGCCCAGTATATTCAATGGTATCTAACAACAATGATTTTAGAAGTGACCAAACACAAAAGTCACGCCTGATCCTCCTCCCACTATTGACAGAAGTGAGAGGAAGAGGATCAGGCGTGACTTTTTACTGCGCCGAGTCGAAGTACTCCCAAAAGTGCTATTCCGCCATACATTATAGTTATCCTTTTTAACCCGCTTAGAAAAGCGCCACATTTATTTTGTGTCACCATACTTGGTCGTATAACTACTCGTGTAACTGTTTTTAAATAGGGAAAACGTTGATGTGTTTGGTCACTTTTAAATTCATTGCTGTCAGATACCATTGAATATACTGGGCTAAGCTAAGTGCTATCAGAGTGTCACCGCGCGCCAGAGCGATTAAGTGCACGCACTGAGATGAGAGAGGTATGTATCAACTCGTCTTAGTTAAGGGAATAACATAGTTTAATATGAAAAAACGGTGGAGTATCCCTTTAAAGTGACAGTTCATCCAAAAATGAAAATTCTGTCATCATTACTCACCCCCAGGTTGTTTCAAACCTGTATGAATTTCTTTCTTCTGCTGAACACAAAATAAGATATTTTTGATGAAGACAGTTGACGGGCACTCTTGACTTCCATAGTATGGAATAAACTATTATGGAAGTCAATGGGGCTTCTGTTCGGTTACCAACATACATCAAAATATCTTCCTTTGTGTTCAACGTAAGAAAGAAATTCATACAGGTTTGGAACTTGAGGGCGATGACAGAACTTTCATTTTTGAGTGAACTATCCCTTTAACATGTGATACTATAGTACCACCACAGTACTTAGATTTCTTATCACATGCTCTTCCTGGTTTTGATTGGCGTCACTGTGCCGATCATTGAAACTGATCATTAAGATCATTAATGTTTCACGATCGTGTTAAAGATCCTTTATTCAAGTCTCATGCGTTGAAAAGTCCCTTCACATTTAATTTGTGTTTTCTTTTGAATTTAATTTACATATTTGTAGGGGCTTTACAAACTTGTTATCTTGATCTGAAAGTGGTTAATGATCGTGGTTAAGGATATGTCAGTGTTGTTTTGAGTGGATAGAAAAACGATAAGAAACTGTTTTTATATTCACTCATTGCAATGGTTTTAAAAGCACTTTTATTTGCTGTACAGTTTTCTTTATTTGCTATATAGATGAAACAAGTTCTTGGTGTTTCATTACAGGTTCACTACAGGATCAATGTTTTGGTTTCTGGGTTGTTGTTTTTTAAAGAGGATCCATTATGCCCTTTTACAAAGTGTTGATTTTGTTTTGCACTCTACTAGAATAGGTTTTAATGATTGAATTTTCAAAAACACATTGTTTTTCACATATTTTAAACTATTGCAGGACCTCTTTCCCAGTCTGTCAGTAACATTCAGTTTAGTTCCAGTCTCTATGAAGCCCCTCCTTCTGAAAAGCACACTGTGCTCTGATTGGTCGGCTGGATGAGTGAGTTGTGATTGGTCAACCACTTTGAGCCTGTTTTCGGAAATGTCCCGCCCCTTACCATAACTTACCCGCCCAGGCCCCGCCCCTTTATTTTGCGTTTGCCTTGGGCGGGAATTATTTACATGAGGAATATTGTGACGTGTTCGTTCCTGGAAGAAAACTCAATACTACAAAGGAAGTGTTTCAGGGAGTTCAGAAACAGTGACACTGATATAGAGAATAACTCCCACTGAAGTGACTTTGTGCTTGTTCAGGCATCCAATAGCCACATAGAGGCTATGTAGCGGGATGGCTCGTGACTCGCTCGCACTCGGTCGTCATATCATTAACAAAACAATAGACTGGCGATCTTATCTTGATTTTACTTTTATTTTCAGCTTGACATATATGCAGACATGATTAAACCAACGCAATACTATTGGTCAACAGAAAGTTGGCTCCCGCAACTCTCCCCTTCCAAACACAGCATCAAACAATCCGCCAAAAGGAAATAATAAAGAAAACGGGAGTGATCACCTGTGCCCACGTGACAGTGAATAACCAATAATAAATATCAAATAATGAATGCTCCTTTTTCATGCTCAAACAGCAACGTTACACACACACAAAAAAAGCTGAACATAAGACATAAAAGCATAATAAGACCCCTTTAAATCACCAGTACACAGTTGGCTCTTAATATGCAAGCATGTAAGTGATTGTGAATATTCTTGTGTTATTCTGAACAGAACCAATTGTGATAGCAACGAAAACTTCAATGTTGTGGGTGTCTGTGATACCAGAGGGTCTAATTGCGCCGTTCAGCACAAGTCAGAGTTACACTGTTTCCGCGCGGACGTGCTGGCGGACACACACACTGGATCCATACGCTCACCGCCATACTTCTTCATCGGTCTCAAGTCAGGTACAACACTTCACTGAACAACATTAATGTGCATCTCTGTGCTGACTGTAGCTTTGAAACTGGAGGTATGAACACTTTGGACATACCACTATACAACTCTTACAACTTACTACTGTATATTTAGGGTGTATATTGTGCCTAATAACTTCCAGTATGCATACAATGCCCAGACAACCTACACTACTGGTGAAAAGTTTGGGGTCCGTAAATAAACACCTTTCAGCAAGGATGCATTAAATTGATCAAAAGTGACAGTGAAGACATTTATAATATTACAAAAATATCAGTTTCAAATAAATGCTGTTCTTTTGAACTTTCTGTTCATCAAAAATCCCCCCCCCCAAAAAAACTATGTATCACGGTTTCCACAAAATTGTAAAGCAGCACAACTTTGCCATCGCAGGAATAAATGACATTTTAAGATATATTCAAGTAGAAAACAGTTATTTTTACATTTAATAATATTTCACAATATCACTGTTTTTACTGTATTTTTAATCAAATAAATGCAGCTTTACTGACCCCAAACTTTTCAATGGTAGTGTATATATTCTAGATAACTATTAAATGTTCATGACTTATCCATATCCAGTCATCCACACAATTTCATATGCAATTTTTTTAAGGCATACAGCGCAATTAGCATTATGCTAGTATTCAATTCTGCCATTGTGACAGGTCAAGGTTGGTCATGACAACGCAAACAACAAGCAATGAATAAAGAGAACAAAAGCGCACATGCACACATTGTTTATTCCTTTCATATGATGGTGACACATGTCTCAAAAAATGTCATTAGAACGCATTAAGCAAATGACTAATTTCCATCAATTGTTATGTTTACAGTCAGTGTTCATCATTCTTTGCACCTGTATTCAGTGCCAAGGGCATTTCTGACCACAGGAAACAAAAACCTGTCAATAAAGAGTGTTTTCTCTCCTATTCTCCTGTTTTCTCTCTCTCTACTGCAGTGAAACTTCTTCCCCCACAGATAAAACATGTCAAGTCATCAGCTAGATGTTTGCATGTGGTCTGGGGAATGACTGAGAGATTTCCCAAGGATGTGAAAAACCACATACGGCTCCAAGTGGAGTTCACGACACATGACCAGGTTTATACATATGTCTATAATGAGAAAAAATATAAGAGTGATAGTTCACCAAAAAAATGAACATTCTGTCATCATTTACTCATCCTCATATCATCCCAAACTCACACTTATTTGATTCTAATAATGAATCATATTTTGGTCTATTTCACGCACAAAGACTTCAGAAGATGTCATTTTGACAGTCAAAAGTAGTCGATCTCCAAATGCAACATAAAAGGGAGTATTTTTGACTGATAGAAAAAATAAAAATGTAAATCTCGGGTAGATTAACAAAAAGACCCTAGGTTGCATTTTGGTGAGAGTTACCCTTTAAGTACACTGTTAAAAAGTACACTTTGCAATAATGTCAAAGTAAAAGTATTACAGTAGGCTACATTTAAAATCATTATATTCAAACATATTGTCATGCTTTAAAGGAGCACACTTATTTTGATGTGTTGACTAACATACTAAATCACATGTAAAGATTATCATTTTAGTTGTAGTGTTACTTAAAATTACTTTTAAATAAAAAAAATTAATGTACTAGACTGCAACTTCATCACTACAAATAAATGCAATTAAAAATATATTTAAATGCATGACATACAAGTTTGTATTCTCACAATGTAATTCAAAATCCATACAATGTAATGTATATTCTTTTAAAGTATTATGTCCATAATAAGTACTATTTTAAGCCCAATTCACACTGCAACAACAGACGCCAACAGTCAGGGTTTTGTCGGATCTGTCACAATTATGTTCTGTCTTGTCTACACCTGTTCTTGTTAGTCCCTGATTAGTTAACCTTCATCTACCTGTGTCTAGTTAGTTCCCTCGTTTACCCTGTGTATATATTCTCCCCGTTCAGTTCAGTCCCTTGTCGGTTATTGTTTGTGTCTTCATGTCTATGTTTACATGCTGTTAGATTCTGTTCATCTGCTTGTTACATTAAATCTTGTTATCGTGTGAAATCGATAACAAGTCGGCATCTGTTGTCACTGGTCTGTGCCACTGGTCTTGGCGTTTGACAGGTTGTGGATTGTCTGAGAAGTGACATGCTTTAATCTGGTGATTGTCTGCACAGCAAAATCCCCAGTGTTAAATTAACACTGCTCAGTGTTTATATAATCCACACTCTCAGAGTGTTATAAGTAACAATGAAGCAGTGTTGAAGTTAATGTGATAATGAAGTGATTAATTGAGTGATGATTGAGTATTATTGAAGACACCTGATGTTAACAAGCAGAATCACTGAAGGAGAAAATCACACATGTTAAGTCGCCATTATGGAGATCAGTGTGTGCTCTTGGGCTCTTGACCCTTACATTTTTAACTTCAGATTTTGTTTGGCTGATGTAATTCAGTTATAACAGCCAGATGAACAAAGAGAACAAGTGATCTGATGGTGTTTTAACAATCATTTTTGGCCTGAATCACTGAACTCATTTAGGTTTAGGTTAGGTTTACTTTGTTGATTATAACAGCACTAGCCTTGCATAGCATAATATATGTTTTAGCATTTTCAATGTTTCAAGTTGTTCTGAAACCAAATTTTTTATTTTTTTTATTTAGACACATAGACATCAAGAATCAGCCTGTGAATCTCAACAATGGTGACAATTATAAAGCATGTTGCATGTTTAATGGCTCCTATCATGCATTGCTGCATGAATAAATAATGAGGTTAATTTTCTTGTTAATTTCCTTTATTCTTACTATTTTATTTTATTTCTGCTGTTTTTATGTGACTTTTTAGTCGCTTGTTTTCTAATGTTCAGAGTTGATCTGTTCATCTGAATATGCTGTTTATCACCATTGCTGAGAAATCTAACTCAGAGATCAGGCTCTAAATGAGTTCAGTGATTCAAGTCAAAAAATTATTATGTTAAAACATAACCAACACCACCAGATCACATTTTCTCTTTGTTCATCTGGCAGTTATTACTCAGTTTAAGAAGCCAAACTAAATCTAAAGTTAAAAATGTAAGGGTCAAGAGCCCAACTAAAGCACACACTGATTACCATAATGGTGATTAAAAATGTGTGATTTTCTCCTTCAGTGAATCTGCTTGTTAACATCAGGTGTCTTCAATAATGCTCAATCATCACTCAAACAATCACTTAAATATCTCATTAACTTCAACATTGCTTCAGTGTTACTTATAACACTCTGAGTGTGGATTATATAAACACTGGGGATTTTGCTGCAGGGCTGCCAACTCTCACGCATTGAGCGTGAGACTCACGCAATTGACACTTTTCACACGCTCTCACGCCACATCCATTTTCTCACGCACAGAAAAATTGCGGAGCAAAGAGGTACTTTTAATATTAAACTAATTATCAGCTCTTAGATTCCGTCAATTTTGTTACGAAATTCAGACAAAAATACGTTTGGCGCTTGTAAATGTGACGTGACAGATCGCTGAGCGCTCAGTTCAAGTGCACGTGAACCGATCATCTGTTACTTTTTTATTTAAAGATGCAGTACAACTTACCGAAAGTATACATAATATCGACCAATTAGTGTTTTTCAACCACGGAAAGAGGTCAATATATAATAGCAGGAGAACAATTATGTCACATAACGTTACATTTACCTCAGGAAAGCCATTTAATGACCATAGCATGTTAATTGAATAGAAAAAATAGCTAGAGAGGAGATTTTGCTGAGCACTATATTACATATTTATTATATTGAATCAAAATCGGAATCAAATTACAAGAATGGAATTGAAATCTTGAAATTTTTGTCAAGCAATAATAAAAACTGTATCCTACCAGTCATTGTACAATGTAAACATTGTAACATGTTGTCACTAAACTTCATAAAATTCTATTTAGTTACCAAATGTTTTGACAATCACAATTACACTTATTGTGATGCAATATTTGTTTTTACATACACCCCCCCCCCCCCCACCTCCCCAACAAAAATCTCACTCCAAGCTAAACTCAAAAGTTGGCAGCCCTGTTGCTGTGTGTGTGTGTGTGTGTGTGTGTGTGTGTGTGTGTGTGTGTGTGTGTGTGTGTGTGTGTGTGTGTGTGTGGATTGGCCTTTAAAAGTTGCTAAAGTCTACTTCTTTTTCACAAAGGTTAACAAAACTGTTATTTGATTACACCAAATATAAGATTAGACTTATATTTGGTGGTTGTTATAATGAAACTCTCTCCTATGATCCTGTAGACTCGATCACAGACTGTACAAGCGTATTCCAATGAGACACTGGAGCTCTGTGACTTACACCCTGGATCCAAGTACACAGTGAGACTGAGAGCTCAGGACGATCGAGCAGACGCTCACTGGAGCTCATGGACCTCTATAGACACCAACACACCGGAGAAAGGTAAAACTCGGACATAGAGCGCTGCAGGGATGATGTATTTCTGTAGGCCAGCCCAGAAGTTAGCATCACCTGGTTCCCACAACAGAGACCCCATAGGATTTTTCCATTGGCTTTTGGATGATTGTATAAAATAAGCGAAAGGTTATGATTCATACATGTTTTGTTCGTCATGATAATCTTGACAAATTAACTTTTGAAGCCTAAATACAATCGGCAGAAGTAAAAAGCTAAACTTAGGCTATAAACGAACTACACTACACCACAGACTTAAATGCCACCTGAAAGTTTGAGTAAGGAGAGTTTGCAAGAGCGCGATTTATAAACACAATGAGGCTGTGAAAGCAAACAAGAGAGAAGATGAGTTCGCTTCAGTCAGTGTGATGATGTTTAATTAATCACCAAACTGCAGTCTCATTTAGACACTTGGTAGCAACTGCCTTTTTCAAAACAAGTAAAAGCTTTTTTTTTTTAAATCACAAGGGGTATTGTGATGTATTTTATGTTGTAGAATAAAACGTGAAAATAATTTGAGTTTGGGGTAACCACAAACCTTTTGTCTGCCGGTGAACGTGATTTCACCAAGTACAACATGATCCTGGATCAACATCTTTGTTGAGGGACAAGTTTACAGTTCACCTATTGTTTCCCTCTGATTTAGGGAAGTTATGGGGCTAGGACTACATTTTCAGACAGGAATGTTGAAAATTTGCTGATCCAAAAACATGTCTTACTTGGCAAGATCACGGTGACCTCAGGCATTTAACTCAAAACCCATTAAAAAACAAACAAACAATTGACTTGACTTGAGCCAGAAGTGCTAAAATACTAACTCATTTCTGGGTTTTGACCTACACAAATATGTCATCCCTACAGCACTATTTCACTTGTTAAAGTGCCCCGTTATGCTTTTTTCAGTATTACCTTTCATGTATTGTAGTGTGTATAATATACTGTAGCTGTTTGTGAATGTAAAATGTCTGATCAAAGCGAAATGTAAAGATCAGAGCGAACAACAAATTCTTTCAAAAGAAAGACCTGATTCTGAATCTGAACTGCCGAGACGAGTGGCCAGTAATTCCAGTCTCACTTCATGCATGAACCTACATAGGTTTGTAACAAATTTGCATAATGCCAGCCTATGGTCTCTCTTCATTGTTTGCCTGCAAACAAGGTCTTCTTTGACCCTCAGACACTGTAGTTGAAGCTGAGACTGGAATAGTTTGGTTTGTGTAGTCAACATGTGGAGAAGATGCTGTTTTCTGTGCTGTGAATGCAAATCCACTTTGCTGCTCTTCCAGAGGATGAGGACCATTTAGACACTGTGAGAAAAGAGCTAATGCTGCAATGTATATTGTAAGGCCCGGCTCGATCGGCCCAATGGAGGCATCCGGTCAGCGGGTGAAGGTCTTTACGCTTTACTGTCTTTCCTCGTGGCAAAGTAAATTGATTAAATGAAATACTAACTATGGGAATTTGTATTGATCACCGTCCCAGACATACTGGGGGCAGAATTTGCATTGAGTTTACACCTTTGAGAACAGGATGCCATTTGCCTGGAAGACACACACTCCTATGTGTGCGAATGATCTCTAAACTCTTAAATATTTTACTACCTTTTGGTTTACTTCTCTGGGAATACAGACCTTTGTACTAGTCGCACTGAAACATTTCAAATGATACCAAACGTGTAATACTGTATGATAATTGTTCATATTAAACCATATAGATCTTTGGGTGAATTCAGGTAGGGATGGGTGAAGAGAATGATGTGTAATTTGGGAGGTTGTCAACTCAAGTGTGATCGTGTCTCGAATGGGGATGGTAATATAGCAAGAGAGTTCAAATGTTGATTTCCTTTGTTCTCTCAGAGAGTAGCTCTCTCTTCCAGTTCTTCCAGTTTCTCCAGCCTTACAATATTATTAGAAAATGGAAGTGTTTTTTGACCTTGGATGCATGTACGCCTATTGTAGGAGACTCCAAAACTAATTAGGAACCATTAAAAAAACATAACAGGGGCACTTTCTGGCTTGAATCTCTCAAATGAGCGTGCATTTTCACATCCCACCAAACAGACACTTGTTCAAAGCAATTCTAGACTACTCGTTACGATCAGTTTCAGTGTTTGCTGACCAAGAGAGACATCAGTTTGAGTCATTTGCATTAAGTAGTGTGGTTAAATGTGGTCATATGGATGAATATGAGTAATAGGAATGATCTTTCCTCAGCCCCGTCTGCAGCTCCTCGGCTCTGGAGACACATCCAACCTGCAGAAGAAGCTGGAAAGAGACGCCTCACCCTGCTCTGGAAGGTTTGCTTTTGTTCTATAGAAATCTGTTTTCAAACATGAGCAAGTGATTCAAAGGATAATTGCTAAAGCACTGAGCCCACAGAAAAATTGGCATCTGTTTTATAGAGCATTGTTGTAGTTCTCAGTTATTTTGCAGTAGCTTTTTGTAAAGATGATTCACCTATAATTCCTTGAAATGAGAATTAAAATCAGACACAAATGAGTCTGTTGACATCCAGCGGGATGTTATTGAGATCTCTGACTTTGATTGCTGACTTTATCTTGGCACAATTTGAGCACAGTTTGATATCTGAGACATTTCAAATTACTGGGGGTCTTTTTCGCAGGAGAAAGATCACTATTTAATGTCATCGAGAGGCATCTGAGATGTAAAAAATAGATTTTTTTTTTTTTGTGAGATGGACCATTCTGGATGAATTTATTGGAAAATGTATTTAAACTTAACAATGACATGATCATTAATATTTAATATATGTTTATATGTTCCCACCTGGCATACAGACAAAAACAAATCAACAGCATTAATATAGAGATGTAAAGCAGATCAGCGACAGAAATAAAAGACTTATTTATACTCACTTCCTGTGCATCAAGGCACTTCCTGTTTTAATAACACTCTTTCAGATTTTCCTGTCAGCTTAAATCTGACAAACAGTACGACCACATCCTGCCTCCACGACCACAGATCAAGTGATATGGCTGAATTTAGCACATTTAGCGGCTGATTTAGTGATTAGACAATCTGTAGAGTATTCTATACCAGACTGCTGCTCACGCTAACTTTTTTTTAAAGAGATAGTTCACCCAAAATTGATAATCCTGTTAAAAATGACAACTCTGACAACTGTCATCATTTACTCACCCTCATGTTGGTCACACCTCACCTGTATGACTGTTTGACACACAAAAAAGATAATCAGAAAATTTGAATGTCTTTTTGAACATACATTGAAAGTCAATGGGGTCCAAATGTAAAGTATCATCCTTCTACAAGAATATCTAGTCCCTGACTTGTCCGTACCCTCATCTACTCGTTGAGTTGTATGGAATAATAATTAATGAGGCCTCAGTTCAACTTAATAGGTTTTAATAAGCGGTTTTGTCTATCGTCTTTCTCTGCTTGCAATAACATTTTGAAGGATAATAACCTCAGAATGATTCCAGGCTCACAGCTGCTGTGATTAATATGTTCTGGTGTGAGGTGATATGGCTCATTTTGTTGCAGAGAAACATTTGGAACAGGAAAGTAACACAGAACCCAGTGCTAATTAAAGAGAGAAGTGTGTCATGCATGTTTACTCCTTTGCATGTTTGTCATTTGCATTGCTTTATAGTCAAACTAAAGCAGGGCTAAATCTGTTCTGACAAACAAAATAAACGAAGGAAATCCTTAATACCTAAATCGGGGATTATCAAACTGGAAAAAGTGGGTGGAAAGTTTATTATATCTATTTTTTAACAAGATTATAGATTACTTTTTAGGGCTGTCAGTTTCATTTCATATGTTGGTAACACTTAACATAAAGCCTTTATGTGTAATGCATTATAAAGGTATTTATTATGTTAGAATGTACTATCTTTTCATAATTAATTTATAATATTTGCAGATTCTTTGCAGAAATTGGTTGCTTGTTATGTGTTTTAAATACATTATACTTTCCAAAGGTGTAACAATGAATTGATAAGTATTATAAATATCTAGTTCAGTCATGAAACTCTAGGGGGCGCAGGCTGATACATGCAATCTTTTACATCCTTTACATGCAATCTGCTTGCAATCACATCATTACTGCATGGCACAAGCTGATTGGCCTCTGCTGATCCTGCAGCCAATGAGATTGCCTGCTCAGCATTTAAATAGTCTGGTTTATTGTTTGCTGTAAGCTAGTCCTGCATGCAGTTTCTCTGAAACCCTCCACCTCCCCCAGCTCCACCTGCCTAGATCTGCTACCAGATCTATGGATGTCTATTTAAGCAACAGCAGCATAACTTGCATGCTTACAGCAGTGTGTCTTAGCATTAACAAGTCCATACTTGCTCTGTAGCTGCGACTGTGATGAAGGGGTCAATGTTTGTCAGCTTTTCATGGCCCTTTTAGCCCCTGCTGGTAGATCTTGTAACTACACTATCTGCCTGCATATGCATCTTACTTCAATGACCTGCTTTAAAGCATGACTAATTCTTTATAATAATTCATATCTTTGGGTTTTGTGTGTGTGTTTCAGCCTGTCTCCTGGCCTGAGGTCAATGGTGTTGTGCTGAGTTACTCAGCGTCCTGTCGCAGTGAGCTGGATTCATCTCAGTGGACCTGCGGCGCATTAAACGCATCCAGAAGCTCCTGCGTCCTCGCCGTCTCAACCGATCCCTGTCACTGTAACCTGACGGCCACCAACTCTGCCGGGACGTCACCTCCAGCTCACCTCTACATACCCGCACACACAGATGCAGGTAAATCACTGATGTGATGCTTCAGCGTGTTTGGGAGTTTCAGTGGAATTGAACAGCTAATAACCACTGGACTGGTTTACATGGTTTCTAGCTGGTCCAAACCGGTGGTCATTTATGGTCGCTAGTTGGCCCTAGCTGGTCTTTATGCAACTTGCTACATTAATGTAGAATTGAATGTGCATCACAGGTGTACATATATCATATTTGATGAATTCAATGAATTTGAAATTATCTTTTCTATATAATATAATATAATATAATATTTATTAGTTTTACTGTTTTGAGTCTTTTGCATTTAACTCAAATAAAAAAATTAAAAGAGAAAATAATCAAATGAGAATAAGTAGCTGATTTGTTTAAAAAATAGGCACCGCAACATTTTTATTTAATATACAAACTTTTTTATTTATTTAATTTTTTGCAAAAAAATTCTTCTACTTTATTCATGACATCCTGCAAAAATCTCAAAGCAACTTCCTTGTGGACGTCTAATGAAATAGTGATGATTATATGGGAAATTCTGCACAAGCCTTCATTAAACAACATCATTATCAGAAACCTTACGTTCATTTATCCCAAACTTATCTCCCATTTCCTGCCCTGGAAGAACTCCCTCCCCCTCAGAGTATCAGCGTCACCCCATTGGACGACACTCGTCTGAAGGTGGAATGGACAGCTGCACTGAACCAATCAGAGAGCGGCTTTGTGCTGCAGTGGAGTTCTGTGCCTGGCAGTGGACCAGCTAGTCTGAACTGGGAACAAGTGAATAAAACTGCAAGAAGTTTTAATCTCACAGGTCTGATCAATCACTTATACTTCATAATAAGTCATTTTTTGTTTGTTTTTGCTGGTCGATATGAAGTATCGAATGAATACTTGAATGCTGGCCTGTTCAAGTTACTGGTGGCATTAATATATTTCTTTATTGACTTCATTTTATCTTCATCTTTCATAAGAAGTGTTACGTTTTCCTTCTTTTTCGTCCTTAGATGAAAAAAAACATACTGCCGTCTTTTACTACTATAATCATAGTTTAATCAAATAACTCTAACGGTATAGTTTTAGTCCATGTCTATGTGTGTGTGTTTCAGGTCTTCTGCCAGAAGTTCCATATAATCTGTCAGTCGTAAAACTGTATGGGCGACGAGCAGGAAGTGCCAAGTCTGTCATTGCCTTCACACAGGAAGGAGGTCAGATATTACACTGAAAAATGTTCATTTATTGGAACTGAAGGTGTGGGAGTACTGCAATAGTGTATTTGTCAGCTCTTTTCCTGTCATATGCCATGCCAAAAAAACAAAACAAAACAAAAACACACAGAAACATGAACTTTAGAGAAGAATGGGGCTAGAAGGATGTATAACTGTAAGGTTTTGAGTCAAGTCCAAATACATAATTTTATTACTATTTACATTTAGATGAAAAGCCATTACTCGTGTTGTGGAAGATTTATATTTATGTATATAAAAGTATATTATATATATATATATATATATATATATATATATATATATATATATATATATACACACACACACACACACACACACACACACACACACACACACACACACACACGTATATATATATATATATATATACTTGCATATATAATAATATTATATATATATATATATATATATATATATATATAAATAATATAATATAATATAAATATATATATATATATATATATATATATATATATATACTTGCATATATAATAATATTATTTATATATATATATATATATATATATATATATATATATAAATAATATTATATAAATAATATTATTATATATGCAAGTGTGTGTGTATATATATATACATATACAAGTATATTATGTAGAATTTTATATAGAATGTCATATTTCATATATGGCAACCCATATACTGTGACAACATGCCCCATTCGCCCTTAAAGGGATAGTTCACACAAAAATGAAAATTCTGTCATTTGTTTCTCACCCTCATGTTGTTCCAAACCCGTAAAACTTTCACTCATCTTCGGAACACATTTTTATATGAAATCTGAGAGTTTTTATGTATCTCCATTGACAGCTACGCAATATAATAATAAAACAGTGCAGCTACTCATGAATTTGTTGTACTCATCAGTCCAGCTCATGGCAATACCGGTATTTAAATATCAAGATGAACACAATGAACAGTGTCTGTGTGTTCGTGTAGTTAAAGTAAGTCTGTAAGTGTAAACAAAGGCACAACACACAGATACTTATGAATTTGCATTAAGTTCGACTACTGTACTCATCAATCCAGCTCATGGCAATACCGGTATTTAAATATTAAGTAAGTCTGTAAGTGTAAACAAAGGCACATCAGAATGATTGCTGCCGGTGTGAATGCTTTGACTGATGTGTTCCTGTGTATCAGCGCCCTCTGTCGGCCCAAAGATGACAGTGCTGAGGACGAGCAGCAGCGTCATTATTCTGAAATGGGAACCGGTTCCTCTAGAGAAACTTCATGGCTTCATCCAGAATTACACTGTTCTGTACAGTATAAATGGCAAAAGTAAGACGCACACTCTTCTTTGCAAAATATAGAAAAGCTATATCAGAACTATTTCAGAGCAGAACTTTTAATTTGTGAGTTTGTGTCTGTATCTGAAGGTGAGAAGGTTTGCACTCGTGCTGAACAGATATCTCTGACTGGACTAACAGCAGGAACCTATAACATCTGTGTAATGGCTCATACTGCAGTAGGGGGCGCCGCTGGGCCGTGGCACATGGTGGCTGTGGGTATGACACCATTTGGCTTGAATTTTTTGATACATTCATGCATGCCTGCATAAACACAATGTTATCTTTAAACCTGTTTGTGTGTGTCCAAAGGGCTTGAGGATGTACAAGTGATCCCCATACTGCTGTGCTCACTACTACTGAGTTTTCTGATACTAATAATCCCATTATGCTTGAGAGTGAGGTAAGAGAACTTATAAATAAATCATGATTCAGTTATTAAATCTGTTTTCATTCAAGGAGAGCATTAATAAACATGGTCCAATATTTATACGTCTCAATATGAACAACCTCAAACAAATGGAGATAGCATATTAAAAACACTTTGCAATGCAGTATGTTCTTTTATTTAAATAAAAATGTCAGTGTTTATTTAATATGATAACATACTAGCACGCAGCACTTATTGTCTCTGTATTTATGTTTGTTTTTTAGGATTAAACAGTGTCTGTGTCCGACCATACCAGACCCCTCAAAAAGCAGCCTGTCCGTCTGGTCTCACACTAAACCATGTCAGGTAAACACAACCCTAGTTATAGTTATATAGGAAATATATACACCTCTTGGTATCAATATAATCTTTAAACTATAATTTTTGGCGAATTAATTGTATCTCTTGCTACAGTCTTGGAAGAAAATTCCTTCCACGTTAATGTCCAAAGATGTGGCCTAAAAACATGTAGTTTCATCATTTTGCTTCTCAAGTAAATATATCTTGATTTAAGTATATTTCGATATTTTTACTGGAAAACATATACCAAAAAATATTTGGACCGAAACCGAAAGTATTTTTTGTATACAGTACTCAGTTTCCACTAATACTAACAATTTTTAATAAAGTTTTGTCAAAAGATGGTGTACTTGGTTACCAAGTAGTAGACAACAGTGTCAGAAAAAATCATCCACAATATGAAATATGAAAAGTGAAATCCTGTTAAATACAACTTTTAAACTGAATTTTTTTAATATATATTTTTATAGAATATTATTATTAATATATTAAGTTTGGAGTATGAAATAATTAAGAAAGTTAATTAATGGTAAAAAGCATATTAGAAATATTTCTGAAGGATCATGTGACACTGAAGACTGGAGTAATGATGCTGAAAATTCAGCTTTGATCACAGGAATAAATTACACTTTACCATATATTCACATAGAAAACAGTTCTTTAAATTGTAATTATATTTCCACAATATTACTGTTTTTATTGTATTTTTTATCAAATAAACGCAGCCTTGGTGAGCATAAGAGACTCCTTTCAAATATATATATTCAAACTACAGCAAGACCAGTTTCATGAAGTTTTCTCTTCTATGTTCAACAGCATAAGCTAACATCCACCATGAGCTCCATCATCTCTATCGGTCAAGCTACAAGCTATCAGGGTTATGCTGAGAAAGACTACGACCCAATTCAGGTATTATCCTACCACACTGTTCGACATGACGACAATGAGGCCGAAACCAAGACCAACGGCACTGCAACGTATCTGGACCCCAAACCGGCACCAACTCAAGCTTTCCCGAAACATCTCCTAAACCAGAGCTACACCAAACCAGACCAAGTCATTCCTGCTGGATTTACAGAAGACTTGGAGCCCTCATCGGCCGATCTCCTGTTTGATTCACTCTTCAGCTGTGAAAGGAATCCAGTAGATTTAAGCGGCTACATCCATGTGTCCCAGAGCTACGCACCGTTTGTTACAACCGTAGACGCATACAGAACTGCAGGTTTACCGGAGGACACCAACGTCACAGCGTAACCAACGAGTCCTACGTGACTGGAGTTTCACAATCCCACTCTCTCCAGCCAGTCCGCCAAAACATGTGCCCTCATATCAAACACCATCTTTGTGTGCATTCTGATTGACAGATATACACAGGCTTGGGAAGTAACAGGATAGTTTGAAACGGCATAAGGCTGGTTGGGACTTAAAACCGGATGCATTGGAATCCAATAACTGGTCTGCAAACTGTCCGGTGTAGACAGCCTCAGTTAATTACAGTTGCACTGGATTTACAGAAGTTTCATTGGCAGGTTCAAGAGATTGGGTCCGCTCACTGTTCTGGCAGATACTTAGCCTGGAAATCCAGACCCAAATCCGAAAGATTAAGTGTCCGGCATTGAGTAATGAAAATCACCCAACTCGAGGGGCGATACCAAGCATGCATTTACCCTTCAAATTGCGCAAATTGAAATTGAAAATTGAAAATACGACCAATTGAAACACGTCAATTTCGCAAAAACTCGCATTTATCGCAAAAAAGTTTTTACGATCGCATGAGGTGTTTTTCAGGCAATTCGAAAAAGAAATATTTCGCAAAACTGCAATGGAATCATTTACAGGTCACCTGACGTAGATGACGCGGTGTGTTTGGACACAATACGAGACAGAGTTCTTTATTAAATTCATAAAAGACAGAAGAATTACAGAAATACTGGATTCTAAACCTCAAAGAAATGCCACAATCAAGACCTCGAAGCAGAAATGAGGGAGAAACACCCAGAAACACCTCATATGTGCCGCTCACAAGTAGCCTATAAGGGTCTTTCCTTGCCATCAATGATTGGATAACACACATACGTCTCCTTGATTAGTAATAATGGCCAGTGCAGTGGCTGGGATATACATAAACCTACCAACGTCTGTTTCCATGACTTATCGCGAGAGGAAACAGTGAAGTTTTAGTCGCATAACATCGGTTAATGGAAACGCCATCATTTCGCAATAGTTCTTTGTCGACATTTAGAAGAAGAAAAAAAAATCGCAAGAGTTTTGCCCAAATCTGTAATGGAAACGCGCCTACTGTCGTGATTGCGCCGCCACTAGCGCTGTCGTCTTCTGTTTAGCTCGCCTCTGGCCCGCCTATATCAGATAACCCGATGTGATTGGTGCAGCTCGGATACAAGGGCATATTTAATGAGCATCATTACTCAATGCCTGAGTAACTCGCTGAGCAAATTCAACTTGTGCTCTCGCGAGAACTCTGGATTTCCAGGGTACCTGACACTGTGACCTAGCAGGAACTTCTTATCCAAGCTTCTCCTGTCAGATCTCGTCTAGGTCAAGGACTAGTCATTTACACATGCGATACCTCTCACTAAACCACTTTGATCTCAAGAAGGAAAAAAAAGGTGCATAAACCACTGATATCAGTTATAAACTTCATGAAAAAATGTGCCAGGTGGGAAAATTGCTTTCGTTGCTTGGAAACGTATTAAAATAAACTGTGCTGTTAACAGCGTATCGCTTTTCTCATTTGTATTATCTTATGGCGCTTTGAAAACTTAAAGTAACTATTCACATTATGTTACTTTCATCTTGTGATATTTGGTTTACTGTTACATTTTGTAAATAGTGTTTTTTTTCTGTTGACAAAGTCAAGGACAAACAGACCCAGATGGGACAACACTTTCCCCTTCGTGGGACTGTTACATCACGGACACATCTTGGAATTATACAGACCTGTTTAACTTATTTTTCTGTGTATTATTGTGTATTGTGTATTTCTGATGGTCTTAACTGTAGCTCTGCTGCTTGCATTAAACCTGTCGTCTCCTGCTTTACTCTGTCCTGCCTTCATCTGGCCTTTTGGCTGATTAGATGAGTTAGTTTATGACTGTTTTGGATATCAGACAAAATACATTAACTAGTTTTGGATATCAGTCAGAAATCAATTCTAACTGGTTTTGGAAATCAAACTAAACAGGTTTTGGATATCAGACGGAACAAATCTATTTGGTTTTGGAAATTTGACAAACTCTATCTGGTTTTGGATATAAGACGAAACTCAATAACTGGTTTTGGAAATCAAACAAAACTCGATAACTGTTTATATATATATATATATACATACATACATACATATACTCAAAGTGCTCATGGGCAAATTGGACATTCATTGGAGGACCATAAATCACTCTTTTTAGATAAATTAAAATAATATACATTTATAAGCGGATGTATTTTTATTTTTTTTGTGATGTAAATGTAAATTGCCTTGTACATGTAATGAGAGTGAATTTACTTGGATTAATGACTGAATATATATATCAGAGGGGACTGATTTTTTTGGGATATCAGACAGAACTCAGTGTTTATTGGTTTTGGATATCAGACAGAACAAGATTTGTTTACTGGTTTTTGAAATAAAAAAATGATTTTGGTTATCAGACAGAACTCAATCTAACTGGTTTTGGATATCAGACAGAACAATCCAGAGAAAACAAATAAAATCTGACAGGATCTGGTAACATGACTGGATTTAACTAGTCAAATAATCTAGAGCTAATCTTAATCCAGTCATTAGCCATATATATGGACGTAAACTGCTAACCAGATGGACTGGTAACCTGTTAAGCTGAGAAAAACAACACAACCCACCTGATCTGAATATATATATATATATATATACATATACACACTCACCGGGCACTTTATTATGTACACCTTGCTGACTGGGCTGGACCCCCACTTGCCTTAATTCTTCATGGCATAGATTAAACAAGGTGAGGTGCTGGAAACATCTGGTCCATATGATAGCATCACGCAGGCCATTTGAGCATCGAACTCATTGTCAGGTTCAAGAAAGCAGTTTGATATGATTTGAGCTTTGTGACATGGCGTGTTATACTAAAAGCCCAAAGTTTGCCAAGAAAATATATAACACATCATTATACCAGCAGCAGTCTGAACCACTGATACAAGGCAGGATGGATCCATGCTTTAATGTTGTTTGCACCTATCTGACCCTACCATCTGTATGTCGCAACAGAAATTGAGACTCATCAGACCAGGAAATGTTTTTCCAGTCTTCTATTGTACAAAATGCGGTGAGCCCGTGTGAATTGTAGCCTCAGTTTCTGTTCTTATCTGACAGGAGTGACACCGGTGTGTGTCTTCTGCTGCTAGAGCTCTTCTGCTTCAAGGCTGGACGTGTTGTATGTTCAGAGATGCTCTTCTGCAGACCTCGGTTGTAATTTGTGGCTATTTGAGCTACTGTTGCCTTTCTTTCAGCTCGAACCAAAACTGCCGCTCACTGGATATTTTCTCTTTTTCAGATCATTCTCTGTAAACCCTAGAGATGGTTGTGCATGAAAATCCCAATAGATCAGCAGTTTCTGAAATACTCTGATAGTCCTGTCTGGCACCAACAACCAGGCCACGTTCAAAGTCACTTAAATCACCTTTCTTCCTCATTCCGATGCTTAGACATCTTGACCATGTCTACAGTAAATGTATTAAGTGTCTGCCATGTGATTGGCTGATTAGATATTTGCGTTAACGAATAGTTGAACAGGTGTACCTAATAAAGTGTCAGGTATTGTTTAATTTACAAATGAATAGAATTAAGCAATCCCCTTGTAAAGTAATGTTAAAAGTTCATTTTTGTGAGCTGTATCTGAAGATAAACCAGACTACGGAAGAGGAAAAGACAGCGAGAGGGTCGCGAGCATTGGGAACATTTTGTTGGGAATGTTGTGGCTTTAGGCCAGAGTTCACCACCGCTGGTCCATCTTTCCTGCGACTGGAATTCCCGACAAAGTCCCTCTTTGTTTGGACAGACGGGCCAGGGCAGTGTCACACACACATCCGGCTCCACAGAGCTGATTTTCGGTGACAAGAGCACAGATCGGCCGTGTGCCAGAGCTGGTGCAGCAATATTTACCGTGGATGAAATGTGCTATTGTTGACAATAGATGGATATTCACGCTGACCTGCCAGAACTGTGCTAACATACTCCTTGCATTCCACCAGTCCTTCGGGAATTTGTCAGCCTGCAAATGTGGCTCAAAAAGTAATGGATTAATGCTTAGCACACAATTTGTCATTCCTGTAGTAATGTTCTCAATGCTAGGTATGTAGCCTATATATTCTGATAAAGCACATGTTATTGTTATTAGACTAAAAAAGGTAACAGAAAATCACCTTGTGTTATTGTTATCTCAAGTCACAAGGTTAATATTTGAAAGTAAACACTCAATTTGAGGAAATATGTGCATATACATAGACTATACATGCGCTGAGTGTGTTGAGCGCTTGGAAATGCCAGCATACATTGGACTTTGGTTATATTTATTGATATTTCTTGGGTGTGGGGATTGATCATAGCTATTTCCTTTGCACTTTGACTGCTCTGTGTACATGTTTCATGTATGAAGAAATTAAAAAGTAAAAAGTGCATGTTAGCTTTTTCTCTCTGTGTAGACATTTCGCTAACTTTGGGTATTTTTGTATTTAACTTCCCTCTTGTTATCAGAGCAATAGCACAACTTGACAAAACATCCTAGGGACAAAGGAATAAGATTCATAAAAGGGCGTAGTGATTAATAGGGTTAATTTACTTTATAACTAAAATAAGCTGGATATGTAAACAATCTTTTGTATGTATTTTGTATTGTGTGAGACAAGTTTGCACATCTTTTCCTGTTGAAGTAGCATAAAGGAGGCAAAAAAGCAGTGCGAGCTGCTGTGAAAGGCATCCATAGATGGTATGTTAAATAAATCGGGGTTACACATCTACCATGTAATTAACAGAAGAAAAAAATACTATGAACCATAAACTACATCAAGGGATAGTTCACCCAAAAATGAAAATTCTGTCATTAATTACTCACCCTCATGTCGTTCCAACCCCGTAAGACCTTCGTTCATCTTCAGAACACAAATGAAGATCATTAGAATGAAATCTGAGATCTTTCTGTCCCTCCATTGCTATGCAACTACCACTTTCAAGTCCCAGAAAGGTAGTCAAGGCATCATTAAAGTGATCCATGTGACTCCAGTGGTGTAACCTCAATGTTATGTAATGGCGCGAGTGTTTTGTTAGCGCAAAAAAACATAATTTACCACTTTATTTACAAAATATTAATCTCCAACATACGTTCACGCAACAACATCTCCTCTCGCATTAACACAACACGCATGCATCGTGGTGCTCTCGTGAATGACCATTGGAGATTCATATTTTGTAAATAAAGTGGTAAATTGTTGTTTCCGCGCAAACAAAGCACTTGTATTGCTTCATAAAATTAAGATCTTTTTAATGAAATCTGAGAACTTTCAGTCCCTCCATTGACAGCCTACACAACTACCACTTTCAAGCCCCAGAAAGGTAGTAAAGACATCATTAAAGGCAGGGTAGGCAATTTTCTGAGAGGCTAGCGAGCTAGCTTTGAAAGCATGAGATCCTGTTCTCCCTTCAGAGCGTCTCCAAAAACACGTCTCCTTCAAAAGTTTCAAAACACATGAACACGTACAACAGTGAGTAAACAAAAGAGTCATGAGAGACGGCATTAAACTACCTCATGTCTCAAAGAACATGACATTATAATAATAATAATGAACATAAACAACTTAAAGAGCGCTGACCTGTACCACCTGACTGCTGCAGATTCATTTCAGTGTTGATGGTGTTGCCACTGAAACACATAACCCCCAATTTCCACCAACTGCGGAACGGCTGCGGATCCGCTCCGGAACGGCGGCGGAGTCAATAGGTTTCCATTAAAGTCAATGTGTGTATTTTCACTGACTGCGGAACCACTGCGTTCTGACTCCGGCGATCCGCAGCCCTCCGGAGCAGATACGCAGAGCTTCTATTTTTGCCGGATGCCGGAGAGCTCCGCAGCAATTCAGCACTTTTATCGCGCGATCATACGTGAATTCATGAGATCTCGTGGGTCCTCATGACTTCAGCTGTGAGTCATGGCCGCAGCCGTTCCGCAACAAATCCGGACCTGGTGGGTATTGAAGGACAGCGGAGCATGGAGCTGACACGCAGCGGAGCCGATCCGCAGTTGGTGGAAATCCGGGGTGAATTTGAGTCATAAAATGCTCTGAGTATGTCATCACAATGTTTCCAATCTCTTGCAAATGACAGTAGTTATGGCGTGAACACAGCATAAGCTGGTTGTTTTGGTTCAGGAGGAACTGTAAAAGTTGCTGCTGTTTCGTCACTCGGAGACTGACGTCTGTCTAAAACTGAGCATGAACCGTGTTGATGATGTGTGATAATTGTGATCAGGTGCGCGGAGGTATGGAAATACATACCTTGACAGGAAGGTAGGACTGAATACAATGATTGGACGATGAACATTTTATGGTCTTAGACGATATATATATATATATATATATATATATATATATATATATATACACACACACACATTTAGATCACTTAACTTTGATTGCTATCAGGATGTGAAGAGACTTTCAACTAGCATAACAAAAAAATGTTTTGGAACAAATCGCCTACCCTGCCTTTAAAATAGTAATCCATGTGGTTTAACCTCAATTTTATGAAGCAACGCGAGTGCTTTTGTTTGCGAAAAAAACAAACATTATTTACCACTTTATTTACAAAATATTAATCTCCACGAGCTATAGGCCTAGTATACATTTTCTTGAAGTAATGACACAAGAAATATGATCAATATTAGGCTATATTTGTGTGTGCCAACACACCGTTACACTGGCTACACTAGTCTGAACGAGTTAATCTTCTATTATATTTCACTCTTCAACTCCAGTGTGTGTGTGTGTGTGTGTGTGTGTGAGAGAGAGAGAGAGAGAACACAGATTGACGTCAGCAGTGGGCGTGTACCTGGGCGAGTAAAGTCAGTTCAACAGTTTGCGGTTCAGTCTTCACTTTTCAAGCGTTTGTTCACTCGCGTGAAACTCACGTCCGTGAAATTTGCCAGCGTGAGCGAGGACGCGTTACATCATCAGCTCACCTTTACCGCAGGTGACACAGAACACCCGGAAGAACGCGCGCATCGAATATCATACGAGTCGCTTCAGTTTCCATAAAGCCCAGAAGAGCTCAACAGATCACAGTCATGTCAGACACAGAGCTGAAGAAGAACAAGCTGTTTATTGTGCTGATGGATGTTGTGTGTGTGCTCGTGGGTAAGTCGGATCTTTTATTACATATGCATTTCTGTATGTTCTAAGCCGAAGATTGTGAAATCCAGCCTGAGTTCACCAAAGTTCACCTGCCACCTTTAACTTCAGTTTTTTTCCCATAGGATACAAGCACACCTCACACTACACATTAAATCTCTGTCAGTGACATGACCATTGTCTGACATAAAAAGTTTTATGTCCCATTTGTTAATACAATATGCCCAGTGCCCAGTTATTAATATATAATATTAGTTTTAATTTGGGTTTCATGCATTTTTGAAAAAGTTCACACTGTTTTCTACACTTATTTACATTTATCACGATAAATAAAGTGTATATATTGCAAATTCTCATGGCTACTCAAATTGACCTAAAAAAAAAATTCCTTTTTAATTGAAAGGTCAAAAATAGAGAATGACTTTGTTTCCAGAAATTAAAAACATATTCATAATAGAATAATTATTTGCTATGAATTGCATTTTTAATTGCATTTTAAATGTGTCAATGACTAATACATTATTTTCTTTTTTATGAGCTTAGGACTTCATCTTTCTAATTTACCTTTATTTAAGTGGCTGGTTTATACAAGGTAAATGTTGAGCAATTTAAAACCTGAAGTGTCTGGTGTTTAACATACAGTGATAATTAACTATGGGAACATACCAAGGATGTAACCAAATTCTCAAGATTGGGGGGGACCAAACGTAAAGTAGAAATCTGACATTGAAAATAATTCTGAATATTGTGTCTCCCTCAATAATGTACATAATGATTTACATCCTATATAATACAGTTTTTTTGTGTGTGTGTTTTGTTTGGTGGTATTTACCTTGCAGTACCGTGTTAATACCATCATACAATAATATGATAATACGTTCTTTTCTAATACTAATACTAAAATACTAACATTTTCATTACAATTAAATTATGACATGAACAAAACCTGATGATCATGTTCTCCAGCATGGTTTGAGATGTTGAGCATCATTGGAAAAACATCTGACCATCCATACAAAGAGTCACATGATCAATGTCACTGGTTTGCATTTGCTCAATAACCTTCAAATAGAGCAGAATCATTCACTATATATCAAAAACGTGATATTGTGTAGTATATTTTCCCCCATAAAATGAAGTCTCAGACTTTTGGTCCCCATCAATCCATAGTTTTACCATCTGATAAAGAAATGATGTATAAATCATTGCACCGTGGTACTTTTTATAACTTCGGAGCTTGTTCACACATGCAGTGCTTTATTTGAATGAATCAATCTTATGTTACAAAAGGACTGATACTCTTCATTCCCATAATTATTAGTTCAGATGCAGCACTCATAATAACTGTTGGTGACGTTCCCTTTACTCTTCCTGCTTTTCATATGGTTTCTGTGCCACTGTAACTTTGATGTGAGATTCTGCTTTGTATTTCACCACTAACTATTATTTGAGGCAGCACATACAGTAATAACACCTGTAATATTACACCGGTAAAATGAAATGTGCAAGCATTATCTGATGCGCTCCTCTACTGAAGCATATAGGCTATATCATCCATCACATTAACAATGCTGACCTTTAGGAGTGTCTCCATGCGTAATTATAGTTGAAGTGAACAATGCCAAAAGACAGTTCTACTGCAGCTCATGTATGCTTCAGTTCCTCTGTGTGGTCTAGTAGACCTGTCCAGATGACTCAGCATAGAGTGAATCAGTTTTAATAATAATACGTTTATTTTATATAGCGCCTTTCAGAAAACTCAAGGTCGCTTTACAATAAAGTACAAATAAACATGACATAGAAACGATACAAATAAACTGAGATGGATAACATAATAGATAAGTTACATATCCATACAAATCTGATCATAGAGTCAATAGCAGAGGTGGACAGTAACAAAGTACTGTACTTAAGTACACTTTTTGAATATCTGTACTTTACTTGAGTATTATTTTTTCTGGAAACTTTTTACTTTACTTCACTTCATTTGAAGGACAAATATCGTACTCCACTACAATTCTGTCAAGGTCCTTGAGTAGAAAGTAGTAATGTCAGTCAGGGGATGATGTTGGTCCGAAACCATTGTGGACGTTATTGAGTGCACTTATTCAATCTCACATTCAATCCCACTACTGGAACGGTGTTCTAGAAATAAATGTGATATTGATATGAGGACAGGACATAAGGTACTGTAAGTGTAAGTTACACACAACAATGCAACAATAATAAAACAATGCATTGACATTTACTTTTGATACTTAAGTACTTTTAAAAACAAGTACTTCTGTGCTTTTACTTAAGTAAAAATCGGTCTTTACAACTTTTACTTGTAACGGAGTAATATTTGACCAGTAGTATCTGTACTTTCACTCAAGTAAGGAAGTTGTGTACTTTGTCCACCTCTGGTCAATAGAGATCAAATATATGTTTTAAGGTGGGTTTTGAAATCGTGTAATGGTGAAAGATGTGTTGGGGAATAAAAGCGGTACAAAAAGCCCTTCCACCAAACGATAGTTTATGCCTACGGATCGTCAACAGACGGTATCGGAGGATCTAAGTGTGTGAGGTATGGATGAGATCAGAAGGATAGTTGGGGGCAAGACCATAGAGTGCTTTGAATGTGATGAGGAGTATTTAATTTTACTTGGTTCACTTAGCGTGAGTCAGATTTACATCCAAGAAGTGTTCATTAACTCCTGCTGACACAGCAGACTCTCTCACAGATGAAGACTGATGAGTCTCAGAATCATTAAATCTGTGCCAGTATTGGTGTAGTGGGATCTGTTCTGTTTTCATTTAAAGCAATAGTTAGCCCGAAAATACCAATCCTGTCATCATTTACAATCAAAAAAGAACTATACAGGCACTGTAAACGTGGTACATATGACTTATGATAGGTTTGACTATGATGGAGGGGAAGATATTCAGTGAATAATAGTCTATTCCTCACACAAAGCTAACAAACTGCTTCAAAAAACTTGGAATAGAGTGTGACAGTGCTCACCCACTTTAGCATTTTCTTTTGCCTTGGTTCTAGAAGTATTTTTCCCATAAGATTTTTTTTTTTAAAAGTTTTTGTTAAAAGAGCTATAAACAATGAAACCAACCAACCAATGAATCACATCATTACAAAATTTTAGGGATGCACTATATATCGGCCGATATGTTCATTTTTAATGTGTCTGATATTCTAAAGCCAATAAATAATGGATTATTTCCTTCAGCTGAGACACTCCAGATGCGCACTGTTCGACATGATGGTTTTGAGTTGCTTGAAATATGATTGAAATCACTTTGAAAAGGAAAATGCAGTTAAGTGAAAAATGTGCAACGCAAGTTTGTCTTATAGGCTACACAAAAAATTAGAATGAAAACACTTTCATAAAAGAATTCTTTGTACACCCATGTTTTAACACGTTGTTACAGGATAATTGCATCCAAAATGAAGTTACACCTTCATGACCATCTAAAATTGAATTTAGATTTATATGGCAATATATTGGTTATCGTTTTTATCTTCACTTCCGCTGTTAAACAAGATTATTGTAAAAAATGTTGTAATAATGCGGTCTGACTGCTTCAACAAAAAGCGTATACCATTGATTAACAACCTGGTTTACAGAATGTCTGTTTTTAATGGTTTATAACTTATAACTTATAAAAAAACAGTTCCCCTTGTAGAGAAAATAAATGATATTTTTTACTTCTGAAACTGAATTTTGGTCTTGGTTATTTGAATGAACAACAATGAAATGAAACATCATGGGTTAAATCTTACTTAAAAAAAAAAAAAAAAAACTTTAAACAAAGCCAATTTCTTCTATAGACAACAGAGATTGACAGTAGCCGTGTTTCCATTACAAATTTGCCCAAAACTGTTGCGATAATTAACCGATGTTATGCGACTGAAAGGTTTTTTTTTTTTTCTCACGAAAAGTCATTTAAAAATCATGGCGATGGATGTTGGTAGGTTTACGTACATTGCAGCCACCGCCCTAGCCATTATTTTTAAAGGGGTGGTATAATGCCCTTTTCACAAGATGTAAAATAAGTCTCTGATGTCCCCAGAGTGTGTATGTGAAGTTTCAGCTCAAAATACCCCACAGATATTTGTATATAGCATGTTAAAATTGTCATTTTTTGAGGGTGAGCAAAAACGCACCGTTTTGTGTCTGTTCCTTTAAATGCAAATGAGCTGCTGCTCCCGGCACAGGGGGCGGAGCTTCAACAGCTTGTGTGCTTTTACCTCACACAAACATGCACTGAAAATTTCAAAAACTTTTAGCCTTTTATGTTCAAACCAGATTCAGACAATGATGGAGAGACTCAAGAAGAAGTGACAACATGTAGAAGCAACAGGACATTTCTGAATGGTTAGTTGATGAATTTATGTAGCTAATGTGTAGTTATCTTCTAGTCATTGATTAGCATATTCTGTCTTGATAATCTATAAATCGTGTTCAGGGGGCGGGGTTTTTCTAGGGTTGGTGATGTTAGTAACCCGGGAAAAATGTTGTGTAATCTCTACCAGCCGTTTGTTGTACTCCTTAAAAAGCAATTTCTTTAAAAGCAAATATCTCCCTTTGCTTTGAACTTTGATTGTAACTTTGCAGATGTTGTTTATGCTCAAACAGCAACATTACACACTAACTAAAGTTAGAAAAGTGAAATAATCAACCACCCCTTTAATGGAAGGAGACGTAGGCGTGTATCCAAACATTAATGGCAAGGAAAACCCTTATACTGGGAGCTGCTTCTTATGAGGTATTTCTCCCTCATTTCTGCTTCAAGGTCTTGATAAATTGTGGCATTTCTTTGTTGTTTAGAATCCAGTATTCCTGTAATACTTTTGTCTTTTATGAGTTTAATAAAGAATGTCTCGTCTTCTGTCCAAAAACACCGCGTCATCTTTAAAGAATGATCGACTTTAACGTACGCCGGTGACCTGTAAATGCGGGGAAAAAAACTGTTTCCATTGCAATTCGCGAATTATTCCTTTTTCGAATTGCCTGAAAAACCACCTCATGCGAGCGTAAAAACTTTTTTTGCGATATAAGCATTTTTGCAAAATCAACATGTTTCCATTGGGCGTATTTTCAATTCGCAATTTCAAGTTGCGCAATTTGAAGGGTAATGGAAACGCGTCTACTGTGAATGATATTTCCATACAGTGTGGGCGTGGCCTACAGGTAAACCACACCTGTGCCATTCAGCGGGAAGATGATAGTGTACGCTGTCAGGAAAGAGAAACTCAAACAAAGTGGGTCAAAATTATAAATCTCATACATGTGTTTGTCTGCATATTCTTGCTGCACTGTTTGCTTCTGTAAAAGTGTTGCGACGCTGCGTGTCAAGGCTTGCTGTAGAATCAGGTCAGTGCAAGTCACACGCTATTCTCTACTGTCAACACCAGATAGGGATTGCTCTCAAACCATCATACACGTGTACAAATATTTGCCTTTGTCTGGACAGACACGTAAATGTAGATGATTTGAGAGCAATCCCTATCCGGTGTTGACAGTAGAGAATACTGTCAACTTTTCTGTATTCTACTGTATTCAGTATTCTACTGTCAATCCCTATCCGGTGTTAACAGTAGAGAATAGCGTGTGACTTGCACTGACCTGATGGCCGACAGGCCAGGAAGGGTGAATTAATGTGGAGTTTGATGCTCATACACTGAGAAGGGCTGAATGGTTAATTAACATAAAAATGAAATTGCAGTTATCAACTTGCAAAGTCTGTGATTTAATTGAATAAATGCGCTGCATGTTTCAGAATGGATCATGGCACTGTGTTCTTTTACACTTGAGCCTGTGTTTTCAGCATCTCAGTTGATAGTAAATGTTGCTCCACATGAACTCTGCATCTGCTCTGAGTTTGCAGATCTGTGGGTCGCTTATGACATGCGTTTGAGTCACAACATCCGCCAACCATCTTCCCAAATTTGTAAGAAGTGGTTATAAACCCTTCAATTTTCCACCCAAAAAAAAGCTTGATGGTTTAACATTTGAAAATGATGATGAAGAAATTCATAATATTGGTATTGTAGTTTTATTGTACTATAAAATACAATTATTTATGATTTTTTTCTTCAATACAATTTTTACTGTGAAATATTGTCTCAAAATAAGAAATATATATATAATATATATATATACTTTTGTCAGATGTGATTAATCACGATTCGTCGATTTGACAGCACTAATAATAATTTTTATATATATATATATATATTTTTTTTTTTACAAACTTTTATATTAGATGTGATTGATCACGATTAATCAATTTGATTATTATTGTAAATATTATTATAGATTTTATTTTAAACTTCCCCCCACACACACCTTTTTTTTTAGACAATTTTATCAAAAATATATAATTTTTTTATGCAATTTTGCATTGCAATTTTTTCCTTAAATCATGCAATGTAGATCTTCTGAGCCAAAAGGAATTTGAGGCTGAACTCTTTTCACTTGGCTTAGCAACTGAATATCAATGTCCTCGATTCATTAATGATTCTCACGGACACCAGTCAAGTCCATCTGGATCTGTATAGAGAAGCATTTGAGGAGAAAATAATAACGGTTGTTGATATAATTGCTGATATAGAAGATGTAAGTGCCACTTTCTTCTTTCAGATTGTCTCTGTATTTTCAAAGGATGTTATTCACTTTTGGCTCTGAAATTGCATTATAGTCCAGCTCTGGAGCTAATGTTCCACGATTATGATTCACTGCCTGTTTAATATCCTGCCTTTCTAGATAAAGTTCCTTTCACGGCTCATTGGTAGACCTTTGAAGGGTTTGGTATTGGAAAATCTCTGCAGTGTTGGGATTGGCAGGTTGCATTGTTTGTGACATTTGAGCAAATCCTCAGATGTCCACACCCCTCAGAACTTCATACACATGTACAAACGTTTCAAAGCTCTTCATACTGAAACTGGTAGTGAAAATGTGAGATTTGAAATGCTGAATGTTCTATTAAAGCCTCACTCTTAAACGGATAGTTCACCCTAGAATCAAAATTAAGTCATTATTTAAGCTCCGTGGTGTTGTTCTAATGCCGTATCTTTCTTTTATCCTTCTTCACAAAAGGTGAATAAAAAAAGTCCATATAATGGCAGTGAATAGTGACCAGCATCAAGCTTTTTATAAAAGATGCAAAAGTATCACAGAATGATCCCATGCGACATGTGCCGTATATTACAAGTGTTCTGGGGTATAAGATTTGGTGAAAAACAATCTGAAATTTAATGTAAGCCTATTATTTAATGAAATTCTTGATCTTGTACATTGGTCTTCTCTGTACGGCTGCACGACAGCTGGTGAATTGAATTTACTTATTGTAGAGTTAAGGAAAGGTATCATGAGCACTGTAATGTTTGAAGCAGATGTCATAACAAATGTCAGATGACCGGGAAGATTTTAAAACGAGCTGTTCATTCATAAATCCGTAAGATCTTTCCTTCATGCTGTGGAAATACAAACCGGAAGACACTCAGAACACAACGAGCGCAGCGCTGAAAAGGGGCTGGACTATAAGGTCTGTTAGCGCCGCAGTTCACTCCGTCCAGAATAAGCAAAAGTTATTAGAGATAAAGAATAACAAAAGCAAAAAAAGTATCTGTGTACTTTCTTCACTGAGCCAAATATCACCGGACCGGAACTCGCTTGTCTGATGACAGTCGGATTGACAGTTGACAGATGTGAACGCGATAACTTACGACAAACACAACGGATATATTCACCTCAGCTCAGAGAAGAAGGTACATGGGTTTTATTTCATGTGGGGTTTTATTTCATGTCGGGTTTTTGTTAAGCTTGATTCCTCACAGCTTGTGTGCTTTTTGAGTCACAAGAAACAAGAACTTTTGCTTCTTTTTTAAAACGGTGCTCGCTATTCACTGCCGTTATGTGGACGAATGCGAGCGATGCATTTTTATTTATTTTTTTATTATCCTTTTGTGGTCCTTAAAAGAAAGAAGGGCATACGGGGTGAGTAAATTAGCTTAAAGGGATATTTCACCGCTGGAAAGATGAATGTGTATTTAAATTGGGTCATTTATGTAGTAGAAATGAGAAATTATTTTAGAAGTTGGTGCCTTCTAGACTGAGAAAAGCCAGAAAATGTATTTTTGGCTCATGTGGATGAAAGACTACAACTCCCAGAATGCACTTGCTTCACTGCCCTACGAGGACACTCCCAAGCCACGCCTACCGGTTACAGAGGGCAGTATCGGAAGAAATGATACAACTAGGCTACTAGTCGACTGGAAACTTAAAAGACTCTGTTTTATCGTGAGAACCTCCTATGGGCGGGTTGAAGACATGCGGAACGAGCTCCTCCTACTGGCTGTAGTCTCTCGCCTCTGGACAAAAGAGCCTCTGATGATGATGCTAAATGACGATTTTTGCGTCATCTGAGGTTTTTTTCCAGACACACAATACAGAAATCTCTCGTCTCAGGGGGACATGAGGGAGGGAAGCACGGTCACTCGAAAATACTTCCGGGTTTCTACTGATACAAAGCTTAATGCTAATCGGTGAAGTATCCCTTTAATTTTCATTTTAGGGTGAACTATCCTTTTAAAAATGAAAGTTCCAATTCCAAAAGGGGTTTTCACAGTGATGCCATAGCATAGAAGAACCATTTTTGGTTCCTCAAAGAACCTTTCATACCCCTTTTCCACCAAAAAAGAACTGGTTCGGAACTGGTGCTGGTTCAAAGTTGGTTCAACTTGCGAACCTTCTCAGAACCTGTTTGATTTTCCACTGACTAGAGAGCCCAGCGAACGACGTCGTTACGTCACTGTGTACGTTGCCATACGTCTTAGCTTTCCCAGAAACGCTTGCGCCAACTTCAAGCACAACAATTACAATGGCGGACTACATCGTCTTTCTGCAAATGTTTCTCCTGGCTTTGCGATCCTATATTGGGGTCGGAAGAAGACGTTTATAACACATTTGTGCTGCTCGTCTGGATTACTATAGACGGAGGTTACGTTCGAGAAGAAGTTCGACAATAACCCCGCCCCCAGCCCCCGACGTAAGCATGACGTGGTAAAAGAACGGTTCTAGTCCAGCAAAGAGTTGGTGCCGCTTTGGAACCAATATTCCTGGACGAGAACCGGTTCTTTGGCTGTCGAAACACAAAGAACTGGTTCGCGAGTAGGCACCGGCTCCGAACCGGCACCAGCACTGCCTTGGTGGAAAAGGGGTATCAGTGAACAGTTCTTAAAAGAACCACTTTTTCTTAGTGTGAAGAACATTTAAAAAATCTAAAGAACCCTTTTCCACTATAAAGAACCTTTTGTGAAATGGAAAGATTCCATGGATGTTTAAGGTTCTCCATCACTGCCAATGAAGAACCTTAATTTTTAAGGTGTACAGGGATCCATGGCAGTGAAACTTCATCTCTAGGACTTGATTTCCTCTTTCCTTTCATGCATCAGCAGTTTTAGAAGAATTCGTGAGTTCATGTTTGTGTTTTGCTCATAAGGTCCTCCACAGGATGCAGGAGGTTAAGAAACTCTGCTGTTCTGTATTTCCTCTTCCTGTATGTCCCATGATTCCTACCGACTTATTGGAAATGCTCCGGCTACTTCAAGTATAGAATTCTCAAACTTGACCACCTTGAAGAATGTTAATTACAGGATTTCCTCGACCTAACCGGACTATAGAGTTTAAATGGAAGAAAATTACGGAAAAAATACATTTAGTCATTACCTCATCCTCATGCTGTTCCAAATCTGTGTGACTTTCTTTTGTGGAACACAATATGAAGTATGCTGAGTTGAGTTAGTTGACATTTAGTTGCAAAGTTAGTTGAATGTCTAAAGTAGACTATGGAAATAAAGTGTATTTTTTTTATTTTTGGGTGAACTATCCTTTCAATAGTTAAAAAAAAAACATTTTCTTCAAATCCTTCAAACGTGATCTGGATCTGAGAAAGTTTGCGTGCTTCCAAAACTCTTTTGTTTGCCTCAGATATGTGAGTAACTGTGAGGAGGGTCTGTTTGTGATGGTTCAGTACAAGTTGTCAGCCTAATATTGCATGAGATATTTAGTTTTCTTTTATATTGATGAGGCTGCGTTGTGAGAATGAGCTCTTGACATTTGATTTGGAGTGTTTTGTTCTTTTGTTCTCTTCTCTCTGAATTAGTTTGGGACGGCCTTGGCCAGATAACATCAGATAACATGCCAAACTGATTTAACCAGAATCCTCTGATTTTCAGAGGATCTGTTGTGCTAAACGCTTAAAGGCTCCGTATTTAATTCTTATCAGATGCTTTCCTTCCTTTTCTTTTAAGTCAGGCTTCAATTTTCACTTCCCTACATCTGTGCACGGATGCTTTTTAAGTCTCTCAGATCTGACTAAATTTCCTCACTGTGTTTATGTTTGTGGGCACAAATGAGCAACAAATGGCTAAAATAATTGGAAATGCTGGAAGCTTTTCTGTTTTTTCATGTGATGCAGTTATTCTCACTGGCTTCATCCCAATTTGCAAACTATCTATATTATATTAAGTAAGCGAAAGTAGGATTTCCGGATCATAGTATGTTGAAAAATATCATGCCAAACTGCCAAAGGTGTCTGGATGGTGTAGTATTTCTCTATTTAGGCTACGAGGTGTGCATCAGTGCAAATCCTTTTTTTTTTTTTGCAATGACATGCACTGATAATAAATCATTCACAGTGAGAACGGGTAAATAGTCAGTTTTAAATTCATGTTGACTTGGCATGTGTGAAGTACAAGGTCTCCAAGCTTCCACTGTTTACTGTAAAAAAGTTTGGGGTTGGTAAGATTTTTTTCAAAGAAGCCTCTTATTCTCACCTGCATTTATTTGATCAAAAAACAGTAAAAACAGTAATATTGTGAATTATTACAATCTAAAATAACTTTTCTATTTTAATATATTGTAAAATGTAATTTATTCCAGTGATTACTCATTACTACAATCATGTGTCACTTGATCCTTCAGAAATCATTCTAATATATTCTGATTTGCTTCACAAACATTTCTGATTATTATGAATGTTAAAAAAGTTGTTGCTTCATATTTTTGTGGAAACCATTGATACATTTTTCATTTTTCAGGATTCTTTGATGATAGAAAACATTTATTTGAAATAGAAATCTTTTGTAACATAATTGTCTTTATTGGTTCAATTTAATGCATCCTCGCTGAAGTAAAGCATACATTTCTTCTTCAAAACAAAAATCGTACTGACCATAAACCTTTGAACGGTAAACCCAAATGTTAATCAAAAGTTAATTATTATAAAATACTGCATCTTGATAGTTATTTATTTAAATTTTATGATGTGGTAGTATCTCCCTAATATGACATACTCCCTATACGGGAAAACTGCTTTACCAGCTTAAGCTGTGTCAGGTTTAGTGGACTGAGGAATGAATGAATCAGATTATCAGGTCTGTCCTCACTCTGCTGAACACTCACAATGCATGAAACAAAACCACAAACCACAGGACCGACAGAACGAGAGCAGGAGAAGAGATATTTGGAGATAAGAGAAAGAAAGAAAGAAAGAAAGAAAGAAAGAAAGAAAGAAAGAAAGAAAGAAAGAAAGAAAGAAAGAAAAGGGAGGTGGTCTCGTCTGTGTGGATTAGATGTTTCAGGTTTAACTGCCATTTCTATGAGCACATACCTCTGAGTATTACTCACACACTTTTACTCACTCACACACATACACTTTCACTCACACACACACACACACACACACACACACACACAAGATCAAGAACTGAAAGGATCATTTGAGTGGAACATGTTTGTGTGGAACTTGTACATCCAAAACCTAGTGAGCAACCTACGTAAACAGCATTTTTAATACGTCATAGCAAGCAAGAACACTGAGCTGGTTCTGGAACGGAGCGATAGAATACCGTACACCTGAATGATCTCAGAGAGGATCTCGATGATTTATGGCTGGCTCTTCAGATCAGTGTTCTGGTTTCGGGGTTCTTTAAAGCGCTGGTGTGCTGCTGGTGTTCTAAAGAACTCTGAAAGGATCTTCTTATGACATCATCAGGCTGTTAATGCCTTTTTTTGTTTAAATTGGAACTTTTTTTCTTTTTCTTTTCCAAGGTGGATCTTAAATTGAGTCATGTGGTTTAATTTGAAAGAATTTGTGGTTATATAATGTTTTGCTTTTTGATGTGTTAATTATGGTCTGATGAAGAGCCGTGGAACTTAATATTACCAATGTGGAAATGTAATAAATTGAATAATTTCATTTTTATCTGTGCCTTTTCCAAGGAATGGAAAAGACACAGCTTAATCCTCATTGGAAAACCTGAAAATTTGCTGAAAGACATTTATAATGTTCCCAAAATGTATGTTTCAAACAAATGCGTTTGAACTTTCTATTCATCAAAGAATCTTGAAAACAAAAATATTAAGCAGCACAACTGTTTTCAACATTGCTGTGCAGAAGAGACTTCTGTCAAACACATAAAACAAATCGTACTGATCTCAAATTTTTTGAATGATAGTAGGTCTATTAATTAGCTATAATTAAATATACATTCAATGATTGCTATTTGTGAACGTGATTTCTATAAAATGTTTTCTTTAAGTCCTTCTGCTGTAATCCTGAACAATTTCCTCTGATAGCATATTTCATTCAGTCCTCTTTCTTTTAATCAGCAGACGTTTAATATTTCAACATTAAAGGGTAACTCTCGCCAAAATGCAACCTAGGGTCTTTTTGTTAATCTACCCGAGACAAACCTTCGTTTAAAAGTATAATTAGAATGGAAACGCCACTTTTAAGTTTGACCGTATTTTCGTTTTCGGTCAAATTGCCTTTTGAATGGGACAACTGGTGATAGCATCGAAATCGCTATTTTTAAAACACTAATGCGGCTCGACACAACATGAAACATTGCTGGAAGTATCACCAGAGGCTCTACACATGAACTCCAGCATTGATGACATTGTTTGTGTACACAGAGTTTACTATAAAGAAAGGTTTTGAACAACTCACTGTGTTTCCGTCCGCCGGCATTTTGACAGTCAAAAATTGTCGATCTCCGAATGCAACGTAACAGGGAGGAGAGTAAAGATGGAAAGCTCCTAAAGCTTAGTTCCATATAAATTCACGGATAATTTGTTGTTTTGTCGTTAGTGAAAATCAATATTGACCTTGTATTTGAAAAAGGATCCTCATATAAGAAGCAATACTAAAATTCAGAGTCAGTTCATTCACATTCGGAGATCGACTATTTTTGACTGTCAGAATGCCGGCGGACACAGAGACAGTGAGTTATTCAGTGAGAGTGAGAGTTACCCTTTAACCTGTGCTGAAGTGTCCATCTCGGAGTCACAGCCTCACGGTCTTCTGAGCAGCTTGTCTACGTCCTCCTAAACGACAACAGCTGCAAAACAGCAAATATTCACCCAGGGCCACTGAACGATGTTTGTTGTTTAGTGACCACTTTTAAAATGCTCCTCTCTCAATGGTGCAGAATCTTTGAAGAGTGTTTGTCAGTCACTCAACCTTTAAAGAGGAGTGATGCACTGATTTACCCTCTTAGCTTCTAAAGTTCACTGAGAAGTGCTTACGATTTGTGCATTTTCTCAAAAGTGGGAAGTTTCAAAGCATGCACACGTGAATGATCCATTAGATGCTAAATAAAGACACAATTTCTGTTTAGTAAAAGATGCATAAACTTAAGCACTAAAGATATTGGCCTCATATTTTCCTCAAATGCATTAAGTATGGTTTCTAGATATGTCTCGGGGTCTTTATTTAATGTAAGTCTGTGTCTGTCTTTTTTTTTTAACTACTACTACAAACTGCAAATAGATATACATTGGCACTGAATAACCAGCTGAAAAGCCTCAACCACTCGAGATCAAGTCTGATTGACATCATCAGAGTTTCTATAGCGTATGATAAGAGTGTTGACCTCTGCTCTTCCTTCTGCTTTTCTGTTAAATGTTGTGCGGCCATCATCTTTTCAGTGTGCTTCCTCACAGTCTACAGTTGACCGGTGCATTCATTTATTTCTGGCTAAAGAGTTCCTCTAATGTTATTTGCATACATACTCGTCGACTCCTTCTGATGTTTCATCATCTTACAGTTTAAACACTGTGTCAGTACTTGTGATGCTGAGGGCAGCACATTTGATATGACCTTATCAATCTGAGTGAACTGACTTAAAGGTCCCATATGGTGACACTTAAACTTATATTTGTACCGTTTATATGTGTCTATTAAACACTAATTTATTAGTGTAAAAAAAAAAAAAAAAAAGAGTTGGGTTGATTTTCCCACACTTTTCTGAGAGCCTTTTTTCTCCCCTCCCAGAAACACTTGGATTCGCTGCTGGACGTTCATGGGCCGGTTTCACAAAGCTATTTTAGACCGGTCTATAGTGTTAGACAAGTCTAAAATTCGCTCGTCTAATGCAAGTTAGACTGTTTCACAAAAATAAAGACTGACTTAATTTAGACCAAAAACATTAGACACCTTACCCCCAGGCTAACTTAGGCTAACTCTCTGTTACCAACCAGCAGTAACAATCAGTTACATTACAAACAGCCAAAAGAAAAGGGAAAATGGCTCATAATTTAAACATTTCTTCTTGTTACTACATTCTCCGCTAAATTTCCCAAGTAAAATGTCCTTGTAACTGTTATACTCCTCCAACAAACACATATTATCCGCTGGGGTAAACTGCACTGAGCGGTTGAATGCACTTACTCGATCCGCCATGTTTTTTGTTTTGAAAAGTGTCTTATTTTACCCAAAATGCATTGCAGTGTAGTCCTACTTAAGATAGTCAGAGTCTTAAGTGCTTTGTGCAACGGTCTGATTTAGATGTCTATCTGAAGTCTGACTCTCTACTATATCTAAGCCATAGTCAAAGTCTATCTTTGTGAAACCGGCCCCATGTTTGAAAGTCACAGAAACCACTTAGACTAGAGTGGATGATGTGTTTTCATGTTATTATCATACTTTCTGTTCAAAGTATGTTCTGTTCTGTCTTTTTCTGTAATTTCCTCTGAATTAGTTGGTTCATTCTTTTGGAGAACTCTTTCTCTCGTCATCTCTTGCTGTTGTCTTTCAATGAAAAAGGAAGTCCTTCGGTTTTCATTTTACTGTACGTCAAATGTCAATCCTGGGCAATATTTAGTCCCGGATCAAGTATTAGAATGATCCCTCAAATCACACATTTTATTGAGAAAAGTTGTGCTGTTACTGTACTGAGAGATCAGACTTAAGATGTTTACGGAATATCCGCAGAACTGTTACTAGTATCTAATTTTGCAAATAGTTTGTTTCTGAAAATAAAAATGTCGACACAATGTAACGCACTAGTTTTGGATGAAGAGATGAGCTTGTTGCTGTTGTTTGTTATGTTGTACAAGCAGGATGTGGTGGTTGGTCGGAGTGGTTTTTGTCCCGCCTCTCCTTCACTATGATTGGATGGCTGGGTAAAAAGTGACAGTGATGAGCATTGCATTTTGCCCAGAGCTGAACATTATTTAACACTCAGCAACTGAAAAAAACTGAGCGTACAGCATGAAATCGACACTCAGTGCCTCATCACGTTTCTGCCGTTTTAAAAACACGGCGCTCCCATTGAAAACAGTTAGAAAAATATGCTAGCCTCTGGGAAATATGCTTGTTTTCTGGAAAAAATGAAGTCACTAAATGCTTAAAACAAGAGAAAATATGTGCCAATGGGGTCAGAATAATAAACCTAATTTAAAAGGGAAACAATATAATTTTTCTGACCCCATTGGGAGATATTGGCTCTTGTTTTAAGCAAAAACACACTGAATTTGGATATATTGCTCATTGCTTCTCAAGTAAATGCATCTTAATCTGTTTGATATTTGTAATGAAAAACAAGACTCAAAATTACACAAAAATTTTGGGGGGTTTTTTTGAACCCATGTTTGGGTTAAATATGGACAACTATTAGGTTAAAAATGTAATTAAAAAAATTGAAACCAATGGTTGGGTTTGTCCATATATTGACCCAAACATGGGTTGAAACAACCCAGCATTTTTTAGAGTGTACTAAGACTTTTTTTTTTTTTACTTTTTTTTTTTGCAGTGTAGCAACCACCCAGAACTTTGTATCAGTTCCCTAGCAACTGCATTTAAAATATGCAACAACAAAAAAAACACCTTAGCAACACCCTAGAAACCACCCTTCACACCCTTGAAATGTGAACGAGTTTTGCGTGTCAGACAACACTCGCATTTTCCTCTGTAAGTGTGTGATCTATTGGATGTGCGTTCCGCCATCACGTTTGTTTTGATATTATGCAGAGGCTGTATGATATTCTCTGTGGTCAGTGTCAGCAGTTTCGTGTGAAAATGATTCCAGTCTAGAGAGACATCTAGATTTCACATGCACACGACGAGCTCGTAACTCAGTGGTTTGAGATTCAGGGTGGAGATTATCATAGAAAAACCTGTAAATATCTGGTTAGAAATTGTTATTTACAGTACAAGCATGGAAAAGTCATGGAAATTAGTATAATTTTGGAGATTTTCTATAGTGAATATATAGTAGTACCTGACATACACTACTGCTTAAACGTTTAGGGTCGGTAGGATTTTTAAAATGTTTTTCAAAGAAGTCTCTTCTGCTCATCGAGGCTGCATTTCTTTGATCAAAAATACAGTAAAATTACCCTGGAAATCCAGAGTTTTCGCGAGAGCACAAGTTGAATTTGCTCAGCGAGTTTACTCTGGCGTCGAGTAATGATGCTCATTAAATATGCCCTTGTATCCGAGCTGCACCAATCACATCGGGTTATCTGATATAGGCGGGCCAGAGGCGAGCTAAACAGAAGACGACAGCGCTGTGACGTCGAAGTCATTAGTAAACATTGCAAGATGGCTATGGATGAACACCAGTTGTTTGAAACGGCTTTGGCCGCTACAATGAACGAGTGAGACTTGGCTTTTTATCTAAAAGAGGAACAGAAGACGGCGCTCGAATCGTTCCTTTGCAAGAAGGGCGTTTTTGCTGTTTGGCCGACCAGATTAGTGATGTCCGGTTCGTGAACGAATCGTTCTTTTGAACCGGTTCTTTTTAGTGAACTGGTCGAACCAGTACACTAAATCGGACTGAATCGTTCGAAACAGTTCGCGTCTTGCGTCAGCACTGATCCACAACAAGTTAGTAAAGTTACTCACTTTTGGACATGCCTGAATCCTGACAGTCACCTCTACTCAAAATAAACCAATATCCCGGAGTAGGCATATATGTTACTCCAGTAAATCCAACAGTTCACTGAACTGAGACGTGCTGAGAGAAGTGATGAGCACGAGCAGTTGATACTGAGCATGCGCGCACTACCGAACGTACAGGTACAGCGGTTCTCGGACCACCAGTACAGAACCGAGAACTGTTTCTTTCGGACACGTTCGATACGGAGAACCGATGAGCTGATGAGCTGAGCATGCGTGCAATTTTTTCAGAGGGACGAAATGCATGCAAATCTTAAGTATTTTACTGAACATCAATAAGTGTAACAAAATAAAACATGTTAGAAACATGTTTATCTCATAGGCTACTGCCTTTTCACTGTATTATTTTAAAGATTGGAAACACAATGAATGGATTGTAAAACTAAACATTTATTATTATACTAAAACATTATTTTCTGGAACAGATCATTTAATTTCTAAGTAAGTTGATATACATTTTTGACGTAAACTCTTGCCAAGGTTTTAAAGGGTGCAAAGTAAATGTTTATAATGTGTTAATCAAAACATAACGTATTAAACATAGATATGCATCAAGTTTTTTTGTTTTGTCGACTGAATAAGGCTATAGCCTAGTAAGGTTTCAGTAGTTCTCAGCTCACACACAGGCGGTTCTCGAGTCAAGAACTGGTTGTTGCAGCAGTTCTCGCATCACCAGTACAGATTCAGAACCGAGAACTGTTTCTTTCGGACACGTTCGATACGGAGAACCGACGAGCTGGAGAGACTGCGCATGCGTGATAACAACACCGTCTCTGAACCGAACTTTCTTTTGGCCAACTGATGCTGTGTTACTGTCTATGCGCTGTGCTGATACATGAGCACGGGTGAACCAAGGACTTGAATGAGGGGCCGAATTCGGCGAAATGTACGTTTATTTAATTACAAATAAAATAAAAATGATGAAGTTTATTCACTTTAAGACATGTAAAACATCCGCGTTTGCGCATCGCCTTAGGCCTACTACAGGGTTAATTTTCAAAACGTAAATGTAAGAAACCTATCCAAGATGATTATGACGATGAGCACTATTATTTAACTGAAGTTATGATTACAAATGCCTTTATTTGAATGTATATTTATCCGCCGGGATGATAGAATTGACGTCATTACGTGATGACGTAAAATAACTGGTGAACCGTTTTTTTGAACCGGTTCATTGAAACTAACTGTCCGAAAGAACCGGTCTTCCCATCACTAGACCGGATACGGCAAGAGTCTAATCTACCAGTTAGCTCCGCTGGTAGCTAAGCGTGTGGGGCTTGTTGTGATTGGTCGTAGTGTTATCCAATTGCATGCAGTGAGATTTTCAAATGCATGCTTGGTGCCGCCCCTCGAGCTGGCCAATTTTCATTAGTCGATGCCAGACCATTAATATTTCAGATTTAGGTCTGGATTTCCAGGCTAGTAAAACAGTAATATTGAATATGAATTTATTCTTGTGATGCAAAGCTAATTTTCAGCATCATTACTCCAGTCTTCAGTGTCACATGATCCTTCAGAAATCATTCTTATATGCGGATTTGATGCTCAAGAAACATTTCTGATTATTATAGATTTAAAAAATCAGATGTGCTGCTTCATATTTTTGTGGAAACCATGATGCATTTTTTTCCATGATTCTTTAATGAATAGAAAGTTCAAAATAACAGCTCTTATTTGAAATATGTTGTAACATTATCACTCTTGATCAATACGTACTTGCTGAATAGCCGAACAAAAATGGTTTATTCAAGTTTATTAAACTAAGTCACGCCAAAATGATGAGTAAATAAATGTCACTTCTCTAAGCAAGTTAGAAGCTGATGCAAGAGGTTTTTTCAGTCATGGCTCATCATCTTTTGCAATCTCCCACAAAAGATTTTTATCACCTCTGTCTCAGCCAACATTCCTCTTCAAATGTTGTCGTGTCACTTTATCTTTCCAGAGCGGCAGCAGCACTTTCTCTCTCGCTTATGCGCTTCGTTTTCCGTCACTGTAAAACCAAATCTTAATTTTTTTTTTGGCTGAATGCGGCCCACATTCTGTGATTGTGAAACAAAGTGAGATTTTTCTGTAAAATCTGAGACCTGACCAGCTGTCTATTTAAGTTTCTCCTCTTGGCTGGTGTTAAACACTGACATTATTGTGATATGATGTGTATTTTGGCATTGCTGAGTTTGAGAAGACCAATAACATGTATAATTTCAAATTTCTCTGGCCATGGGAAACACAGAACATAGAGTCAAAGGCCACAAGGATAGCAAACTGTGTCCAATTGTGAATTCTTGCCTGTTTATTTGATCCAGTTTCATCCTGATTGAAACGCGAGAGCCAGATGACATTGCGACAGGCCCCCGGAGACAATAGCTCTTCTTATTCCGTGAGTCGAGATCCAATGCGAGCGCAAAGACAAACGATCCTTTGGCGCAGCTCCCGATCACTCGGCACTGTAATAACTTCAAAATATGCCTGCCATGCAGTCGATCCACTATAAGGCCAGAGCTGTGCGTGAGTCCGAAATCTGAGATGTCGGGATTGGCAGAAACTCAACGCCTCCATGACCTTGCTTTCGGACAAACCATCGCGATGGATAAGAAACAAGCTGTTCTCAAGCTTTCTTGTGATTATGGAGGCGTTTCTTTTGATTGGCATTTGGATTCATTTATTAACAGTTTGAGAGTGTTTTGATAAAATCCCCTACAGGAGTTGGATGGAGGGTTTCCATTAATAGACATGCAGAAATAACAAACAATAACTTTTTGGGCCAGAAACTATTTACAGAAATGCTTGGCATTGCAACCTCAGGGTCCCATTGTACACTAACATTCAAAAGTTTGTCGCAAGTAAGATTTTTTTTTGTTTGTTTTTGTACAGAAATGAATACTTTTATTCAGCAAGGATGCATTAAATTGACCAAAAGTGACAGTAAAGACATTTATACTGTTTCTATAAAAATATGAAGTAGCATTTTCAACATTGATAATAATCATAAATGTTTCTTGTGCAGCAAATCAGCATTATTAGAATGATTTCTGAAGGATCATGTGACACTGAAGATGCTGCAAATCCAGCTTTGATCACAGGAATAAATGACATTTTACAATATATTACAATAGTAAACAGTTATTTTAAATGTATTTCTGATCAAATAAATGCAGGCTTGGTGAGCATAAGAGGCTCCTTTCAAAAACATTAAAACATTTTACTGATAATATACACTGTATAGTTAATATGAATATGTTTTACACTAAAGTGATGTGCGTATATGTAATCCTTCAGTAGTTCTTTAATGAGTGTTGCATGTTGAAGGTCATCTAACACAACTAAGAAAAGTTAAAACCGATCTAAAACATCATCCACTTAATGTAAAGCATGTTAGATCCCAAAATCATAGCAGCATGTTCTCACTGAAAAGACATGTGAGGTGTGTTTTATACATATGTCATCTGGCACAGTTTGTTTTAGTCCAGTGGGATGTGTTCCTGGATCAATATTCCCATCAAACTATCCTAACGCTTACCATAACCTAGCCCTAAAACCAGAGAGAAATGAACCCAATCCTAACCCTCAAATCGGATTTATTTATACGAATGTTGCGCAGAAATCACTGCAACTCTATGTATGTGAATAGCTACACAATGTTTGATGGTTTTGAATTGTATTTTACACTTACAACTGAGCAAGCAAGTTCAATTCATTTTAGCAGGTCAGTCCGTTTCTTTTTTAGTAACTGATCCAAAAAAATATGAGATGAAATATGAAATTTGAGTCATCAGTCAACAGCGTTTCCATAAGTCCCTGTTCCGCATTTTGTTTTGCTGTTAAATGCATATTTAATATGAATTTATATTAATATTTAATGCTGTACTGCATAAACAGTTTGAATGCAGCACAAGGACATGTGGTTTTAACCAAAGTCATGTCAATATTTGAAGCACATTTAGTCAAAGCTGGAACACAATTCTTTCACAAACTAGTTTAGGAGAAAATTCCAGAAAAGATCCCATCTGGTGCAAGTTTATTTCAGGTGACATTAAACACACACACACACACACATGAAGTGAGACACCTGTTGAGCTTGTCTTTCTGTACTAGACAGACATTTCCTGATGCTACAAAGATACGACTGTAAGCTGAATGTCATCATTTGTTGACATTTTTGAAGCGCTCCGGCTCTTTTGCACGTTCTGTTTACCATCATGGCCTCATTCTGCTGGTGTGCTCCAACAAATATAACATGCTGGACATTTCGAAACCATTAATAAAATTAAAATTAATAAAAAATAAATGGCATTACAAATGTACCGTGGTGTTAGCGTGACATGAGATGGCAGTATGCTATATATCATTGTACCATTTGCATACTTTAAGATATTTTAGATGGTTTTACATGGTCTAAAAAAGTATTATTATGATGTATGATGTGCTTAAAGGAACACGCCGACTTTTTGGGACTTTAGCTTATTCACCGTATCCCGCAGAGTTAGATAAGTCCACACATACCCTTCTCATCTCCGTGCGTGCCGTAACTCTGTCTGACGCACCCGCCGCTAGCTTAGCTTAGCACAAAGACTGGAGGTAAACGGCTCCAGCTAGCATACTGCTCCCAATAAGTGACAAAATAACGCCAACATTTTCCTATTTACAAGTTGTGATTTGTATAGTCACAGCGTGTACAAATAACAAGGTCACATGAGACACAGCCATCTTCTAACTGTATACATACTGGGAACTATATTCTCAGAAGGCGAAGGGAGTGATTTCCTAACAGCACCTGAGACCCTGTTATTTGTACACGCTGTGACTATACAAATCACAACATGTAAATAGGAAAATGTTGGCGTTATTTTGTCACTTATTGGGAGCAGTATGCTAGCTGGAGCCATTAACCTCCAGTCTTTGTGCTAAGCTAGGCTAGCTGTGGGTGCGTCAGACAGAGTTACGGCACACACGGAGATGAGAAGGGTATGTATGGACTTATCTAACTCTGCGGGATACGGTGAATAAGCCACAAAAGCCAGCGTGTTCCTTTAAATCAAATTGGTATCTTCTCTTCTGTTCATAAGAGCTTTTTAATACAAGAATGGGAAGGTGGTTGGTGCATCTTGCGTTCCCAAATGCCTGTTAAAGCAACTTTGTGACTTGATGTTGCACTAAGCCATATCACGATTTTGGTTTGGTTTCGATTCATTTTGCAGCCCTACTTGACTGTATTTAGTGTTTATTGTTTTTAGGCCACGTAATTATGGATTATTTAAATAAACTGTGCAATCTGATAGTAGCAATTAGAAGGTTATTGCCCTCTTAAATAGCTTCAATGTTGATAACTCTTTTTTTTATAGTACAGTAACTTCACAACTTTTTTAATGACTTTTACTGCCTTGTAGTTTAACTACTTGAACTGGTGAGAAGCTTGTCGAGTCTGAACGCTGCGATCCGCCTCCTCTGAGTTGGCAGCTCCTCTGCCAGCGGAAAGTTCCCGCACATGGACTCTTATTAAAACCCCAACGCTTGAACTCTGCCATCTGACTGCAATTCTCTATCGAATCCCAGCCTGGAGATCAGTTTGAGATCTTCATCTGCTCTGTGGAAAATCCTCATCTCAGTTCTCTAAACCACATCAGTGATCTTCTCATGAGAGAGTTTCACATCCCTCAGGTTATTCAGCACAAGCCGAAAGTGAAGTGAATCGAAGACACCTCGATATATATATTAACCATCAGGATGCGAAAGGAAGAACTGACCCTATAGATTTGGCAGTGAAGTATTGCTTTCATTCCCATTCCCTTCATGCTAAATATCAGAGCTGCTCTAGAAGTGCATATGTTGCGCAGAGATCATTGCGTGTTATTCTTCATGTTTATTCAAATGTACAATCATCAGTTTTTTATAATGTAAATACACATAGCAATATGGTCTACTAGAATAACATTCACAAACACAACTCAAGATATTTTGCTTAATTACACAGTATTTTACACTGTGTTTGTTATCTGATATGGTATTGTTTATAGTGTAAAAAAAGAAATCCAAAAGTTTCATCGCAAAATATACGCCATAAAAGTTGTGTTTTTGTTGTAGTTTCTTATCTTTAGGTTCGGTCTTAAATGACCGTGTGAATGCTAAGCGAACCAGTATTATTTTCTTTTTTGGTCTGAATCAAGAGAACCGAATTACAAGTGTGAACACACCCTTTTAGTCTAGCTTTTACCAGGTGAGAGTTGAATTTGGAAGCAAACAAACCCTTAAAGTTGATAAGCATATTTGTTTTGCTATCCCAGCAATACATAACTGCATGGTCACTATTATTTATTACTGGTTTTCAGAACAGACCTGTGACACATTTGTTGTGAGCTGAGAACTTTTCCATTAAATTTGTTATTTGTATAGCGCTGCTCACACAGTTTCAAAGCAGCTTTACAGAAAATCATGATGTTAGTGCTTAGAATATCTTAATATTTTCATGCCTTATAGTTGCATTTTGCAGATTAGAGCTGGGCGAAAATATACTTTACATTATGACAATACAAGCAATCAGTTGAGATTTTGCTATATATATTGCTTTATGTGAGTACGGTTTGTATGCCGGTACTACATCCAAATATATCACAGAATGAGGTAACACTTTATTTTGATAGTCCACTTTAGACATTCTACTAACTATAAGTAACTTTGCAACTACATGTCAACTAACTGTCATTTGAGGATGAGTAGACTGTCTGCTTAATAACACTTTATTTTGTTGGTCCCCCAACAGACATTCTACTGGCTATTAGTAACTTGCCAACTACAAGTCAACTTATTCTACTCACCCGAACAGCTAACCATAACCTACCGGACTACTGACAGTCTACTACAGTATACTAATACTCTAATGAGAGTTAGTTGACATGTAGTTGAAAAGTTACTTATAGTTAGTAGAATGTCTACAGTGGACTATCGAAATAAAGTGTAACCCTGAATGATAATATAGTTTAAATTATGCGATAATATAAACAAGTTGAGATTTGCTATCAATCAAATTTGAAAATAATCTGAAATAAATGCATATTTTGTCACATAAACACAAATGTGACCCTGGACCACAGAACCAGTGATGGGTCAATAAATAAGCTGTCCATTGATGTATGGTTTGTTAGGATATGACAATATTTGGCCGAAATACAATTATTGAAAATCTGGAATCTGAGGGTGCAAAAAAATCTAAACATTGAGAAAATCTCCTTTAAAGTTGTTCATTTATGTTCACGATTGTGATGCATCCACTCACAAAAGTAATTTTTTTTATATATTTACGGTAGGAAATTTCCAAAATATCTTCATGGAACATGATCTTTACTTAATATTCTAATGATCTTTAGCATAAAAGAAAATTTGATAATTTTGACCCATACAATGTATTGTTGGCTATTGCCACAAATATACCCGTGCGACATGTGACTGGTTTTGTGATCCAGGGTCACAAATGTTATTGTTGAAGTGTTTAATTTGACCAAATGGAGCTGCAAAGATGAGTATTTTTAAACCTGTTTCCTGAACTTCATCTTGGTTATCTTCTATATTGGCGGGCGGCTTTGCTCTAGATGACCTGAATGTCTTTAAACTGAGGAAAACCGAATGATGCGGTCTCTTCAAACAAGAAGGAAGAGGGAGATTTGTAAAAGACAGATAACGATGGAAGAAGGAAGGGAGAGAAAAGACTTTGAGGTTGAAGGTTGTTTTGTGTGTTTTTACAGTCTGACATACAGAGAGAGATCTGATAGAGACTGTTAAGCTGCCTTCATGATCCGCAAGGCTCTGAATGTCCCGTAATAGTGGACGGTTGTGTTCCTTTAGGACAGTCTAACCTTCACACGCATGATCTGAGTCTCGTGTAAAGTAACCTTTAACTTTAAATTTAAATCGGGGGCTGCGTTTCTAAAGTTAGGAAGGATGTTACGCACGTTTTAAAAGTTTAGTTATGTTGGTGGAAGTGAGAGAAATGTACAATTATGTATCGGATATAACTGTTCAGTCATGCCGTCATTTGATTTATTAGCAACGCTTTACAAAAAGGTTCTGTTTGTTAACATTAGATAACTACATTAGTTGTATGAACTATAAATGAAAACTTCTAAAGCATTGATTAATCTTAATTTCAGCATTTTTCATTGTTAGTCAAAGGGATAGTTCACCCAAAAAGGTGAACTTTCCCTTTAACTTTAACTGTAGTCTCTTCAGAAAATTTGGACTAAGCCGCTCAATTCATTTGGATTAGTTTTACGATCTCTTTATGAACTGTTTGAAGCATCAAAGTAATATTTGCGTAGCTGTCAATGGAGGGACAGAAAGCTCTCAGATTTCATCTAAAAGGTCTTCATTTGTGTTCAGAAGATGGACGAAAGCATTACGGTTTTGGAACGACATGAGGGTGAGAAATTAATGACAGAATTTCCATCTTTGGGTGAAATATCCCTTTAATGCATTAACTAATGGAACTTTATTGTAAAGTGTTACTGATTTATTTTATACAATTTTAAGATAATGATGTCATATATGCCAGCTTGGAAGTCTAATTTCTTTTAGAATAGCAGATTTTTATTTATGTGTATTAATTTAATGTGCTGAAACGTTTGCTTGCTGGTTTCTATTTGTTTTTAACTCGCATGCACTTTTTGCACGATACAATTTATAAAAAAAATTAAAATAATTGTAGACTTTTCCAGTCTTGAGTGGATCGGTGTGTGGTTAGCCACCCTTTTTGTTCATTCTGTGTAATTTAATGTGGAATTATTTGCATGCATACATTAAGTTTGAAGGCAGCTGCTGATGTAGGCAGATGACATGGAGGTTAACAGTAGCTGAGCTTATGACTCTGCCTTCATTGACACTGTAAGGTTCTCATTAAAGTTTTATGAGTTTCCAACAGACGACCCCCAAAGCTCATTGTCATCCCCTCGCATCCGTTAAAAGACAGCTTTACAGTCGAAATCATTGTGAGAATGTGTGTGGTTGCTGGTGCCATTGTGTCAATGTAATGACTGTAAGCCTTTTTTTTTCTTTTTTTCTTTTCTTTTACAGCCCATCTGGGTTTATGGACATTTCCTTTTGTGCAAGAAAAAACTTGTATTCTTTGTGTCTGAAAACAATGCATGCTTACTCAACACATTTTAAACCTTTCCCAGGATGTCTTGTTGGGGATTTTTCTTTCTGGAAATAGAATGTGATGTATGGATGACCTACAGTAGTAACAATGCTTCGTAAATAATTATTATATGTTAAAAGCCAAACATGCATTTGGCACAAAAAAACAAAACAAAAAAGCACTCTGATACAAACACACAGTGATCATGAAAGTACCATGGCACTTTTGAACACTCATTTTGTTGCATTAGATAACGTCAAAAGAAAGTTTTATTTATTTTTTGCTAACTTAAAATGTTACAATATTTGTCATCTTCAATATGTAACTATATTTATTGTTTTATATTTTATACTTGAAATTAAATCTTTAAGTTTGAGCATTTAAGTTAAAAATATCTTAAATAAAGATATTTCATTTGTCTTTTTCTTATTAATTGTATGTTCTTAAATTATTTTAAAACTGACTTTTTTTTTATTACTTGTTTTTAATTTTGTATTTTTATTTTTTACATGTTTGTTTTTTCTCTCATCTTTGCTATATAATTCCCATGTGAAGCACTTGGAATTATCTTTGTGTTTAAAATTGTGCTATATGAATAAATAGAATAAGAATACATTTTGCTTAACATAAATGCTCCTTGGTTTGATATATCTAATGCAATGACATTCACGCATTTTTAAGTGTCCAAATACTTTTAAGCGCCACATTTTGGAGCCTTTAGTCCTTTTGGGAGCACATCTTTAAACTCGTTCTGACTAAGGCTGCTTTGAATCTGTCATTTGCTCGTGTACATCTGCTTCCATGTGTGTGGACTCAAGTAATATAATATGACTGGACTCCAAGGTCCTGATCTTGGGAAAGTTACCGTTGCTGTGGGAATAGAAAATATGTTGATGAACTTGATGATGAAGCAAATATATTTCACTCTGCCTCAATATCCAAAGATTATTTTCCCTCGACGGTCCCTGATAAAACTGATCGCCATCTTTGCTGTCCGATGGGAAAAGAGCTGCGTGGAATATTCAGGCTATGAGAAACACGACCAGAGTTATAAATATTCCCTCTCCTGGTTCTCATGACATTTGATTAAAAAAAATAGTGGAGTTGCACATGTTGGAGACATAAATCAGTGCTTTTCCTGGTTACAAGATACTGTTGTGGGCATCTGTTGAACTGACATCTGGTGCCATGACCCTGGCGATAATTCCCACTGACTTCCTGTATCCGGATGGCAAGGGGAAGATTATCCAGCATTACTGAATCCACAACATGTGTTTGACATTTATGATTGGTCAATAATATCTCTTGATGTGGAAAAGTCTGTTCTACACTATCTGTGTTGATTTTCAGTTTTTTCCCTGCATGATTCGCAGAAGCACTGATGAACTTGAATGTCATCTGTTTCCTGTTATAAAAGCATTTTTTTGTTGTTGTTCCCATGGAAAACTCAACACAAGACATGCGCTAGATGATTTGTTTGATGTGTGTTACTGAGCCAGCCATCAATAGTTACTGAGAGGCCAATAATAACGCTGTTGTTTGTGTTTCAGTGGCGATGCCATTCATCATAATGACCATCATGTTCCGGCCGTACCAGCGTGGCGTTTACTGTGATGACGAGTCCATTCGTTACCCCTACAGACAAGACACCATCTCTCACAAAATGATGGCGGCTGTTACCATTTCCTGCTCCATCATTATCGTGAGTCTCCACCAATCAGACAGCTGAGCAAACCTTTAAAGAAGTCCTATTATGCTTTTTACATTTTCAGCTTTCTTTAGTGTGTAATGTTGCTGTTTGAACATGGAAAAGGTCTGCAAAGTTACAAAGCACAGAGTCCCTCCAGCGGGAGTTATTCAGTGTTTCTGAACTTCCTGAAACGCCTCCATTGTAGTCTTGAGTTTCTTCTGGGAACGAACATGTTACAATATTCCCCATTTAAATCATTCCCGCCCAAGGAATACGCAAAATAAAAGGACTAAAGGGAGTTAGTTAGTAGTGTGTTGAAACTCGCGGTTATGGAAAGGGGAGGGGCATTTCTCGCTTAAACAGTTGACCAATCACAACACACTGGCCCAACCAACCAATCAGATCACACTGTGCTTTTATAGAAGGAGGAGCTTCGTAGAGACAGGAACTAAACAGAGCGTTACTGACAGACTGGGAAGAGAGGAGCTGCAACAATCTCAAATATTTCATTTTCAAGCATGAAAACATATTCTAGTAAACCACAAAAACAAAATCAAGACTTTGTAAAAGGGCATAATAGTCTGCCATCTACATCTAAGAATATTGTATGATTTTTGTTTCTCTGTGATAAAAGGAATTAGCTAACATAATAACAAAAGTCAACCCAGGCTCATCGAAAAATGTGCCTGTGGCATCCTTTCTGGTAAATGATTGTACGTTGCTTCTTGTGCAGTTTGCGACACTTTTAAGGTGTAATGTCTAGTGTGGCACTAAAAGTCCATTTGATTTTCCCCAAAACAGTTGAACATGGTAATCTGCTAATGTTTTTAATAGTGCTGGTTGTTGTACTTATGCGCACCAAGTTAGGGTTAGGGGACTCAGCCGACGTCGATGAGGAGTATAAATACTATTGAACGGGGACGACGATTGTAGACGAGACCCAGGTAGACTTAAGTCAGGTGCGAAAGAAGAAAAAATCTACCACACACCGTTTTCACAAATTTGCGTTTTTGTAGTTTATACTGAGACGATAATGGTGTCATTCTCATAAAACCCATCTTCATAAACCCGTTTTCAAAAGTTTGCGTTTTCAGGCCCTAATAGTGTAAACAAAAGCAAATGTGAGCTAAAATGAATTTGGTGCAGGAACCATGTAATTTTAGCTTGTTTCTACAAGTTTTTGAGCTGTTTTATCATGACTCGTGTTTCACAGGACTCATACCCGAGCCCTCCGCTTTGCTATGATGAGCTACTGAGCAAATTTACTACACCAGAAAAGCCAAACATATTGAGCTGGTTATGTGATCAGTTTACAAATCATGCACTATGGTAAAAGTGTTTTGAGGTTATGGCATCATTTTGTACAATGAACCACATGAAAATACGTCTTTATTAATCAATAATCTGCAATTGTAATCATAATTTGTGTAAAAAAAAGGAATAAAAGTTGTTGGTGTTTTACTGCCTCTAGTGTTCATTTCAGAAGGAAACTGCAGTGAATTGTATTTTTATAAGTGAGAGGCATGTTTTTCCATTGGAAAACATGGAATGTTATGTTGGAAAAAGAGGATAGTGACTGTGACTGTCAAGCTTCAAAAAGGACCCAAAGGAGACCAAAAGAATCAAACTAATGTGTTTCATGATTGTAACTCACTGACTCAGTGATTCACCGTGGTTCTCATGAAGTGATTTTCCATGGGAAATATCTGTCTGTTCTTCACACAAATCTATCATAGGAATTCAGAAGCAGAATTCAGAATACAGCACACAATTCAATATGAACTACTTTTATTGGGTTTGACATATGTGACTTTAGTTCATACTAGTGACTGTTAGTTCATAGTTCACATTTTTCTGTGAACTGTTTGTTTTAGAAGCATGTCTAAAGGGATTTGTTGTTGAAGCACTTTTGAGTAGTAATTGTGAAATTTCAGTGCTGTGTTTGATTATGAAAAGATGCAGGTTGGTTTTTGTATTGTGGCCACATGTTTTGAGAGAACATTGTGATTAGTTCAGTATGATTCATCAGAGTACAAACATGAGTCATCTATATCCGACAGACTCATATATTTAGTTTTATTACTGAGAATGATCCTTAAGGCAAGTTTATTTATGTACCATTTGATAGTTACACACTGGGGGTTCAAAGTAATCATAATAGATGTATACGAAATTTAAATCAGTTAAAAATTGAATATAATTGAAAATTGTGCTGAACTATTACAATGTACCAATATTTACTCATGCATTGCTTTGCTATTGCTCATACTTGGGGTTAAATGTCTAACTGACTAATAACCCTTTGAAGAATTAAGCCTAAAATGCTTCATTGTTTCCTCACTTGCAGATCATTTCCGGAGAGGCCTACCTGGTCTACACCAAACGGCTTTACTCCAATTCAGACTTTAACCAGTACGCTGTGGCGCTCTACAAAGTGGTGGGGACGTTTCTGTTCGGCGCGTGTGTGAGCCAGTCTCTGACCGATATGGCCAAGTACACCATCGGACGCTTGCGGCCCAACTTCTTGGCGGTTTGTGCTCCAGAAGTGTGTAACGGCTACATGCTGGAGATAAACTGCACGGGAAGCCATCGCAACGTGACAGAATCCAGGTACAGAAGCAGGGAACGGGAAGGGCCGGTGTCAGAGGTCCTAGACTGCTAACCTCACTTCCTGTATTTGTTTATTTTTGCTGTTCACCTGTTGTTTCACTTCCTGTTTGTCCAGTACATTTGTGCTTTCTTATGCTGTGACCTTTGCAGTCCAAAGGTCTCACTGGGGTTTTCAAATGTCATATTTCCTCAAGAGGCTTGAAATATAAATAGATTTGATTTTTACAAGCCAAGTCCATTTATGCAACACAAAGCATGACCAGTGTTTAGAAAATATTTCAGTTCTATCTGGGCGATTTTGTCAATTAGGGGAACTTTTTAAAATTAAAAATATTATATTGAAATATTTTATTATTATTATTATTTGTAATCAGGGCTTGACGTTAACTTTTTTGCTCACCACCCACTGTCACAATTTTGTATATAAAAACTTGCATATAGATATTTTTGATATTATCTCATAATTCGGCAGCAGGTATATCAGGCTGCCGTCACTTTAAGACCTATTATACTGTAACACATGTGTTTTCTTTCTCAACTGTTTATGTTTACTTTAAACATAACTGTGTTTACGACGTGAATACTCACCAAGACACAAAATAATGTCAAAATGCCGGTTTGAGTGTAATAAGCAGCGCAAAAGAACTCAGTTTAGTCCTGAGAGGTGGCTTTGTGTGCTGCACTTTGGGAATTAGTAAAATTATGCACAATATGCACCGAGATTCAAACCCTGTAACAACAATATTCATCCAGAGCAAATGAAACGAGTGAGTGAGGAGAGGCGGGTTTGTGTCACTCGCTGTCGGAGAGATGAGAGAGAGAGAAAGCTGGTATCATCTATCTATTCTGCTGAAAATGAGTATTGGAAGTGTTTCAGATATTTCAGTGTCGATATGTATTTAAAAAAAATCTATATTTTTGACAACACTACATTGCAATTAGTTTATTATTTCAGATGCCTTTTTAAAAGACTACAATTGGAAAATGTATGTATAATATATACAATTCTAGTGTCTAGTAGGAGTGACTGCGTTACACGCCACTACTAAAATACACCTGCATTTGGCGGGTTTTAATGTCCCTGTTTGTAATCCTTCAAAATATTTTTACTTCATGTCATTTAAAGGGATACTCCACTTTTTTTGGAAATAGGCTCATTTTACAGCTCCCCCAGAGTTAAACAGTTGAGTTTTACCGTTTTCGAATCCATTCAGCCGATCTCCGGGTCTGGCGGTACCACTTTTAGCATAGCTTAGCATAGATCATTGAATCGGACAGGACCATTAGCATCTCTCTCAAAAAAATTACCAAAGAGTTTCGATATTTTTCCTATTTAAAACGTGACTCTTCTGTAGTTACATCGTGTACTAAGACCGACGGGAAATGAAAAGTTGCGATTTTCTAGGCTGATATGGCTAGGAATTATGCTCTCATTCCTGCGTAATAATCAAGAAACTTTGCTGCCGTACCATGAGTCCAGCAGGCGTAATGATATGACGCAGCGCCTGAAAATAGTCAACCCTATAGTCTACCGAGCTGGGGACTATTTTCAGGCGCTGCGTCATATCATTACACCTGCTGGATTCATGGTATGGCAGCAAACTGATCAGTATTTTAGCATTTTAATCAAGAAGTCCACTTCTTTTTATTATTTTATAAATTAAAAGTTAATTGTTGAACTTGCAAGTCCAAAAGCTCTTTCTCCAAAACATAAAAAAGGTCATTGGCATCACACATACCAAAATGCACTTGAAGGTCAAGGCCGTTATGGACATGTGATAAACGTTTTAACAGAGTTGACATCTTGAAACATTGTTTGACAAAAAAGTTCCCCTAAAGTGAAGAATGACCCATGAACGTTTCATTCTGAATGATGCGTGAACTGTGAAAATGATTCTTTTTCCTCTCTCCCTCTGTTGTTTTGTATCTGTCCGATCCGCCCTTCCTCCGTCGGTTCTGTTGCACCAGGCTGTCCTTCTACTCCGGTCACTCCTCCTTCGGGATGTACTGCATGTTGTTTCTGGCGGTGAGTTGTCACAGTTGTCTTCCTCTTCTACAATCATGCTGACACAGAAGACTTGTGTAGACAGATAAAGGAGACCCTCTCAGAGCAACAGGAAACATCATAGAGACAATAAACTATGACCTCAAACATCTCAAGCTTTAAATCAAGATAGTATGCAATGCTTAAAACAGTCTTGATTTTGTTGTTTGGGGCTCTACTAGAATAGGTTTTCATGTTTGAATGTTCAAAAAAACATAATTTTTCACGCATTTGACATTGGTGCGGCACAATCGTTTAGTTCCCGTCTCTATGAAGCCCCTCCTTCCGAAAAGCACAATGTGCTCTGATTGGTCGGCTGGACCAGTGTTCCGTGATTGGTCAACTGCTTCGAGCATGTTTAGGAAAAGTCCCGCCCCCTAACCATAACTGCGACTTTCTACACACTTCTAAAGCCCCTTTCACACAGCGTGATGATCCCGGCAAATTGGCGGGAAATTGCCAGAACGCCTTCTGTGTGAACGCAAACACGACCCGGGATTGATTCCGGCATCGATGCCGGGTTGGGGACCTCGTAACATTGCCGTGTTCAGTCCTGGAAGGCGCGCTGTGTGAACAAAAGCCGTAATAATGCCGTGTCGTAGTGATGACGCTGAAGCCGGGATCGTTCGGGATCCAGCTGTGAAACGGTACGTAATGCGCAAGTTTATGATCGAATCAGAGAAAAAAAATGCACAAGCGTGGTTTCTCGAGAGAGAAATCGCAGCTCATAAGCAAACTTAAGACGCTGCTGATACATTACAAGTCACATCGATGTCACGTGTCTTTACGGGAATTTTTACGGGTTGTGTGTGAACGCACTCTCTGATTCCGGAAAATCACTGGCAGCGAATGAACCAAAATCAAACGAACCCGGGTCAAATCCCGGGTCACTTTATCCGTGTATTTTCCGGAATCTCTGTGTCTAACTTAATCAGACCCCACCTCTTTATTCTGCGTATTAATTATTTAAATGAGGAATATTGTGACGTGTTCGTTCCCGGAAGAAAACTCAAGACTACAATGGAGGCGTTTCAAGGAGTTCAGAAACAGTGACACTGATATAGAGAATAACTCGCTTTGTAGTGACTTTGTGCTTTGTATCTTGGCAGAGCTTTTTTAATGCTCAACATTACACACTAAAGACAATTGAAAATGTGAAAAAGCACAATAGGTCCTCTTTAAGTTCTGACATCATTTACTCATCCTCACACCTGCATAACTTTTTTTTTTCTTCTTAGCATGATTGTTCTTCAGAATTTCTCTTTTTGTGTTCCACCGAAGAGAGAAAGTCATACGAGCTTGGGGAAACATGAGGGTGAATTAATAAACACTTAAAGTTTTCTGGTTGCTTCACTCATGTTCCGACGTGTCTGTAGTTAAGATGCTGCCAAGTCATATTCAGACAAGGTGCTTTCCCATCACTTTTAAATAACTTTTTCGTTTCCTGCTGCTGAATGCACAAGGTTGAATTTCCATTTTTCTTCCCATATCCTCTTTTAAAATATTGTGTAATCCGTCGTTGTTTTTTCCTCATCCTGTGTAGCTGTATGTCCAGGCACGTATGGCATCCAAGTGGGCCCGCCTCCTCCGGCCCACAATTCAGTTCTTCCTGGTGGCTTTTGCCATTTATGTGGGATACACACGTGTGTCTGACTACAAACACCACTGGAGCGACGTGGTCGTGGGTCTTCTGCAAGGGGCGCTGATCGCAGTCCTCACGGTGAGTGGAGTAATCTCATGAAACCAGCTTATATTTCACCCCAAAATTAAAAGAGAAAATTATGAAGGAAAATGTCCTGTTGTAGAACCACTTGGATTTCTTTGCATTTTCATGATAATTAAATCCATTTGAATACTCTCCCTCAATCTTCAGGAACTTAGATGTATGCACACAAAAAAAGAGAGAAAAATTTGGTGAAATTAATTTTGCACTTAATTAGAATAGTTTTTTTCCTGTTCAATATTACAGTAATTTTAATCAAATTTCTCCCCCAAAATTATGTTAATAGTCATAAAAACATAAAACAGAAAGCATTTTTTCAGTAGCCATAGGGATAAAATAAACTGTTTTCAAGATTGATAATAATAATGAAATTTTTTTTGGTGCATCAAATCATATTAGAATGATTTCTGAAGGATCATGTGACACTGAAGACTGGAGAAATGATGCTGAAAACTCAGCTTTGATCACAGGAATATATGACGTTTTAAAATATATTCAAATAGAAAACAGTTATTTTAAATTGTCATAATACTTAACAATATTACTTTTTTTTATCTTTTTTTTTTTAATCAAATAAATGCAGCCTTGGTGAGCATAAGAGACTTCTTTTAAAAACATTAAAAATCTTACCGAACAGCAGTGTATAAATCACTTTTTTTTTTTTTTGATTTAGAGTGGAATATGAACTAATGGTCTATTTTGCAAGTGGCATTAAGTGTTTCTCCTCTCCGTCACAGGTGCGATACGTCTCTGACTTCTTCAAAGAGCGCCCGCCTCGCTGCCAGGATGTCGAAAGCGCTGAAAACGAAGACAGCGAACGCAAACCCAGCCTTCAGATCGCAGACACGGACAGGAACAATCTTTACTCCTACAGCAGGCCTGTATGAGCCTGACCTTTGACCTGTGAGGGGCAGACACACAGAAACCACTGGATGCCGCACCACGTCTCGTACAGACAGCCACACACACGCTGCTGCACACACACTGTACACTGGCACTGACCGCGCTCTCTTCCACAGGACAACACTCACATTTCAGAGAGAGCAAGTGAATGCATGAACTAACACTGAATATTAGATTTTATACTCCTCTACAGACGGCTGATCGTGTTTATACCGCTTTTTGTTTTATGCACGCTCGTATACGCCAAGAGCACAGATCGCCTGACATTTAATGAACCCTGAGGGACTTTATTGTATCGGAGCACAAAGACGAACTTTTTCAAGGGGGAACTGGACGTTTCCATGACAACCGCAAAACCACCGGTTGACATTTACTGACTAGATGTACTTCTGCTGTTGGAAGCGATTCTTTCGGCATGGGAAAGAAAGTGAACTTTTCTAAGTCATCAGAAGACAAGAGTTTGTGGTTCCCTGAGTAAGAAATCCAGGAAGAAAAGTATGAACATGGAACAGATGCCAAAAAAGGTCTTTCTCACATTGGTAATTAGATGATTGATATATATGAAGCCCTCGATGCAAAAGCCACCCATGTCAAAAATGAGATGATAATATTGAGTGAATTTCTCTCCGCACATAGTATACGTTCATCAAATAATTTCCCTTCAAACTCACTAAATCCCAGCCTCAGCCCATTCAGAAATGTCGGTACTTGGGTAGAAACCTATACATAAGAGCCTGATAAAAATTTTAATATTAAAGAAAACCGTTAGATGGACTTAGAGGCTTTTGCATCTGGATTCTTCATATATATATAACTGGATTATAGTGACTTTATTTTTTGATGTAAAGAAATGTTTTCCTGTGGCGGTAGGTTTAGGGACTTTATAACTTTTTATAACCATGATAGCCATGACAACAATTTGGTGTTATATCCAGACACATCTGCATAGCATGATTTTTTTTTTTTTATATAAAATACTACTTTATTTTAATGTTTTATTTACTAAAGTCTTAATCCATGACAACTTAGCAATCTCTCATAAGGACGCCGTTTATAATTACCACTAGCTAACTGAGGCACATGTGTGTATGTGTGTGTGTGTATGTATATATATATATATATAGGCTATATATACTTTTTTTGTTGTTGTTTTTTTTGGAAATTAATCTTACTAACCAACCTGTCCACAATAGGTAACAAAAATATCAACTAGCTGTATATTAACAGCCGTCTGTCTCGACGTGAAACGCTGCTCGTAGTGTTAAAATCACAGCCAATCGTGAAGCTGTACGCAGATTCTAAACCAATGAGGTTTCACTAAGGGGCGGGGCTACCCAAAAACAAAACAACCTGACCATTCAAATGGAATTGTGCCATGTTGTGCATCATCATGCTGAATGTTTCCACCGTAGATATATATATATATATCTATAGGCTTCTGGCATGTATGGCAAGCCATTTTTACATTTAACAGTTTGACTGGGTGTTGCAGATATCTGTAATTCAGTTTTGCCTAGTCAAAAAGAACATTTCAGATATCCACAAAGACATTCTTCCTAGGACAAGTGACGTCACTATTGCCATTCATTTGTGTGGGGTTTATCATTACAGATATCTACAATTCAGTTCATGTGAATTACGGATATCTGCAACTGAATTGTACATATCTGTAATTCTAGTTTGAGATATCGACAATTTGATTCTGACTACTCATAACTCCAGTTCAAGATATCTTTAATCCACTTCAATTCAAGATATCTACTGTACATGTTCCTTTTCAGATATCTTAAATTAAGTTTTGACTAGGCGAAATGACGTTGCAGATGTCTGTATGCAAATTAGGCCCGCATCACACTTTGGGCGGGAGCAGAGCGTGTTGTTGTTCAAATCATCAAAATCACACAGCATCTGTTAACTGTTAACTTGTAATTAGCACTGATTAGCACCATGTCGGAGCAGCCAGAGGGCGAAGGAGTTTTTAATGCTGTTAGCTATACTGTTTCAACCTAAAATCAATACCTACAGGCTATCAGGGCTTTTTACTGTAAAAAAACAGTAAAAAAAAAAAAAAAACTAATCTGAACTAAGAGTTATTTTTCTCACTTAAGGAAGTTAATGTTATTGCACTTCCATGGCAAGAGTAGCATGCATGTCAGCATCTTTATTAAAGTGAATTAGTGTGCATCTCTCTCATGCATAAATCTTAGGTCAACAATAACCTACGGTAATTTTAAGCATGATCATAAACATAGAAATGCATGGCAAACCTTGCATGTTGCCAATATTTGAGAGACCGTAGAGCAACGTCATGCACAATAATTTGCACTAGACATAATGACAGATATCTCTATCACGTTACGATTTCTTGAATGACAATTCCAACTATCCAAAATGTAATTACGACTAGTCAGAAAGACGTTGTTGATATCTACAATGTTAATTCTGGATAGCTTTTAAATGTTAAAAGGGCTTGCCATAGGTATGTTATTAATAATGGTTGAAAGAAGAAATCTTTTTTTTTTTTTACCTTTTATCTCACCCATGTTATTTATAGAGGAAAAACAATTCCTATTTTATTTAAACAATTTTTTCATCCCCTATTACCTGTTCTTTTTTTTTTTTTTGACAATCAATCATATAAACCCTGTACAACAGAACCTGCTGTCTACTGTGAGCTTCTAATGCTGCAATTTTTTATGGACTCTATATTTAGTGAATATGAATGATGTGTCCCTCATTTTTCTTCTGAGGAACACAAACTCTTTGTGACTCTGGTTTAGTCACCGAAAACCAGACAGCCTTAAAATAAATGAGGACTGAGCTCATAATGACTTACACAATGAATGTGAAGAAGATTGTGCCTCATGTTTACACTTTTGCCTATATATGTAAAATGCAACTATTGTTTAGTTGAATGTCCCAGAGCAATGTTGAGTATTTTTGCAGGATTGTTGTAAGTTTGTGCATATACACTACTGTCTAAAAGTCTGGGGTCAGTAAGATTTGTTTTATGTTTTTGAAAGAAGTTATGCTCACCAAGGCTGCATTTATTTGATCAGAAATACAGTAAAAACTAATAACTGTTAAAATAAAAAATTCAAATAACTGTTTATGTGAATATTTGTTAAAATGTAATGTATTCCTGTGATGCAAAGCTGAGTTTTCAGCATCATTACTCCAGTGTCACATGATCCTTCAGAAATCATTCTAATATGATGATTTGCTGCTCAATATCAACATTTATTATTATTATCAATGTTGAAAACAGTTGTGCTGCATTTCTGCATATGCATCCTTGCTAAATATATATATATATATATATATATATATATATATATATATATATATATATATATATATTATTTGTATTTATTTCTTTCAAAAATGTTACATTAATGTTACTGACCCCAAACATTTGAACAGTGTATCAGATAAGAATAATACATTGTTGTTTTCAAAATTGGTTGGACGTGTAATACATGAGAGCATATCAACTAATGTTCATGAACACAGTGTCTTCATGTCAAAACCAAAAGAGTTTGGTTTTCACATTGGGAGAAAAAAAAAGTCTAATTGGTTAAATTAAAGCTACTGAACTTTTTATTCTTTTCCTGAAAATGAATAATTGTAAACCACTTATGCTTAGAGCTCAAAAAATTTGTTTTATATGAACCAATTATCTCGTCCAATTATTATTTTGTAATGATTGGTATCAGTGACTTTATAAGAAGTTTTGATTGTATAGCATATGAATGTTGCACTTATAATTTTTTTTTATTTTCTTTGTATGTTTTATATTTGTTTATACCTACAACGTTCAAAATAAAAAAATAAAAAAATCATCTTTCTGCTCTCACTGTAAATAAGTTCAAAACAGAAACTTATGAAAAGTTTTAAAAACTGCTCAAAGTTCACACAGCAGATGTCTTCAATACTTTTATCTTATCAGTTGAAAACACTATATTTTAACGTCCATGTTATCGGTTTGCTTGGCCAAGTATCAATACTACTCCTGCTTTCACTTAGTGTTAAGGGTTTGTTCAAATCACTAACATACGTGCAGTAAAGCAACTTTTCCAAATAATAAAACTCATATGAACATTCTGTAAATACATTAAGAATTTGATTTCATATTTTTGCATGTGTCTTTGATTGGATGAACTTTTGTGAAATTCAGTCAGATGCCGTTCAGCCAAAAACTCGTCCTTATCTAACACAGAGATTCAATGGATTCATGTCACAGATATATCCAGCTGGTTTTCATCAGAATCGTGCTCAAGGACAGCGAAGGCATCTGTTGACTTCCCTTCAGCTTCAGTAACTGCATGTTTCTCTGGCTTGAAACTTCTAACAAACGCTAAATACACATTTAATGTCCTCAAGGCAAAGTGTTCATTGTAATGCGTAAGTTTAAAATCCTCTTTCACGTTGCGTCTATGAATAGGTCTGACTGGATTCAGGCTCGTTTGCCTGTTTTCATTCATATGATATCCTGCTACTATACAAGATCGACGCTTTATTTGCAGGTCATGTGATACAACAAAAGCACACTGATTCCACCCATCACACTGATTCTTCTTGAGAAATAGGACAAAACACCCCACATTGTTTTCGTTTTGTTTTTAAAGCAAGATTTCCACTTTGAAATGAATCAGAGATGATCACTAGCCTATACATTAAGACAAACGTAGCCTACCATTCAATTAGATTCTCTTTATTTCATCAAAATTGTGTCGTTGTCACTCAGTATCCCTAATATTAACTGTCCTCAGAAATTCAATATGTATATACACATGTATACACACACACACACAAACACACACTATACCTACAAACTCCTTTGTTGTACAAATTGCATTAGCATTAGCATTAGCATTAGCTTAAGTAATTACTTCACTTTTAGGTTTAGACTTTTAAGAACCGGTCTTGTTTTCTGAATATTTATAGAACTAAAAAACATATTCCTTTTGTTTTGTATTAAGTATTGTGGGAAATGTTATTTCACAATCCACCAAAATCATGATTTATAGAAAAAAATATAAATTATATAAGCCTATAGGCCTACACACAAATATATATAGCCTATATTTTAAATCACAACTTTCATCCTGAAAGATATCAGCCCTCATTTTAAGAGGATCCTGTTAGTATAACAGCAGAAAAACTAAATGTCTCTTGCATGTAATACAGAAGCATAATCCGTAAACTCTAGCAAATATGCTAGATTTCTCCATGAATATTTGTATGGACGTTTATTGTTGACACACATCGAGTGACTGACAAGAAGAATTTGAGAAAACTGAAGTAGGTTCTACCAAAATGCAAATGTTAACATGTTAATCCAGAACAGTCCTATGATACATAAGCCTTTAATTTTGCACTTCTGTCCGATATTCAAGAATCAGTATGAGGACACGACCCAAAATGTTTCCAGTGCTTCATTCTCAAAGCATTCTGGGCTGTATGACCCGCGTTTGACCGGCGATATTTCATGTTGCTGTCTTGCATCAGTCAGATAAGACTGTTTGGCCACTTCATCCAAAACATTTGCTCATCTGTTAAATGATTTTAGAAGCACTAAATCTATCAGTGTTTGACGTCAACTGAGCAACACTTCAGCTTTCACATGTTTAATTGATTTGTTTTTCACAATTTGTCAATGGCATTTTGGAAAAGATAGTCAATCCATTATATTTGTCTGGGGGGTAAAGATCCCATATTACTAGTTCCACATGTAGCAAACAATTTCAAGTGTAAACCTGATCTGACTGATTTGTTTGATTATAGCACAACCTAGTGGTTAAATCAAGCAGTACATGAACAGACTGAACGCAGTGTCCTATAAAGAGGCCAGATTATGCCCTTTTACAAAGTCTTGATTTAGTTTTTGGGCTCTACTAGAATAGGATTTCATGTTTGAATGTTCAAAAAACATTATTTTTCCGATATCTGACATTGTTGCAGCTCCTCTCTTCCAAGTCTGTCAGTAACGCTCCTGGCTGTCTCATTGAAGCCCCTCCTTCTGAAAAGCACAATGAGCTCTTATTGGTTGGCTGGACTAGTGTGTTGTGATTGGTCAACCGCTTCAAGCATGTTTTGGGAAATGTTCTTCCCCTTACCACAACCACGAGTTTCAACATCAAACACACTACGATAGCCTTGTCCACACTAATACGTTGAAAACGCATCTTTTTCTCTCCGTTTTGGCCTTCCGTCCACACTGATCCGGCGTTTTTGAAAACACACTCCCAAGAGAACACATTGGAAAATGCCGTTTTCACGTTGTAGTGTGGACTGTGATAACAGAGGTAATCGAAAACAATGCATTTTTAGTCATGTGGCTCATATTGTACTGATAGATGTCTGTATATGCCGGTATTGTGCCTGTTATGTGCTTTTCACTTTCACACTGTTGCTTAAAAATATGTTTCTTTGTACACACTTCTTATCAGAGTCCTGCAAAGATGACAGAAAATTCACTGGCATTTGCTGTCCTGCATTTTAGACCGAACATATAATGCTGAGTGAGAGCGACCTGGACGCTAGTGAATGGTGAGATATTTTGCTAAATAAAAAGATCCTGCTAGAATAATAGCATGAGAACTGTATTAAGTCTGTTCCGTCTGTATAATCTAAGAAAGCATTTATGTTTTTCATTCAATACGGTTAATTTGGCGTTTTCCGACATTTCAGTGTGGATGTGAAACTTTTGGAAAACTCTAGTGTGGACGGAGAGCGTTTTAAAATGAAAATGTCATTTTCAAATGTATCCGAATTAATGTAGACATAGACTAACTAACTAAACCAGGCCACGCCCCTTTATTTAGCGTATTTTACCTTGGGGCGGGAATTATTTAAATGAGGAATATTGTGACGTGTTCGTTCCTGGAAGAAAACTCAAGACTACAATGTCTTTTTAGGTCAGTAGGGAGTCGTTTTAGGGAGTAACTTTGCAGACCTTTTTCATGCTCGAACAGCAACATTACACACTAAAGAAAGCTGAAAATGTGAAAAAGCATAATAGATTTTCTTTAAAATGCAAAGTCTGAAATGTCCTGGCTGTTACATTTAAATAAGGGTTAAAAAATATAATTGATCTTTACTTGACAACAACTAGGTCTCCCAGTGGAAGGATGACACAAATGCATTTGTTTAATAAAATGATATTTTAATCTAACTTTGTGTCCATAATATTTCTGTATTACGTGTTAATTATCCATATTAAAAAGCAATAAGGCACTCGATGTCGTGCTGTATTGTCAATATAAACACACTAACAACATCCTTTAACCATGTTATATTATATTCACAATACAGCACAGCCTCACAAACCTTATTGCTTAATTCAGTGTCATAAAGTGAGTTTTCATGTATGAACAACAGAAGCTGGTATATTACAAGCAAAAACAGCATTATTCCTCTTTGAACACTGTGTGAAACTAATGCTATATTCACTCAAAATGACAGTTTTATTAAAGTCAGGGGAAACAATGCAATGACTTTAGGGTGTTTTGAACCCTTTACTGACGGTTAAAAGCTTTTGGGGGGGGAAAGTGAAATGGTGGTAAAACAGGAACACCTTAATGTCCACTTGTCTAGAAGTTTCCATGTCTTTGTTGTTGAACTCGTTTTGACAAAATTGGCAGTAAAAGCATCTCAGTCCATTTCAGTGTGGGAGATGATACGGAGAAACTCGTATCTTGACTCCATATGCCTGTCACGCTGAAAGACAAAATAAGCAGAGGAGGATTACACAACAGAAAGAGAATATTATCTTAAGTTATTGTGCACTTTAGCATGGCTGGGCATGTTAAGAGGAAGACTGTGGACACAAGAGATGATTCTGGTTGGATTTTCTGCAATATTTTACAGTTACCATGCTTTTAGGAAACATCTAAATTAATAGCACCTAAAATCATAAACATGGAATTTTTAGGATGTTACAACAAGTAAACATATTTTTTAAGAAGCAACTTTCTTAAAGTGCTCATATAGCAAATGCATTATATTCTATTTCATAATAACGACCAAATAGCATTTAATCAAAATGTACTGAAATTGGTCACTTTTTTTTTTATATAATTTTTTTTTTGGCTTTTCAATATTTGATTAAAGAGTAATATATATTGATCCCATTAATTCCTGGCTAAAAATGCTAAAAAGTGTTAAATTCTTAAATGCATCAAAGTATATATTATTAAAATATGTAAAAAATAAAATAAAATACATTAATCTATAAGTATATTATATGAAATAAAAGTAAAACAATTATAAAATAAAACAATTTAAAATATGGTAATATATAAAAATGTGTATTTATATATATTTGAAATAAATAAAAAGATAAGTAATATATACTACACAAACACACACACACACATATACATATATATATATAGTTTGTAATTGTGAAGTTTGAGTGGCAGCTCACCAGAATATTCAGCTTGCTTTCTAATTGGCTGAGAGAGCTGTCAGACAGCTGATTGGCTGATTACGCCCGGCGTGTGAAAGAACAGATGCTCAGAGTTCGGCTCGAGGGCCACGAGGACGGATGAAGGGCTTCTGACAAGGCACCTGATGCCCAGGCCCAGCGTTCAGGGGCCGACCCGGTGCATTCTGGGACTGGCCCTGTGCATTCTGGGAAGGGCGGGCTGGGGAGGGGTAGCGGCAGTCTTTCACTAGTCTCACTCCATGGGAAGGAGTGGGTCCTGTGAGGGAAACCAGACGTCAAGGTGTATATAAAGATTCATCGCTAAAAATGAATTGCAGGAATTGGAAAAACAATTTGGAGCTGAGAGAGAGATGAGATCACAGACGAGTGGAAAACCATCTCCCGGCCGCCCACGTTTACTGTAAGCGTGAGTCAGGACTTACCTAGTGTTTGAGAACAGGAGACGGGCCGCGGGCAGAGGAGGACAGGGGTGCGGGAGAGCCAGGAGAGAGTGATTCATGGGACGCTGAAGGAGAAGGAGATCTCACTTTCTCCTGAAACACACAGAGTAAAAGAGCTGAGCCACAAACTTCTCTTTACTGTTTATTTTAGAAGAACTAACATTAGATATGTAGGGCCCTTTATTTTTCCAAATTCTGTGTTTTCTGTTTCAATTTTGGCAACACTTTACAAAAAGGCTTCATTTGTTAACATTGATTCATGTATTAACTAACATGAACTAACAATGAGCAATACATTTGTTACAGTATTTATTAATCTTTGTTAATGTTAGTTATTAAAAATCCAGCTGTTCATTGTTTGTTCATGTTAGATCACAGTGCATGAACTAATGTTAACAAATACAACTTTTGATTTTAATAATGTATTAGTAAATGTTGAAATTAACATTAGCACATGTTAATAAATACTCTAGATGTGCAGTTCATTATTAGTTCATGTTAACTAATGAAACCGTATTGTAAAGTGTTACCTTCATTTTTCTGGATTACATCTTTAATGGTTTAATTAATTTTATTAATCAAAAAGGACATCTAATCAATTGAATGCACAACATTTTAATAATGTAAAAATGATTAACAATTTAAACAATAATAGGGCCCTATGAAATGTGTTTTTCTTTTCTTTTCTTTTTTTTATTATTCTGTTTTATTAATGTTTCCCAAATTACACGTTTTCCATTAAAAAAATTTCTGGTTTAAGTTTTTAATGATTTGATTAAATTGTAAAGTCTAATCAATGGAATTCATACAACTTTAACAACAAAAAATTTAACAACAATAGGGCCCTATTAAAAGTTTTTTAAATATTTCTGGATTCTGTGTTTTGTGATTTAAAACAATTTAATAATTTTTTTTTAAAGTAATTAAATTAAATTTGAGCAATTACTTACATTATTTTGGCAAACAAAGTGCTGCACAACAAATGCATTTTAAATTAAAATATGAATGACAAATTGTGATATTGTGTGATATTCCTTAAAAAATTTAAATTCCTTAAAAAATTTCTTAAAAAACTTTGAGAAGTACATTCAATACAACAGTCACACATTTCTGTCTTTTTATGTTAAACCGAACTTTTATTTTGACGGGTTGTCATGAAGACCTTTTGAGTTCCTGTGTGTATTTGAAAAATAGTTTTTTCTCAAATGAAAAGGTGAAATGCAGGTGAAGTGACTCTCAGAGCGGCTCTGGAGGTGAAGTTCATGCGTTCATGTCCTGAAAACACCGCGAGTGTCACGCGTGCTTGATTATGTGTAGTTGACCCCACTGCAGCACTCATACACACACAGACATGCAGAACATGTCTTCAGATTTCAAAAGCAGTCTTTTTGTGGTTTAAAGGGTTAGTTTAAAGCCTAAATTCAATCTGTTTATCATATAAAGCGATCGTGTCTCTTCAGAAAATTTGGACTAAACCGCTCAATTCATCTGGATTAGTTTTACGATCTCTTTATGAACTTTTTGAAGCGTCAAAGTGGTAGTTGCGTAGCTGTCAATGGAGGGGCAGAATCTCTCAGATTTCATCAAAAAGAACTTAATTTGTGTTCTGACGATGAACGAAAGTCTTACGGGTTTGGAAGACATGAGGGTGAGTAATTGACCCTTCGCAGGGAGTTTGATTGACAGGCGACATAGCAACAGTAGCTAAAGGGGGCGGGTCTTTGCGAACGGTCAATTATTAAGTAATAAGTGAACTATCCCTTTAATATTCACAGTCACTAGTCCATATCGCAATTTGATTTGAAGTGTATGGCTCTACTTTTGATTTATTTATTAAAATTTAGCCAAATTCCATGACATTCCGCAGTAAATTTGCATTTTCACAGGGCCCTAGATATGCTTGAAAAACTATAATTTACATTAAAAAAGGACCTAGTTAAACATCAAACCCTTCAGCCCCTATCTTGTGGGAAATGCTGAGTGTTAGTATGAGAGGACTCGTCATGATCCAGTACCTGAGTGGGGCTCTTGCAGAGTCCAGGTGAGCGTGGCTGAGATCGCGGTGAAGAAGAGGCTTCCCGGGACGGGTTCTTCCGGAGGACCGGAGAGATGTTCAGCCCGTTCCCTTCGGTCGACCTGGGAGAGACTCCAGCGGGTGACACACTTTTCTGCAAACACAGACGCTACGAGATGTCATCACAGACGTCAAATCACAGGACACAAAAACAATAGCAACTGTTTACTCATGCAAATGTCATCTAGATATGACTCCTTTAATAGGACTATATTGACATAGTATAATTTAAAGCTTAAACAGACAAATGATGCAGGGCAATTTATGTGCCGAAATGGTTTCTTAAATTGTTGGTTAAATACTAACCCCTTGTATGAACAGTTTAGAGATGCTTACACTAACAAACATAAATTCTGATCATATTTTTTTTCATAAGTTTCATGTTAAAGTTTGGCAAGTCTTTAGAAGATTTGGAGCCAAGGCTTTTTTGATATAAAAAAAAATATATATTTTACTTTTACTTTATTGGTTAATTACATTTTTTATTTACATTTTTGATGATGCTGTTCACCAGGTAAAAAGACTGTGAACTCATCCTTTGCTGCTAATGTAAACTTTATGTTGTTTTAGAGAAACCTTCAACAAATATTATACATAATAATTGAAGGGAGTTTTCTATTTATAGTATGTTGCAGGCATTTGATGCAATAAGCATGTATAATACTCTTGGTTAGATTATTTTGATGAATGACCAACTTTGCAATACTAATTAATTGTACTTTTTTATTTAGGAAGAACTAATATAAAGTGATTTAAAACCGATTAAAGCTGCAAACGTACGACAGCTGATCTGGGCTATTTTAAAAAATCTAATTCCTATGCCAAACGAAGCCTTTATGACTCAAATCTATGATTTATGAGTGTGGTTACATTGTATCACAACAGTCATTAATAATTCATTAAATCAGTTTGATCAATGGTTTTTGTACTTTCAAATAAGAAAGTGCACAAAAATACATGAATCAAAGCATCATGACATTTCTAACTTTTTTAAGTATTGAACTATCAAATAGATCTATCAAATATTATATGATGTAATAAAGTTTGTTAATGTTACTAAAGAAAGATACCAGGTACATAAATCAAAAACTCATAAAGGCTTACATTTTTTTAACATCAACTTTCATGAACTCTGATGAGGTCACAGAAATATTGGAAGCCTCGGAATGTTCATTAACATTGACCAATCAGCTGGAGGCTGCTCTTCAGCAACTGAATGAATGAATAACTACATATCCAACTTTACTAGGAGAAAATGTTGGTGCACATTGTACAATGTGGACATCCATTGTAGACTATATTGCAAGAATGAGAAAGAAAGTAAGTGTATTCACACCTCTTTAGTGCCGTCTCGTCTGAGACCGTCTTCATTTTTACCGCCACTCTCCTGCAGGAAAGACACATGATCAGACCCACCCAATCACGAGCTCCTAATAATAAAAATCACTGTAATATCTCAGTCGTCTCAAATGGAGACTTTGCTCAAATCTCTTAGATGTTTCTCCCGAGTTAAGACCTCACGTGTGTCTCCTCTAGAGTTTCAGAAGACTTTTTTAAAACTGTGACTCAGATTTGCCAAGAGACCAAAGATTTCAATCAGGGTTAGAGCTAAAACTATTAAAAGCATCTTTGTTAACTGAAATAAAGCTAAAATAAAATACAATTTAAAACATAGATTAATAACTTGGCGACTATCTGAAATAAGTTTAAGCTGATGCACTGAAACAATTAACTAAAAAATAAAAAAATAAACCAAAATAGTAATTCAAAAAAGAATAACAATGACAAACGCAAATTACAAAAATGACTTCTTTTTAAAAAAAAACTAAAGTAAAAAGAAAACTGAAAATATAAAAATCAAAGCTAATTCAAAATATGAATAAAAACTATTTTAGTATATAAATAATACTAAATACTAGTACTAAATAGTACTAAGACTACTAGTCTTAATAATAATAATAAGACTGATCTCAATTGGTATTCAAACATTTCTCATCAAATTTCAAAACTGAATTACAGATCTTAATAGCTCTACACTCTTACTGTACAACAGCTATTGACTCATTTGTGTCTGAGAGCTGCATTATGCCTCTCAAGCTATAAAAGAGCAACATTCCTCTGGTTTGGTGAGTGAATGCACAAGTCAGTGTTCAGGGATAAAATGATATCACGTTGAATAAATGATGAGCATTAATATTCAATCGCAGTCGGCATGTCATTTAGCTGAATATGTAAGTACAAGCGAAAATCACACAGACTTCAGGATGAACTCAAAACCGCAAACCGAGGAAGTAGCATGTTTGGCCTTGGCTCGACTCACCCGCCGTGTTCGTCCCGCGCCGGTCTGGTCTGAGCCGCCCCGTTTGCTGTCCACATCAGCGTGAGAGGATGAGGAGGAGGAGGAAGGAGGAGGAGGAAGACCCAGACGCAGTCCTGCAGAGCGATGGCCCACCGGAGAGCCACTGCCACTCTGAAATACACACACCATCATCACACACTGCTGTATGTGCTGAATATAACCTCAATCTGACATGAACGTGACATATCAACCCTGCTTCTCATCAGGACCACAGGAATACATCATTTCAATACATATCAACTGGAACAGAAAAAAAAAAAAAAAAAGTAAACACAAAAATTGGTGAATGAATTAAACACAGAAAATACATTAAAAACTAATACATTTATATTTTGTTCATATATGCACTGTTTTATTCTTTATTCATTTCTGTACTATTTCTAACTACATGTTAACTAAACATATTGTGCCTGGAAAATGTAATTTGTTCAATTCGTATTTTTGTTAAATTGGATTTGTCCTGTTGTTTGTAATCAGCTTATTTTTAATAGCAAAAATAAAATAAAACGACAAAAAATATGTATATTGTGATTTATATCGTTATCGTGAAATAAGATTTTGCTCATTGCTCTACCCTTTTGTGAGGTATTCACAATATGAAACATTTGCATAAACATTATAGCACAATCTCTACCTGTTAGAGATTTACATAAATCATTTTTTTTATGGTTATTATGAGTGATTTCGTATATTAATATATGGAAATTTTGAATATTTATACTGTATCACATGAGTTTAGTCAATTTCATAAATAATATATATATATATGCATGAATAACCATTATTTTTTCTGAATTACAATAAGGAAGGAAGGGGTTGTTTGGTCCTAGACAGTTTTTTGACCATTGAAATCATTAAAAATCATATTTAATTTGAAGCTCAAATGCAAAAAAAAAATCCTAGGCCTGTTTTTTGTTTTTGTAACCTGACAAATGAAAAGTAAAATGTTATCCTGTCAGTTTATGGATAATCATTTATGCACGACTTCTGTGAAAATGGAAAACACCATCATTATATCATCGGTTGATAATATGTTTTTACTGTTGGATGGTATATACTATTATAACACTCAGTTCTAGAAGCAAATTAAACATAATAATAATGAAAAAAAAAAAAAACACCGACTTCCATGATGATCACATCTAACGCATGGATTTAATCATTTTTACTTCTATTCATAGATGCTATATATACAAAAATCCAATCCAACATATGAAATCCAATCAGTAGAGCAATCCTGACAGAAAACAAGACCATGCAAACACACTAGTGGAAGGACCAATGGGAGGAGGATGACAACTCAGACTTTAATACTCACCCTGTTTGGGGCTCCATCTACAGAAATAAAGAGAGACAGGCTCATTGAGATGAGATGATCCTGTTATATTGAACATTTGCAATACATTACAGGAATATTCCAGATTAATTTCAACCTAATGTCTATGGATCAAATCTGTGGCATGCTGTCGCTTACAACGGACATTCAAAAACACACGCAAAAATCACATTTACAGTATCGCATGTACAACAGAAGTCTGTGGGGCTTCCAGAAGGTTTCAAGGGGTCATCGGATGCCCATTTTCCACAAGTTGGTAAGATTCTTTAGGGTCTTCATGTAAAGTTTGTAACATACTTCTTTGGTTAAAATTCCTCAATGGTTGTGTAAAACAAAACCCTTCTTACCTCCTCAAAAACAGCTCTGTTCACAGCGACCAGTTTCGGTGCATGTCTCTTTAAATGATAATGAGCAACTGCCCCCCCCCCCCCAGAATACAAATGACTGAGGGCAGAAATATGCTAATACGGGAAATATGCTAATACGGGAAATATGCTAATGCAGGAAATATGTTAATATGGGAAATATGCTAATACGGAAAATATGCTAATGTGGGAAATATGCTAATACGGGACAGTTCGTCAGCGATCGTGGGCAGAGCATGATCAATATGACATCATATTGCTCAGAAAATGCAAACGGCCTGATTAATGAGAGTGTTTAGGCTTTTTGTGGATTAAAAAAAGGAGTGAATGGATTCTTTTCATTATATGGTGGTTGTGTGTCCACACACTGCAAAGACACATTTATATGCAAACACCATATAAAAGTGAATTCTGCATCCGATGAGCCCTTTAAAGAGTAGAAATGAATTCTTCTGCAAAATGTTTTCTAAATTATCCTTTTTGAGGTGGAGAAAAATGTGCTCTATGTAAACAGTGTCCATGTCTGATTATACATGATAATTCCTTATTATATAGTAAGAAAAAAGTGGTGAGGCCTCATGGGATAGTTGTAACAGTAATTTTGCATAAAAAAATGAAGTAAGAAATACTACTATAATTACTACTATTATAATAATAAAACATTACTTTTATCATAATGCACTAATGAAAATCACCCAGAATATTCTGATTCTGATTTCATCAAATTGTTCTTCAGTGCATTTCTACATGTGACAGGATTCTCACGCACCTCTGGAGTCCAGGTGCTCGGGGTGAGTGATGTCATCTTTAGGCGCCAGGTGCGGGGGGAACGGGAAGGCCCCGGGAAGAGCCATGAGGCTGGCACCCGCTCCCAGGGTCAGTCCCGAGGGGTGTGGCGTCAGAGGGAAGCCCGGGGCATGATGGGATAGATGCTGGAACTGCTGTTGCTAGACAGGGGAGGGGAGAGGAGAACGACAAGCTAATGTAAAACGTGACATTTTCATTTTGGAACAGACTGTTTTTTATTTTTGTGGAATCCATGATTCACTTTTTCACAATTCTTTGTTGAATAAAATGCTTTTATTTAAAATAGAAAACTTTTGTAACATTATAAATGTCTTTATTGTCACTCTTGATCAATTTAATAAAACAACAACATTCAACATTGATAATAATAGGAAATCTTTCTTGATATACTGTATATATATATATATATATATATATATTAATATAAATACACACACACACACACACACACACACACACACACACACACACACACACACGCACACGCACACATCAGTTGTGTGCAGTGGTGTTCTGAAATGAGGAGGCAAATTCCTCAGTTTAAAAAAAAAATTTACTCAAATGTAAATTCATGTCCCAGTTATGGTTATTGTTGTCACATTTTCCAGGTAAATAAACATTAGCAAAGTTATTAATGTTCTATTGTTTTAAGCCAATTATAAATCTCATCAAAATAATAACTAAAGGCAGTGACAATTTAAACACATTTTATTTGTGAACTGATGTTCAGCTGTTCTTTTTAATAGTACACTTATTTTCGGTTTATCAGTCATCAAGCTCGGTAAACACACGAAGATCAACCTTTACTTTGATCACTCGCTAAAACCCCACAGTCATCATGTTTTCAGGCCATTTCAAGTTTGATTTTGATGTGACGTTAAGCGGTGATATCTAAGTGGGTAAGTTGTTGACTTTTTAATTAGTCTTCCCATTAACGCCACACTTTCCCCCATTTACTCTCAATGACCCCCCACTAAACCCAGCGCACGCTTTAGGGGGTCTGTTAGGAGTCATTGGGATCAGGGGAGGCAAGAGAGACGTGGACTCCCGCTGTAACTTTACCAAGGCGGGTTACTGTTGGATAGTGTTACTTTAGAAAAAATTTATGTCACATTTTGTAACATTTGCATTGTTTTATATTTGTTATATGAATTATTTTCTCATCCAATTTTTTTATAAGAGGCACTGCCTCCCTTGCCTCCTCGGAGGAAACGCCCCTGATACACATTTCATAAAAGCCTATGGGCCCTATCTTACACCCGGCGCAATGCAGCGGCAAGCGCGAGGCAAGTGTGTTTTGCTAGTTTCAGCCCGACGCAGTTATCATTTTCACGTCCTGCGCCACGTTGTTTAAATAGCAAATGCATTTGCGCCCATTTGTGCGCCCATGGGCGTGCTGGTCTGAAAACGAGGTGTGTTCTGGCGCATTGTTGGAGCGTTGCTATTTTGAGGAACAGAAATAGACTGAGCCATTGACCAACTGAACCCTGCTCTAAAGTCAATGGCGCAATATTATTTTTTGTTATTTAAAGAGCGCGTTAGTAATGTGCGCCTATTGGCGGGTCCACAACGCACGTACACTCTGCTTATTAAACACACAGGGACGCACAGCAGCACACAAACATGCCAAATATTTAAAGTAAAAGGATTACAATGTAAAAGATTATTATTGTGCACATAAAGATATGGTGGAATCCGGCTTGTCCCGTAGATGTTCTGCTTGCGCACTTTTACCTCGCGCACGAGCAGATCCGTTTGCGCTCTGGAGACGCGTTCGGTCTTTCCTCTATCAAATTCCGTCATGTAAATAACGAGTCCACAATGGCGCGAGCGCAACTGGCATTTAAAGGGAATGGGAGATGAGACTCTGATTGGTTTAACGCACGTAAAGCCCAAAACACACCCATTACTCATTAAGAGAATAGGGACAGCCCTTTTAGACCATGAGCCTGGCACACCGACCATTTTTCCCGTCGTTAAACTAGCAAAAGTGGATTCGGACACGACCTAAGTGAACTTGCGCCCTGCGCTTTAGACCACACGCTTAGATCGTTAAAATAGGGCCCTAAATGTCTAAAGATGCCCACATCAGAAAATCAACTTTATTAAGGCTGGTAAAGGGCCGGCATGTCATTGGTCAGGCAGACAACTGTACTGATACTTGACTGATTAACTCTTTCCCCGACATTGATGGAATTTTCAGGCTTTCTGTGTTTTCACTGTTATACGCTAGGGGGCGCTATTACACATGTTCTGAAAGAGTACAGAATCTCCGGATCAAAACACAGGCAGAAACAAGCGATAAAAGCATTGCTAATGCATGTTGTAATCTTCGACAAAAACACGTTTTTCTTAGCTTTTTGCTCAAAATGTTGCTTTTTTATGAAACTTACCCACATTCAAAAAAGGATGCATGAAGCTAGGATAAAACAATTTTGTTTAAAAGCAGAGGCTCTGTTCTTTTTCTTTTGATATATTGCATGTACAGATATTCCCAACAAAATATTCTGGGGGCCATGAAGAATTGTGAAGATGATCAAAAATGCTGGCAACTTTTTTTTCCTTTTAAACATTGGCAGAGAAAGAGTTAATAGGAGGACAAAAAGGAAAATGGACTCACCCCGATGATAGCATTGAGCTCGGCCATGCTGACGTGTTTGGATCTTTCCACTGCTTGTGCAACTTGATGCTGATGCTGCATGGACACACAGATTCAAAATGCAACATCACACATGAAGCATGAATAAAACACAAACCAGAGAAGATATTTAAAGATCAAGATCAAGATCAAGATGATCAAGATCAAGATCAAGATCAAGCATGCAAAACCTGCTACACGACAACACCTTTCACTGTGAAAAACCACAAAGAAAGCAGATGTGCATGAGCCACAAACAGCAGGTCAACTGAAAAGAGTTGTTGTTGTCTCTGTGGCAGCTTTGATGTTCCCACAGGGCGTTACGATTACAAAATAGCCAAATCCACTCAGCGTGGCTTATAAAAGAACAGTATGAAATATTGATCCAGGAAAGAGGTGGGCGATTGGAAACTCTCTGTTGATGACCACCTCTGCTGCAAATAATTCATGTGTAAATAGCCGGCGGGGGGAGAGGATGAGCGCACGTGTGTGTGTGTGTGTGTGTGTTCGCTCACCTCTTGGGACAGCAGTGGAATGATCTGAGTGCATATAGCACTGAGCCGCTTTACAATCTCCGCCTGCAGAAACAACACAAACAAACTCCCATCACACAACAGACGACATCCTAAAGAAAGTCAGGCTAAATGCACTTTATTGCTTTAATAGAATTCACAACAGCAGCTTCTACAGGAGATGATAACTCAGCACTCTATATGTGACCCTGGATCACAAAACCAGTCTTATGTTGCACGGGTATATTTGTGGCAATAGCCAACAAAACATAGTATGGGGCAAAATTATAGATTTTTCTTTTATGCCAAAAATCATTAGGATATTAAGTAAAGATCATGTTCCATGAAGATATTTAGTAAATTTCCCACCTTAAATATATAAAACATTTATTTTTGTGAGTGAATGCAGCACAATCGGCAATAGAAATGGACAACTTTAAAGGCGATTTTCTCAATATTTCGATTTTTCTGTACCCTCAGATTCCAGATTTCAAATAGTTGTATCTCGGCCAAATATGGTCCTATCCTAACAAACCATACATCAATGGAAAGATTATGTATTCAGCTTTCAGATGATGTATAAATCTCAATTTAAAAAAAATCACCCATAAGACTGGTTTTGTGGTCCAGGGTCACATATGTGCTGTTAGTCCAGGATGATTTCACATATTTTATTTTATTATATGTTGATAAATCTTTTATGTGTTTGACCGATGAATTAATAAATGTTTATACATTTTTCAAAAAAGTCTGGTCCGTTATATTTTGACACCATTTTGCAATTTATTAACTAAAATAGTAAAAAAAAAATTATTGAGAGTAAAATGAATGAATATTACATGATAACATATTTACTAAATTTAAAATATGTACCTAAATTTAAAATAAAAAAAAAACGAAAGAAAAAAATCATTTAAAAAAATGTATCGATAGACAGATAGATAGACAGACAGATAGATAGATAGATAGATAGATAGACAGATAGATAGATAGATAGACAGACAGACAGATAGATAGATAGACAGATAGATAGATAGACAGACAGATAGATAGACAGATAGATAGATAGATAGATAGATAGATAGATAGATAGATAGATAGATAGATAGATAGATAGATAGATAGATAGATAGATAGATAGATAGATAGATAGATAGATAGATATTTTCCTGACCACCCGAGGTGCTTTTAATACACTGCGCGTGCACACACACACACACACACACAGCTTATATATGTACACACTTCATTCAGGGCTGATCCCACTCACTCTGACCCACATACACTCTCAAATCCAGGCATTTCCAACAGATGGCCTGGAAACGAGGAGATGCAGGGGTCTTATCTGGATTAGCCCACTCTAGCGTGTGTATTTGCTCATATCAAGTAGTCAGGATTAAATCCTGCTTCAGAGTAAATACCCAACAAAACACTGAATCATGCACATCAGATGTATAGACATCCCTCTTCAAAATAACTAACACATGCAAACAGAACAACCTAGAGCTTTATGTTAAAGAAATATCTGACTGGATGAGCCACGTTCAGAGCCGCTGTAAAATATCATATATATGTATGTATACATCATAAGTATTAATACTATATATTTAATCTATACATTTCACATATAGTTTTGCTAACATGATATTTATTCTTTATTGTCGGCAATGCCAACAGTTAAAAAGCCACTAAAGTGTTAAAACCGTTTAAAACCATATTGAAATCATGTTGATGCATGTTTACTTAAACCTTACATTTTGGGTTCAGAATATTTTTTTTAAAGAAATTAATCAATGCATTAACTTGATCAAAAGTGACAGTAAATGCATTTATAATGTTACAAAAATTCTATTTAAAATGCTGTTCTGTTGAACTTTCTATTCATCAAAGAATCCTGAAAAAATACATCACGGTTTCCACCAAAAATATGAAGCAGCGCAACTGTTTTCAACACTGATAATAATCAGAAATGTTTCTTGAGCAGCAAATCGTAATATTAGAGTGATTTCTGAAGGATCATGTGACACTGAAGATGTCTAAAAATTCAGCTTTGATCACAGGAATAAATTACATTTTAACATATATTCACATAGAAAACCGCTATTTTAAATCGTAATAATATTTCACAATATTCCTGTTTTTACTGTATTTATGATCAAATAATTGCAGCCTCTGTGAGCAAACGAGACTTCTTTCAAAAAAGAAAACCCGGCTCCATCTCTACCAAGCCCTTGATCATGTGGTTTCAGGGATGATGGTCCTGCAATTAGTGTTAGATCTAGTGCCGACCAGACCCCATCACTCGCCCACACAAGGACACCTCGTACTGTAAATCTCATTACACAGAGATCATGCGGATCTGTAATGAAATCAGGCTGTAAATGACACATCAGTCACTCACCTGCTTCTGCATTTCAATGTTCAGCCCGTAAGACATTTCATAATACTGTGGAAGAAAGCAAAGCCAGCTCAATTACATTTAAATTACATGACATAAATCACAATCACATCGAGCTAAATGACAGCAATGCTCCACATGTGTTCCAGAGGCCAGAAATGACCCATATTCCCAGTTAAAGACCATATTAATTGATGTCGAGCATCATTAGTATCAATGCATTCGGCAGCTGCCGTTATACATTTATCTATACGTTCCCTGAGAATTGAACCCATGACCTTGGCGTTGTACTGTTTTTACAAATGATGTTATCAGCATCTTGTTATGCTATAAATGAAATGTTGCAAAGAGCATCTTGAGCTTCAGTGAAGCAAGAAAATCTGGAAAAAAGGACATTCAAACTTTTCTGTGCATAAACTAACCACTTAATCAACCACTATATTAGCTCATCACATCTTGGGATTATGGGTAATGTTGTTGGAAATCACTCTTACCATGATATAATGTCTGTGCATCTCTGTTTTCTCACTCGCCAACTTCTCACATTCCAGCTTTAGACTGAAAGACAGAAAACGACTCAGTTCATCTGAGTTCAAAGTCATGTGACACGTCCTCGTACAGCTCTCATTGGTCAGTTAAGGACACCACAATATCTACATAACATAATACATAACCTCTACATTAAATATGTGTTTTTCAACTATACATTTACATTTTATTCTTAAAGCTGATTTGTAATGTACATTGATGTTCACTATTCTAAAGAAAGACTTTTAGTAGCTTTTGAAATTGCTCCTAATGAGACTATCTGGATTAGGCTAACTGGATGGCTGGCTAATAGTCTGTATCAGCTAATACTGGCGTCTCTAGTCGCTGGAGTGATTTTAGAGCATTACAGTTTGATAATCTCATTAGCTTTGCACAGGTGATCCCAAATGCAGTTCAGAGAGGAAGTAGATCACAACGTAACTGAATAAAATGCACATGCAATTATAGCAAATGAAGTAAACATCAAGCAAACATGGCGAGCTTTATGATTTTGCTTTGTTTTCAGGCTTCAGTTGGCCTCACATTTGGAGAGTTTGTGTGAATATTGTGATGAATCCTGTGTTGTGTACCTGTGATACTGGGCCTGGAACAGCTGAAACTCCTCTTTTATGTGGTCGAGTGTTTCCAGCACTGTGAACTTCATGCCGGCGTGGCCTGACACCAGCTGAGCCTGGAAACACATGAGCAGTGTGAGGGGCGTCACTCCAAAACAGACTATTAATTACCATTTCTACATCGTAATGGGATTACCTTTGCTAATTACTCTGTATAGATTAATCATGTTAGGCAATCTCAGGAGAACAATGCCAGGATAGATGACAAATTGTACTTTCAATTCTGTTTATTTACCGTACATGATACTGTACATACACACTGCCTGGCCAAAATAACAAGTCACTGTTTGGATTTAAATAGGCAAATGTTTAAGAGTCAATGATTGGATGATTATTGCAGTGATTCTAGCATGTTATATGTTTGGCAACAGTTCTTCTAACCCTAATTAATGGAGTGTGTAGCTTTTCATTTCTTAAACACCCATGTAGGAAGACACATCACAGCCATATTCCAGGATGATAATGTTAAGATTCATCAGGATCAAACTGTGAAAGAATAGTTGTGAGGAGCATGAAGAATCATTTACACACATTAATTAATTAATCCTCTGAGTCCAGAGCTTAAATTCAGTGACGTCTCTGGGATGTGCTGGAGGAGACTTTACAGAGTGCTGGACTCTTGCATTGCCAATACAAGATCTGGACCAAATATTGATGCACCTCTTGATGGAAATACATATTATTTCCATCAAGAGGTGCATTCATTTTTTATCAAGATCTTGTAAAGTCTCCTCCAGCACATCTTACCCTCCGCATATCTTCAGGCAAGATGTCTGATGTGCACATGCCTGAATGAAGTTTGAGAGTTATGCCGGAGGGGAAGATAACATCACAACATATATTTCCATCAAAGATCTTGTATTGACAGTGCAAGAGTCCAGACCCCTGTAAAGTCTCCTCCGGCACATCCCAAAGACTTTCAATGAAAGTTGTTAAGGGTTTCACACTCCATCAATTAGGGTTAGAAGAACTGTTGCCAAACATATAAACATAATAATCAGTGCAATAATGACCATGTCAAACTTGAAAATCAAGTTTTTAATGTCTATGTGGTGTTTTTAATATGCTTTAAGACGAGTCAGCACCTTTGCCTAGTATTTTCTCTTTAAAACTGCAGTGAACCAAAGACAGTCTCAAAAACACGCTTTGAAATCGCTGGTGTTTCTGATGTCACAAACTACCTTGTAGCCAATCACGTCAATGTCTCGGCGGGCTTTAGCATATCATTAACAGCAAACTAGCAGGGAGTCTCGAGAGATGCCAGGTTATCCCGGTATATTTTTCTGTTGATATGAAAAATCGTGTAGATTTAGCAATATAGCGGGTGTATAATATATGATGTTATGATGAACTATATGCCTTTCTCCACTGACGTTGATTGTTAGAAGGCAGCTGTCTGACTCTGAGGTGGCGAACGGGAACAATGGGAACATGGTTCATGTAACATTAGCAGCACTTTATTAGCTGTTAGCTATGGTAACATAGTCAAGCCTAAGGTTAATCATATTAATTACCCTTATGTGTCCAACATTGTAAAGAGCGATATCATTGTGCACCGTCTTACATCTCAGTAAGAGTGGACCTGTGAGCTGGAGTAAGTGGAGGCGGGGCTAATTAGCATATTCATATAAATAGTAATTTTATTAATTATTAAATTCAGTTTTTGTATTGTCACTTTCACCAACAAAGACATACTAAGGTAAATGTAAAAAAAAAAAAAAAAAACCCCCCCCCCCCCCCCCCCCCCCCCCAACACATATTAGCAAATTAGCATTGAATCATGGCCAGAAATCCATAGAGATACTGTGGTACCTTTATATTAGTACGGCCTTAACCGGAAATGAGCATCGTCACACATACATTTCAAATATTTCACAGAGTGAATGTGCCTGTCTTATTTTATTAACCACTGGTTTGTTTTATTGGGCTTTTTCATGCTATAGTCGATGGTTTTAAACTGATTAAAAATAGGCAGATAAATATCGGCAACTGACACATCTGTGCATCTCTAGTGTTAACCAAAAGAAAGAAGGTGCAATGAACATGTGAACATGCAAACAACAGGAAGAAGAGAGCGAGCAGGCCCTTAACAAAACCTAATCTGATTATAGTAATGCATTACATATGACTAAACCATCAGAACGCACTGACACAACCCAACCACAGAGCTGTGACCCAGACAATAAAGTTCAACCGCTCACACTTAATCTAAACTAACATTGCAGGATTGCTTATCATGCTTTAGTTACATTCTGATACCGCACTCTCATACTGTATTGAATACAGGTGATGCCATTAAGAGTTTAAAACGAGAAGAAAAGGATTGTGGGAAAAGCCTGTGGCTGAATCCATCCCAGACAGAATTAATCATGTGAAATTATAAACTTAAACATTCAAAATACCTTTAGGGGAAGTGGGAATACACAATCAAATCCTCTGATACACACTCTCTGACCATACAAAGGGGGCTTCACTGCATGGGTAAAGAGATCATTTACTGTCCTGCCATTGACAATAAACGCTTTATTTTGTCAACTTTATCAAAAACACAAGACTGACTGCAGGCACATATTCAATATTGACCTTGATATGACCCGTGATAGAAGCCAGGCCGTCACCTAACAGCACTTCTTACAAACTATACAAACTTGTTCGCTAGATCACACCAATAAATGAAGCTTGAAGCTACAATTAAATGAACTAATAACATTTTGTCTGTAAGACAGCAAACAAATGATGATGTATCGAGTTCAACAGCACTATACCTTTTGCAATAAAAAAATTAAATCTGTTAGATAATGCCAACAAATGATTCTGCATGGAATTGTTTTTGTACTACGCTTTTTGCATTAAAACAAAATAATAAAATAAAATAGAATTTTGTCGGTTAGACAAACAAATTATGCTGTATGGAATTGTACTATGCTTTTAGCATTAAAATAAAATAACATTTTGTCTGTTGGATAATGGCAACAAATGATTCTGTGTAGAATTGTACTTTTCTTTTTTGCATAATTATTATTATTTTTTTATTTTTTTGTCTGTTAGACAAACACCAACAAATCAGGCTGTATAGAATTGTACTACGCTTTTTTGCATAAAAAATAAATAAAAAATAAATAAATAAAATAAAATAATTAATTAAAAAAATAATAATAATAAAAAAATAATAATACATTTTAATACATAAAAAAAAAAAATATTGTTTGTTAGATAATGGAAGCAAATTATTCTGTATTCTTGCACTATAACCGTTTGCATTAAAATAAAATAATATTTTTGTCTGGTAGACAAACACCAACAAATGCTGTATGGAATTGTACTACGCTTTTTGCATTAAAATAAATAAATAAATAAATAAATAAATAAAAATATAATACAATACAATTTTGTTTGTTAGATAATGGAAGCAAATTATTCTGTAATCTTGCACTATACCTTTTAAAATAACTGTGTGTCTGTTTGTCTGTTAGCAGGCACTTCTATATACAGTATTCAGTGCATGCTGGGATATGGTGAAGAGCAGATATATCAATAGGACTCAGAGGCTTTGCTCAGGAAACAAGAGAGGGTGTTGTACAGAGAGCCGAGTACAGCGTGACAGAGCCATGAATTGTCACACACACTGTTCCTCTCACACCAGCCCTGAAAGAACGCAGTCATCTATCTCACACTGTTTACTGTGCAGGGCACTTCCAGACCAGAGATAGACACGGAGAGGGGGAGGAATCACAGAGCCGTGAATAACCGTAGGCTGCTGAAATATTCAGCACATGTGGCACAAACACAAGAGCAGTAACAGCCGTGTGTGTGTGTGCAAACGACACATGAACCTGCTGCGTTCCCAATCCATGCTTCCTGTGCCGATCACTGCTATTGGCGAAAACAGAAGAGTTCGGGAGGGAAAAAACAAGCACATCTGTTGGGAGCGATCGTCTCATTCCAGAAGACTGCATCCGTATACTGTACATCAGCTCTGATGAGCGGCTTGTTAAAGCCTCGATACACAATACTGCTCTGATGAGAACTGACACCAACACACACACACACGCATGCAACCGCTGCCTGACTTTATTAGGGATGTTCACTTTACATCCTAATTTGGAGCCATTAATTATCAAAAAAAATAGCAATAAAAAGTAATGCAGAATTAATGCACATTTGTGCAATACATCAGGAATTTTCTTACCATCTGTGAAATTCAAGCTAAATGTACAGCGCATTTATGCATGTTCTGCAGTCAGTGTCGCTACAGCTGATGCTACACGCAACATGTTTCACTTTAACACATTTACAGAGAGCGGACGGCACAGAATGAGTTCAAAGTTAAACTTTTTAAGTTGAGACAATTCTTGAAAACAGTGTTGATGGTGCGAGACGGTGAGAAAAATGGCCAAATCCATGTGTCTGACATTGAATTCACACACACGTACAAATAATAGCGCAGACTGAACGCAAAAACACATCCTGTGCAAACAGTTCCTCTCTGATATTTAACATCTCAATAGTGAAAAATGTATTGTAGGTCAATGATGTCTCGAATGATCTCTATTTGTGGGCTTTCCTCAGTAAATATGGAAATATGTTATTAGTGTTGTTAGCAACTCACTCATTGAGATTTACACTCATGCGAAAACTCCATCTATAATAAACAAAGCGGTCTACACTTCACAATGAATCTCTCAGGCCTGTTTACAGCTGGTATCAGTCGATCGGATCACAAGTAGACGAGCGAGACTATTCCTGTTTACACCTGGTGTTTTAATCCGTCTCTTTTGTCCACTTTCAAACACTTCTGTCCTGATTTCTTCGAGGGGAGGGTCTATGGGTGGGGTAAATGTATGTGTTTTTCAATATCTTTCGATTTAATGGACAAAATAAGCTCACGCAATTTACATTAGAACGTGCCTGGAGATGGCAGAAAAACACACGGAGAGCATCAGCTTTAGTTTCTGCTCTGAGCCACAAGACCAGCCGAACGCTGTGAGTGTGTGTTAGAAATCAGGAACGGAAAGAGCACATTGTGCTTGATACGTTTTTTGTCTTCAAACCAAACTTGGGTCTCCAGCCAAACAAAGTTTAAATCTCGTCTGGCTAGAGCACTTCCTATAATGTTTACACATTAGGTCAGTAGACGGAGAGTAGACGGTCTTTTGTGGCTGTTCAAACACATTCAATCACATGAGCGTTTACACTACGAAAGCAATCCAATGCGTTTTCAACTACCTCTGGAAGTGGTCGAAAGTGGACAAGCTTAAAAAATTTACGACTGTATTTAGTGTCGTCCACTTGTGATCCGATCGACCGAAACGCATCTTAATACCAGGTGTACACAGGGCCTTATTTACATCGTTTTTACACTTTGTAGGTAAAAAATTAAAGGATTCGTGAGAGTGCAGAACTCTAAAGCGCGCTGTGAACCAAAACTGGTGTTTTGAGCGCGGATGAGCAGATTCTGACTAACTCAAACACCTCTGATTGGACATTGCTTTCACGAGTTCAACAGATACTTCTGTGATTGGCTACAATGATCAACGCTTCAAAAACACGTAAATAGAAACCTTTGACGGACTTGTATCAAATACACCTGGTATTATTACCTGTACTGCAGAAATGCTGGTATCATACTTTTTTTTTTTTTTTCAGTACCGACTTGGTACCAAAGTACCAGTACTTTTGACAACCATGTACAGGTATGTGATTATGAGGAACTGAACTCTTAGAAACGTCTGTAAAAATAGGGTAGTATGTTAATATAAAGGAATTTTCTGTATTGATTTTTCACAGGTATTTTACCCGTATTTTGAATTATGCATTGCAACGTGATTTAGGCTTAAAGGGGTCATCGGATGCCCATTTTTCCACAAGTTGGTATGATTCTTTAGGGTCTTCATGTAAAGTTTGTAACATACTTTGGTTAAAATTCCTCAATGGTTGTGTAAAACAAAACCCTTTTTACCTCCTCAAAAACAGCTCTGTTCACAGCGACCCGTTTCAGTGCATGTCTCTTTAAATGATAATGAAATTATACCCACACACCGCAAAGACACATTTATATGCAAACACCATATAAAAGTGAATTTTGCATCCGATGAGCCCTTTAAGAAAATATCTGTAAATATCCATTTTTCTACAGTGTGGTAATGTCCCTCTTTTGTAAGTCGCTTTGGATAAAAGCATCCGCTAAAAGCATAAATGTAAAAAGTAAATTATCATTAATTCAATGAATTAACCAGCAAATCATAGTTAACGCTAATTAATTGTTTAAATGTGCATGTAAAACTGACAGGGTAGGCCTTTCAGAGATGTTAAACCCGGTGTGTGTGCAGTTTTATATATATGTTCAGTGTTAGAAGAGTGTGTTATAGACATATCTGATCATTAACACCATCAACATAAAAACAGTAAATACAGCACAGATGGTGAAAGATACAGGCATCCTCACACACATTTACATACGCATATCTGTCATTCACACACATATTCACACTGCACTGCTTCAATGTCTGAGGCCGCTTACATCTGGTATTAACGTCACACTCGAGAGTGATCCGATCACAGATGATCTAAACAGAGTGCAACAGTACGGTTCTAAAAATCTCATTCATTTTCCAGAAATTGATTATAATAAAATATGAGATCCACCAAAAGCAAAATAACTCAGCGGCGCCGTCCTTTCCCGAGAAACATTGAGAATGGTTTGATCCAGTCTCCCTGCACTTTAAATACACCTATACATAAATATATTAGCATATTTTCAATAAACTAAAATATTGTTTTTATATTGTAACTGTATAAGTTGTAGTCTGAGCAGTTTTTCACTGTGAGACAGACTCCTGGTAGCAATCGTTAAACAGAGATAAAATCGTTAAACAGAGATCAAATATTGTGAACTGCCATTGTGTCTTCTATGTATTTAACTTCACTTATTTTCTATTTGTTTTTAATGTATGTTGTATTGTATGTATTGACTGCCATTGTGTTTTTATGTATTTAATTTCACTTATTTCTATTCGCTTTTAATGTATGTTGTTTTGTATGTACGAACTTTGCACGTTGTCCAAGACAAATTTCCCAGCGATGGGACTAATAAAGTATAAAGTAAAGTAAAGTAAAGTAAATCACTAAGTTCAGTGATCTAAATGTATTTATATGTATATATCTCGCCTGTGGAAGAAGCAGGAACATAAAATGTTCGTCCAATCATTGAATTTGGTTCGAATGCAATGATACGATGTCCTTCCTACCTGTCAACGTATGCATTTCCATACCTCACGCAAACATCACACTTCATCAGCGCGTTTCATGCTCAGGATTAGACAGACGCCAGTCACAGAGCGCCACAAACAAACAGCAGGACCTTTTACAGTTCCTCCTGGACCAAAACAACCAGCTTATGCTGCATTCACGACATAACTACTGTCATTTGCAAGAGATGGAAACCCGTGACGATGTACTCGACGAACTTATGTGTTTCAGTGGCAACACCATCAACGCTGAAATGAATCTGCAGCAGTCAGGTGGTACAGGTCAGCGCTCTTTAAGTTGTTTATGTTCATTATTATTATAATGTTATGTGCTTTGAGACATGAGGTAGTTTCTCGTGACTCGTTTGTTTGCTCTCTGCTGTGTGTGTTCATGTGTTTTGAAGGAGGCGTGGCTTTGGAGATGCTCTAAAAGGAAGGGCGGGATCTTATGCTTTCAAAGCTAGCTTGCTAACGCTAGCCTCTCAGAAATTGCCTACCCTACCTTTAAACACAGAGTAACTACCAACAGCAAAGGCCTGCATATTCAACTGTCAATCATCTGTAATGCTTAAAACAAGTGTATTAAGCAGTTTGATCAGGAAAAAAATTGGAAACAATTCTCAGTTGTCCACTTGTGATCGGATCAGATCAATTCCATTTATTTATAAAAACTATAATAGTATCTCAAAGATACTAAAATAACAGTGAATGTGATCACAGAGGCAGAGGTTAATCCCAGGTGTAAAGCAGTCATGAGCGTCCTGTATCAGATCCGACAGGGTTTCGAGAGCAGACAGATCATCAGCGGCCCAGCAGGCATCCGCTGTAGCAACAGCACACACAGTCATAATATATCACCACATACTGTCCGCTAAACACACGGATAAAAACAGCACACGCTAACAAACCTAACCACATTTGCACACTCTCTAAAGGTCATTCATTATGCACACTGAAACTCCTCACTTTAAAAGCTAATGCAAGCTACCACAGAAACTGGGTCTCCATGGGCCTGTAATAACATGCCATCATAGCAAAGGTAGCTTTGAAGTGCAGCTCAGTGTGTGTGTGTGGTATCGTGTTGCCCAGTGATGATGATGGAACATGACATTTGCAGCAGAGAGTGTGGTGGCCTGGATCCATATGTAGCAACATGCAGCAATAACTCGAACAAACCATTCATTCACCCATCCATCCATCCATCTGTCCATCCCTCCTCCACACACAGCAAACTCACAAATCTCTTGTTCATGAATGTCATTCTGCAGCATTTCTGCCTTGAATCATTTCTCTTCTTCTGCACATGAACATCTGCCCATCTCTCTCTCTCAATTCAAAGAGTTTTATTGCCATGACTGCTGAATAGGCAATACTGTAGACAAGAATATGGCTGAATTACACCTGTTCAAATGAATATTTGTGCATGTGAGCTTTATAGAATTGTGTTTAAATGTGTGTCAGGTTGAGGTGGAGGGCTTCCCCAACTGAGTTTTGGTTCCTCTAGTCTTAAGGTTTCTTGAAAGTAGATTAATGTAGAGTTTCATAAAAACAAACAATAATAGTAAAGTAAAAATACATATATGTGTGTGATACAAAATATCAATAATTATTCATAAATAAATAATTACAAATATCAAAAGTCAAATAAAACTCTGGATGCAAATTCATGTACAATCTAAAAGAAGTAGGCTATATTTAATAATAGGCTAATTTATAGGTTCCGTGACTGTAATGGCTGTTTTCTCAGCCCGTGCATCAACTGAACCCATAACGCTGTAATTAACTCTTCATCGTGACCTTTACCCTGACCCTAACACTAAACATAATGCACGTTAAAACGGGCCGCCTCGCGCAACTCAACGATCCGCTAGAAACGATCTGTAAAGGAGTTCATTAGGCTGCGGTACCTGGGGTCTTCCGTGCGGATACATGGTTCTGGAGGTCATCCACGGGGATCTCGATGGTCAGGATCGAATCCGGAATCACCGTCCGACACCGAACCCCCCACCCCGTGCGCTCGCGCTGCGGATCTCTCCTCCGCTCCCCGCGCTCCAAGCGTTCTCGAGTAACCTTAGAATTTCGAGGTATCCGATGAAAAGTTTAAAAACGTTCTATTCGCCTGGATCGAACGCTCTTCCTCTTTATGACGCACAGTTACGGCGCGCTACAATGTAACAAGATCATCCTGTGCGGGGCGCGTGCACGCAGAGCGCGCGTCGGAGATCAGAGGAACATAAACAGCGCTGACCTGCGCGCACACACGGTCTGAATAATCTAAGAGAATCGGTTCGTTTGAACGATTCACTGATTCATTTGAGTCTCCTTAAAATGTACAGTAGTAATCACGGTTTCCGCCAAAATACTATGCTTATTTTACTACGGGGTTTGGAGGTATGTGGCACAATTGTCCTCATAGAAATAAATTAACCGAATGAATTCTTGTTTTAGGTAGGCTATGTTAGAGCAAACCGTGAAAGTATCTTTAAATAATGTTACCACAGTCCCCGTTTTACACGCAGATGTAATCACATTTTGTTTGTAATGTCAATTTTTCTAAGATTTAATATGTTTGTTGTTGTTGTTGTTGTTTTGTTTTAGTAAAGTGGTTAGCATGGTGAAATTCTGTAAGAGGTTAGTCAATTTTCGAAAGTTCTGCGAATCGGCTCGACCGAATCACTAAAAAGAACCGGTTCAAAAGAATGATTCGTTCGCGAATCGGCTGTCAGCGAGCCAAACTGCAGTCAGCGAGGGGTGTATTGGATTTCTGAAAACCTAAAATAAATATATGAGAGACTGAGTCGGAGAGAGAAAGGGGTGCAAGATCAGAAGAGAAAAGAAAACGCACAGCAGCTCTTCTCAGCGGTGCAGCCTGTGAGATATTGACTTTAAGTGCGGAGAGCAAAAGCTGCCTTTAAGGTCGACCGCTTACATTTGTTTATGAAGATTACATAAATAGGATACACATGTAACAATCGCAAGTGAGAAGACAGTTGAAACCAAATTCCATTGACATATATTATAGCCTACTATTATAAACTAATCTGTTTAAAATGAAATACTATTTGAAAGAGAACAAAGCCGCAAGCCGCTATTATCATAACACAGAACATAATGTACAAACATTGCAGCCTTAACGTCTCTTTTCAAGACTGGACCCTGATTGGCTAACAAGATTAAAGTCAAGGCCAATAAGTGACCCAAATGCCCACGTTGTGTCATGACATGCACTTTGATCTAAACCAATCGTGAAGCAGGACTCCAGCGCATGCGCGTTTGAGTAGCCAGACAGTGTTGCATTGTGGGTAATGAAGTCATTTATGTTCTCAATCTCCGCATAATTAAGACGGAAAGCCAATCAGCGTGAAAGAGGCGAGTTGACAAATGTGAATATTTATGAGATTATGAGACAATGATCCCCACTGACAATCCGTACAAAAGAGGTATTATGCGCAAACCGACACATGCACATAATATTTAGAAATGGAAAACGGAAGTGATGACATAAACTGACCAAACTCATCATGACGTATGCCATATCCATAGACTGTAATAAAATGTCATAGCCATATCATATAGGCTGTCCATTATAAATTACCCATCATACATATATTAATATATTGGATAAAATATTAAACTCACAGATTTAAATATGCAAATCATAATTCGTTTTCTTTTATCACAACACCCTTAAAGGCAAATAATTAAAATTAATTAACATCATTACAATACAATAAAACATATTCATTTTAAATTAGAATGAGTATTTTCCTTAAAAAAAATATTTTGAGTGGATGTAATTTTTACAATAAAAGAATATTTTCTTGGGAATATTGTTTTAATTATTTTGTCCTCCTTAGGCCTATCATGTTCAGTTATTATTATTATTTTATTTTTTTAACTAAAAGCCAGCTCATTACATCATCCTGCAGGAAGTGACATTTTCGGTGGAGACAATGTATATACTTAAAAATACATGTATAATGTACAAAACCACACTAACCCTGTATCTCCATCATGATAAAGACGGAAGAGAAAAGATGAAAGGTGGAAGAAAGGAACAGGAGCCCACAGACCTAAAGAGGAAGAGGAAGAGGAGGAGGAGGAAGAGGAGGAGGAGGAAGAGGAGGAGGAGGAGTGATGCAGTGTGGCAGAAATAAAAGAGGGATAGGAGGGTGGCGACAGGCCGAGGAATGAGAAGTGAGAGACAGTGACAGCGCACACACACACACACACACACACACACTGCCTGACAGAGTTTAATGAAATATCATGTCAGAGCGCTCTGCCACAGGCCACATCTCCATCAACCAGAGGAAATGAACAGAGAGACAGAAGCGCACACATTCTGCACTGAACGAGAGAAAGACTGCTGGATTGTTACCTTCATTCTGCAGACCTGACAAATGCTGGGATGTTTTAACCCATGTTTGGGTCAAATATGGACAAACCCAACCCAAAAAGATTCATTAAAAAATGTAAACCATGTTGGGTTCGTCGATATTTGACCCAAACATGGGTTAAAACAACCCAGGGTATGAACTCAGAACACTACACTGCACCTAAAGGCAAAGATACAACTATTATTATGATGATTTTATTATTATGATTATTATGATTATTATTATAACCAGTTGTATAGATCTACACAGATCATATCAATCACACTGCGCTTTAATACTTCCCCATGCACTTATTTTAATTTTATAAATATTTTAAATTAGCTTATATTTTTTGTTTTCGTGTTAATTTTAGTTTGCTTTTGTCATTTTATTAGTAAAAAAAAAAAGAAAAAAAAAAAGTGTAGAGTCTTAAAGTACCATCTCAAAGGTCCGGCAACCAGCAGCGCTTAGGGTTTGACCCAGCAGTGACAGCGTCTGAAGCATCCCGAAGGACCTTGAAGAGCTGATGACCTCAAGCCGGCAAAATCCAGATCCCTGGTGCCGAAGAAAGGAAAGGTCACCAACAAATCCTGCTTTACACTTGGCAACATCCCAGACAGAAACATGGTGTCGGCCCAGATCCGGCACGAGTGGAATCCACATGAACCGGATCTGGCCCGGATCTGGGCCGACACTATAGGGGCTTTCGTGCCGGAGGAACCTTTTAGTTCCCAGAACTATTAGTGGAATATTTTGGCGTGTTCACACCGCAGGATCTAGGAACGATTTTAGCTGAAGTACAGAGTCGGGTCTAAACCAGAACTATAGAAACTACCAGTGACGTCCAGCTTAAGTATGTTCAGTGGTTCATTTTTGTTGTAAAAAAGTTATTAAGAAGAAGACCATCACTTTTATCAGGGCTGGGGAGAAGGTATCACCAGTTAGGACCAGCTGATAACCACAGCACAGGACTGGGAGCTGAGACTCGACCTGGGGAAGTAAACTGTTAACATCGCTAAGGCCAGATGTGGTGCTGATCCCAGAATCCTTCAAGCAGATTCTCCTCTTCCAGCTTACATTTCCCGTATCGAGGAGGACAAGAGAACCACGGACATTGATGAGAGTGCAGAGGTGCGAGTCCTTTGTGATGGGATGGAGAGGGTTCGCAGCCCAGTCTCTCATGCTGGGACTATAATATGCTGGCCATTAAATATAATAAAGCCAGTTGCCAAGGCCACATTTCTCATTTTTATTTGGAAGCTTGATGTAGCCGACAGTACAATAATTAAAACTGAAACAAAATGTTTATAAGTCTGTATAGACAAAAAATAATAATAAATACAAATAAAATGACCATATATAATAACATAACGGCCAACAAAATTACAAAAAATTTAAATAAAAAATAGAAATGTAAAAACTAATTTACTTGATGTGCTAAAATAACTAACAAAATTAAGTCTATAGTCTACATTTAAAAAACAAAATGGCAAAAACGCACAACAAAATTACTACAAATGTAACAAATTAAAATAAAAAAGATTTAAATTAAATGTTTAATATATTTAAAAAAAAGTACTTATTGTAGTAAAACAACTAAAACAAAATTAAGTCTATATAGACATTTAAAAACACAAACATAAAATGGCAAAAACAAAACAACCAAATTACTAAACATTTTAAACAAATTCAAAATAAAGACAAATTCAAAATAGAATTAATTAATAATTAAATTATAATACCATCTCAATTATAGTAAAAACCCAAACATAAAAAGAACAGCCCAGAACACTATAGACATCCAAGCACAATTTTTTTTAAAAAAAATCCTATTTAGAGCTAAATCGTTTAATTAATAAAACAAACAAACATCTGAAGTCACAAGGAAACCAAATCAGATAACAAGCTACAATTTAAGTATATATATATATATATATATATATATATATATATATATATATATATAATATAGTAAGATAGTAAGTTGTATGTGATGTGGTGTAATGAGTGATATAATCGCTGACAGACACAGAACTGATGAAGCGTGCTGGTTAATGTTGTGTTTCTAAAGCGTTTCTCCTGATGAAAATGACTGTAATTTCAGCTCAATTCTGGACACACACGCTCATCATAACACACACAAACACGAACGGTTTCTGCTTCATAAGCAATTTAGACTGTAAACAAATACGCACTTTAATAATCTTGATGTTGATACTCAACTTCATATTTATGCAATATCAGCACAAGCCTGCATTACTGTAAAGCAACAGCAGCATCTGCTGTACACGAGAGAAACTGACACTGGAAGGATCGTCTCCACCGAATGGAAACTCACTGCCATTATTTACTCACCCTCATGTTGTTCCAGATGGACGGTCTTCCTTCCATGGCGTTTTCCCACAACGTTCACACGACTCTTTTCAGTACAGAGAAAGCATATAGCCATATACAGCGACCAAGAGCGTTCAAGGACTTTATGAACGGACAGTTCTGGCCCTGGATGAACTGTTATGGTCATACTAAAATAAGCAATATTAACCTTTAAATAGCTTCTAGAAGTTAAAGTTTCAAAGAAAATATAAGGGGTCAGTAACATATTTAAATGTTTTTGAAAGAAGTCTCTTCTGCTCACCAAAGCTGCATTTATTTAATCAAAAATATGATGAAAACCGTAATATTATGAAATATTACAATTTAAAACAACTGTTTTCTGAATAAATATATTGTAAAATGTAATTTATTCCTGTTATCGAAGCTGAATTTTCAGCATCATTCCTCCAGTCTTCAGTGTCACATGATCCTTCAGAAATCATTCTAATATGCAGATTTGCTGCTCAAGAAACATTTATTAATAATATTATTAATGTTTAAAACAGTTGTGCAGCTTTTTATTTTTGTGGAAACCATGTTGCATTTAAGGATTATTTTATGAATGGAAAGTTCAAACAAACAGCATTTATTTGAAAATTTTTTTGTAACATTAATGCCTTTACTGTCACTTTTGACCAATTTAATGTATTTTTGCTGGATAAAAATATTAATTTTTAAAAAATAAAATAAAATTTGAAAGCTAGCGAAATGATTTTAAAAACTAAACGAAACATTTTTAGCAAAATGAAACAAACAGAAGCACAAATAAAGGTCCAATGAATCTTTTATTTGTAAGGCACCATAAATACTTCCTTACTGCTCAATCTCTCATACATGAATAGTAAATGTTTTAACCTTTTTTTTTTCTTCCAATTGTCTTTAAATGAAGTTATAATAGCAGATTATCAACACAAACAAAATACATTTCCATCAAGTACATCATGTCATATACAACACGCACACACACACACATTTTAAAAAACTACTACAAAGCTCCAAAATGTGGCAAATATTTGATGAGTACTGTCAGAAGAGGGAGGGGCTTATGTCAGAAGAGGGAGGGGCTTATGTCTGGAGAGAGGCGGGGCTTCAGAGATGGGCTTACATACCGGTTTAAGTCACAAACTAGTCTCTTTCAGCAGATGTTCATGAGACTGAGACCAAGGCAGAACGTTTAGCAACTATAAGAACCAGCAGCCAGTGTTACGTGCATCTAAACAAATCAAAAGCGCAATCGTTTGACTTGACTATTAAATGATTATAGATTTCTGTATATCTCAGACCTGCGCTAAATGTCCTCTGGGACACATACACCATAAATGTAGCTTTATACATACAAAAATGTGTACAAAATTATATGTATATTGATATATTTATACATGTACATAAATTGGCCAGCAGTTTTTTTAGATCAAACGGAAAGGAAAAGAAATCTGAAAACTTAATTTAGAGATAACAAAGAAAAAAAAAGAAAGTAGAATCAAGGGCTCAACAAGCGAGCGTCTCGTAGTATACATCAGCACTGGTGTACTGAAAAACACAAAGGAATTATGGGACAAAATCTAATAAATGTCCAGGAACACACAATTAGAAAATACCCACAATGCACCAGTGCATATGTACAACCTTAGGTCGACGTGTTTTTAAAATAGCATGGAGTACTAGCATACTACGTACTGTGCAGTATATACTGTGTGATGACCTCATTCAGCGTCCATTTCAAATAAAAATGGTTATTTTGCAAATCGCAGGTATATTTTTACACTGGAAAATGTCTGTGTGGTTTGTTGTACACTGAACAATTTGGCAAATGCAGCAGGTCATCTGGGTAATCAAAGAGTACAGTAAACGTGCACACTGTGCAGGGCACATGCTGAACTATTTATGCTGTAATTATGACAAATCTGCTAGGTTTTTTGTTAACAGAAACTTGGGAGTATTGAGAAGTTAATCAATTCATTTTGTGATTTGCACGTTATTGGGGGGGGGGGGGGGGGGGGTGTTGAGTATTGTATTACTGTATTTTTGATCAATATCAATAATAATGCATCCATTTAAATGCTTTATGGTTATCTTGGATGTTGAGAAGCACAGCTGCAGACACAGTAAAGGTAGTATGCCATTCCAAACATCCTATTACAGCTTCACAAACAAAGACTGTAAAAAAAAAAAAAGATGGATAGCGAATCTCCGCTTCTTTCCACTGTAGAAAAATGAAGCCAAAAAAATCCCAGTTGCCGATTACGTCGTTCAGAGCCCGAGTCTGCGAAGTAGTGGAGTATCAAGGTCCCGCCCACACTCGATCTCAAGCACAGCTGTCAATCATGACGTTACACCCCGTTTTTATAGCATCAAATAACTAACTAAAACCAAACTTACTGGGAAAATTAACCCTTGAACATACATCTCTGTGATAAGAACTAGTTAAAATGACTGAAACGATCTTTGTAATAAAAAAGTTTTTAAAGTGTAATTGGAATTTTTTGTTTGCCTCGCGTCCTATTCGATTACATGGAGAGGGCGGGGTTTATGAGCTTTACTGCAGCCAGCCACCAGGGGGCGATAGAAATGCTTTGGCTTCACTTTTCACAAATCATTTAACACGCACTCACTAGCTGCCACCTTCTGGTCACACATGGAACCACATTCACTGCAAACCAGGCGGCAGAAAAACAAACTTCCTTTTACACACAAAAAAAAAAAAAAATGAGGATGTGGGTCCGGATTGGGAATCTCTCTTTGCTTTTCTCGGGACTGTCACTTTCTTACACAGACTGTGTAAGGGCTCTTAAGGCTTTGCTTTACCTTGTTTTCTAGGCAACATCAACAGTGTGCCGTCTTTTTATATAAAATACTTCAGTCAATTAATGTGAAAGGGTCACTACAGGGTTTAAACCCTTAACTAGATAAGCCTAGAATAAAATATCATGAAATACATTGAATAGTAGATAACAGAGGAAATTAACTGCAAGCATTTCTGATCCACTAAACAGACCACTGGCCAGCTGAAGTGCTTCACTAACCAGTGACGTGAAAGCATCGGAATCAGATGCTAGGCCATTCCAGGTGGTTGCCAAGGCGTTGCTATGGTTTCTAGGGTGTTCTAAATGTTTTTTTTTGTAAGTGCATTGCTATGCAAATGCTAGACCGTTGATATGCGGGCTGCTAAGTTTTTCTGAGTTGTTGTTTGCACATTGCAATGTATTTGAGGTGGTTGCTAGGGCAGTTGTGCAGTTGCTAGGGTGTTACTAGGTGCTTGCTAGGCCATTCTGGGTGGTTGCTAAGATTTTCTGAATATTTGTAGCATGTTGCTATGTCACTACTAGAGTGTTCTGTGTGGTTGCCAGGGTGCTGCTCGGTGGTTGCTACATTGTTCTGAATAGTTAATGAATTGCTATGCAACTGTTAGGGCACGTTTTGATTAGTTGCTAGGCTGTTGCTATGCGATTGATAAGTTGTTCTGAGTAGCTGTTTGAGCATATGTGTTTGGGGCATTTAACGGGGCAGTTGCACAGTTGCTAGGGTGTTCTAAATGCTTTGAGCATGTTGCTATGCCACTGCCAGAGTGTTCTGAGTGGTTGCTAGGTTGTTGCTCTGTGGTTGCCACAGGGTTCTGAATGGTTGCTTGTACATTGCCTTTGCAAATGCTAGATTTAATTGGTTGCTAGGCCATTGCTTTGTGGTTAAGTTGTTCCGAGTGGTTGTTTGTGCAATATTTGTTTAGGGTGGTTGCCAGGGCAGTTATGCAGTTACCAGGTGGTTGCTAGGGTGTTCTGAATGTCTTACACATGTTGCTCTGCCACACCTAGAGATATCTGGGTGGTTACCAGAGTGTTGCTGTGTGGTTGCTTTTGTGCATTCCTATGCAAATTCTAGAGCTTTCTGATTGGTTACTAGGGTGTTCTGAATTATTTATGTGCCACTATCAGAGTATTATGGGTGGTTGCCAGGGGGTTGCTGTGTGGTTTCTGAATGGTAGTTAGTGCATCGCTATGTAAATGATATGACGTTTTAATTGGTTGCTTAAGTGTTGCTATGCAGTTGCTAAGTTGTTCTGGGGTGCGTTTTCCAAAAGCAACTATGGTCACAAGTTCCATCCTTACCAAAAGAGTTCAACAAAACTAATGAATATAGTTGGCTAACGATGCTTTTGGTAAACGCAGCCCTGCGTGGTTATTATGGGGTGGTTGCCAGGGCAGTTATGCAGTTGCTAGGGTGTTGCTTGGCGGTTGCTAGAGCGTTGCCTGTGCGTTTTGGGCGACTCATAAGTGTGCACTACCTAGTCTCTATGATATTCAGGTCTTTAGATATGGTTTGGGTTCCTCCGTCAATATCTATGAAGCATTTTTCACCCATTTTATCATCTGCCAGTAGAGCTGCACGATTCTGGATAAATTAAGAAACACAATTTTTTTGTTTCAAATAGAGATCACGATTCTCCCACGATTCTGAACAGACAACTAAATAAAATAACAGCATTTACTAGAGGTTAATTTTAATTAATTAGAACGAATCATTTAAAAAAATTGGTTTGAGTGAATGATTCAATGACTCTTGTTTTATTACTGGAAGAATCAGCGTTTTTAAACGAATCTCTTGTATCAGTGATTGAATGACAAATACATTTTTAATAGTACCTTGTCGCCACCTACTGGGCGTAACAATATAATCGTTATTTGAAGCAGCGTTACTTTCAAAAAGGGATTTGCTCTATTTTGATATCGCTACCGTAGACAACAGTGTTTATATCCGAACTATAAACCGTTATCCCAGTACTTCTGTGATAATTTGAATATTTGTAACACAGAAATAGTGATACAGTGTGGCTGAATAAACTGTTTGTGAAGCTGTTTAATTCCTTTACAGGACAACTGCTCTCTCTGGCTCAGTCGCAACACCAACGCAGATTTGAATGTTCCGGTGTGATTTTGTCAAAGTGATTTTTGTCGAATTGTTGTCATTTAGGAATAAGATTGTGTGGGCGTTTGAATCGAGATTGCGATGTATTAACGATTAATCGTGCAGCTCTATCTGCCAGGAAAGATTAAGAGTCATTTATAGTAATAATACACCTCTCCTCAACAAGACACACGATTTGAGGTATGTTACATGCTGAAGTTTAATACTTAGGGTTAGGGGTTTGTTCAGATCACTAATATGATACCCCAATATATGATAGTAATAGAACCTTAGCAAGCACCACTAATGAAAAGCAAAAGAATCAAACAATATTACAGAGGAAAGATTCGCTGTAGAGAGAGAGAGGGAGAGAGAGAGAAAGAAAGAGAGGAGAGAGGAGAGAGGAGAGAGAGATTGAATCAGACCCAATCCAATGAGACAGGTGTGAAGAGAGGAAAAGGAAGGTTTCGGCGATCTCTCCTCGTCTCTTTCTGAGCTCCGCCCCTCTTTACAGAACTCATGAGACAGAATCAAACCATCTCTACGAAGGCTAGTCGGATTTGTCTGCATCATCCTCGCGGTGGCCGTCAGCCCCGTCGCGAGAGCTCTTGTCCTCCTTGGCCATGTGCGCGTGTGACGCGAGGATGCTGGACAGCGACAGGAGGCCAGAGCTGGAGGTGACGGCGGGCAGGGAGGGCTGAGTCAAGCCCAGGGGCAGATGGTTCATGGGTAACGCCAAACCCTGAAGCTGAGAGAGCTGGTGAACCTGAAGCTGCTGCTGTGATCACATCAAACAACAAACAAACAAACATCCGTGGAGGTTAAAGACAGCTTTAACTTTCTTATTGTTGACATACATGTGCATTTAACAATGACAAAGCCACATTACATTTAACTTTACATAACTTTGCATGTAAAACACTTACTGATAAGAATATAATTGTAATGCACTTTTTATTTTGCCATAATTTTCACTATTATTTCACCTTTCCGTGTTTGAGAGCGCTAATACAGAGTTGTTTTAATAGTGTTGCTTATTCGAACCGTCCATTTCAATGAATCGGTGCAAACGAGAATCTAATATTCAACAGTTTGAAAATTTGCTTGAATTTCATGGAATATAAATATAATAATATTGCGGTCTTTTACTTGCATAAAAACAAAATATTCTTCATTCAGTGCGGAAAAAAATTCTTGCATACATCAATTTGAATCTAACTGGCTAAAATGATGGATCCTCCGATTTTCTAAAATGTGTATTTATATATATATATATATATATATATTTTTTTTTTATGCAAGTGTGCTGTCAAGACAATATATATACATACATACTTTCTTTTTTCTTTAGCAATAATCTCTCGACCCTACATATTAACTCTCATGCTGAACAGTATGAAGATCCTACCCGAATAATTGAGTTCATCTCAGGAGGAGTGACCTGTTTGGCTCGCTCAATCGCCCCCAGGACCTGCTGCTGGTGCTACACACAAAAGCACACACACATACACATTTTATATCTGCAGGTAAGATAAAGCACAGCACACAGAAACCAACCAAAACCCTCTTCAGTGTATAAAAGCAACCCATGACACAAACCAACAGCACATTTATGTCACTAATGAGGTTGAGAGTCATTATAGAGAGTGTCATAAATAAATCACACAGTCTGACCTCTTGAGACAGGTAGGGCAACACCTGAGCACAGATTCCGTTCAATCTCTTCACGATCTCCGCCTGCGGACAGAACACAAGCACATCTCATGGGTTTACATACATTAATAAGGTAGCTGGGGATGCGCTTACAGTCTGCTGATGTTGCACAAAAGCACATGAACAACAGTCAGTCATGATAATGTATGCTGACCACGTTTGATGGAAGAACGCTACTGAATCTAGGACGCTGCATACGTAATGTACAAACCATACAAGTAGAGTTCTGCACTTTAAAGGAAACTATGCAGGTTTTGCACAACCTTCAAATCTAAAGAGCTACATTTCTTCCGTCATATTTATTCAATATGTTGACAACTATGATAATGCAGGAAAAAAAAAAGACACAAAATTGATATTCTCACCTGTTTGTGCATTTCAATGTTGAGTCCATATGACATCTCGTAGTACTGCAGTCAGAGAAACGGGAAAGAGGAACAGAGCAGGTATTTACATTTACAGATACATATGAACATGGAATAGCTGCACATTTAGTGATTCCCATTTTGTAGGGTAAATTAGGACATCTTAAAATGTCTCAAACAGTGTCTCAAAGAGGCATTACAAAAGAGTTTGGAGAGAGGAAAGCAAAACACACAGTGGAGCATTGACAGTCAAAATCTTTATATTCATTAATGATCTTTTTATCTAGTATTTCTCCTGAAACTGTGATTTAGTCTCGGTGCTCGAAGCTTCGCTCTGGGCTAAAGCAGCAGATCACTCAGATCTCTGCGGTCCCGCTCTCTCAGACACAGCTGTTACTGACACACATTCACATTGATCCGTCACGAAGACGTCAATACGCCTGTGCACACTTAAGACCCATGATACAACTGATCAATGAGACGCTTGTGTGTGAATTACTGCAGACGCCCACAGGGTTACAGACAAAAGAAAAAGACTAGATTAAATGAATAAGGGAATGGAAAAAAATGTGTAAGAAATGTGCATATAAGAACTAAATAAGAGACTATAGAAAGAAACAGTATGCTGGATAATAGCATAATCTGAGTATAACTGTAGGTCTGATCAAATATTTTAACATTCATGCTTTTACTCACCATTATGTAATGACGCTGCATTTCAGATTTCTCACTCGCCAGTTTATCACATTCCATCTTCAGACTAGGACAGAAAGAGAGCAAACACAAGGCAGCATGAGATATACTATTCATTTTTTGTAAAAATGTGTTTTAGGAGGGAAAATGACATGATGCATCTTTAGGTGATGGAAAAGATGGAGAAGTTCTTATGGTCTGAATGACACTGTCTGCGTGTATGACAGCTTAAATATTTGCATTTCACCCTAAAACACACACACACTCATTGAGGCTGTTAGCTGCACTTTACCTAATTTTCTCTCTTTCACTCTCGAAGCAGGAAAAAAAAAGAGAGAATTCTGCAACATTCTATCACCATGACAACAAGTTTTCTGTCTGGACAGTCTGATGGAGACTTGTGATTGGCTGGCCATGCTTTTAGAAAAGCGTAATTATGAAAGAATGTATGATTCTGTCCTTCATATAATACCTCACCGTTTCTAAAAGTGGCTTTGGTAATGCTTTACGTTAAATTGTCTGTGCTACGCATTCACTACCATTCACAAGTTTGGGGTCAGTAAGTTGTTGAAAGAAGTTTCTTATGCTCACCATGGCTGCATTCAGTTGAACAAAAATGGCAATATTGTGAAATATTATTAAAATTTGTGAATATATTTTAAAATGTACTTTATTCATGTGATCAAAGCTGTATTTTCAGCATCATTACTCCAGTCTTCAGTGTCACATGATCCTTCAGAAATCATTGAAATATGCTGATTTGCTGCTAAACAAACATTTCTGATTTTACTGACTGACGCTAGTATACACAGCTACACTAAAAACTGACATAAGTGGATATCTATTAGCTTTGGACGTCATCTATATGCTAATACACTCCTAAACGTTGACAAAATAAACCTTATGCAAATGCGTTTAAAATTTACAATCATTCTCTGCCGGGAAAACTATTTGTGGTACAAATTTTGGATATAAAAATGAACAAATGCACTCCAGAGTGAGAATGTCCTTCCCCCAACATCACCTGCCACTGGCTAAAAGCAAGTACTAAATCATGGTTTATGACTGTGATGTACACTAAAGACTATTGACTAGTTGAAACAAATTACTTTTTTTTTTTTTATATATCCATTCCCAACACCCTAAAATCAACACAGGAAAGAAAATTGCATTTGTCAAGGCATTTTATGAGGTCTTTAATCACTAAAAGCAATAATAATAACAACAACAACGTAATCACGAGCAGCTCCACAGAATAGTTACTCATTAACCGGCATGATACTTGGGTAAATACTCAGTGACGTGCCGTGATTTGATTTTACACATCCACCAGAGTTATGGCTCTTTCACACCGAGAGAGAATATTCAGCGTGGAAACCTAAAGCGCCGGCCGCAGTGTCGTCTGCTAGAAGCGGCAGATCTGAAAGACATCAGCACACACTCGTTTGTTTATCCTTCTCCATTTCCCTCTTCCTTCCTCCGTCCGTGGTTTGTCTGATGTGTGATGGCCGGATGCCCTCCACGATCGCTCGTATCTCTGGTGCTGACAGATGATGACAGGAAGCTTTTCCAGGAGGGGTCGCGTTCACACCATTTGCCCGACACAGAGAGGAATTCACTCGGGCAGGGGTGTTTTTAGGGTGTCGAGTGAAAGTGCCCGTGCTTCTCAGGGCTTGTGTTGAATGTGCTTTAACTAACGGGTAAACTAGTTTTGTGTATTTGAAAGCTTTGGTATGTGCCTGTAAAGCGGCGTCTGGTTACACTGCCATTCAAAAGATCACCAAGGCTGCATTTATTGAATCTAAAAATACAGTAATTTTGTGAAATATTATTGCATTTTAAAATATGTTTTCTATTTTTAATATATGTTAACATGTGATTTACTCCAGTGATCAAAGCTGAGTTTTCAGCATCATTACTCCAGTCTTCAGTGTCACATGATCCTTAATATGATGATTTGCTGCTCAAGAAACATTTATTATTTTCAATGTTGAAAACAGCTTAATGTTTTTGTAGAAACTATGATACCATTTGTTTCAGGATTCTTTGATGAAGAGCATTTCTTTGAAATGTAATCTTTAGCAGCATTATAATTTAAATGTCTTTGCCACTTTTGTTCAATTTAATGCATCCTTGCTAAATAAAAGCATTAAAGGAACACTCCACCGTTTTTTGAAATAGGGCTTATTCACTTTCTTTCCTACATTTAGATAGGTGGGCAAATGCATTTTTGTCTCAGTGTATGCATCGTTTTAGTTTGACAGGGTCGGCGCTAGCTTAGCTTAGCACAATGAATGGAATCCTTTGTTGCCCGCTAGCATGTCCTGAGTAAAAGTGATATAAAAAATAAAAAAAAACCCACCTAATTACTTCTTGTGGCCTGCGTATTCACAACAAGTACAAATAGCGATGCAGATTAACACTAGGCGATTTCCTAGGCAGATATTGACTTATATATTAAGGACTATATTAGGGGGAAGCACAGGCGAAGCACTGCTACTTGGGCGTGATATCTCTGCGCCCAAGTAGCAGTGCTTCACCTGTGCTTCCCCCTAATATAGTCCCAAGTCAAAATCTGCATAGGAAATCACCTAGTGTTAATCTGCATCGCTATTTGTACTTGTTGTGAATACGCAGGCCACAAGAAGTAATTAGGTGGGTTTTTTAAATTTTTTATATCACTTTTACTCAGGACATGCTAGCTGGCAACAAAGGATTCCATTCATTATGCTAAGCTAAGCTAACGCCGACCCTGTCAAACTAAAACAATGCATGCTCTGAGACAAAAATGAATTTGCCCACCTATCTAAATGTAGGAAAGAAGGTGAATAAGCCCTATTTCAAAAAACGGTGGAGTGTTCCTTTAATTTCATTGAAAAATAAACCCTACTGAGGCCAAACCTTGTGACGGTGGTGCACGAGTGTTTGTATACCTGTGATATTGTGCCTGCAGGAACTGAAACTCGTCTTTGATGCGATCACAAGAGTCTGATGTGGTGAATTTGAGCGGCTGTGCTGATTGAGACGAAGCCTGAAAAACAAAGGCATTAAGATGAGAGATTAGATTCGACAGTGACTGATGATGAACGAGCTAGGTGTTAGGCTAGGAAGTAGGTTAACACACTGAACCATAATTCAATTGTTAAAACTCTTTGTTTCCAGTTATCAAGCTCATTTTAAGCATAACAAAATGTTATGACCACAGACAAAAAGCAAACCCCAGCCATGATAACAATTCTTTTGATTATATTTAGCTTGTGGCGTCCCTTCTCAATAGCATTTCATTACTGCATAAGTGCAAACAGGTTAAAACAGTTCTTCTAAACGCCACAACTGAGACGGTGATTATATCTCGTATCTGAGGTGAGCTGCTCAGGTCAGGCTGAAATTAAAGCTTCGCACAAACAGAATAGAAAGGCCATTGGCTTTTCACCTCTGCCCTGCTTTACTAGGGGTCACTGACATGTGACCTTTAAGACCAGACAGACAGGAACAACACAAACCATAACACCTTAGAAAGAGAGAAACTGGATATGTTTCTGTGCTCAGCGTGTTTAATAGTCACACAGTCGTTTGAAAGCAGACAGATGCACACAGAAATTGATGGACAAGTGTGTGTGTGTGTGTGTGTGTGTTATGATACAATTGGCCCCCAGAGGAGGAATATACAGGCAGAACAAAACATCTTTTACACACACTTAGAGTTTTCATGTCTTATGGGGACTTTCCATAGAATGTCCCCTAAACTTTTATACTGTACAAACTGTATATTCTATCCTATCCGTTTCATGAGAACACATTAAAAAGGTAAACTAAAGCACCTTTCCCATTCTCCTCCCTCACATTCAGTCCATCCCTCCTGTGGATGATAGTGTCTCGAGGGAGAGGAGAGACATGTGTGTGTTTCAGTAAATCCCTCTAGTCACTAGTCTATGGCTGCTAATAGAAATCAATTAGAGGAAGAGAAACAGCAGCATCACCTGTGACCCCTGAACCTCCTCCTCCTCCTCCTCCTCGTTCACTCCAGCATCATTCTCAGTTTAAATGTGCTTTATTGGCATGACACTATTGACACACTAAACTCCAGTCAGAACACCGTAAGCCTCACACACGCTACGGGACAGAAGGTCGTCGCCCTGCACACACTTAACGACTCAGGTTTCTGTTGTGTTGGTGCACACAACACGTTTATGCACTAAATTACACAGAACAGGGTAGTGATAAAAATGTGCTTGAAGGATAAGTGTGATGTTTTGCTCATGCTTCACAATGCATGCTCTCCTCTTGCATTCTTTTGCTCTTTTTGAAGAAAATCTGCCGTAGCGCCGGCGACTAGTTGAAGCACGTCTCAATGAGCAACACCACAAGATCTGCCACTTCTTGCAGAGTAAAAAACATCAACGGTGACAAACTAGTTGGGGATATTTTGGGGATATTTAATTTAATTTTATCAATCAATAAATTCCACTAGAAACAAATCTTGTTGTATTATTTTAATTTAATACTGTGAAGCTGCTTTGATGCAATCTGTATTGTGAAAAGCGCTATACAAATATACTTGACAAACTGGAGTCTTATAGAGCGGGCAGTGGGCACCTTAGCATTGTGACGTGTGTGTGCGTGTGTGTGTGGTGTATATATATAAGCTTCTAGAATAAAACAGAAATATATCAAATAAAGCCTTCATAATAAAACAGAAATACAAATAAATTAAAGAAGCCAAAAAAAAAAAAAAAAAGATAAAATAAAATAATAAAAATAAAAATTTATGATAAAAAAAATATTTAAAAAAAAAAAAAAAAAAAGATTGCCAAAGCATCATATACACAAAACAAAAAAGCACACAAACAAACTAAAAAAATTAAGCCTCTAGAATGAAACGGGCACACACCCATGTGTGTGTGTGTGTGTGTGTAAACTAGAATAAAAAAATAAATACAATAAAAATAATAAATAAAGCCTTTATAATAAAACAGAAATAAAATAAAGCCTCTAGATTTTTTTTTTTTTTTAGCAAATAAAATAAAATATCTAGAATAAAACAGAAAAACTAAAAATAAAAAAAAAATAAAAAATCTCTCTTTCCTCTGGCGGCTGTCGGGGGTAAAGGCTCTGCTGTTGCCCCCTTTGTGATGCTAATGAGGGACTATGGCCTGAGTGACCCAGACATCTGCTGCGTGCGCACACACACACTCACACACACACACTTAGAGCCCTCAGGGTCTTATCTGCTTTTTTGTCTCCAAAATTGCGGCTGGTGTGTGTTAGTAGCACAGGAAGTGAGATGTTTTGAGGGGGGGGGGGGGGGGGGGGGGGGGGGGGAGTTGAGCGTGGCGCAGACAAAAACAGTCTCGCAATTACACTCCAGCTCATGTGTGCAGGCGTATATATATATATGTGTGTGTGTGTGTATGTGTTTTCACAGTATGACTGATCTTTCAGTGGTTCACAAACACATTAGCAGCAGCAGCAGCAGCGGGGTGTGGTGGCGGTGGTTGTGCACACACACACACACACACACAGTTAACAGCCGAGAGTGTGTGTGTGTGAGATTATTCCAGAGAATATGAAAGCGTGTGTGCCTGTGTGTGCGCCGGGGGGATTAACCTCTCTCTCTGTTGGGGGTGTTGTACTGAGAGGGGGGTCTTGTTAATTCAGTTGTCCTTAATAATGTCTTCCAGACCCCTGTCCACCCTCACAACACAATACACACATAATGAACCCAGACTACTCTCTGTGTGTGTGTGTGTGTGTGTGTGTGTGTGTGAAAGAGAGTCTCATACTCAGCAGAAACACAGAAAGAAAAAAAACGTTTAAAACTAGACACTCTGAAGAAAGTGTTATGCATCTGTTAAGGTGTTTTGAGTGGTTGATGGAACATTGCCATGTGATTGTTACAGTGTGGTTGTCGGGGTGCTTCTATGTGGTTGCTAAGGTTTTCTGCATGATTGGCGGATGCTATGCAGTTTTTAAATGCTACTACGTACGTACGTACTGGCCCAAGTCAGAAAAGGCCCTAAAATTCCTGTGATATTCCAACACTGTCTCATGAACATCAAAATCATAAACCTAACCATAACTCACAACCTCTAAAGCATGATTTGAAGAAACATTAATGTCTGTATAATAAACAGCGCTAGGTGAGCTATAGGCCAAATGTTTGTTTAAATCAGTGCAGCACAATTAATCAAATCAAGATAAAACTGAAATTGGAATATGGTGATTGTCAAACTTGGTGCCAAAACGTGAAGACTGCGATTTAAATAAACTAAAAGTATGTATTTAAATTAAATAAAAATATGCACTGCATGTTTCAGAGAGAAGTGCAGTCCTTAAATATTAGTCATATATTACAAATTAGTAATGTAATTAATTTTATAGTAGAAAGCGATTTTATTTTGACTGATTTAGTTATTATACAGTGAAATACTACAATAGAATTTTTCTTAATTTGTGTAATATTTTTATGTAATGATAATGTTCATTTTTATTACTATATAAATCAAGCATTTTTTTTAAATTTGCAATCACATTTATTTGTATTTATTTTTTTACAAAAAACACAATTCACCCCCCCCCCCCCCCACAATCATGCAGCACTACTTTCAATCATTAACTCATGCATAAGCAATAATAGCAGTTATGCTTGCCTTAGCAAACACCACTACGTACATAAACAAAGATAAGTGATGAGAGAGAAAGAGATCCTGTGACTGATATCTGGCTGCATAAGAACCACACACGCACCTGCTCCTGCACACACACACACACACACACGCGTCTCACACACTCATTCCTGCTAAACGTTCACAGCTGATTAGTGGGTTTCTAACAGAATTCAAAAGTAGAATGTAACAATCATGCTGTGAAATCATGAGCTGGGAATGAGCATTAAAAAAAAAATAAGTACAATTTCCCAGAAAATGGCAACTGACCTACAACAGTGTTTCTTCGAATTTCCTGATGAATCATCACATGACCTGTGATGTGTGGAGTGCTAAAAATAGCCGTTTATCGTTGAGCTGTTACATGGAGATCTGTAAAGTTCTTGATGTTCAGCATTTTGGCTTCTGGTTTTGTTTAAGCGCTGGTATTTGGATGGTTTTCTAAAGCACTAGAGGGTTCATTGTGGAAGTTAAGACGGTTCTCCATGGCATCAGACTGTAAAATCCTTTAAGAGTTTGCCAAGTCAAGCATCTCTATTATTATTGCTCATACTGAGGGTTAGAGACTTGAACAAACCCAAACACTAAGTAGGCTAATTAACTTTGGCACGCAACTTCTTTTGCACTACAATTGCTCGGCTTGTTGAAGAGAGATGCGTTATTATGTTTTCTAAGAGACTGAACTTACAATTTACACAGCAACCACACTGAGAGTGCTCTCTGATTGATCGTTATCGGCCGATAATAGCTTTATATAGGCTAGTTTGATTGCGTTCTGGCAGTTCTACCAGGTGTCTGAAAATGTGTAACCTCTTTGCGGAGACATTGCATTAAGAGTAAACTCTATAGCAATGACAGCAAGAAACTAGAGCTGTGCGATTTCACAGTGGTGCGCTTTCTAAAAGCCCAAACTGAACATTCAAAACCAGCGTTTAATCAGTGATTGTTCGTAAAATACAGTCTTCAGCTGCTATTTGATAATAAAAAGTTATCAAAAAAGCATTAAAGGGATATTTCACCGCTGGAAAGATGAATGTGTATTTAAATTGGGTCATTTATGTAGTAGAAATGTGAAATTATTTTAGAAGTTGGTGCCTTCTAGACTGAGAAAAGCCAGAAAATGTATTTTTGGCTCATGTGGATGAAAGACTACAACTCCCAGAATGCACTTGCTTCGCTGCACTACGAGGACATTCCCAAGCCACGCCTACCGGTTACAGAGGGCAGTATCGGGAGAAATGATACAACTAAGCTACTAGTCGACTGGAAACTGAAAAGACGGTGTTTTATCGTGAGATCCCCCTATGGGCGGGTTGAACACATGCGGGACGAGCTCCTCCTACTGGCTGTAGTCTCTCGCCTCTGGACAAAAGAGCCTCTGATGAGCTAAATGACGATTTTTGTGTCATCTGAGTTTTTTTTCCAGACACACAATACAGAAATCTCTCGTCTCATGAGGGAGGGAAGCACGGTCACTCGAAAATACTACCGGGTTTCTACTGATACAAAGCTTAATGCTAATCGGTGAAGTATCCCTTTAAGCCGCGAAAGTGATACTGTTCCCCAAGCGTCTCTCTATGCGCACGCTCCAAGATGGAGTCGAACACGGAGAAGCAAAGTGAACTTTTGGGCGTTGAGTTAGTGCCTAAACGGTCAAATACGCACAGAAAAATTTGTCAAAATTGTTAGTATTCGCTTAAACACCGTAGGCTATGTCTTAAGTGAACCGTTGTGAGATGAGTCGTATGTGTAACAGTATATTGGATTTGTGGTATTAAAGTATTTAATTAAACAGTTCAGACTAGTGAAACTTTGGTAATGGGACATCCCAAACTGCAAGGGTGTTTCTAATACAAACTTGACATATTCCCTCTCTATTTCTGACATATTTCATAATCAATCTGGTTATTTTTTCCTCTTTTGAAAAGTCATAGAAATGCTTCCATGGACTTTTTCCTTTTGCTATTGGAGCACCACCTGTTTACCACCATAGAAATGTTCCCAACTATGATGACTTCTGGTTCGAGAACCCCCGGAAATGTGAAAAGCTTCACTTTTTTACTTTATGAGGAAAAAACAAAACAAAAAAAAACACCTTCCTAATTTTCCTCCAACTAAAACAATGATATCAACACAAGACCTCAAAAAGATCAGTGTGTTATCTCAGCACAAGAGAAAAGGAGTTTGTTATTGTCCATTATCTTCACTGAGCACAGAGTTCAAGAGTTCAGATGGAGAGAGGAAGAGGATGGTCATCGCAATCTGACGAATAGCTACTTATGGTCACCAAACAAAGCTGAAGCTGTAATCCTTAACCATAATCCACTGGGCCTGATTTATTACCACAAACAAGCTGAAAAGAACCAACAATTGGATTAAGAGAAACAGTGTCACACATACTTCATTTAGAATTAAGTGTTTTCTATTTAAAAAAAAGAAAAATTCTGACTGTGAGCACAAGTTGCACAAGTTTAACTGTCTGCAGCAAAATATCATTCCCTTTCAAATAATTCCTAACTCAGGATTAGCCCCGAAACAATCATCAAATCTGTCGACCACAAGTCGATAAGTAACTTCAGAGGTTTGATAAGTCAAACTGATCCTAAAGATCCTGAATTCCAAAGAACACAGTAAATCTTTGAGGCTAAGATTAAACGGGGCAGTCGGCTGTAACTCCTAATCCAAGATTTGGGATCCTGCAGTTAATCTCCGCCTGATTCCCACTTCTGCTGAAATTTCAGAGGTTTAAGACCAAAGTTTTGCTCAGTGTACTTAAGAATTCATCAGCAGCAATAAGACGTGAAGATAACGTCTTTAAAGTGGTCAGTTTTCGCTGTTGATGTATTAATCTGTTATTTTAAGACACTAGAGCCTTGTCAACAACAACAACAACAACAACAACATCCCTAAAGAAATGTTGCCTCCCAAACTTTGGAAATAATTCCTAATGGGATTAATCTGGAATTCTCTATGAACTGACATTATAAACATAATTATTTATGCACTTATATTAATATTTATTAAATCAACTTGGAAATAAACACTAAAATATAGATATGATATCTACATTTTAGAATGAAATTATGTATATAATTAAAAAAATAATAATGTAAGGTATTTAGTTTTTAGATGGTCCTTGTTTGATCTTATTAGGACTAGCAGAATTCCAAAAGCATTTATGGGCTGCTAAGACGACACCGTTTTCAACTAAAAACGGAAAACTTTTTATACATTTTGGCCGGTTATTTACACAACAACTGCGTTTTGCAAACGCAAGCTTTTGAAAACCGATTTCAAAGTGCAAGTTTTTGAAACGATACCGTTATCGTCTCAGTGTAAACCATAGATATCATATAAAGGCTAGATGTCTTAAGGCGCAGTCATTTCCGGCATCACCGGCGGCCATCTTACCACAGGGAAGCTGTGAATTAAGGTGAGTGATCAGCACGCACACAAATCCTCTTATCTCGCTGAAATCTTGACGGATTTACAAACGGTTTGGTTTCTTACAAACGTTATTAACGTGGCTATAATTCCGAATGCTTGAAGATGCATGTTATAATTTTTCATATGTATGCAGTGTCATAGCTACATCTCTGACGTTTATGACAAACCAAACCGTTTGAAAATCGGTAGAAAATTGAGCATGTTATGGTTATTTAAAAGTACATGCACCATGTTACGAGTGAGGGAGCACCCTGTGGTAAGATGGCCGCCGTGTGCGGACGTCGACCTCCATTGGCCAGCAGCGCGGACGAGACATCTAGCCTATATTATATGATATCTATGGTGTAAATTACAAAAACGCTAATTTGTGAAAATGATGACTTCATGCACATGCATATTATGTGTTCAGTCAAAGTGACATCGCCAACTACTGGCCTGGCATGAACAATACAACGTTTTTAGTCGTTTTCACGGATCTGTGTGAACGGGGATCGTTTTGACGACGTTGACGTTTGTATGCGAAAAAACTTTTCCGTATTTAGAACATCGTTGTCGTGTAAACGAACCCTTTAAAGTGTCACTTCATGGAACTATAAGGCAGAGACCAACTATCAATCCCAAGTGAAAACACCAGTAACATGCTTCAAAAATAAAATATGAAATACCAGACTAAGGAATCGTTTTACGGACACTGCTCAGGCTCAAACTGCAATCGGTTCAAGTGTCAGAACGTCCCGTTCACTTTCTCACAGACATCATCTCAAGTTCGCTGAAGACTGAAACGTTCTCCTAAATTCTACTCTCTGAATTAGCAAAAAGGCCTCAATTAAAGAAACCTCCAAATCCATCCACTTGTGGGGTTTTCATTTAGCGTCCTCCTGTTTGTGTGTTCACATATGCCTGTGTGCACGGGGGAAAAGGCAATTAGGCTTGAGTGCAAACAAAATAATGACTGGGGACTCATTAACACAAGCTGCCCACTGTGTGCACAGGAACAATTCATGGAAACGACACAATTAAGCCTCTACAGGGAGGGAACCAAGCAACTGGTGTGCAAACAAGCATCTCCGACCCTACCTGAACCAGAATACATTCAGAAATGCTTTCATTTAGACATGCGACCTGGAAACCTGACATCTGAATCGTGAGATATAGGCCAAACTGTGAAAGGAACCTGCCAAAGATCAATAAACAAAACACATTAAGAAGCCACTGCGATCTATCCATCCATTTAGCACAGCGAAAATACACAAAGACATCTTCTAAAATGTCTCTGGTGGTAATCCAGGTGAAAAAAAAATCATGTTTAGATTCATATTACTGGAAAGAACAACACTGCATTGATAAACATTAAGTTAGGCCTAATCGTTGCTTTCTGAGACTCATTTTGACAATGCTTTCAAAACAATATGCTTTTCAATGTCAACAATGTTCATACTCTTCTACTAAAAACAAGTAGATCCAGTTTTTGCAGGAGGAAGGATACAGACTGAACAACACTAGTGAGGACTAGACAATGAGAAACTGGCCATCTTTAAAACTCACACTGGCACAATAGTGGACAATAGTGCACAAACTAAGTGGACTTAGAAGCTCCATACAGAACTTACATTTTCTGTAAGTGGACATACGAGAAGAAAACACAAAAAAACATGGTATTGCCATTGTACATGTAAAAAAAAAACGCACCTTTGTGCATGTGCAGCATGGTATAACCATGGTCCCTGCCCCAAAACATGGTATAATCAGGGTTCATGTCCACAAAAACATTACAGTACCATATACAAACAAATAAAATGGTATTTGCTGTTATATCAATATAGATGTGATACAATGTCCATAACACCTGCTGTGTGACAATTAGCATGAATAAAGGAGAATGAAACACTTACCGAGTGCCTGGCTTGTGGAAACATCATATCAGCCTGTTTTTGTGCTTTATTCTTTCTCTGTAGATGATATGAAAAAGCTTTGGATTGAGGATCTCTTTGTTCGGTCTCGATTAGGTCTAAACTGATCAGTTTGAAGGTAGAAAGGTATTTAGTCTGGTCTCCTGAACAGATTTCCTGGCTATGATCTCCAGTTTTCCTGGATTTTTTTTTGTTCAGCACTGCAAAAACCTACATCAACTTCAGACGGCTTTGCCTTTAGAATAACAAAAACAGAAGATTATCTTTACTAAAGTTTGTGACATTGCGGTTTCAAACTCGAAAAATGAATCTTCTTTTGGAAAAGGCCAATCTCAGCGATTAATCCACTGCCAGGCTGATCATACTTGCCCAATTTCCAGCTACAAGCTAACTGGCTAAAGCTAACAGATGCGTCTATATTGCAGAAAGTGAGTCGAATGCGTTTGAAAATGAGGTAAAAGCGTCTAAAACTGGTCGTGTGTACACTAGTCTTGCGTATATCTGTCTATAGACGGTGAAATAATAGCCTGAGCTCGAAAAATCATGCCTCTTCCGCCGCTTCTGGACTCGTATGTACGGACTCGTGATGCAAGACGCCAAACAACGGATTCTACTACGGTGAAGGCTTTCCTCATGAATATTAATTACTCCGTGCTCACGTTGCCTGGTAACCTTCCGGGAGCGTATGTTTACATCACCTAATTAATATTCAATGAGTGGTCTGGTTTAACTGCTGGGTCTCCGATAACAAAATCTAAATCTTAATATTTAACCCTTCCAGTATTGCAAAAAGTTTCTTTTTTTGCACTACTTTGTTTTATTTTTTGTCACAAAAATACAAGTATGATGTGACGTGGTGTTTTACAGTCACTGTATAAGTAATACAAATGTCCTTAAAATGATTTATATTTGTAGTATTATTTATTTGAGGAAGGTGTACTTGGGAAGATTTAAAAAATCTATTTGTATTCATTACTTTATACCGAGAACTGTTTGGCACTATTAAAATTTAAATAATAAATTCAAGCGTTCGCTTTCCAGCCAATCCGACAAGCCTACCAGGCGAACGTCATTTTGCGTCATTAATATTCATAAGATAAGCCTTTATCGTAGTAGGATTTGTACCTTGGTGCGTTCGCATGCGGGATTTAAGGTGGCGCTCAGTAGGCCCATTTTAAGATGTCAAATGGATGAAATAACAGTAACACCGGAAGTGTCTGTCGGTGGAAGGTGTTGGAATTGCACTGCTTTTGTTCCCGGTCAATGCACAGCGACTCCAACCTGTAATACAGGCAACTGCACCCATGGGACCATTTCCACTGTGGTGAACATGTTATTTATAAATATCACCAGACATATTCCTGGAGTATTAAAGACGCCATCCTGTGATTTATAATATAATATAATATGCAAATAACAAAATTAGGATGATATATAGCCTATATAAAATGCATTTTTGGCTGGGTATCATGGGGTTACATAGACATTTTCGCCATTGGGTTTATTTTCAGCATTACAAACACTAGCTAATGCATATTAAACAACTTTTAAAAACTAGCAATTGATCAAGCACATTATAAATAACGAATTAGCCTATACTACTGTTAAAAATAATTGTAAATGCATGTAATTCCCCCTAGGCTACAAGGTGATCTTAAAGGGATAGTTCACCTAAAAATGAAAATTATGTCATCAATTACTCACCCTCAAGTCGTTCCAAAATCGTAAGACTTTCGCTCATCTTCAGAACACAAATGCAGATCTTTTTCTAATAAAATCTGAGAGATTTCTGTCCCTAATTTGACAAATACCACTTTGACGTTTTGATAAAACTAATCCATATGAATTGAGCAGTTGAGTCAGAAATCTCTGAAGAGATGCAATCGCTTTATATGATGAACAGATTGAATTTAGACTTTTATTTATACATTGAAATAATACAGTAAATATAAACAGAAGCTCAACTGAACCTGCTTGATGCACGAACACAAACCTCTTTCAGAAGCTCAAACGTGCTGCGTAACACGAGAATGAACCTCATTGGTTCTTGCTGAAGCTTAAACGTGCTGCGTAACACGAGAATGAACCTCATTGGTTCTTGCTGAAGCTCAAACGTGCTGCGTAACACGAGACTGAACCTCATTGGTTCTTGCTGAAGCTCAAACATGATGCGTAACACGAGAATGAACCTCATTGGTTCTTGCTGAAGCTCAAACATGATGCGTAACACGAGAATGAACCTCATTGGTTCTCGCTGAAGCTCAAACGTGATGCGTAACACGAGAATGAACCTCATTGGCTCTTGCTGAAGCTCAAACGTGCTGCGTAACACGAGAATGAACCTCATTGGTTCTCGCACGTCAAGCGAACATGCTTGAGCTTCCGTTTACCACAACTGATGTGTGAGTTGATGAATGTTTATATGTTTATATTGTAAGTTTAAGTTTATATGTTTTTATAAATTTAAGTTTTATTTAGCTGGTAGGGAATTTTTGTGCCCCTTCTGGACAAAAAACACACAACCATATTTGGCAAACCATTTAAAATAAAGGCCATAATAGACTTCTGTGTTGAATTTATAATGTAGATAAAACAAAAACAAAACACTTCCACTTCAAACATTTTGAAAAGCAGCAATGTGCAGATTTTTAACACTTTAACATAGCAAAGAAAACAAGGTACAAGACAATCAGCAAGTATAGGAACAAATTTATTTAAATTTAAAACAGATACTTTATAATTTTTCTTTTTTTAGAAGGCGGTTATGAAAATCATTTCCATGTTTGAATGAGGTTCAGGCAACAGTGGTTGAAATGAAACAAATACAAATAAAAACAACAACAAAAAAAATATGGCGAGAATGTCGTAAAATAAATTTCCACTATGTTTCCTCGTCTCGAGGATTTCGATGTTTGTCTGAGCCCAAAACTCCCACCTGGACAAAGAGCACATGCTTTAATAATTACAATTCCTTAAAAAGAAGAAGAAAAAAAAAAGAACAGAGAAAAACAGCAGTTTATCTTCTAACTTAAATACAAAGTAAATCCGTTTACTCTCTTATTTAGTGTTTTACTCATTTTTAAAAGGAGACCGCGTCTTATTTCACGGTCCGCATGTGATTTTGGACAACAATTGGCACTTGTTACGAGTCAGTCTCAGAGAAGGGGATTGGCACGCACAATATTATACAACATTTACATTTGGTATAATTACAAAATAAAAGGGTAAAAAGAAGCAGAGAACGAATGAGAGAGAAACCCCAAATAAAATGTACATGATAGTCCTGTCATAATAAAAAAATAAAAAAAGAGAAAATATTAAAGTGGTCCTGGACATAACAGCTTTCAGGTAATGTATTACAATAGAAGAACAGGGGATGAAATCAAATTTGAATGGATCAGAACTTCAACCATTTGACCATCCATCACACAGATGCATCTAACCGTACCAGTAAACATACTTACATGGAAATAACGTAACTGTCTTGTCTGCAAAGGGGCAGCAAATCCAAAAGGAGCATCCGAAAAGATTCACATGTTCATTCCATCACAATGAATCATTGAATCAAATTGCTAGAGAAAGCTCTTACAGGAATGCGGAAGATTCATTTTTGAGTCTCTGAAATGAAGCGAATACTGTGAATTTGGTTTGAACAATAGCAACTTCTACAGCCAAATTTCCTTTTCAGGAATAATAACATCTGGTTTAATGGCACGGACATTTGAAGGAAACTCTAACGCCCTCGAGTACCGAGTGTTGCTACTTCCAGAGCAATGCAGTTTCAACAAGACGACATGTTTGCAATGCATTGGTCAAGCATCTGCGTTTCTGTATTTGTGTACAGTATTGTTGCCCAGATGCCTTTGAGAACAGCCAAAGCCTTCATTACTGATGTTTATTCACCTGTCCACTTCAGAACCGAAATAGAAAGCCGCAGGCGAACAATTATCTTGCCAACAGCGGGACGGATACTATTTTCAATTTACCACTCGCTGGACAATTAGGAAGTTGGCCAATGAAGAATATTTGACCTGAGGAAGGTTGTGATTTACTGCTGTGTTCAATGTACGAAGCATACAAAATATATGCAGGTCATTGGCAAGATCCAATAAACGAACAAAGTTTTGCCTCCAAACCTCATCGACTGTGCCCTACTGACAAAAGAAGTGTGCTTGTCACGTGACTACCAATCCTAAAATGCCCCAAAAAACATCACACGGTTCACAGAGGTAGAGGTTCTTGAGGGAATGTCAAAACTGGCACAGTTATAGATATGTGTAGCTCAAACGGTTGCGCTGCGGCTCGAAGCGTTTCTAGGCATTTGCCTTGTGGCACAAAAAAAAAAAAAAAAAAAAAAAAAGTGCATGAAGAACAATCAAAGCTATGCCGAATAACGTGCCCTTCTTACAATCGAAGGCCTTCGAACCGCAGATATAACAAAGCAACACATTCTTATAGTGAGCAGAGCCATAATTTCGACAGTCGCAGTGAACTAACACCAGATGCGAGCAGCGTGACGCGACAAAAGCAAATAGAACCCATTAAAAAAAGTGATGCTGTCTACACTGGATGCGGAGCGACAAGAACATTCCCGACAGTAAACTGGTGCCCCCTTTTATTTCTGACGTTGTGGCAAGCAGGGCGGGGCCGAGAGCTGTGGGAACGGAAGGATAAAAGGAGGAGTGACGACAGAGGACCAGGCCTGGACTATTTATGTTGTGTTTTATTATGTTTACATGCGGCAGTCGTCCATGAGGGGCTGCCGCTTTACTCTCTCTTTGTTGTTAAACTTTACGTTGATCGTACGCCGGTTCCCACTTACTTCTTCCCTTATCAACGAACTTTGTTACAGATATAGTTCAAGTGCTTGCACAACTTCTGACATGAAAAACAAATGGATTTGCAAAGGTCGCTTTGTCGCGTCTAGTGTAGACAGCCTCAAGCTGTTGCGGCTTGACGACTGTCGCGATCCATTTGAACACTTTAGAGTAAGACATGGTATTTTAGATGATTAAGTGCTCAATGGCCATGATTTGCTTCAGTGTCTTCAAATCTAACTTACTACAACAACACTGCAGGATTTACAAAATGGTGTGACATTTCCAAACCCCACTTAAAACACTGAATCACACGTGTTGAGTTTACAAATATCACGTCAGGTTTTATATCCATCAAGAAAGCGCTTGGGAATGCTTCTCTAGTATGACCGTGGTAAGTGATGAACTCAAAAGTGATAAAATAATGAATAATGCATGAGCATTTGGTGGAATGGGTGTAAAACTGATCACGTACAACAGAAGAGACGTTTCTCTTGGTACCGAATCACACTTTGAGCTGTGACCAATTGCTTCTGGCATGGTTTTTCGTAGCCCTTGATGAAAATGAATGAAACATCACCAGTATAAAATATCAACTGTAAAAGAACCATAGAACACTTTTTTTTTTCTATCTGTGCATCACATACACGATGAAGGAAACAAGCTGTGAATTTAGAAAGAAATTCAAATAAAATCAGAATCGAAAGAAAAAGTCACTACTTGCAAGCGTCGACCAAATAGATCTTCAATCACAAATAAAAAGCTGTCTATTTTCATATGGTACATTTCCTATGTTTGTTTTTAAGCACTTCACCTAAACATCATTTGGAAATTTAACAATAATAAAAAAAAAAGATCTGTAGGAAAGTGAAAAGTGTGGTAAGGTAAATATATTTATAGTACAATATATTGTGTGCTTGGGGAAAAAAATGTAAATAGAAAATAAAATAAAAAACTGATCATTTTTATCCATAACGGAGGTTTATACAGCAGTTCAGACACTAGTCTCCTATTTCTGTCTCATAACATGGGAGTGCTTCAAACAGGAAACAATAGCATTCAAATTATCAACAACTTCAGATCTGGTCCATAAATTATATAAATAAAATGTTCTTTATTTAATTAATCTTTTCTTTTGCTTAAAAATCATATTTTTTTATTTTTCATATATCTCATATAACATTCACACCGCAGAGAAGGCCGTTTCGCTTATGCCTCTCTGATGTTTCCAAACGCTCTAGGTTTTCTCAGACTATTGCTCATCATAACCGTGCGCGTTGATTTTTAAAACCACATTCGTCCTCCACACGTTACCAGCTATGTGTATATCATTTGACGTATTCATAGTGACCAAAAAAAAGAAAAATCAAAACGAAGAATCACAGTATCAATAATATTGTAATTCATAAGAAAACCAACAGAACCATATACAATTACGAAAAAGTGATTTTTTTTTCTCTTTTTTTTTGCCAAAGATAGTGTACCACAGACGTTTTGTACATAAGCAATAATGTGTATACGTATTTACAAATATAAATATACACAATCAATTAAGTTCAGCGCATAAATGCTTTCCTGTCCCCCCACCCTCGTCCTCCCACGTTCCCACCGGAATTTCGTTCAGAAATTCTTGAAATTGTTGAGCGAAAAATGTATGTTATGACAATAAAATAAAATAAAAAACTGCATAAACAAATAATGGATTGTGTGCATCTGGGCCGCTGGATGACGACTATACCCGCGAGTCTACGGTCCGGATTCTGAATTGATAAAGTATCTGTTCATGAGCGAAATAAAAAAAAATAACCGCGCACTCATTTATTAGGTCGCGAAGTTAAAACGAAACCGGGAAGAAAGATAAAAGATAACAACCATGGGGGAAGGAAGCAATGCAATAATTTTCAACTCTAAATGTGGAAATCTGCAGAACAATACCTATCGTATGTGTATAATCCTGTTTCGCGCACATTTAAAAATCCTTAACGCTGTCTCTTACCCATCATTAATTCGACTGCTCTTATAATTTACTTTATATTCTGTTGCAGTAGAAGAAGCTATAGTTACTTATCATTAAAACGTTTTTAAAATGATCATCTCAGCAATATACACAGATTTATTTATTTTCATCTCTCCCTCACGTGCTTTTTGCTTATATAGGCATTCTTACACTATTTTCGTTCATTATCTTTTTTTTTTTCAGATTTTTTGTAGATTTTTTTTTGCATTTGCGATGCTCTCACATGAAGTTTACATTCATCGATGCGAGTTGAAGACTAGCCTCGTCGAGAGAATCATCTCTGCGAGTGAAAAGGTTCTCCACACCATCAGCGGAACCCGCTGGATTTCTAGAATCCGCCGGAATCCTCAGAATTCTAGAAGGATCCAATGGATCCGTTTCGGAACTTCTGGCACCACAGCACTAAGTCCTTGTGTCCATGTACAAGTATGTAAATATGTTATTATTATTATTTTTTAGTCATTTGTCTTTTTGCAGGGCTGTGAACACCACATTTTTCCATTGATCCAGGCAGAATTCCCGAGAAACACTCGGAGCAGATGACGTGATTGGAGCGAGTGATAGTACAGGAAGAGGAAGGAACGTCACATCCAGTTTTTCAGGCCAGCGCATCACAGATCATTCTCATCGTAGCTCCGCCAATCCAACATTTCCTTGAAATACGCGCGGCGAGTCGGAGTCTAACGCCCTTTGTCAAATCCAAGCCACGTTTGCGGTGGTCAAATTTGATAAAAGGGAAAGAGGCCTTTGACGAGAGCTGCCGGGGGCTGAGCGGACAGACTTTGGCAAACAAATAAAAAAAATAAACGATGAGCAGGACACGTCCCGTTACGATTCCGCTGGACAGAAAGAGAACAACTCTGGAAGCTGGGAAAGAGAAATGAAAAGAACGGTGTGTTTTGAAGGTGTACATGATGCCTGTGTGTGTATGTGTGTGTGTGTGTGTGTGTAGTGGACGTAGGTGTGTGCACGCTCTGTGGGTGCCTGTTCTATGCTGATTCGTGAGAGCGGTGTCGGACTCGTCACGTCTCACACCAGGTTGTACTCCTTCAGGTTTAGCTGCAGGATGGTGTCTTTCACCGCCGCGAACACAAAGCGGATGTTCTCCGTGTCGGTGGCGCAGGTGAAATGCGAGTAGATGATCTTGTCGCTGTCGGGGTTCAGATCCACGAACATCTTCAGGATGAACTCCCGTGCGGCCTGGGCGTCCCTCTGGGGCCCTACAAAACAATGTGTACATGGAGTTTAAAGACTTCAGGAGACCTGGACGAGTTTATTTACTCCACAATTAAGAGTTCTTCACCTTGATCCAAACCAACTGGCAACATGATGAATGATTAAAAATACGTTATAATGCTTGTTTTGGAGCAAAACAGTATTTATAGAGTGCAAAAGCTAACTGATCAGTGAATTCCCATGCTTTTTCCATCATTTGTGATACTGAAAATGGATGTAAAAAAACACTTTGTAGACTAGAGATATCATTCACAGTCATTTCTTGCTGAAGATACTAAAGTTTGGGGTCAGTATGACTTTTTCATGTTTCTGAAGGCTGCATTTATTTGATCGAAAATACAGTAAAAATAATAATATTGTGAAATATTATTAGAATTTAAAATATGTTTTCTACATGAATTTGCTTGTTTCAAAGCTGAATTACTCCAGTTTTCAGTGTCACATGATCCTTCAGAAATAATTCTAATACGATGATTTGCAGCTCAAGAAACATTTATTAATATTAATGACAATGTTGAAAACAGTTGCTGCTTTTGTTTTGTTTTTTTACATTATTTTTATTGATGATTTTTCAAGAAAATGTCTTATACAGCATTAGGGAAAACAGGAAAAAAAGAGAGGAAAAAAACAATAGAACAAGGAACAATAGAACAATAGAAAACATTCTGTTTTGGGGCAAGTATAGATTCAGATATACAGTCCTTGATTTTTTACATTACAGTACTCAATCCTGCTTAATATTTTTATGGAAAACGTGATTTTTTCAGGATTCTTTGATGAATAAAAAGTTAAAAAAAAAACCAGCAGTTATTTTAAATATGTTTTTTTATAACATTATAAATGTTTTAATGTCTTCATTCAAAGACTGAAAAAATTCTAAATATTCAAAAATTGAAGAACATTATAAATGTTTTAATGTCACTTTTGAACAATTCAATGTGTCCTTGCTGAATGAAAGTATTAATTTCTTTCAAAAAACCTCTCTGTATAGTTTATACAATGTGCTGACAATAGACATTTCCATGACCTTTTAAGATTGTATTTATTTACATGATTATTTTTAGGCCTGGAAATCAGAAATTTCCTGATGTTTACCCACATAAAAACAATTTCTATGATTAGCAATTTTGCAAGGTTATAACTAGTGTAGTATTTCATCCAATATCTGGCTATTAAGTAGGGCTGGGTATTGACACAAATTTCACAATTCGATTCGATTTCGATTCACAAGCTTGCAATTCGATTCGATTCGATTCAATATTGATTATTTTGGATATCTGGTACAATACATTGCAAATTTTCTCAAGGAAAACAAATCTCTTAACTAATGCTGCAAACTATGGGAGTCAGTGGTAGCCTATAGGCTTCATTAGCCTACTATAATATTGAAGGTAAAAAATTTACTGATTTGTATACAAACACTTAAATTACACTTATTTATTTTATAATAATAAAGTTATATGAAATATAAACATTTAAATGGTGGCTGTCATAAAAACCTGCCAGATTTATTCAAACATGCATTACAAATTGAAGAACATTAAAAATTATAATGAATATGTAATATGGTGCATATATTTAGCAGAATGCTCCTCTCTGGAGTAAATTTTTCTAGCTGACAAGTTTATGTTTAACTTGTTTAATTTGTTAACTTGTTAACAAGTTTAACTTGTTCATAAACAAGTTTATGGTCACTGGATATGGTTTTTCTGAGGTAAATGTGACGTTACATGACATTGTTTACAAGCTGTTTTACTGACGTCTTTCCACGGTTGAAACACTGATTGAGCGATTCCATGTCACATGATACGGATTTCGATAAGTTGTACTCTACCTTTTAACACACTTTCAGATGCTCATTCATGTTTATTTCGCGCTGTAACTGGTATTATTAAGGCGGAAGAGAAGATCATGTGCTTCTCTAGAGCTGAGCCAGAGCGATCTCACGCCACAGCGCCAAAACGGTATTTATGTTTTGGATTTCGTAAGAAAATGGACGTAATTTGAAATATGAGACTTTGTTTCATATCAAAAGTAACAAAGCACAAAGATTATTGCGATTTATTGGATGGGATGCTCGCTATATGTTACATTCATTCATCAGCTGAAAACAGGATGACTAATCGATTCTTGGGATTTAAGCATCGATATCGGTTCGTAAAAATGAGAATCGATTAAAATCGAGAAATCAATATTTTTTTACCCAGCCCTACTATTAAGAACAATTTTCTTTAAAAAGTTGAGATTACACTGCTTTATTCTGTCAATTAACTGTAAGAACTGATGGCAGATCTGTTTTGAAAAGTTAATTTTTACTGCTGTTACGCTCTACACGCCTTCAAAACATGTCAACGAAAAGCTAATAATATCATCAGCTACTAAAACACATGCATGCATTGGTACTGTCTGCATTAAACCAGTCTACGTGAAAAACACTGTACGACGGGAAGAAGACGTACCATCAAACTCTGGGAAATAGTCGACCAGGTGGGAGTAAGAGATCTTCTCCTCCAGCAAGTCCTTCTTGTTGAGGAAGAGGATGACAGAGGAGTTTTGGAACCATGGATATGTGATTATCGTCCTGAACAGAGCCTTGCTCTCCTCCATACGATTCTGAACACAGACACAAAGAATGGATCATAATACATGTCAAAATGCACAGTGAAAAACACACACACACACACACACACACACACACACACACACACACACACACACACACAACCACAGGTAAAGGTAAACACGTCTACAGTCAAATAAAGCTGCTCACCTCATTGTCCGATTCTACCAGAACCTGATCGTACTCGCTCAGAGCCACCAGGAACATGATGGATGTCACATTCTCAAAACAGTGGATCCACTTCCTGCGCTCTGACCTCTGACCCCCTACATCAACCATCCTGAGAAACAAAGAGAGCGGGCGTTTGCATTATTGATTGGTTAAAGACATTATATGCATCAATAATTCATGACTATACTGTGCACAGTATGCAAATCTTCTGTATGCATGGAAGGACCTTGTCAGCATGCTAAAATGCACAGTAACACAACCAGAACACGCTGCATATGTATCCCAAAATGCAATGCGCTCAACCTGAATTTACAGTTTCAAGTGTGCCGAATTCACCGACAGCGACATCTTAACTCCTTTATCTCCTCCTTGACTTATTTTTATAATTTTTTTAAGATGTTTCGGATTTAAAAAGCAAGATAAGTATATTTTGTTGCTGAAATGACAGCTGGATGTACTGAATCTACACCAGAACTGTTGGTTTATCCTTGCATAATGCACATTTGTCAGTTTAGTAGCCAGTATATAGTATATTCATGCATATACTGCATATATTGTAGTATGTAGTATGCATGCAACAACAAAATACCTTATGCATTCCATGCAATATATACAGTTTAATAGCACTATTTAAAAATAATAATAATAATAATAATAATGTAAACAAGGAAGTCAAACTGTAATATACTACATTGTTGTCACTTGACCCTTATTTTGTTGAATGTTAAATCCAGCAAGTCCAAGAATCATCTTGCACATAAAAATATTTTTACACAGTAAAAGCATAGTACTGTTGTTTATCACTGCATAATGCACACTTTTCAGTTTTACACGCTCTTTAAAAAGTAGTAGGCAATATACAGCATATGTATGCATGTACTGTACTGAATACATTGGAGTATGGAGTATGGAGTATGCATGCAGCAACAAAATACATAACAAAATACCTTATGCATACCATGCAATATACACTGTATAGCTACTATTTAAAGAAAATCAAACTGTAATATGCTACATTGTTGTCACTTGACCCTTATTATGTTGCATGTTAAATCCAGCAAGTCCAAGAATCATCTTGCACATGTGAACATTTGAGTCCAATCACCTAATTAGTCAATTGTGCATATGCATAATGCACAAACAATAAAAGTAGTATGCTAGCATGCTATTCCGAACACACCCATAGCCCTAGATTTCAGTAACACGGTAAATGTGTGCAGCCAGCACTGATTTCGGGGTTCACGCGGCGCCCCCTAGTGGAGTCAGAGCTCCAGTCCTGAGCCAGCAGTTCACAGAGGGGCCTTTGATAAATGAAGCCCTCTAGGATTGGCTGCCCAAAATAAAGCTCCTTCAGATAGAAGCGTCCTCATTTCCTTCAGCCAGGGGCTCGGTGACCTACTTCTGAACATACACACGCTCTTTAATGTAGGACGAGTCTCCACATTCACTCCGCACTTAGCGAACTTTGGCAGGAGGACAGACAGAGAGAGAGAGAGAGAGAGAGATGTGAAAAGATAGAGAGATGGCCGTGCGCACTCGTTTTTTTTCTCTCTTCCGGGAAGCTCGACACGAGGTGCGTGTGGGTTTAAGACAGTTTTACAGAGATTAACAACCACAGAGCTGATGGTAATCATTTATGGAGTCAATATGGCAAAAGAGGGCAGAAATAATCTGGTGTGTGTTTTGATGAATTTTCATATCACGTACATAGGAACGATTCAAAAACACGCTGTGAATCTCATCAGTGTCTTTCATAAGCATGACAGATTTTAAATGTGTGGGTGCACTAGATACGAAAACTTTCCATAAACTTATAGCAATTTTGTTATGAAAGTTCAATAATTAGGCCTAAAACGCTGTCGCAAAAACTATGAATCTAAGTAAAAAAAAAAAAAAATGGTGTAATTTTATGGAGTTCTTGTTAAAATTTTAGTTCACATTCTTTTGAAAACACTCATTTTGGTTTAAACTGTAGTTTTGCTTAGCTAGTTTTTGTCTACATAGGCCACACCCTTGGGTCATGAATATTAATCACATTATATGATGTTAGCCCTCACTAATTTACATTCCTATTATTCATTTAGCGGATGCTTTTATCCAAAGAGACGTACAAATGAGGACAACAACTAAGTGATTCATCCTAAGGAGGAAATAACATGAGAAGTCTACAATACAAAGTTTCAGAGGTTGTCTAGAAATTAGCTTTGCGGAAGTTGTTAAGTGCTAACCACGGTTGGATTACAATTGACCACTTGTGCATTCGTTTAACCACAGCGGCCGGATGGCAGAGTCCTTTTAACTGGCAACACACACTGCGGCCATGCAAAATAAACCTCTTTAAAATATAATGGTCATCTTTCAAAAGCGAAAACGTTGCCACGCCCCTGCATGCACTACCGATCAAATAAAAAAAATTAAAAATTAAAGAAATTAATACTTTAATTCAGCAAGGATGCATTAAATTGATCAAAAGTGACAGTGGAGACATTTATAATGTTCCAAAAGATTTAAACGCTGTTCTTTTGAACTTCCTATTTATCGAATAAACCTGAAAAAAAAAAAACGTATCACGGTTTCCACAAAAATATTAAGCAGCACAACTGTTTTCAACACTGATAATAATAATCAGAAATGTTTCTTGAGCATCAAATCCCTCATAGGTGAACGTGATTTCACCAAGTACCACATGTTCCTGGATCAACATCTTTGTTGATCCTGGAACAACTTTCCAATCAACCAATCAGATTCGAGGGACAAGTTTACAGTTTATGTCAAGTTTAGGCTTAGAACCAGGGTGAGGTGCCTTCAACATCACTGTTATTCACCTGTCATTTCCCTCTGATTTTAGGGAAAAGTTATGGGTAGGGTTAGGTTTAGGGGTAGGGATAGGGTAAGGACTAAATTTTGGGACAGGAATGTCTTACTTGGCAAAATCACGGTGACCAATCATCATATTAGAATGATTTCTGAAGGATCATGTGACACTGAAAACTGGAGTAATGATGCTGAAAACTCAGCTTTGATCACAGGAATAAATAAAAAAATTTAATATATTCAAATAGAAAACAGTTATTTTAATTTGAAATATTATTTCACAATATTACTTTTTTTTACTATATTTGTGCTTCAGCCGACGACAGTGTGTCTCTCCCAAGAGAAAACTGGACATTGTTTCGTGGGGTTTTGATTGTTTCTCAATAAAGACAAACAAATCAATTGAAAAATACAACCAAGACAACTTTAACTGATGTGGGGTGTGACTGGATCTTTGTAGGTCACACACTAGAAAGTCGTCTTCAGCTCAGGAAAATATTAATAACTCTCCAGCGGTGGATGTATTCTCGATTGCTAACCTACATTCAGTGGGACAAAAAAAAATCATTTCCTAAATTTCAAAATGAAAGCTGATTAATAATTGCCCTGAATTTCCTCTACCTGAAAATGATGCTTTGAAGGTCGAACGGGTATTCAATAATCCCTGTGGTCGGGATTCGAACCCTCAGAACATCCTGCTGGGTGGGAAGGTAGGAGGACTCGGAGATACGATCCAGATCAGTTAGATAGCTACAGAAAGACAAGGAGAGAGATATAAAAACATCATTAACCCCTTTATATCACACGCGGGTGGTTTGGTAAAGGATGTTTCCAGACGTCCCAGTCAGCAGATCTCAGAGGATGCTTATTATGGTGTCTTGTGAGACAACCTAAAGAACACAACGGCTAAATAGGGAAGACACATGTGTGTGTGTGTGTGTGTGTGTGTGTGGTCAAACTAAGGTTCTTTTATTTGCAGAATGTACACTGGTCTAATATTCCTGACGAATAGAAATCTCTTTATTGACTTATATTTGATTTGAATGAAGAATGAAGAGAATAAAAACACCATTCGCTCCAGAGGAACATTTTCATAGTTTCTATAACTATTGGCGGATGTACCTGATTTTTGTGTGTGTTTGCTCCACGGGAATTGGGAATGATTTTAGTTTATGGGGAACTAAATTAGCTCCTACTTCTAAACCAGGGCTATAGGAACTACCAGTGACGTAAGTGTATATTGATTGGCCGAACGCATTAAAAAGCTGTGTAAACACATAGTTTACATATACTTACTCCACGGACATGGAAAACAGCGATAAGACATAAACATACAGAAAGCTAATGTTAAAGTCTATTGCGATCTCAAAATTCCGGCCAGTTGATAATACCCAGAATATCAAAATCGACTGCTGGCGGTGGATCCTTCTCCTATTTAGCACCAAAACTTTGGAACAGTCTTCCTAACATTGTCCGGGAAGCAGACACACTCTGTCAGTTCAAAGCTAGACTAAAAACACATCTCTTTGACCTAGCATTCACATATTATAGACTTCTATAATTCAATGTTAGGCTGCATAGATTAGGTCAGCCGGAACCGGGGAACACTTTCCATAAATCCTGATGTACTCGTTACATCATAAGAAGAATGGGGTCTACGCTAATATTATGGCGCTTTTCCACTACACAGTACCAGCTCGCCTCGGCTCGGCTCGACTCGACTCGACTCGCCTTTGTTTGGTTTTCCACTGTGTAAAAGTTGTACCTGTACCTGCTTCCAGGTACTTTTTTTCGTACCACCTCCGGCGAGGTTCTAAGCGAGCTGAGGCGATACTAAAATGTGACGTGAAAACACAGCAGACTGCTGATTGGTCAGAGAGAATCGTCACTATTCACTGCGTCATCATTGCACGCGCCATATGGAGTATCCTGAACAAAAAACAGCAAAAACAAAAAGCATCCAAAAACAGCATACACTCGATTTCCTCCATTGTCCTGTGTGTGTGGGTAAGCGGGTGTGTGTCGCGTAGAAGATTAAGTCACGGCAGTTTCCTGCGGTGTCGCTATGACAACCAGGTACTATTGTGGAGGTACTATCTGCAATGGAAAATGGAGCGAAAAGCGAGCCGAGCCGAGGCGAGTCGAGTCAAGTCGAGTCGAGCTGGTACTGGTAATGGAAAAGCGCCATTAGTCTCTCTGTTTATCCCGAGGTTTACCGCAGTCCGCCGGATCCAGGCCGTATCCAGATCTGATGAAGGACCTGCGCCTGGACACGACGACAACGCAGTCCTGAAGTTTCAACTAGTCTCTCCCCTGTGAAGGCCTCTCTTTACCACTCTACAGATAAAGTGTTCTCGGGATAATTCCGGTTCACGAGGCTACGCGGAAGTGATAAAAAATTCTGTATTATACATTTTTAAGGCCAGACAAGTAGTTTGTTGAGGGTTGATTTGTAGGGAAGGACTACACGCCTGCGCACATATATTCAAACGCGCATACCTATAGACTGAACTCGTAATACGCATGTGCACGCCGTCAGCGTTCTCACAGGTTTGCGTTTTTAAAGTTTGCGCAGAAAGAACTTAAGAGTTTGGCTGCCCCTAAGTTAATAACTAATGATCGTTGCGACGGAAGTGAATCAATCGAACTAACTTTAGCTGGACAATAACTTTATTCTAGAGCTGCTATAAAGCCAAAACAATCTCTGTTACTTTAATTTCCTATTATCACTGTAAAGCCGCTTTGGAACAATCTACATAGTTAAAAGCGCTATATAAATTAAGATGACTTGACTTGACTTAAAGGCTGTCGCCACTGTCTGCAGTGTTGTGTTCTATTCTCAGCCTTGATTATATGTAGCACTTCACTCTTTAAATCGCATAAAGCCCAGGACACACCGAGCCGACATCAAAGAACTAGAGACGATAAAAGTTGACTGTGTTGTCGCCTCTTGTCGGCTGCGTCTCGGCCAAAAAGCTGCGCTTGAACACACCGAAAGGACTAAAGGCGACTGTCAACTAGCACGTGTGTTCTGCGCCTGCGTGTAAGTAATAAGGGTGTCACGATTTTGATTTTTAACCGAAATCGATCGAAATTAATGCTCAATCTCGATTATCGAATCAAAAAATGGAATCGTTGATGCTGCCACGCCCCATATGTCACGTCAGCTCGGCTTGCCTGTAATAGGTAAAACTCCTTTTCTCAAGAATATTGAAGCCTTTATTTTAAAACGCATTGCAGCTGCACAACGAGAGCATCATAGCTCGTCTGAGCGAGCTGATTGGCTGTGCTGCCGCTGCGGCAACTGCACGAACCTATGGCGAGTAGGAGCGCTTGGCGCCCTGCCAACCTCGAGCGCGCCAATTTGGACGCGGCTGAAGTGTATAAATTCAGAGAAAACTCGCCAAAGGACTTTAGGTTTAAATCGACTGAAGCGAAGTACCTGATATGAGCGATATAGCACGGCAAGGCAACGCAGTACTCGTTCCCTTATCTCTAAGGGAACCGAGGTTACGCAAGTAACCAAGTAGGCGTACGTTCCCTTACGAGAACGTTCTCTCGTACTGCGTTGCAAACGCTGTGGGAACCCAATTTAAAACGCTGTGCTATTCGCCTGTGACTGCTCTGAGGAGTCCAGGGAGCCCCGGGACTATAATAGGTAATAGGTTATATTGTTTAAGTTTCCAATTGACTGAAGATATAAGTTATTGTTACATTATGTTGTTAATAAACGTTTTAAATTTGACAATGTAGTGTGTGGTACATTGCGAACAAAGGTCAGATATTATTATATTGCATAAAAGTCTAAAAATGGCATAGCTTGTGCTTTCAAAAAAAACTTTTTTTTTTTTATCGAGAATCGAATCAAACCGTGACTTTAGAATCGAAAATGTAATCGAATCGAGGATTTGGAGAATCGTGACACCCTTAGTAAGTAAACATCTGTCTATATCGGTAGGCATCAATAGTCAATTTTCGTCATTCAAAAAGGGAAACCGAAAATAGGACTGCAGAAACAAAGCAGCGCTTTCTTACTATTTTGAATATCAATCACTATCAAAATATCAGAATGTAAATTTATCTCTTTTAATTCCTTTTATAACTGTTTTAATTTCCCTTGCTTTTATTTTGTGCTTATTTTCTATGCAAAGCACTTTGAATTGCCATAGTGTGATATTTTAATTCCTTTCTATGTAAAGCATTTTGAATAACTTTAAATTTTCCTTGCTTTTATTTTGTGATTATTTGTATTCCTTTCTATGTAAAGCACTTTGAATTGCCATAGTTTATGAAATGTGCTATATAAATAAACTTGCCTTGCCAAATGAGATGTAGCCATCTGCATCCCGTTTTACCAATTAAACTACAATGTACTTGTTTTGAATTGATATCTACAGAACTGAAGAAATAAACTATTGAAATGATCAAATCAATGATCAAACATGCTTTCGTAGAACAGGTCTGATTCATTTGTGTGAACTGGTTCATAAAAAAAAAAAAAAGATCCACTGATTAATTTTGATTCCTTTGCATTTCGAAGCAAAATATTTAGTAAAAGGCTGTAGTTTGTCACGGTTGACGACTCAGAACAAGATCAGAAACGTATTGAAATATTATATCAACGAGTATGTTTCTAGTTATGTGTAAATCTCAGATAGTTCTACTGTACTGACGTGACCTGTATTACCCCAACAAACCAGCAGGGGGTGTGATTCACATGATGCCAACGACTCCCAAGCTTCATACATTTGTGTGTATTAATGTGGTGAAATATGCACTGCCTCCATATTTTATTGGGCCAGTAAAAGAAATAGGACAAGACTGACTGCCGCCAAACTGTTCAATTAGATCATCAGAGAGACACGGACACAAACCCATTCAGAAAAAGGGCCACGAAACACCGAAGCACGTTCTTCGAGAGATTAATTGATTTGTGTGTGTTGTACAAGCTGGAAGACATGTTATTTCTAAGTACAAATTGATTTGTTCCCCTTCTTTTTCCAGATTTAATAACATCTTGGATATTGGCTAGCATTAAAGAAATAGTTCACCCAAAAATGGCAATCCATTTTTACTTCAACGATCGGTTGTTTCTTTCTTTCACGGAACAACTGAGGAGAATTTTTTTCTTTCAAAATTGTATTGGTCATTTTTCCACACAATTACAATGAATAGGAATGCGGGCTTTCAAGCTCTAAAAAGGACACACCATAAAAGTTATCCATGTGACTCGCGTGCTGTATTGTAAATCTTCTGAAGTCACATGATTGCTTTGCTTTGTGGGAGTTATTTACAAAAAAAAAAATGTATTCTCATTCATCAGAGTTCATGAGCAATAGCGATGTAGGACTGACCTTTTAAATCAAATATTTTCAAAGAATCAGTTGATATAGCTCACAAAATCAGTCTGAATAACCGGTTGATGAATCAGACAGATTCTCAGATTCAGTGATCAGTTCAAGATTTCCCCACATAAGAGTTTAGACATGAGTGATGAATGATTTCCAGATGAACAAACATTTCTCAATGGAATAACACGCACCAATGATCATTTACAATATGACCAGGAATGTGTTAAGAATGTTGACTTTTTTTTTTTATTGTTAGGGGATTTGACATGGTTTAAACACAAACATGATTATGAATAATTATTATAGGCTGTCACTTTTGTGAAAAAATCCTGTTTCGATTTTTGAGACGCAAGTGTTCATTGAATCGATTGTAAAATCGATTTTCCATGTCTAAAGACGTTTCCATTTTAAAATATAGGCAAATCCACGGACAACTAACAGGCATTAGGACGAACGTAAAGAGGGCGCGCCGCGCTTGAGACGTGCACAAGTCAGCAATATTTCTGATGATTTATTGGCGTGAAGTTTCGTGCACAATGACAAACAGGAGTGCAACATTCTCGAAAAACAATAAGCAGAGTGGACTGCCATAACATCAATGAGAAACATCACTGCAGGCTTCAACATGGCTGTGTTTACCATTAGAAATGTCAAGCAAATTTCACCTACGTAGGCGATTGTAGACCGTAGCCCGAATCTGTATCTGTATGCATGAGACTGTCTGAATACCGGCAGAATTCACATTTTTGTAGTAAAAAGAGACACATTATGCAGAAGTATAATTTGCCGTTATGTGTGTTTGTCACTGCAGTTGCTGTGTGACGTGCGTTCGCTGCGAGCGTATCGTGACGAGCTGGACGCGCCCCGAGAGAAGGCCGTTAAAATCAATTCCCTATTTTCGTTTTCGAAACTTGTGTTGGTTGGTCCGATCGATTGTGCAATCGATTTTCGAACGTAAAGTGACAGCCCTATGAATATGATTATATTGTATTCAATACAGAGATGATACTCACTATTTGGTGGAGTCTGACAGCTGGTACTCTCTGCGTCTGTCGTAGGCCTCTTGAATGCCTGGATCTGTCCAGAGCATCTTTATGGCATTAATGTAGGGGTGGTCAAATGACATCACCTTCTCAATGTCCACCTCCTTCACCAGCATAGCGTTCGCCTGCAGTCCAAACAGATCAAAAGTGTAAGACAAAAACAACGGAAGAAAATATGAAGAGTTCAGATGCAAAAGCCTCTTAGTGCCATCTGAAATTTTCTTCTAGAATGATCATTTTTATGAAGCTCGTATATTTAGGTTCAGTAATTTCACTTAAATGGCTAAACTGCATCTTCATATATTTAAAAACATGACATAGAAGTTTTACCATACAGTTTGACCATATTTCAAAGACAACAGAAGTAATTATGAAGTGCAGTGACCAGATGTTTGCATTTTGCGACCTTTTTTCTTCAAAGTTATTTTGCAAGTAAATTTTGTTGGAGGTCGCACTGCCATCACCATGTTGCCCAACTGATAAGAGCTGCCATTTCTGTTGCATATGAAAAATGCCAAACCTTCTCTTTGAGCTGCGCTGAGAGTTTATTAGCTCGGACCAATATTAGACAGCACGGCACGAGTTCGATCACGCGACACCGTTACTACACAGCGCCAGGAGATCAAGTGAGAAAGCGTTTGAATTCACCGAAAATCACATTATGAATGAAATAAATGTTTTTCTCTAATACACGTTGGCCACAATTATTGGTGCCCCTAGAAATTTTAATGAGTAAAAGATATCTGATGCATATTTCTCTTTATATTTACAATTTTCAGCACACCAGGGTGACTAGGAACATGAAAATATCCGGCCATGAGTTAAATATGAGGAAACACAAAGGCTAAATTCCCTTAATCATCTGTCACAATGAGTAAAACCAAAGAATATTTTTTCTGATGTGCATCAAAAGATTGTTGAGCTTCACAAAATAGAGAGTGGCTGTAAGAAAATAGCTAAAGCATTGAAAATTCCCATTTCCACCACCAGGGCAATAATTAAGAAGATGTTACAAAATTGCCTGAAAGAGAACGTGTGTCTTGATTGTCTTAGCGAGGAGACATCTTTAATGTTGTGGGCCTGTTTTTCTGCTGGAGGTCCTGGACATCTTCACACATGCATGGATTCTATCAAATACCAACAGATTTAACAAACAAAAAACAACCACAAATGAAGCTTGTGCCATGGCCCTCCCAGTTCCTCGACCTGAACCCTTTAGAAAACTGAAGAGGAGAGTGTATCAACGTGGATCTGGGAAACTGAAGGATCTGGAGAGGTTCTGTATGGAGGAATGATCTCTGATCTCTTGTCAGGTGTTCTCCAAACTCATCCGGCATTATAGGAGACAACTCAGCTGTTATCTTGGCAAAAGGTTGCAAAAAGTATTAATTGTGGCCAACGTGTATTAGAGAAAAACTTTTGTTTCATAATGGGATTTCCCCCCCGTTATACTTCAATGAAAGGTTAGATTTTTGTGATTTTTTAAAATATAAGGTCAATAGGATAAACACTGCAGATTTATTTTCACAGGGTGCCATATTTACCAAGGGTGCCGATAATTCTAACCAGGACTATATATTATTTTAAAGTATGTTATTTTCATAATAAGTACTCTTTTTAAAAGCATGTACTTCTTTTACTCAAAGGCTGACATGCCACAGAAGTCTGACGTGTGCAATACTCCTATAAAGACCTATTTTAAACATGCTCTAATGTTTCTGTAATTATTATAGATAGAGCTTCTATTATGCATGACGTCTTATTAATAGTAAGACCATATTACCAATATTTGCCACACTAAAGCACATTTTAAGAGAATGACAAAAAATTATGAATGGTGAAAAACCAATTCATGGCTGAAATAAGTGGTTAAAAGCAAACGGTGACCAGTTACAGCAGCTAAAAAATAAACTTCCTCATATTCATACATATAAATTTGAACCTAAAATCTTTTTAAAGAAAAAGGTTAAAGGTGCTGTTTTTAATTTTTCACAAAACATTTAGCAATTGCATTTGGTGATACTAGTGGAGCATAAAATACACACTTTTTGCCTATTTCTGTTAATTTTACACCCATTAAAAAAATTCAGTAGATTAATATTATTTCACATTTGAACTGTTGATTATATGAAAATCGCAACACTCTATTTGAGTACACTAATTCTGGAAATTAAAATGTTGCCCCAGTCAAATAAAAGTAAAAATAATAATAATACAATTCGGAATCAAATTGTAATAAATGGTGTATTTCAAATGAAAAGAATTGCAATATGTTCATCACAATGTGTCTAACGGACCGTTTACACAAAAACATTTTCAGCTAGAAACTTTTTATGCGTTTTGGCTGTTCATTTACATGACAATGGCGTTTTGGGGGTCTGAAAACACAAACTTTTGAAAACGGGTTTCAAATTTCACGTTTGAAAACAATACCGTTATCGTCTCCGTGTAAACTACAAAAACATAAAAATTGGCGAAAATGGTGGCATCATGCGAATGCGTTTTTCGTGTTCAGTCTATAGGCACGTAGTGTTTCTTTACAAAGTGACATTCCCAACTACTGTCCAGGCAGCAGAATACAGCGTTATTAATCATTTTCAAACGGGATCATTTTGACAATGTCGTCTGTGCGCGAAAAATGCACAAAAAACATCGTTGTCATGTAAACGTACCCTTATAATACCACATGAACCCTTTAGTTTCTTCTCCCCAATGGTTGGATATGAAAATAAATCTTTTTTATTTTCAAAATCAAAAGAAAGAAACAAGAAATTTTATTCTGCATAAAGAATTTGGCAGGAAATGTATAATGCAAAAAAGGCTTTTTAAAAAAAAAGTCCTGATTCAGGGGTGAAACATTGCCTAGATGTTTTAATCAGATTAACCCTCAAATGCTTTAAAATGGTCTGAAAATACGCAACGATTCTAACCTTGTTCTGCTCGTACTTGTAGCCGATTTTCAGGTTCTCGGTGGCGCGGATCATGGCCTGCATGGAGGTGAAGATGTTCTGGTACACCAGCTTGGTGAAGCCACGTTTGTCCTCGTCTGTGTATCCAGTGCCATGGATGATACGCATCTGTTTGATGAACGTACTCTTGCCGCTCTCACCCGTGCCTAGAGCAGAGAGAAGGGTCAGAGGTCAGGTTTATATTGAAAGACTAGATAAAGACCACAGGAACGGAATCCTTCATTCATGATCATCCGTTCAGATGGTTTGGTCACAATGTGGCAGCACATCAGGACACTTAACTGTTCAATTGAGAAAAAAACAACAACTCATGACTCACATTAATGTAATTTATTTTGCCCGTTTAATTGTCCTTTAATTTATATATTTGTATTTAATATATACACACTGAACAAAATTATAAACGCTAGATACTGATTGGTTTTCGGACCCCCCAAAAACAGTAAAACTGCACATTTTAGAGTGGCCTTTTATTGTGGACAGCCTAAGGCACACCTGTGCAATAATCATCCTTGTCTAATCAACATCTTGATATGCCACACCTGTGAGGTGGATGGATTATCTCAGCAAAGGAGAAGTGCTCACTAACACAGATTTAGACAGATTTGTGAACAATATTTGAGAGAAATAGGCCTTTTGTGTACGTAGAAAAAGTCTTCGATCTTTGAGTTCAGCTCATGAAAAATGGAGGAAAAAGCAAAAGTGTTGCGTTTATAATTTTATTCGGTGCATATACATACATACAAATATTTTATCTGCTGACCTGCACTTCACCATGAACCAACATTAGAATATATGAACATGTTAAATTATTGAAATGCTCATGGGGGATTTTACATCTAAGGAGTTTGACTAACAAAAACGTTTGGGAACCTCTAGGTTTCATTAATGCAATGTGTTTTAATCTAAAAAAATCTACACAATGTTGAATGCCTGTGAAGCCCAGTGTACAGTCTGAACTTCAAAAGGGTTGGTATGATCTGTCACACATGTGAACTCGCCCACACACACACACAGACCCTCATACTCAGACAGAGATTAAAGTCAACATGGAATGACACACACACTTTAATTCTGTAACATTTCCAAATGAAACAGGGTATTCAATGGGTTTCTTTTTCAAAGGGAAAAAAGGAAGGAAGTCCCTTAAAATAGCATGCATTAATTAAACGTGCACAATAAGACCTGGAACACAAAGGAATATATTTTGAAGAATGTTTGTAACCAAAGTATTTTGTAACCATAGCATTGTTTCCCCCATACTACAGAAGTCAATGGTGGCCCACAACTGTTTGGTTACAAACATTCTTCAAAATATATGTTCCTTTGTGTTCAGCAGAACAAAGAAACTCATACAGGTTTGGAACAACATGAGGGTGAGTAAATGCTGACAGAATTTTCATTTTTGGGTGAACTATCCCTTTAAGAGTGTAAAGCATCATCGCTCAAACTGTAGCCACAGTAGAAGGAGGTGAAAACTTTGTGTAGGTTTTGGTTGGAAAACCACAAACCTATTGAGAGACACTGACAATACCAAAAGATGCCGTTTTTTTGTTTTTGTTGTCCCCACTCGCCTCGAACAACAAACCTCTCAAACAAAACGTCACCCCTGGCTTCCTCTCTTTTACACACAGTTAAAAGCTCTTTCTCCTTCCCTGTCTCTCGTTACATAACACTCCTGTTCTGCTTCTCGGTTCAGCTGAGTGAGGATTTCAAATGAAGGCCGCTTTTTCAGAATGAGAAAAATCCTTCATCCCCTCTGTGACTGACGGAAGTGAACCGATCAGCGAAGGGGCACGAGCATATCTGCACAAATAAAGCCAAATCCTACTCAGTTTTTTTAAAAATTGTTGAGGCTCAGAGGAATGTAAATATGGTGCTGCGGTGGAAGCTTTCAACTCTACATGCAGCACCAAATCTACCGCACACTTTCATTGTCCATCAGGTTTTACAATAGTTCACCCAAAAATTACCGTGAGATCAAGTTTTCAGAGTTTTAGTGTCAGTACTACATTAAACGGCTATATATAGTGTTGAATATAATGTGTAATAATACAATGGGGGAATATTTGTGGGTCCTGATAATGCCAAATGTCTGATGTTACCAGTAAAAAGTGGTCTACATTATTTTAAATACATGTAGTCAGTGACAGAGTGCAAGACGAATTATTCGTCTAAAATAATTCTGTATTTTCAGCTTCAGAATCATGACTATTGTTAATCTGGTGTCTCTCCATTGTCCTGTGCATTGGGTTTCCAGCACAAAGTACATTTTTTATTAACTTTTGGAGTATCACAATAATATCATATCATGAGTTCAGTATCGTGATCGACGTATCGAATCGTGACATGAGGGTATCGTGTTACACCCCTACCATCAGGTTTATACTTTATACACTATAACTGAATTTATTGTGCAGAGTCAACATATTAAAAGCTGATATTTTCTTGGTCTAATATTTGTTACTTTTAGTAAAAAAAAGAAAAAAAAGAAAACCTTATATGAACAATATTTTAAATATATTTTTAGAATTTTTTCCAATAAGCCCCTGGAATTTATATGGCATTGAGGAAGGGGCTTGTATTGACAAATTATACTATAAAACAGTCAAGCCTAATATTAGGGGTGCAACAGATCGTAGTTGATCCCTGATCCATACGGACCAGTCCCCACGGTTCAGCACGCATGTGATTTGCAAAGTTTAACCATCATAGAGTGAATGTTCATCATTTGCAAGTGTTTTGTCTGGCCAATTTTACACATTCAAGCAATTTTAAACCATTCAAGCGCAAGAAGAGGCCAAAGAGAATTGATTGCTCTTTCGTGTCTTGCGCTTGAACAGACACATACAACAAAATGATGTCAAAATACCCATCTTGGCAGGTATTCTCGTAAACATAGTCGATGTCTTGAGTGTATATAAACAGTTCAGAAAGAAATCAGATGTGTATCATTATATTGGTCTTAAAGTGACAGCAGCCTATAAATACTTAATGCAGTCCAAGTCATTAATGTTAATCAAACAACAAAACTTTGTATTTAAAACTTATATTTAATTTATACAGTAACACTATAGTGTTTTCATACTTTTAATGATTACATTTCTACAATTGAATACTACTGTTAGACTATACTTTATTTGTAACTTTGTATTATTTGTAATATTGTGTTTATCTATGCTCGCAATTAGTGCATTTGTGACTGTTCACTTGTCTTTAATAATGTTTGAACTTTATTAGTTAGGATAGTAGTTTTTGCTGTGGTATCAAAGTACTTAAAGTGTGATTTAAGTAATTCATGGAAAGCACCGTCACATTTTTTATTTTATTTTTGGCTGATCTGAAAAATGACGATCCATAAAATAAAATAAAAAACGTAATATGATTCGAACCGTAATATGATTCGTGAGTTTTGTGATCCGCTGCACCACTACCCAATATACATTCAAATTGAATAATAGTATTAAAATATTTTAATTAAATTATAATATAATTTATTTAAATAATATAATCAATAAATTATAATTGTAATAAAGATATTTAGATTTTAATGAAATGGTGCCATTGAATTAAATAGCACAATGCCATTAACAATTACACAGACTATTTGTGTAATATTTGCCAACTAAAAATCATAGATTGCCACATGTGTCAAAAAACATGCATTTGCAGTAGGGGTGGAACGGTACATGTATACGTATTGAACCGAAACGGTACGTGCGTCACGGTTCGGTGCATACATTTACACGGAGAATACACAGTATAAAAATAAATAAAACTCGAGTGCAAATTAATTAATGTAATGCGGAACTACTGTTAGATACGCGGGTTCTTTAGGGACACCTAATCTGTAGCTCCGCCTTAGCTCTGAAGCAGGCTGCGATAAAGATTGCAATGCTGGAATATGTTGTGTGTGTGTGAGAGAGAGAGAGTGAGAGAGAGCGCGATCGAAAAATCGCAAAGTGTTTACTTATATTTGTGTGCGTGCATGCGTGCGTGTGTGTGTGTGTGTGTGTGTGTGTGTGAGGCGCGGGCGTGATCGAACAATGGAAACATAAAAACATACTCCATCATTTTGTTTATACAGGACATCATTCAAACTGCAAAGTGTTTAAGTTTCTGTTAATTAAAATTTTAAGGAAAACAAATATATTAATCTGAAATGTAGCAAATTAATTTTGATGTATGAACCGAACCGTGACTTCTGTGTACCGTTCCACCCCTAATTTGCAGTGTAAACACAGCCAAATTACATTTCTACAATGGCGTATTTAAAAAAAACTTAAATAGTTAGTTACAATTCAAAAATGTTGTTTGATAAAAGCAAACATAATAGTGCAGTTAATCTGCACTTCACACACATACAGGTCAAATTGAACCTTCTCTCTGCAGATATTACAAGTACCAAATAAAAAAACTATAGAAATAAAGCTTACTGATCTTTTAGAAGAAGCACAAGCAATGCTATTTTTCTCTTTTCTCTCAGTGGATTCATGCTAATGGAGATCACCATTAAACACACTGATTGTGTAGCAGGTCTAAAATGGAAACACATTAAGACGTGATGCATTAGACAACTGAAGTAGCAACACCCGAGGTTTAAACAAGAGAGAGACAAGAGACCATAGAAGTCTACACTGCTTTTCCAAAGCAAAAAGAAGAGTTGGTTTTTAATGGGTCAGTGCTGATTATGTTATGACAGGGCTGGATCCCTGGAGAGTCAATGTGCTTCATATCAAACAGGTCAAACAGCGTTTGCTTCCCATGCTAAACAGATGCAAATCTAACTGCATCAAATTACAGTATCTGTGCATCATTTAAAACTCACGTGCAACCCGCAAAACATGCATCAGGTCTAATTGTTTTATCTTTCAGCTGAGCAACACGCCACAATGTAATTGCATCTTAAAACAAAAGCAGAAAAGATGGTTTTGTTGCTCACAGACCCAGGAAATGTCCTGAACTCTGAAAGCTTCTGAAAAGGGGATTTTCCCGATCACCAAAAAAACTAAAAACAAAACAACAATGTATTTTCCAAATATAGGGATGCATTAATGCCAAGAGACACCTGGCTTATAGGATGGTCATCAACACAAAACCTAAGCTTATTTGGGCAAAAGATTTGGCTCTAATGACCCATGATTCATTTCAGGAAGCAGGGAATCTTCTAGAAATGTCTGATGTTAAAGGCACACTATGCAAGATTTGTACCTTAATATAACAGCTTCGAAATCATTTCGATGGTAAACGAACTCGTAGTAGGGCGAATCATGCCGATAGCAAAGCAGGGGGGGGGGGATACGCCGCTGGCAAAACCAGCAATGCAAGTTTGAGAAGTGGCGTCCCAACAAATCTTGCGAGAATCAAGACTTGCTTTACGGCACGACGTCACATACATCAACAACATATGAAGCGGCCTCTATGGAAGACACTAGCACGCATTTCAGACGTGAATCATGGCAGAGTCGACGAAGAAAACGAAGAAAGCGCGGTCTGAAGAGTGCAGAGACGGCTCTGCTTGAGTGGTATTTACGACAGTAACGTTAAATATAAGTACTCCACAGCGACTCTAGGGGTCGCTGTTTGACAAAAACAGAAACTGCATAGTGTGCCTTTAAAGGGATACTTCACCTCTGGAAAGATGAATGTGTATTTAAAATAGGTAATTTATGTAGAAGAAATGTGAAATTATTTTTGAATTTGGAGCTTTCTAGACTGAGAAAAGCCAGAAAATGTATTTTTGGCTTATGTGGATGAAAGACAACAACTCCCAGAATGCACTTGCTTCGCTGCACTAGGAGGCCACTCCCAAGCCACGCCTACCGGTTAGAGAGCGCAGTTGAAAACAACAAGGCTTGGCTACTAGTGAGACTCTGACGAGTTTGCACGGGATCGCCCAAAATGTCCGGGATTCGACTTTTGCGTTCTACAGTCGCCATTCATTATGTTTACTGTGGCGAGAAGGACGAGGCTGAGGGGCGCGGGAGAACGGCGCGAGGCCGGTGGCGTGATTACTGAGATGCACCGATCTCGTATCTCTCACGGAGGAGCGGGAATTTTCTTAGCAATGTTAAAACGCACATCAACCGATCACTTGTTTAGCGTTCATGTAAACACTACATTCAGATTCACCAATCAGAATTAATTCAGTTAGATTGAAACAAAAGGTGTGCATGTAAACAATGAATGGTGACTGCAGAAAGCAAAAGCCGAATCCCGGACATTTTGGACGATCCATGTCCGGGAAAAAGAGGATGTATGGTAACCCCTACTACTCAGCTTTCTCCACAGAACAAGAGCCTGTTAGCTTAGCTTCCAAAGAAAGATGGCTGACACTGTGTACATTCTGTGAGTGAGATCCCACCCTCTATGGGCGGGTTGAACACATGCGGGACAGCCCCTCCTACTGGCTGTAGTCTTTAGCCTCTGGCCAAAAAATCCTCCGATGACGCAAAATGACGATTTTTGCGTCATCGGAGGATTTTTTCCAGACAAAAAATACATAAATCTCTCTTCTCAGGGGGATATGAGGGTGGAAAGCACGGTAATTCGAAAATACTACAGGTTTTCTACTAATACAAAGCTTAATGCTAAATCCTGAAGTATCCCTTTAAATAGATCTCTAGTATCTAATGAGTATGTGACTCATTATTATCTCTGAATGTGCCAGTCTTGTACAGCAAACCTAAAAGACAGAAAAAAAAAAATTCTCACTTGTTTCTCTGAGACAACGATGAGATTAAATTAAGACTGAAGCAATACAGTGGGTAAAGACTGAAGGCCATTCCTAACTCTGTACACACCTTTTAACCCAAACGGACCCAGGTTCACAATGCTTTCAAAGAGGTGGAAAATCTTTTTAAAAGACGCACATCCGGCATTATTACACAAACTCTTCTGTACCTCTATGAACTATTACTACAAAGTGAATGAAAGTCTGATGACAAATATTTGCAGTGCTTTAAAGGGAAAAAGAATCTGCATTCAAGGTTCAAAGTGCCAGTCATTTGGTTGCTATAGTAACAATGCTTCCCTTTTGTTTGCTTTAGTGCATTCAGTTTCCGTCAGAGAAATACTACACGCATCAGCATCTCTCCTGAATGAGCTCTTACAGTCATATAATGCAGTATAATGTGAACTTTGGCACGTCACATTTCACTTTTTTAGTCAATCAGTTGACTACCTGCCTGAAAAAAAAAAAAGGTCTGTCAGAATCTCGATTTTTGGACACAGTACAAATGCATACCAGTGCTGGTTGAAAATCTGTGTGTTTTTACATTTGGACCCTGATCTCATACCAAGCCACTAAATGCAGACAATGTTTATGTCTGTGTAAAATATTACAAGCCAGGAGTAGGTAATATAGCCTTCTCTACAACAACATGACATGTGCCGTTCTACACTGGTGCATTTTGCAGCATTGCATTCACTCTTGTTGTTGGTAATGTGCACAATAATTTTTTTTTATATTGCATTAATAAAGAAGCCAGAAAAAACAAACTTGTGAGGAATAGAAGTACAGACTCTTCAATAGGTTGAATAACATTGAAAATATATATTTCCAAATCTCCACCAGACAAAAAAAAAAGACGAAACAAGGACTTGTTGTCCTTTGATGATCAGTGTTGAGCTCCATTCAGAAATGAATATAAAATGTCTTAAATTCCAAATCAGTTCTGGAATTTGAAATCAGGCAGAATGATACAACAATAGGCAGAATGATACGATAGGCAGAAAGATACAACGATTGACAGAACGATACAACGATTTGCAGAACGATACAACGATTTGCAGAACGATACAACGATTTGCAGAACGATACAACGATAGACAGAAAGATACAACGATAGACAGAACGATACAACGATAGAAAAATAGGCAGAATGATACAACGATAGACAGAACGATACAACGATAGACAGAACGATATAACGATAGAAAAATAGGCAGAATGATACAACGATAGACAGAACGATACAACGATAGACAGAAAGATACAACGATAGGCAGAAAGATACAACGATAGACAGAATGATACAACGATTTGCAGAACGATACAACGATAGACAGAAAGATACAACGATAGGCAGAAAGATACAACGATAGACAGAACGATACAACGATAGACAGAAAGATACAACGATAGACAGAAAGATACAACGATAGACAGAATTATACAACTATAGACAGAACGATACAACGATAGACAGAACGATACAACGATAGGCAGAACGATATAACGACAGGCAGAACTATACGATAGACAGAACGATATAACGTTAGGCAGAACGATATAACGATTGACAGAACGATAGAAAGAACAATAATACAACGATAGCCATATAGATAGATAGATAGATAGATAGATAGGGTTAGGATTGCAGGCTTTCTGTCGGACACTAGTCGCGTGACGAGTTCAGACATGACCTCAGGCCAGCACAACACACTGAACGCCTGTACTTCTGTCACTCACAGCGCTGTCTTCATTCACATCAAATTAAAGATGGCGCTTCCTCCGACTGAGCTCTAAACACATTCATTCATTCATGAAGCGAACGGATCCGCCTCCAAAACCTTCCCAGACGAGCCGAGCAAAAGAAATAGAATAATTTAAAACGTCTGATTTATTTCTCGTGACCCTGTCACAAGATTACAACAGCCCCCAACATACACTCCACCCTTCCAGTTATCTCTCTCTCTCGTTCTGCTTTGTGTACGAGGACAGACAGCCTCTCCTCTTAAATCAGTCATTTAGCTCCTCCGAAACAGCCAGCTCTCCTCCTCGTCCACTATTAGGCATATTCATAACTCAAATGCTTCTTTATTCTATTTTTTTAAATGACCTAGAAATAGGAGGGCAGCTATTATGGTCTCCAGCCGGTACGGTGCAGGCCTGCGGTCACGCTTCGGCTTCGGCTCTCTTACAAAATCAAACTGGACTGGACAACCGGATCTGTCAGAGCTAAGAAGCAAAAGAATATGAGTACAGGATTGGAAACACATGTGTCTTATCAGTTGGCCGACACAAAATATTGTGCATTTCTTTACAGGAATAGTTCATCTAAAATACAGTAGTCAACATTTCAAGTGGATCTAAACCTTGCATCAAAGTTATACATGAATTTTGAACAATACCCGTTCTTGTCTTAGGACAACTTTGATTAACTTTTTTGATCCACTTCAAATGTTGACTACTGTATAAGCTTTGTGAAATTTCCTTACCAGCAATGACAGTGAATGGTGAATTTAATTACACTTAGCAATACACTGCACCATAGAAGTCTCATTAAACAAGTTCATATAACCATATTTCAAGTCTTCCGAAGCCTTTCAAGTTGAACAATTCCTAAGCAATTTCTAAAACCTGGCAACGGATTCACGAAAATCTTCTTAAGAAAGAAGTTCTGATCAATTCTAAGAAAGTTCGTAAGAATGTTCCTAAGAGCAATTCTTGGAACATTCTTGAAGGGGTCCTATTATGCTTTTTCACTTTTACACAACAAGTTAGTGTGTAATGTTGCTGTTTGAGCATAAAAAAGATCAGCAAGGTTACAAAGCTCAAAGTCCACTCCAAAGGGAGATATTCTGTTTAACAGGAAACAGTTTTCAAGAACTACAACAAACGGCTCATTGGGTCTACAACACACTTCTTCCGGATCTTGTGAAGTCCCACTGTCACTCATTTAAATAATCCAAGGAATATGCAAAAAAAAGGGGACAAGGCCTTGGTGAACTGCCCTAGAAAAGACGAAGACGGCCAGGGGCTGGATTCACGAAAGTCTTAAGAATAAAATTATTCTTAACTGCTATTTTCTTCTTATTTTTTAATCTAAGAAAAAAGATAAGAATATTTTGTATTCCCAAAAAACTTTAAAAGGGATAGTTCACCCAAAAATCTAAATTCTGTCATCATTTAATCACCCTCACGTTGTTCCAAACCTGTTTAAATTTCTTTGTTCTGCTGAACACAAAGAAAGATATTCTGAAGTAGGTTTGGGGAAAAAATACTATGGAAGTCAATGGAATCAGAATACAAATATATTTATACAGCTTTGGAACAACCTGAGTAAATTATAACAGAATTTTCATTTTTGGGTGAACTATCCCTTTAAGAAATACTCATATTCCTGACAAGAACGTTCTTAAAAATCATTGTTAATAACTTCTTAAAGTTAGGGTAACACCCAACCTGTCTTAAATCCCCAAAGGTAAGATGTTTAATGAATTTATTGGATTGTTTCAAAGATTAAGCGTTACAACATAACACTGGTGTAGCAATGTTCGATGTTATGGGAAGGAGGAGGCGGGAACTGGCGAACAATCAGTAGATTTTAATAAATAAATAAACAAAACGAAAGTCCCTCACGGATGACGGCTGCCACATAAAACAGAAACAAAACATCAAATAAAATCCAGGCCTGGCCTCTCTCATCCTTCACTGTCTATTCATATTACCAGTAATGTGGACGAGTACTCTGAAGTGACCGATCGATCATTGAAACAGTGATAGCACACTAGAGAGAGCGCATAGAGACAGGGAAAGAAAGACCGCTGCATCTTCTTGAGACGGGCTCTTTTAAAATAACTATTTTAACTTGACACGGCGCATTAAAAACACGGTGCTGAGAGATTAACTCCCGTCAAGCCAGTCGCAATGAAAATGTTCTGCTTACTTATAATGATAACTACAGTAATCTACAGACAGCGCAAAAAGACGGGCTTTGAGGTGTTTTTAAATTTAAATCACCCACCTTTCAATCAAAGAACACCAAAGAACACACTTAAGAAAAGATTTTTGGGAATACAAAAAATTCTACTTTTTTTTTTTTTGGTTAGAAAATAAGAAAATATCAGCTAAGAAGAATTTTATTCTTAGGAATGATTCGTGAATCCGGTCCCCTGGTCTTAAACCAGAATCCAAAACTGCTATTTGTCAGAGGTGGATGGAAAAATGTACTAATCATGTAAAATTTCAAGAACCATGACTCAGTCCAGATAGACTGACTCAAAACAAAACTAGATAGCATCAAACTATCACTTCCATTATAATCAAAAACTGTAGACACTGGAAGCATCCATTGTAGAGCATTACAACGCATGTTCGGTTTTCTCAAGCTACTTTATTTTTCCTGTACGACCAAAATAAACGATTTATTTATTTATTTGCTATTTTATAACACTTTACTAATAATTTACAAATATTATATTTACTATTTATTTACAAATATATATATAGTATATACACACTACCATTCAAAAATGTTTTTAAAGAAAATAATACTCTTATTCAGCAAAGAGGCATTCAATTGAATAAAAGTAAAAAATTAAAGTAAAAAACATTGTCATTTATAATGTTACAAAAGATTTCTATTTCAAATAAATATTCATGTGACATTGAAGACTGGAGTAATGATGCTGAAAACTCAAGATTTGCTTCACAGAAATAATTTTTTTTTTCATTTTTTCATTTTAAATTGCAATAATATTTACAATGTTAATATTTGCTTTTACTGTATTTTAGATCGAATAAATGCAGCCTTTGTGAGCATACAAAAAAAAAAAGTATTTTAAAAGCATTACTGACCCAAAACGATTTGAACGGTAGTGCATATATAGTACAAATTTATCAATTCTATATAAAAATATAATATTTGTGAATTTATTAAAACTATTTTTTTTTTTTTTTTTTTTTGCAGATAATTCAGTAACATAGTCAAGTTATGTAATTGTACATCTAATGATTGTCCTCTTCAACAATCCTGATTTTAGATCCAAATTAACCGGTGAAAACGAACCGAATCTGGATCTGGGCTGAACAGCGTCCCAAAACCACTTGGCAATTCTCAGGCTCAATAATTATTCCATGCACAGTGGAAATAGGAGAGCAGTTTGGGATGTAGGATATGGCGGCACCTCGGGCTACAGCCCAGCACGAGTGGCCTGTATAACACGAGAGATGCTGGCAGCAGTGGAGAGCGCGAGCCAGAAAACTCACTCCAATCTAGGCTACAACTGTCCCTCAAGTCCTGCAGGAGTCTCATTCAGAGACCGGCCTGAAACCGTGTGTGTGTGTGTGTGTGTGTGTGTGTGTGTGTGGGGTGGGGGGGGGGACCACGTGGGCGGACAGAGCTGAGAAACTGTGTTGTTGCCATAGAGACAGGCCGAACCCCCTCCCCCCGCTACAAACCTCCCCGTCAATTCCTGAGCGTACGTATAAAACAAGAGCACTTGTATCTTATCACGTCACTGCAGTCAAGCAAGGAAAGGAGATGATGCTGGGAAGAGAGACAGAAATGAAGAGATTTAGTCCAAAAACACTGCAAAAGGCAAATACGGCTCTGTTTTAATAAAGCATGTCCTGCTTTCAGCAAAATGAATCCGTCTGAGCTGAACCTACTCCTCCATATGTTCTCCTGACCCTTCGGTCAGCGCAGGTTTGAATCACTGCAGACGCCCAGACTGTGAGGGGGAAGCGGCACGGATGCTCCTGGAAAGCATGCAAATGTAACCAGTAGGCCATTTGCAGCGCGCTTTAACCGCAGTGAACTGTTGAGGTGAGCGTATCAGATAAACGACAACCACACAATTAGCATTGAGTGGTAGAGATAAACCTACTGAGGTTTGCATGACTCAAAAAGGAAGTGCTTGGTTATTTTATTTTGACTATGTAAACTCCACTAGCACCGGTTGCACTGAACTTTTCTCCCAAAGGCCAATAAGTCTTAGAAGTTCATGCAAAAACATGCATCAAACCATAGAAGTGATACGGCGACTGCAATGGATTTTAGTCAGGATAGCTGCAATATTTAATGTCACATGGATCAAATCGTTCAGACAATAAACCAAACCAATAAACCAATATCAATAAACCAATAAACCAAATGTCTTTTTAGCAAAAACATTTACATGGTCCAAAACTTCAGATATATGGGATGCTGATTTGTCAATAAGATAATGTTATCTAGCATGCTATCTTAAGAAAAAGAGACTCTTGAGCGCATCAGTAAGAACGTGGTAAACTACAAACAAATCAGTAATATTTTGCATCATATGCAATATTTTATCTTTTTTTATTTTTTTTTAGAAAAAGTGAGTTTAAGCATTTATGGAACTTGTAGCATAAAAAACCCCACAAAAGCCAATTTTAAAAATACACTGCAAAATTTAAAAAAATTATCCTTTTTTTGTGGAAGGGCAAGTAAAAATTAAAACTACTGGCCAGACTGGACACCAAAAAGAAATTATATTTGTTGAACTCTAAAGAAAAAAAATGCAAGGCATTACAAATGTATAGAAATTCAACAAATCCAGAAAACCCTTGAAATAAGGGTCAAAAGCAGTCAAGAGAGATAATTTTTTTCTGGGTATAACAACACTATCGTTCAAAAGTTTGAGCTTAACAAGAAACATTCTATTCATCAAAGATGTTTTAGTTAAAACTAATAGTACCATTATCTTACAGCTGGTTGCCACAATTATAAACTACACTTTAAAGGTGTGGTATATTAAAGATAGTCTTTCATCTCAAAGAGACCATAACAGACACATATCGGGGGCAGTCGTAGCCTAATGGTTAGAGAGTCAGACCGATAACACAAAGGTTGCGGGTTTGATTCTCAATACCGGGAAGAAACGACTTGAGGTGCGCTTGAGCGAGGCACTTAACTCCCAAACGCTCCCCGGGCCCTGCTAATGTGTGTGAAGAGGACAAATTCAGAGTATGGGTTACCATACTTGGCCTTCATGTCATGTCACTTTATATCACTGAGAATAAAAACAAGACAACTTTTAAAAAGTGACTTGAATCAACACGCTTCCGACCTCTGACACTTGATTATGCACTTTAAACTGTAGAACAGAGATAAGACAAACTATAATAAGCACCAACAATGATCTCTAAAACCACATGACCACTGTTAAACTAAACTATATTCACTTAATCAAGAACTGCAAAACAAAAGACATTAAAAAACAAAAGTTGCTCCCACAAGGTGTTCTGAATCTGAACATATGGCTCAAATGAAACTGAAAGTCTCTATTTCAGCAACAACAAAAAAGTCTAATTATTTAATAATCTGCACATTAATAATTATTCCTAAATGTGATGCTGTCATAATAAGAGCATGATTTCACAGACACACCCTGCCTAACAACATAATGCATAGTCATATTTCTGCAATACATGGCCTTTTATGATCCCATAAATCAATAGAATTTTCTAAAACATAAAGCTCTCAGGAGGCCAAAATGTGTCGGTGAAACTTTGAGAAATTGGTGTAATCAGCCTTTAATGTATACAAGCACAGCTTGTCTTTGTCTTTAAGGTTATTAACAGAACCAAAGACTCTGGCCTTAAAAAAGTTCTCATTTTGGAGCCGTCTGTCATCTCTCAGAAGTATGCGGTTCCTCACACTAGTTGCCTTATGATTCCTAGTTAAAGCTGCCGTCTGGATGGAATGTAATGTTAATGAATGGCTACTTGTAGACTGGTAGCGTCGCCTCCCGTTTCTAATGTGCTCTTTATGAGTGACGGAAGGGAAACGCTGAAAACCAGGGACGCTCCATGTCTCAGCGCTACTACAGGAAAACAGGAAATGCTGCAGGGACAGAGCCAATAACAATTAAAAAGGTCTTTCCCTTCCATAAAGGAGAACAGTAACCAACAAATAAACAAGCCTGAACCTACGCTTAATTCTTTAAGGCAACAATGTGAAAGCATTATTAGTCTCGGACCAACTGGACCAGCAAAAAAATAAGATAGTGAAGCTGGCAAATGCTTATACTTTTTGTAGTGTTAGTGTAGATTATTATTTTTTTTTTTTGGTTTTCCTGTAAACATCCTTAAAATTACGATTAATTCACCTAAGAAGCAAAATCACAAGATATTATGACAAAATTTTGTAAGCTGTATGAATAAAACATGAAAAACTCAATCAAGAAAAGGGTAAGAAAAATAAACTTAATTCAAAGAGAAAACAAGTTTATTTTTCTAAGCCCACTGGCAAATAGTTTCTGCTTTTTGGTTGTTTTGCTTCTCAAATAAATTAGCTTGTTAAAAAATATCTTCATTTTACTGCAAAACAAGATCAAGAATATGATTTTGTGGATTTAAACTGAACGACCCATAGCGTGGAAGAGGACTGAATTGTATTTTAAAGAAATTCAGTACAGATTGTGTTCTTCAACCTTGGAACACAAAAGGGTATTTTATTAAATGTGATCAAACTAAATATAGAAAACTAAACACAAATTTCTATAGATAGGATTTTTCAAACATCCATCCATTTATCACCCTAAGCCCATAAAGCCTTTATATATTTTCAAGGCTTCTTAAACTAAATTGGAATTTAAAAGACATTCCATTCCATTCAATTCTGAATGAAGCAAAACCCTGGTAACCAGATGATTGATAGACCTCGTCATCAAACCTTTAGATGAACACCAGTTGTCCTTCAAATTACACATGCAATGAGCCAATAATTAACAAAGAGGCAAATCATGCTACGTTTAATCTCCGCATTATACTAGAATGGTTGAGATGTAGAGTTGGGGAATCAAAAAATCGATTCCAATTCTGGAATCGGATACTTAAAGCAACACTATGGAACTTTTCCTCGTCAGTCCCCCTACAGGTTGGAAGTGGAATTGTCCATTACCGCTGTCGTAAATAATTTAGCCTACTGTCACACTGTTTATCCAACACCGGCTTTGGAATGAACGATGTCCACAGACAAGGCAGAGTATGATGCATGATTTTATGAAAGTATGATGTATTGCGACATCAGAAACGAAGTAAAACAAAATAATGACTATTGTAACGCTTGCCGTAAAGCAAGTCAAATTTGTAGTTTTCTTATATCTCATTAGAACTACAGAAACGCTACCCGATCTGGCAATCTTATAGTGCGGTTATAGCAGATAAAGGACCGCAAAGCGGAGGCATAAGTGCCTTTCACCCTGTTACGACTTGATGAACCACTGAAATGATTTTGGAAACATTATTTTAAAGGGATAGTTCACTTTGAAATTAATTTTTGGTATGTTTTAGCTTACCTCAAGGGCATCCAAGATGTAGGTGTCTTTTTTTCCGCAGTAGTTTCAATTTTGATATTAGGTCAAACCGTTCTTGTCTGTCAGTCATATAATGCAGGTCTATGGTCACTGTCTCAAAGAGCATGCACAGAGTCCAAATTAAAACAATTCCCCGTCGTCCAAATTAAACAATTCCCCATCGTAAGTACACATTGATGGCCCAAGACACGAAACGAGCGGTTTGTGTGAGAAAACAAACAGTATTTATATCGTTTTTACCTCTTATACACAGCCATGTCCAAGTGATCTGATCTGACGTGTACGCAGACTGGTGCATAGATATATACACACTAGATGTCGCCTTGTCTACGGCAGTTCATTGGAACAAATGTCTTTAAGGCGACATCTAGTGTATATATCTATGCACCAGTCTGCGTACACGTCAGATCAGATCACTCGGACATGGCTGTGTATAAGTGGTAAAAACGATATAAATACTGTTCGTTTTCTCACACAAACCGCTCGTTTCGTGTCTTGGGCCATCAATGTGTACTTACGATGGGGAATTGTTTAATTTGGACGACGGGGAATTGTTTTAATTTGGACTCTGTGCATGCTCTTTGAGACAGTGACCATAGACCTGCATTATATGACTGACAGACAAGAACGGTTTGACCTAAAAATATCAAAATTGAAACTACTGCGGAAAAAAAGACACATCTTGGATGCCCTTGAGGTAAGCTAAAACATACCAAAATTTAATTTCAAAGTGAACTATCCCTTTAAGGTAAAAAATGTTACATAGTGTTGCTTTAAGTTCAGGAATTGAACATTTGTTTTCATTTGTGTGCATTTTAATATGACTTTAAACCATTCAAGCGCAAGAAGACCCACACGCTGTTTTCTGTTTTGCGGACACATCCAATGCGTGCGTAGTCTGCGTACAGAAAGCCGCCTCTCATACTGTATAGTGTGCGATACTGAGAGTTGAAGAGTTCTCTTCCGCGTATTTTTGAACGGACAAATACACAAAAATATATCAAAATATCCTCGTGAACAGTCGGTTATGTCTTAGGTGAACGCAAACAGTTGACAAAGAAAATGCATGTGTAACAGTATATTGGATCCGTGCAGCTCTTAAAGTGACAGCAGCATAAAATTCCTGCTGCCATCTCTATAATAACGATAATCAATCAACAAAAGATAAAGAGAAAATTCAGTCGCTGTTCTTGACTGAATAACTTTTGTAACTATATTTGTAATGTATATTTTATTTATAGTGCTGTGTTATCTTACATGTGATTAGTTTCTGTACCTTAATACCTGAAAATCTTCATTTCAATCGTATCTTTTTTCAGTTGCGATTGCTAATCTGTGCTTTTTAAATTACTGAGTGTTTACTTGTCTTTAAAGGGATACTTCACCAATTAGCATTAAGCTTTGTATCGGTAGAAACCCGGTAGTATTTTTGAATGACCGTGCTTCCCTCCCTCATGTCCCCCTGAGACGAGAGATTTCTGTATTGCGTGTCTGGAAAAAAAACTCTGATGACACAAAAATCGTCATTTATCGTCATCAGAGGCTGTTTTGTCCAGAGGTGAGAGACTACAGCCAGTAGGAGGAGCTCGTCCCGCATGTGTTCAACCCGCCCATAGGGGGATCTCACGATAAAACACCGTCTTTTCAGTTTCCAGTCGACTAGTAGCCTAGTTGTATCATTTCTCCTGACACTGTCCTCTGTAACCGGTAGGCGTGGCTTGGGAGTGGCCTCATAGGGCAGCGAAGCAAGTGCATTCTGGGAGTTGTAGTCTTTAATCCACATGAGCCAAAAATACATTTTCTGGCTTTTCTCAGTCTAGAAGGCACCAACTTCTAAAATAATTTCACATTTCAACTACATAAATGACCCAATTTAAATACACGTTCATCTTTCCAGCGGTGAAATATCCCTTTAATAATGCTTGAAATTTTAAAGCATAGGCAAAAGTTCCTTGTGTGAGTGTTCTTTAGCCTGTTGTTCGTGGTATTCGGCTACAATTAAATGTTTTGAAATAAGACTTAGAATAAATGTGAATGATATCCTATCCAAGTTTGTTCACTTTTTACCTTAATGGAAACAAAATTAGGACTTGATAAGAATCGTAATCGATAAGCAGAATTGGTTAAAATTCATTAAAATTCAAATATGATACCCAACCCTATTGGGGTGTGAGCGCGAGTACGGTCATTCATCTTCGAGTAACTGTCAAGAAAACGAATGTTTGCAACCAATGAGATGACAAGAAGACTGCCTGTGTTCCACATCTACTCACTAAAAGCTCCCTTTCTGTTCCTTTCCATCAGTGGGCTTGCGTTTCTATGGCCTACTTTGTGAGGAAATTGATCTGTTAAATGTGTCAAGGATAAGAAAAGGAAAAACGTGCATGTGTGCAACAGGAAAGGCCATTCGAGGTTTGCGGTGTATAATTAGACACATGGTTACCATACAAAGTCATATCTTTTGGCCAGTCCATTTCTGTTCGTCGTATGCTATGACTGAGCCTTAACCAGATGAAAAATAATGAAAAGAAAGACAGGAATAAAAAGAATGATGTGTGTGTGCCATCTATCCTCGCAGGTCTCTGTGGCGTTGCCGGAGAATGGCACCTGTTCTATAAATACCGGCACAGGGGGAGCAGAGGACGAACTCAGAAGTCAGGTCAGTCAATCACCTTGAAGAATTTCATCAAGGATAACAGAGAGAACATCTATAAATACACACATCAGAGAAATAGAGATCTTTCACTTAGTAATCTCACTGTAAGAACCCAAACAGCAAGTTTGGGATGAAAATACTCACTATTTTTTCTCTGAGCATTGTGAGGGCAAGGCACAACACGCCTGTGTCGCTGCTTTCTCACTTAGCTCTCCTCCGAGACCACCTGGCCCCGCTTGGCGCCGTGTGTGGCAGAATGTGCGGTTCAGACAACAGCGCTGTCTACAGGCCGGTTAAGATGAGGGGCTGCTTATATAAGAGTAACAGCAGGGACTCACGGCCAATTAAAATCCAGCCTCATTAAATAGGACATCACCTACCGTTAGGGACACTTCAGGATTCCACTTGCCTGCTGTTATGCGAAATTCTGATACTGGCCTTGAAGGAACGATAGGTGACTGAAGGCATGAGGAATATTAGGGCTGCACAATATATCAAAATTATCGAAATATCGCAAATGTATATATCGCGATATCGAGAACAGCTTGCAATAACCGGGATCGTGAATAAAAGACAAAGAGAAAATCACTCACTGCTCTTGGCTGAATAACTTTTGTAGCTTTAATAAGAATCAGTATATATTGAATTCATACAGTGAAAACTAAGCAGTGTTTTATTTTTACATTTGATTATTCAGTTTCTGTTGTTAAATAACCCTAATGTAGGCCTTCCTGAACCCCGTGGTTTACACTGATGTTAAAATAACACTTAAAACACTGCAGCAAAAAGAAAGTTTTGTGAACAAAACCTCAAATGCACCCTCACAAGTACACGAACACTTCTTAAGTCATTCATAAGGTCCTTGATATGTGACTTATGCATGATATGTGGACTTAATAAAACCTTGTCTTGAGCAAGCTGACATTCAGTACAATCGGTATCTTTTATTTAGAATACATACAAATGTAATTTACGTCTTTTTGTTTGTTTGTTTGTTTGCTCTAGTAAGTAAGAACGAGCCTATGATTGAATCTGGAAATAAAGCAAAATAACAGAGAAAAATAGTCCTCAGATGCCATGTCCGTAATTTATAGCAAAACATCTAGCGTTAATTCGATCTCAAACTGATTCAAGAAGTTAGTACTCCACCACGTGCGTGACATCATTAACCCGTTTGGTTGAACGGTCAATTTGCGACAGTACGGTTTTGGGAAACAGTCGTGATTAGCTAGTTGATTTCTTCAACGATGCATCGTACTATGGTAGTTAAGCAGCGAGTTGCGTCGTTTGTAAGGGAAACGCACCCCTGTTCGGATTTAGGACCACATATGGAAGTGGCCCAAATCAGAATTGGAAAGATCAGATCCCATGTGGTTCGTGCTGTTCACACTGTCATGAGAAAAAGCAGATCTGAGTCACATATGAACAACAACAAAAATCTGAGCCCTAGTTCTTCTGGTAGTGATTTGGTGGAAAATCATCTGGCAGGAACATCATCCACAGAGATCCACTGTTCTCTAAGCAGAGAAAGCGGGTGGTTCTGTGATAAACTCAGTCTATTAGCTCTCCTAACATGGACAGGAGCGACAGGAAATATCCCGCCAGCTCAAGACTGGGCTGTCATAGCGTCTTGTCACAGAGGCACAGTCATGACTTCACTGCCTTATTTGATCAAGACGGATGTCTCAGCATGTTCATATATCCATTATGCTCTGCGACGGTGGGTCGCAATCAAACAAAAAGCCCCGCGCAGACACCTGATGCACACGCCGGCCAAGAGTTTCGACGCCTGCTAGGTGGAAGTCCAAAGTGCAAATCCTCTTGTTTGCACTGGACGTGGAAACCACCGTGAAGCCTTGCTTCAGGGAGGGAGCAGAGACAGAGACAGAGACTGACTGGAGAACAGTTGTTGCTCTGAAAACAAAGTAAAGGACTTCTTATGAAAAAACAACAACAAGACGGATGTGTCCTGGGAGCACTACAATTGAAAGTGAAAGTGTGTGCAGAAGCCAAGGCCCTTACTGAAACATGATGTGGCCGTTAAAACCAAAGTTTAATCTTCAGTAGGGAAGCCAGGAACACAGCACTCCAAAACAACTGCTGCCAATGCTGACAGATTGTCAACAATACAAACTCACACACCACATCACCAGGCCATTCTGGCGCATAAAAAGCTTAAAATTGTCTGGTTTTGTTGTTCACAATGACACTGGCACCATTAACATAAAAGCTTCCGTGTAAAGACACAGTTAAACTAGACATTGTAAACGACAAGAGACCGGAAATGGCAACTTATGCAAAGAAACTCGGTGCGTTCCACTGTGTATGAAAGTGTAATTTTAAACGCTGACCTGAAAGTTTGAATGACGAGAAGACGCGCGTGACCGACAGAGAATCTACAAGTCACAGATTGACCACTTGGGCTACTTTCGTTTACAACTTCATTAAAACAAGGCAATTACAAGAAAGACTACAAAGGTTCTTCTACACAGAAGAAAAAACACATGAAAAAACAATGTTAAAAGGTACTGAAAAAGAAAAGAGACAATATCTATATAACAGTAAATTGACCAACAAAAAAACCCTAATAAATACAATAGTAAGTAAATATCAGGGCTTGAATTTCGGCGCGGGATTGCGGGTATTGCGCATAATTTTAATCACTCTCGCGTTTCGGGAGTCGGGGTAGACGGAATTGTCACTTGCATAATCGGGACAGCATTGCATCATGAGTAACTAAAGTTTACCATTTGCACGTCTTTTTAAGTCTTACCAGTTTAAGCATTCACGCGATTTTAAACTATTCGGTACTTGCGCGCTGTCTGAGAGATGTTTTTTTCTCTGCACACATACATCGAGTAAAGCCGCCTCACACACAGCTCGCGGGTAACAAAAGTTATTTTTCGTGGATTATATCGCTTTAACAGTCAAAAACATGCGAAAATTATGTCAATTTCGGTCTTGGTGAGTATCCTCTAAACACAGTCGGTTATGTCTTAAATAAGCATGAATCGCACGTGACCGTATAATGAACACAGGATCCGTGCACTAGCTCTTAAAGGGACAGCAGCCATATGTGTCTGTCATTTGGTTGTCAAAACAGCAAAACATAGCTTTCATTTTAAGGAATCAGGATTAATAGCCTATGTATTTAATTTAGTCAGGACTAAAATACTACCCAGTGTTATTTTTCATTTGATTACTTTATTCAGTCTCTGAGGTATTTCTGAATACTACTGTTAGACCTAAGCAAAAACTTTTCTCTTTATTTCTCTTTATTGGGATCTTTATTCTATTGTATTTATTTGTGCTACTTTTTTCAATTTAATTCAAAGATTGAAATCAAGCTTCCTTGTGTCGTGTAAATTCTTAAGAACTAAATTACCCCATTGTAAAAATGCAATGAGTGAGCATACATTTAGGTGAGATAAATGTAATAATAATTTTTTTTTAAAGTCTAAACTCCCCCCTCAAATTAAAAATTCCCCCCCATAAGAATCACCTAAGGGGGGATTCCCCCCCCCCCATTTTCCAAAACGAAATTCAGGCCCTGAATATTATTTTAGTCATTACATAGGTAAATAGCCTCAAGCTCAGTCTCAAACTTGTAGTACAGAGCTAAAATACAAATCATTGTTACAAAAAAAGTGGAGATTATTTATTTTCTTATTTTAAATGTATTATTTGTGATATATTTACTAGAGTGTGACATCCTATTTGTTGCTGTGTAGTGTTGTTATTGTTAACTAAAAGCTCAAATAAAATATATATTATAAATATATATTAAAAACGTTGAAAAACTAACTGAAATAAAATATATAAATAAGTTGAAGTACTAAAATTTCTAAAACTACAACTGAAATAAAAATAAAAATTACAGCTGAATAGAAAATTATCAAGCTGAACATATACAAATGAAAGCTAATTTAAAATCTTAATAAATATATAAATAATACTAAAATAGCACTGTTGCGGTGTTGCATGCTTAAAGTCTAGAGTTGGGGATCACGTTTAAAAACTGCTGCAATGGTCATTCAACTCATCCTTTTATAAAATCGTCAAGGTTGAAGTCAGAAGAGTGCTAGTGCGTCAACACCTGAAACTATTGACTAGCAAGAATGTAGCCCAGTGCAAGAAAAAAACATCCCAGCATCAGTTCCACAATTCTGTCCATTCCAACAGAGGACACTTAATTTTGGGGGACAATTTCTAGCTTTAATCTGTTTTGACCAAGTACAGAGAGCAACAAGGCCCAGTGCGCCTGGCCCTTCCATAGCCTGATAAGGGCTTCAGGGCAGACCAGGGGCAGCACAAACCGCATGGACGGGGGAAAGGGTGGAGAAGAGCAGTGAAGCGAGCAGCAAAATGAATGGCACTGGCAGGAAGTCATGGCCCTGTCAAACTAAGCCAGCGAGAAGCTGGATAAAATGAACTCTTTACCATTTCAAACACCCGAGTTGGGTTCAAACGGGTAAAGAAGACGTACGATGAGCTAAAATATAATGACTATGACCATTAAGACTTCTGAATGGAATTTGAACTGGGTCAAACATTATATGTTCAAATGGGATAGCTATATACAAAACAAATGAACAGTCCATTAAACCCATTACAACACGCATGTTAAAGGGATAGTTCACCCAGAGATGAAAATTCTGTCATTAATTACTCCCCCGCATCTCGTTCCCAACCCGTAAGACTTTCAAAACTCAAATGAATATCTTTTTGATGAAATCTGAGAGATTTCTGTCCCTCCATTGACAGCTACGCAACTAACATTTTGACGCTTCAAAAAGTTCAAGAGATCGTAAAAACTAATCCATATGAATTGAGCGGTTTATTAAAAATTTTCTGAAGAGACACGATTGCTTTACATGATGAACAGATGGAATTTAAGCTTTTATTCACATTTAAACATTCATCAACTCACACATCAGTTGAGGTAAACGGAAACTTAAGCATGTTTGCTTGAAGTGCGAGAATGTTAGCACGTTTGAGCTTCACAAGAACCAATGAGGTTCATTCTCGTGTTACGCAGCACGTTTGAGCTTCACAAGAACCAATGAGGTTCATTCTCGTGTTACGCAGCACGTTTGAGCTTCTGCAAGAACCAATGAGATTCATTCTCGTGTTACGCAGCACGTTTGAGCTTCACAAGAACCAATGAGGTTCATTCTCGTGTTACGCAGCACGTTTGAGCTTCACAAGAACCAATGAGGTTCATTCTCGTGTTACGCAGCACGTTTGAGCTTCTGCAAGAACCAATGAGATTCATTCTCGTGTTACGCAGCACGTTTGAGCTTCAGCAAGAACCAATGAGGTTAATTCTCGTGTTACACAGCACGTTTGAGCTTCAGCAAGAACCAATGAGGTTCATTCTCGTGTTACGCAGCACGTTTGAGCTTCAGCAAGAACCAATGAGGTTCATTCTCATGTTACACAGCACGTTTGAGCTTCAGCAAGAACCAATGAGGTACATTCTAGTGTTATGCATAACGTTTGAGCTTCTGCAAGAACCGATGAGGTTCATTCTCGTGTTACGCAACACGTTTGAGCTTCTGCAAGAACCAAAGAGGTTCATTCTCGTGTTACGCATCACGTTTGAGCTTCAGCAAGAACCAAAGAGGTTCATTCTCGTGTTACGCATCACGTTTGAGCTTCAGCAAGAACCAAAGAGGTTCATTCTCGTGTTACGCAGCACGTTTGAGCTTCTGCAAGAACCAAAGAGGTTCATTCTCGTGTTACGCAGCACGTTTGAGCTTCTGCAAGAACCAATGAGATTCATTCTCGTGTTACGCAGCACGTTTGAGCTTCAGCAAGAACCAATGAGGTTAATTCTCGTGTTACACAGCACGTTTGAGCTTCAGCAAGAACCAATGAGGTTCATTCTCGTGTTACGCAGCACGTTTGAGCTTCAGCAAGAACCAATGAGGTTCATTCTAGTGTTATGCATAACGTTTGAGCTTCTGCAAGAACCGATGAGGTTCATTCTCGTGTTACGCAACACGTTTGAGCTTCTGCAAGAACCAAAGAGGTTCATTCTCGTGTTACGCATCACGTTTGAGCTTCAGCAAGAACCAAAGAGGTTCATTCTCGTGTTACGCATCACGTTTGAGCTTCAGCAAGAACCAATGAGGTTCATTCCCGTGTTACACAGCACGTTTGAGCTTCAACAAGAACCAATGAGGTTCATTCTCGTGTTACGCAGCACGTTTGAGCTTCAGCAAGAACCAAAGAGGTTCATTCTCGTGTTACGCATCACGTTTGAGCTTCAGCAAGAACCAAAGAGGTTCATTCTCGTGTTACGCAGCACGTTTGAGCTTCAGCAAGAACCAAAGAGGTTCATTCCCGTGTTACGCAGCACGTTTGAGCTTCAGCAAGAACCAAAGAGGTTAACTCTCGTGTTATGCAGCACGTTTGAGCTTCAGCAAGAACCAATGAGGTTCATTCTCGTGTTACGCAGCAGTTTGAGCTTCTGCAAGAACCAATGAGGTTCATTCCCGTGTTATGCAGCACGTTTGAGCTTCAGCAAGAACCAATGAGGTTCATTCTCATGTTACGCATCACGTTTGAGCTTCTGCAAGAACCAATGAGGTTCATTCTTGTGTTATGCAGCACGTTTGAGCTTCTGCAAGAACCAATGAGGTTTATTCTCGTGTTACGCAGCACGTTTGAGCTTCTGCAAGAACCAATGAGGTTCATTCCCGTGTTACGCAGCACGTTTGAGCTTCTATAAGAACCAATGAGGTTCATTCTCGTGTTACGCAGCACGTTTGAGCTTCAGCAAGAACCAATGAGGTTCATTCCCGTGTTATGCAGCACGTTTGAGCTTCCGTAAGAACCAATGAGGTTCATTCTTGTTTTACGCAGCACGTTTGAGCTTCTGCAAGAACCAATGAGGTTCATTCTTGTGTTATGCAGCACGTTTGAGCTTCTGCAAGAACCAATGAGGTTTATTCTCGTGTTACGCAGCACGTTTGAGCTTCTGCAAGAACCAATGAGGTTCATTCCCGTGTTACGCAGCACGTTTGAGCTTCTATAAGAACCAATGAGGTTCATTCTCGTGTTTCGCAGCACGTTTGAGCTTCTGCAAGAACCAAAGAGGTTCATTCTCGTGTTACGCAGCACGTTTGAGCTTCTGCAAGAACCAATGAGGTTCATTCTTGTTTTACGCAGCACGTTTGAGCTTCTGCAAGAACCAATGAGGTTCATTCCCGTGTTACGCAGCACGTTTGAGCTTCTGCAAGAACCAATGAGGTTCATTCTCGTGTTTCGCAGCATGTTTGAGCTTCTGCAAGAACCAATGAGGTTCATTCTTGTTTTACGCAGCACGTTTGAGCTTCTGCAAGAACCAATGAGGTTCATTCCCGTGTTACGCAGCACGTTTGAGCTTCTGCAAGAACCAATGAGGTTCATTCCCGTGTTACGCAGCACGTTTGAGCTTCCGCAAGAACCAATGAGGTTCATTCTTGTGTTATGCAGCACGTTTGAGCTTCTGCAAGAACCAATGAGGTTCATTCTTGTGTTACGCCAATGAGGTTCATTCTTGTGTTACGCATCACGTTTGAGCTTCAGCAAGAACCAATGAGGTTCATTCTTGTTTTACGCAGCACGTTTGAGCTTCAGCAAGAACCAATGAGGTTCATTCTCGTTTTACGCAGCACGTTTGAGCTTCCGCAAGAACCAATGAGGTTCATTCTTGTGTTACGCAGCTCGTTTGAGCTTCAGCAAGAACCAATGAGGTTCATTCTTGTTACGCAGCTCGTTTGAGCTTCAGCAAGAACCAATGAGGTTCATTCTTGTGTTACGCAGCACGTTTGAGCTTCAGCAAGAACCAATGAGGTTCATTCTCGTGTTACGCAGCACGTTTGAGCTTCAGCAAGAACCAATGAGGTTCATTCTCGTGTTACGCAGCACGTTTGAGCTTCAGCAAGAACCAATGAGGTTCATTCTCGTTTTACGCAGCACGTTTGAGCTTCCGCAAGAACCAATGAGGTTCATTCTTGTGTTACGCAGCACGTTTGAGCTTCAGCAAGAACCAATGAGGTACATTCTCGTGTTACGCATCACGTTTGAGCTTCCGCAAGAACCAATGAGGTTCATTCTTGTGTTATGCAGCACGTTTGAGCTTCCGCAAGAACCAATGAGGTTCATTCTTGTGTTATGCAGCACGTTTGAGCTTCAGCAAGAACCAATGAGGTACATTCTCGTGTTACGCAGCACGTTTGAGCTTCCGCAAGAACCAATGAGGTTCATTCTTGTGTTATGCAGCACGTTTGAGCTTCTGCAAGAACCAATGAGGTTCATTCTTGTGTTACGCCAATGAGGTTCATTCTTGTGTTACGCATCACGTTTGAGCTTCAGCAAGAACCAATGAGGTTCATTCTTGTTTTACGCAGCACGTTTGAGCTTCAGCAAGAACCAATGAGGTTCATTCTCGTTTTACGCAGCACGTTTGAGCTTCCGCAAGAACCAATGAGGTTCATTCTTGTGTTACGCAGCTCGTTTGAGCTTCAGCAAGAACCAATGAGGTTCATTCTTGTTACGCAGCTCGTTTGAGCTTCAGCAAGAACCAATGAGGTTCATTCTTGTGTTACGCAGCACGTTTGAGCTTCAGCAAGAACCAATGAGGTTCATTCTCGTGTTACGCAGCACGTTTGAGCTTCAGCAAGAACCAATGAGGTTCATTCTCGTGTTACGCAGCACGTTTGAGCTTCAGCAAGAACCAATGAGGTTCATTCTCGTTTTACGCAGCACGTTTGAGCTTCCGCAAGAACCAATGAGGTTCATTCTTGTGTTACGCAGCACGTTTGAGCTTCAGCAAGAACCAATGAGGTACATTCTCGTGTTACGCATCATGTTTGAGCTTCAACAAGAACCAATGAGGTTCATTTTTGTGTTACGCAGCACGTTTGAGCTTCTGTAAGAACCAATGAGGTTCATTCTTGTGTTACGCAGCACGTTTGAGCTTCTGCAAGAACCAATGAGGTTCATTCTCGTGTTACGCAGCACGTTTGAGCTTCTGTAAGAACCAATGAGGTTCATTCTCGTGTTACGCAGCACAGTTGTTCTCGCACGTCAATGCTTTTATGTGAATAAAAGACTAAATTAAATCTGTTCATCATATAAAGCGATCGAGCCTCTTCAGAAAATTTGGACTCAACCTCTCAATTCATTTGGATTAGTTTTACGATCTCTTTATGAACTTTTTTAAGAGTCAAAATGGTAGTTGTGTAGTTTTCAATTGCGGGACAGAAATCTCTCAGATTTCATCAAAAAGATCTTAATTTTGGGAGAACTAACCTTTTAAATGTATGTAAAAGTTGCAAGGCTGAAAGCATCTCTGAGGTCCATAAAACACGCTGTTAAAATTAAGAGTATAATTACATCATCAGGGAGAACATCTTAATTGGGAGCATGCATGAGATTACAACTTGGTGAAGATCTCATACTTGGATCCCATAAGATGACAGAAAGGCACAGCATATTTTGTGAATGCTTCTTGATTGCATAATTAGGAATCTCTAGGAATTTCTTAAATGAGCAATCATGGAATAGTCACTGCTTTTGGAAATCCAACTTCACACTTAATGTTCCACTCACACGCAAATGAGGGAGAGTGAGTGCACATAGGCTATGCATAGATGTTTTCTTCTAAAAGAAAACATGAATTTTGTGTATTTCTTCTCAATTACTTTTGAGCAGATCAGAGTATCCATACAACACAGACTAACCTCTTAACACAACAAATAAAACTTTAAAAAGATGCATGGATGAGGGTCGCTAATGTCTCATCGAGTGTCATCGCATGAGTGTCGCTAGTGATCAAGCATTTTTTAACACCTCCAATTTATTATTACTTTAAAAAAAACAGAAACCTTGTACTTAAGGTTGGTTAAAGTCATACAGAAAATATAAGGTTTACAGTTCAAATTCTCTGTGCATTGGAAACGAATTCATGAATGACATACCATATCAAGATTTCAGTTCAAGATGTGACCGCTTCACAATAACTCTCTGAGATCTCAAAGGACAAGAAAATCTGAACAACAATACATGGCACATTACTTCGGCGCTAATCACAGACAGCAGATATTCATAAACATTATTTTAAAATAATAATGCATTATTTTCTAATAATGTTGTAGTGCAACGGCATTAATATAATAAATTATTTTTAAAAGTCACCTCAAAAAAAAAAAAAAAAAGAATCAATACAAATGTTAAATCCTGTTCATCTGAACATGCAGTACACTTGCTTTTCCATTTTGTGGCACAGTAAAAACGGGACACCATCCCAGTGTGTTTCCGCGTGAAAGTGCAATTAATGTCAATTAAAAATAGGACAAATTCTACATTTCACAAAATGTAACAGTGAATCTGCATTACCTGTGGCCCAAACAAACTGTAAAGCCACACAGAGATCATCTTAATAATACAGCCATTAGGATTACATATTCATTCAATTTGTGACTATATGAGATCTTAATATAAGGTTGCCAAAACAGCCCTGCCCAAAAGCACGAGAAAGATTATTTTCTGGAATAAAATGAAATAAAAATAAATTATTTTAAAGGTTTCTGAGAGAATATCAGATGTTCTACTTTAGTCTGAAAAAAGTAGATCACTCACAGTATTAGCAATTACAAGGTCATGGGTTTGATTCCCAGGGAATTAATTAACTAAGAAAAACATATAACATTTTACATATATTCCAGACTATTATCTTCATGTATTTGGTTTAAAATGGCTTTAAAGATAAATTTTTCAGAGACAACCTAAAGTAGCCAATTTAATGTATAATGAACTATATTTAATGCAAAATGTCTAAAATACAGTAAAAATCTTGTGCCAAGGCTTGGTTGTGTAAGGCTGCAATATTTACCAGCAATTATTTATATTTTTTTCAAAACATGAATAATGCCACAGTCACACAATACTCTAATACATGTAAGATGTACGACAAGGATCGCAAAATGTGTGACCAAATAAAGTGCAGCAAAATCATTGTGAATATCTGAAATAGCGGCCAGCCCTACTAATAACCACAATTTGTCAAAGCTTAACTAGCCTAAGCTGTTTTTAACAGAGTGAGAAGCTGGTTAACACAAAAGCAGCTATGGTATCAGCCATGGAAGCAAAGCCTATTAAGGTCCTGGCTAATCCAGACTAGCCAAGACTTATCCAGAGTTAGGCTGACAGTTTTAACTTATTTAGGATGGGCCATTAATAGGATGACTGAGCACCAACAAGCTGCTTTTTTTATATATATATATATATATACTTCCTTTGGTGGCATGGGGATAGGGAAAGGGAATGAGACAGGGAGAGAACTTTTACTTATTAATTCTCTTATAGCGGTAAAGGTCGAACTCTTGTATTTTCACAGAGGTCACGGAGGAGCCACATTATAGGAGCCACTGTGTCCTCACAATCATTCACTGTTACAGAACTGCTCCTGTTCTCGCTTAACTAGAGTTCACCAGACTAGATGAGCTCGAGTGGGGGCAACTTCAAACAACGGGTACTACAATCTTGAATACTGGTTCGCCAATGTATCAAGTAGACGGCAAATAATAAAGATGCAAATTTCAAGTCAACTGACCCTTTCCTAAGCTCCGCCCCCTTTGGATACTGTAGCTAACAAGCTAACGATTTCTTGTTAACATTTTCAGTAAAACACGCTGATGAACGACACAGTAAAATCTAAAGTCTCATTCGAAAATGATATCAGCAGATAGTCTTAAATATTAAGTTTAATTGAACATAACGCTTCTTTAAATGTTTCTACAGGTACTGTCTCAGGTATCAAACGTGTTCATCCTCGTAGGGACGCCTCTAGACCTGTAACATCAAAAAAGAGCAATAGGTTTATAATATGGCAGATGATGATATTAACGATAATAATAACGAACGAAGAGTAAATTGTGGCATATTTTGCTGAAAAAGCAAATTTCAAGTTCATTCCAATATCGTGTGAAGCTCGTCAACCGTAACCAAAGTGGGCGGAGTTTAGCGAAGGGTCAATAGGACATCATCTTAACACACGTCATCACCAAAACTGTCCGTCTCTCCCTATCTGTCTTTATTATCTGCTCAGTTTCATAGTATTTTATGATCCATACTAGCAGCTCATTTTGTGGTTTCAAGCGGAAGAACAGCCCTGACTAATAGGAAATGAATGACGGGTTGTCCGTGTCAGATATCACCGCTTACCAATTCACTGAGTCATACACAGAACAGCAACCAAACTTCACAGCTTGATAAAGCATCCAATTCTCCTTCCTTGGGAGTAACCAGAGTCCAGAGCACTCACGCCCTCATAAGGCAATAACCGTCCACCATTTTGAGATAATTTGACCCAAGAATTAATGTTAAAAGTGCAACAGCGACACGAATTTGACAGGTGGCACCGACTGACATGGTAAATTGATTGGCGTTTAGCGCTCAAGCCTGATACCTACAAACTAATTGTTTTTTTTTCTCTCATTAATTTGAAGATTATCAAGGGAAAAGCATCCTTTGCAAGCCACAGAAGAGTGTCTATATATATATGTAACCACCCCAATATACACCATGGTTAATGGAAACATAGAATCAGGCTAATAATTAATTATATACATCGTGCATTCGGAGCTTTTTAAGCACCAAGTTCCCATACGAACTAGCCTAATTACTTGCGCAATATGTAATATTTAATCGTGCATGCGTGGCGCGCTAATCACCATTTACTCGGTGCACGTTCACTATCAATGATGGTGAGAATTTGCCACTTTAAAATGTTCTGGAGAAAGTAAAACGTGATCTAAAACAGCCACGTAAACTAAAAAAAAGACTGATATCATATACATTAGAAAGCTACTCATTACAACCTTTACTAGAATTTATCACGTTCTATTGAGGTAAATTTTGACTAACTTGTAGAATTACCTGTTAAGGGAAAAGGTTTTTCACTATTTCACAATATCACAACTGTGGTTTTGTTGTAGATATAGTTTCTATATGTTGGCTAATATTTTTCATAACAAATGCTATAGATAAAAAGAAAAAAATACGTTAACAATGGCCTTAGCATGGCAATGAAATGCCATCAATGGTCTTACCTGTAATTATATTCTTATTTTAACAAATGGTATAGTTAAACAATTACAATAACTATGTTACTTTTTCCTACGGTCCTTTAAAGTCTGGACCTTCAGATATAAAACCTGGATTTCAGATATTAAAAAAAAGTGATTTAAGTAAAATTAAGTCAAACTGAAAATGTTTTCGGTGCTTAAATAATATAAAATACATAATATATCCTATGTAAACAAGTCATTGTTAACTAGGCTAGTACTTTATTGCAGTTATGTTATCAACCATATTTGCATGTGGGTGATAGGCCTTACCACAAAAGACCATTTATAGCAAAAAATAAATAAACTAAATGAATATCTTCAAACCAAAACTACGCCCATTTCTATACTTCAAATCACTAAAGCTGTAAACGTTCAGCTGACAATCTCCCAAACCTCAGCATCATTTCCCTAAAATTTGAATAGTGTAATCTGACATGCAGTAACACAAACCACAAAACAGTCTCATATCATTTGCACTTATTGACACCTTGCATCCTTTAGAGCAAACCTGCCATACTGTAAACTCATTATTGATTGCACATTTTGCACATATTCTTATAGCTCTTATCAAGCAGCATGCAACATCACACAACAGACCACTTGGGGTTGACTCATAACACAAAAGTGACAGCTAGAAAAATGAACAAGCTAATGTACGATTGTATAGGAAGACCTATGATGACAAGCACTATCATGTACATGCACACAACAGAGAGCATGCTGAGATTTGTGTGCTGTTGCATTGCATGCCAGGCCCTGTCCAGCATTCGGCCCACATATGCTAAAGCGCTAACGCCTTAGCACTTTTCGTAACGTTGGTATTGTTCACTTGAATAATAATAAATAAAAAAACATTAACCACAAACACCTCAACCCGCCACCACACTAAAACGGAGGTGGTGTGTTTAGCACCACAAGTCACAGCTGAAAACCACAGCGAAACCTGTCGACTGACTATGAGTGTGTGTGTGTGTGTGTGTATGTGTGTGAGTGAGTTTAACGGCGGCGGCGGCAACTGCGGTCTCCGTACCGAGCAGAAGCAGCTTCAACTCCCGTCTCGAGTCGCGTTTGTCTCGACGCAGTTGCTTATCGATTTCTGCGTTGATCCGTTTCGACTCCTTGGCCTCTTCGCTCAGGCAGCAGGCCATCATCGACTCTAAAGTCATCCCCACTGCTTTACTGGCCTCGTCGGGGCTTCAGAAACCAGGAAAAATATATATATATCGCCTCGCTCAAGCAGCCGTTGGAAAAAGGCGCCAAAAAAATAATGAAATAACCCCTTAATTCTCCTTCTCTGAGGTAAACTATTAAGAAAAAGAAGGGAAAAAATGAGAGGGAGGTGAGGAGATGATCTGAAGGGGGTTTGAGAGTGGGGGAGGGGGCCGGGGGGCCTCGCGCGCTGCGTTCAGTCCTCTCGCGGCGAACGCGAGCCTCTACCCCGCGTGCGGACCGCGGTGAAATCACGGAGGTACGTGAGGAAGAGAAACCGGGAGGATAGAGTCGACGAGGAGAAGGAGGTCCGGGAGCCTTATCTCGCAAATTATTGAAAAATCCAGGACAAACTATCCTCGCGTAAGTTACATGCGACACTCCCACAAAACGGCTCCGCGGCGGCTCACCACCAACACGGGTCCCGGTGAAAACGGGACAGATCGCAAAGTCGCGACATCCACTTTTCCTGGCTATCCCCCCCCCTCCTCTCCTCTCCAGCCGTATCCACCCCTTCAAACGGAGGGAAAAAAACCTCCTCTGGAAAGGAGGAATTGCTGTCCGTTCGGGGTGAATGAAGCGTCACTGCTTCACAATGAATGATGTCAAAAACATTCCGTTTTGTGTCGCTTTTATATAATGAAAGCTCTCAGTCTGTCACAACACTTGTAGAAAATTTTAAAAAATCCTGGAAGAAGGGAGGAAAAAAGCCCGTTGCCTTTAAAAATGGAATATGCCACTTTTTTTTTTTTTGGTGCGGATGACAGCACGCAGCGTCTCCTCCTACATCAGCGGAGCTGCGTGCGCGCGCACACTAGTGTGATTCCACGGATGATTGACAGGGAAAGGAGAGGCGGGAACTGTGCGCGTGCGGATAACAGGAACTGTCAAGTTTGGTCGACGGCACAAAGTCAGTCAGGCATTCTGATCTGAAAGCGCTCACTCCGGGGCGTGTCTCTTATTCTGAGGAAATAGTGTGTGCACTTGGCTGAGCGCTATTACTTTCACAGGAGTCTCGCATTGTAGAACAGATTTCTGCACACACACACACACACACACACACACACACACACACACACACACACACACACACACACACACACACACACACACACACACACACACACACACACACATGTCTGGTTCACTATCTTTGTGGGGACTCCCCATAGACTTAATGGTTTTTATACAGTACAAACTGTATATTCTGTCCCCTTACACTAACCCTACCCCTAAACCTACCCATCACAGAACACTTTCTGCATTTTTACATTTTCAAAAAAATATAATTTAGTAGGCTATGTTTATTTACCCATTCCCCTCATGGGGACCGCTGGCTGGTCCCCACAATGGAGGTGATCTCAGGTTTTACTATCCTTGTGGGGACATTTGGTTCCCACAATGTAATATAAATCAAACGCACACACACACACACACACACACACACACACACACACACACACACACACACACACACACACACACACACACACACACACACACACACACACACACACACACACACACACACACACACACACACACACAAAAGTGACATTCAAAGTTTTGCACTTATAATAGATAAAGGTTGCACTTTATTTTAAGGTGTCATTGTTACAGTGTAATTATATATGTAAGCACTGAGTAATATTAAGCAACTACATGTACTTACTATAGGGTTAGGGTAGGATTAGGTTGAGGGTTAGTTGCATGTAATTATGCATAATTTACTGTTATGTCTATGGTAAGTACATGTAACATATGTAACAAGGACACTGTAAAATAAAGTGTTACCTAGATAAATATACTTTAATGATCCCATGAGGGAAATTGTACATAGACTATGCTACTATTAATATACTAATAATAATATCTGCTTATTGCCCTTATGGGATGAGTATTTTTAATCACATCAAAATAGAAGTTATAGTCAAAATAGAAAATTAAAAAATGTTCTACTTTTTATTAGGCTATATGATTCACATACATTTGCTGTTACTGTGTAGGCTGTTAATAATTTAACGGTGCTGTAATCAAACATCACAATTGTGGAACTCTGCCTACATCTAGTGGACATATCTGGTAGTGCATGTTGAATTATTGACGCCATAACGTATTGATAAAGTCCTGATGGGTGGGCATGTTAAACATTTGCTTTAAGATTCATAGCGAAGTGTAAAACACCATAACATGAATGTAAATCAGTCAACTAATACAAAAGCCGGTGCCTCTGAAGAAGTATTTTTATAGATCACTGCAAAATTCCCATTCCTCCATTTGTGTTATTTTATTGTTTTAATGACTTTACTATTATTTAAAAATGTAGAAAATAGTAATATGATTTAGGATATCTGACTGGAAATATTGTTATGTTAATGTTAATTGTTGGTCAATGTCAGTACATGACAAACATGTGGAACGTCACATGATTTTCTCTCTTTAAGGGATCGTTCACCCAGAAGAGAAAATTCTAAATTATTCATTATTAAATAATTGAAATGTATTATAAACGATAAAAACGAACTCTCGTTGAGTTGTGACAGTGACAGAAAGACAGTATGTCCCGCCTTCTTTGATTTGATTGGTCATCTCGATCATTTGGACATTGACGAGCACATTTAGACCACTGAGGCAGAGCAGCCTAAAAATGTAATTAATCATCATAAAAACGTAACTTTTAAAACTTTTTTTCATCCTAACAACAAACAGCTTTACTCATTCTACGCTAAAAGCATAAGATAAGGCAAATAAAATAAGAAAATATGAATTCTATTATTATTATTATTTTTTTATTAATCGCTCAGACAAAATAATTGGCTCTGGTCTGGGAGGGGCAGTGCCCCCCTGGTCCCCCCTCAAACTCCGCCTATGCATGTTTGCTTGATGTGTGAGAACCAATGAGGTTCATTCTCGCACGATTGAGCTTCAGCAAGAACCAATAAGGTTCATATGGATTAATCTTAGAATCTCTTTATGAATTTTTTGAAGCGTCAAAGTGGTAGTTGCGTAGCTGTCAATGGAGGGACAGAAATATCTCAGATTTCATTACAAAGATCTTCATTTGTGTTCCGAAGATGAACGAAAGTCTTACAGGTTTGGAACGACATGATGGCGATGAGGCTAAATTAATGACAAAATGTAAAATTTTGGGTGAACTAACCCTTTAAATCCCTAACTCTATGAGCATAGTGATGCTCGACTTGGCAGTAATGCTGACAATGTCCTCACTGTGATTAAGTTTGATGTGGTAGCAATGTCTGCTATTTCACCAATTCATAAAAACAATAAATTTGCATGCTAATCTGTTCTTATTGCGCGCAACTGCAGTCATTTGCAGAATAAAGTAGCCTAGCTTCATTAGATCCTGACAGCAGAGGGCAACAGATATTCATGATCAACAATCCTGATCCTATATGTTTCTTCAGACAAAAGAGGGCACTGTTCGACTACAAATGCTCTCAGCCGTGCATACTAATTCATTTCAACCGTGCACAGATCCAGTTCAAGGGGAAAAGTTATCACAATTAGCCTAATAAACCTCGAGAACAATCTCTTGCACACACATCACATAGCTAGGCCTTGCCTAATCTGCTATCCTTCTTCATAGTGCATGCTTATTTTCATGAAGAACTAAAAAACACGTCATGATCTGCAGTTTTCTTAGATCGCATTGCTAATTTAAAAGCCAATGTTTCTTCCAGTCTCACTTTATATGGTCTCGTTTCGATCAAGTTGCAAAATGGACATGTAGCCTAGCTGCCAACACGCAAAGACAAGCTGTCAGTAACATGACAGCTATGGTAGCCTAGCCTATATATTTTTAAAAAAGTTCTCGATGACTTCGAACTTCTTTTAATTTCACAATTTACAATAAGCACAAACCCTCTGCAACGTATAAACACTGAAAAATGGCCTTTCATATAGTCGTTTAGAATAAATGCGGTATTGATTTTTGTTTTGATGTTTGATAGTGAAGGTCTCGCCCTGGATTTACGTGCTTTAAACTGGACCTGATCTGGGAGCGGTCGAGATCACTTTTATTCCCGCCAGAGCTCCAAGCCTGTTTCCAATGGCAACCATATATGTGCAGCTCAGCGCAGCGACTCACTAGAGAGAGTTCCATGTGGAACGCAGAACGTTCTCTCGTCATCTGATTTCACCGCGGGATGTTTGCGATCTCTCCACCCGGCCAGTCATGGAGCGTTCCGATGCCAGAACTCCCTGTACGCCTCTAGGGTTGCCAAATCTGTGATCGTGTAAAAGGCTTGGCACATTGCATTAGTAGTTTTTGTCTGAAATACTGACAGTTTTTCTCGATTGCTTAAACACATTACTTGAAACTATGCCTCGCCTCGTATTCTCAAAATAGTAAACACAAATCCAGGTTAAACTTTATTTTAAGGTGTCATTGTTACAGTGTATTTATATATTTAAGTACTGAGTAATATTAAGCAACTACACAGATACTTACTATAGGGTTAGGGTAGGATTAGGATTTGTTTGAGGGTTAGTTGCATGTAATTATGCATACTTTACTGTCATTACTATGGTAAGTACATGCATGTAACAAGGACACTGTAAAATAAAGTGTTACCCAAATCCATAACGTCTCACCCAATTCCCCAAACATCCCATTTTCAGGTCAAAATGAAACTCTACACTCAAAACCATTCACTCTTGCTGAAAAACCAAACTTTGCCCTCAGACATCACACACAAACCCTCACACACACACACTACAACATAGTGTTACACACTGGTGCAATAATTTTAAAACAACATTTCCAAAACTGGTAAGTTATGTTGCTTGTTCTTATGATTGAGGCGACGGTGAAGCGACTAAAATTTAACCTTACTCATAGCCCAGCTTCCCTCATAGTCATACCATGGACAAAGACATGGGCAACTAGAGTGTCTTGTCTCCTTGCCCTTCTCCTTCCTCCTCCTCCTCCTCCACTCCAGTGTCCTCAACCTCTTCCTTCATGTCTTTCTGGATCCATTGTTCCAAAACCCAATGAACTGACTCTGGCCCTTTCATCTATCAATAATAATACAGTTTTTTCCCAATTGCTAACACACAATTTTGCAAACTAGGCTGGTTTTATCAAACTACTTAACACAATTCACAAAACCACACACCCAAACTGCAAAATACCTAATATACCCTGCAAAATGAAGCACAGTCTGCAACCAAAACTACATAGCATTATCAAAATCAAACTTTTGCCCGAAATGGCACACTTGGGCATAATGAAAAGCACTCTCATCTTTAGTAGGCCTATGCTTTGCCACAATACTAAAATAGTTCAAATTGTAGAAAATTCTTCAGATTGTTCACATGCGCAGAAATATTTGCAGATACACACACACATGCTGTTGAAACATTTATTTTTCACCAAACAAGTCAGTGCGACATATGCACAGCAGATATATTTACATTGGACAACAAAAATATGCTCACAAAAAAACAGTAAACTGAAAAAGATTGAAGTGTTAACAATGAACCCTTAAGGTGTTTGGTCAGGTGACGCATGTATCGGCCAATCAGCTCATGGAGTGTCATTCTGAATGGCAGTGTTTTGAACATGTGACTATATATCAGATTGTTGTGTCTTATGCAGAGAACCGTGTTCAGTGCGTTTAAAAAGTGCCATTTTGAATTGCAAAATGTGTGTAAAGCAGAAAATGTGTTTAGACTTTTGAAGACTTGAGAAGAGGTTTTGCTCTCTGTGTGTCCGTTTAAATAATTGTGCTGTGCATGTCATTTTAGTGTGTTGGACAAAACTGTAATATCAATAGAAGGTTCTGATTGGTTTGCGATCAGTTTTGACTTTTAGTGTTTCCACTTGGGTAATTGTATGCTAATTTAGCTGAAGCTGTGCTGACTTGAGCGAACAATATTGAATGCTAGTGCTTTCTAAATGACAGCATGGTGTAGGCAATGAGAAATGAAGGGATTTGTGTGTAGAGTTTTGCAGTGACAGTTCAACAAATCTGACTTGTCGTGTGTCAAAACAGGGGAATAGTGTTGATAGTTTAGGGAAATGGGTGTTCTTTTTGATAAATGGCGTTATGGTTTTGAAAGTTTAGTTCAAAAGCCTGGTTATAGTATTTAAGCAATCAGGAAAAACTGTAATAGCATTATACCAATGATAAAACTGTGCTAGATGAGTTTTGTGAGGGAGGACCTTTGAGCTCCTTGATGAAAAGTGACTATGACTAACTATAGGCTATAGTGCGTATAATGCCAGACTGTAAAATATGTATTTTAGATATGGCATATGTTGAGTTTTGATATTTGGAAAGGGCCACTGGGTTAATTCGGGCTATTTATGATCGGCCTTTGGCAGGGGTGTCCAAACACTGTCCAAGCACAGTTTAGCTCCAGTTTGCCTCAACACACCAACCTGGAAGTAGTAATGAATGGGAGAAACAAAGCTTTTCAAAGCTTTGAATCAATTGAACCAATTGCTTCGCAGAATGATTGCAATGATTTAACAAAAATGATGAAACTAAGCGTTCGAAAGCTGGGAGTTCTGCTGGTCAGAACAGTGTAAATGCAACAAAACACCTTTAACAAACCCATTACAAATGTTTAATTGAAAGTAAAACCCTAAATATCAAGTGTCTGTATAATAGGCTATGTGTTCTTTTATCAATTTTCAGGGCTTGTTTTGTTTGTTCGATGGATTGCCTCAACTAAACAGGCCAATAAGAGATAACTACTATTATTTATTTTATTTAGGCTATACTAATGTCTAATTAAAACATCTACAAATGTATAAAACTCATCAAAGATCAGGTAAAACCTATACTTGTTCAATGGTTCACAGAGATCATCCCCTCGATTTTGACCGATGGAACGAGTCTCTGATGCACATCTCAAGCAGCAATATCCCATAATTCAACTTGATTGTGACGTCACAGCAGATCTTGCTTAACTACATATGATATGTTAATTATTTTGAGATTGAATCGCATAATTGTATAATATATTAATTATGTTGAGATTTAATCGCATATTACATAGTAGCTACCTTATGTTCACAGTCAAAGTTTGTACTATTGATAGTTTTTTATTTAATTTTCTCCAACAGCTCATAGGATTTTATATATTTTCTCCAACAACTTATATGCATAATGGTGTAAGAAAGGGGGTTTAAATAATAAATCAGCATACTGAAGAAAGCGTAATGGTTAACTTGGATCACGTTTGCCTTGAAAACAATCACATTACAGCCTTGACGTGATTGAATTTCGTTCAGAGTTGTGCGACAGCCAATCACTGTTTGGAGATACCATAGAAATGAATGAGAAGTGGCGTAAACTGAAACATGTCACGCAATTGTCCCTGAGTTCTCATATAAAACAGTATTTTTTCAGTGTAAACTATAATAATCCAAAACGAAAGTTTAAGAGCAAAGATGTTGAAGATTAGCCAATGGGCTGTCAATTCATTAAACGATAAGCCGTTTTCCCACAAAAGCAGTTTATTCAGTGTAATGAAGCCTTTCCTCCATTGACATCCATTAAAAAAACGGCCTCTGGTCTCCTCGATGCGTACCGCAGCGTTAGCAGGCGTTATACTTTTTATTTTTTGCTAACATTGCAAGCTTGCTTTCAAGTGGCTTTGTTTCTAGTATGCCTTGTATGGGATCCAGTATTTGGAAGAACTGGATTCTAAACAACAAAGAAATGCCACAATTTATCAAGACCTTGAAGCAGATATGAGGGAGAAACACCAGCTCCCAGTATAAAGGGTTTTCCTTGCCATTAATGTTTGGATACACGCCTACGTCTCCTTCCATTAAAAATAATGGCTAGTGCGGTGGCTGCGATATACATAAACCTACCAACATCCATCGCCATGATTTTTTAAATGACTTATCGCAAGAGGAAAAAATTACATGTTAGTCATAGCCTATAACATCGGTTAATGGAAACGCAATCGGTTTTTTTTATCAACATTTAGAAATATCGCAAAAGTTTTGCAGAGATCTGTAATGGAAACGTGGCTAGTGGCCCTCCAGGAGCAGGATTGGACACCCCTGGCATTTGGGCTGGGTTTATTACACAGACCCGGCAACACCCTGCTGTACACAGAAATGAGAACTCTGTCATCCTCAAGTCGTGCAAAATGCATTTGCTGTGTGAAATTTATGCTGTGATTCGCTGAAAATCTTCCTCTCTGCTGCCGCTCTCAAATCTCATTCTGCATTCCTCATTTTCAGGCGTTTATCCATACTTTTGGGAGCTTGACAAACATGGACTCTGAATAGTGTTGTGTTGCATAGAGAAAACAACAGTAACATTTGGAATAACAAGAGCGTGATCAAATAAGGACAGAAATTTCATTGATTTAGCTTGTAATTTGTGCCAAAAATCTCAACCTTGGCTTGTCTTCACCTCACAGTGATTGATTGCCATCTAGTTTTTCCCCCTTACCACTTGGTCTTCTCTATTGTCAACCCCACAATCCCTACCGTCCAGCACTCAAAGACAATGATTTGGAAAGCCCCGCTCTCTGTACGTTTGTGGACGCATACGATAATGGTTTAGGATTAGTGCTTCTGCTATAAAGGGTCACGGGATCATTTGTGAAAAGGGGTGACCCATGAAACTGAAGTATTATTAAGACGTCAATCCTGCCTTCTAGCCATTATACACTTGATTAGGGCACTTAACCCCGGCTCTTCCCCAAGGACTTCCCCTGCAATTAATGCAATTAGTCAGTGACGCAAAGATATCGGCTAATCGAGTACACCATTGGAATCAGCGCCTTAGTAACAATAAGGATTGTTTTTTCTGTTTGCCCAGAAGTTATTTCTTTGCATTTTCACTGGGCTCACCAACATAAAAAAAATAGCAACAGTGTCAGAAAACTATATTTTAATCAACACTGAAAAGGCACTTAACATCAAATACAGACCCTTTCCAAAAAATTTGAATATCATGGAAAAGTTTATTTATTTCCATAATTCCATTCAAAACGTTAAACTTCCATAGATTATAGATTCAGGGCCCACAACTTAAACGATTTCAAGTATTTAGTTGTTTATTTGTACATAATTTGGGCTTCCAGCTCATAAAACCCACGAAAACAGGATTTCAAAAAATTTGAATATTACATGAAATCACACAGTATTACACAGTGATACCATGGTCATTGAACCAGGTTTTGGTTAGTTTGGCAGTGTGGGCAGGTGCAAATCCTGCTGGAAAATGAAGGAAGCATGAAGTGCTCTGAAAATGTCCTGGTAGAGACGGCTGCGTTGAGTGGACCAACACCAGCCGATGACATGGCTCCCCAAACCAACACAGACTATGGAAACTTCACACTGGACTTCAAGCATCTTGGATTGTGTGCCTCTCCATTCTTCCTCCAGACTCTGGGACCTTGGTTTCCAAATGAAATGCAAAATTTGCTCTCATCAGAAAAGAGGACTTTGGTCCACTGTGCTTTATTAAATCCAGAGTCAACGCAGCCGTCTAGCAGGACATTTTCAGAGCACTTCATGCTTCCTTCATTTTCCAGCAGGATTTGCACCCGCCCACACTGCCAAAAGAACCAAAACCTGGTTCAATGACCATGGTGTTACTGTGTAATTACTGTGTGATTTCATGTAATATTCAAATTTTTTGAAATCCTGTTTTCGTGGGTTTTATGAGCTGGAAGCCCAAATTATGTACAAATAAACAACTAAATACTTGAAATCGTTTAAGTTGTGGTGGGCCCTGAATCTATAATCTATGGAAGTTTAACGTTTTGAATGGAACTATGGAAATAAATAAACTTTTCCATGATATTCAAATTTTTTGGAAAGGGTCTGTAATTTATGTTCTATTTCCAATAATAGCAGGAAATGTAAAGTTATAATGTAACTCCGTGACAGCTATAAACTTCAACCTTTTTGCTGGAAAATGATGGCATAGCCTATGGTGCAAAACATAGTCATTTATCACTCGTGACTCCAAGACTGTCAGACTTCAACAGAACAACAAAACCTCATCTATGTCGGCCAGCTTGATAGATTTACCTTGGCAACAGAATTGGCAAAACAACAATGCTCAAGCTGCACAGCATAAAAACACATGTACATGATCAACAAATGTAAGATTGTTGGAATAAATGAGCATAAACACTTTACCAGGGTTCAACAATAAAGATGGCCTATAGTTTTAGACCATCATTACCAGTGAATTTATGTCTCGCATTTATGATCTATGTGACGTTGTTGCAAATTTTGATTTGAGAATATGCTGTTTTGGTATAGCAAATCAGTATAATAATGTTTTGCATCATAATTATGATGTTAAAACTCTAACATTTCTAACAAATATGAAAATACTTTGCTAAAATAAATATTTCTCATTTTTGTTGTGGGGCCTGTTAAGTGCAATTAAATGTAAAAATGTAAAAATAAAAAAGTACACATTTATAAAACGTGACAGTAAAACCATTCATAATGTTCCAAAAGTTAATCACATTACATTTCTATTTGAAAATAAATGCTGTTCTTTTGAACTTTTCATTCACCAAAGAATCCTGAAAATAAAATGTTTATGGTTTTCATAAAAAATTGAAGCAGCTCAACAGTTTTCAACACTGTCAATAATCAGAAATGTTTCTTGAGCATCAAATCATCATATTAGAATGATTTCTGAAGGATCATGTGACACTGAAGACTGGAGTAATGATACTGAAAATTCATCTTTGATCACAGGAATAAATCACATTTTAATATATTTTCATATATGCAATAATATTTCTCAATATTGCAGTTTTTTTAATCAAATAAATGCAGCCTTGGTGAGCATAGGAGATTAAAAGCCCACTAGTTGCATAATAAAGAGTATTTCTATGCTGTTGCAGTGCAAGCATATAGCAGCTCAGTGTTCTGCCAGACCATAGCATTCATCAGGATTAGGAATATTCCCAAATGCTGCTGCATGAAATGGCCACATAAATACTCACCGTCTTCAGTTCCTGATATCAGGATTACTAAGACGGTTCCCACATCAGGGACAGTCTCTGCACAAAGACCCAAACTCTTCTACTTTCATAGCATAAATCACTTGCCGAACAACTTTTCATCCCTGTAGTTCTGCAGAAAAACAGTCGGGAAGCGCACGCTTACAAAACACGGTTCCAAGAAATCCCTGACTGCGTCTTTCTGACAAGTTCCCAGTTATCTATCACAGAGAGCGCAGGGTAGCCGGGGTCCTGCGGAGAAGGGAAACAGTGTGTTGTCTCTGGTATCTTGCCTTTTACAAACCCAAGTCATTAATTAAAACATCCTTCCTTCGACATCAGAGACAAAAATTGAAACTAACCAAGAGGCCTTTTGCAATTAAGATGCACAGATCCAATTAAGAGAGTGATTAATTGCCAGGGAGGGAATTTAAATAGGAACGGCTGCAAATAAGGCACAGTGGTCGGTCCTGAAACAGGTTCGCCGTCGGCGAGGATGAGAAATCAAGGAAATAATTGTCCAGCAACAGGAGGCTGAAAGGTTACAGTTTGAATCAGAGCTATAAAGGACGACCATGTAAAACAATTCAGTCCGCTAAAATGATTTAATCTCCCTTTTTGAGTACAATCTTGTAGCCTTACAGGAATGAACACACGCATTTCTCATCAAATTCTTCCAAGAACAAATGTTCTGAGCTATGCCACATTAACTTTATAGCTCTATACTCTTTAATGCATGTCAACTATTGTCTCATTTGTGTCTATTTTTAATCCTGCCCATGACTTTTAGGAGAAGCATCCAACACAAAGCTGATACTGCAAATGAGTCTCCTGAGCTTCCAAAAAAATATAAATATACTTATTGTAGGAGGCTATTTTAGACACACAGAACTGTTTTTGTAAATACTGACTGATACTTCATTATTTGCATGAATTTAATATATAAATGAGAGAAAATGATGGCCTGTTCTAAGCATTTATTATATAAAACTGGACACATCAGTACTGATCTTATATTTTTGTTCTTTTTTACTGTTTTATATTCATAATATTGTGGAAAAAGGTACAGTAAATGGAGGAACTGGATTTGAACCTGTATCAGCCGTATGAGCACCACAGCTCAATATGTCAGAGAATGTGCGTTTCCCTAAATCTTTTTCTTCAAAGTCGCCATGAAATCAAAATTCTTGACAATTCTTGTTTTTTTTTTATGGAATATTGCTATGTTTATTATAAAGGATTTATATGTGCACATCATTATTGTTTTAAATGTATGTGCCTGTCACTCACATCAGATCCACCAATAGCAAACCACAACCATTCAATTTATTCCTCATGCACAAAATCAAGTCCCATCTAACATTTTTTCTCTATTTCTAGAAGCTGTTTCACTCGGATATATGTCACAAAACCTCGCACAATACAACTTTAACATTATAGGATGTCCTGTTACTTTATCCTCTACAGTAAAAGACCTGGGTGTTATACTCGATTGCAACCTGTCTTTTGAAAATCATATTTCATATGTTACAAAAACAGCCTTTTTCCACCTTAGAAACATTGCTAAGCTACGTAATATGCTATCAGTTTCTGATGCAGAAAAGTTAGTTCATGCATTCATGACCTCGAGACTGGATTACTGTAATGCTTTATTAGCTGTTTGTCCTGCATCCTCAATAAACAAGCTACAGTTAGTCCAAAATGCCGCCGCTAGAGTTCTTACGAGATCAAGAAAATATGATCATATAACACCGATTTTATCATCACTGCATTGGTTACCTATAAAGTTCCGTATTAATTACAAGGTATTGCTACTGACTTATAAAGCCCAAAACGGCTTAGCTCCAGTCTATTTAACGGATCTTCTATCACCCTATAATCCATCGCGCTCTTTAAGATCACTAAATTCAAGGCTTTTGGTCATACCTAGGATATCCAGAACCACCAAAGGAGGGAGAGCATTTTCACATTTGGCTCCAAAACTCTGGAATAGTCTTCCTGATACTGTTCGTTGCTCAGACTCGCTCTCCCAGTTTAAAACTAGATTAAAGTCGCATCTCTTCAGCCAGGCATTCATATAATCCTACAGTTCAAACTACAATCCGGCCTCTAGCTCATAAATGCCAGAGGAGAACTGGCCCCCGACTGAGCCTGGGTTCTCCCAAGGTTTTTTTTTCTCCATTAGGTCACCTGATGGAGTTTTAGGACACCATTAGGTCACTTGATGAAGTTTTTCGGTTCCTTGCCACTGTTGCCTTTGGCTTGCTCAGTTGGGGATATTTTGGGGATATTTAATTTAATTTTATCAATCAATAAATTCCTCTTGAAACAAACTTTGTTGTATTATTTAAATTTAATACCGTGAAGCTGCTTTGATACAATCTGTATTGTGAAAAGCGCTATACAAATAAACTTGACTTGACTTGACTTGACAATAGAGAAGAAAATACTATTGCAAATTTTGTTTCATGCCGACTTTAAACCTTATACACTGTGTTGTTCCTGAGGTGTTTGATCTGAGCTTATGCACCTCAGTTTTTAAGTGAAAAAAAGCAGTAGGCTATTTGTGGATAATTTTGTCAATATTCAACAAAATATTGGAAAAAGCTGCACTGTTTATCACACTAGTGTGCTTTAATGTTTAATCAGGAAGTAAACAGTCAAACTTCCGGATCAAAAATGACTGGCCTACAAAAAAAAATTGCTTCTAAATCTCATTATGCTATATTATCACCAAATATTGGAATCAATCTCTTTGTCAACTTTTTTTCTTTCAATTAGTACAGGTTTTGTATTTATTTTTTAAAATGATTGATCATAGGCCTCATTGATCTTGACCTCACTGATCTCTGTGACAAAGAAAGCCTGTAATACTCAAAACAGTGTGTTTGTGTACATGAACGTGTGTGTGTGTGTGTGTGTGTGTGTGTGTGTGTGTGTGTGTGTGTGTGTATCCATGCATGCACAGGTCTGAGGCCTTTATCTTTGCAAGCACACATGTAAATATGTGAACATGATAAACATGCTCCTGTTAACTAAATGTTTCTCTTATTTTCGATCTCCCATTCATTTTCAATAGCTGGTCATTTTTGACCAATATAAGCTTGGATCAATGAGGCCGACTATCAGACAGTTTGAAAAATAAATACAAAACCTGTGCTAATTAAAAGAAAACAAGTTGACAAAAGATTGATTCCAATATTTGATAATAAAAATATAGCATACAGAGAGATTTGTAAGTTGTTTTTTTTTTTTTTTACAAGTGTAACAAGGTGGAAGAAATCCCCAAAAAGTACAAAAATCATCCAAAACAGTTTGGGAAGCATTTAAACACTGTGTGAGTGAAGTCAGTAAGTTTTAGTCCAATGCGATAACATTAACATTTTCGGGAAAAAGAAAATCCTCTCTGGGTCAAAATGACCCGAACATAACATGTTAAAGTAAAGTTGTTCTCCACCTCATCTTCAGCTTGTGTTCATTTATTCTGATAATGAGAATAAGTTGTGACTCGATGTACCATTAAACTGGAAGAGGTTTGTCATACTGGGTGACTGAATGAAAGACAGATCTTCCAGTGTTCTTGTTCATAATACAAATTCAGGGGGCAAATCACTGACTCCAAGTATAAGCAATTGTAATAATGATGCTAGCCTTAGCAAACAAACAAGCGTATAATCAGTTATGTTAGAAATCAGGATGTGAGATGTAATGTCAAAGTTGTGTGTCACCATCACCATGGAGTTGATTATCCAGACAGACAAGTCATACCTGCAAATAGAAACACCATAATTACATAGCGATCAGGGCAAAGCAAGAGAGAGAGAGGGTGAATAAAAGAAAGAGTGAACTAAAAAACAAGTACATGGCTTACTCAAAAGAAAGAGAACAAATACCCATCATGCTTACCTTTAAAATGCTATCCTGTTTTTTTACCCCAGTTTCACCATGTCGGGTTGTTTTCACAAACAATGTCCAAATATGTCTCAGTTGTGTTTACTTTCATGTACCATTGTATTACCATGTTTTTATGGCGGGGCATGGCAACACATCCATATAAAACTAATGTAGACAGAAGCTCAGATTATTTGGTTTTGGGAAAATGTGATAAGAATATTTGAATTCACACTGAGATCTCAAGACGATTTATTGCAGACTTGGTATTTGGATGTATTTATAAAGTACATTTGTATCTCAAAACAACGAAAACAAACATTAGGCTACAAAAAATGTAAGTTACTGTGGTGAAATAGAGCTTCCAATAGTTTAATGATTTTTAAAATGAGTATTTATCCGAGAACTAATCTGAGCACAATTTGAGATCTCTTCTGAAACTAGCCAGTTTTAGTGGCATTACTAGGGTTTTTTTCACCAACAACAAAAATCTAAACAGGAGATTTAAAGTCGGCATGAAACCGAAGTCTTTCCCCCCCGTATATGCGAGTGAATGTAGGGCGGGGCTTGATTTTGTCCCTGGGGAATTGATTGGATGATTGTGGTTTGCTATTGGTGGATCTCATGTGAGTGACAGGTTGCCCCGACCTCTTCATCAGAGAAGAGAAGAGATGTCACGGCGAGGCATATGAATTTAAAACAATAGTGATGTGCACAGATCAATTATTTATAATAAATACTCCAATATTCTATCCTGGCTGACACCAGACCCTTCTCAGTCGTAACTGAGAGTGGGTCTGGGGAAGCTTCATTCACATCCCATTTCCAAAGGGGCGTCACCAACGGACGTCGCTCAAATGCCTCTAGGCGCAATTGGATAGACCTAAAACCAATCAGAGCGATCGTCATCGTGTAAAGCCCGCCTCAACGCTTGTGATTGGTGCCAAGATTTGGAAAGATTGGAAATGGGGCTTGAATGGGCTCTTGGCCGGACTGACTTGCAGAGCAAATCTAAATTTGCCGGAAGTTCGTCTGGGTTTTCCCAGGCTACCAATATTCCATAAGAAAACAAAAACAAGATTTGTCAATTTTGTTTTTATGGTGCTTTAGGTAAACGTCTCCATTCGCTCTGCAGAACCAACAGTTGAGATATTAAAGTGAAAGTGTTTTCTGTAGGTGTTGTTGACTGGAGTGTGGGAGTTCACCTACCGTGTGAGATGTTGAAGGTGATGCGATGAGCCATGTCAAGCCCTTGGCATTCAAGACTGCACCTCCAAAACACATTATCGTTCGCCGTCCACCTCCATACTGCCATCCCAAATTGCAAACTGCAAGCTATTTTTTATGTTTTTGCAGGAAACGGCATTCAACCATTATGGCTGGTGGTAATAACCTGTAAACGTTCATCTTTTTTCACCGGCTGATTCGAGAGACTGAAAAGAAACTTTACAGCCACCTCCCATCGTAAATAACCATTACTGCAAATGACTCCGTGAGCAAATTGTACTGTGTGAGTTTGAGAAATGTGATATATTTTGTTATTTTCCATTCATTCGCACACTGAGCAGTAAAATTGAATGTTTCCCCAGCGGCTGATTCTGCAGCTCAAACCGCTGGTGTTGACTCTTCTCGACCGTACGCCTGTAAATGGGAAGGCAACAGCTGTGCTCTGTACGCTCTGAGTGAATCAGTCATGGCATTTCAGAGTGGCTTTTGTTCCCGTAATTGACTTCAATGCTGGAGAGCAGCGTCACCTGCCGTCTCCGGTACCAGGGTCAGTATTAGATAATCAATGCGCCATTGACCAACCAGAACTTATCAAAGAAGAGGAAATATCGATTACGCGCCGCAGCCTTACAGAGCCAAGTTCATTGGTTTTAACTAGTGCTATTCCTTTGTGAGGTGGCATTTAGATGGATTGATGCCTCTGCAAGTCGGGTGTGAAAGAAAGAGCCACATTATTGAGATGGTATTATATAAGAGAGTCCCATGAGCTGAAGAAATCCATAGCAGAGGTTTTAATCATGTGCAACATGTGCACCCGTGTAGAGAGCCGGTACACACGCGCCGCATGTTCCAGCACCGCCGCTGGTTGGGTTTCCTGATGATGTTTAGGTGAACCAGGCCGGGGTGATGTTGAGTAAATCTGTTCATTAATCCGAGCTTTGTGGAAAGAGTTTGTTAACTGCGGAGGCATCCTTTGATCATGAAATGCTCATTGCTGAGAGAGAGAAGTGGGAGGAAAGGTAATGAGAGCGTGCCTGAATCAACAGGACTTTGAATCAACTCACTCTAAAGACCTTTCACACTTCTGCCAAATATTCTCATTAAAAAATATTGTTAGAGCCAAAAAGCTAAGATTTCTTGGCTTTATCAAGGGCGCTGACAGCCATTTCCAGATGGCATGAAAGTCACACCGAAACAGTAGGAAGAATCATTTGTTTGCTCCAATATGAAATGCAGCCAGGAGGTGCAATAAAGTTTATAAATATGATTTGTTTTAGATGTTAAAATGCTTTCATATATCCCAGTTTAATTGAATAATGGAAGATGAGGGGAGTTCAAAATACTAATAAAAAAAACATGTTCCAATCAGCCAAGCGAAGTCAACATCATAACATTTTCAGTTGGATTCCTGAATATATACATCATGCATTTTTTGCATTTAATTTAGGTGTATTTGTATATATATATATGCATATATGTGTGTGACACACATACAGTATATTACAGGTGAAACTCGAAAAATTGTAATATCGTGCAAAAGTTCATGTATTTCAGTAATTCAACTAAAAAGGAGAAACTAATATATTATATAGACTCAATACATGCAAAGTGAGATATTTCAAGCCTTTATTTGTTATAATTTAGCTGATTATACAGCTTATGAAAATGTTCAACATTTCTGAGATTTTGAATTTAGGGTTTTCATAAGCTGTAAGCCATAATCATCAAAATTATAACAAATAAAGGCTTGAAATATCTCACTTTGCATGTAATGAGTCTATATAATAGGCCTATATTAGTTTCACATTTTAAGTTGGATTACTGAAATAAATGAACTTTTGCACGATATTCTAATTTTTCGAGTTTCATCTGTTTATAAACAAACGTTTGCTAGATGTGATTAATCAATATCAAGTACATACTGTATATATATATATACACACACACACACACACTAAACACACAAAATGCATGATGTTCTTTGCCAACTTTTTAAAATGTATCTTAAAAAAATTAATTGACAGAAATAAAGGTCCATCCACACCAGTATCTTTCTCTTTATTCTAAGCATGCACTGCATCTGTCGCTTTAAATGTTCAAGCTCTTTAAAACAGGGTGAATTCTGATTGGCTGTCAGTGTTTTAATCATTCATCAGCTGCAAAAAATCATTATGAAACTGATTCTAACAATATAATTTCCCTGTACCGTTATCGTTAAAGTTGTGGTGTGGGCTATTCTTTTATATTTAGAACGATTTTTAGAACTATATCGTCATTGGTGTGAACGGTCAATGGGCAGCATAAAAGTCTGGATCATAACCCAGTTACCCAACATACAATACTGTTACAATACAACATACTGTTAAATATGAGCGATATCATAATACTCAAAACCCCTAATTTGCTCACCTCAAGTGTTGTCTGCGTGTGATGTCGTGCTAGTCAACACTGTGTAGGGACCCTGCGAATTGGAACACAGCAATTACCTTTGCAAATCCATTTGATGAGTTTATGGCCGAGAAATTACACACTTCACATTTAATTCGCCACCACCAAGGGGGAAAATTGGATTTCCAAAGGGAAATCTTAAAGAGGAAATAAAATAATAGAGTACCACTAATTCTTATAATAATCTATTGACCTTTTGAACACGTTGTTCTTCCTGACATTATGTGATGATGAAACCAGCTTCAAGTGCCACTTCAACATTTGCAAAAAGGGCTACATGTCATCATAAAAATGGCTCAATGTCAGATACAAGGGAACCAGAATGATACAAGTTAACAGTATATGTCAGAGTGTAATTCTAGGAAATGTTTTAATTAACAGATCATCCGAGAATAATGGGAAAAAGGCATGGAAAATGATGACATCAGAAAAACGTTTAAAAGCCAAACTGATGAAGCTAATAAAGATGGGCAGCAAAACAAGTGAAAGAATTGAGATCTCTTTAATATCTCATTTGTTTCTCCCAGACAGCATGAGTTTGAATGATTTTCCTCCTGATGATGTTTCTACATTGTCTCAAACTGCGCTCACACATACCAAGTTTGCAAATACGGGTCAGAGATCTCAATATGAACGCCTCGGTTACGACTGTAACCTCGGTTCCCTGAAGAGGGAACGAGCGTTGCGTCGAATTGACGCTATGGGGAACGCTTTGCGTGATGACGTCTTGAAGCACATGTAAAATCAGTCCAATGGTGTGGCGGAACGTCAGAGGCGGGTGACGTCACGTACCAGGAAGCTATAAAAGCCGGCCCGAAACAGAAAACGAAAGCTTCGTAGAGTCTGAAGTCGTGCTGACAGGCATGAAGGAGATATGGCAAGGTGACGCAACGCTCGTTCCCTCTTCAGGGAACCGAGGTTACAGTCGTAACCGAGGCGTTCCCTTTCAAGGGAACTCGCGTTGCGTCGAATTGACGCTATGGGGAACGTCTATACCAACGCCACCATAGCTACAAATGTCTGTCCTGTGTGAAATCAATTGCGCAGCACTAGGAAGACAAAACCTGAGACCCTGGAGTAGAGTCTAGGTCTAAAGAGTAGAACCTGACGAAGGTGTGCGGTGAGGACCAGCCTGCCGCATCACAAACGTCCTGTAAAGATACTCCTGATATAAGGGCCTTAGAGGCCGCCATACTCCTAGTAGAGTGCGACCGGACAGCCCAAGGAGAAGGCTGCCCAGCCGCCTCATAAGCAAGTGAGATAGTCTCAACCACCCACTTGCTCATCCTTTGCTTAGACACTGGACCTCCCTTGTTAGGGGACCCAAAGCATACAAACAATTGATCACTTTTACGCCACAGGGCAGCTCTGTGGACATACGCGTCTAACGCCCGAACAGAGCAAAGCAAATTATTCGCCTCCTGGTCCGATTTCGAAAGGGAGGAGGACAGAAGGCCTCCAAGTGCCACGAGGGAAACAAGATACCAAAGGGTCTTTCCCCACAGACATTCCACCCAAAGGACTGTGGTAAGCACCTACGGCCGCCACATAAACCTTTAAAGTGGACGGGGTCAGACCTGCAGTGAACCGGTCCTGCAGGAACTCCAGAACTGTACCAATTGGGCAGTTGACTGGATCCAACCGACGGTCACTACACAAAGAGGTGAATACTCTCCAGTTCAGGGCATAAAGTTTCCTCGTGGAGGGAGCTCTGGACTGTAGAATGGTCTCAACAACCTCAGTTGAGAGACCTGACTCTATGAGCTGGGCCCCCTCAGAAGCCAAGCCCACAGGTTCCACAGTTCCGGTCGGGGGTGAAAAATCGAGCCCCCTGCTTGGGACAGAAGGTCCCTCCTGACGGGTAGCTCCAGAGGATGCCCGTCGAGGAGGGACACAAGATCGGGAAACCATACTCTGCCCGGCCAGCGCGGGGCTATAAGAAGCAGGCAAACCCGGTCCCTGCGAACTCTCTCCAGAACTCCCGGGAGCAGAGCAACTGGGGGAAAGGCGTACAGACGTAGCCTCGGCCACGTCTGTACCATAGCATCCAGTCCCAGAGGAGCTGGATGCGTGAGGGAGAACCAAAGTGGACAGTGAGACGTCTCTCGAGACGCAAACAGATCCACTTATGCTTGGCCAAACTCCGTCCATATCAGCTCCACCACCTTGGGGGTGGAGCCTCCATTCCCCGGGCCTCGGCCCCTGTCTCGACAGAGTGTCTGCTCCTATATTCTGGACCCCAGGGATGTAGGCTGCCCTGAGTGACAGCAACTTCCCCTGGGACCACAAGAGGATATGGCGTGCCAGATTGGATAATGGGCGCGAGCGCAAACCCCCTTGGTGGTTGATATAGGCGACTACCGACGTGTTGTCCGTATGCACTAACACATGGTGTCCCCTGAGACCTGTGATAAAGCTCCTCAGAGCCCGGAAGACAGCTAACATCTCTAGGCGATAGATATGCCAGGAACGATGATGGTCTTCCCACAGACCTTGAGATGAGCGACCCCTAGGATCGCTCCCCAACCCGTGAGGGAAGCATCCGTCGTTAGCAGTTTGCGACGACAAGGAGCTCCCAGCACTGGGCCCTGGGACAGGAACCACGGTTTCTTCCACATAACCAAGGCACGTAGGCATCGCCGCGTGACCTTGATTGTGCGAAATGGGTTGCCCCTCGGGGAAAACCCTCTGGTCCTGAGCCACCACTGCAGGGGCCTCATGTGCAGTAGTCCAAAAGGTATCCCGTTGGAAGCTGCTGCCATGAGACCCAACAGTCTCTGGAACTGTTTAACAGTGAGTAGCTGGCCTAGCTTTACACTTTTCGCAGCTGCCAGGATGGAATCTAAGCGTGGCGATGACAGGCGCGCCTGCATCGACACTGAATCCCAAACCACGCCTAAAAAAGTGGTCCTCTAAAATGGAGAAAGCACACTCTTCTTGGCGTTCAGCCATAACCCCAACTCTTTCATATGGGCGAGAACAACATCTCGATGTTGAACCGCCATCTGATGCGACTGAGCTAGAATCAACCAATCATCGATGTAGTTCATGATGCGAATACCCAAGAGGCGCAGAGGCGCCAGAGCTGCATCCACGCATTTGGTGAAAGTGCGGGGTGATAAAGCCAGGCCGAATGGAAGAACTCGATATTGGTATGCTTTGCCCCCGAAAGCAAACCTCAGGAACTTCCAATGACACGGACGGATGGAAATATGCGTCCTTGAGGTCTATCGTGACAAACCAGTCCTCGGACCTGATCTGTGGCACGATTGTCTCAATGTCAACATTTTGAACTTGAGCTGCATGACTGACTCATTCAGAACTCGAAGATCTAAAATGGGACGCAATCCCCCGTCCTTCTTTGGAACTATGAAGTACCGGCTGTAAAACCCGGTTTCCCTGTTGGAGGGAGGTACATATTCTATGGCCCCTTTCTCTAACAGAGTGTTCCATAACCAGAACCTGCTCGGGGCCCACCACTGTGGGCAGGACCCCCATAAACCGAGGTGGGCGTTTCTAGAATTGTATCTGATACCCTTTTCCCACGGTCTGCAGGACCCAACGAGAAACATTTGACAGTAGCTTCCACGCTGTCAAAGATTCTACTAGAGGTACCAGCCTCTCGAGACTGGTTTCTGGATCGTGTTGCTGTTGAGTAGTCGGTTCGTCGCCCTGTAACGGCGCACCGGCAGGGAACGACCGAACAGACTGCTCTAACACCCTCCTCAGAGGGGGCGGGCATCCCGAGGCCACTACGTTTCCGGGTGGACCTTGAGATATGTGCTCGCCGGAGACCGCTGCGCCCTGTAACACCGGAGGCGGCAGGGTTGGCAGAACGGTCCCCTGAGGGCACCGAAGAGAGACGGGCACCGTATTTTTCTCTTGCTGTTGAGTAGTCGGTTCGTCGCCCTGTAACGGCGTACCGGCAGGGAACGACCGAACAGACTGCTCTAGCACCCTCCTCAGAGGGGGCGGGCATCCCGAGGCCACTACGTTTCCGGGTGGACCTTGAGATATGTGCTCGCCGGAGACCGCTGCGCCCTGTAACACCGGAGGCGGCAGGGTTGGCAGAACGGTCCCCTGAGGGCACCGAAGAGAGACGGGCACCGTGAAAAGAGGTGTTAACCGCTCTGCTTCGGGGGGGACTACCCTCATTTGTCCTGAGCCCTCAGACATCAGGACTTTTTCCCAGCAGCCTTCTTGGCGGTAATAACGGTCCGCAGATCCGTTTTACCCCTCGAAGACTGCTGGGTTTGAGAGCGCCCTCCGTGTCCCCGAGATTTTTGTGGGGGAGCACGGGAGGAAACGCTCTGTTTCTGAGTGGCACGGTGCTCAGCGCTCTTTTTAGAGGAGTGAGGCTGCTCCCGCTCAGCAGCCTCATAGAAAGAACGGCGGGGGAGAAGTTTCTGAAGTGCAGCTGCCTGTTTTGAAGCTTCTTGTGACTTCGCTACAGCACTATTAACTGCGTCTCCAAATAAACCTTCAGTGGAAACCGGTGCATCCAAAAGAACATGTTTTTCTTTGTCCTTTATATCATTTAGATTGAGCCACAGATGCCTCTCAGTGGCCACCAGGGCTGCCATAGAGCGGCCGATGGATTTAGCCCTCTCCTTGGTGGCCCTGAGAGATAAATCTGTGGCTCTACGCAGTTCGGACACAGTATCGGGACCAATACCCCCGCCCTCTTCACAATCACCCAATAATTCTGCCTGGTATGCTTGCATTAATGACATAGTGTGCAAACATGCTGCAGCTTGGCCGGCAGCGGCATAAGCTTTATGAACCAGGGAAGAAGTGAATTTTACTGGTTTGGATGGTAATGCAGGAGCCTTCAGAGAAGATGCCGTCGCTGGAGAGAGATAGCTCGCAAGCGTCTCTTCCACCTTCGGCATCTCCCTTCGGAAAAACGGAAGGCTTCTGCACTGAGGCTGTGCACGAGATGGCAGGAAACGTTCGTCGAGCTTGCTTTTCGAACGAGCGCCCTGCCTATCTTCTGGCCACTCAATAGATAATCGCTCGACAGCTCTAGTGATAACATCAAGCAATTCTTCAAACGCATGAGAATGAGGTGGCGAATCCTCAGACTCAGCGTCAATACTAACAACGTCCAACTCCTCAGAGCTGGACAATTGCAGTATTGGTGCCTCCATCGGGGGGGAAGAAACCGCAACGCGTGCTTCCACACCCTGATGAGAGGCACTGGATCTATCAGAAGGAGGCTGAGATAAGGCAGAGCCCGTCTCAACATCCACTGATAGATCCATTTGCGAACCCCAGGTCTGTGATTGACGCCGTGCCTCGGCAGCGGCGGGACCAGAGCCCTGGGGAACGCGATCGGGATTGAACCGAGCCAAGCGGGATCGGAGCGTACGCAATGGAAGCGCGTCGCAATGCACACAGTCACCACCCTCGAGTGCTGACTGGGCATGCTCCTCACCCAAAAAAACAACACAAAGAGTGTGAGTATCACCTCCCGTTAAATAACGCGGGCAGGGATGGACACACACTCTAAACTGCTGCTTGCTCGCCATACTGAATATATATATATATGATATAGACAGACAACACCAAATATACAGAGACAGATTTCACACAGAGCGCAACTGAAGACTCAGAAAGCTTTCGTTTTCTGTTTCGGGCCGGCTTTTATAGCTTCCTGGTACGTGACGTCACCCGCCTCTGACGTTCCGCCACACCATTGGACTGATTTTACATGTGCTTCAAGACGTCATCACGCAAAGCGTTCCCCATAGCGTCAATTCGACGCAACGCGAGTTCCCTTGAAAGGGAACTCAAATATTTCTCACCAAATAATATAATGCTATCCGCAACATTTGTCAACAATTGCCTCATTTGTTTCTATTTCTCCAAAGGCATTTTAGAAGAAAGATATCAGGTAAAATAATAAGCAAAAATATTCCCTCTACTATTTAACACTGTAACACTTTAACAATGTAAAGACTGGACATTGTATCCTCCCCCTTAATGATAGCATAGGTATTTTTTCATTTAATTTTTTGCTACTAATCAGACTCTGAGTTGATGCATCTGAGCTATTTTCATTATCAGCGCTGAGAAATATGGCTACATGCAAACAGCAGCCAATTAGAGCGGGTACGGACTGGAGAGACGAGCCCCCCCGCCGAGAACAGTCTCTTGGCGTGTGTGTGTAGCGCTCACATGCACTGGTACGACAGCCGTAAAACCAGAAGAATACATTGCAACAACACATCTGAACTCCAGAGAGGGGTCTTAAAGCAAGGGATTAGCTTTCTGCACCGATACACTTTCATCATATGTACATGTGCAAGTTCAATGACGCATCTGAATGTAGAAGGCTAACGAAGACCATTTAAACCAGGACTGTGACTCACTCTCTTTACAATAGCGCAATGCATGGAGACTTTAAGCCATTTAGATAGGGGCCAGAATTGAAAAGGCTTCAATGATCAATGCATGTTCAGTAGCCTAGGTGACGTATATCATTAGCCTACATTTCAAGACAATGACATGCATTTCTGTTACATTTTACATAACAAATGAAATATTTACTAAATGTTAAATGTTAGCCAACACCATCATTAAAGGTGCATTATGTAATTTTTGTAACACTTTAGTTTAGGGTCCAATACTCACTATCAACTAGTTGCTTATATCTTGCATAGGATATTGGCTGTTTATTAATACTTATAAAGCACATATTAATGCCTTTTTCTGCATGATCATATTCTACATCCCTTAATCTTACCCAATACCTAAACTTAACAACTACCTTACTAACTATTAATAAGCAGTGATTAGGGGTTTATTGAGGCAAAAGTTGAAGTTAATAATGAGTTAATAGTGAGAATTGGACCCTAATCTAAAGTGTGACGTAACTGTTTTTGTTCAATATTAACAACAAATAAATTAGTCAATACACCATTAATCCTTCCTCCAAAAGATGTTTTTTTTTTAACCCTGATTCACTCTGGTAAGCCTGTTATAAGTGTTTATATTTTAGACCTAGCGAGATGTTTTTCGCAGGAAATTGAGTACATACGTAGCCTAACTCGCCCGTGCGTGTCTTGTGATATCCGTAAATAGAGAAAACTTGCTCCGGCTACTTTGATGCGTGTCTGGTGTGAGATTTGGCAGAGGTTAGTTGAGTGTGCGTGTGAGTGTGAGTGTGTGTGTGTGTGTGTGAGGTTAGAGGTTAGTTGTCACAACGAGTGAGAAAGGCCAACTTCAGGGGAATCACCCGTTTAAAGAAACGCCAAACAGAGGAGAGTCTGCCGGCAAAAAAGAGAACGAACCTCGTAATAAAACAAGAATCAACATTGGCTTGGCTTTTCGGAGATGGTGAGAACTGAGGGATTTGAAATGTTGTAAAAGTGATGGAGATTGTGTTTTTATTACTCAACAGGTGAGTACAGTATGTTATTGAACAGATAAATTGCCATATGTCGCTCTCTCTAACAGAGTTCATTGTAAAGATGAAGACTAAAGTTTCATCTTTTAATATAATTTCATTATTTCATGTTATGTATCTGTATTATTACTCTTTATTAATATTCATAATCAGTTGTATTATCCTATGGAGTTTTATATGCATGTGTTGAATGCATGAGGAGACTATAGATAGCATGGATTCATGTGAGGATCACAGACAGGGGGAAGCTATATTTTGCTTAGAGGTGTGTGTGCAATGTAACATGTTTCCACTGATGCAGATGTATCACAAATGTAAACATAAAGGATAGTTTCTTAATATTGAAGTGGATTGTGCCATGTGTACATGACATATATACGTTCCATTTTTAAATCTCAAAGCAACATTTTTTTCTGCCATAAAAGGAAGTCGCTCAGTGATGTATATAATCTCAACCTTACTGTACTACCCCAGAGAAACTAAAAGATGTGAGGGAAGAGCAGAGGTGGACAGTAACAAAGTACATTTACTTCAGTACTGTACTTAAGTACACTTTTTGAGTATCTGTACTTTACTTGATTTATTTTAAATCATTCAAATCTTTCTTTTCTTTTTTTTTTTGGAAAAGTTTTACTTTAACTTCACTACATTTGAAAGACAAATATCGTACTTTTTACTCCACTATAATTCTGTCAAGGTCCTTGAGTAGAAAGTATAGTAATGTCAGTCAGGGAATGATTTTGGTTGCACACCCGGGCAGAGTGTGTATGTGAAGTTTTAGCTCAAAATACCCTACAGATATTTTTATATCGCATGTTAAAGTTGTCACTTTTCAAGGGTGAGCAAAAACGCACCGTTTTGTGTCTGTTCCTTTAAATGCAAATGAGCTGCTGCTCCCGGCACAGGGGGCGGAGTTTCAAGAGCTTGTGTGCTTTTGCCTCACACACACATGCACTGAAAATGTAAAAAACTTTTAGCCTTTTATGTTCAAACCGGATTCAGACAATGATGGAGAGACTCAAGAAGAAGTGACAACATGAAGAATGTAACAGAACATTTATGTATTTATGAATTTATTTAGCTTATGTGTAGTTATCTTCTAGTCATTGATTAGCATATTCTGTCTTGATAATCTATAAATCGTGTTCAGGGGTGGGTTTATGTAAATTTTAGGGAGGAATGTCATGTAGTCCCTACCAGCCGTTTGTTGTAGTCCTTAAAAAACAATTTCTTTAAAAGAAAATATCTCCCTTTGCTTTGAATTTTCCAGCGTTGTAACTTTGCAGATGTTGTTTATTCTCAAACAGCAACATTACACACTAACTAAAGTTAATATAGTGTCTATAAACAATAAACAAACACGCTTGTTTGTAGCGTTTAACAGTTTACTGCACTTTGATATACTCTTCTCGTTATTTCCCTGTAGCGGCTAATAAATCGGAAGTCTCACACATTCACAGAAAACATCTTACTTCCATATTGAAAATAAGGTGGATAGTAACTATGGCACTTTGGCAGAAACTATGGTTACCATAGGGATTTCTGTGTAACCATGGCGAATGTTTTGGTAGCAAAGAGAGACTGACAAAGAATATACAGTAAGAAAATGTAATTGTGAGATCGCTGTAATTTTATCTTTCTTAATTACTTGCATCACCGATATTGTAAAACCGCTTCTTACTCTCAGTATGTCTTGTTATCGTGTGATTTCTGCTCCAAACAACATTGTGCACCATTCACTGGGCGACAGGGGCACGATTTCAAATGTAACACTAAAATCAGTGACTTAAAACTACTATTAAGCATTACTTTGATTGAGTGGAAGCGTGTGGGTGTGGAGTTATTGTCTCAGTGAGTCTGACTGCTGTTCCTGCACCCCGACACCTCTTTCTGTTTCACTTCCACATCACAGCTGGTGTCTGTTTCACACCTGTCTGAGCAATTAAAGCACGCACACATCTGCCTCACTATCTAAAAGAAGACGTATTGATTTAATAAGGCAAATTATAATTACTAGACACTAACCTTGCCCCCTGATGGATGGATTGTCTTGTGAATTGGGGGGGGATTTCTCGACGTTTGGCGAGGTCACCCTCTGTTGAAACTGGATTTTGGATGGAGGTACTAATACTATATACATTACTATATACTGTATTTAATGGAATTGTTTGAAATGTTTGTATTTTTGAAATGTTTGCCCCTATACTGGACAACATGAAGTTGAAGCCCGTTTGACACCCCTTAATATTAAGTAGAAATGTTTAGTCAAAACTACAACACTGTAACTGTGAGATATCATCACCAAATAATGCTAAAGTACTGTTCATAAAATACACAAAGTAACAACTGCAATCACAAGAATGAATATGCAATGTGTTTAATCATTTGAAAAACAGTAAAAGACTGTAAAAATGCTACAGTGAAAAACTGTTAAAGGACAAGTTCGGTATTTTACACTTAAAGCCCTGTTTACAGATCGTTTCTGATGAAATCTGAATCCAAATTTGGACACATGCTGCTGTCCCCCCCCCCCCCGGAAACTGGGCTGGAGTGTCTATTATTCAAGCTCTCAACAGAAGAATGTACGGGTGTGAGGCGTTTGGAAAAATAGGTCCACAGTTTTACAACGAATGGTAAAACACCTGTTGGAAAGCATCTTTTGCAGCGATTTTTGTGTGAGCATATCAGTGAACACCCCTGACCACTCGGTGAGTTTCACATCTTTGTAAACGAAAGTTTAATGCGTTTTAGGAAGGATTGTTCCAGTGCACATATGCAGCCATTGTGGAGGTGGAGGTGGGGGGGGAAAGCGAAAGAAACCTAAAATTCTCGGGACAGCAGCATGTGTCCAAATTTGAATCTTAACCGCTCTATTTCATCAGAAACAATCTTTAAGTGTAAAATACCGAACTTGTCCTTTAATTGGTTAACAGAAAGTTTCCTTATATACGGTAAATAACTGTGATAGATCTAATGGTACATTTAATGTCATTTTACTGTAAAATACCGTTTTTGTTTTTGGAAGTAAAAACGAACAAGTCATTGTATAATTTACAGTGAAAAAACGTAAATTGACATTCCCACAATTCCCTGCGTGACACTTCACATTTGATGTATTTTTGTTGAAATAACTATATGTTTCGTCATAGTTTTCTTAGTTTTTTTTTCTAATCAGTTATGTACATTAGTGTTTTATGTTACATTTAATGTTGTTAAACTAATGTTTATTGTATTTTTTAAATTTCATGTGTGTTACCATGATGGTCTTTAATGTTTGTGTGAATGACACTGTGCAGCTTCGATATATTGTTAACTTTCTTGTAGAAGATCTGCTTTGATTGATCATGTGACTTAGCCTGGGAAAACCCAGACAACTTCCGGCAACGAGAAGTAGTCTGGCAAAGAGCTCATTCAAGCCCATTTCCATGCCGTCGAAATCGCGGCACCAATCAGAAACGTTGAGGCGGGCTTTACACGATGACGATCGCTCTGATTGGTTTTAGGTCTATCCAATTGCGCCCAGAGGCATTTGAGCGACGTCCGTTCAACTTTTAAATGCATTATATTCAAATTGCAAACACATGAGGACAGTCAGTGTCCATAAAAGACCCACTGGCAGATGAACGTGCTACTACACTTCTCTCTGAAACGGTAGGAAATTAAATTAGATTTAATAGAGGATTTTTTAACTGTGACGAGATGATTGACAGGGCAGTTTAAGTGACAGGATGCACGCGACAGATCCGTCCGATAAAGATGGCGAAGTAGTATGTCCTAAAGCTTGCCTACTTTTTTGCTACACATTCAAAAGTAAATACCTTTTCTTCACAAAAAGAGTACATACTTTTATGGCGTAGTGTAACTTAGGCAAATTGGGACGCAGCATATGGCTTTACACGATGACGATCTCTGATTGGTTTTAGGTCTATCCAACTGCGCCCAGAGGCATTTGAGCGACGCCCGTTGGTAATGATTTGTCTATGGAGCTTTGCCAGACTATAACTCAGTTACTACTGAGAATAGTCTGGTTTTAACCAGGCTACATGTGACTCTCATTACGGCTGTGATTGTTGGTTGTCATTGTATTACAATGGTACAAAACAGATATTAATACTTCAATAGGTTGGTAAATTAACATTATATCTGATAATGAAATATGGTTTATTACTGTAAAGTTTAAGTCTGTAAAACCTAAAATATTGCTACCGTATTTTTTACGGTAAATTTCTGGTAACCACAGCTGCCAGGTTTTACCGTAAATGTAATTTTTTTTTTTTTTTTTTTTTTACAGTGTAAGCTAAAGTAATCACACACACACAAGCAAACAACTAGAATTCAGTATAGAGTTATTTGGCATTGTTTTATGACTCCCATGCCCCTTTTTTATTTTGAATATCTTTGACAAAATCACATCCTGAGTTCTAGCTTTGTATTGCTCATTGGTGCAGTAATGGATTCTCACAGTAATTGTCGAGTTCACAAGTTGCATTAGGATTTTGATTTCACACACATGCATTTATGTCCCAGCTCAGATGTCTGACAGCAGACGGAGATCATAAAGTCAAGTTCATTTGAAAAGAATTTTTATCCCTAGAAAAAGTTGCTCAACTCCCACAAGTGGCTGTGATATCTCATTAAAGCTGAAAGGCCTTTTTGCTCTTTCTAATACCTGTGACTTCAAGAGAGAGAGAGAGAGAGAGAGTTATAATGACAGTATGAGAAGGTCTGGTGATATCGAGCAGGTCGTTTCAAGTCATTGCTCACATTTTCACAGGCCCGCATGTTTCCATTAATCTGTCATTATAAAAAATACTACCTCTCCAACAATATCTCTTGAGCTCCTGGGGTTTTGCAGTCTGGTTGGGATGATAATTTCTCAGAAGAAAGCACCAGACTATTTCACCTTTTTCCGAGAGGTTGCATTTCAAAATGAATCCAAACGGATGGCTTTGTTTGGGTGTCTAGTCAAAATTTGGTGCTTGATGAAGCAATCATCACTTTTATTACTGCTCACACTGAGCACAAGAAATTTTCATAACTATCGCATTTTGGCAAAAACTAATGTACCATACAAGACAAAAGAACTGTACAGTATAAGAAAATAAACCGAATGGAGAAAGAGAGAATGAAAGTTAGAGAAACAGAAAAGGGATGGAGAACAAGAACATGTGAAACATGCGATGTGTGTGGGCGAACGCGATTCATCATCTTTAATGCCTACAAGATCTATTTTTTCCACACTGATGACAGCAAATGTGTTTGGGAGGAGTGTCTAAGAAACCCCATCTGTCTTTATCATAACAAGACCACAGTAAATAAAACCACTGACCATCAAGGGTGAGAGAAAAAGGTACACAAACTTTGTTTGGTTGCAAATAAATATCCAATTAAAACCATCGAAATCACATGATGAATGAGTTATGCAACAAAGTTTAACCCTTTAAAGTCTAATGTATGGCCTCTAAATGATCAACATGATCAAAACTTTGCTGAAAAACCACTGATTGATACTTTATACTTTTTTAGCAAGTAAAAGGCCTTTTAGTATAATTGTAAAAACGTCCACTTTCAGCTCGTGGTTCACGTGTCTTTGAGCAGTGAAATCTGCACTGATTTTTATAAAGTAAACAAATAACATTAACAATAAATATACATTGACTGGACTGAAGCAACAATTATCAACACATCATTTTTTAGGAAAATAATGTGAAAAAGTGATAGAGGAAGGTTTATTTGTTCATCTCTCAATATTCATTGTATTACAGTGCATTATGTTTTTAAAACTACGGAGCTTTGATAAAAACTAAGCATTTAAATATCATTGTACTAAGACATTATTCTGAAATATAGAGCGACGACTGATATTTAAATGCATTTTAAGTCAGTAGTCTGCTATACTTATAAAAAGATCTCATTGATTTACATCACAAGCATCAGAATTGCATCTTACTTTTTTGGCCACATATTTCAAATTTTCAATTTCGGCCTCTGAATAAAATTATTTATTAGTATGAGCTCCATATTATCATATCATATACTAATCCTAATGTATCAAATATGATGCATAGGAAAATCAGATCAAAAGTACGCACATCCAAAGCAATATGTTGCTCAAATTGGGTGCTCGACAAGAAAATTAATAAAAAAGGAAAAAGAGTCGGCATGGCTCCAAAAATGTGAAAATTTAATAATAGACTCACACACAGGTGGTAACGTTTCGAGCATGTAGGCTCTTCGTCAGACATGTATCAAATATGATACATGCACAAAAAATAAATAAAAAAATTGTAGATTGCTTTTTATATTTTGTCTAATGCTCAATTACAGTAACTATTCTATTTTTAAACTATGTCAGGCTTTACAGGGTTAATACTTAGTGGTGTTTGCCAAGTCAAACATTACTATTAGTGATATGAACATCTCTACAACTAAACATAAAACATGATGTATGAATTAAGCGATAGAAACCTGCTGTCAATCAGTGCAGCTCAAGCTTTCCTTGTTGCATCACATCCATCACTTTGTACAGACTCAACAAGCAAAGCATCTCTCCAAAGTAATGGAAGTGCTAAATAAACCTCTGCGGGTAAAGTGTGCCAGTCTAATTGATCTAGTTGAACTTCTATACCTCTATAAGAAAACAGAAAACCAGCATAAATGCTCTGGTGAGCTGAAGTGGTCTGAGTGCTCACGCTGTCACCTCGATGACAAGAGGAGCGATTCCCAGATGGAGAATTAGGAGATCATCATCTCTGTCTGAAATCCTCCAGCTCAGTGGGCCGTCACCTGTGGCGTGTGAGGGGGTGTCGCTCCTTAATTACGCTGATAATAGGACGATCATGCCCCCCCCCCCCCCTCTCTACAAAGACGCAGAAATCCCTGGACTTTTGAATCAGAATCGTGTGGCGCCAGAGCGTGGCAAGCACACTGCAAACTCAGAAATCACACTCACACCTTCATGCTCCAGTGCTTTTCCTGATTATTCACTTCATTTCTTATCTATATTTTTACATTTTATGAAAAAATAGTGGTCTTTCCCATGCAAACCCTCACCACCAAGATGTGTTCTGTGTAGTTGCGAGGGCAAATCTACGGGGTTAGTATGGTATTGGGTGGCCGGTTGCATAAACTGCTTAGAGTAGTCCAGTCAATTTATGAAAAAAGGTTGAACAAATTGCAACAGAAGCAAACTCAACTGATTTTGTATCCTCAATATGAGTAAAGAAAAAGAAAAAAACCCAGAAGAATCCCATTAGGGGAAAGTTTCGAAAAAGACCCAATTATACTATTAATTATTTTTCTTAGGGTAAAAAATTTAACCTTTAGATATCACCATGAAAATTACTGAGTTGATTACTTGCATCAAGACAAACAAAAAATGTATTACAAGTTTTTTGAAATGGTGTGTTAACATGGACAAACGGTGCATAATCTATTTACGTATGTGCTAATTTGCATAAATACCACAACAGATCTAAACATTGGTAACATGTCTTGTTGAATCTTGTTGACACATAACAGTAAAATACTTAATGTTAAGGTCTGAATGGAACCCATTTAGGCTACCCATGAGCATTAATACATAGAGGAAAGAAAAAGTGCTTTAGAAACCAGCCTTTATTAATTATTATTGCAGAGATGGGGTTTGGGGCTGGGTCCGTGGGACTGTTTCTGGGGATTCACTTTTTTATTTTGCCTACCTTTTGTCTTCTGCATTCTCCTTACCCTTGTCTCCTGTTCTTCCCTCAGACTCGTCCCCCAGGAACAGTCCCACGGACGCAGCCCCAAACCCCATCTCTTAAAAATTAATAAAGGCTGGTTTCTAAAGTACTTCTTCCTGCCTCTATGTATTAATGCTCATGGGTAGCCTAAATGGGTTTCATTCAGACCTTAACATTAAGTATTTTTCTGTTATGTGTCAACAAGACATTTTCACCTACCCAATGTTTAGATCTGTTGTGGTATTTATGCAAATTAGCACATACGTAATTAGATTATGCACCGTTTGTCCATGTTAACAAACCATTTAAAAAAACTTGTAATACATTTTTTGTTTGTCCTGATGCAAGTAATCAACTCAGTAATTTTCATGGTGATATCTAAAGGTTACATTTTTAGGCGTGAATAGGCTATATTTGGGTCTTTTTCGAAACTTTCCCCTTATGGGATTCTTCTGGGCTTTTTTCCCCTTACTCAGGACATATTGAGGATACAAAATCAGTTGAGTTTGCTTCTGTTGCAATTTGTTCAAGGTTGACCCCCATTTTGGCTTAAAATGACTGGACTATATAGTCTTAGACAGTGTAAAATAGATTTATGAAAGGAAATGAATGTGAAAATATAAAAATTCCGAATTTATGCAGTTGAGATTAACACGCAAAAAAAAAAATGTTAAATTAAAAAGATGCACAAGGGTTAAATACTATCCCTTACACTAAAAACAGCTTAAATGGTTTTTGATTAAATGTAAAACACAATAATAACATTGGGTTAAAGTATTACCCATGTATTTTTTAATAAAGAAAAATGAAAACAATTTTCTTTCCACTTTAAGATTTTTCATGCACCCGCATTTAGAGTGCATCTATGCTAAAGTATATCAATTTGCCCAGCTGTTTTCATTTATTTTATGGAAATCACCTTCAAATCAACAAAGCATCAGTGTCAGTATCCCATAATTTCATAACACGCTCAAGCGATCGCATCAGGTGGTCACAGCACTCCGTACGAGCATCTTTCTCCAGAAGCTGCACTCAGTTAGCTGTGGAATATAAGAAAAGAGCTGCCGATGATAGACATTTCCTCCAATTATTCTAAGGAGGTGAACGAGCAGTGAATATGAGGAGGGGTGTGAGGATAGTCACCAGCTCTGCGTCTGATATCATGACACTGGCTGATTTGACCTGCTATTGAGTTCACTTTCCCTGCGTTAGAAAGAAGTCACTTCTTCCTCTCCATTGGGCTTGGTGAGGGATCGTTGTGCCGTCTTAATTGCACCCAGACCAACAAACAATAAAGCCCTGCTCGCTTTGGACTGGCCCAGTCTGCGCACTCCCAGATCTGCCCTCCTCAGACTCTCTACTTTCTCTTTTACCTCCAATCTGCATTTCTTTCTGTCGATCCTCCTTTGATCTTCCCGTCCGCCTGCCCTCTTCCTTTCTGCACAGCTTGTCAGATGTGCAGATGTTTCACAGTTCTGTTCCTCTGTTCTGAGACGTGGCACGGCTGGTCAAGCTGCCTGAAACAGAGCATAATTGACAGGCTTCTCCTTGTTCGGAATGCAATTAGCAGTGGAGAACCAAACCCACCATCACAGGCCACACACACACACACTACACCTGGCAGTTTTCACGAAGATGACGATTTTTGGTAGAGCATTTAAAAAAAAAAAGCCAAGTTTCTGTTGTGACAACTAGAGATAGAATGATAATCGATTTGAATAATAATGTTTTACGATATTCTTACCTTACTAAACAATAACTCTTGTTGTGGTACAGATATTTTTATATAGCATGTTAAAATTGTCACTTTTTGAGGGTGAGCAAAAACGCACCGTTTTGTGTCTGTTCCTTTAAATGTAAATGAGCTGCTGCTCCCGGCACAGTGGGCGGAGCTTCAAGAGCTTGTGTTCTTTGACCTCACACAGACATGCACTGAAATTTTCAAAAACTTTGAGCCTTTTATGTTTAAACCGGATTCAGACAATGATGGAGAGACTCAAGAAGAAGTGACAACATGTAGACAACATTTCTGAATGGTTAGTTGATGAATTTATGTTGCTTATGTGTAGTTATCTTCTAGTCATTGATTAGCATATTCTGTCTTGATAATCTATAAATCGTGTTCAGGGGGCGGGTTTTATGTAAATTCTAGGGTTGGTGATGTCACTAACCCTGGAGGAGTGTCGTGTAGTCTCTACCAGCCGTTTGTTGTAGTCCTTAAAAAGCGATTTCTTTAAATGCAAATATCTCCCTTTGCTTTGAACTTTGAGCGTTGTAACTTTGCAGATGTTGTTTATTCTCAAACAGCAACATTACACACTAACTAAAGTTAGAAAAGTGAAATCATAATCAACCACCCCTTTAATAATATACATAATAATAACCAGTATTGGTCGTGAAACACAATATCAGTTGACCTGATGAGAGCAGTTAAAAAAACTAGATCGAAAATAAAATCAACCTAGTATGAAAGTAAAAGCTCTCCAAAGCTTCACAGTCCTCCACCTCTTCCTGGGTCGACATTTCATCCGGTAACGTTAGGCAGTTTTGAAATATATGCTTTGATAATCGCATTATTTTACAATGCTTCTATCGCTTGTTTCTGCGTAATAGCGCCACCTATCTTATAACAGTGAAAACATGGATTGTCAGAAATTTGTCAACGGCGTTGTGACAGAAATAAATGATGGAAATTTCTGGCAATGGGGGAGGGGGAATTAAGTAGTTAACAAAAATGACTGGACACCATTGACCGCACCACTAGCATTCTAATGTAATATTAATGCTTCAGCTGTTTATGTAGAGCTGGAACATCGTCCTGACCAGCCTGCATCCTAATGTTCAAGTTTCCCTCTTGGCAGCACATCTTGACTCATTAGGCTCGAAGCCACAGGTAAATGCATTCTCATTAGCCTCTTTTCTAGCTCACCAACAAATCCAACGAACCCAAAAAACATCGTGAGAGACATATTTGTCTGTACAAAACATTGGTTAGTGTTAGGTTATTTATACATGCTGTGTGTGCTTTCATTGCCTAGAACGGAAGATCCTGATGCTTCTAAGTAAGGTAAACACTTCATTATTAGGACACATTAATGAGACATCCTGTTCTATCAGGCTTAACTCGAAATAGTCATGTTGGACTTCATGAAAACTGCTGTATTTGTATGATTAAACTGAGTGATTCTCAGAGTACGCAATCTCCTAAAACTTCTGGACCTTCAAACGTGATGAAAAGTGGATTGGTACCCAACATGCAACAGTGCAATTGAACCAATTAAGGCATTCAAGTTTTGGTTCCTCCTGGTTCTGCCGCTTTTGTTAGATGGATTTGAGATGGATAAATGCCACAATCAAGACCTCGGAGCAGAAATGAGGGAGAAACACCCAGAAACACCTCATATGTGCCGCTCACAGTATAAGGGTCTTTCCTTACCATTAATGCTTGGATAACACGCCTACGTTTCCATCCATTAATAATAATAATGTATAGTGCGGTACGTGGCTGTGATATATATAAACCTACCAACGTCCATTGCCATGATTTTTGGAATGACTTATCGCGAGAGGAAAAGATGACGTTTTAGTCGCATAACATCGGTTAATGGAAACGCCGTCATTTCGCAGTCGTTTTTTATCTATATTTAGAGAGAAAAAAATCGCAAAAGTTTTGCGCAAATCTGTAATGGAAACGCGCCTATTGAATGATTTATTTCAGTGTGTTCATCGCACAAAACCATCGTACAGCTTCAGAAGACGAAGAACACATCATTTGGACTAAATCACTTTATAGGGATTTTGGTCCTTTTAGTAGCTACGTTTATATGGACACCTTATGTTTCAATCGGAATGAAATCAATCCGATTGATGAATCCGAACACAGTGTTTACATGAACGATTAATAAAGTAATCGGGTTGATGTGCGCATTTATACGTCACAAGCTTAAAATCGGAAATTAGTTTTTGACATGCGCACACTGGACAAATATACAGAGTTTCCCGCTGTTCGCACATAATTCTGCTACACTGGTTCTTCATTTGTTTTAAACAGCAGACTTAATATGTATCCGTCTCTGGTCATGATTTGGAGAATGAGCATATGAACCGTTATGCCGTGCTGCTTATCATCACGCAGTAAAAATGCCCAAACCAGTCGTCTGTGGATGCGAATCCGAAACAAGGACTGGTGGGACGTTGTCCTGCTCCACTTCACAGTGAAAGGAGAAGTTTATAATGACGGGACACTCATTTATATGACACTTTATTCAACAGGAAGAACAGCTCGTTCCGCGAGTCATTACGCTATTTCAACGTCATTGCACATGCGCAGTGCTTTCAGTGTCGGTTTTCAATCCGATCAAGTGTTTACATGTTCTCTCGATCGGATTACAAAAGGAGTAAACCACCCCTTTCAATCCGATCGAAATTCCATCCGGATCAAGCTCAATCGGAATGATTAAGGTGTTTACATGAAGGTTTTTCAGTCCAATTGAGCCGTCAATCCGATTATAAGTTCAATGTAAACGCAGCTAGTGTTTGACAGAATTGTTTGTTAGTTATTTTTTGATATTTTTTGATATTTTTTGATAATTTCTTAAAGCTACCACCTATAGATTTACATGTTTTCAGTTCATCATCGAGACTATTCCACAGTTTAAAGGTATAGTGGAGGATTTTCTTTTTCCGGGTGGATCATCAAGACTATTGGTCCTCCTAATTGTCAATCATTCTGGTGATATGTTTACGTAAGGCCGTCGTACGTGCTCGTCCTTTCTGCGCATGCGCACTTTCAGGTGTATATGTGTGGTGAGCTACGGTTTCAGCCATTCATTGAAGCTCGCCGTTCTCACCGGGTTTTTTCAAAATGTCTGAGGGTCGCAAGAGAAAAAGTGTCTACGAATTGTATGACAGGAAGAGAAAGGCCTCTGAAGAAAGAAACAAGACCAGAGTGTTTTTGGGAGAATATTTCACACGCTGGCGTGCGCTAAAAGCACAGGTTGGGCTTCCCACTGATGCCTCAGTCGCGAAGTTTCTACTCGACAGGTAAAGTTTGGCATGCTATTTGGAGAAATCCATTTCAAATCACTGCTAGTAAGAGTTAATGTAAGCTATGATTAGCGATGCTAGGCGTTCCCTCTCGGGAGCAGGTAGAGTGTTGCGCATGTGAATTTTTTTAAAAGTGGAGAGGGCGGTTCTTTTCTAAAATTCGGGAAAATCCTCCACTATACCTTTAATATGTATCCGTCTCTGGTCATGATTTGGAGAATGAGCATATGAACCGTTTTGCCGTGCTGCTTATCATCACGCAGTAAAAATGCCCAAACCAGTCGTCTGTGGATCAGAATCCGAAACAAGGACTGGTGGGACGTTGTCCTGCTCCACTTCACAGTGAAAGGAGAAGTTTATAATGACGGGACACTCATTTATATGACACTTTATTCAACAGGAAGAACAGCTCGTTCCGCGCGTCATACGTCATTGCGCTATTTCAACGTCATTGCACATGCGCAGTCCTTTCAGAGACGGTTTTCAATCCGACCAAGTGTTTACGTGTCGAAAATTGGATCGAAATTCCAATCGGATCGAGCTCAATCGGATTGATTAAGGTGTTTACATGAAGGTCCATGTAAACGCAGCTAGTGTTTGACAGAATTGTTAGGTAGTTAGTTTTTTTTTTTTTTTATAATTTCTTAAAGCTACCTATAGATTCACATGTTTTCAGTTCATCATCGAGACTATTCCACAGTTTAATTGTCACTATGCATTTGTTGTCTTGGAAAGAATATTGTTAATATTCTTAATAATACCCTTTGTGTTGGCAGAAAGAATGTCATATGGGTTTGGAAACACATGAGAGTAAGTAAAATGACAATTGTAGTTTTATTGGGTGAATTTATTCTTTCCTAATGCTTCTAAACTGAAAGCATTCATTTTTCTCCCAGTCACTGTCCTTTTAAATACAAAGTGGCAACAAGCAGAAATATACGAGAAAGACTGATCCTCTCATCTGAAAGCACTTAAACAAAAAATATATTTTTAATCTATCAGGATGACAACTTTATGTGTAGAATTGTTTCAAACTGGACAAAACAGAGTCAGAATCAATGTCTTATGGTTGACATTTGCATTGTTCTATAGAAAAACTGACACATCTAGCAAATCATTAAACAAACCAGAATCACTCTTAAAAATAAAGGTTCTTTCTTGCATCAATGGTTCCATAAAGAACATTTAAGATCCATTGCACAAAAATCTCTTTATATTGAAAAAAAGGTTCTTTAGATGATTAAAATGTTCTCTTTTTTTTAGAACCATTGACTGAAAGGTACTTTGGGGAACCAATCATGGTTCTTCTAAGATGTCGCTGTGAACATTTTTGGAACCTTTCTAGATGCACTTTTGAATTGGTCTTACATCTTTTCCCCACTATACGAGCTTCTCTGCCAGAACGATAGACTCTAAAAGATGCTTGTAAAATATCCAACACAAATACCAAAGCGCCAAGAATAAAAAGCATTTGACCTCACCCACACACCGTAGGGTTCAGGTGACCTCTGACCTTCAGCCTCAGGATGAAAATATTGTTTCCTGCCAATAGAACAAGAAAAGTTTACTCCAGTGTTCAGCTAACAGCTGACTGATCTTGTGCAATTGATAAATACTGTATCAAGCTCTTGGTATCAAGCAGTTCATATTATTTATCAATATTCATGCTGTTATTTATACTGTGATATGATGAACATTGTTTCGCCTTTTCAAGAAACTCTGGGTCAGCCGACATCTCCAGAAAGTGGATAAAAATCTATTTCAAACCGCAAAAAGGGATTATGGAAAACGGCTTGAAATTGTTCATGAAGTGATTTTCAATAAAGCTGAAGCTATTTATTGCCAAATAATAATATTACTTAAGTTGATCACTATGTATTTCAAAGCTTAGTTGTCCGCACACAACACTGAAGCTTCTGTTGTTGCTTTCTTTATATAACTTCACTTGCTTTTTGTAAATAACCCATTCATAATTTGAATAAAGTTTTATTTTTCATGCTGCTATGAACACACTGCAAAGTATCAGAAGTGACAAGCATATTAAAATGTGGGTTTTTTACCAACTTTATTACCAACTGTTCATTTGATCCTTTTAATGTAATATTTACATAAATGAACGATATCTGAAGGCTACATTTGTTTCATATTTTTATTTTTCAAATAGTTCAAATAAAACATCTACAATAATGTTTGCTATAGTACATTTAACCGTATAATAAAAAAACAAAATAACAAAACAAAATAAAACTGTAAAGTTTTGGTCTTGTAACCAACTTCTGAACGTTTGGTATCATATAACAGTTATTAATTATTAAATAAAACAGTTTACACTTTATTTTAAGGTGACGTAGTTACATTGTACTTACTCAAATAAGTACTGAGTAATATTAACTAACTACATGTACTTACTATAAAGTTATGGTTAAGTTTGGTTTAGGGTTAGTCACTCTGTTATTACTATAGTAACTATAAGTGTAACTATGTCACCTTAAAATAAAGTGTTACCAATGAAACTAGTAAGAATGTGAAAGTGTGCTTTAGGCAAGTTTAGATTCAAAAAGTGCACATAGTTGAAGAAACTCCCACATGTGATCTTGAGCTGTTTGTGAATTTTTCACATATTTTAATCTTTACTTGTTTCCTCGCGGCACATCCCACCGTAGGCATGAGTTTTCTAACACCATACTGTGCCGCACCACTGGCGTCCAGTGTAGACAGGTTATTACTACTGCAGAAATATAGAAGTATAAGTATATGCCATAGGCTAATTAATGGTGTTTGCCCACTCAGTTTTTTTGACAAGTTTGACTTTTACGTTGAATTTACCACCAGCAGCTTTTTTACAGACAGAACACCCACTGTAAGCAAATACATGTCCTGTTTCTGCTCCACGTTCTCCTGAAATCCTCATGTGTGTCCTCCCCAGTGGACGTCCCCTCAGGAACAGCTGTTAGTGTGGAGGACAGGTGTCCCTGCGGACCGAACCTTCTCTGCAGAGTGAGAGACAGCGAGACAGCTTTCATCTGAGAGGCGTTAACCCGCGTCTAGAGGTCCAGAGGTCAGAAACCAGACAGATCTCTGTGTGTAAAAAACACACACATACCATCAGCATCCAATTCAAGCTGCTTTAACCATCAACAACCAGAGTAATTATCGTTAACTAAAACCAAAACCATAAAAAGTTTAATCAATTGAAATAAAAAACATTAACTGGAATGTGTATATGTATATATATATACATATATAACGTAAACTTGTGGTAATGTACTGAAAATGACAAACACAACAATATTATTAAGTTACTAAAACTTTAACTAAATAAAATACAGAAACAGAATCCATTTAATAAAAAATCTAATTCAAAATATTAACAAAAACTAAAATAAAATCACTAAACAGTCAACAAGTCTGTTGCAATTGCAAACAATTAAAGCATACATTTTTCAGATTTAAAACAGAAAATGTATTATTAAAATGTGTATTATTAAAGCCAATGTCACGTTTGGTTTTGGCTTTTGGTTCACGTTTATATTTTATGTCTTTTATTTTGAAATTCTCAGTCATGTTTCCTAGTTTCTTGTCATGTGACTTCCTTGCCCTCATGTGATCTTCCCTGTCTTATGTGTCACGTTATGATTGGTTGATCGTCTTTATTGTTCACAATTGTTTCTTAATAGTCTTGTTGTCTAAATAGCCCTAATGTTTCCATTGTATCTTGTCTAGCTTCGTCAATGTAACCTGCTGTTGATGAGTTTCCTATTTCATGTTTTGTGATCAAGTTAATGTCAAGTCAAGTTCACGGTTTTGGCAATTAAGAAACTGCACTTGGGTTCAGTAATGCTCGCCTCCAGTGGACCTGTGTTATAGTTGGCATGAAACAGAAGTTGCGATAGTCTTTTCTTCTCTATTGTGACGTATATCAGAGTGAAACGGCTTCTAGAACAAGGGGAAAAAAGGGTGGGGCTTGATTTACTGCATGGTTATTGGTCAATCTCATGTGAGTGACAGGTTGTCCCGCCACATGCAAATAAAGCATAACAATTGCCATATGTTTCCACCGTTAATGCAATAAACCATTATGCAGAATGGTTTAGAAGTGCTCTGATCTGGCAGGCATTCGGCTCGGCTCGTGTCCGATCATCTAGCGCTGAGGCCCCAGCAGATTTTCCGTGATGGATGACTATAAATACTGGAGCTCCATCATAAACACCCTTCAGCAGCAGCGCGGCTCTCTTCTGACTCACTGAGATCTTTTAATAGCGTTAGCCTGCTGTCGAGGGCTGGTGGCTTCAGAACCACACTCGTTTGATTAGCCACTTCACCCCGGACTGTTTCTTCACTCGTGATTCATACTGAGGTAATTCTGGTCAATCTGCAAATGATTTTTAGTCAGTGGGTATACAGTATGTTGGCCTTACTTATGGCTTGCGATATTGCTCTGCTAAAATACCAAATTTAAACTGCTTGAGCTGGTCACCAGTTATATTGCTGGATTCAATATAAGGCACTTTCTTGCTGGGGCCGGTTTCACAAAGCTATTTTAGACCGGTCTATAGTGTTAGACAAGTCTAAAATTCGCTCATAGACTAGTCTAATGCAAGTTAGATTGTTCCACAAAAATAAAGACTGACTTAATTTAGACCAAAAACATTAGACACCCCAGGCTAACTTAGGTCTAAGACTCTGTTACCTTGGCAACCAGCAGTAACAATCAGTTACATTACAAACAGAAAAGGGAAAATGGCTCATAATTTAAACATTTCTTCTTGTTACTACATTCTCCGCTAAATTTCCCAAGTAAAATGTCCTTGTAACTGTTATACTCCTCCAACAAACACATACTCTCCGCTGGGGTAAACTGCACTGAGCGGCTGAATGCACTTACTCGATCCGCCATGTTTTTTGTTTTGAAAAGTGTCTTAATTTACCCAGAATGCACTGCAGTGTAGACCTACTTAAGATAGTCAGAGTCTTAAGTGCTTTGTGCAACGGTCTGATTTACATGTCTATCTGAAGTCTGACTATCTACTATATCCAAGCCATAGTCAAAGTCTATCTTTGTGAAACCGGCCCCTGGTCTACTTGGCTTGAGCAATAACCAGCTTCACCAGCCTGTACTAACAGACCATGCAGCGCTGCTCTTTTTTTTTTTTTTTAAGACCATCTTGCAATTTAAAGCCAACATGAAATCAAAAGCAATCCTACCTGAACGTCATGTTAGAAATTAGTTAGAAATACCGAATAGGTTACAGAAATTAAATGAGTTGTGAATACTGACTTGTTTGTAAATCCAATTGATAAAAGCTTCAGCTAAATGAATAAATGTTAAGGTAAATAAATATGTAATGTTGATTTTAAGCTTCTCCAAACTGACCTAACCTGTCTAAACTGTGAATGTTGTTGTCTTCAAAGTCATCAGTCATCCAGAATTAGAATAAATAAAGTATTTTAATAGTGAAGCCAATTATTGTTTTCATGCAGCTAACTTGTACCAACAGCACTCAACAGCTAATTAGATAGTTAGCTGAAATGGAAAATAATATGGCTCCCATTCTATCGTCATAGCAACAAGAAAATTTTTTCAAGGTAGACATGTCAGCTTAACTAAAATCAACAAATGCATTTTTTTCTCTCTATAATAAATGCTAATTGTTCACCTGTAGAATGTCTATCTATCTGCCTGTCTGTCTGCCTGTCTGTCTGCCTGTCTGTCTAGCATCTATATACCTATCTGTCTGTCTATCTATCTGCCTGTCTGTCTGCCTGTCTGTCTAGCATCTATATACCTATCTATCTATCTACCATCCATCCATCCATCCATCCATAGTATATATATATATTTGACCATGCACATAATGAGTCAATGGGTTTGGTCCTCAACATTCTTCAAATATTCTTTGTGAATCAACACATGGCGTGCAAGTCAAAGAGAATAAATGCATATATTATACACCAGTGCAAATTATACACCAAAAACATGAAATGGTCATTTGCATGATTCATTCATGTAGCATCAGGCAAATGTTTCCATTTACCGCTTCCATTACCCTGTTCCGCAACAATGGTATACAGTATGAGAAAGTACATTTGGTATCTTAGTACCACCACAGTTTTCATTTCGAATAATTTTCAAATCTGAGATAATTTCTTATTTAGTTTTTTGCTTTTTAGCATTGCAATGCTATGATCAAAATTTTTTTTGCTATTAAAAAAGCAATTATCTTGTGACAGTTTGAGAAATTTTCAAAATTTTGTTCAGAATAAACACCCTCACAAAAGTTGCAATTTTGAGGCAGATATCTCAGTTAAAAGGGGATGATTATTTATAGTGCTTTAGCACACATGAGTGAAGGGTCACATTCCTCTGTTTGATGCTGAGTGCCGTTAGCAAGAAGCTAACGGATCGAAAAGCCTCTTGATGCCAAGTGTAATTATAACACTTCATTGAACCTGGAAAACACACTGAATATCCCTCCAGAGACAAACAGCCTGGGTGCATAAAAACCGCCACTTAAGGCAAGTCACTACAGACAAACCATTGTTTTGGGGCTTTTTTGGACTACTGGAAAGAAAACATCCAAAATACACATTTATTATTTGTGTCTGTAGATTTCAACTACTTGCATATAAATGGCTGTTTTCTCAAATTGAGATGTAATCTCCTTTTCAGCATCACTTACATACACCGAACTTTACAGTTTTATTCCCATCTATATTCTGAAGGTTTTTTGCCTTACAGATGCAAACAGCAATTATTGAGGTTCAAGGGCTTTAAGGCCTTTAAGCACATTGGTGAAAAGGTATTATGTTTTATTTAGCAAGCATGTAACCACCTACCCTGGTAAACCAGAGTTCTCGCGAGAGCACAAGTTGAATTTGCTCAGCGAGTTACTCTGGTGTCGAGCAATGGAGCTCATTAAATATGCCCCTCGATCTGAGCTGCACCAATCACATCGGGTTATCTGATATAGGCGGGCCAGAGGCGAGCTAAACAGAAGACGACAGCGCTGTGACGTCGAACTCATCAGTAAACATTGCAAGATGCCTATGGATGAACACCAGTTGTTTGAAACGGCTTTGGCCGCTACAATGAACGAGTTAGACTTGGCTTTTTCCCAAAAGAGGAACAGAAGACGGCGCTCGAATCGTTCCTTTGCAAGAAGGGTGTTTTTGCTGTTTTGCCGACTAGAAGAGTCTAATCTACCAGTTAGCTCCGCTGGTAGCTAAGCGTATGGGGTTTATTGTTGTGATTGGTCGTAGTGTTATCCAATTGCGTGCTGTGAGATTTTCAAATGCATGCTTGGTGCCGCCCCTCGAGCTGGCCGATTTTCATTGACCGACACCAGACCATTAATCTTTTAGATTTAGGTCTGGAATTCCAGGCTAGTAACCACCTAGATCATCGATGGAAAAGACCAATCACAGTCAATACAGGCAATTTACTAAAGAGTAAAAATAGTAGTTTTAAAGCTCAGTCCCAGCGAGTTTCGTTCCGATCGGCCGCCGGTAACCTTGTCTGACAGCCGCTCAAATTTCATTGGCCAACGACGGCCGTGTTTTTCGAGATATGCGAATGTCCTCGTAAACACTCACGGCACCTTGGACAAAGATACATCATGCCAGTTTTCAAGTCAATCGGACTGACTGTTGTGTAGCTGTAGCCGTTTTCGTGTTTTTCTTATTTTATAGCGCCACCAAGTGGCCAGTTGCTGTGTCCTTTTTCACGCGACCACTGACCGAAGTTTGGTGAAATGATCTCATTCTATTCAAGACGGATAGTCGTTTTAGTAAAAGTGACGTCCAGTCGTTGACGTCAGTCGAAATTTAGACTTTTTTTGTGATAATTATTGACAATCAGACACCAGAGAATCATTCTGCACTGGTTTGGTTCTGATCGGGTGAAGAACCTAGGACTAGTTCGTAAAAGTATGTAAAAAAAACTTTCTTGTTTCATTTATTTTCAAGATCTGAGGTGAATTATCCATTGTCGCTTTCAGTGTGTTTAAAGACAGCCTTACTGTGAGCTACGAGGTTGTTAATTGATAGTATTTGCTTGCATTGAAGCCGTCAGCCCTCATTATTTCAACGTAGTTTTCAAATAATTGCGTTTCACAGCTGAATTCATGGTGAAAAACTACATTACCCATGATGCTGTGCAGAAAATTCCACCAAAATTCCAAGCAAAATGCGCCAAAAGCTCTCTTTAGCTCCGCCCACTCCCATGAAGCACTGCGAATGGCGTAATCTCTCTACACTCTCAAAATACTTAAATATTTGAATATACACGCATATTTTGCAATAAAATTAAATATATTGTTTGTTTTTTAATATATATAAAATCAACATTTTAAGTGAGTATTGTTTTTATTTCTCCATCGTTTTTATTTGCAATTTGATTATGCTGTTCTCAATGCTTTGTGGGATTGTAGTTTTTTCCCTCATTAAAGCCTTTAAGTACACAGTCTTGTCTCTTCGCATTTTTGTCAGATTTTTTTAATACTTATTTGCTTCAGATCTGTAGTTTGTATTGTTGTAATTCACCTCGTAGCTGCTTGGCTTGATTTATGACTTATAACTCTTTAACAAAGACTTCCTGAAAATCCCTATTGGAGAAATTACTTACAGAACTAACGCCGGGTACTAATGCACTCTATAGTAATGGCGTATAATGTTAACAAAATGAAACACAAATTTTGAACCTAGCTTTATCCAATGTTCAGATTTCAATAAGTGCATATTTGATTATGATATATTTACATACATAAACATAACAATTTCAGAATACAAAACAGTTGTCTTAATGTACTGTGATTGATCAACTTGGAAATTATAACTATTAGTTAAAACATTTAACCTTTTCACCATTGCTTATAAGTCATACATCTTGTCTTAAAGACTCGCCTGTAAAACGGCTCAGATGCAACACACACACACACACACACACACACACACACACACACACACACACACACACACACACACACACACGCTCATCTTTCAGCAGTGCACGTTTGTCAAAGGTGGCAGGTTGAGGAAATGTGTTTTTGGATACCGACATCCCTAACTTTAATGTGACAAAGGCAAAAGAACGAAGAGGAAGAAACAAAGGGGTTGTGATGAAAAAGAGGCTTGTGACAGCAGGAGAAAAAAAGGAGCTTGTGATGGTGCACAGATGAAAGAAAACAAAGCCAAAGCTTTGACAAGACAAGACCGTACAAGGCTGCTTCAATCACAGCTGTACGCTATAACCTTCCAGGACACATTTAAGGGCACTTTACAACCACACGCCTACAAACTTCTCTATTTCAGCCCATCGACTTCAATTTAACTTGTTAAAGCTAAACCAAAAGGCCTTGATTCAGTCCAGTACGCTGGGATTTTAAACGACTGTCTTGATATAGGAATAAATAAATATTATGTCTCTGTGCTTTTGTGACAAATCAATCAGTTCGTCACGTCCTCCTCGTACTGTTATTAAAGCTTGTCCTGAGTGGCTGCCAGTGGGGAGACATGAAAGAGAAATTATGAATCTGACAAACACCGTCACAATGTTCTCAATACTCCGCCATCACGCGCTTCAAAGGAAATGTCAGTGTGAGAGCAAGGAGAGCGTGGGGAAGGAGGAGAGTGACAGCATCTCACAGCGCCACGACTCAATCTACTCTGGCAGTTTGACTCGTTCACAACATGAGGAGAAATAAAAAAAGAGGTTGATGCAAAATTACTTATTCTGCTTCTGTTGTGGAATACGGATTAAAATCGGACAGAAGAGCATTACAATAAGAGATCTGTATGGAAGTAAAATAATGCCAAATGTTTTTGAAACAAAAAAAGCCTGTTGAATTGCACTACTTGAAAAAAATATGCATTGCATTAACCATGCTTGCGTTGTATTTTTCGGGATTGCATTTTTATGGGCTGAAATTCAACATGGTTGAATATTTCAATTCAAAATTTTTCAAACACATTTTCATTAATAAAAATTCTATCCATATTCACCTTTCATATTTCACTTCCAAAAATATTCAAACTGTTTAAATATACAACCTATAATATTCAACAGGCAATTTTCGGTCCATTTTATTTCGCTTCCACAAATTCAATGGTTCAAATTCGACAGTAAATTCAACATTGACATCCAGGAACTGCAGGAAAAGCAGTAGATTACCGAGCATACTCTCCATCTGCTGTTAGTGGACCTCACCAGCAGGGGGCGCAAGCGTGTGTTGTTGACGGAGACCAGAGCAACAGTTAGAGCAAGCCATTCATTCATAAAAACTGATTTACAGAAATGTAAGTGTATTTGTGATTATTATGAGGGCTGTTTTTATGTTTCACGGTCCCTGTGTAGCCTACATGCGTCTTACATTTACATTTACATTTATTCATTTAGCTGACGCTTTTATCCAAAGCGACTTACAATTGCTATATATGTCAGAGGTCGCACGCCTCTGGAGCAACTAGGGGTTAAGTGTCTTGCTCAGGGACACATTGGTGTCTCACAGTCAGTGGTGGACAGTAACGAAGTAAATGTAATTCGTTACTGTACTTAAGTAGCTTTTTTGCGTATCTGTACTTTACTGAAGTATTTAAATTTGGGAAGACTTTTACTTTAACTCCACTACATTTCAAAGTCAAATATCTTACTTTTTACTCTACTACATTTTCAAAATCAGTCGTTCCTTTTTATTTATGAGTGGATAAAAACTTAACTGGTCAAACGAGCCACCTATCACAGTAGCCTACAACGTGCGCGCTTTGTTTTGAACTTGCCTTGGTGGTATCTACTAAGCGCGAACCAGAGCCGTTAAATATGAGAGTTGCGACCATAGACAGTATATAAGAGGTTGCGACACACACGGCTTGTTCGACTTGAATCGGCGGTGCACAGACCGATCAGTTTATGACATCAAAGTATAGAGCGAAATCGCGAGAGCGATTTAAAAGCATACAGAGCCGTCTACTCTCTAATCGCTCTTGCGGTATTTTAATGTCATTCACCGATTGGTCTGTGCAGTGTGCCGTTTCAAGTCGAACAAGCCTACTGTGATCTCGCCGCCGCGCGGTCACGTGATTCGTGTAGCTCTCAATAGTTCCAAACAATTTGTGTTGCCAATAATTTTAAGCGGGGGCAGAGAGCAGCAGCTATTATTGCAGCAATTATCGGTAAATACTGACGCATAATGAACATTGCTTATTACCTTGACACTAAAATTACTTGCATATAATAGCATTTTTTTTTTCTGAGGAGTAGCAGAAACACTGCATTAATACGTTTTGGTGTTTAATTTTGTAGGGAAATTGGCTGCTCCCATAATGTAGCGTGTATATATATATTCAATGGCATTGTGCAGGTTTATGTGAATGTATCATAACATTAGGATGTTTATAATTATGACCATAGACGCTTGTGAAAAATATGTACAGTAAATACTGTAAATGTATTATACCTTATATGGGATCAGTCCCCTTCCGTCCAAAATTAAACACACAAAAAATGTATTCAATTCAAATATATATATATATATATATATATATATATATATATATAGAGACTAATTAATGTCATTTTATTAATAGATTGATGTGCTAAGAGTGACAGAGTCTTCACGTAGACTGAGTTGAGCAAGAGTCTTGTGACAAAAATTATAAGACCCCCCCCAGGTCTTTCTCTACCATGAAAGAGATTATGATGTTATTCCCCTGATGCAGATGTACAGATCAAATGTCACATTTGAGGTAGACATATATTTCTCTTGGTTGTTTAGTTTCTTTAACTTTATATCACGTGATGTGCTTCAGTAGGGTTTCCCTCAATACTTCAGGATTGCTTTTTTGTTTCAAAAACATTTGGCATTATTTTACTTCCATAGATCTGACTGGAGAAGTTGAAAGATAGCTGAAGATATGTATCCAATGTATACATAGGCCTTTGCAATTAGAGTTTTTTTTTCCTTTTTTGAAGTGAATCCTAATATTGTACAACCATTTTCACAAATGTATTGCTTAAATTTCAACATTATTATTGATCTGCCTGCATTGACACCATTATATGAGAAATTAACTGAGCTGGATGATGACATCACTGTTTTCTCCAGAGCGGCTGTATAGATAAATGAACTAAATTAATAACTTTTGTACAACAAAAATGAACCATCACTGAACTTACATAAGCTGGACTATGACACTATTTTCTTCTAGATCTGCGGTACAGCCGAAACAAAATGTGTTGCATTATTTTTCCTGTTATCACTGTAAAGCTGCTTTGAAACGATCTATTGTAAAAAGCTCTATATAAATAAAGCTGACTTGACGACTAAGAAAGGAGGAATTTCTCAATAGACTATTTCAGATGTTGAAAATGGCAAGGAATGCAAAGAGTGCCAGAGCAATTTATCAATGTAACATGAACCTAAATTAACCTAAAAGTTAATTAACATTCTAAAACAGACAGTTCCAACTCTGACTGGATGCCATAAAAAAAGCAGATGAATGCACATTCAATATTAATGCATTCCTGTAGATTTAAAGCTAAAGTTGAAGTAAAGTCATGGTTTCGATTCCCATGGAATATGTGAATTATTCAAATATATACCCAGAATGCACTGCAGGCCTAAGCTTTTTGGATAAAAGTGTAATTGTACATTAATAAATAATTGTACGTTCCTAATGGCTAATGAACTACTTGGTGGAAGAAAATTTGTTTTTATTTATAAATGAAAAAATAATACATTTATTCATTAAAAAAATTATAATTTCTAATTAAAATTAATAATTAATATATTTATAACAATGAATAATTAGGCTTTTTTCCACAAGAGCTACCCATCTACCCTACTAGCGCTCCTTGATAAATAAAATAAATAAAATAATGAATTTTACCATGGTTAATTAATTTTAATTTTTCCCATTAGAGTTACCCATGCACCCTCGTCTAAAATAAAAATAGGAATAACAGTTGTTATCGGTAATTCAAAAATAATATTATAAATTAAAATGGACATGTACAGTGAAAACAACTAATATCCACTAGAGCACTCCTTGATTAATAAAATAAAACACTGAACAAGCATTTCTCCAACTAAGTAGCAGCAAATCAACTTGCAAAGGCAAAGAAACAGCTTTTCCCTGTTGAGAACCAGAAGCGATAACACAGTGATACGGGACGCAGCGTGACAGGAGCTCCAGCTCGCAGCCATCATTTTCTTAATATGATAATAAATACACTATATTATACATCTTATTGTCTGGAATTGTTTATCTCTGGATTACTCTCAAATATGAATATATGAAAACCTTTGAGCCTCGCATAATTTGATATTCAACCTTCATTCACTTCTTATGCAAACAGCAACAATCCCAAGGCAAACCCTTCATATTCTCTGACGGATCTTGATTTATCCCTATATTCATAACACAAAGTTCAACTTAGAAAATAAAGCACCAGTCAAACAGATCTTTTGACTATGAAATATTGATTTATTTATATGCAGTTTGAAAGCTAAGGAGGAATATGCTCATTTCTTTCCATCAAACGTGTGTGTAAAGAGCTTCCCTGTTTTAATATTTCTCCCAGCATGCTTCCACCACCCAAAACCCGGAGCGTATATGACTCGACAAGTGTGGGGACACATTCAACACAGGGGTTTTGATTATCTGCACAAAAATGAGGGCGGTAAATTGTCTAGTTTTAATGCTTAGCCTATACGCCTCTGCATCTTTATTTTCATTATTGCGTTGAATCTTGTGTAAAATCTCCTGCACTGAGAACGTGATTCTCTCACTTTATACAGAACCTTTCAAACGTTTGGGGTCGGGAAGATGAATGAAGTCTCTTCTAGGGCTGCATTTATTTGATTAAAAATACATTTAAAAAAAACAGTAATATTGTGAAATATTATTACAATTTAACAGAACTGTTTTCTATTTAAATATTTTGTAAAATGTAATTTATTCCTGTGATGCAAAGCTGAATTTTCAGCATCATTACTCCAGTCTTCAGTGTCACATGATCCTTCAGAAATCATAATAATATGATGATTTGATGCTCAAGAAACATTTATGATTATTATCAATGTTGAAAACTGTTGCACTGATTCATATTTTGGGAAACCGTCATGCATTTTTCAGGATTGTTTGATGAATAGGTTTGATTTATTTTAAATATAAATCTTTTGTTACATTATAAGCATCTTTACTGTTACTTTTGATCCATTTAACGCATCCTTGCTTAATAAAAGTATTATTTTCATTAAAAATATCATTCTAACCCCAAACTTACAGCAGTGTATTTTCTTTATATGCTACAAAAACAAGTTTCCATGTGACATAAAATAAAAATATATATTACTGTGAGTGATTATTTGGTAATTTTTTTTTTTATTTTTTAAATACCACCAAACCGACTTTCTTTTTCTGCTGACATCACAAATCCCTTTTACTTTTTCAGCCCCCCCCCCCCATTCTGGTACATAACGCCCATTAACGCCCAACAGACATAAAGACACACACAAATAAGTCACAATCAGAAACGCAGAGCTGATTTAACACAGGCACAGAAGAGATTAGCTGGAGAGAGGTATTCATCTAATGATGTTACTTTAGTACCTGCTTCTGTTAACCTCATCATTTGTAGTTAGGGAAGATACAAGTATGATAATTCAAATACTTGCTCAGTGCATTGAAAGTGCACAACCTGCTGCACATACTTTATGTATTTTGCCGTTATTGCAGCTGTACCCAACCTCAGTACTCATGGTAATAGTTTCCTGCAAATGTTTGTCACTAAAACAGGTAAACAGGTTATTAACATGCCAACAGTTTAATTTACTTTAACCTACGCTATTCAAGATTCATGACAGTAGTTGATCTGAAAGAGAAAAATAACTGTATTATAGGGATGCATGATATATCGGCAACCATATCGATATCGGCCAATATATGTTCATTTTTTATTTTATTATCGTTATCGGCCCGGTAAGAAGATTTGGCTGATATAAAGCCCATGATGGATTATTCCCTTCAGCTGAGACACAGCATGTGAACTGCTTTGCCATGATAGTTTGAATTGCTTGAAATATGATAGGAATCTCTAAAGTGCAACAAGTGCAGCGCAAGTCTGTCATAGGCTCCATAATTATAATGAGAACATCATAATAATTGGGTGCTTGGGACATGGATTTTAATGGTGAGACTTTTGTTTTTGTAATCAGGCTCTCAAAAATGATGTAAAAATTTGGATTTAGATTTATCGGCCAATATATCGGTTACTGGCTTTCAAAGAATTATCGGTTATCGGTATCGGTCATATTTTTTTATATCGGTGGATCTAGTAAGCTGTTTACTCTAATATCTACTATAGCACTCATTGATAAATAAAATTGAATGAAAATAATAGAATACAACATAAAATTAATACAATAAATATACCCCCCCCCCCAATATAAAAATTATATTTTTTAATATAAAAAAATATTTTAAATTAAAAAACAATCTATTAAAATGTTTAATAAATTAAAATGTACATTTACAATGAAACCATTATATTCACTGTAGCACCCATTCATAAATAAAATAAAACATAATAATATTAATAATAATGCAAAAAGGAAAAAAAACAATACCAAGGTAAAGATGTGTTAGAGATTGTTAGGCTTGAGAGTTACTCATCCACCCTTGTCTAAAATAAAAATAGGAATAATAGTGCATTTAAAAAAATAACATTATAAATTAAAATCTCCATTTACAGTGAAAACACAAATCCACTATATAGTGCTCCTTGTTATTTTATCATGTAAGTGAAGTAGTCAATGCATTGTCACGTGCACACATACATAACTTATTTTGCATTGTTTCGATTGCGTCTGTATTATTCACACCACAGGATATCATTCCTTATTAATCTGCAGTTTGCTTCCTCAGAGCTGTGGTCGTATGAACCGAAAAAGTAAATATTAAACAGGAAGCTGAAGAACAAACTAAATAAGTTTGCTTGTTTATAAATCACATTCAGATTGTATCAGTTGCTATGTTTGATTGAAATAAAATACAAGAGCACTATTCCTCCAGCAGACTAGATCTATACATAGCATTTGTCCTGACGCAATTTCCCAACCACTTTCCTTAAATTTCCAAGCATTCTTGCAGGAAAGGGAGTGAAACGTATAATAAGACAACAATTTTCCTTCCTGTCATCTTTTATCTCTATTTTTTCCTGGAAAACATTAGCTATATAGTTTGATGGTCGATTTACCAGACGCGGCTCTAGCGTTCTGCTCTCCCTCCGAGCAATAACAGTCTGATTATTCATAACCCCAGTTCGCATCTCTGGGAAAAGATCTCCACATGTAGAAGGAGACGGAGGTGTTTTGATGTGCCACACACGCTCATTAAAAAGGGCTGGAAAGGTTAGTGACAGTCGCAGCAAATGGGCCACTCGTCTTACGCACGAGTGTGTAAACGACATTCACGCGTCTCCTAATGAGGAGGACAAAACATTCCCGGAATGATTATTTGAGCAATTTCAGTGAACACAGGAAATACAGAGAGCAACTTAATTGCGTTGGGGGGAAAGAGATTGGTTGAGAAGAGAGAGAGCGTTTATGAAGTGTGATTGTTACAGGGAAAAATCTGTGGAATTCTGCATAATGCATTTAAAGGGTCACCAGGGTAGGTGATTTGTTCCTTAAACATTTTTTGTCATGCTGGTTGAAAGTCTCTTCACATCCTGAAAACAATTTTAAGTTAAAGAGATATTTCACCGCTGGAAAGATGAATGTGTATTTAAATTGGGTCATTTATGTAGTAGAAATGTGAAATTATTTTAGAAGATGGTGCCTTCTAGACTGAGAAAAGCCAGAAAATTTATTTTTGGCTCATGTGGATGAAAGACTACAACTCCCAGAATGCACTTGCTTCGCTGCCCTACGAGGACACTCCCAAGCCACACCTACCGGTTACAGAGGGCAGTGTTGGAAGAAATTATACAACTAGGCTACTAGTCGACTGGAAACTGAAAAGACGGTGTTTTATCGTGAGATCCCCCTATGGGCGGGTTGAACACATGCGGAACGAGCTCCTCCTATTGGCTGTAGTCTCTCACCTCTGGACAAAAGAGCCTCTGATGAGCTAAATGACGATTTTTGCGTCATCAGAGTTTTTTTTCCAGACACGCAATACAGAAATCTCTCGTCTCAGGGGGACATGAGGGAGGGAAGCACGGTCACTCGAAAATACTACCGGGTTTCTACTGATACAAAGCTTAATGCTAATCGGTGAAGTATCCCTTTCAGTGAAATAAATGTATTTATATGTATGTATATGTCGGTCCGAATGCAATGATACGATGTCCTCCCTGCCTGTCAACATATGTATTTCCATACCTTGCGCAAACATCACACTCCATCAACGCATTTCAAGCTCAGAGTTAAGCCGGGTGCACACTGTCAGGGGCGATTCCAGGATTTTATAAATGGGGGGGGGGGGGCACGGGGGCACGGGGGGGGGGACCAAGAACCAGTGAGGGGGGGAAAATTCCGACGAAATTCTGTCAGTGTAAGAAGATTTGACTCGCAGTCCTGCAGTGTGACTTCTCCTACGACGACCGTCAGATTTTCTTCGTTTTTCAAGACAAGCCATGACCAAAATAAACGTTCGAAATTTCTTTGTAGCCATCATTCCAGTCCCGCGTGTATTGCATCTCACTGTAAACGTACGTGTCGTTGATTGATGATGTAAAACTCCGGACAAAATTTCCGTTTTTAACGCGTCTTGACTGTCGTACAGTCTGACATTAATGACAACTGAGATCTTACAGTGTGACATGACTTAAAGTGATGATCATGTTCGTACAGTCTGACAAGCAACAATCGTAAAGGACGATAATAAATCGCACAGTGTGCACCCGGCTTTAGACAGACGTCAGTCACCGAGCAGCACAACAGAAACAGCAGCACGTTTTACAGTTCCTCCTGAACCAAAACAACCAGCTTATGCTGCGATCACGCCATAACTACTGTCATTTGCAAGACATGGAAACCCGTGACGATGTACTCGACAAACTTATGTGTTTCAGTGGCAACACCATCAATGCTGAAATGAACCTGCAGCAGTCAGGTGGTACAGGTCAGTGCTCTTTAAGTTGTTTCATTATTATTATAATGTTATGTGCTTTGAGACATGAGGTAGTTTAATGCCGTCTCTCGCGACTCTTTTGTTCGCTCTCTGCTGTGTGTGTTCATGTGTTTTGAAGGAGTCGTGGCTTTGGAGACGCTCTGAAGGGAGAACAGGATCTCATGCTTTCAAAGCTAGGTCGCTATTGCTAACCTCTCTGAAAATTGCCTATCTTAACTTTAAACATGGTGAAATAGTAAATGGAGTTGAAAGTATTATAGCTTTCAGCAGTACTATAGTACTACAGCTACTGAAACAAGCTGAAATTATTAAATAATTAATTGGACGTGAATAAAAACTAAAACTAAAGCAGAACTAAAAATAAATTAAACCTCAATATGAATATTTTAAAATAACAATACGAATAAAAATGACAAAAGCACAAAAAATACAAAAAAATTAAGAAAATTACACAATAAGATAAACTAAAAAATCTAATTCAAAATATCAATAAAAAACTATAACAGTATATAAATAATACTAGAATAACAGGAGATTATAGTCTTATTGATAACTGAAAGCATAATCAAATTAAAACTAAAAACGAAATTAACAAATTAAACCTTTAGTAGTCCATTTTAAAAAAACAAATGTAAAAAGCACATATTAAATAATAACAGCACATAACAAAATGACTCAAAATTTCAAATGAAAACTGAAAATATAAAAATAAAAGCTAATTCAAAATATGAATGAAAATTGTAATAGTATAAATAATACAAAAATAACACATTGAAATACTACACTTTTATTGACAGTTGAAAGCATAATCAAATGAACTATAAATAAGTGAACACCCAGATAGTGTTAATATACAGGTGTTTAAAGGATTTGTAAAATAGAAAATAATGTAACCTGCAAAAATAAATCATTACAACTCTCAATGTGTAGCAAATGAATGCATTAAACCAAAACCAAAACATTAAACAAACCAATTTCATATTAACTTGGATGACCAGTCAATTGGTAAGGCTGACTAATTTGTTTTAGACTTTTTTCAAACCCACAGTTCATGTGGACGAGCAGCAAAGAGCAAGAAAACAGTGTTTACAAAAATAGCCTGTTTAATTCTGAGGGTCAGAGAGAAGGTGGAAAATGGTCATGAAAAATCAACTCTTTTGCCACAAGAAACCTTGACTAACATTAAAATGATATAATAAAAACATGATATTTTACTTTCTATGCAATTTACTGATCATTCCCGTTCACGCCACCAAAATAAGACCCGAATAAACATTAAAGCTACACTGTGTAACTTTTTAAGTTGATTCTTAGCAAAAAACACTTTGTTCTATCAAAAGTATATGTGCTCATTCATGTGTAATTACATCCACCAACTAATAAAGTATTCTCGTAAGCGTAAAATCTGCCATTTATAATACATACGAGCGAGTCGCTCGAATGGCGGCAGCCATGTTGCGCCTCCATCTTGAAAATACATTCGCCAAAGAGGGACATACCTGTAAATTCAAGCTTCGCCTTTCGCGCTTTACACTCAGTGACATAGAGACGAATGCGAGGGGGAGATTACTCGCGACTGCCGGCAGATTTGAAAGATTGCTGAAGATGGAGGATCACGCCTATTCTCGAGGACATGTAGCAGAGTCGCCAAGGAAGCGAAAGAGAGAATTAAAACGTTAACGCGACAGGCAAATCAGCAAGACCAAAGTCAATACTGGAGTAACTTTTCCCAGATGGAAAGAGCTCATGAGGAGCAAAGATTTTAAAACGGACGCCGAAGTTGCCTGAAGGTAATTCATCCTATTTGTGTAAATTCGAAGTTTTATAGTTGCTTGTCTAACCATAGCATGGTTGTGCATAACGCCAGAACGACCTCTAGTATAACTTTACTTTTCCTCGCGTCAATGGTGAAAAAGTATTGTTTACCTTGTAACATAAATCTGTGCTGCGACGGATCACAGGTGATGAATAGTTTTAAATTGGACGAAGTCGAACTGGAAGCCATGTTAATCTTGGAATAATACGGCCACCATAGGAGTTAAAACGCCCTCGGAATTGAAAGGAAGAGAAACTAATATTCACTGGGTAGTCATATACAATTTCACCGCTAGATGGGGAAAATATCACACAGTGTAGCTTTAAGGATAAGGAGAAAGTGTCCACATGGCTTCACAAAAAAAAAAAAAAAAATACCTTGATGCCAAACTGCGCACACACACACACACACACTAGAGCAATTACTGCTGTCTGTGTGGGTTAATTTGGTGCTTTTGACACAACACAGATGGCCATCAGTCACCGGTTCAGCAACCATAGTGAGTTGATTTGGGAGGATCTAGTGCTTATGACCGGAATTAAACAGAACATTCCCTTGTAAACACTGGACACTGGTCTCTTCTCTTCGACAATGTTCGGAATAGAATATTAGCTTAAAACTTACTGTGCAATAAAAAACGTATTGCACTGCTCTGGGGTGCGTTTCCTGTACAACGATGCAATTCGCTGCTTAACTACCGCAGTACGATGCATCGTTGAAGAAATCAACTAGCTAGTCACGAAAACTTTACTGTCGCAAATTGGTCATTCAACCATGTTTTTTCTAGATTTTGGGAAAAAAATTCTTCATGCCTTAAAATATATTGAATGTAACTCGACATTCTTGCCTCATTTAGTATACACGGTTCTATGAATATGCAAATGAACCCCGCCTCCACTCACTCACAGCGGCTCAGAGATCCACTGGTTGATGATCACACGTTGATGTGATTGGTTACAAGGTAGTTTGTGACGTCAGAAACACCAGCGATTTCAAACTGTGTTGTTGAGACTGTCTTTGGTTCACTGCAGTTTTAAGGAGAAAATACTCAGCAATGCTGTCGACTTATGAATTTACACATGGTTTGTCTTAAAGCATATTAAAAACACCACATAGACATATGAACAAAATGAAAAGTTTGATTTTCACCACAAGGGGGACTTTAAGATCATATTCGTCATCCAGGGTTGTGATGTTAAGTTGACATCACACCTTGTTAAGTTTTCAAATACTCATATTCAGATTACAGCTAAAATATCTGGGGAATCCTGGCAGTTGGGCTAGTTTTGTTGTGCAGAACTGGCAACCAATGGGTGTCCCAATTGTCATTTTAGGTTTCAAAGGGGGGCTCACGAGCGCACCCTTTGCTCCCCCTTTTACTAGTGTGGTCCCATTCAGAAGAAAATGACTATTATGAGCCGGTTCCTTTCAGTGAATTACAAGGCATACAGCACAAAAAAATAAATTCGGATTTGCGAACAAACGACTCTTATGAACCGGTTCTTTTAAGTGAATCAAAAACATACCGCATAACTATAGTGTAGTCTGATTCACAAAAAAATGACTCTTATGGACCGGTTCTTTTTAGTGAATCAAAAACATAGCCTATACCACTTAACTAGTTCAGTTCGATTCGCAAAAAAATTGCTATTAAGAGCAGGTTCCTTTTAGTGAATTAAAAACCACAGGCCAGGCCTACAGCGCAAAAAGTTTCCGATTCATGGACAAATGACTCTTCTGAGCCAGTTCTTTAAGTGAATCAAAAATACTTCACCGATTCACAAATACAATTACTGTTATTGGCTGGATCTCATGTATCAGTTTGCCTCAGTTTGACAAATTCTTCAACAAATGAACAACTCTATCAGAGTGGTTGCTGAATCAAACATGCGACTCTTAATGAACTGCAAGTTAACATTATTTTTAGTGATGTCCATTTCGAAGGCAAGTTTTGTGTTCTGGACTCCTCTGGTAAGCTTTGAAAACTTTAATATCTCTAGGCCTAATTTTGCTGTTGTTTGTATACATACACATTCAAATTACAACTCAACACTTAAAATATGTGACCCTGGACCACAAAACCAGTCACATGTCGCACGGGTATATTTGTGGTAATAGCCAACAAAACATTTTACGGGTCAAAATGATCGATTTTCATTTTATGCCAAAAATCATTAGGATATTAAGTAAAGATCATGATCCATGAAGATATTTTGTAAATTTCCTACCTTAAATATATCAAAAATGTATTTTTGTGAGTGGATTCACCAAAAGCGTGAACATAAATGGACAAATTTAAAGGCGATTTTCCCAATATTTAGATTTTTTTGCACCCTTTGATTCCAGATTTTCAAATAGTTTTCTCTCTGCCAAATATTGTCCTATCCTAACAGACCATACATCAATGGAAAGCTTATGTATTCAGCGTTCAGATGATGTATACATCTCAATTAAAAAAAAAAAAAAATTTACCCATAAGACTGGTTTTGTGGTCCAGGGTCACATATTTCAAATTACAAAGCAAAATAAGATAATAGTGAGATATTATGCAGAATTCTTCCCATGCATTGTGCCTTCCCATGCATATGTGGACATTTTGTAAGAGAAACATCCAAACATCAATTTAGTCTCATTGCTTTGCAGGAGAAACATCCCCTCCCGCCTTTTTTAAATTTCCAATTATAAGTACAGACGACATGTGCAGATATCAGAGCTGAGGTGCTGTAAGGACGGATGGACATGTATTTATTTGAGGCTTATCAACCTGTCTAAGTGAAACAGTCGCATTCAGCACAGCATGCTCATTAGGAGACACTTCTGCGCTGAAGCCACACTGAACATTCTCATTTTTGTAATGCGTTCTGTCACTACACAAGTATGACTCTTGCAGAGAGACAAACTCTGATTTCAAACTCAGAGTGATTTAGATCAGAGTTGTAGGCCACTTTCACATGTTTTTGTGGTCAGTTTGGCTCTGTTTACAGCTGGTATTAAGATGCGTTTCAGTCGATCGGATCACAAGTAGACGAGGGAGACACATTCCCGTTTACACCTGGTGTTTTAATCCGTCTCTTTTGTCCACTTTCAACCACTTCTAACCACTTCTGTCCTGATTTCTTCAAGGAGAGGGTCTATGAGCGGGTAAATGTATGTTTTTTCAGATCTTTCGATCTAATGGACAAAATAAGCTCACGCAATTTACATATGAACACACACGGAGAGCATCAGCTTTAGTTTCTGAGTCTGACAGCCGTAAGACCAGCCGAACACTGTGAGAGTGTGTTAGAAATCAGGAATGATGAGAGAACATTGTGCTTGGGACGTTTTTCATCTTCAAACTAAACTTGGGTCTTCAGTCGACAGTTAAAATCTCGTCTGGCTAAAGCGCTTCCTATGATGGTTACGTATTAGTTCAGTAAACGGTCTTCTGTGGCGGTTTAAACACATTCGACCACATGAGAGTTTACACTGAAAGCAATCCGGTCAATGCGTTTTCAACTACCTCTGGAAGTGGTCGAAAGTGGACAAGCTCAAAACGTTTTAGACACTGTTTACACTTGCATCCGATCGACCGAAACGCATTAATCCGGATACATTTGAAAACGGCGTTTTCGTTTATAAACGCTCTCCATCCACACTAGCGTTTTCGGACGTTTCAGTGTGGACGAGAAACATTTGAAAAACGCCTGAAAACGCTGAATTCTATGAGGTGCCCCTAGGGACATTATTCAGAATTACCATGCATATACATGTACTTTTCCTCTCACATACACATATGAAACCAAATTCATTCACATAATATAATGAAATGCTCACACACATACAAGTGAAATGCTTTTACAAACACAACTGAAACGCTCTCATGCATACAACTGAAAATATTACGCTCACACACACAACTGAAACGCTCACACACACACAACTGAAACGCTCACACACACACAACTGAAACGCTCTCATACATACAACTGAAAATATTACGCTCACACACACAACTGAAATGCTCACACACACACAACTGAAACGCTCACACACACACAACTGAAACGCTCTCATACATACAACTGAAAATATTATGCTCACACACACAACTGAAACACTCTCACACACACAACTGAAATGCTCACACACACACACAACTGAAACGCTCACACACACACAACTGAAACGCTCTCATACATACAACTGAAAATATTATGCTCACACACACAACTGAAACACTCATACACACAACTGAAATGCTCACACACATACAAGTGAAATGCTTTCACAAACACAACTGAAATGCTCTCACACACACAACTGAAATGCTCTCACACACACAACTGAAATGCTCTCACACACACAACTGAAATGCTCACACACATACAAGTGAAATGCTTTCACAAACACAACTGAAATGCTCTCACACACACAACTGAAATGCTCTCACACGCACAACTGAAACGCTCACACACACACAACTGAAATGCTCACACACAAACAAGTGAAATGATTTTACAAACACAACTGAAATGCTCTCACTCACACAACTGAAAAGCATTTCAGTTGTGTGTGTGTGAGAGCATTTCAGTTGTGTGTGTGAGAGCGTTTCACTTGTAGGTGTGTGAGCATTTCAGTGGTGTGTGTGAGAGCATTTCAGTGGTGTGTGTGAGAGCATTTCAGTTGAAACGGAAGGTGGTTAAAGTCTCCAGTCCAGTTGGTGGCAGTAGTGCACCTCAAGACGAAGAACTAGAAGCTGACTGTTGAAAGAAAGCATAGTAAACTAGCGCAAGTTGGCCATAAATTCACAGATGCGAACTTCCCGGGTCAATAACTCGTGAGCTAAATGTTGTTAATACACAAATAACACCTCGTTTTAATCGTAGTAATGTGACGTGAAGAGTAAAGGCGGCAGAGAGGCAGATCCGAAGGGACCGTCTGCAAAGTGCAAAACCCGAAAAGCGTTACTACGAAAACAGTCAATAATTTCTCTGTTACACACTATAGTGTCATCAAATTCAGTTCACACATCACTGATGCCCTGATGATTATACTACAACATTTATTTTGAATAAATATATTTTTGAATATTTTTTATGATTATTATTTATGAAAAATATTCAATAACTTCACTGTTATTCACTGTATTGTTGCCAAATTCAGTTCGCACATCACTGCTGTCCTGATGGTTATACTACACTTATTTTTGAAAAAATTTTTTTTAATTGTATACAGTGAAGTTTTGAATTAGAGTGAAGTTACAAACATTTACAATTGTATATACAATTTAAAATAAATATATTTTCCCCAAAATAAGTGTTGTAGTATAACCATCAGGGCATCAGTGATGTATAACCTGAATTTGGCAACAATACAGTGAATTACAGTGGTTACTGAATATTTTTCATAATAAAAATCATCAAATAGAAACTTTTTTTTTTTTCAAAATAAGTTGTAGTATAACCATCAGGGCATCAGTGATGTGTGAACTGAATTTGGCAACAATACAGTGAATTACAGTGCAGTTATTGAATATTTTTCATAATAAATATTATCAAAAAGAAACTTTTTTTTTTTTCAAAATAAATTGTAGTATAACCATCAGGACAGCAGTGATGTGCGAACTGAATTTGGCAACAATACAGTGAATTACAGTGAAGTTATTGAATATTTTTCATAATAAAAATCATCAAAAATATTATTTTTTTTTTCAAAATAAGTTGTAGTATAACCATCAGGGCATCAGTGATGTGCGAACTGAATTTGGCAACAATACAGTGAATTACAGTGAAGTTATTGAATATTTTTCATAATAAAAATCATCAAAAATATTATTTTTTTTTTCAAAATAAGTTGTAGTATAACCATCAGGGCATCAGTGATGTGCGAACTGAATTTGGCAACAATACAGTGAATTACAGTGAAGTTATTGAATATTTTTCATAATAAAAATCATCAAAAAGAAACTTTTTTTTTTTCAAAATAAATTGTAGTATAACCATCAGGACAGCAGTGATGTGTGAACTGAATTTGGCAACAATACAGTGAATTACAGTGCAGTTATTGAATATTTTTCATAATAAAAATCATCAAAAATATATATATTTTTTAAATAAGTTGTGGTATAACCATCAGGACAGCAGTGATGTGCGAACTGAATTTGGCAACAATACAGTGAATTACAGTGCAGTTATTGAATATTTTTCATAAATAATAATCATAAAAATATATTTATTCAAAATTAGTGTTGTAGTATAACCATCAGGACAGCAGTGATGTGCGAACTGAATTTGTCAACAATAAAGTGAATTACAGTGCAGTTATTGAATATTTTTCATAAATAATAATCATAAAATTATATTTATTCAAAATAAGTTTTGTAGTATAACCGGTCCCTTCGGATCTGCCTCTCTGCCGCCTGCGCATAGTGTTCAATGTGTTTTGTCCACTGCGAGGGAAAGCTCGTTTTGAGGAAAATTAGGTTGCAGCTGCTTGTCTACATTACTACGATTAAAACGAGGTGTTATTTGTGTATTAACAACGTTTAGCTCACGAGTTATTGACCCGGGAAGTTCGAATCTGTGAATTTATGGCCAACTTGCGCTAGTTTACTATGCTTTCTTTCAACAGTCAGCTTCTAGTTCTTCGTCTTGAGGTGCACTACTGCCACCAACTGGACTGGAGACTTTAACCACCTTCCGTTTCAACTGAAATGCTCTCACACACACCACTGAAATGCTCTCACACACACCACTGAAATGCTCTCACACACACCACTGAAATGCTCTCACACACACCACTGAAATGCTCACACACCTACAAGTGAAACGCTTTCACACACACAACTGAAATGCTTGCATACAACATCATTCTGAAATGCTTTTCAGTTGTGTAAGTGAGAGCGTTTCAGTTGTGTTTGTAAAAGCATTTCACTTGTATGTGTGTGAGCATTTCAGTTGTGTGTGTGTGTGAGCGTTTCAGTTGTGTGTGTGAGAGCATTTCACTTGTGTGTGTGAGAGCATTTCAGTTGTGTGTGTGAGAGCATTTCAGTTGTGTGTGTGAGAGCATTTCAGTTGTGTGTGTGAGAGCATTTCAGTTGTGTGTGTGAGAGCATTTCAGTTGTGTGTGTGTGAGCGTTTCAGTTGTGTGTGTGAGCGTAATATTTTCAGCTGTATGTATGAGAGCGTTTCACTTGTGTTTGTAAAAGCATTTCACTTGTATGTGTGTGAGCATTTCAGTTGTGTGTGTGTGAGTGTTTCAGTTGTGTGTGTGTGAGCGTAATATTTTCAGTTGTATGTATGAGAGCATTTCAGTTGTGTGTGTGTGAGCGTTTCAGTTGTGTGTGTGAGCGTAATATTTTCAGTTGTATGTATGAGAGCGTTTCAGTTGTGTGTGTGTGAGCGTTTCAGTTGTGTGTGTGTGAGCGTTTCAGTTGTGTGTGTGAGCGTAATATTTTCAGTTGTATGCATGAGAGCGTTTCAGTTGTGTTTGTAAAAGCATTTCACTTGTATGTGTGTGAGCATTTCATTATATTATGTGAATGAATTTGGTTTCATATGTGTATGTGAGAGGAAAAGTACATGTATATGCATGGTAATTCTGAATAATGTCCCTAGGGGCACCTCATAGAATTCACCTTACTGCGCACCCCACAAAAGATCACTGATATGATTCAGGTGGAAAAATAAATAATGAAGTTATCGTGCAGTTCTTCTGACAGGATCATTTTATTTAGTAAAATATCTCACCATTCACTGATGTGGTCCAGGTCGCACGCAGTCACCATATGTTTGGTCTAAAACACTAAAACTGCTCTCATGTATTGCCGCAGGACAGCAAATTTGAGTAAATTCTGTCATCTTTGCAGGACTGTGATATGAAGAGTGTGCAATGTAGAATATTTTTTAGCAACAGTGTGAAAGTGAATAGCACATAACAGGCACAATACTGGTATAAACATGAATATCTATTAGTACAATATGCGTCACATGACTACATTTATGTCATCGTTTTTAAATACCACCGGTTTCACAGTCCACACTACAACGTGAAAACCTATCCACTTTGGAGTGCGTTTTTAAAAAAAGCTTCGTTTTCATTAATAAAAACGCCGTCTCAGTGTGGACGGAAGGCCAAAACGGAGAGAAAAATATAAGTTTTCAAACGAAAACGTATTAGTGTGGACATGGCCTTAAAGCTACACTGTGTAATTTTTTTAGTTGATTCTTAGCAAAAAACACTTAGTTCTTTCAAAAATATATGTGCTCATTAATGTATATTTACTTCTTTCAAGTAATAAAGTATTCTCGTAAGTTTATAATCTGCCACTGAAAGTACATACGGGTGAGGGGTTCGAATGCCGGTCGCCATGTTGCCCCTCCATCTTGAAACTACATTAGCCAAAGAGGGACATATCTGTAAATTCAAGCTTCGCCTTCCGCGCTTTACACTCAGTGACACAGAGACGAATGCGAGGGGGAGATTACTCGCGACTGCCGGCAGATTTGAAAGATTGCTGAAGATGGAGGATCACGCCTATTCTCGAGGACATGTAGCAGAGTCGCCAAGGAAGCGAAAGAGAGAATTAAAACGTCAATGCGACAGGCAAATCAGCAAGACCAAAGTCAATACTGGAGTAACTTTTCCCAGATGGAAAGAGCTCATGAGGAGCAAAGATTTTAAAACGGACGCCGAAGTTGCCTGCTTTCTTCTCGACAGGTAATTCAGCCTATTTGTGTAAATTCAAAGTTTTATAGTTGCTTGTCTAACCATAGCATGGTTGTGCATAACACCAGAACGACTCTAGTATAACTTGCGTTACTTTTCCTCGCGTCAATGGTGAAAAAGTATTGTTTACCTTGTAACATAAATCTGTGCTGCGACGGATCACAGGTGATAGTTTTAAAGGCACAATTGGACGAAGTCGAACTGGAAGCAATGTTAATCTTGGAATAATACGGCCACCGTAGGAGTTAAAACGCCCTCGATATTGAAAGGAACAGAAATTAATATTCACTGTTATATACAATTTCACCGCTAGATGGGGGAAAATATCACACAGTGTAGCTTTAATACCAGGTCCAGGTGTAAACAGGGCCTTAGACGTCATGGATTTGTTTGGTTAGTGCGAAAGCTGAAAAGTTTCAAAAGGTTCAGTTCATGTGAACTCCGGTACAGTTCGCGATTAGTATGAAAGCAATCCATTTAAACTCATGGAGGTGAACCTAAATCATTTGCAGCAATGCATATTCCTGGTCACACTCATTATAGTATAGTGCATATCTCACAGATGCTTCAATTTCTTTTGCAATGCACCTGTGGTTTTCGTGGTTAATCCAAAGAGACAAAGATTCAAAGGAGTCACATAAGGAATCCAATTTCCCTTGATCTTTTGGGATAAACAGTTAATTTCAGGACTGTGTGTGAAAACATTTACATGACTTCTTCACCAGTCCAAAAACATAATTCATTGATAGGCTGCAAAAATGACTCGTTCTGCCCTTTTGTCACTTTATAAAATGATTAAAATTAATGACCGCCCCCACATCGACACATCCATGCCTACATAATATACACATCATCTCCTACTTGACTTCCAAATGAGTGCAGGGCAAAAGTTCATTTTAAACTTCATGCCAGATTCATGACATGTTACTTAAAAGTTTTGAATAATTTTTCATGTTTTTGAAAGAAGTCTCTTATTCATGAAAGGCTGCATTCAGTTATTTTATAGTAACAAATTTTAATATTGTGAAATATTATTACAATTTAAAAGAACTGTCTTCAATTTGAATGTCTTTTAAAAATGTATTCCTGTTATGCAAATCTGAATTTTCAGGATCATTACTCCAGTAACATAAATTTTCACCTTCAGAATAGCTTCCTCTCTGAAAAGCATGTTGTGACGTCAATAAAGGTTCTTCATTTATCCTTGTGTCTGTTCATAGCATAACCCATAATACTGTTTACTCTCTTTCCTAGTCAATCTGCTGTGAACTCCGATCCCATCAAGAAGTACATCTGCATCTGCAGAGAAACCCATAATCAAGAGAAAGAGACTTAATAGAGAGTCTGCCTTAGAAAAGACGAGTTTTGATAGGAATCTTAAGCATAGTTTCCCAGCACGAGTCAGAATTGTTGAGCGGAGAACTAATTCTATGTGATTTGATAGAGGGTTTGTGTTAATTGGTGGTTTGAAGAAACAAAGCGCATTGTCCTCTCCGCTCTCCTGTTCTGGCTCTCATTAACCGAGCACTTCTAATTCACAGGTGTTTGCGTCTGTGGGTTGCCGTGACAACCTGGCGGAATCCCATTCCATCCCATGAATGTTAACATTGTATCATTTACTATGTCATTTTCCCTTCTGAAAAAGAAAGACACACAATCGCAAAGTCTTTTTTCAATTTCCTGCATGTCTCAGTTACAATGCATGCAAAGGCTGCATAATGAATATGAATGCCATTTGTTGAGTGATTCTATATTTTTATATAGAGTACTGGAAAAAGTGGCATCCATAAACAATAATTTCATAAAGCCATAATTCGTAACCATGGCTATTATGATAAACTAAAACTATGACCAAATTTTTTTTTTCATTACTTAATAAAATACAAAAAACTTATTTAGTTGTAAAGGCAACATTTCTCATTTTTGTTTAAAGTAAATAAACTAAAACTAAATTGATAAAAAAGCTATACAGAAATATTTAAAATAATAATAACATGACAAAATTACAAAAACTTGAACTAAAATGAAAAAATGGAAATAAAATCTTGTAAAAATATTAGCAAAATATAATAGTATATGATACAATGATACTAGAATAACTGTTCATAACAGAACGCAAAACAGAACGATATCACTGGTCAACACAGTTTAACACCAGCTGTAAATGTTCTCAGTGCCAGAATGTGGATTATTAGACCCATGCAGAGATGCCACCATATAACTGTGAGCTATTTATGTCAGAAAAATGGCAACTTTCAAAGGTCAATAGGAAGAAAATAAAAGCTTGAAAGCTCACAACTGCTCCTCCTGGCATCTAATTCCATTTACCAAATTGCTGGGACTCAAATTTAGACTTTTCCCCACTATCCTATCTTCACTCAAAAAGAAAATTTGACTGACTGGTGTTCACACTGCTTTTTTTCCAATCACCAAAAACTGTTCTTCATTTTTTCCCAAAATGTTTTTTTTTATATTTTTATTTGCATAATAATACTTTTTTATTATTATTTTTTTTTACTATTTTATATGTTATATATTGTTGTCTTATTTATTTTTACCATATTCAAATTTGAAAGAAAGAAAGGGATATACATTTTAAACTGAAGCTTGAGGACAGATACAGTATCACATTTCCAGCACACTGAACAATATCACATAATCATTCACTCATGAACTGTAAGTGCTGTGTTCAACTGCCAAACACCTCTTCATTGCCATGTTGACCGAGCAGAAATGGAATATGCCCACTTTAAATGCAGATGAGTGCTAGTTTTGAGAGAAAACACTGTATGCTCACTAAAAATATTTTACAGGCTCTTTTTAGATGGTTATTTCACCCAAACTGTAGTTTACTCACCCTTATGCCAGTCCAAAATGAGACCTTGTTTCTTCTGAGATGTTTTGAAGGATGTCCATGCTGTTCTTTTACATATTGAAACAACAAGAGCTGTAAGGTTCAGAAAAGTATACATAAAACTACAAACAGTCCAAGACTTGTGCACTACATTTTAAGTCTTAAGAATTATATAAGACGTAAGGAACAGAGTGAATTAAATTAAAATGGGCAATATATAATGTAAGAAATTTCATGTATGAATTGCTTTTTATTGTCAATGTGTGTGAACAACTTGTGACAAAACCTAAAAAATAAATAAATGAAAAAAAGCCCTTGCCCGATTGTCTATGAAAGCCTGTCGACTGAATTTTGAAGGTCTCGGGTCGTTTTTGCCGGGAAAATCAAAAGGATGTGACGATTACACATACTCCCGAGAGCATCTCTTCTGTTCAATGACACATGTTATGACACGAATGCTTAGTTGCTTACAATGTTCAGGGCAATAATGAAAGAGTCGTTCTGCACTGTGATGTCAATGTGTCATGCAAAGATTAAATCAAACTATAGTCCCACATGGTCAGATCTATAGTCTCAAATACTTTATAATCAAACTATCATAACAGTGTAATTTTAATTGCCTCATCTCTGTCAAATTGAGGCCGGTGAATAGCAGAGCTGGTGCAATCTACGACGGTCCGATCAGATGCTCTTGTTATTAGGAGGAAAGTGCGCAGGCGCCGCACATATTTACATAGGCCGATTCATCTGGCGTCTGTGTTCGTTAATACATCGCAGCAAAGGTATTTCAAAGTTCTTTTTACATAAGCAAAGAACGAAAAAGACCTTCACCGTGAGTTTATTGTGTCCTTGAATCACGTTCAGTCTCTTGTATACGTTACGTGAGCACTAGCTGGCTGCAGTTCACTTAACGGCCACCGGTGTCGCTAATAACAAGAGTTTCTGAATTCTACATGTACTGTTAGCCCTTCACGTCGTTAAAAAAAGTTTTAAAAAAATAATAATTTCTGATACAGCATGAATTAACAGACTCTCAATGATGAATATATTATATTTCTTATATCACACTGCATCAGAAGTTGATTGGATGGTAAAAAGAGGGTGGTCTATGACGCAAAGATATCTCATCGACAATATGACCAGAAATGTATATTAAGTTAGTATGGCTGCTTGCCTTCAAAAGATGCAATTACAAAATGTTAAGCAAAAGCATTTTTGTGATTATTGTTTTATATCAAAACAAACTTTGTCTCCAAGATACAGAAGTTCAGAAAGAATAATTGCTTGCTATTCAAGCTTTACTGATATCTGATGAATGTTTTGCTTGGATCACCATGAATCATGTTAAAGGTGATGTGTGTAATCTTCTCCTTTTTCAGCTTAATATGCAGAAAGAATGTGTAAGTTGATTTCCTGAAAGAAATAAACACTGCGTCACTATCAAAACATTGATCTGTTAAAACGCGCGGCACAGAAACATTGGCTCGATCAACAGTGATGCTAGTTGCAAAGAAATCACACGCTTCACCTTTAAGCGAGGAGCCTGCCAGCAAAAAGTGCCGTCCCACACATATCTGTGAATTATGAAATATTGTTTACATAGCCGAGATTTAGAAACTCACACACTGAAATGACTGCTCAACTGCTCTGCATCCAAGAGATGGAGGGTTTCTGAAAGTGCGCTGCACTGCTAAGGCAAATGCTACCCAAGTATTTGAAGGTTGAGCACTTAATTATTCAGTAAAAACTATATGTTATTGCGACTATTATTGTTACTTGTTCATCATTGTGTCAGTGTTTTATTCACTGACTTTAGCTAGCTTCTTTGCATGAAGAACAACATAGCGACGAAACGCGTTTGTCCGTTTAGGGCCACTGTAGACACATGTTGGCGCAAAATGGCTATTTCAATGTAAGGGGACCCACTGTAAAAAATTATTGTGATTTTAACAGTAAAAGACTGTAAAAATGCTACAGTGAAAAACTGTTAATTGGTTAACAGAAAGTTTCCTTATAAGGTAAATAACTGTGATATATATAATGATACATTTAATGTAATTTTACTGTAAAATATCGTTAAATTTACCGTTTTTGGAAGTGAAAACGAACAAGTCATTGTATAATTTACAGTGAAAAACCGTAAATTGACATTCCCACAATTCCCTGCGTGACACTTCACATTTGATGTATTTTTGTTGAAATAACTGTTTCGTCATAGTTTTCTTAGTTTTTTTCTAATCAGTTATGTACATTAGTTAATTAAAATTTCATGTGTGTTACCATGATGGTGTTTAATGTTTGTGTGAACGACACTGTGCAGCTTGATATGTATTAGTATTAACTTTCTTGTGGAAGAACTGCTTTGATTGATCATGTGACTCTCATTACAGCTGTGATTGATCACGTGACTCTCATTACAGCTGTGATTGATCATGTGACTCTCATTACAGCTGTGATTGTTGATTGTCAGTGTATTACAATGGAACAAAACAGATATTAATACTTCAATAGGTCGGTAAATTAACATTATATCTTATAATGAAATACGGTTTATTACTGTAAATTTTTAGTTAAGTCTGTAAAACCTAAAATGTTGCTACCGTATTTTTTTACTGTAAATTTCTGGTAACCACAGCTGCCAGTTTTTTACCGTAAATTTAACAGATTTTTTTTTTAGTGTATGTAGATAGAAATGGCTTATTCTAAGGTAATAAAAACATAATGGTTTATTAAGTAAGGTCTTTATACACCACTGAAAACATAGTTATGTATATGATATTGCATTTCTGTCAACAGATCCTCCTAAATATCTACACAATGCACTTTTAAGGACCTATTAGCCTGCACCATCTAGAGTTTCATGACAGAACTTTGTATTTCTTCTCATGTTTCTATGGCAGCGACACGATAGGCTTGTTTACTGGGAGGAATCTCATGACCAGAATCCCCCCCCTTCCCATGTGCATTCTGATTAATTTTTTGAATACAAATAATCAGTGTGGCAAAATATGTGCAGCTACTGTATGTTTATATGTGTGTGTGTGCACTTCAGCATATTAAGTGGGTCATATAGTAGCCAGCAAAAGTTGGACACAAAAACTCTGGGGTCGAATCTAAATTGCCGTCTAATAAACAACTCAGCGCTGTGCTTTGACCGGAATATCAGTGAGCGGCCGGCAGCATTTGATCTTTTATAAATAGTAGTTGAATACACAGTGCTGTGCCTTTTGAGCACATAGCATTCTGCTCATGTTGATTAGGTTGTGATTGGTGTGCGGCAGCGTTTTGGCTCCTTTATTCGCCATTGCCTCGCAATCATCAAAACTCACCACGCGAGCTTTCATCTACACACTCAAAGCCGTCTGGGGGGAGGACACCGACCAATCAAACGCAAACTCCCAGTCTCCACCAGTTCCTTCTCCACAGTAGGGTGAGTAAAGGACCCTGCGTTTTACATTAGTGCACAAATTCAGACTAAATGATTGCCTGTTGTTGCTTGTATTGTTAGCTTGGTTTAAATTTGGAAACAAAATAGTCACCTTTTCAGATTCAGAAACTTATACTGAGGAAAAATGTCTTCAGTTTGACCACATGTTTTTCAAAAGGATCTGATTATTTATATTACCCTCGTGTTATTCCAAACCAGTGTTGTTATTGTTAACTTAAACTTTTCGGTAATTATACAAAAATAAATTAAATTCAATATTAGGTGAAAAAAAAAAAAAAAAAAAACTAGCTGAAATAAAATAAGATAAAGCTAAAGATAAAATTACTGAAACTAAAAGATAAAGCTCAATGGAAATATTTAGTTTTAAAAAAACTAATTAAAATGACAAAAGCACATAAAATTACTAAACATTAAACTGAAAATATAAAAATACAAATAAAAGCTCATTTAAAATAATAATAAATACTATATAAATAAATAAGAAAAATGTTCAGGATAATGCCGAAAGAGCCATTCTGTGCAGTAATGTCAATGTGTCATGCAAAGAAAAGGGATTTATTTAAATAGTCTCTAGATCTATATATAGTCTATAGTTTCAAATATACTATGTAATCATATCATAACAGTGTAATTTTAATTACCTCATCTGTCGACATGATTCTGGTGAATCGCAACACTGGTGCAAACATATCCACATCGCATAACCATTTACATACTCATCTCAACGTGGCTTTCAGCAGCGTGGACGGCATCTGGATGATCCATCCATCCATCCATCCATCCATCCATCCATCCATCCATCCATCTTCTTCCGCTTATCCGGGGCCGGGTCGCGGGGGCCCCTAGACACTTCCTCCAGCTCTTCCGGGGGGACACCGAGGCGTTCCCAGGCCAGCCGGGAGACATAGTCCCTCCAGCGTGTCCTAGGTCTTCCCCGGGGTCTCCTCCCGGTGGGACATGCCCGGAACACCTTCCCGGGAAGGCGTCCAGGAGGCATCCGGAAAAGATGCCCGAGCCACCTCAGCTGGCCCCTCTCGATGTGGAGGAGCAGCGGCTCTACTCTGAGCTCCTCCCGAGTGACTGAGCTTCTCACCCTATCTCTAAGGGATCGCCCAGCCACCCTGCGGAGAAAGCTCATTTCGGCCGCCTGTATCCGGGATCTATGTCCTTTCGGTCATGACCCACAGCTCATGACCATCTGGATGATCGTTAACAGTATATCTGCAAAGATGTTTCCTAATTCTAAGCGAAGAACAAAAAATCTCTAGGCCATGAATCACATTCAGTCTCTTATAGGCCCGACGTTAGTGAGCACAAGCAGTAAGTGCTGCTGCAGTTCACTTAACGGCCACCGGTGTCGCTAATAACAAGAGCTTCTGAATTATACATATAGCCCCTTAAATGAAAAAGGCTGTTTTTATTAGCACATATTTGACCTCAAAAACATATTTTGATGGTTTATTTTTACTGAAGCGCATTCAAATGTTATCGAAAGAGAGTAGCCAAATGGATAGCAATGCCTGGATATGTCATCTGTTATTTATATGATATGCATATATCATGTGCACAAACCAGCTCACATTTACATTTATGCATTTGGCAGACGCTTTTATCCAAAGCGACTTGCATTGCATTCCAAGGTACACATTTACATTGTTATCAGTTCTTGCTTTCCCTGGGAATCGAACCCATGACCTTGGCGTTGCAAGCGCAATTCAAAAAATTTTAATTCACGAGGATGAAGGTTACAGATTGTCAAGACTGCTCGACACAAAAAGACACTTCTGGAAATTGATAGGCATGTCCATAGACATTTAATGCTGCTGGAAATCAGTTGTTCTCAACTGGAGATTGATGGTCTGATGGTCACAGACAGCAGGGGAAAACAATGCTGCATGCTAATAATAAAATGCAATTATTTATATAATTGCACATCTCAAAAATTCGAAGTCTGTTATTTCAGTACAAATTAAAAAGATAAACAAATTAGACATGCGACATATATTCATCCTCATAAACCATAATCAAAACTGTGCAAGGTAAAAGAAAATATAACCTAGATTACATTAAATGCGCTTCACTTGCAGCGAGGATAAATCATAGCAGTTGAGAAGATGATTTGTCAAAACATGGCGCAATTTACTTGACTTCACATTTTATCCAATCATGGTTTAAGTTCAGTTATTTTATGAATGCAATCAAACCCATAAAAAAAAGTTGATTTCTCTTTGAAGGCTCCCAAATGAGCATCATTTTTAGTTTGCTTGTATTAAATGTACCTGGTTTGACATCAAACTGCAGTTTTGCTTCTCTCAGAGCCATTTAATCTGCTTTAATACTCCTTTACTTTGATTCTGAATGCAACTGCCAGTAAAGAATAACCATGGAATTGTTTACAGTTGTCGGGGAAAACCGGTGAAAGATCACAGCGCCTGTTTTATTACCATAACAAGCCTTAGAGGAAACATTTCCTAAACTTCTGTGAGTAACTCTGAACTTTCATGGCTCATGTGATCTGATGAAATATCGCCACTCTCAGAACATTCACCCTTTGAAATCAGGAAACAATGGTTCCTTTGTTGCCATAGCAACATTTTCTACTTGGTATTCTTGCGTCTATATAAAGTTGATACTATGTTTCCTACACACCCTCGTAACAGAGACTATGGAGGACAGCAGGTAGAAAATGCATTTGCAAAATATAATATTAATGATCATATTTTCAATTATTTCTGAAACAGCCTTATGTAAAAATAGCTAAAAATATCCCACACTAACTTAAGATATTAAGCCTTGTTCTCTGAAAAAATAATCAAAATGAAGTGAGTTCAAAGGGAAACATTTTTTTTTTACCCTATTGTCAGATATTTGTCTTGTTTTAAGCAAAAACTCAATTTATTTGTAAATTTTTCAGAAAACAATATAATCTTGCTTCTCAAGAAATGTATCTTGATTGAAGAATGTTGAGATAATAACAAGCCAAAAAAAAAAAAAAGGAGTAAAAAATATCTTTTTTGCAGTGTGTAACAAAAAAATTAAACAGTTTGCCCTGTTTACAGCTGGTATTAAGATGCATTTTGGTTGACAGGATCACAAGTAGACGAGGGAGACACATTCCCGTTTACATCTGGTGTTTTAATCCGTCTCTTTTGTCCACTTTCAACCACTTCTGTCCTGATTTCTTCGAGGGGAGGGTCTATGGACGGGTTATGAAAGCTTGTTTCCGCCACTGAATAATAAATCAATAATAATAATTGCGACTTTTTTTCTCAGAATTGCGAGATATGAAGTCAGAATTGCGAGATATAAAGTCGCAATTCTGAGAAATAAAGTCGCAATTGCGAGATATAAAGTCGCAATTCTGAGAAATAAAGTCGCAATTCTGAGAAATAAAGTCGCAATTCTGAGATATAAAGTCGCAATTCTGAGAAATAAAGTCGCAATTGCGAGATATGAAGTCGCAATTCTGAGAAATAAAGTCGCAATTGCGAGATATAAAGTCGCAATTCTGAGAAATAAAGTCGCAATTCTGAGAAATAAAGTCGCAATTCTGAGATATAAAGTCGCAATTCTGAGAAATAAAGTCGCAATTGCGAGATATGAAGTCGCAATTCTGAGAAATAAAGTCGCAATTGCGAGATATAAAAGTCAGAATTGCATGATATAAAGTTGCAATTGCATGTTATAAAGTCAGAATTGTGAGATATAAATTATTCTGAGGTAAAAAAAAAAAACGGAGACCGGAGAAGAAACACACGGAGAGCATCAGCTTTAGTTTCTGCTCTGACAGCCACAAGACCAGCCGAACACTGTGAGTGTGTGTTAGAAATCAGGAATGTTGAGAGAACATTGTGCTTGGTATAGTAATGGTATAGTATAGTAAAATATGAAAATTTTGACCGATACCGATAACTCTTTATATTTGAAAGCCGATAACCGATATATTGGCCGATAAATCTAAATCAAAATTTTTACATAATTTTTGAGTGCCTGATTTCAAAAACAAAAGTCTCACCATGTCCCAAGGCCACAATTATTATAATGTTCTCATTGTAATTTTATGTAGCCTATATGACAGGCTTGTGCGGCACATGTTGCACTGAACTGGATTTTGATTTTGAAGTGATTCCAATCATATTTCAAGCAATTCAAAACAATCATGTCTAACAGTGCGCATCTGAAGTGTCTCAGCTGAAGGAAATAATCCATCATTTATCGGCTTTAATATATCAGCCTAATTTTTTTATCGATTAGGATACAGATATGGTGGTCGATATATCGTGCATCCCTTGGTACATTTTTCATCTTCAAACTAAACTTGGGTCTCCAGCTGATAAAGTTTAAATCTCGTCTGGCTAGAGCTCTTCCTATAATGGTTACGCATTAGGTCAGTAGACGGAGAGTAGACGGTCTTTTGCAGCTGTTCGAACACATTCAATCACATGAGCGTTTACACTACGAAAGCAATCCGGTTGAATACGTTTCCAACTACAGTACAGGCCAAAAGTTTGGAAACATTACTATTTTTTATGTTTTTGAAAGAAGTTTCTTCTGCTCATCAAGCCTGCATTTATTTGATCAAAAATACAGAAGAAAACAGTAATATTGTGAAATATTATTACAACTTAATAGTTTTCTATTTGAATATACTTTAAAAAATAATTTATCTCTGTGATGCAAAGCTGAATTTTCAGGATCATTACTCCAGTCTATCACATGATCCTTTAGAAATCATTCTAATATGATGATTCATTATCAAAGTTGGAAACAGTTCTGCTGCTTAATATTTTTTCATAACCTTTGATACTTTTAGGATACTTTGATGAATAAAAAAAAAGAAGCAAATGGTTTAAAAATAGAAATCTTTTGTAACAACAATATACACTACTGGTCAGTCATTTTTTTTTCTTTCTTTTTTTAAAAATAAATCAATACTTTTATTCAGCAAGGATGTGTTAAATTGATAAAAGTGATAGTAAAGAAGATTTATATTATTGGGATTTTTTTTTTTAATAAATGCAGTTCTTTTTAACCTTTTATTCATCAAATATATTAGGCAGCAGAACTGTGTCCAACACTCATAATAAATCAGAATATTAGAATGATTTCTAAAGGATCATGTGATAGACTGGATGTCACATGTGAGACTGGAGTAATGATGCTGAAAATTCAGCTTTGCATCACAGAAATAAATGATAATTTAAAGTATAATAAATTGAAAACCAATTATTTTAAATTGTAATAATATATCACAATATTAAATCTTTTTCTGTATTTTTGATCAAATAAATGCAGGCTTGATGAGCTTCTTTCAAAAACATTAAAAATAGTAATGTGTCCAAACTTTTGGCCTGTACTGTACCTCTGGAAGTGGTCAAAAGTGGACAAGCTTAAAACAGTTGAGACCCCGTTTACACTTGTATTTAGTGTCGTCCACTTGTGATCCGATCAACCAAAACGCATCTTAAAACCAGGTGTAAACAGGGCCGAAGAAACAGTGCCTTTAACCTTGATTTTGTTTCATTTCCTATAGTCTGTCAGCTATAACAAAATTTTCAATCTTTCCACGGACCTTTCATATTATAGCTGATGCAATTATTACACTGACTTCAACTGAGAAGCTTTGGTAAAAAGTCAGACTTGCCCTGCATGCATTCAGGTTAAAATGTATGTTGGAAGTATATGAACAGAATACAATTGAAAAAGTAAAGACAAAACTACAGAAGTGCAGGCTAACCTTGCCTAAACGCTGCAGTCAGTTTGTGGACTTTATCCGTCACTCCAGAAGCTTCTCTAAAAATATTTTTCGAAGCAGATGCACAGAACATACTGATCAACTTGGATCCCAAACCGGACGGTAAATGTTCTGCATAGTTGCCATAGAAACCCTCGGCCAAACCCACAATCCACAACACAATATGGCAGACTTTTTGCAGTTGGCTGTTATTCTGCCAAAAAGCCACTTGAAAGACTGACAAATGATTTCTTCAGTCAGGCATGAAAGCTATAATTAGCATAAATATAAGTTATGTCTATGAGCATCCATAAGGCAAAACAATGTTCCTGCAATTTTAGTGCATTGTTGAAATGAAGTCATTTGCGGTCCTTTTCGCAGTATGTATTGATTCTTGACTTGTTGACCCTTGTAGAGTTTTCCACATCTGTCTGAACTGATTTGATCTTTGTGAAGCCTGTTGAATTGAATGGAAAAACAAATTATGGTTACATAATTCATTACGGCTTATTTATTTTGATGGTCCACTTTAAACATTCTACTGACTGAAAGTGACTTTGAAAGTACATGTCATCTAGCAGTCATTTGAGTTTAAGTAGACTATAGTAGACAGTTAGATGTTAGGGTTCAGGTTAGTATAATGTAACGACTGAGACAATCAGACACATAACTATTTGTTACATTTAACAAATATGCTTTAAAGCCCACTCTTGGGAATTAAACATCCCCCCTCAAAAAGAGACAAGAGAGCAGGAATGGTTTCAGTCTCCAGGGCGACGATCAGATAAGATGTCTTTATTGCTATGAAAAATGTGGTCATGTGGTCAAGGCCATAGGAAAGACAGAAACAGACCTTAAAACAGACTTTCCTGCATTCATTAATAGATGAACTGATCTATAAATGAACATGCATCCCAGGACACTGTGTGAATGATTTACTGTCTTGTGTAGTGTCTTTTGATACTATTATTTCTTTGATACTATGTATTTTATTATAGAACCAACGGTCAATGTAACCTCAACTATACCATGTCTGATCTCTATAAACTCTTCGTCCCCCATTTGTTAATTTACATTACATTTTGCTAACTTTGTGACGCATTAACATGATAAGAATCTTGAAGATTCTTCTGGCAATCAAATGGAGGCATAAAACATTGATTTAATTCATCTTTTGAACATTTGAAATTAAACTTTTTTTGTCAAACAAAGTGCTGCACAACAGCTTTACTGTTAAAATTAAAACATGGAAACATAATTAAAGTTTTAATTATAATTTATTATTATTAGTAGTAGTAATTTTAGTATTATTATTACATTGAGACGTAGCTAAATTCTACTGTACAACAGTAATACATTTCTGTCACAATTTCTTAATAAAATGTCTGGACTTTTATTTTGACGGGTTGCCGTGAAGCTCTTTGAGTTTCAGTGTGTTTATGATATGAAGATATTTTTTCTCAAATGAAACGGTGAAATGTTCATGAAGTGACTCAGAGCGGCTCTGGAGATGAAGTTCATGCATACATGTCCTCATAGAGTGAGGCGGCAGAGGCTGAAAACACCACGAGCGCCACGCGTAAATAAAACCACGAGTCTGCACCATTCACTCACACAGGATTCATATTTAAATATTCTTTTTGTGTTTTAATATTCACAGACACACCATCTGTTTTGATTCAAGTGTACTGATATACTCTTTATTTAGCCTATAGACCTTATGCGCCAGAGAAACGAGGGCGCCGCCATCTTTAGAATATTGTCTTTGAACTTCCGTTTTTGTGGTCGCTCTGTATATTATATTACTATGGCATTGCTGTCCAGGAGTAATTCGCTTTTTAAGTGGATTTACTTAATGTAAAGTTAACAAAAGTTATTATGAGGATTGTAATGTTTAAAGCAGATGTCTTAACAAATGCCAGTAGACCGGGAAGATTTTAAAACGAGCCGTTCATTCATATAGAGCTGGTAAGTCCCGCCCCTTCCGCTAACCCCACTGGACCTCTAGGTTGAAAAATCGTCAATGCAAGTGAATGTGAGAAAATAATTATTTTCTGGTCCCGTTTGAATTTTGCCATGAATGTGAACATATGTTGTCTGTGAATTTTTAATATAATTTTTCGTGTGAAGAATGCTACAATTTAGCGGGTAGAAGTTTGATACGGTTAGACTTTGTGTGAGAGCACTTTGTGGACTACAACCTAGTTTTTACATCAGACGGGAATCTGAAGAAAGAACAGCCCATTTGGTTTGAATGGTGACATTTGGGTACAAAACACACAGGCATCTCTCGATCTGTCTCCATAGATTATCGCAGCATTAGCACCGTGATTTGACAAGTGGAGGGAAAATGTGTTATGGGGTGACGTCACATAGGCGACATGTAGTCTTTCTCGTTATGTCTTTTCCACAACTGCTAGCCAAAGAATCATACAATATACTGTCAAACTCATAACATGAAAAATTATACAACAAATTCACAGACAACATATGTTCACATTCATGGCACAATTCAAACGGGACCAGAAAATAATTATTTTCTCACATTCACTTGCATTGACGATTTTTCAACCTAGAGGTCCACTTGGGGTTTTACAGATGGGCGGGACAGCGCTGAAAAGGGGCGGGGCTACATAAGGTCTTTTCATCAATAATTTGAAAGATTCCGTGAAATTCCGCGTCACACAGTAAATTCCATTTTTATGACTGGATTCCGCGATTTCATCCATGTTTTCCGGATCACAGAAATCATAGAACCCTACAGAAGAATGTCTGTTGAGGGAGCATCAAAATAAAATGTTAGCAGATTTTAGACAGTCACTCTAATCAGACTTAGATGATATGTAGTTGCAAAGATGTATGTAGCCCCGCCCCTTTTCAGCGCTGCGCTCGTCTTTTGACTTCCGGTCTGTATTTTCACTGGTCTACTGGCGCATATGGTCTATACTTAGTTGAAAGTTTAAATTTGTCCTTCTTGTGATTGTGCACATTGCGCATGCGTCGCATCTGAACGCGTTGTTGTTTTTGGAGCTCTATCGATTTAATTTATAATTCTTGATTTTTCTCTTTAAACTCACTTACAACGAACATTTTCTACTTTTCCTCACTGAGAAGCACTAACGTTACTGCTCAAACCTCATAGTTATAACGCGGACTGTTGAGCAGACGCGTCTCAAGCCTATTAGTGATCCAACACTGGATACTCTTAAAGGTTACGTCCGTGGATCACGGCTGAACGCGTCTTCTCCACACTCACTTACAAACAAACATTTTTTTTCGCCTATCGTGCGTCTACTCTACACCCCTACCACAAAAAAAAAAAACGGATTATATCCAAGACTTCAGTCATAAATTAGTATTAATATTGACAGCATCACTGGTAGCTTTGTTGCTAACTCACTGTCCATCTGTTAAAATGGCGAATATATCAAATGTAAGTAGTCTACCTTTTGGTGCAGGTGAGGACACATTTGAGCTGCACGCACTGCAGTCTGAGCTGGAAGCTGTTGAGAAACAGATCCACGACCTTTTATTGAGACAGGCCGAGCTGAGAGACCGGCGTTTAGCTCTTGAAACATCACGCGCCGATGCACACAAATCAGTGTTTAACGTTACTAACCCGCTGACTCCGACCGCGTCTACTCCGTGCGTTCCTCAGCATCGGTCGCGATCAGCCATGGTCTCGTTCACTCCGGCTCCAACACGCCACCACGAAGCCTGGGTGGTTCCGCAGCGGAAGACGCGAGTCAGGTTTAGACCAAGACTTTCTCCAACCCTCCCGGTTTTCGAGTTATCCACACAAAACCGCTTCTCCCCTCTATGCGAAACAGAACGCGATGCTGTGATCATCGGCGATTACATCGTTCGGCACGTACACGCTACGTTAGGTAAAAGTAAGGTGCACAGTCACTGCTTTCCTGGTGCTCGTGTTTCTGAAATCGCTGCTCGCGTTCCCGAGATCCTGAACGGTGATGAGCGCGTCGGAACTGTGGTCCTGCACGCGGGAGTGAACGACATCAGGCTGCGCCAGACGGAGATTCTGAAGAAAGACTTCAGGAATCTGATCGATACGGTACGCAGCACATCGCCTGAAACAACGATCATTGTGTCAGGACCGCTTCCCACGTACCGACAAGGGCATGAAAAGTTCAGCAGATTATTTGCGCTAAATGAATGGTTAATGTCATGGTGCAATGAGCAGAAACTGCTCTTTGTAAATAATTGGAATCTGTTTTGGGAGCGTCCTAGGCTTTTCCGTGCTGATGGCTTACACCCAAGCAGATTCGGAGCGGATCTTCTGTCGGATAACATCTCCAAAATGTTAAATACCCTTTGACTAGTAACCAAAAGTCCAAATCATAGTCTCTGCTGCACCAATTTAACTGATATAAATACTAGTGTAGAACATTGCATAGAAACCGTGTCTATTCCTCGTTTAGTGAGATCAAATAATAAATCTACTGCAGGATCTAGGAAAAATCTAATTGTTATTAAAACAGAAAATGTTGCTATTAGTAAACAAAAACTATTTCTAAAGCTAGGTCTTCTAAACATTAGATCACTCACACCTAAGGCAGTTATTGTAAATGAAATAGTCACAGATAATAGCTTCGATGTACTTTGCCTTACTGAAACCTGGCTTAAACCAAATGATTATTTCGGTATTAATGAGTCTACTCCTCCTGGATACTGTTATAAGCATGAGCCCCGTCTGATTGGTCGTGGCGGCGGTGTTGCAACCATCTATAGAGATATTCTCAATGTTACTCAGAAAACGGGTTATAAGTTTATTTCATTTGAAGTACTTGTACTAAATGTTACGCTCTTAGATGTTAGAAAAACATCCCTATTATCTCTAGCCTTGGCTACCGTATATAGACCGCCAGGGCCTTACGCTGATTTCCTAAAAGAGTTAGCAGATTTTCTCTCAGACCTATTAGTCAATGTCGATAAAGCATTAATTGTTGGAGATTTTAACATACACGTAGATAATCCAAATGATGCGTTAGGGGCTGCGTTTACAGATTTCTTAAATTCATTTGGGGTCAAGCAAAACGTCACCGGACCAACTCATCGTCTTAATCATACACTCGATTTAATTATATCACATGGAACCGATCCAACCGATATAGATATCATTCCACAAAGTGATGATGTCACTGATCACTACATGGTAACTTGCATATTACGTACTGCTTTAATATGTCATGCGGCGTCGCGTTATCAACCAGGCAGAACAATCCTCCCATCCACCATAGATAATTTCTCAAATTGCTTATCTAATCTGTCTCAGCTGCTGCCTGAACCCAAACAAACAGATGAACTAGAAGAACTAACTAGCACTATGAGCACCATTCTCTCTAGAACACTGGATGTGGTTGCACCTATTAAATTAAAAAAGGTCAGAGAGAAAAATAAAGCACCATGGTACAATAATACTACGCATGTTTTAAAGAGAGAAACCCGTATTTTAGAGCGTAAATGGAAACAAACTAATTTAGAGGTCTTTAGAATCGTGTGGAAAGACAGTATGTCACGTTATAAAAAGGCCCTAAAAGCGGCCAGGGCTGAGCACCTCCGCAAACTAATAGAAAACAACCAAAACAATCCAAGGTTTTTATTTAACACCGTGGCTAGACTAACAAATAAACAGACGTCACCCGAACAAAATATCCCGTTACAGTTCAGTAGTAATGATTTCATGAACTTCTTCACTGAGAAAATAGAAAGCATCAGAACCACAATTGTAAACGTTCAATCTTCAATTGCGCCTTATAATTCAGCTTCAATTATCACCCCGAAAGAACAATTACAGTGCTTTACAACTATAGAACAAAAAGAGTTAAATAAACTTATCACTTCATCTAAAACAACAACATGTTTATTAGATCCTATACCCACTAAACTACTGAAAGAAGTGTTACCTGTAGTGGAAGAGCCTCTCCTCAATATTATTAACTCGTCTTTATCTTTAGGTCATGTTCCAAGAACATTTAAACTGGCAGTTATAAAACCTCTCATTAAGAAACCACAATTAGATCATAATAATCTAGCAAATTATAGACCCATTTCAAATCTTCCATTTATGTCTAAAATATTAGAAAAAGTGGTGTCCGCTCAACTGGGCTCTTTCTTGCAACAAAATGATATCTATGAAAAGTTTCAGTCTGGATTCAGACCGCATCATAGCACTGAAACTGCGCTTGTTAAAATCACAAATGATTTACTTTTAGCTTCTGACCAAGGCTGTATCTCAATACTAGTTTTACTTGATCTTAGTGCTGTGTTCGATACTATAGATCACACATTACTCTTAGATCGACTACAAAATTATACTGGTGTTCAAGGACAAGCATTAAGCTGGTTCAAATCATACCTATCTGACCGCTACCATTTTGTCTATTTAAATGGAGAAAAATCGATCATAACTCCAGTAAACTATGGAGTGCCGCAGGGATCTGTGTTAGGCCCTCTGTTATTTTCAATATATATGATGCCACTTGGAAATATTATAAGGAAACATGGAATTAGTTTCCATTGTTATGCTGATGACACTCAAATATATATTTCATCACGGCCGGATGAAAACGCTAAATTTTCCAAATTGACAGAGTGTGTTAAAGATATAAAAGATTGGATGACGCGTAATTTTCTTTTATTAAATCCAGACAAGACAGAGGTAATACTTATCGGTTCAAAAAACCGCCCACAAAACCTCTCACACTACAACTTTAACATCATAGGATGTCCTGTTACTTTATCCTCTACAGTAAAAGACCTGGGTGTTATACTCGATTGCAACCTGTCTTTTGAAAATCATATTTCATATGTTACAAAAACAGCCTTTTTCCACCTTAGAAACATTGCTAAGCTACGTAATATGCTATCAGTTTCTGATGCAGAAAAGTTAGTTCATGCATTCATGACCTCGAGACTGGATTACTGTAATGCTTTATTAGCTGGTTGTCCTGCATCCTCAATAAACAAGCTACAGTTAGTCCAACATGCCGCCGCTAGAGTTCTTACGAGATCAAGAAAATATGATCATATAACACCGATTTTATCATCACTGCATTGGTTACCTATAAAGCTCCGTATTAATTATAAGGTATTGCTACTGACTTATAAAGCCCAAAACGGCTTAGCTCCAGTCTATTTAACGGATCTTCTATCGCCCTATAATCCATCGCGCTCTTTAAGATAACTAAATTCAAGGCTTTTGGTCATACCTAGGATATCCAGAACCACCAAAGGAGGGAGAGCATTTTCACATTTGGCTCCAAAACTCTGGAATAGTCTTCCTGATACTGTTCGTTGCTCAGACTCGCTCTCCCAGTTTAAAACTAGATTAAAGTCGCATCTCTTCAGCCAGTCATTCATATAATATTTTTAATCTTACAGTTCAAACTACAATCCGGCCTCTAGCTCATAAATGCCAGAGGAGAACTGGCCCCCGACTGAGCCTGGGTTCTCCCAAGGTTTTTTTTCTCCATTAGGTCACCTGATGGAGTTTTAGGACACCATTAGGTCACTTGATGGAGTTTTTCGGTTCCTTGCCACTGTTGCCTTTGGCTTGCTCAGTTGGGGATATTTTGGGGATATTTAATTTAATTTTATCAATCAATAAATTCCTCTTGAAACAAACTTTGTTGTATTATTTTTATTTAATACTGTGAAGCTGCTTTGATACAATCTGTATTGTGAAAAGCGCTATACAAATAAACTTGACTTGACTTGTCAGAAGTAGCGAAAGCACTTGGAGTACGTCAGAATAGGACATCAGTATCATCGGGGATTTGTCATGTCGCTTTCAGTTTAGACAGATTCTCTCATATTGGGTTCTATTGGCTTTTGTCGCAGAATCTCCATCTCCAACAGAAGAAAGTAAGTGGTTTGAAATGACATGAGGGTGAATAAATTATGACAGAATGTTCCTTTTTTGGGGAAACAATCCCTTTAACTATTTTAAATGTTTTCTTTTGTTGTCTTACAAAGGCTGCTTACTGTTTTGTGCAGTTCTTTAGCAGCACATTTAAACACTTCAAACTCACTTACTCTAGTAGAGAGAGCTCACAAATCTAATCCAAAAACTCATTATGGGTTTATAACTGTCTTGAGTTTCATAACTGTCAAGGTTTCTGTATCCTAGTACTATTGCTGCTAATAGCACATCATTCTTTGATTTTTTTTTTGTTTTTTGTTGGAGTGGCTGTAATTGACTTAAAAGAACAATATAGTCTAAGCACCATCTTATAAATGACTGCCAGTGAAATATGGCCAAAATGCATCTGTCCAAAACATTAAACATCTGTGGAAACACAGAATCCTTACACACAAATAATAATAATAAAAAAAAACATCTCCCGATCAATGTATGCAGTGGCTAATGTTAGCACAGCATTGTTATATATGTGGCCATTAATGAATAAGAAAGAAGAAAAGAGAGAATTATAACGCTATTGTTTCAGGCTGTACAATTTGGAGTTCCTCTTTGCAAAATGGCAAAAATGAAATATCACTTGTGACAAACCCTAAAGCGAATGCAGTTGAATTAAAGTGGGAAAGTTCATTTATTGCAATTTCACAAAAATAACATGACCTTGCTAACCTGAGACACTCGCACATGAAGATGACACAACTTAAATCTTTGTTCAGCTTGCCGGAGACTCGCTCTGGAAAGGAAAACACTTTTTATTTAGCAAAGCATAAAACAATTCTGTAGTAAATCAGAACTCTATATACTTATAAATGTACAGAAACTCCAAAAAGTTAAACATGCAATAGCAGGAATTGAGTCTTTTGTGTCTAATGCAATGACATTGATATATTTTAAGTAGTGTATATGAATACTACACCACAAATGTTTAGTTTAAATGGGACCTATTATGCAAAATTTACTTTTACATGATGTTTGAACATAAATGTGTGTTTGCAGTGTGTGTACACAATATATATTGGCTTATAATGGCAAAAATCCACCCACTCCTCTTTTTTAACCCTCATAAATCATAAGCAGTGTCTAAGATCATCCTAGATATTTCTCCTCGCCAGAGCATTCAACAGCTAGCCTGGAAATCCAGACCTAAATCTGAAAGATTAATGGTCTGGCATCGACTAATGAAAATCGGCCAGCTCGAGGGGCGGCACCAAGCATGCATTTGAAAATCTCACTGCACGCAATTGGATAACACTACGACCAATCACAACAAGCCCCATACGCTTAGCTACCAGCGGAGCTAACTGGTAGATTAGACTCTTGCCGTATCCGGTCGGCAAAACAGCAAAAACGCCCTTCTTGCAAAAGAATGATTCGAGCGGCGTCTTCTGTTCCTCTTTTAGATAAAAAGCCAAGTCTAACTCGTTCATTGTAGCGGCCAAAGCCGTTTCAAACAACTGGTGTTCATCCATAGCCATCTTGCAATGTTTACTAATGACTTCGACGTCACAGCGCTGTCGTCTTCTGTTTAGCTCGCCTCTGGCCCGCCTATATCAGATAACCCGATGTGATTGGTGCAGCTCGGATACAAGGGCATATTTAATGAGCATCATTACTCGACACCAGAGTGACTCGATGAGCAAATTCAACTTGTGCTCTCGCGAGAACTCTGGATTTCCAGGGTATTTAACAGCAGCATTCAAGTAAGAAATCTATTCGTATTAAAGCTACTAAAGTTATTCAGTCAAGAGCATTGAGTGATTTTTTTTATTTATTTTTTTATTCATATCAACAGCATATGCAGCAGTAGGTACTGTATATTACGCTGCTTTCACTTTAATACACAGATCTAATACACACGTGATTTCTTTCCCTGCTGTTTAGGTTCACATACATAACAGACTATGTTTATTAACTTTGTTTAAGCGCAATAACACGTGAAAATGAACTTTAATAGAGTTTAATACTCACTGGACACATCATCTGACATCAAGCTTTCTCTGCGTGTGCTTTGGATGTGTTGCGCTCAAAAAACCATATATCAGAAGTTTAGACTGATATGCTGAAAATGGGCCTTTACAACATGGTAATAAATAATCTGCGGGGTATTTTGAGCTGAAACTTCAAACAGATTCTGGGGAGACCTGAGACTTATATGACATTTTGTATAAAAGGTCATAAAACACTGATAAAAATTATTTTGTGGTGAAGTAAATACTACAGAAAAAAACAATGTAATTTACCTGAAAAAGTTCAGGCAAAAATAATAAAAAATAAAAAAGTAAATTATATATTAGTACTCAATTCAAGCATGTAGAAATGAAAGCGTAAATATCAATGTTACAAAATTAAGTAAAATTACCCAACTTTTCTGATACTGGTGTTCCCATCATGCACTGGGCCTTGAATAATTAATGAGGTTGATTTTGCACTGGTTTCCAGATGTATTTACACTGTTTTATCATTGCTTTTGTTGTTAGGATTAGTAACTTGCCATATTGTGATATTTGGAGTTCATTTTCTACTCAAAATGACACACTCAAACACCAAAACGATCCATCAAATGTTCCGCCATTGTGTAGCCTATTGTCTACCAAGTATTGAGGTCTCTGCATTGACATGAAGCACAAATTGTGATCCGTAGAGATGGTGTCTCACTCAATATCTCTTGTATTAATTACTTAGATATTTCTAAGTAAAGCATATACTTTAAAAGTGTGGTTTAATTCAAAGTAATATCGTTTGAGGAAACTTCAACTAAATAGATATTACTAAACCTTTTACTAGCCATGTTAAAATTACTTATTTTCCTTGCTACTTTCACTTAACTTAGTTAAGTGGAGTTTACTTAATTCCATAGGTGAAATTTACTTTAAAAATATGCGTGTGAAATTTACTTTAAAAATATTCATGCAAAAACTTGCCAAAGAAAAATTAGTAAATTTTACATTTCTTTTTTTTTTCTTTTTTTTTCTCAGTGTAAGTCATCTTTAATAACATGCTCAGAATCCAGCAAAACCTGTTTATTGGAGTCAGCATTGTTGCAGAAATGACTATGAGAATAGTCAAAAGCAGAAAAGTAACTGAAAAACAAGAGATAGACGATCGATTCAAGATACAATGATGTACATTTAAATCAGAAACATAAGGGACGCAACTGTAAATGTACCTTGAGCATGCAGGACATCTTCAAAAACGGACCATGCATGAAAATTATGGAGGCCACCAAAGACAACTGTGAAGGAGCTTCAGCAGGCCGACATTGGAGAGACAGCAGCTGTTGCTCGAGTCCTTCACCAGTCACTGTATTGGACAGCAGAGACGAGAAGCTACTGCCATTAAACGCCAAATGACATCTCAGATTTACCAGAAAGCCTGTGGGAGAGTCTGAAGCAGCTGGACGAAGGTTTTTCAGTCTGGCGAGAGACTAAAAGGCTTTTTGCCATCAGACTAAACACCATGTTTGTTTGGCATCAGTATCATGCTGTTAAGATGCTTTCAAATATCCAAGCATTTAATGATGCAACCTGGCCATGTGAAACTATACTAATGATCCTCATTAAAACGTTTAATGTAAAGTGCTCCATTGCAGCTTCATGTAAATAATAACTTACTATTACAAATTGACGTCACTTATGAGTTTGTGGAAAGCACAAAAACTAATGAACTTTATCAAATATGGATATTACTGATTATCTGCAGCCCTACATATCACTGCAAGCTGTAACTTTGGCACCACTTTTTTACAGTGCAAACTTTTTCTTTTGCGCAATGGATAAGACACATGCCTTTGGTGTGAGAGACCCGGGTTCGAATCCACTGTGAGACACCAATGTGTCCCTGAGCAAGACACTTAACCCCTAGTTGCTCCAGAGGCGTGCGACCTCTGACATATATAGCAATTGTAAGTCGCTTTGGATAAAAGCGTCAGCTAAATGAATAAATGTAAATGTAAATGTACTGAATCTTCAGACGTTTCGACAGAACACCTGGAGAAACACAAACAACAACTCACAAGGCCAGGACACACAATGTCTCCAAATATGATTTCTCAGGCTCAGACAGAACGTACTGATATTCTAAACATGTTCTTATTTTGGGAGCACAATGGGAGCAAGGGCCTTCTCCCATGCTGCACCAAAACTCTGGAACTCTCTTCCCCCTCATATTCGTGCCATAGACTCCATTTCACAGTTCAAAACCACTCTCAAAACTCATCTTTTCAAGTCAGCTTATAAACTTTAAGCACCTAATTCAGCATTAGTTTGCTAGTTGCTTTTAATTACTTTTAATTAAACTTTTACTTTAGTTTTTTTAATTGCTAATATTATTTTTACTTCTATTTTTATTTTTATTTTTGTTGTAAGGTGACCTTGGGTGGTTTGAAAGGCGCCTAAAAATTAAATGTATTATTATTATTTTATTAGACTACAATGAAATAAGAACGGTTACTGACATCGGTTACCGCATTTCATGGTGATCTCATCCTTTATTCTGTAGGTTTTTACACGTAAAGTATAAGCGTACAATTTTATCATATGCAGCATCTAAACTTTAAACTAAACTTAAAGGGATAGTTCACTTTGAAATTAATTTTTGGTATGTTTTAGCTTACCTCAAGGGCATCCAAGATGTAGGTGTCTTTTTTTCCGCAGTAGTTTCAATTTTGATAATTTTAGGTCAAACCGTTCTTGTCTGTCAGTCATATAATGCAGGTCTATGGTCATTATCTCAAAGAGCATGCACAGAGTCCAAATTAAAACAATTCCCCATCGTACAAATTAAACAATTCCCCATCGTAAGTACACATTGATGGCCTAAGACACGAAACGAGCGGTTTGTGTGAGAAAACGAACAGTATTTATATCGTTTTTACCTCTTATACACAGCCACGTCCAAGTGATCTGAGGGCGCGGGCGCTTCGGTCTGCACAAGCGCCGGAAGTGATCTCTCGCACGTGTACGTTACGACACTCATTGTTTACACAGAACAGAAATGGTACTAATTTGCGCTTATCCGGGATGTTTAAATCGACGTAAAAGAAAACAATTACGTATGCTTGCGTGAACTCATCCGGGAGTGGTGAGTTTTCACGAATTCCCAATTTATAAGCCTTCTCTCTTGAAGTTATGGTTGATCGCTCTTTGCGATCCACGCGCGAGAGATAATTTCCGGCACTTGCGCAGACCGAAGCGCCCGCGCCCTCAGATCACTTGGACGTGGCTGTGTTCAAGAGGTAAAAACGATATAAATACTGTTCGTTTTCTCACACAAACCGCTCGTTTCGTGTCTTAGGCCATCAATGTGTACTTACAATGGGGAATTGTTTAATTTGGACTCTGTGCATGCTCTTTGAGGTGGTGACCATAGACCTGCATTATACAGATGGTGGACAACCAGAATGCCTATTACCTATTGCCTATCAACCTGCATTATATGACTGACAGACAAGAACGGTTTGACCTAAAATTATCAAAATTGAAACTACTGCGGAAACAAAGACACCTACATCTTGGATGCCCTTGAGGTAAGCTAAAACATACCAAAATTTAATTTCAAAGTGAACTATCCCTTTAAACTTTTTTGCATTGTACAACTTCAGAAAAAAAAAAAATGCATAGAAATACAGATAATGTACTGGCAGAAAATTACTAATAATTTTTAAAATACCTTAAATGAAATACAGATGGGTCCAATAAAAGTAATGTCATTTGCACTCTTTTTCTTGAGCTTTGAATTCTCTATGACCTCAATATTGTATGAAGCTCAAAGCCTTTTTGTTTTGTATGTCTCTAAAGTTTTAGATGCTGCTATATGTTGATATTGTACGTTTTAGTGCCTATGCAAACATGCAAAAATGAATGTGCACACACACTTTGTGCATGAGACTGCAAATACAAAATAAGACCATGCTTCACATTTCCAGAAACATTCTGGGGTTAAAGGACAGAGAGCAATCTTTGTACACCATCTACACAACCTTTATTGAGCAAGGTAAGAAAACAGACAAAGCAATAGCATGATCCAGTAAAGTTATGAATAGAAAATCAGTCTTGGAAAAGAGGAAGAGAAACAAAGAGAGAATCAACCACTGGATAAACAAAATTGACGGCATGACAACAGTGCATCTAATAATAACCACATCCATCTTCGGAATAACAACAAGCCGAAACACCACATCTTTTGAGATACACTATTAAAGGAACGTTGATTTCCGGGTTTGAAATGGCACATCATCACGGGAGTCGTGTGTTTATGTACACATGCATAGGAACGCTGCGGCTGGTGACGGGCGTATAGGGAAGGAACGGGAATCAAGTACAGTGGATAGGCACTTTTTTTTTCTCCATGACTTATCCGAACACAAGTGCGAGACACTTTAATCTCACGTACAGAAATATGGCTACGGAAATAACTGTGATTTAACCCCCTCCCCCTCTCCTCGTATTGAATCTCTTCTGGAATCCATTCTCTTCTTCTAATTTGAAATCTCTACCAATCAAAAAGGAATAAGACTTTTTGATTTCTACATGGCTCTGACGGGAAATCTAATACACCGGCGATTTGGTCGTTTTAAAAGAGTGATGAAAATAGAAATGGAAATTATTTGATAAATGAATCATTGTACTCTGGAAGTCTACAGTGGAGAATACGCATGAAGCACATATGGAGTGATTCATATCCGGAGTGTAATTACAGACCGTGTGCTCAAGGTGTTCAGGTTTTTTTCTCTTTTCTTTAAAATGAAGGTTTTCAGGTTGTCGAAAGTGACATGGAAGTGCTTTTAATGAAGGATGAAAGATGATAACTCAACAGAGCAGAAAATGCCCAAGTATGAATGAATGAAAGAAGGAAAAACAGGAATGTGATTTAGAAAAGGGCAAATTCATCAATTAAGTCATTACATTTAAAAGGAAAGATTATTATGATTATTTAAACTTATGCAGCATCATGAAACTTAAAGTGAACACGAAAATATAAAAATAATATATATATATATATATATATATATATATATATAAAATAGCAAGTAAAGTCAAGATGAAATGAAAACTCTTTTCTCAACGCGGACACATTTACTGTTTTTTGGTGAATTTCTGCTGCCAAAATCCAGTCATTTCAAATGAAATCCATGAGATTGTGAATTTTGCTCGTGGGTGAAAGATTTCCCCAGATTTCGCAACGGGTTTAAAGGGATGTTCATCCCAGAAATGAAAATGTACTCATCATTTACTCACCCTAGAGTTGTTCCAAACCTGTATGAGTTTTTCACAAAAGAAGGTATTTTGAAGAATGTTGGTAACCAGACCAGTTGATGGTAGACATTGACTTCCATAGTAATTTTTCCAACTATGGAAATAAATGGCTACTGTGTACTGTCTAGTTACCAACATTCCTTAAAATATCTTATTTTGTATTTAACAAAGGAAAGAAACTCATACAGGTTTGGAACAATTTGAGGGGGAGTAGCCTAAAAGATGACAGAATTTCGATTTTTTGGTGAACTATCTCTTTAAGTCTCACAGGTTTGCCACATTGACCAACAAAAAGCTGCTTGATTGCTTCATGCATCACTACACTATTGACAATAAACAATGGACCTTTTTTTGGCTGCAAAATTCTCCCAATGTGACCTCCCCTTCATTGCGCATTAGGGATGTGTCCGATGCCTAAATCTGAATTCGCAAAGGCACAGAAAATGAATAACGCATTCTATGGTCGGTTACATTACAGTACATCAGATTTATCACGTGAATATAGTAAGGAGAGATGACTGACGGAGGGCTTTACAAATATCTTATCTTGTAAAATGTGTGGTCAGTACCTCCTATCCCTATAAACTTGCGTGAGTATGCGTGATGGCGAATTGGAAAGTGAAAGTAAAACGCGAGCGTGCATTCAAAAGTGATTTCAATACGCCGCATATCGATAGCGACTCCCTGATGCCAATATAATTATACATTATATAATTGCGAGAGAACGCGAAAGCATGAAATCATTTTTTTCTCTCATCACCATGTCCTTTTAGGGGCTCCGTAGAATGTGACATTTCCTTTCCGAACATAATATTCGGCTTCAGGAACATATTGGGCATGATTCATTCGTCTATATTATTACAAAGAAAAAACAAAAAAAACAACAACTGTATTTTGAATCATTAATCAAAAGCCTCTGAAACGACTTTCTGGTTGACATCCCCAACCCCTCTTATTTTTCACCAGTCAATCAACTCTCATGGATAGAACCAAGTGTTTCCCTCCTGACATTTTCCTCATCGAAATCTTGTTTCACACAGTAAAAATGCCAGATTATGGAAGTTGCAAATGGCCTAGAAACCACTCAGAACACCTTAGCAAGGAACAACAACTAAATAGCAACTTTTGCACAGGCAAACATCACTCACATTTCAATGGAAAATGTGAAAACCTAGTTGCAATTCCATTTGGCATATGGCATATAAATTACACACTTCACCCTTAAGGATATGCAAATGATTCATCAAAAACACACAGATGTGTTTCCTTGAACTGAAGCCAGAACTGTGAGACAATCTGTCTCACTTCTAATAGCGGTGTAATTGTGTGAATCCACTCAAGAATCGAGGAGCGCAGTAACCTGATTGAAGAGCTCTCAGGAATATTACCGGACACTCTTTAGGTCATACAAAGAGCTTGCCATGTATGACGCATTACAGTGTCTTATACAACAGTAATTTTAAAGTCCAAATTTATGTTACTCTGCTTTAATCAACAGTATTTGAGTGCAACAGAAGGTTCTGGGGGTGAAAATCCCATACATTTTCTCCATGGAGGATTTGTTTTGGTTTTTTAACTATAAGATATAAACCTTTCAAGACAGACTTTTCATTACTATTTAACACCTTTTTTCTCTTGAAATCCCAATGAAGACAATGCATGAGAAAAATACAGGTAAATTGGGTGTCATAAATATTAAAAGTACAGTACACAAGATTACGCTAGCGATGTGGATCCAACACGGGGGAATATGTTAAGAAAAGATGTGAGCTTACATCTTACATTTACAATCTGACTCCATAACATTAGAAATTAAATTGTGAGGGCTTGAACACTTTGCCATGCAACTGCTCCCATTGGTAGACATCTACACACACATCTACTATAAACATGCCAAAACTCTGTGCACATATTTAATAGAAGAATAATCATCTGAACACTTTATGAACTTAAACAGTGTATGAAAAAACTTCATACTTTCTGGGGGATATCCCAAATCTTATTGAACAATTGTATACTTTACTAAACGTTACCCACAACGCACCATAAACTGTTGCAAATCAACAACATACTCCATTAAAGTGCACACGTACTAAAAAGCATTATGTTCCCTAACCTGAGATTGAAGCTAAAATGGCACTAGTGGGCACAGTAAATGTCCTTAACGCACACGTTAAGTTTCCGAAGAAACTTATTTGCAAGCGTAGTGTATGTTAGCATAGCCTTTACCCAGTGTAGCTTATAGTTACTAGTATATGCCTTACAAATATAGTACCATGGTAAAGCAATACTTTGATATTCACAGTATCATGGCACTGAATGAATACCATGGTATTTACATGGCACCTCAAAGAATACCATTGTATAATCAGGGTTAATATCCAAAAACTTGGGACTACATGGTATGGACTGCCATGTAAATATGGTACTTCAAATATTGCCATGGTATTAGCATGGCACTTGTCCAAAAGCATTGTTTTACCATGGCACATATCCCCAAACTATGGTTTTACCATGATAAAGTAATGGTATCAGATCGTAATAGTACAATACTTTAGTTTCTGAATGATTACTATATTCATATAAATAACAAAAAAACTATTGTATTAATAGAGTACATGCCCAGAAGCCCATGCTGATTGAAGTTACTGCAAAAAAATAAAATAAAAAATAAGTCATGGCACTACCACAGTAGCAGGTCCAATTAGCATGGTGATACCATGCAAATTTTTGCCAATTTTTTTGTTTCCAATTTTGAAGTCTTTCTCCAAACAGTGCATGGTTTAGTCAACTTTATAGGGAACAGGGAGTCATTTCAGGTGCAGATTTAGAACAGCCTTCTATTTACAGAAGTCATGATGTCATGACATCCATGATGATGTCATATGTTCTGACCAATCACGCCCTCCCTAAAGTTCTGTCACTCAAAGTGAGCAGCTTGTCACTCAGTAAGGCTGAAGGGTGTTTTTAACTGCACAGATTCAACTCTCAAAAAAAGAAAAAACAGCAAAAGTCCAGTAGTTTACAGTGAGATTGAGAGAAATGTCACAGTCTTTAAACCCTAGATTGGAATTAAAGAGGGATAAGGCGAAACACTGGTATTACAGCAATGCAGGGGGAAAATATATAGTTGTCATTCTCATCATTTTTAAGGCTCAAACCGGCTGATGAAGCATGCATTTGTGTTCTGACATTAAGTGACTTCAAGCATCAGTCAACTAAATGAGCTGTTGCCGTCGCGATAGCGATGTGGATGGGGAGCTGTTTTTATCTCTCGCTGTCTCCAACAGTGAGACCCAGCAGGGTCTGGAATCAAGACGACGTTGGTCTCAGCACAAACACAAACCCTGGGAACAATCGGAGCATGCCTGTACAATCACACAGAGGATATTTACAGAAGATCTCGCACATCCAGTACATCCATACACTCTCACTGCTGGTAAACAAATTAGGAAGGTGCACACAGTTAGTTGGAGAGTTCTGCAACTCCAATCACTTTCAGCACTTGGAATCAAAGCTGGAATATTGAATTGTCTGGTTCTGCAAGTTGAAGACTGCATTGAGGCGTTTGTCCCATGCCCAGGTGGTGGACGAAACTAGACTTCTAGATCCCGGAAAGCAGCTCCTTCAAAGGCACCTCCCTCTCGCCCAGTAGGTGGTCTCTCTTCAGACTGGTGCCCTTGTTGACAACCTTCATCTTGATGGCAAGGTTTTTCACCTGCGCAACAGGAAGGGAGTCAAAGTAAAAGTCCTCGTTGAAGACGGGGTTGCGGCTGTTCTTGATGATGGTGCTACGCTGTTTCTGGAGCTTTCCCGGGGTCAGGTACAGAGCCACGCAACAGTTGATGCTCTTCACGTCAAACTGCTTATCATAGAGGTTCTCGGCCGCCAGCACGCGCACGTGAAGCCGGGCGGCATCGATGTCGTAGTCTGTGCAGAGGCGTAGAGTTCCTCCCTTGTGGAGGTTGACGGTGTGCTGCGTGAAGCGATCCATGTTACCTCCGTATTTCCGTCCACGGAAAGCAGGGGAAGGAGGGCAACGGAGGCGCCTCTGAATATTCGGGCTGGTCTCCACAGAGCTGCACTCGTCAGTGGAGAGAGAACTGTGCCGGGCGAAGGACCGCTTGGCCCGGGATACTTTGGCTTGGGTTTCGTGGGTGAACACCTTGAGGAGAGATGCAGAACGAGATAATAGAGGGGAGTTGAATGGGGAGGACTCGGCCGAAGAGCAAGTGTCACTTTCCCCTCCGCTGAAGTACCGGTAGGGGTTGGAGTGGGAGGCGTTGCAGTCGCTGGGGTTTAGGTGGTTACCCTGCGACTTGCGTTGGGTGTTGGGTGAGGTAAGCGGACTTGTGGGGTCGCTGTGAAAGAGGGATTCTTTACGTCTCGTGTGAGGACTTTCCATAAGCGTGGCGAAACCGTAGGAGGTTTGCGCTTTGGGTACGTAGGGCAGGGACATGGCCGTTTGGGACTGCGGGTCGGCGTTCGTGTTGAGGTCGCCCACTTCCCCAACCACCAAGTCATCTGCACTCTCAATCTGGATGATGTGGCGGTTTGCAGCTTTGAGCAAGTTCTTGGTGTCTCCAGCCAACTTGTTAATGAGGCGTGGGCTGCGCGGACTGCCCTGAGGCTTCTTGCAGCATATGGTCTGCTCTGACGCTGAAGAGTGGAGCTCGTTTTTTGGCTTCATCTCTGGCGTCTCCTCCTCTGGTGGGCAGCACACGAATTTGGGTGGAATAAAGAAGTCAGGGATCTTGTCAGGGGTGAGGACGTTGCAGTAGGAGGGGGCTTTGCCCTGTTTGTCCGCTGAGTCTCCTTGCCGGAGAACGTTTCCCTCCACTGAACCGCGGATCTTTTCCAGCAGCCACATCTCGCTGCGAGGTCTGGGAGAGATGTGCAATTGCACCCTGTGTGCACAGATAGTGAAATGAAGAATCATCAACCCACAGACACCTGCAAATACAAACTGAATTCAGTCCACCTTCTCACTGCTTTGGGTACACTGTCACCCAGTGGATTCTTGGGAGATTCTGACAGTATCTTAACACATTGTTAAAACTAAAAAGCAATTGTTAAAGACAGCTGACACCTGCTTCCCTCTCCATTATCAATTGTAGACTGTCACCTTGTGGAGATGCCACATTATATACACACACATACACAAAATCAACTGATTGATGTTGTATTTCAAGTATCACAATGTCCTAACACACATTAAAGTATTTTTATACTTTCTATTATTTATTTTTATTAACTATTGACACCTTGAGGTCCATGAAGGTCTTAGTGCATCTTAGTGAGCTATTTCTTCCTGATCTGACCCTTAAAAAATATTTTCACTGCATGGTATAACCCACTAGTCATAATAAATATTTGTACTATTTTTGTAAGGTGTATATATCACAAATAAGCAACAGTGTTACTCAGAAAAAAAAAGAGATTTTTTTTTAAAATATATATATATACACTTTTTTTTTTTTTTTTTTTGAGGTCCCAGGCTGCTTTGTCTTGGTCCGAGTTGATCTGTAAATGTTTGCCTGCAGACACTTGATGCACACAGCTTTCTCCTCTGAAAGAGTCCTCTGCACTACACTCTGTCTCAGACTCTGTCTGAGTTCAATGTGTGGAGACCGCAGCACATTGTGATATGAAATATGTATTGCGCAGTATTTGCTCATGTGACTGCAGAAGCACAACACTGAGACGGAGCAGCAAAGGGGGTCCTTTATCTATTCTAAAGTAACTCATGTGCATAAACATCTGCAGTCTAAATTGGCACACATGAAAGACTTTACATGCAGATGTGAAGTGATAATGATTGATAAGGCTATCCCTTACAAAAACATACCACGGTAACATTACTTTCTAATAAAATACCATATCCTTCAAATTGTGTAGGAATCAAGGTACTTCCAAGAATACCATGGTAACACTATGGTACTTTTTTTGTAAGTATTAATTACTTTTTTTGTAAGTATTAATTACTTTTTTTGTAACAATAAACTAACTAAAGTTATCATGTACTCTTAAAACAAAGGTTTAAATGCCACTGAAGAACCATTTTGGGTTTCCCAAAGAAACCCTTCAGTGAACAGTTCTTAGAAGAACCTCTTTTTCCTTTTCTAAAAGAACATTTGAATAATCTAAAATACCCTTTTCCACTAATTAATTGTTGTGCAATGGAAATATTCCATGGATGTAAAAAGGTTCTTCATGAAACCATCAATTGCAATAAAGAACCTTTATTTTTAAGAGTGTGGTACATTTTTAAGAGATAGAAAATTTAAATAAAACCTTATTTTACACCATCAAAACACCTGTAAAACTGTATATCTGACGTGTCTGCGATCTCCACATTCCACAACACATTTCTAGTGAGCAATAGGCCTACTGCATCTCTAGGACTCAAACGTTTAGTTTTAAATGCATATGAATGCATATAATTACTGTATGTATGGATTTGAACTTTTCCAAAACTGCTCCTCTATTAAAAACCTGTTGAATCTCAGTTGAACTTACGTGAAGTGGTTTGTGGTCCTACTGTCCTTGCTTCAATCCATATGTTATTGTTCGTCTCACCCTCGTTCGGGTCTCCGGTACTCCAGGGCAGAACTGTCTGTTGGCACTGCGCGTCCACTCGCGGCTTTAATAATAGAGCACCAACCCCCGTGCGCGCGCATATCAACCAATGGGAGTGCGCGCTTGGTAACGCGCATCATTCTGGAACTACTCGCAGTCCGTATCAATACTTGCGTACTGCTTAATGCACTGCATACAGCCTATACTATTTAGAAATAGAATGTTTAGGAATACATATTGGCGATGTTATGAATGGAATAGACAACTTGTTTAAGTAGGGTCTATATAAAACCCATATGTTTAAAAAAAATAAAACAGCCCATGCAAAAAGTTAATATTTGTAATGTTTGGAATGGAATATATGCACTAGGCTATATTGGCAGTTAGGAAGTGAATACTAGCACACATTTTACTGCAAAAAACCCCCCAAAAAACAGAAAAACAATTCTCAACATATTTTTTTAAATAGTAGCTATTTGTTAACAAAACGTATTGATCAATATTTCAGTGTTCTATGTTGTCATCACATGACCTCAGTGGTTTTTCAGTTATCATGCCAATAATTAAAGCAATTTTGGAACAATCCACTTTTGTGTAAATATGTCTTAACATTTGCTCATTTATCAATACACTATATATAATATAGCACACAGTATGATTTGATATAGCCTAGTGCAAGTATACTTTATTTTGAGCGCATATAGGCATGACATACTTAATGCATGCACACTATGCATACAAAAGGCAATAGCATGATATTGCAATGCCATTCTGAACATAACCAACACGAGACTAATCAAAAACAGACAGCGTGCCATTTTTCATGCAGGAAAACTGCTTTTCTCCGTCAGGAAAATCATGATGCAAGGATGCCTATGAGCGGACTGCGACTGGCAGGGTCTAAAACGCCTTGTCAATTAAACCCTTTGTGTCTATTATTTACAGCCGCTGGAATATTATAGCTGGCCAGTGTGAGAGAGAGAGAGAGAGAGAGAGAGAGAGAGAGAGAGAGAGAGAGAGAGAGAGAGAGAGAGAGAGAGAGAGAGAGAGAGATGGGGGTTTGAATGAAATAGTGCTCTAAGATGATGTAGCCTACTATAATTGTGTTTGATTTGCTGTTCTCTGATCTGCCCGTCTGTTTCCCTGGAAACTTGGAGAGAGGGCTATGGAAACGCACACGCCCATATGCAAAAGCATGCAACTTTCCCAAAAGTCACCTAATTGGTGCAGATGTACAGCTTCTCCCCTGAGCACGCAGTGCCCGAGTTCACACTGCATGATTTTCAAAGTAGTCGGGTCACTGTACTTTTCACACTGCATGACTATCTGGGGTAACATTCAGTTGCTGGTGTGTTCACACTGCACGATGGATCGTGGACAGGGCGTTTCACACTGCATGACTTTACAAAAGAAAAAATCGCCGACAACTTCTGTCTGATCCGAAAACTACGTTTCACAACCAAACACACGCGAGAAGTGATAAGGAAATAACGCAAGATCCGGAAACCGGAGTTCTCGCGCGAGACTTAAAGTAATTTTAAAAATTAATAGCAAAGCCCGTCTACGGAAAGCCTGTTCACTCCAACGCCCTATTAAGTCCTATTGGTTGTAGTTCCAATCAGAGTTCCACTGGGGGCGCTCGCCATGAGTGCAAAATGAATGGGAGTCAATGGGGCTAGACGGCTAAATTTGTCTCTTTCACCCGATTGCCGTTGAGAAATCTCAGATTTGATTGTAGGTTTTGCAAGTTCAACATGGGTTATAGGTCGAAAGTTGAATGAACGAGTACTTATGTCCTTTCGATTTCTTACAGGTTGAGTTGTTGTTGCCCATTACATGCTAGCATTCTGCTAATGAACGCTGATTGGTCAGTGAAGGACTGATTACGACCAGAGATACCGCTTGATGGCATCGTGGCATCCGAAGCGGGACCAGAAACAAACAAAACAAAAACTCATCTAGCACGTGTATTTACCTATGTCAGCTGTGTTGTCGATGCCTCGGGAGAAAAGAAAGTGCAGAAGGATTGCCGTGAAGCAGTATCTCTGGTCGTACGATGTGTATGACGTCATTGACATTTTGAAAGACTTTTTAAAGCAAATAAGTGACTCTAAAAAATCTAACACCCAGCAATGTGTAATTTCTTTTTACTGCATCCCACGCTTTACACCACTGCATCCCACGCTTTACACCACTGCATCCGACCCTTTACACCACTGCATCCCACGCTTTACACCACTGCATCCCACGCTTTACACCACTGCATCCCACGCTTTACACCACTGCATCCCACGCTTTACACCACTGCATCCCACGCTTTACACCACTGCATCCGACCCTTTACACCACTGCATTCCATGCTTTAACACACTGCATCCAACGCTTTACACCACTGCATCCCACGCTTTACACCACTGCATCCCACGCTTTAACCCACTGCATTCCCAACGCTTTACACCACTGCATCCAACGCTTTACACCACTGCATCCCACGCTTTACACCACTGCATCCCACGCTTTACACCACTGCATCCCACGCTTTACACCACTGCATCCCACGCTTTACACCACTGCATCCGACCCTTTACACCACTGCATTCCACGCTTTAACACACTGCATCCAACGCTTTACACCACTGCATCCCACGCTTTACACCACTGCATCCCACGCTTTAACCCACTGCATTCCCAACGCTTTACACCACTGCATCCAACGCTTTACACCATTGCATCCCACGCTTTACACCACTGCATCCCACGCTTTACACCAAAGCTTGGATACACTTCTGAAGCTTCAGAAGCAGTGGTGTAAAGCATGGGATGCATTGGTGTAACGAGTCGGATGCAGTGGTGTAAAGCGTGGGATTCAGTGGTGTAAAGCGTTGGGGATGCAGTGGTGTAAAGCGTTGGGGATGCAGTGGTGTAAAGGGTCAGATGCAGTGGTGTAAAGGGTCAGATGCAGTGGTGTAAAGCGTGGGATGCAGTGGTGTAAAGCGTGGGATGCAGTGGTGTAAAGCATGGGATGCAGTGGTGTAAACCATCCCACGCTTTACACCACTGCATCCCACGCTTTACAGCTTGGATGCAGCTGCTCGGCCATGGAAACTCATTCTATGAAGCTCTCTACGCACTGTTCTTGACCTTTTCTGAAGACCACACGAAGTTTGGAGGTCTGTAGCTATTGACTCTGCAGAAAGTTGGCGACTTCTGCGCGCCTCGGCATGCGCTGACTCCACTCTGTCATTTTACGTGGCCTTCCACTTCGTGGCTGAGTTGCTGTTGTTCCCAATTGCTTCCACTTCGTTATAATACCACTAACAGTTGACCGTGGAATATTTAGTATTGAGGAAATTTCACGAATGGACCTGTTGCACAGGTGGAATTCACTGAGCTCCTGAGAGCGACCCATTCTTTCACAGATGTTTGTAAAAGCAGTCTGCATGCCTAGGTGCTTGATTTTATACGACTGTGGCCATGGAAGTGATTGGAACACCTGAATTCAATGATGTCCCAATACTTTTGGCAATATAGTGTATTTGCTCTTTTTTAAAATAATAAACAATTCATTACTAATACATTTTTCATAAAGCAAGACCAATATCTTGTCATTTTGCTTATCAGGTAGCCTAAATGTATTGATTTAAGAATTATCTCAAAACACAAATTGTTTTTAATGCCGCATCCCCAGGTACACTGTTTTATTAGCCTCCCTTCTCTCTCTCTCTCTCTCTCTCTCTCTCTCTCTCTCTCTCTCTCTCTCATCTGCTGTCTGAGCTTAACATTAAAATGCAATTAACTAATTGCCTGGAGAGGTGAGGAGCATTATGGCTATGAAAGTACCGTGGTGATCACATTCACTCTAATTTCCCAGGATGCATCATGGGCTGAGCTACTGTCACGCAGTATGCTTTCATTTCTAGTCCATCTAAAAAGTCTTCATCATGTGCATACAAATGCCCAGATGATCTTGCAAAAGCAGATCGGTGGTTTTACACACAGTGTTTTCTAACAATGAGGAAAAATAGAGGGGTCCAGGTATTAATTATAGACTGTACTTTTATATACAGAAAGTATTATGCACATCTGAGATAACGTAATTTTAACTGTCGCATAACAAAAGCTGATTTCCAACTGCGGCACATTAAGCAGTGATGATAGTGCTTACAGATTTAAAGTCTATCATCACAGAGAGGGGTGACAGCTTCAGACCAATTCAAGACAACGATCAGAAACATCCAAATATGGACACATCATTGTTTTTATACTTCTTCTGTTCAACAGCAGTGTCCACACTACAGGAATACAAATCAATAGTAACACTTTACAAAAAGGTCTCATCTGTTAACATCTGTTAATGCATTAGCTAACACAAACTAATAACAAGTAATATTTATATGTTGAGTGCTTGATTCTGATTGGTTGATGGACGTTTTAAGGTGTGCAATTATTTTCAAGGAAATGCACAGTTAAAGGTGCAGTAAGCGATTTCTGAGAAATGCTGTTGAAAATGGATTGCACAGAGCAGCACAACATGTTTGTAGCCAATCAGCAGTAGGGGGCGTGCCCACTCATGATGGGGGAGGAAAGAGAGTGAACCAATCAGCAGTAGGGGCCATGTCCATTCATGATGGGGGATGAGCGAGAGTGAGCCAATCAGCAGTAGGGGGCGTGTCCATTCATAATGGCGGATGAGAGATAGTGAGCCAATCAGCAGTAGGGGGCGTGCCCACTCATTATGGGGAAGGAGAGAGTGAACCAATCAGCAGTAGTGGCGTGGACACATGATGGGGGAGGAGAGAGACTGAGCCAATCAGCAGTAGGGGGTGTGTCTGCTCATGATGGGGGAGGAGAGAGAGTGAGCAAGAGGGAGATTTGAAATAAAGACTGTAGAAAAGAGAGATGGCTGAGACATATTACCAAAGAGAAAAGCTCAGAGGAATATCACTGGACAAAGGAGGGTTATGATCAGGCAAGAGCTACAGGACCTGCGTTAATATTGGAAAAGCTTTCCAGCGCTGGAGAATCCTAATCAAGAACGGACGCTAAGGTTGCGTTGTTTCTGCTCCATACATGAGTAACATTATTACTATGTTTCAGAGAACCAAGATAATGTTGTTGTAATGTTAGCTAACAGGACAGTTTTGAGCGTCATTGTTTGTCCTGGGTTGCTGACGACTAACAACCAACTCTTGTTTGTAAATACTCTTTGTGTACTGAATGCTCATATTTTGTTCTTCCATTCGTTCATCATCATTGCTTTATTTTTCATGAAAGATTATTTTGCTTTGCTTCTCCTCAGCTATGATAAAGAGACATCCGCTCTTGCATTGTGTGTTTGTTTGGGTTGATTTCAAATATCAACAGTGTTTCTCAGAAATCACTTACTGCACTTTAATAGTAGTTCCAGTCAGGTTTTGGCCGCATTACAGTTCCATATCACTTTGCCATGAAAATTCAGCCTTACAGCCTATAACAGCAAAAGAACCAAAACCTACAAAGACATTGACCAGGCAAATAAATATAACAAACAATAAGATAAAGACTATAAACTATTCCCATGTATATTGACACTCCCAGTTTCTGTTGATAAAAAGTTTGAAAACAGTCAGCTTTATCATAATTATAGTGGAACACACCAGATGAAATATAAGCTTATTTGAGTAGTCTTCGAATATTGAGTTGTTCAAGATGAAATCGTTGGCAACCACTGATTAAAATAAAGGTTATAGCTCTTGTAATCCATAGGCATCACAGGAACTTGCTCTGCCATTTGGAAACCTTTATTTTAACAAGTGCAGGTGCCACCAAACATGTTTGAGAAAATGTCACGGAATGATATTTTAACAAGCAGTGTAAACAACAGGTCTAATGATCTCTGCCGGGTTATTCTCACACTTACTGAACTCAGCTGAACTCTGGGAAGAGGAGGAGGAGGAGGAGGAGGGATGAAGCCACTGCCTCCACATACATCTACAGCGGCCTACAATGACAGAAACTAAATGGTTACAGCCATGAAGCACACAACTCTATTTTAACATCCATTCACACCACTGTGCAAAGACTCACAATCAAACTCATTCAGTGACCTTTTTACTAAAAGCAGAGCTCAGACAAAAATAGAGGTACTTTGAGGTAGAAAAGGAGTCATTGCGCACAAAGCACGGATGACAATAACATCTGAACCCGGCGTGAAATCATCTCAGGAAACCGCACAGTGAAAACCTGCTTCCCTGTTGTTGTCTCTTCCCAGCTCGTTCCCATGGTGATGCGGGCTACACCATTTACTGACATTTGGCCACAAGTTATTTTGTTCCGCTCTCCTCTCTTGAATCGCCCACTTGTCTCCTCAGTGAGAAAGTCCAGGCTAGCAGTGGGCGTCCGCACGTGGATCTGTTAAACACAAGGAGAAGCGTGGAGAAGAGTGTAATATACCCAAACGTCAACCTGTCACAAACGCCCACCGGCAAAGGACACCTGCGTCACCTTTGGTCCTCACAAAGGTCACTCGGGTATTACGAGCGTTTTACCTGAGATGAGAGAGAGTCTGCGGGGTCAACCAGAGAGTTAGTTGAGCTTAAAGAGTAATTTCCACAGAACAAAAAAGCCTTTATTTTCCTGGCAGAAACAAGACAATGTTCCATTTCCTTTCCTTTTTCAAGTGTTTTCCAAAGGTTTCTAGTCAAAACAATACTTGAACTTCGGATCAAGTTGTGCTTGACATAGCATTGACCTAGCATACGAAGTAAAACCCTTCAAATATCACTGCCCACAAAATCACAATCTAAAAAGGATTGGAACTTTATATAAACTATCCACCTCATTTCGCATCGTAAAAGCAAGGCTTGGAAGCCCATTTCTGCCACAAGAAAAAAAAAAATCATGCTTTTGTAAATCATAATTATGACAAAAAAAATCTAAATTTCGACATGCTAAGTCGTATTTATGAGATGAAATGTCAAAATGATGACATACTAAGTCAAAATTGTGACTTACAGACCACCTGTGGTGAAAATCAAGCTTTAAATGTTGTTTTTATGTGTCTGGTGTTTTTAATAATCTGTAAGACAAACTATTCAAATTCATTACCAACAAGTATTTTCTCCTTAAAACTGCAGTGAACCAAAGACAGTCTTAAAAACGGTTTGAATTCGCTGGTGTTTCTGACATCACAAAATACCTTGTAACCAATCACGGCACGAGGGGGGCGGGCTTTTGCATATCATTAACTATGACCGCTTTGAAGCAGAAGCCAGGTTATCCCGGTATATTTTTTCTGTTGATAAGAAAAATCGGGTACATTTAGCAATATAGCGGGTGAAATGTATACTGTATGATGTTTATTATGATGAACTATATGCCTATAAGCTTTTGTAAGGATGCTGATTTTTAGAAGGCAGCTGTCTGACTCCGAGATGGCAAATGGGAACATGGTTTGTGTAACATTAGCAACACATTATTAGCTGTTATTATTAACTTAGTCAAGCCAAAGGCTGATCATATCAATTACCAGTATGTGTTCATCGTAGAGAACGATACATTAGTCGCATTACTATTCTGATACATCGACTTGTACAATGACCGTGTACAAGTGAGTGGAGACGGGGCTCATTTGCATTTTCATGTATCCTCGTATACTAAATGAAGCAAGGATGTAGTTACATTTAAGCTATTTTAAGGCATGAATAAATCTCTCACAGGAATTTTTTTTTTTTTAATGTCATTTTGGTGATCAAAGATGAGTTTTAAGGGATAAAATGATTGACTACGGGGGACTTAAAAAAAAATTAACGTAGAAATTGAGACAAAAGGTCATAATTATGAGTGACTTTGTGTCATAATTTCAACTTTCTAACTCATATTTATGAGATGAAAAGTAAATAATCACATACCAATTCAAGATGAAAAGTCAAAAAAAAAAAAATTACAATCATACTAAATCAGAATGATGGCATTCGAAGTCACACTTTGTGTGAAATTATGACAATTATTATTGTATCAAATTATGACAAAGTCATATGACAAAGAATTTAATTTCATAATTATTACTTAGTACTAGTTTTGAGTTTTGTCATCATTAAGATTTACAAAAAGATTTCTCTTATGTGGTGGAAATTGGCCTCCATACTATTTTCTGTAATTGTGTGAGAATTTCTATTCATTAGCCGATAGGTAGAAGAATAGCAAAAGTGCAGTAAATGACAAAACTATTTCCACTACAAACCAGTGCGTTTATAAATTTGTCAATACATTAAAATAATTTGATAATACCAGTTTGCAATATCAAGCAGCATTACAAGCTGTTTTGTACAGCTAAAATAACTGGAAGCAGATGAAACCAGAAGCCTTGCATATGCAAGCTTACAAATGGCCATGTCCACTCTTACATTAAAAATAAGTATAGGAAAACACTTGTTTGGCTTTCTTATTTTGGCTTCTACTGTGATGTGACAAACAAGATGATTAAAGAAGGCTTACTTAAGCCTAACATCTTTGCTGTTGCTTATGTCTCATGCCACACAATTTGTGCTAAACATGATATCTCAAATTGTACAGCTTGCTGACGTGTGCAATAACTTTTCTAAGGATTAGACTTACCATTTCCACTTGGAGGATAACAAAAAAGGAAAAAGAAATCCCATAAACTTTGAAGAGGGGAGCCGAGCCATATCTATAGAGACCAGAATATCATATAGACTTTTAACTTGGGTCAGTAAGCAACCGTATAGCAACCACTCAGAACACCCTAGCAACCATATAGCAAGGTGCTAAAATATGAAGTAAAGTTGAGTGTTGTCAGAGCAGCAGTAATACAAAAATTGATGTGCCTGGGACCCAGTGATGCGTGTGTAAATTGTGAAGAGAAGAAGACCAAGCACCGAACCCTGAGGAACACCTAATAGTGTGATTTAGATTCCACTCGCCTCAAAGAAGCCACGCATGATGTACCTGTCGAAAGCTACAGAATGGTTCATGATACGTCCATGTATGCTGGACACTCGTTTGCTGCTCTTCCTTTATTGCGTTGTCCAATTCATCATAAAAAAAAAATAACAATGATAGTAAATACATTAATATACACACACACATTCAAATATGCACTGCTGTTCAAAAGTTTAGGGTCAAGATTTTTTTTTAAAGATTTTAATACTTTTGTTCAGCAAGGATGCATTAAATTGATCAAAATAAAGAGTAAATAAATGTCCTGAAAAAATGTATCTCACGGTTTCCACGGAAATATGAAGCATGTGAACTGTTTTCAACATTGATAATAATCAGAAGTGTTTCTTGAATCATCATATTAGAATGATTTCTGATGGATCATGTGACACTGAAGACTGGAGTAAAGATGCTGAAAATTCAGCTTTGATCACAGGAATAAATTACATTTATTCCAAAACAGCTATATTAAATTGTAATAATATTTCTCAATATTTTATTGTTTTTACTGTATTTTTCTTATTAATGAATAAGAAAATTTTTCTTTGTGAGCATCATATAAGACTTCTTTCAAAAACATTTAAAAATCTTCCCAACCCCAAACTTTTGAATGGCAGTGTATATACAGTACATATATAGATACTTAATTAAAGACACAAAACATAGGCACATCAAATTATTTCAAAAGTTCCTGCAAAACATAAATTCAGTCAAGTGTGTCCAAACTTTTGACTGATAGGTTAAGCCGAATGAGGTTTCGTGTTGTTTTTAACAAGCATCCAGAGTCAACATGGTCGTCAACACTATTAAAATGTCCAAATGGTACCAGTTTCAAACACCAGATAGACAAAAAAAAAAATAATCCATTTAACTGAATCAGATATTTTGCTCAGGAAAAACTACAGCTGAAATACAGTAGGCATGAAGAAAAGTTTAGATCCGTAGTTCACTTAAAAGACATTGGACAGAAATTGCCCCTTAGGGATTTATAAAATCATATTGTACTGTAATCTTTGGATATGTACTATCCACTAGAAACTGTGCTTTTTATCTTCTAAAACAATAACATCTTCAACACTGTCCAAATCTGTAGCGATACTCATAAATCAAAATAATTATATAATACGAAGAAAATACGCAATAATAACATTTTAAGCAAACATTTGTAGTTTATTGACGACATCTGGTACAAAATGTGTTGGATACCATTGTCACAACATTCAAATAAAAGAAAAAAATTAAGTTAACTAACAAAAGGTACAAATTTAGAGTTATTTACAAAATGTATAATTGGAACCATTATAACCAGATCTCATCCAGTTCTGTTACGATTCAGAGCGAATTTGCAAAGTTAAGGCATATATGCGAATTCACACTAAAAATTTGAATCCTTCAAACGTTAATTTTAGAAAAGAGATATAATTATATAGATATACTCATATTAAATGTTATATATTGCATGTGATTTTTTATCAATGACGACTGTGATGATTTATTAACAAAAAGAAAATTATACACTGCATGTAATGTTATACATGTGTGATTTTGCCAGCTGTGATTGGCAGAAAAGATCATTCCCGATTACAGAATTGAAAAACTAAAGGACAGGTAATCAATCCACTCGCAACCACACCGAGGTAGGCTGATAATGCAAGAGCACGCACAATTACCCTGCTTTTATGCTTTTAGCCTTAAAGGTGAAGTGTGTCATTTCTGAAGCACTATAGTCTCACCCAAATGGAATTGCAAAAATAATGACCCAACCAATGGCAGAGTCCCTGTCAGTCAAACAAATAGCCCTGTCCCAAACTCGCCACTGGTTCAGCCAATGTTGCAGTGCGAATATGGTCGAGATGCTTTATGTAAAGTAATGATAGCACAGCCGAATCACAGTTTTAACTTTTTGGAGGAAATTTAGTGATCGGCTAATAAGTGTACCTGTTTAGAGATGAACAGAATTTTGTCAAAACCATTGAAAAACGTTTTTTTCCCGACAAAAAAAACACATTCCCACATTTTAGTGGGATAAAAACAAACAGTTGAGTCAACCTTTTTTCCATTGACAGCAACAGGTAAGCAGAAGTTCACAAAAATACTAACAAAACAGTAAAGTCAACTGTGCCCTCTGGTGGCTGATCTCTCACATTTTTGTGTTTAATAAAGGGGTAAATATTTCACTTAATAATGGGTGTTTTAATAGATTTATAGATATGCATCTATTTGTGTTCTATATCTATCTAGATAGATATAGATCAAATAGATTTAACAGAAAACTGCAAAGTTTTAATAGATTAACAAATAACCAAAATTATAATTAATAAAGTAACTCACTTTCCCAGGATAAATAAATTGGTAACACTTCATTTTACCATGCCCATATAATTAATTAATACTAAAAACAACAACAATAACTATGTGCAATTACACACAGCACTACGGGGAAAAAACATGATATATGTGGTTTATTAGTATTATGCAGAAGTAAAACTTAAAAATAAAAGTTCCAAAAGGGGAATTTTTCGCAGTAATGCCATAGAAGAACCATTTTTGGATCCTCAAAGAAACGGTTCAGTGACCAGTTCTGAAAATAACCATTTTTTTTCTTGGTGCAAAGAGCATTTTAATAATCAGAAGAACCTTTTTCCACTATAATGAAACTTTTGTGGAATGTAAAGGTTCCATGGATGTTAAAGGTTCTTTATGGAATGCCAATAAAGAACCTTTATTTTTAGGAGAGTAATAACATAAACACTGTAATACAAAGTGTGACCAACATCTGTATGTCACTTATATCACTCGATCCTATGTCATTGTAAGAAGCCAGATTAGACATAACCAATCAAAGCTTTTGTTTTTACATCATGTATCGAAACGACATTAAAAAGGCATTTCTAAGGCACTTATTATTGTGTAAACACAGCACTAACTACTACTAGACACACAGCATTTAAATTATACAATATTGCACACACACACACAAAAAAACACAATATTGCATTTAAAAAAAACTTGATATGAAAACTATTTCAAGTCATGATAACTCACCTCCCAAAGTTGCTCAGAATCACTGCAATATTCAGAAAACATTATGACTTGGTATATAACTGTTCAGCAGCAATTGCTGTTTTCTACTGTAATGTACATGTGTGTCAGTCATTTGACTGTCTCCTCATTAACATTAACACACCTTGATTTGTGTTTAATTTGATCCCAATCTATGCATCACATGGGCCAGATCCCACAGGAAATCCTGCTCTAGGGTGTTTGTAGTGACTTGCGGATGTCTAACAGCAGCGTTTGGTGGATGGAGGAGGCTGTCGTGTCAGTTTGAAGGATTCGTGACTGTCAGCGTCCGTGTTCTCCAGCGGAGGGATCTGTCGACCTGCACACAAGATGCGAGAACATGAACAATTACGCCACGTCTAGTTAGTGTGCGCATGTCACTGCATTAGATTAAATACAGCGGCCGCTAGCATAATGAAACTCAATCTTACAAAACACAAACTGATGTCAGATGTGACACAGAGGTGATGGAGATGACTGAGAAATATATGCAACACGTTAAAATTAGCGTTGTGTCACGTCGCAGACAGCTAGAATGAAATACTCCACTAAAGGAGTTATTTTAACTTGCATACATTTATTAATGTGCAAAGCCCTTTTTTAAAATGATTTTGAAAGAAGTCTCTTAATCTCACCAAAGCTGCATTTATTTGAAGAAAAAAAAAAAATACAGTAAAAAATGTAATATTGTAAAATATAATTTAAAATGTTTTGCTTTGCTGCTCAAAAATATTTTTTGATTATCATTAATGTTGAAAACAGTTGTTTTTGAACAGTTTATTTAAAATAGAAATCTTTTATAACATTATATTTGTCTTTTTTTACTCTCACTTTTAATCAATTTAATGAATCCTCACTGAATAAAAATATTATTTTCTTTAAAAATAAAAAATAATGCCCCTAAACCTTTTCGAACAGTAGTGTAGTTATTGAGCATGAGTGTGTTTTTATGTAAATTGGCATTTCATCATTTTATAAAAGCAATACATCACTCAAAGCAATGAATTAAAGCTAGTTTGACCATGTTTGAAAGGGTTAGTGTGCCTAACAACCCTTTCAACCCTGTAAAGCACCACCTTAGAAGAAGAAATTGGGTGAATTATCCCTTTGTGTTCAACAGAAGAAAGAAACTCATACAGGTTTGGAACAACATGAGGGTGAGTAAATGATGACAGTTTTCATTTTTGGGTGAACTATCCCTTTAAATGGGACATACCATGAAAATCTGACTTTTCCCGTGTTTAAGTGCTATAATCGGGTCCCCGGTGCATCTACCAACCCAGAAAACGTGAAAAGTGAAACCCGGTAACTTTGTTTTGGTAAGCCTTTCTCTGCAAAAAATAAGCAGATCAGATCAGATCAGACTCATTACTGGCCCCTTAATCTGCACATTTCCACACACGGCGCCACCATTTGGTTTTAGCAAGCGACAACAGTGTAACCAGTTCTAATGCAATGGAAAAAGTTCGAGTAAAGCATGAAAACTGTTCTCTTCTGAAAAAAATTATTCACAGCTGTCTTATAAAGACCTCAGGGAACTGTCAACTTGTGTAAAAGTTAAACTTAAAGGTACATGCAAGTCGATGAGACGAATCAATGTAACTCAACGACAACTACATAAATGTATCCACTAACCATTCATACCGTCCAGGAGCGTCTAAAAGTTGCAACCTCTTCCTGAGTCTCTCCGTAAGGCTGCACTCCGCTACTGTTATTTCTGAAATTTGACTGAAATTCACGTGTTTTGTTATTGCCGAGTATCCGAAGCTCGTGTAAAGGATCGGCCATTTTCTGAACGGGGCGGAGAGCAGCAGCTCATTTGCATTTAAAGGGACACACACACAAAAACAGCGCGTTTTTGTTCACACCCAAAAAGGGGCAACTTTGACAATCTAAAATGAATGATCTGGGGGGTATTTTGAGCTGAAATTTCACAGACACATTCTGGGGACACCATAGATTTATATTACATCTTGTGAAAAGGGGCATTATGTCACCTTTAAGTGACTTTTCTATAAGTATAGTAAATCACTAACTTGAGAACGCATCACAAAATACTGGAAAATGAGAGTAAATGAGGGAGAAGATGATACAGTGTCCAAAAAAACAGTTAAAAAAAAACATTCTTTAGCAATCCCTAAAGCTGTAGCGTTTTGCTTATTTTTTTTTATTTTTTTTTTGTATAATTTTTTTATTATTATTATTTTATGTTTTGTGGGGAGAATTGTTTTTAATTGATACTTTTTTTTATTTTATTTTTTGTTTGTATTTATTTATTTGTCTTTCTTTCTTTCTTTCTTTCTCTGAATTCAAATGTGTTGTAATATTTATCAGTCCCTGAACCGCTGGCGTTCCTTTCTGGCTTATGGCTTTTCACTTTTGTATTTTGTAAGTAAATGTTTAATAAAAAAACTGAAAATAAACCTGTAGCGTTTCGGGTTTGCTACAGTGGGTCAAGTGTAGCGTGGAGACTTGACTAGTTTTAGTGACACTTACTGATTTTCTGGAACAGCTCCTCTATGTTAACTGCATTTCTGGCACTGGTCTCCATAAATATGGCAGCAATTGACTCTGCAAAATCTTTCGCCTCTTTAGTTGGAACTTCCCTAAAAAAACATTTAAAAAAAACATTGAAAATGAGTAAATGATGAGCTCGCTCACAGATATCCAACCAAGGGCAGGACCGAAACAAACACCAAAGGGGTTCATCGAAAACAGACTGCCTGCAAATTATGTGTAATTATACAGACGCAAAGACCGACAGTCCAGTTTATCCATTAGGATTTAACTGGATCGCAAGTTATTACATTTTGATGAAAGATTATACTTTAATTTCTTTGGAATAACATGAACTTATGAATCATGCACATTTAAGAGCAGTTTCTGTTTTAAGATTGTCAATAGGGTCAGTTTTGATTTCATGTCAACTTCAAGTACAATTATCATCACACAATATACACATGTATAAGACGTGAAAATCTAAGCAGGAGCGGCTTTGGACAGAAACTTCACAGAATATAATACGTTCTCAGAGAGAGCAAGAGGGTTTCATCAACCTGATGTCACCCAGATCGTTCTTATTTCCTGCTATGGCCACGACAATATCCTCTGGCCCATGTTCCTTCAGCTCCTTTACCCACTTCTTTAACGTCTGGAAAGAGTCCTGGAGAAACCAGACACATCACAAATCATAGATCAGAGAAACAACTGAGATACAAAAGATCTCATTTGTAAAATCTCCTTTCGAAATGTTTGTTTTCTCCAACAATTATAAACAAATAAACAATGACATATTTCCGTAAACGGCACTTTAAACACAGCTAAACATGCTTTTTAAATAGAAACAACTTGGAGAGGAATTGCACAAACACACCGATGACGCACACTTACGAGCTTCGTGATGTCATACACAATGACGGCTGCGGCAGAGCCTCTGTAATACATGGGAGCCAGCGAATGAAACTGGAGAAAAATAAGATACACTTTGTTAATGTTGGGGAGCTTGTAAAGATTGTAAAATTTCATTTTGATTACTATATATTAACATACGTGTTACGTTTTAAATAAGGCAATCACTATTGCTCATACTTCAGGCAAGGTTTGCACTGGAAAACACCACTCAGAGTTACTGTAAACAGCATTAATGATAAATAAAGCACATTAGGATCACTTCAGCTGGTTTTGGTTCAGACAGATGCAGGAGATTTGCTGTAAAGAAGTAGACGGCAATTACGTCTGAGCGAGTTCAAAAGGGGGACGCATTGTTTTCAGAGCGATCTGAACAGATGCACACGCTAATAGTGAACAAAGACGTGAACACAAAGTCATGCCAGCACTTCTCAAACTCACACACACACACACACACATTTCCACCGCACCCAATGAGTCACCCCTACAGTGAACTATGAGTGTGTGTTGGAAACGGAATGAAATTTCTCGAAATACTAACTGATGACAAAGGTCTGACGTAGAATTGTCTCGCATCCTTTAATCTTGTGTTAAAGGGATAGTTCATCCAAAAATAAACTTCTGTCATCATTTACTCACTCACAAGATGTTCCAAACGTAAATGACAGAATTTTCTTTTTTGAGTGAACTATTGCTTTAAGTTGGGAATTAAAGGGCACAGATACACCGACAGGAATCCGTTGTGTGTGTGTATGTGGGTGGAGAACAGAAGCTGAACGCTATGGATTATGGGATGGAGTGGGAGTTAACTATCTCTGATGGTGCTTCATTTATTTGTATTATTTGTGTGGTTGTATGAAGCTTTAAGACAGAAGTAGATGCATGAATCTGCTCAGAGATCAACTAAACACAAATGTATGTATTAAGGAAGAAAAAGAGTGTCTTGGATGAAATAAAAACAAACACATAAATGAGTAAAGCACATTAATGTATGATATTGACCATAGAGGCCGCAAAAACAAGGTTAGACAAACTTTTCATAAAACATTCATACACCTAAACTCTAATTTATGAATAAAACAAACGTTGACGTTCTCACCCGCTCCTGCCCCGCGGTGTCCCAGATCAGAAACTTGTGAAGTTCATTTTCACATGGGACGGTCTTAGTTAAAAATGATGCACTGAAAAAAACAAATCATTATCTATATCATTATGATACAAAATTGGTAATACACACACAAAAAAAGTCACTGTTTGGATTTAAACAGGCAAATTTGTAAGAGTCTATGATTGGATCATTATTGCAGTGATTATGTTTCATGCACCTCATGGAAATAAATGTTGTGATGTTATTTCCATCAAGAAGTGCATCAATATTTGGTCCAGATCTTGTTTTGTCAATGCAAGAGTCCAGCACTCTGTAAAGTCTCCTCCAGCACATCCCAGAGACGTCACTGAATTTAAGCTCTGGACTCATTAAGTGGATCATCAATTAATGTGTGTAAATGATTCTTCATGCTCCTCCCAACCATTCTTTCACAGTTTGATCCTGATGAATCTTAACATTATCATCCTGGAATATGGCCGTGATGTGTCTTCCTACATGGGTGTTTAAGAAATGAAATCTACACACTACATTAATTAGGGTTAGAAGAACTGTTGCCAAACATAAAACATGCTAGAAACATAATAATCACTGCAATAATCATTCAATCATTGACTCTTAAACATTTGCCTGTTTAAATCCAAACAGTGACTTTTTTTTTTTTTTGCCAGGCAGTGTGTATTAAATGCAATAATAAAAATGAATAATAAACAATAAAAAAGCAAAAATGCACAATGCCCTAAAACTTATATTATACAGACATCATTCAAAGAGGAAATTACTATGTTAACCATGACTAAAATATGCACACACACACACACAAAAAAATCATACAATATTTTGCATGAGCTTCTGTGTAAAGTGCAAACGGTGCAAAACAGAAAAGCTAAAAATATTCTCTGGTCTAAAAGTAATGACTAACCCAACAGAGAAACCAGCGTGTGCTGATGTGAACGAAACTGAGAGGAGACAAACAAACTGACTCTGAATCAGCTGTTCAGTGTTGGATCCGGAGTGCTTGACTCATAAAGGAATATTTAGACACAGATTCATCCAGCAAAGCAGAAAGAAGGTGGTCTCATGCTTCACCTCAATTATGTGTAAAATAAATCTCTATAAATATGATTTTTTGTGAAAAGATGCCCCTACCCTATCGTTGGGCTGATGTTGTGGTCAAAGTGATCTTGAACAAATCGACACACAATACTTGATTTCCCGACACCTGTGTCCTGCGAGTATGAGAAAAAGAAAAACAAACATCATAAAATATCAAATACATGAAATATTGATGTCCAAATGTGTCTCACTGATGAAGTGCCTCACTTGATGATGTGTACTTAAGTAATGTGTGACTTCAAGCGACTCAGGGGATTAAAAAAAACTTTAAAAAACATCTATTGCAGCTGACAGCTGAGTGCGACTTCAAAAATAACATACAACTATACTATGCAAAGTAGACTACATCTGCAGAATGCATACCGTACCCTGCATGAAACTTTTCTGGATGTATAAATTTGCTATAGTATACAACTTCAAGGCACTTGCTCAGAATACCGTACCCCGTAATGCAATGCACTTGACCTTTAGTTTTCAGTGTGACGAATGAACCAGAAGTAATATGAACAAATATGAGACAACACCAACTTGAATTATTAGCTATTTTCTCTGATTGCTAGTAGGTCATAGTGTACTAATACTAACCGCTTACTGTATACTAGTACAGGAGTATACTGTAATACAGCCTGCTATTTTTCTATTAAAGTATGTGAAACAGTATGTCACTAAAAGTTTCAGACTTTAGTATGCTACATTGTTGTCACATGACCTCCTTACATTAATCCAGTCTTAACTTTAGGTTAATTTGAATCAAGTCATAAAGATGTTAAAAATCAGTTAAAACTATAGGCCATCCGGGACTTCCATGTAAAGTGAAAATCTGCATACTAGGCACAGTTATGCATACTGCGGGAAAAGTAAGAGTAGTATACGGTAGTGTGCTCTTCCAACGCAATGTATCCTATTTTACATACTGTTTTTTAAACGGTCATTTATATTCTGCAGAGAACGCTAGAATTCCATTTCGAACACTGCCAGTCTCCAGAACGCGGTGACGTCATGGCCGCAAACATTCCAAAAGAATGAATTTATGCGAAAACACTTCCAGCTTCTTCTCCAACTCTCTCAAGTTATTTGTGTTCGCATTTCACGAAGCTTTGCGTGACTGAAAGAGGACCTTCGTGACGGTGAAACATCTCAACGCGTTAGTTTAAGAGAAAAGAAAAGGAATCAGGAATCATCACAGTTCAAGTCTGTCTGTTGTGTGTGTGTGTGTGTGTGTGTGTGTGACGATGGAACCTGAAGCCGCAGACAGACAGAGAGGAATCTCAACACTCACCCCTAGCAGACAAACTTTCAGTTCCCTGATGGCCATTGTAAAGCACGTTATGGCAGCTGAAGCATTGTTCTGTCGACTCTCATCTATCACGGGCACGGCAGACTGTTCCTCTGTAAAACACAAACTCTGACCATCTCCCTCCCCAGACCTAACGGAAACCCACTGGAGAAACTCGGCTAAGCTGTCACTCACATCACGTGATGACACAAACCCCGCCTCAAAGAGAGAGGCACTGCTAAAAGACTCGTATCACAACAACAATTCTGAGTCTAATAACACTAAAACCGAGAGTGATCTGAATAATGGTACATTATTGCTAACTGGCATGTAGTTTTATCATTCTAAAGTAGTCGTAAATTAATCATTGAAGTTTTCTCAGCATGGTAAAGTACACTGATAGTCTGTGCAAATCAAACAGTTAAAACCTGTTTAGACAGAGACAACCTTAATCTCTAAGCTTCTTGTGTTAAATTAGACCACATACCTCTTTCTATACATAATTGTGTTCATAAATCATCATCTTGACCTTAATAGCAGGAGGAGCAACCGGTCGATCCATGAGATTCTGCATTCCAGTGAAAAACCTTCAAACTTAAGTTACTGTCCAACCTATAATTTTATTTAGATGGCAGCTTTCAGTTCACAATGATCATGAGCTACAAAAGCTTTGTCTATAATATGAAAAACTATGATTTCCAAAAGTAGATGAGCAGGTACGTATCTCTTTGAGATAAATTCTAGCAGAGAGACATTAAGGAAAAAAGAGCTTTTCTTACATCTGATATAATTGACAATCAGTCTGTCAATAGCTTTGATTAGAATTATACAGTATTGAAATGCATCTCACTTACTTGACATCATGACAAGAAAGAAAGAAAGAAAGAGGGGAAAACATACAAACAAACAAAGCAAAAATGAAGGTGGAAATAGGTTATATCTGAAAAAGAATAATAATAATAATAATAATACACAATCATCCAGTAGTACGTTAGCATTCAACGAAACAAAAATAATAATAAAGTGAAATCGACAGAATATCAGTATTAAAAAGAAAAGAATTGGTAACAATCTAGTGCAAGTTTCCACTAAAACATCAATCAGTGTGTCAGAACATCTGTAACAACTGTGCCAAAACTGGGTTGATCTCACAAAAACTGAATGTTCATATTTCACCCCAAATCAAAAGAAAAATAAGACCTTTTGCAGAAAGAAAACAAAGCCTTTTTTTAGTGCCGTCTAATTGATCAATCACAATTAATCGCATCTAACATAAAAGTTTGTTATAATATATGTGTGTACATATATATATATATATATATATAAAATATATATAAACACATAATATAAATAACCATTTATGTCAGATGTGATTAACCGATTTGACATCACTACTTTTTTCCATTGTGACTTGATTTTCATGACCATTACTGTCAAAAAAAGCTTAATTTTATTTATGCAAAATTTTCTTTTGATTTTGCGGTTAAACATTTATTTGTGAGATTCACCGCATCACCTACACTTATTAAAGCATCCCATACTACTACCCCTCGAAATTCATCATTAAATCAAAAATATTCTTGTGCTTCATGAAATTTGATTTTCATAAAAAAAAAAAAACAGAGTGACATAACGTGAAAGCACGGAAACGAACAAAAATGTTACCAATTCCACAACCAACGTTCTAGAAGTGCACATCTGCACACTTTAGTGCAGTTACAGGCCTATATATGTTGACTATTAAATAGTGAGATTTAGAATAAACGTTCAAAACTGATTCCTTTGAATATCTTAATAGGTAAAAATACAATCTGGTTGCATTACAATGTCTTCAGAGTAATTCTTCTGTGCGGCAGCACACACACAGTCACCTATGGCACAGTGGTTTCAGAACACACACGACTTCATTTTCACTGATCGAGGCTCTAGAACTCGACCTACAACTGGAGAACTGGCAGCCCACCAGGATTTCTGCACTTTTTTTTTCTTCCCCGCATTGGTAATAGGCATCCAGGATACTTCTCGGTGTACTTTCTCATTTGAACTAAGCTGCATAAATAAAGTGAAGCATTTGTTATTAATAACCAATAAGGTAAATCTGCATGTTAATCCAGGCGTCTAAAAAGATGATTGCAGCTTTTGCACTGAATGTCACATGAATACAGAAGATACGGATGTTCGTCGCCGGCGGTTTGGAGCTGTCACACATCATAACAACCTATTATGCTCAATATTTCATGGCTTAGTTTCTTGAAATGCTGAGGTGAATAATAAGAAAAGATGTCCAGAGGTTACATTTAAACCCAAATTGAAACGGAAAAATATTTTTTGCATGAAGAAAATGCAAACAAGTGTTAGGACCATTAAGATATATATATATATATTGCATTACAGCATTATTTTCATGACAATTTGCCCCTAAATTACTATAATTAATAATTTCTTAAATTTAAATCGGCATAAAGCCAGTACAACAAATAATGCTGTGATGTATACTTTCTAATGTAAATAATATATCTTTTTTTTTTCCTTCACACTTCAGTAATGAGATTGATGTTTTATTTGCATTAACGTAATGAGAATTATGGGAAAATGTGCTTAATTGTCATGCTAATAATTTTATAATGCATATATATATATATATATATATATATATATATATATATATATATATATATATATATATATATATATATACTGTATATATATATATATATATATATATATATATATATATATATATATATATATATTATATAGTCCTAAAAAAAACGTAATTTTCTTCATGCAAAATATAATAAAAAAATGTTGGGGGGGAGATCGTGGGGTGCAACGTGAGCTGGACAGATAATATTCACTTTTTTAAACAAAAACCCCTAATACTCTTAACTGTTTGGAAAAAAAGAAATGAAGAGAATTACCCTGTCCATTTAGGCACGGGTCAAATGGCAGATCTAATGAATCCGAGCACTCACAAAGATCTGATTGTGCTGCTGCAACTTCACATACAAACTTAAACGTGTCAAAAGAATCCAATTTCAGTCTATTGTAGATAATGACCAATCAGAAATGTTTCCAACACTCGTCTCTCTTTTGACCTACTGACCTACGTTTCACAGATTGAGTCCGATCACATCTTCCCTCTGTGATCTGCTGTCCAGTTTTCTCCCAGTGTAATGAACATCTCACTTCACCTTGTTGACCCTTCACCAAAGATGTCACAGTCATGTGATAAGCAAACACAAGAACAGCTGAAGTGTTTCATGATGGTCAGATGGTTTACAGGTTGGCCTCCCTCTTGTCTTTGCTGGGCGATGGCTTCATAGCATCTTTTCCAGGCTTTCCATTGGTTGAGGAGACAGCTGCAGCAGCAGTGGATTCTATGGCGACTGCTGCGACACGTTTGATTGGTTCATCCGCTTTAGATCGTTCCTCTGGGCTGGGCTGGGAGGGCGGGGCCTGTTCGGTTGAGGGCGGAGCTATGAGCTCCTGCTGTAGCTTGTGACTCTGAAGGAGGCGGAGCTGAACACGCAGTTCCAATATGGCCTCCTGTTCCTCATGGATGGCCTGATTCAGATGAGTGTTTTTATTCTGGAGAGAAAATCAAAAACATGAGACTGATACATAGAACTCGATGAGTAGTCAGTCCTTTCTTCCCTATTGTGACAAGTGAAATGGCTTCTCAAACAAGAAAAACTGTTGATTTTCGCCATGGGGAATTGATTGGATCATTGTTGTTTGCTAATTGCTGCGATCTCATATGAGTGACAGGTTGCTGATGCACTCATCAGAAGAGAAGAGATGTCATTGTGAGGGAGAGGGGAAGTTAATGTTTTTGATTAAAGATTATAAGGGCACATGAACGAAAAATAATGATGAGCACGGATAAATAATTGAATATTGCAATATTCCATAAAAAAATGTAATACGTTCATTCAATTGATTTTGTGATCACAGATGTGTTGACGTCACAGTTGGGGGAAATTTGGAACAGCTTATTTCCAGGCGTATTTGCAAACCCCGCCCATGACTGGTGATGATCTGGCCTGTTAGCATAGATCACACCGAGTGAGCCACATACAGTCTGCCATGATTAGATCCTCTCTTTAGCACCTATTGATATAATGTTAGCGCCACATTAACATTAAAAATGCTCTGTTTTTAGATGTACTAATGAACATAAGAGTATCCACAGACTCCCGACATTCGAGCCACTGAGGACACATTGGATGAAGGTTTTTATGAAGCAAATGTGCCGAAGAAACTAGATAAAGTCTTATGTGTTTGTGGAAATCATTTTACACCCGACTGCTTCGCAAACGAGGGTCAGTTCGATGCTGGATTTGCACAAAAGTTGATTCTGAAAGATGAACATGCTAATCGATAGGGCTGGGACGATACACCCATCTCCCGATTCGATACTATCACGAGACTCAGGTGCTGATACGATATGTATTGCGATTTTTTAAAGTATTGCGATTCGATATTGCAATTTTTTTAACACTAGACCATCGGGAAAAGTTAAATCATACACTTATACATGATGTATAAGATGAGTCATATTTACAAAAACAAATCACATCTTTCTGATTTTATTTCAGAAGCATCATACAAAACTACATTCTCTTGAATAAATGATTCAATACCAAATACATTTTTTAACAGTCACTTGTCGCTACTTAGTGACGAAACAATGTAATCGATAAAGGCGTTATTTTAAGCACCAAGTTTCTATCAAAAGCTGATTTTGATCACTATCGTAGATTAAACTTTAAACCTTTTATCCAAGTACTTCTATGATTATTTCTGTGATGCAATAGTTAAAATTATGATACTATGAGGTTAAAAAGACTGTTTGTGAAGCGGTTTCATGACGACTCACTCAGATCTGAATGTTGCGATATGATTTTGTCAAAGTTTAATAGACAGACGAATTGAAAGATCGCGTGGGTGTTTGAATCGAGATCACAGTCTTTTAAAGATGAACCGTGCAGCTCTATTGTCTTATTTCTCTCTCAGTATATGAGCAGCGGGAGGGCTTTCAGTGCGTTCAGTCTCACGTCTCTTCCACGCGTCCACTTGGGATATACGACACTCAACACTCATAGATAATGACACATTTCATCCTCTATTGGAACGAAAGTGGCTAACTTCTGTCAACCTCATCTACACGCAAGGATAAAAATAAAGCAATTGAATTTGAATTTAATATTGATTCTGGAATAAAAAAAATCGATTTTAGAATCGTAAAAAAAAAAGAATTGTGATAGCTAGGTGAATCGATTTTTTCTCCCAGCCCTACTAATCGATAAGTTGAATAAAGTTAACTTCACAACAACTACATAAATGCATCAACTGAACATTCAGAAACGTCCTGATGTTTTCTAAGAGTTTCTGACATTCTGGCTGCGTGAGATTCTCCAGTTGTGTTGTTGCTGGAGTATCCGAAGCACGAGCTGTAAAGGCTCTTCCCTTTTCTGGAAAGGGGGCGGAGAGGAGCAGCTCATTTGCATTTAAAGGTACATACACGAAAAGGGTGCATTTTTGCTCACACCCAAATAGGGACAAATTGGACATGATCTGTGTGGCATTTTGAGCTTAAAGGGGTGGTATAATGTCCTGTTTACAAGATGTAAAATAAGTTTTTGATGTCCCCAGAGTGTGTATGCTAAGTTTTAGCTCAAATTACCCCACAGATATTTTTATATCGCATGTTAAAATTGTCACTTTTTGAGGGTGAGCAAAAACGGACCGTTTTGTGTCTGTCCCTTTAAATGCAAATGAGCTGCTGCTCCCGGCAAAGGGGCGGAGCATCAACAGCTTGCACTCACACAGACATGCACTGAAAAACTTTAAAACTTTTATGTTCTAACCGGAGTCAGAAAGATGGAGAGACTCAAGAAGAAGTGTCAACATGTAGAAGCAACAGGACATTTCTGAATGGTTGGTTGATGAATTTATGTAGCTTATGTGTAGTTATCTTCTAGTCATTGATTAGCATATTCTTTCATGATAATCTATAAATCGTGTTCCCGGGGGCGGGGTTTATGTAAATTCTAGGGTTGGTGATATCACTGTCATGTAGTCTCTACCAGCCGTTTGTTGTAGTCCCTTAAAAAACGATTTCTTTAAAAGCAAATATCTCCCTTTGCTTTGAACTTTGAGCATTATAACTTTGCAGATGTTGTTTATGCTCAAACAGCAACATTACACACTTACTAAAGTTAGAAAAGTGAAATCATAATCAACAACCCCTTTAAACTTCACAGACACATTATGGGGAGACCTGAGACTTACATGACATCTTGTAAAAAGGGGCATAATATGTCCCCTTTAAAGTTAGCAGCAGTAACTAAAGAGGACGGAGCTCAGCAAATGGTCAAAGATTCACAAATCTTTTGTTCCTTCTTCTCACCTCTAGTTCTTCGTTCTGTTTCTGCAGGTCTTCCAGAATCATCTGCAGTTCCTCTTCATCTTCACTCTCACTCTCGCTATCTGATGAATACTCCTCTGTTTCACTGCGGCCCTGCTGACGGCTGTGTGCGTGTCATTTCAAGCAGAAAATGGAAGATAAAGAGCAATGATGACCCTTGCATGTTTCAGATGGTTTCAACTATAAAACCAAAACGTTGCTTCCCACAGAAACCAAATGAATACAACCAAGCGTAATAATAAGCAACAGATTTCCCAGTGGGTGAACTCTCACCTTTGTATATCTGCGATCTCAGCACGCAATCGTTCAATTTCTTCTTTCTCTGTGGCTATTTGCCGCCGCAGAACCTGCTCCAGAGATATCAGTTCCTCTTGCTCTGTAAGGATCTCATTCTCCTGCAGGGGGCGGCAGAGAAACAAATCAAACATCACACAGACACAATCTTTGGCTGCATCCCAATCCACATACATCACTTTGTAAAGTGCATTTTATTTGAGTATGTAGCAGAACAGTAGGGTAGTATTTGGACTGAAAAAATGCCCTTTTGTCACATGCTACTTACACGCAGTCATCTGTACATTTTCTGTGACTTACTGTAGGTTCATATGTTACACACGGCTGTATAATACGCAAAGTACAATGCAACCATTTGCTTATCATTGACCAGCTGATTTGTTTATCTGTCAGAGAGCTGTTTGAATGTCGAACCAGCATTTAAAACGCAGTGCAAGTAGCATTAGCGTCTGAACAGGTGGTCTCACCTGAGCCAGGAGAAGATTAATGACTTCCTCCTCGTTCTCAGACATCTCCTCCTTTGATACGTCCTCTTTAGACAGGCTGGCGATTTCCTGTGCGATTTTAGTCTCGCACTCCTGCAGATCCAGAAGGACAGAGAAGAAATGACACATCAGGACGTTTCTGGAAGTGCGGCACGATAAATAATGTGGTGTAAATGAAAGTTTATAGTTGCAAATATTTATTTTTAGCGGCCAGTTTCTTAAAGAAATGGAACGACAATAAAGCTTGTTGTGAGTTAGTTGTGATCTGTTCATACACTAACATTCAAATGTTTGTTAATGTTTTTGAAAGTCTGCTATGCTCTCCAAGACTTAATTTATATGATCAAAAATTCACACAAAAAACATGAATTTTTAAGCATCATTACTCCAGTCTTCAGTGTCACATGATCCTTCAGAAATCATTCTAATATGATGATTAGCTGATTCATTTCTGATTATTATCAATGTTGCAAACAGTTGTGCTGCTTCATATTTTTGTGGAAACCCTGATCTTTGATGAATAGAAAGTTCAAAAGAAGAGCATTTAATTGAAATAGAAACCTTTGGTAACATTATAAATGCCTTTAGTGTCACTTTTGATCAATTTAATGCATCTTTGCTAAATAAAAGTATTCATTTAATTTCTTTAAAAAATAAAAACCTCTACTGATCCCAAACTTTTGAATGGGTTAAGGTTAGTATAGTGCATTACTCTCAATCTCTCTCTTTCCTTTTCTTTTAAACATTATTTCTATTACTGATTTTTCAACTAAACGTATTAAATAAATAAAAAACAGAACAAGGGCTATTACATTGTTTACATTACAGGACTCCCAATAAATTATAAATACACCCAATTTAAAGGTCAAAATAAAAGTCAGATCTTCCATATTGTATATTTCCTTAAGATCTACCCATTCTCTCCCTTGCTATCTCTATTTGGGTTTATAACTTTTCAAACTCTCATTTTATCTAAAACATCAAAAATATAATTTTTTGTAAGGATGCAAATCTAGTTTTAAAAACTCATCAGTTGTATTTGATGCTTCTCTTGCTCAGACAAACTCATTGTGAGATTCTATGGGGCTGTTTACACCTGGCCACTTCATGCGTTTTCTCAGATCGGATAGCTATCTGATTTATCAAAAACTATTCCATTTACACCTGGTCACATAAATGTGTTTTTGCAAAACGGATATAAATCCGATCTTCAATTCCCGTGCTATATGCAGATTTGATGGAGTGCACGTCACCGAAAGCAACAGATATGAGCTGCATTTTATTGATCATCAGCTAAAAATTTCAAAATCAAAGACCGCAATAAGAGAGAGCGGCAACAGCCCTGGTAAGATCATTTCGGTTCTTTACTTTTAATGAAGAAGATGATTGTGTGTTAAGCGTCTGCGACTTACTTTCACTTTGATTTGCGATAGTTTGCACGTTGGCTTGATGAATAGATGCTCATCTGCGGTGATGCGTGTTGCAGTAGCGTCATCATATCTGGCTATAACATGACATAGCCTATAACATGCTCTCACGCGTTTATTTTTTTAGCATTTTTGGGAAGTAAAATGTGACCCTGGACCACAAAACCAGTCACATGGGTAAATTTTTTGAAATTGAGATTTATACATCACATGAAAGCTGAATAAATAAGCTTTCCATTGATGTATGGTCTGTTATGATAGGGCAATATTTGGACTATTTGATCATCTAGAATCTGAGGGTACAAAAAAAATCGAAACATTGAGAAAATCTCCTTTAAAGATGTGCATTTATGTTCGCGATTGTGTAGCATTCACTCACAAAAATAAATGTTTTATATATTTACGGTAGGAAATTTACAAAATATCTTCATGGAACATGATCTTTACTTAATATCCTAATGATTTTTGGCATAAAAGAAAAATCGACATGTTTGACCCATACAATGTATTGTTGGCTATTGCCACAAATATACCCGTGCGACATGTGACTGGTTTTGTGATCCAGGGTCACATATGTGGTTTCAATAACCAGATGCATTTACACTTGTCTAGTTTTGTCGGGAATGCGGCCCAGACCTCCTCCTGAAGTGGTTTGAGCGATCGGATTCAAATCCGTGTCGAATGCGTTTCGGAGGGCATTTACCGGTACACCTGGTCTTTTCACGATCGGATAGCTATGCGAAACGCATGAAGTCGCCAGGTGTAAACAGCCCCTATGTGTTCTGATGTGCAGGGGTCAGGGGTCAGAGTGTCGAGCTCTTGCCTGTCTCTTGGCCTCGCGGAGTTTGCGCTTCAGCGCGGTGACGATCCGCTGCACCTCCCAGAGTCTCTCCTCCTTGGACAGATCCTTCACACCGGCCTGCAGATCTCTGTGCAGACGGTTCAAGAGGAACTCCTGCAGAAAGATGTGAAGACCCGTAAGAACAAACACAAAATCACTAGTGATGCACTGACATTTACTGAAACCGAAATGAAAGTTTTCATGTAGCTGAAACCCAAAACCCAATTTATTTTATAATCAATAAATCGCAAACATTTAAATTGCACACAAGACTAGAATTACGTTTCTACTCCAATTTGGATTTTAAACAGTGGCTGTAATAAAAACAGATTTATTCAAACACACATTGAATAAGACATCACTAACAGATTAAGTAAACATTTAATACGTGCCGTCCGGAGAGGAGCCAATTAAACGCCACTGTTTCTGCTGTAGGTGATCACTACAAATTAATCTCTTTAAAATCTCAGTTGTCCTACAGCACATTTTTCTCATGCTCTGTTTCCTGTTTCTCTTTCCTCCTGAGAAAAACACATCAGCGATCTCTCTACTAGAGTTTCAGAAGAGATCTCAACAATGTTTTAAATTGTGTTTGGCAATCAGCTCAATATGAACATTTCTCATCAAATTCTCCGAACTGTTATGCACATTTTATATCTCTAAACTCAAACTGCATGAAAACGATCAGCTCATTTGTGTCTATTCTTATTTCTCCTACAGAATTTGACAAAGTTGATACCTTTAACAAACCTAACTTAAAACATTAGGTTTCCAGAGATATGACAGAGCAACCTCTGAGCGACACACTGAAGCGTCACATCAGGGCTGTTTACGCCGTTCCAACTGTTTTTGTTTCCAGTCTCTCCACACTCATTCATCTCCTGTTTTGAATATCACATGCATTTCCCTGTTTCCCAAAGGACACATTCGCCTTTGACACATTCAAACTATTATGTAAAGCATAAAACAAAACTTCTTCCATGACACAGGTTCCTCTTCCAGGTAGAAGATACAATGTGAATCTATTTTTTAAATGAAATGAAGTACATTGCTTTTAGTACTAAATGTCTTTGTGCTTATATTAAAAGCACTACAACAAATACTACTGTGTTTTTATTTAATACAGATGTGTTTCCTTCTCTTTTTTAGAGAAGGAATTAATGAGATGAGATTTGGAATGAAAGTGCAAAATTGCATTTTCTGAAAAGGTGCATTATTTTTCCTTCATCCAAAACAATTTATTTTCCTTCATGCAAAACATTCATGCAAAAAAATTCTCTCTTTCTTTCTTTCTTTCTTTCTTTCTTTCTTTCTTTCTTTCTTTCTTTCTTTCTTTCTTTCTTTCTTTCTTTCCTTCTTTCTTTCCTTCCTTCCTTCTTTCTTTCTCTTTCTTTTCTTTCTTTCCTTCTTTCTTTCTTTCTTTCTTTCTTTCTTTCTTTCTTTCTTTCTTTCTTTCTTTCTTTCCTTCTTTCCTTCTTTCTTTCCTTTCTTCTCTCTTTCCTTTCTTCTCTCTTTCCTTCCTTCTTTCTTTCCTTTCTTCCTTCCTTCTTTGGGGTGAACTGTGACCTGTTGAAGTGTTTTGCGAGATTCACACGCTTGAAGGCATTTTTAAACTACATTGTACAGAGCAAAGTAACCAAACAGTTGAGGGTATCCACTGACTTCCACAGAATGGGAAAAAAGGAAATACTATGGAAGTCAATGGCTACCGACTACTTGGTTACCCACATTCTTCAAAATATCATCTTCTGTGTTTAGCATATGGTTTGGATTGGAACAACTTGAGGATGAGTAAATGATGAAAGACTTTTGATGGGAAAAATCAGTTCTATAAATCTAAATCAGTCACAAATATAACGTCCTGTGTGTTTCAGTCGAGTGAATCACCTGTCTGCGGATCTCCTCTTTAATGCTCTTCTGCGTCTCAGGTAGGGTCGGCATGGTGGCCATATTGGACCAGCGCAGTGGATGGACGACTGGCTTCAGAGGCACATCACCGAACAGCTCACGGACGTGCGTGAAAAACACGTACAGCACGCGGTTCCCGATCTAGAAACCAGAGAGTGTTGTGTCATACAGGAATATGCAGTCACGGTAAACCTTATAGGAGTTACATTTATGGTGTTATTGCCCAATAATATTCCACCCCCCTCTTCTCCACATAATTTGCAGTCGCTTCTCAAATAAAACTGACCCCAAACAAAGACCTCATTAGCAGTATGAGGGCACCTCCATCCTACATGTGTCCTGTGGGACTGTAAAGTAGGACAACCTTCAGTTTGAGAGCAGAAACACATCACAAACTCTCTACTGGAACAGTGGGAGTATCTCATGATTTTATTATACTAAACTTCCCATCAGAGAATCTTTACTGTGCAGTATACATCCATACAGGGGTACAAAAGTAGCTTTTTGTCACACCTGTACATAATGTATTGAACATTTACAAAATATAACATATGAAAAAAGAATCTGTATTATTTATGATATTTAATCTGAGAGGAAAGAAACTTGAAATGTTGAATTTAAAATAATAATAATAATAATAATAATAATAAGTCTTGCTAATCAATCAAATCAAATTAGGATAAATGTTCATCCATAGGCCTACATCCAATATTTTGTAAATGTTTAACACATTATATATAATTTAGTGAAATATTTTTAACTTTTTAAATATATATATATATATATATATATATATATATATATATATATACGTGTGAATGCATAATTTATCATAAATTGTATATAATGTATTGAATATTTACAAAATATTGCAAATGGAAAAAGGTCCAAAACTGTTCATGATATTTACTCAGCTAAAGCTAATTTGTTTTAATGTGATAAAAAAGGAATGTGTAGAGTGATATGAGAAACAAATTTATGAGGAAGAAAAAATAATAACAATAAAAATGAGTCTTGCTAATATTTGGAAAACTCATTAAAAACTCAAATAAAATGGTGTATACTGTATATATATAGCATATATACATACATATACACTGTATATTTGAATATATTATAATATATTTTTTGATATATTGTCAGATGGACATGCCACTACAACCGATCCATAGTATGATCCATATCACATCTAGAACTGATGATCAAAACATCACCTGTGTATTCTAAGCTCACCTGTACAGTGGGATTGAGCACAATAGAGATGTTCTGGATGTTCATCTTGGTGTCGATTTCGCGGGCGATGACGTGGTCCATATGAGTGATGAGCCAGGCCAGGAGGAGTCTGCTCCCCGAGGGCACTTCCCCCAGGAGCCTCTGAAACTCCTGCAGTTTCTCTGCCTCGCTGGGCCGTCCGCAGGCCTCCTCGAAGCGCAGGACCAGCTCTTTACCCAGCAGGTTATCGGGCAGCTCTCGCAGGTACTGCTTCAACAGGCTGGCCACTGTGTGCGGATCATACTCCTCCAGACACGGACACTCCTCACGGTCGTACGCCGCTTTCAGCTCGTCCACCTTAGACTTCATACCTATACAAACAACACCAGAGTGAACACAAGAGCTGCAAGGCGCAATTGATTTTGACTTTATGTCTTTGTAAAGAGCGGATAAGAGAAAAGCTGCTGAGGCACATGTATTCACATTCGCTTCGTTTCAGCAGTCTAGCTTTGCATTAAACATCATAAATGGCAAGTGGACTAATACTCTTTTATCACAAGAGGACCAAAAAGAGATCCAAGCCCACTTATGAGATGTACAAGTTAAAATTATTGTCTGCAATAACTGACTTCAAGGGTTAGTTCATCCAAAAATGAAAATAATCCCATATTTTACTCACCCTCAAGCCATCCTAGGTGTATATGACTTTCATCTTTCAGCCAAACACAATCAGAGTTATAATAAAAAAAATATCCTGGATCTTCCCAGCTTTATAATTTGAGTGAATGGTACCAAAGATTTTGAAGCCCAAAAAAAGTGCATCCATCCATCATAAAAGTAATCCATACGACTCCAGAGTTAATAAAGGCCTTCTGAAGTAAAGCGATGCGTTTATATCCATATTTATAACTTCACAAACTATAATCACTGGCTTACAGTAACGGCCGTACGCGAGTCTAGTTCCGGCGGAAGAGTGACCTCTGACCCGACGTATGATGGATTACTTTTATGATGGATGGAGGCACTTTTTTTGGGCTTCAAAATCTATTGTACCATTCACTCCCATTATAAAGCTTGGAAGAGCCTGGATATATTTTAAAATAACTTCAATTGTGTTTGGCTGAAAGAAGAAAGTCTTATAAACCTAGGATGACTTGAGGGTGAGTAAAATATGGGATCATTTTAATTTTGGGGTGAAATAACCCTTTAAAGTTGAAAACAACCCAGAATATTCCTTTAAATACACATACAGTACAGGCCAAAAGTTTGGAAACATTACTATTTTTAATGTTTTTGAAAGAAGTTTCTTCTGCTCATCAAGCCTGCATTTATTTGATCAAAAACACAGAAAAAGAAATGTAATATTGTGATATATTATTACAATTTAAAGGTTATTCAAAATAAAAAAATATTTTCTAATAATATAAATCTTCTTTACTAGCACTTTTTATCAATTTAACACATCCTTGCTGAATAAAAGTATTGATTTATTTCAAAAAAAGAAAGAAAAAAAATTACTGACCAGTAGTGTATATTGTTGTTACAAAAGATTTATATTTTTAAAACATTTGCTTCTTTTTTTTTTTTTTTTTTTACTTTTTATTCATCAAAGTATCCTAAAAAAGTATCACAGGTTATGAAAAAATATTAAGCAGCAGAACTGTTTCCAACTTTGATAATGAATCATCATATTAGAATGATTTCTAAAGGATCATGTGATAGACTGGAGTAATGATCCTGAAAATTCAGCTTTGCATCACAGAAATAAATGATAATTTAAAGTATAATAAATTGAAAACCAATTATTTTAAATTGTAATAATATATCACAATATTACATTTTTTTTCTGTATTTTTGATCAAATAAATGCAGGCTTAATGAGCAGAAGAAACTTCTTTCAAAAACATTAAAAATAGTAATGTTTCCAAACTTTTGGCCTGTACTGTAAACAAACATGAAATTTCAGTCCACAGGAAGTAGAAGAGGGTCATACCAGAGACACGATAGATGCCTTCACATTTCATGCCGTAGCTCTCGATGTAGTCCACACACTCTCTGAAGACGGCCGGGAGCTGTATACCATCGTACAGCGCCGTTCTCCTCACCGCCTCCACTAACGGCGCTCCGAAGATCGGCCGCAACGTCGTCGCCGTCGCCGTCTCCGTGATCACGGGTTCGGGCTCTGTGCTTGGCTTTTTCTTCTTTTTCTTCTCTTTCCACTGTTTCACCACGTCCGCTGCTGTCAGGTCTTTGGACTTCTTGTCCTTGGCCTTCTCCTCTTTAGGTCCCTTCTCCTTCACTTTGAAATCCTTTTCTTTCTTCTTGGAGAAACTGGGCTTCTTGAAGACGTGGATGCCCTTGGAGCGCTTCATCTTAGACGGGCTCTCGGCCTCATCGGCAGAGCTGTCCTCCTGGAAAGCGGCGTATCCCTCAGCTACAGGGAGGAGATAAAAAAAGAAGAAGAGATAAAGAGACTAAATGAGAAGAGAAGAGGTCACATCTTTCTTCCAAGACATGATGCTGAACAAAAAAAACGTCCTATTAACTGCTGTGCAAAATTTACTGTCCCACCGTCTGTGCCTCTCCAAGGTTAGGCGAGACTGAAATGAGCAGAACGAAATGAGACTGAGAGAAAGGCACAAAAAACTCTTTTAAAGAGGTCAGCTTACAATTTAGCAATATCCCCCTGTGCCAGTTCTTTTTTTAGTGATCCATTTCCTCGTCCTGACACCGACCTCACCCCGAGCAGAACAGTAGTCGGCTGCTCACTAACAGCCCATCAGCCAGTGCTCGTGACGCCCCTCCTCAGCCACTGTAACACACCTACAGGGTGTGTCCTCAAAGCTCCATCACTTCCTGCTTGTGTGCAATAGGCTGCTGTAAGGCAGCTAAATATAGTGGCAGGAAAATAAAGAATTCACTCTGAAGAGGCACAGAAACTGGAACATTTGCATATCGAGGGCAAAAGTCCATACTATGAACTAGATCTCTCTCTCTCTCTATATATATAAATATTTTCCAACCTTTTGATGACATTTGATACATACAGTAACAGTCAAAAGTTTGGGGTTTGTAAGATTTTTTTATGTTTTTGAAAGAAGCCTCTTTTGCTCACTAAGGCAGCAATTATTTGATTAAAATTACTGTAAAAACAGTAATTTTGTGAAATATTATTACAGTCTTCAGTGTCACATGATCCTTCAGAAATCATTCTAATATGATGATTTGCTGCTCAAGAAACATTTATGATTATTATTAATAAAAAAAGCAGTTGTGCTGCTTAATATTTTTGTGGAAATTGTGATTTAATTCTTTTTTTTTTTAAGGATTTTTCTTTGATAAATTGGTTTATTTAAAATAGAAAACATTATAACTGTGTTTTCTGACATTTTTTAAATAAATTTAATGCATCCTTTCTGAATAAAAGTATATATAAAAAATTTAAATAAATCTTACTTTTGAACGGCAGCGTAGGTCAAATAGAGAAACCAATTCAACCAAAAATGTATAGCTAAAATAAATCCAGGCATGTTTCCCACAACCAATTGAAAACAAGCAAGAAATCTATTTCTGCATTTTCATTTAAATTTATATTTAATATGCACATATATACTGTAGTTTAGAAAATTAGCACACAGAGTGTGATTTGTGCTAATTAACATTAACAGTAAAATATGTTAATTGTGATGAATTTACGTAATATTGATTTGATTTACTGAAACGACAGTTTGAACTGATTCACAGAAATCAGTATCTAACAATTTAGAAGCATCTAAAAAGCATGTTTGCTACTGAAATTCAAAATCATAAATGAAAGACAAGAAATGATTGTGACACAATCTATTGACTTGAAAAGCAAAGATCTACAGTGGCTCCAAAAGGCACTCAGATACTTAAAATGTCGGAATATGATTGCACTAAATAATAAAATACAAAAATCAAGTGCAGCTCAAATGCTGCAAGATTCAAAACAAACAAACAACTTTTTGTTAAATGTTTTGCATGAAAAGTGTGCCTGTGCTTTCTCTATTCCCTTTCTTTTTTATGCAATAACATTCAAGTATTTATTTACATGTGTGCGTCAGTATACGGCATTGTTGAGTGTAAATATGTAGTGTGTGTGTGTTTATCTTACTGCGTTTCTCCTTCTTCTTAAACTTGTTCTTCTTCTTGTTGTGCTCCTTCTCGTCATCGGACACCACGTCGGGCGGCTCATGGTGGTGTCCGTCGTGAGGGGGAGAGGGGTCGCCCGTCCGGTACAGACCTGGGAACTTCGTAGGGCTGATCTCTTCAGAGCTCGGGGTGCGAGCCACACCCCCGGGATGCTCCGCCCTCCTCTGCTCCACAGGACTGCTACTGGGTGGCAGGAAACACTCGGTCATCTCTGCGCTGCCCTGCTATTGGCTCCTCGCAGCACGATGCCCTGGGATTGGCTGATCGCTCTGATGACGCATCACCTCTCCATGTCACCTGAACAAGGGGAAAAAAGTTTCAGATTATCATACTTTATATACAATTTTGATTGACACTCTTTCTGATGCACAATGGTGAATCTGAAATGTAAGAACTGCGCAAAAAAATCAACCCTGTGTTTGTTGAAACACATTTTGAGCACATGAACCCCTCATGGCAGCAGTTTCTTAAATCAGATGAACTGATAACCTTCAAATAAATGATCAGGATGTCTCTCAAAACCCATTCTGTAAACTATGACTTTACAGGTGAAACTCAAAAAATTTGAATATCGTGCAAAAGTTCATTTATTTCAGTAATTCAACTTAAAAGGTGAAACTAATATATAGACTCATTACATGCAAAGTGAGATATTTCAAGCCTTTATTTATTATAATTTTGCTGATAATGGCTTACAGCTTATGAACATTTTCAACATTTCTGAGATTTTGAATTTGGGGTTTTCATAAGCTATAAGCCATAATCATAAAAATTATAACAAATAAAGGCTTGAAATATCTCACTTTGCATGTACTGAGTCTATATAATATATTAGTTTCTCCTTTTAAGTTGAATTACTGAAATAAATGAACTTTTGCACGATATTCACATTTTTATGTGTATGTGTGACTAAATGTTCAGATCTGCTAATGTGACTTTAACACTGAAAACACTGTCCTCTAGTGACCATAATGCTTTTAGCATCTTTATTGCTATAAAAAGGACCCGTGAATTCTGTCACTAAACTAAAAAAGGGGTTTATTGGTCGAGAAGTACAAACTTCAAACCACAAAAGCCACCTTCTTCATATCCAACAATATCAATAAATTCCTTGATGATTTATTGAATTATTGCAATTATGATTAAAGACCCAAACAACACCAAAAACCCATGGCTACCGTCAACTGTTTGATGAAACTCATACAGGTTTGGAACAACATGAGGCGAGTAAATTATGACAGATTTATCATTTTTGGGTGAACTATCCCTTTAAATAAACTCTCTCAGTCTCATATTGTGAACACTAAAAATATAGTACCAACTAGTAGCACGTTGAGCTACACTCTTTGTCATCTATAATGGTTATCTTATTTGATTAAGTAAAATTAATTAACTGTACAACCATATTTTGTGAGGCCCACATCCAAAACAGCCCGTTTGTATCCATAAATACTAACAAAAGCTCAAACATTCCCTGCAAGATTAGATCTCATTAAAACCAAAAAAGGGCGTGGGAAAATAAGAATGCCAGTTGAAAAAGTACAATCATATCAGAAGCGGAGCAAGTTATTACATATCAATATAAAAAGAATTACGAGGACCAACGTTTTTTTCTTTTCTTTAGAAAAACATGCATTTATGAATGATCTCAAATGAATAATCTCAATTATACCTAAAATGTGTATTTAGATAGATAATAGGGTCACTTTTGAGTTAGTTGACTTTAAGAGAGTTCAGATCAATCACAAAAGTCTCTAAATCATGATAGCATACATTTATATGAATAATATTCATATGTTGGTAGTAGACAGATATTTTTTTTATCTGTATATGGTCGTTTTTTTGTTCATTTAAACAATTCTGCTGTGTGACAACTGAGTACAAAATTAAGATAATTAAAAGGTGCATGTAAAATGTGTGTGTATGTGTGTGTGTGTGTGAGAGAGAGAGAGAGAGAGAGAGAGAGAGAGAGAGAGAGAGAGAGAGTGAGTGAGAGTGTGTATTTTATCTGCGGGCCCTGCCCCTAATAAATCAATCACAAAAAAATAATAATAAAGCACCATAAGAAATCACCTTACATTCAAAACAGAGGTACACAGCTTTAACTCACACAACCATCGTGATTTAAAGGCATTTCGACAGATTATGAAGAAAAGATTTTCTCCACTAAAGAACAGAATAAATCTTTCCTGACAGCAGCTGCTGTTTCGTTGAATTGAACACAAGCCAGACCATATGTTTATTAAAAAACAATGAATGAAACGCACTTAAAAGATACATTTCCCCCGAGAAAACGTATAAAAACAACAACGATTATAACTAAATATTCAAAAGTACATAAAGGGAGATTCATAGCTTAGCATGTCTGCTAACGAACCTCGGATTTTATGGACTAACGTTAAGTCGACATTTAAAATTATTAAATGACTAATACGCTGTATAAACGAGAAAATAAGCCATGATGCTGATAAAATATTAGAGAATAATTATAAATATATTATGAAAAATAATCCGTGCACAAACCTGCTATGATCAATGTAACAGCTGCACTTCCTGTAGCTTGTTTACGTCCCATCTGACACGCGCGCATGCGCAGATGCAGCCGTCTTGAATTATGGGAGCTCGAGTTTGAGTTCGCTCTAAACTTGCCATCTGCTATTAACATAGTTTTAACCTTTTAGTTTTAATCTAATGTTTGGATCAATTTGAGGACATTATTTCTCATTTATATTACACACACACACACACACACACACACACAAAAGAAGATGTAACGATTTTGTTCCACATATACTGTTTCTCCATATTATTTTCAGTGTTTTCTATGCGCCAATAGTCCAGCAGATGAAGCTGTCGAGCAACAGACCAACAGTGCAGTGTTACAGCTCAATGAATGATAGGTGAGTTCACTTATGTTTATGATGTGGGAAGAAACCAGAAAAAACAGCCCTTCCTCTGGTTAGATCATTTTAGGGACTGCCGTGAAATCACATTCATGATTCAGGCATTATCGTTGTGTTTATTGTTGTGAGAAACATTATCTGAGATGCCAGATAACAGTTTGGACATATTTTACAGCATCCATCATAAAACTGCAGTAGAACATGTTTAACTGTATGAGTCAGTGGTTACTGGTAAAACTGGGACCAGTGTTATTTAATATAATTGAGATACTAATAGAGTTTTTATTCATATTTTGAATTAGTTTTCGTTTTTATATTTTCCACTTACATTTTTAGTAATTTTGTTGTGTTTTCGTCATTATTGTAAGTTATTATTTTTTATTATTTATATCTATGTAGTTTTTATTATTTTTAACTTCAGTTTTAGTTATTTTAGTACATCAAAACTAAATTAAAAATGTAAAATATTGCTTTGGGAACTCGCTAACTTTCCATTCAAGTTTTTAATTGTTGATTGTTTTTTTACTTGAAATTGTTCTTACACTATCTTACCTGACCGTTGAACCTCCTTCCATCTTGATTAAACCACATGACAATAAAACCCTTATAGAGGGCATCTGGCAGTAATGTTCCCTGAGTTTCTTCACTGCATTTCTTCACTGTGTTTTTACTATCCTTATGGGGACATTTGGCCATCAAAATGAAGGCAACACCTGACACACACACAAACACATACACTCACACAAATAGATAGATAAAACCGAAACCATTTTCTCTTCTTTTTAATCTCAATTCTTCTTTTGTGCATCCAGGATTTGGAGCAACGAGTTAATTGGTTTTCTTGACCTTTTTTTTGTGGTAGATTCTATCAGAACCATTTCTGTGGAAGAATTGTTCTGGTGTGAGACTATAACTGCTTAAAGGAGAACTCCGGGCAATTTTTAAGTTAATCTTGATCGTTATACCTTTGTGAGTACTGTCTATATAAAAAAATAAAAAAAACGAACCGGATTGGTGCTTTCAACACGGAGCTGCTACAGCTAATGCCCAGTAGCCTGGGAAAACCCAGACAACTTCCGGCAAATTTAGATTTGCTGTGCAAGTAGTCTGGCAAAGAGCTCATTCAAGCCCATTTCTAATCCGTCGAAATCGCGGCACCAATCAGAAACGTTGAGGCGGGCTTTACACGATGACGATCGCTCTGATTGGTTTGAGGTCTATCCAATTGCGCACAGAGGCATTTGAGTGACGTCCGTTGGTGAAGCGCAGCAACTTTTAAATGCATATTATATTAAAATTGCAAACACATGAGGACAGTCTCCATGAAAGACCCACTGGCAGATGAACGTGCTGCTACATTTCTCTCCGAAACGGTAGGAAATTAAACTAGATTTAATAGAGGATTTGAACTGTGACAAGATGATTGACAGGGCAGTTTACGTGACAGGACGCACGCGACAGATCCGTCCGATAAAGATGATGAAGTAGTATGTCTCAAAGCTTGCCTACTTTTTTGCTACACATTCAAAAGTAAATACCTTTTTTCTTCACAAAAAGAGTACATACTTTTATGGCGTAGTGTAACTTAGGGACGCAGCATATGGCTTTACACGATGACGATCGCTCTGATTGGTTTTAGGTCTATCCAATTGCGCCCAGAGGCATTTGAGCGACATCCGTTGGTGACGCCCCTTTGGAAATGAGTTATTAATGAAGTTTTGCCAGACCATAACTCAGTTACTACTGAGAATGGTCTGGTTTTAACCAAGCTAAATGCCCAGAGCTCCCACTCAGCTAAAACGGCAGTTATGGGGGCATATACATAAAGAGTGTCTTTGTGCCTCTTAACAGACACAAAACGCAATTAAAATGTCTGTCCAACAGGAACAGTGCCCTTACATGACAGCAAGATGCGTTTAGCAACTTAGCCATTGTTTAAATTCACCTAAATAGTGTTTTAGACGGCTAGCTGTAGGCTATAGTCTCGCGCTGAAGTCCCGTGGGAACTCAGTTGTTCGTTCTGAATTGTGGCAACAGAATGCGAAAATACAAGAACTTAAATTTTCATCGTCTTCCTTTCCATGACCCCGCTGTGTTGTGTCTGTGTAGTCATCCTTGTCAAAGTGTTCGCTGCAAATGCGGTAATCTTTAGCGCGTAGTATGGGAGTTTGCACATCAAGCTGAAGTACAATTAGCCACAACTGCAGAATCTCGAGGTCATGAAAAGGAAGACATTCTGTTGCCACAATTCGGAACGAACAACTGAGTTCCCACGGGACTTCAGCGTGAGGCTATACAGCTAGCCGTCTAAAACACTATTTAGGTGAATTTAAACAATGGCTAAGTTGCTAAACGCATCTTGCTGTCATGTAAGGGCCCTGTTCATGTTGGACATACATTTTAATTGCATTTTGTGTCTGTTAAGAGGCACAAAGACACTCTTTATGTTTATGCCCCCATAACTGCCGTTTTAGCTGAATGGGAGCTCTGGGCATTAACTGTAGCAGCTCCGTGTTGCAAGCACCAATCCGGTTCGGGGTTTTTTTCTATAGACAGTACTCACAAAGGTATAACGATCAAGATTAACGTAAAAATTGCCCGGAGTTCTCCTTTAACTTGCAGACGTTCCACCTTTACCATTCACACACACACACACACACACACACACACACACACACACACACACACACACACACACACACACACACACACACACACACACACACACACACACACACACACACACACACACACACACACACACACACACACACACACACACAGGAGTCAATAATATCAAAGATCCTCCTAATACCTTCAGTTAAAGTTAACAGAAAGCAAAGCCTCACTGTCTGTTTGACAGAGCCAGTCTGACCTTTGCCCTTGAATGTGAGTGGTTTGCTGAAAGAGCGTCCCGTCAGGCTTGTTTGCAGGCATGTCTGGGAGGCATAAAGAAATGTATTCTGACCCACTGTTATTTTAGTTTTTTATTATATTTTGTATTAATATTTTTAATTGTTTTTAAACTCTATTTTTTATATTTTCATGTTAATTTTAAGTTTAATGTTTAGTTATTTTGTCATGTTGTTTTATTTATTTATTTTTAATATTTCTATTTAGGTTTAATTTAGATTAATAGTTTCATTTTTAGTTTTTATTTATTTCCAGTTTAATCATTTTAGTGCTTCGACTGAAACTTATTTCAGTTCATTGCCAATTAAGGCAACATCTGTAATTTTCATTTAGTTTAAGTTTTTCAACTAATATTTATGTTTTAATTTATTTGAGCTTTATTTTAATTAGCAGAAATGATTTAACAGTTTTAGTTTTAGTTTTGGTTAACAATAATAACCCTGTTCTGACCTTTAAATGAACTTTTTTTGTTTGTTTGCTTGTTTGTTTGTTTTTAATATCGGCAGTAAACAGGCTGACAATAAACATGGTGGGAGAATGTTTACCCCAAAGACTTTCATTTCAATTCATTTCTGCAAATGCTTTTTCTTTGGTTTTACAACCTGAGTTGAAATTATTTTCTCTGATAATTGATAGTATGTCACAGAGCTGTATTGAATATTAATTTCTGTTCAACTACTATATGAATATTGTTTAGTTAATAACTGTTTAGTTGCTAAACGTGGTTAAAAGTGGTTCTGAGGCTGTTTGCACAATACTTTTGCACAATAAAAGCATGCTATTTTGTCAAGCCAACATAAATAATCGCTAAAACATGTCTGGAGTTTGTGCATGAGTTATGTAACACTTCCCTATTTTTTTCTGATGAGTATGGGCAGTTCCCAATATTAGCCTTATCCTCTGTGATAACAGCTGGGACAAATACAGGATAAGCGAGCACTGATTGCACAGTTCAGACTTATTTAGCTTAAGGTTTCGGTTTATCAGCCTAACCTCAGGTTAAGAGTCACGGAGACTGAATGCACAGGTCTCTCTCTGCACATCATGCGGCGTGTCTATTGCAGATTTCAGTACATATATGCACTGCAAGTCTACAAACAGTTTTCATGGAATAAAAGTGAGATCTCTTCTAATGCAATGCACATAATGACCAGCTATATAAAAATATGTTATGACAACAAATGTTTTTACATTGCTTTACTTCATCAAAATAAGTTAAGCAACTTTTCATCTTTTTAAAATAGGTTTTACAAGATTCAACTTATTTTTTAAAGTCAGTTTAATGTAATTTAAGTTGAAATTACTTAAACATCCAAGTTGATTGTACTTAAAAATTTAAGGCAGCAACTTTTTGTTATTACAGCATCATTTCACTAATCATATCATCAACACACGGGGAAAGAGTGAACGAGAAGTCAGTTAAAATCCCTCTATCATTCTGACTGGATTATAAGAGCAGACTTATTGCTATAAAAGGAGGGAAGATATGATTTCAATCATTGTTTTCTTGTATATGCAATGACATGCAACTATCATCACTTTGCATCAAAATGGCCTCGCATGCAAGGAAATATTGCATCTGAAAGAACCATTTACTGGATCATCAAGAACTTCAAGGAGAGGTTCAACAGCAGTGAAGGAGTTTTCAGGATGTCCCAGAATGCTTCCTCCAGAGAAGTCAACTATAAAATCTTGTCATCACCAGTGTAGAGCTTGCCAAAACATTGCCATGAATGCAAGAGCAACTTCTCCCGACAAACCAGGAGGAATTTGGTGATGATCTGTGCATTTTCCAATCCTCAAAAGGAGAGTGGACAAGCAGAAGTCCACAAATTGTGATCAACTCCGAACACTAATAAGGCAAAACGTGATCGCCATCATTCAGGATTTGGCCCAGAAGCTTATATGTGACCCTAGACCACAAAACCAGTCACATGGGTCCATTTTTTTTAAATTGAGGTTTATACAACATCTGAAGGCTGAATAAATAAGCTTTCCATTGATGTGTGGTTGGATAGGACAATTTTGTCCGAGAAACTATTGAAAATCTGGAATCTGAGGGTACAAAACTCCAAAACATTGAGAAAATCACCTTTAAAGTTGTGCATTTATGTTCTCGATTGTGCAGCATTCACTCACAAAAATTCATGTTTTATATATTTACGGGAGTAAATTTACAAAATATCTTCATGGAACATGATCTTTCCTTAATATCCTAATGATTTTTGACATAAAAGAAAAATCGATAATTTTGACCCATACAATGTATTGTTGGTTTATGTGTATGTGACTGGTTTTGTGATCCAGGGTCACATATGCCAGAGGTTTTGAAGAAGAAGGGGCAATATCGACTCTTTGCATGCAGTGTTGATTTTTTTGTTGTTAATAAAAGCCTTTAAAACTTATGAAATGCTTATCATTTAGTATACCATAAAATAATCAAATACTGAAGCAGTAAACTTTGCGAAACACAAACTTTATGTCACTGCCATGGCTGTTGAGTTTTAGAAAAGATCTCAACAATGTCTCAGACTATGTCAGGGTTTGCCAAGATACCAAAGCCTTATTCAAAAGCGCAAGATCTCAATAAGAACTCAATTACTTTTCAAATGATCTATCCACATTCGTTTTATAGCTCTTCGCTCTCACTGGAAGTCAACTATTAACCCATTTTGATCTATTTATCTATTATCTCTTCAAAGGAATTTTCAGAGAAACATAAGAGACAAAGTTGACACTCAAAACATAACTTAAGTCTCTTGAGCTGTGAAAGAGAAACCCCAATAAAAAATAAATAAAATCTTCCTCTGGGATTCCACACACTTTTAAGAAAGGGTTTTATATGGAACCTTAAAGGGACAGTACACCCTAAAAAAAGAATCTGTCATCATTTACAAACCCTCTTCTGTTGAACACAAAATAAGATATTTTGATGAAGTATGATGAGCTATTTAGTTATTCAAATTTAAAGTTAAAATGAATTAAAACAAAATTCCATTATGGGAATGTTGGTAATCAAACAGTAGACGATAACCATTGACAATCAGCTGTTTGATTATCAACATTCCCATAATGGAATTTTGTTTTAATTCATTTTAACTTTAAATGTGATTAACTAAATAGCTCATCATACTTCATCAATAGTAAAAAAAAAAAAAAAAAACCATTAAATATGATATTATGTAATCATTTAAGACATTTCTCCTCATATAGAACCGAGTCAAGCACCCAGAGTTTTATATAGAAACCCACTGAACCTTTTATCTAAGAGTGGATGTTTCCACTTAATTTACATTTAATTTAGACAGTGATGTCATCCTGTTTATTTCATTTGATGAGATCATCGTCCTCTCCTCGCTGAGATTCTGACATGTATGACCTGTCAGTCAAAGCCCTGTAAACATTAACAATCCAATTGAATCATAGGCTGATTATCTGGAGTTTATCTGGAGTTTCAACTTTGTCCTAGAACAGAGAACACATTCAGGAACACAACTGTGAGGACAGCACCACACTGACATACTGTATATTTTTCTCTCTGGATTTTAATAATCTGATTTCTTGCACATGGATTCTAGTGCCTGGAACATGGCACTTCTCTCAGACAAGGTGAAGTATTACATTCCCTTTGCTTTTACTGCGATTTTCAATGTTTGAAATGGGGTCGTTCTCAGGGAACAGTGCCATTTTTATGCTTGATTAATAATAATAATAATAATAATAATAATAATAATAATAATTTCATTTGAAAAGGTTACTGTCGAACCGGCCCACCTCAGGCCCTGTAAAAGCCATAGACATTACTGGACCACCATAACTGGGTGTGTCCTCCAAAATATTGTATGCTTCAAATTCATATATTTAGAAAAATAAATATATAACAGTAGCCTAGTATCAGTCAGTTTAAAGACTCATATATACACACTGGTCAAAAGTTTGGAATAATTTCGATTTTTTGTTTAATGTTTTAAAAGTCTTTTATGCTTTTTGAAAGCAAAAAAACAAAAAAAAACAAAAAAAAAACTGTAAAAATGAAATTTATTCCTGTGATCAAAGCTTATTTTTCAGCATCATTACTCCAGTCTTCAGTGTCACATGATCCTTCAAAAAAATCATTGTAATATGCTTTTCGTTGCAGCTTTAGAGAGCATAAGAAACTTCTTTTAAAAAGATTACAAACATTAAAAAATGATTACAAACGTTTGACCGGTAACCTATACAGTAATAATTCGCTGAATTTAATTAAAAAAATGTATGGTAAGTGGTTGCACACAATTGATTTTAGCTACATTTAAACAAATGCATTAAGTTGAACTAAAATTGATTAAGTTCAACTTAATGCATTTGTTTAAATGTAGCTAAAATCAATTGTGTGCAACCACTTACCATACATTTTTTTATTAAATTCAACGAATCATTTTTTTTTTTTTCAGTATGATATATATGAATGGGGACATGCAAAATGTTTGATGATCCAATGAAAAACATTTAAAATCTTTTTTCTCTTTTCCATTTTTTTTTATCCCATTACACACTAAACAGAGCTAAGGCACTGCTTCTTCAGAATGACCCAAATAATGTAGTTGAGCTTGATGATCTGAGGATGAGAACATTGTTTGTCTAGGAAGAATTTGATTAAAAAGGGTTTGAGTTTTCTGGCATTATTAAGATCTCTTATGAAACTCTAGTTGAGATATGTGTGAGATTATAAGGCTCTTTCACTCTTTTGAAAACTTAAATTTGCTCTCCATTTATATCTCATCAATCGAGAACAAAATGGCATCCTGCTATTTTGAGGTTTTATTGAACCTGGTGTATTTGCCGTGCTTGGAAGCTTGTGGAAATGGCAATAATGCAAACCCCGAGGATAATTAACTTTTCCTAATTAGTCTAGTAACTCATCAGCGTGCTCGAAAACAAGAATAAAACCCAAGGCTCCTCTCAGAGTTTTTCCATTAACAACAAGATGAGGCAGAGAAAGTTCAACAGATCTGCTCAATAGACTAAAATGTCGTAATTACTCACACGCACTCATCCAGCGTCAGTGTTACTTTGCCGCAGGGGCGTAGTTTGTGGGGGGGTTGGGGGGGAGACAACCCCCCCAATATTTAAATCTATGCATTTCAACCCCCCCCAATATTTATACCATGATCACAATATCAGGAGGCATACCCAAACTTCAACCCCCCCAATGTTCAAACCAAATCTACGCCCTTGCTTTGCCGTCTATAATCGTGATTTAGTACAGCAATCAGTTTATATTAAACCTCCCAAATGAAACTGGAAGTTAAAGTTAGCTCTCTTGCATGTTTAGCTTTATTTAGTTTGATGACAAAATGCAAATCAACCTGATTTTGAGTCTCACTTCACAAACATCCCTGAAACCGCCAGCGATATGAAACTGCTCTTTAGAGGTTGACTCAAGTATGCCGTGGTATTGTGTGACTCCTTCTGTGCTATTAGCACAAGCCATACAAAACTTTGCTCAGATGAGATAAGCTTATCTTCACTGCTAAACCGCATGACCAGGAGCGATGTGGGTCGCAGGCTGCTGGAGAATCCTGTCAATGAAACACAAATAAACTCAAGGTTGAGAGAACATGCCCGTCTGGAATGAAAAACTAAGCCGAGGTTTAAAGATCCCGAGGGTTTGTGTTATTCATTGGAGAAATGTATCTGTATTGGGATTAGATATACCACTGCCACCTTCTCATTCTAAGCACGAGCTATCATCGTTTTCAGTATGGCTTTGTAATACCAAATGAAACCTTTCCTTTAAGAAATCCATCAATAAGCCATTTTTCACAAAGGAAAGTTTAATTGCTCTTTAATCAGTAACAAATAATTTCTACTTTGGTACATTTTTCAAGTATCTGTACTTTAAAAGAGTGTTTTTATGTTGGGAAACGTACGTTTACTTCACTATATTCCATAAAAACATGTCTTTCCCATGTCAAAAACATGTTTAAAAACAGCCAATGATCATGGCCGATTGTATCCTGTCAATCAAAAGTGGGCGGAAAAACGTGTTCAGACTGCAACTCATAGTGTGTGTGAAAGAAGAAAATCTCTCGTGTTGAATATAGGTCAAGTTAACGTGACAATGCCGCATTAACAATTAAAAAATTAGCGATTTCTGATTCATTCTTTCCAATGAACCTGTTGAATTGGTTCACAAATAACACTGCAAATATGCACCAATCTTAGTGCTGGCTAATCTGATTAGTGCTGGCTTGAATAAATAGCTATGTGGTTCATTGATCAGTACTTTTTACTTTTAATAGCACATTTTAAAAATCAAGTACTTTTTGACTGAAACTGAAACTGAGACTACAGTCTTTGGGTCAGATTTACTAAACAGGGCAAATTAGTGTTAGTCCGATAAGAGTGGAACGTTCTGCGTGTGATCTACTGACAAAGCTTCAAATGAAAGAACACTGACACAGACGGATCATTTCCATAATAACCAACACAATCTACCAAGAGCAGTACCAATTAGCATCTGGTTTAAGACATGCTTTTTTTTGGTGGTAAATAATGGCACAAACACCAGTAAATTGACGAGCGCGTGTCTTTTGTAAATTTAGTTTTTTAACACCAAAAGAGGGTTTGTTAGTTAATCTGGCCCCCTTCTTTGATCTCCATTGCTGTCAGGAAGAAAGAATTGAGAAACTGAAGAGATACAAATAATATTGATGATAGCTCAAATTGTTTGGTCTTGGCAACATTTGATTTCATATTGAATGTTTTGACTGCGGTTTTTGATATCATCTGTGCACACTTTGAAACATTGCTACTGCATCTCATTGTAGAGATAAATATTTCTGCTGCATGTTTTTCTGAAGATAAATCTGAGCGGCAGGAGATTTACAGTAAGCAAACGTCTTGATTTTATCTCTAACAAATCTAATTGCTGTCTGCAAAAATGCAATTGAGATCAAATGAATAGATCTCATTAATGATTTTCCTTCCCGAAGGCATTCATAAAGTCATTGAGGACTTTGGTCTACCAAGATAGAAAGAGTACATTTAGTCTCTAGAAATCCCCTTAGCAAAACTACACTGCAAAAAAAAAAAAAAGAATTCCTGAGAATTTGTCTTGTTTTCCAGTAGCAACATCTAAACATTTTTAAATCAAGAGACAATAACTTGAGAATCAAAATCACATAAGTCTTGTTTTCTGAAAAATGTATCAAAATTACACTTAAATTAAGAAACAAATCAATCAATCAAAGTTTTCTCTTTAAATGAACTCACGCAATTTACATAATTTATTAAGGCTTCTCAAGTAAATGCATCTTATTTAAGAATGTTTAGATATGTGTACAGGAAAACAAGACAAAAATACACAGGAAGAAAATCTTTCTCTTTTTTTTTTGCAGTCTAACAACCTTTTAATTCTGCACAGATAGCTAATCAACTAAACAATCTAAAAACAGAAAACCAATAAAACAGAGACTCAAAGCCAATCTTTTCTGTCTCGATCTGTGTGTGTGTGTGTGTGTGTGTGTGTGTGTGTGTGTGTGTGTGTGTGTGATGCTGAATCAGACTAACTGCCCAGGGATCGAGTGCTGAGGGAAACTTAACTCTTGGTTGTTACGTGCATTGATATTATTTAACTCTTCTTTTCTGAGTTAGCAGACTTCAACATGGCAAAGTGCGTATCTATAGCACGAATGATATTTCTCGTATCATTTATACGCCAAAAAGAGTTTTTGCGTACATATGATACGCAGTTTTCGCGTGCATATGATACGCACTTTATGGCGTGTAATACGCACGCACTCCTCACCCCTAATCCTACCCAAGGGGTTTACAGTGCGTATCATTTGAACCTATAAATGATACGAGAAATATCATTCGTGCTGTAGATGCGCACTTTCATGAGCGTGTTGGTTCAGCACGATCTAGGTCACGGGTTTTTGTGTCCTCGTGCTCATTATATCAGGTGCATGGCCTGGTCACATGGATTTGTTCATTTTGTCATCTTTTCCTGACACATTTGATGCTATCCTGTTGCTTTATGCTGTAACCAGGCTTGAAGAGAGATGTTTCTGTCAGCTGTGTCACAAATAGCAGCTGTGCTTCAAATGTCATCTTCTTCTTTACACTAACTACAGGTGTTCTCTGTGCTATACAGCACTAACACTGACTCTGAAGACTTTCAAATGAATATTAATAATGCCCAGCGGACATGGTTAAACTTTTATGGTCGGAGCAGCTTCCTGCCTCACTCTTTAATAAATTGTGGAGGGAAGTTTTACATTCAGGAGCCCGGACATGCGGAAGTAATGAAGACACTTTCTGAAGAAAATCTGAGGTATCACCAGGATGGTTTCTAGAAGAATGCTTACTATCCTAAGACAATAAACCTCTATGCTATTTTTCTTACAAGGAAAACCCTGGTAATCTCACGTGTCTTTCTCAACAAAGTCTCGATAGGCTATTTGACTTTAACCCTTCCGTCTACATTGAGATAGTGTTTTTGTCCTGTGAAAACTGAGCTTGAAGAATAAAAAAGTTTTTTTTTTTTTTTTTTTTGGCTTTTTTATTCAATATATGAAGGTACTGTAAATTGAATCACTAAATATTTTGTTGTTATTGTACAATATATGGTATTTTTTAATGTAGAGTTTCCCATTAATACAGACGCTGGATCCTTAATCTGGCATGTGTTCTCACTGAGGCGACCTCAAGTTTCCCACTCGTAATTACGACTTTGTAGTGACGTCAAACTTGTAAACATGATCTTTCCGACATGACTTGAATGCACTAAAAGACAGAATGCCATTGCTTTAGTGAACAGCACATATGTGTATTAAATGCTTAAAACTTAAAAGCTGGGGTTTTTTTTCTACCTGGTTCAGATGATCGATTAGCCTGATCAGCTGATAAGTGCCCAAAACCCCTTTAATACCAACAAACCAGATATTTCACCTGGTTAAGATGGTCAGCCAGCTTTTCTCTAAACCTGACCTGCTGATATCTGCCCAAAACCCCTTAAAACCAGATCAGCTTAGCCAGATAAAATGCTATTGGTGGATCTGGTGTGAGTGACAGGTTGCTCCGCCCTTAACACGTCATCAGAGAAGAGATGCGGGAAGGTTCATGGTGACTTTACTGTGGGAAAGCACCTTCTGACATGACTTACATTTGTTTTTCTCCCACGTTTCCTCCATCTTTTCACCTTTCCTCTATATCTCAGGGTTATTCCGGGATTGAACTCCTAGACCTGCTCTTCGAGCCCCATAAGGTCTCTCATATGGAGAGCGATGGTGACCTCTCTGCGTGGTCAATCACGGATCAAAGCGTGAGTCCTTCTGAGAGCATACTGAGAATATTTATTTTGTTTAGTTATTTTAATAAATGAGGCACCCTGAAAATTCTTCTTGTGTGTCTTCAGGGACATGTCTGACCCAGATTTGTCTGTCAACTTCTGTGTGTGTTTGTATCTGACATGAAACTGTTGTGTATTATTCTAAAACCTATAGGGAACTGTGGAGAAGATTTCTTATGCTCGCCAAGGCTGCATTTATTTGATCAAAGATACAGTGAAAACAGTCATATTGTGATACATTACAATTTAAATCGATTCTTATATTTAAATACATTTTAAAATGTAATTTATTCCTGTGATCAAAGCTGAATTTTCAGCATCATTACTCCAGTCTTCAGTGTCATATGATCCTTCAGAAATATTTCTAATATGATGATTTGCTGTGTATCTATTTAGGAAAGCATTGCATACTTTAATTCATGTTTGATTACTTGAAACATGAGGGAAATTGATGCATGTCATCGCTGGTTGGGTTAATTTGTTAAAGTTGCCATTAGTACATGAATGAATGAATGAATGAATGAGGCATTTATATAGCGCTTTCATATGTACTACTGTACACCCAAAGCGCTTTACAATCATATCAGGGGATCTCTCCTCAACCACCACCAGTGTGCAGCATCCACTTGGATGATGCGACGGCAGCCACAGTACAACGGCGCCAGTGCGCTCACCACACACCAGCTATAGGTGGAGAGAGGAGAGAGAGTGATAGAGCCAATTCAATGTAAGGGGATTATTAGGAGGCCATGATTGGTAAGGGCCAATGAGTGGAATGTGGCCAGGACACCGGGGTTACACCCCTACTCTTTACGAGAAATGCCATGGGATTTTTTAATGACCACAGAGAGTCAGGACCTCGGTTTTACGTCTCATCCAAAGGACGGTGCTCTTTGACAGTATAGTGTCCCCGTCACTACACTGGGGCGTTAGGACCCACACAGACCACAGGGTGAGCGCCCCCTGCTGGCCTCACTAACACCTCTTCCAGCAGCAACCTGGTTTTCTCAGGAGGTCTCCCATCCAGGTACTAACCAGGCTCAGCCCTGCTTAGCTTCAGTGGGCAACCAGTCTTGGGCTACAGGGTGATAGGGCTGCTGGCATACTAACAAGGGTGCAAAGCAATCCTCGGGACAAGAAAGAAAACGTACTACTGTTTAGCTATAAACAATTCAAGACAAAATAAGACTTATTAACTGATCTAAATACAAAGTTTCAGGTTTTATAATTTTGACATTTGTTTATGACTAAGATTAAACTTATTTAGCAAGATGACAAAATGCACCTACTGTAAAATAACCACATTTTTGTCGGACAGAAATTGCGATGACAATATTTGCATCAAAATATATATTATAAAAATGTATATATTTTTATATATATTATAAATGGAAATATTTGTTTTCTTATTTTGTGTGTTATATATTTTGTGTAAATATAGACGAAATTTAATTCTCTTACACTCTGAAAAATAAAGGTTATTTATTGCAATTGATGGTTCTATGAAGAATATTTTACATCTATTTTCTTTATAGAAATATAAATATAATATTTCTAAATATAAAATTCTTTATAAAGGAAAAAGGGTATTTAGATATGTTTAAATGCTCTTCACTCCCCAAAAAGATGCTCTTTAAATGAAGAACTGGTCACTGAGAGGTTCTTTGGGGAACCAAAAAGATTCATACTTACTGAAATGAATCATGTCTCATATAATCACTTCTATAGCATCGCTGTGAAAACCTGCTTTATCTTTTGTAGGAGCAATTTAAGTCCATGTTAAAGTGAACGAAACATGAAATATTGTACTTTAGAGACACAGATGACGCATCTGCAATGTGTGTGTATCATGGTTGTGCATGTGTGTTTCTGCTGTGTATTTATTCTCTGTGTTTTGTGTCTGCATCCCTGCAGAGTCAGAGTCAGGGTGAAGGTGTTGTTGATAGCTTCCTGGACTCCCTGCTGTCGGAGCCCTGCTCTCCTCTCTGGGTCCCTTCACCCTGTGACAGTGGAATCAGTGACGACACCCCGTCAGACCACCTGGACAGCCCCCCACCACCCCCCACCAGCCCGCTCTTCGACTCCATCTTCCTCCCTCAGCATCCTCATCTTCTTCCTCAGCCGGCCGCTCATGCCGCAAACACAGAGCCGGATATCTCCATTGATCTGGGTGAGATCTCACTCTTCAAACTGCAGTCCCACCAGAATCTTGTTGATTATTTTACAGTCAAAACAACATCAACAATCATTATGTCAATACAAGTTTAAAGAGTACAGTTCGGGTGACTACACACTGCATCAGAGATGCAATAAAGTAGAGATGCACCAATTTATCGGCCAATAATCGGTATCGGCCGATAAAAGCAATTATTTTCATTATTATTTCAATTATTTACTTGCTTTAAAACATGGCCGATTATCCTGTCAATCAAAAGGGGGCAGAAAAATGTGTTCAGACTGAAACTCATAGTGTGTGTGAAGAAAATCTCTAGTGTTGAATTTAGGACAAGTTAACGTGACAATAACGCATTAAAAAATAGCGATGTCCGAATTCATTCTTTCCAATGAACCTGTTGAATTGGTTCACAAATAACACTGCAAATATGCACCAATTTGTCTTATTCGTGCTAGGAGAAATAGCTATGGTTCATTGATCAGTACTTTTTACCTTTAATACTTAATAAGTACATTTAAAAATCAAGCACTTCAGTACGTTTAAGTCAAACTTAAATAAGTAGGCTACTTATACTTTTCCTGGAGTAATATTTTAACATGGTATCTGGACTTTTACTCAAGTACTTGATTTGTGACACTCGTCCACTGCCTTTTATAGCTCAGGAAACTTCTCACTTATGTTTCAAGTACCAACTTTGTCTCAGATGTTTGTTTGTTTTTTAAGTAAAGTGGCATAAAGGCATTATTGGAATCTCTACTGGAACTAACGCGACAAATAACGCATTAACAGTTAAAAAATAGCGACGTTAAAGCAGGCTCTATTTGACCCTATGAATTACCTGTAGTTCAAGCCAGGGTTGCCAGATCCACAGTTTTTCCCTACACTAAACATTATTTGTAGCACGCCTCCCATCCCATAATCACAAAGAGCTTTGTGCTTTGAACAAGTAAACAAGACTTGTAAAAAGTCTTAGCTTTAAGATTCTGTCCATTTTATCATTTTATGCATGAATATCAGAAGATGAAAGATATAGTATACTTACTGAAATGAGTCATGTCTCATATAATCACTTAATCAGTGTTTCAATCCAAAGACGTCAATAATTTAATTTTGCATTTACCTCAGGAAAGTTATCCAATGTTTACAGTTCGTTAGCTAGCTATTAAAAACACTATAGAGGAGCTTATTTACTAATTATATATGCTTAAATAAATTTGTCATGAAGACAAGTGTTTATGAAAACTACCTTATGTGCAACCGAGTTTTATAGGCAACAAACATTTCAGTTTTTATTTGAGATCAAGAAATCAACTCAACTCTAAGAAAACAAATTTTTGTTTTTGTTAACATGATCACAGGGTTATTATTGTTCAATTGTAGGCCATATTGATGCTCATTTGCTATAATACAGCAGCGGGACAGGGCAAATGTTTTTTGGATTAGCCTGGGATTTATGTATCTCGATTAGCTGATATTGACCTACTACAAATGTCTGAGTGGAAAATTGCAGAAATAAGGCAAAATTGCAGGCTATCGCATTTCCATTTGATGTTTCAATCACAAAAACCTGTAAGGCTTGCAAAATCAGAACACACAACAGACTTTCAAAGCTTTCAGAGTTCAAAGTCTGATGAAATGTAGTGAAGAATCAACCCTTAGAGTTCATCTTCAGAACACAAATTAAGATATTTTTTATTAAATCTGAGAGCTGTCTCACTCCTCCATATGCTTCACTGTAATTGAAACTTGGCCCAGAAAGTTAGTAAAGACAATGTTTAAAATAGTCCAAGTGACTACAGTGGCTCAACTATAAGTTTATCAAGTGTTGAGAATAGTCTTTGTGTGCAAAAACAAACAAAAATAACGACTTTATTCAACTATTCATTTTCTAAACCCTAGCACCACCTAGAAAAAAACAATTGGAACATTGCATTGCAACACCCTAGAAACCACCTAGAAATGGGGTAACGACTCACTTGAAACACCTTAGTGCTAACAACCACCAGAACACCTTAGCAACCATCAAGCAACACCAACAGAAACCACCTAAAACAATTGCAACCACTCAAAAATGTGTTAACATCCACTGAGAATACCTAACATTAGCATAGTAATGCCCTAACAAACACCCAGAAATGGGGTAACAACCCCTTGTTACCCCTTAGTGCTAACAACCATCAGAACACACTGGCAACTGCACAGCAACGGCCTAGGAACCACACAGAAACTTGATAAACACCCAGAACACCTTAGCAACTGCATAGCAACGCCCTAACAACCACCCAGAAATGGGGTAACAACCCCTTAGTGCTAACAACCATCAGAACACCCTTGCAACTGCACCGAAATGGCCTAGCAACTACCTAGAAATTTGATAAACACTTTTACGTCTTAGAAACTACATAGCAATGACCCTAGCAACCACCTAGAAATAGGGGTAATGACCCCTGGGAACCTCTTAGTACTAACAACCATCAGAACACATTGGCAACTGCACCTAGAAATGTGATAAACACTTAGAACACCTTAGTAAGTAGTAACTGCATAGCAACAGCTTAGCAACCTCCTAGAAATGTGATCAACACTCAGAACCCTTTAGCAACTGCACAACAATGGCCTAGCAACCACATAGAAATGTGATAAACACTTAGAACACCTTAGCAACAGCCTAGCAACCACCAATAAATGTGGTAAACTCTCAAAACAACCTAGCAACTATTTGCCAACATCCAAAAAAAAAAAAAAAAACTCCATCTACCATCTGGCAATGTATCAACAACCTCTCAGAAAATGAAAATATCTTTTTTGTCTGTTGGTCTTCAGACACAGTGTGAAGTTAATGCATTCTGCGATGTAAAACGCTCCTCTGTGTGTGTGTGTGTGTGTTGTGCGTGCAGCAGATTGGGAAGCCTGCCTGTTCAATGACGGTCTGACAGACTCTCAGTGCACGAGAACTCAACCAACCCCCGTTTACCAGCTCACTGTAAAAGACCTGCTGCTCTCCAACATCGGAGAACCGGTGAGTACTGAATCTGACAGAACATGAACAGACACCATGTTGTGTGTGTGACTACACAGTCCTGCTGTGCCTGTGACATTCAATGTGACATAACCAGGAGAGGAGAGAGAGAGAGAAAGCAGTGGAGTTGATTTCATTCTAGAAAACAGGAGATGTGGAGGGAAGAAATACATAACAGAGAAAGAGAGAAACACACAATAGCTCTAAAAAAGGCTTGTAAGAAAACAAATTTTGATTTTGGCTAAAATTAAAGGCAGCTTATTGCGCGCGTTGTTCACTAAGATGTGGAAGCTCGTTTCCGCCACTGAATAAAACAATTTAAAAGAACAATTGCGACTTCTTCCTCACAATTCAGACTTTTTTCTCTCAATTGTGCGTTTACATCTCACAGTTCTGACCTTTTTGCCGGATATAAACTCGCAATTCTGATTTTTTTCTCGCAATTCTGATTTTTTTTTCTCGCAATGCAAAATTCTGACATCTGTTCTCAAAATTGTGAGAGATAAACTCGCAATTGCAAGTTATAAAGTCCAATTTTGAGGTAAAACATTTAATTGGGAGTATATACATCACAATTCTGACTTTATAACTCGCAAAGGCAAGTTTTTATTCAGTGGCGGAAACAAGTTTCCATACTAAGAAGTCAAGCCCAGAGTGAGATTTTTTTTTTTAATGCATTCTTTTTTTTATCAACAATGTGAGTAAGTTCATAAAAAAGCAACATTTTGAACAAAAAATGCTTGTTGGACTAAAATGCTTGTTTCTGCTAATTCTTCGCTGGTGCTTTAATCCAGAGATTCTGTACTATTTTAAAAGATGTGTAATAGCGCCCCCTACCGTATACCGTATACCGTATAACAGGGGGGGTTAATTCACCGGCTGTCGTGTCACAGAAATATGCACTTATTTATATGAAAAAAATCGAAATTCCCAGTACATACACACAGTTATATATATATACTGTATACAGGAATGCATTCACACATATGTATATGAAGAGTTCAGATGCAAAAGCCTCTAAGTGCCATCTGAAATTTTCTTTTAGAATGATCATTTTTGTAAAACTTGTATATTTAAGTTAAGTAATTTCACTTAAATGACAATTAATAGGTAATTTGCATTGCCATTTAAGTGAAATTATTGAACTTAAATATACGAGCTTGATAAAAATGATAATTCTAGAAGAAAATTTCAGATGGCACTTAGAGGCTTTTGCATCTGAACTCTTCCTATATACACACCGGAAAAAGTTTACCCATGCATGGGCCAATCCGGAAGCCAAAAACCCAGATGTGTAAAATTGGCGTTTGGTGGCAAGCATTGTCTCATAAATGACGGAAAATTCTGTCAATGGCAGGGAAAGAGTTAAGTGTGCATTATCTAACAAAGCATCTGCCTGTGTAGACAGTAAACAGATTAAACAGTGTCCTTTGAACAGATAAAAGCATGTTGAGGGGCAATGTGTTCAATCAAACATAGGGTAAACATAGGGTCGTCCTGTAGCATACAGGTAATGACTTTGACCTGTAAACATTACCGGGCAACATAAAGCACAATAGAGAGCTGTTAGTGCTTTTCACAGTGCTTTAAAGCCTCCACAGATACTGTTTCAGTGTTAGGGTTGATGTGGCATTGCGTCTGATTTATGCGTTATGATGCATGCTGGATAAAATCACACAGATGAACAAATGTATCCGCAGCACTTTTGTTGTCAATGCATTGCAATGATACTTGCGTGAACAGGGTTATTTTTGCGGCTGACCTTATTGCATATGCATTTGTAGGAGTTTCCCTTTCAGATGCATAATTTATGGGAGGAGAATATTGAAATTAATCATGCAAGGTGATTTACTAAGGTGGTTTGTGCTCGTCAATTTACTGGTATTTGCGCCATTATTTACCGGCCAAAAAAAAAACCAGACACTGATTTGCGCTGCTCTTGGTAGATTGTGTTGGTCATTATGGAAATGATCCGGCTGCGTCTTTAATTTGTGTGTCGACAGTAGATCACGTGCAGAACTTTCCACTCCCATCTGTGCTTTTTTGGAATTGCGCTCTCAAGCTACTTTGCCCTGTTTAGTAAATCTGGCCCCAAGTAAAGTGTCTTTAATCATAATCAAAACATATGCAGTTTTTGAACAAGAGCATGAAATGAAATGTGTGTTTCTGTGTCTAGACAAAACCCTCCAACCAGCAATCCCAGCAAGAACTGATGCTCAATGAAGATGAGAAGAAACTTCTAGCCAAGGAAGGAGTCAATCTTCCCAGCCAACTGCCTCTAAACAAGGTACGTTGAACACACACATGTTCCACCTGAGTTAGACCAAGGTCACATGGCCACCTGTAATAATCTATCCATGTCCTGCATGTGTCATTGCTCCATGTCTCTATATTTACTGCTGGAAGCCAGATCAGACATCAGCAGCAGGGAGGAAAGAGGCTTTTATAAAGGCTGAGATGAAGGAAGTCAGTGATGAAAGGCAAAGGCGGCTCTCATCGTAATACACATTCTCAGCCGCAGAGGTTTTTCCCTCTGTGTATACGATAATGATAATGACATGATTAAGCTGATTTGATTCAACTCACAAACCACATACTTCAGACCTTCCACTAAAATCTGTATCAGAATAAATGTTTGAAATGTAGACACTTGTGCCATCTCAATTCAAGATGAATTCCTCTTAACATTTTGTCTGGCTTGCTCTCTCATGTTTTTATTAGTACGAAGAAAAGATTCTGAAGAAGATTCGAAGGAAAATCCGAAACAAGCAGTCGGCACAGGAGAGCCGCAAGAAAAAGAAAGAATATATAGATGGACTGGAGGGCAGGTAAACACAAACAGAGACACACACACACACACACACACACACACACACACACACACACACACACACACACACACACACACACACACACACACACACACACACACGTCTATATTACTAACAGGGGACTATCGCTCTACACTGGCCAAGAGGGGACTAGTGTTTCTGGTCATTTTGAAGAAACAAAAATGACATACAAAATTTTCTTTTAAGCTCTTTTTTCATAATATAACTTCAAATATGCATTTTTTTATTTTTAAAAAAACATGCCAAGTGGGGACCTGAAACTCTGAACGATCTCTATCTATACTAGTGGGGACTTGATAGCCTGCAATGGAGCTGTGTGTGTGTGAACAGTGAAGTGAACTGGCAGTGAAGTCTGCCTTCATTATGTAACTATATATATATATATATATATATATATATATATATATATATATATATATATATATACTGTATATATGACCCATCAGTTATCAAAAATTTAAAAATATGATTTTTTTTTAGGAAAGACCATTTAAATCTACAACGGGGTAAAAAATACAGACGGCCCGACGGCAACAGTTCAAAAGCAGAGGCGAGAATATCCTCTTATCATTCATAATATTATTTTTCTTATTTAACGCTCTCTCTTCATAGATACTTTCTATGCTTGGTTATGCAGTCCCTAACAATTTATTGTTACTACTTTTCTTAATAATTTCGTCTGTACCTCAGTAGCAGTTCCATACCAACAAATAATACAGAATATTATTTGATATTTTTCATTTTCACACTTTCAATGAAAGCACTATAAAACATATAATGTAATTATATGTAATATATAATTAAAGTTATTGCTTTAAGAAATTAATTCTCTGTTGTGGCCTATTAATTAAAACATAATTTCTACTCTAATAAAATCAATAGACATGCCATTTTTTTCTGTTTCCTTTTTTTTTCTAGGATGTTGATGTACAGAGAAAGTCAGTGTTTGAATTATTGCTCAATTTAAATGCAACCAAACATATGTCGTTCGTTACCATCCAACAGTGGACCTTTCTTAAAGATCTAATTCAAAACTTTTGAGGTGACTTGCTGCATCTGGTCATTTTGAAGAAACAAAAATGAAATACAAAATTTTATTTTAAGGTATTTTTTCATAATATAACTTCAAATATGCAAAAAAAAAAAAATATATATATATATATATATATTTATAGGCCTAGGCATCAGAGATCACAATATGCATAGTAAAAAAAAGAAAAAAAAGAAAAGAATGACGAACATCATCAGTTATCAAAAATTTAATTGCTTGAGGAAAGACCATTTAAATCTACAATGGGGTAAAAAATACAGACGGTCCGGCAGCAACAGTTCAAAAGCAGAGGCGAGAATATCCTCTTATCATTCATAATATAATTTTTTTACTTTCTATGCTTGGTTATGCAGTCCCTAACAATTTACTTGCCATTGTTATGTGTCATTGCACACACACATACATATCTATATTACTAACAGACCAATGTCGCTCTACACTGGCCTAGTGGGGACTCTCGGAACGATCTCTATCTATACAAGAGGGGACTTGGCTGCAATGGAGCTGTGTGTGTGTGTGAACAGTGAAGTGAACTGGCAGTGAAGTCTGCCTTCATTATTTAACTACATATATATAGTATATTATATATTACGCCTTTTATCATTCATAACATTATTTTTCTTATTTAACGCTTATTTTCTCTCTTCATAGATACTTTCTATGTTTGGTTATGCAGTCCCTTTAGGGTTTATAGGATTAATCAAACAGAAATAGCTCTTTAAGGTAACGATTTCAGGTCACTATAGTGACCTATATTTAGTATAGCGTAAAGCATACTTTATACAGTGAATAATGATTTTATTAATCAAAATGAACTTCGCGTCCCCAGTTGGATGGTAAAGAACGATACGTGTTTGGCTGCTTTGTACATTTCTTGCCATCACAAACACACTGTAAAGATTTTGGAGGTCAATCTCAAAATGTTATGTCGACTTGCTGCACTGAACATTTTTAGTTGGTTCAGTTGAAATATATGAAGTAGGGATGTTTATTTAACATTTTGTTTTCTGACTGAAAGCTGATGGTTGTTAACCAGTCATCATCAGTTAACTGACATGATTTGAAGGTTAGATTAGAATTAAATGGACTTAGAATAGAATAGTCTGTGACCGATTCAAATACCTAAAAAATGTAGATTTACATGTGCAAATAGCAGCATAAACAACAGAACATGAGGATTCACACATCAAGCACCCGCAGTGCTTCTGTGAACACAGTAAACCAGAATAAAAGTGTATATATAACTGTATATATAATAAATAGGCCAACTTAAATGAACAATTAACAAAACTAAAGTGCAATAAATAATACACGCTTTAGGGTCTGTTTACACGACATCATTTTCAACTGAAAACTGAAAACGTTTTGGCCGTTCATTTCAACGAAAATGCCATTTTGGGGGCCTGACAATGCAAGCTTTTGAAAACGAGTTTTTGTGAGCTCATCTAAAGTGAGGACTAGTTATGCCTTGTAAAGCATTTATAAAGGAGATTTAAAGGCTGTTAATATTTCTATGTTCTCTATCACTGTGTGTGTTTGTTCCCTTTTTCTGTTTAGAAGATAACTGAGTCTTTAAATCTCCTTTATAAATTATTTACAAAGCATAACTAGTCCTCACTTTAGATGAGCTCGCAAAATAGTGAACTGACCACTACTAAATGCTTTATAACTCCCTGAATCTACTATATTTACTCACACTTTCTAAGTGATCTTATTAATCACTGTAAACACCTAAATAACTGGTTTGTAAATAATGCTATACTTCATTTAGAAATGATAAATTGATAATTAATATTTAATAAAGTATGAAAATGCAATTATTAAACATTATAGATATGCTTCTAACTCAATAATACAGCGTTTAAAGGTGTATTTATAAACTGCTTATTAATGTCTGCTTTATGAATTATGATTTATCTGTTTACCAATGCTTAACTAATGATTAATAGGATGCAGTTATTTTAAATGGTTACCATATATATTATATTATATTTCTCATAATATAACTTCAAATATGCATTTTTTTATATATATATATAAAAAAAAAAACATGCCAAGAGGGGATCTGCAACTCAATGTCATAATTATAATGTAATTATTATTATATTATTAAGATATTAATAATGTGACTGATAGTATTGGCTGCCTATTAATTAAAACATAATTTCTACTCTTAAAAAAAATCAATAGACATGTCCTTATTTTTCTGTTTCCTTTGTTTCAAGGATGTTGATGTACAGAGATATTCAGTGTTTGAAATATTGCTAAATTTAAATGCAACCAAACATATGTCGTTCGTTACCATCCAACAGTGGACCTTTCTTGAAGATCTAATTCAAAACTTTTGAGTTGACTTGCTGCATCTGGTCATTTTGAAGAAACAAAAATGAAATACACAATTTTCTTTTAAGGTCTTTTTTCATAATATAACTTCAAATATGCAAAAAATAATAATATTTTAAACATGCCAAGATGGAATATCAACGATTTCTACCTATACAAGTGGGGACTCGCAATAGCCTGCAATGGAACTGTGTGTGTGAACAGTTAAGTCTGTCTTTATTTTGTAACTATAGTTACAAAATAAAGACAGACTTAATTGAATTGAATTGCTTGAGGAAAGACCATTTAAATCTACAACGGGGTAAAAAATACAGACGGTCCGGCAGCAACAGTTCAAAAGCAGAGGCGAGAATATCCTCTTATCATTCATAATATAATTTTTTTACTTTCTATGCTTGGTTATGCAGTCCCTAACAATTTACTTGCCATTGTTATGTGTCATTGCACACACACATACATATCTATATTACTAACAGACCAATGTCGCTCTACACTGGCCTAGTGGGGACTCTCGGAACGATCTCTATCTATACAAGAGGGGACTTGGCTGCAATGGAGCTGTGTGTGTGTGTGTGTGTGAACAGTGAAGTGAACTGGCAGTGAAGTCTGTCTTCATTATGTAACTATATATATATATATAGTATATTATATAGTATATTATACTGCCCTACAAAGCAAAAAGGCAGTAACTACGCAGAGTGCAGAACTGAGAAAAATGACTTTTTGACTTTAAAGTTATTCTGTCATCCAGCCTAAGTAGTTGTAGGTAGATTATTGGACATGTGGCTGTTTTGTTACTTTATATTAGCTTACTCTTTGTACATATCAATCCTCATATTTAATTTGATATTTTACCCCTATTTTGCAGTTACTGTATTCTTGCTTTGTACATTTGCTTTGTATTACTTACCAAAAACGTGGCACCATACCAAGGAAAAAGGCAGTAACTACAGATTCTCCAAAAACTATTACCATTTTTCTCCAAAACGACACACATTTGAGATAAGATGTTTTGTCACATAACAAAGGATGCCTTGAATGTCATGAAAAGGATAATAACTCATTTTTGACCAAAAATGCAGTTACTGCCTTTTTGCTTTGTAGGGCAGTATATATTACGCCTTTTATCATTCATAACATTATTTTTCTTATTTAACGCTTATTTTCTCTCTTCATAGATACTTTCTATGCTTGGTTATGCAGTCCCTTTAGGGTTTATAGGATTAATCAAACAGAAATAGCTCTTTAAGGTAACGATTTCAGGTCACTATAGTGACCTATATTTAGTATAGCGTAAAGCATACTTTATACAGTGAATAATGATTTTATTAATCAAAATGAACTTCGCGTCCCCAGTTGGATGGTAAAGAACGATACGTGTTTGGCTGCTTTGTACATTTCTTGCCATCACAAACACACTGTAAAGATTTTGGAGGTCAATCTCAAAATGTTATGTCGACTTGCTGCACTGAACATTTTTAGTTGGTTCAGTTGAAATATATGAAGTAGGGATGTTCATTTAACATTTTGTTTTCTGACTGAAAGCTGATGGTTGTTAACCAGTCATCATCAGTTAACTGACATGATTTGAAGGTTAGATTAGAATTAAATGGACTTAGAATAGATAGGTGTCTGTGACCAATTCAAAAACCTAAAAAATTTAGATTTACATGTGCAAATAGCAGCATAAACAACAGAACATGAGGATTCACACATCAAGCACCCGCAGTGCTTCTGTGAACACAGTAAACCAGAATAAAAGTGTATATATAACTGTATATATAGTAAATAGGCCAACTTAAATGAACAATTAACAAAACTAAAGTGCAATAAAGAATGGACACTTCAGGGTCTGTTTACACGACATCATTTTCAATTTTCACCTGACAATGCAAGCTTTTGAAAACGAGTTTCAAAGTGCAAGGTTTTGAAAACGATGCCTTTACCATCTGCATGTAAACAACATAAACGTGAATTTGTGAAATTGGTATGTCATTCCAACCCGGTCACACTAAATGTGTCTCTATAGCACACATTGTGTTTATTGTGCAATTTATACGCGAAAAGGAGTTTCTGTGTGCATATGATACGCATGGGTGGGTTTAGGGTAGGTTTAGTAATGGTGTGTAATATGTAATATGTATTATATGTTTGGTTAGGATTAGTGTTGTAGGGTGCATGACGTGTGTATTCACCTTATTTTCCACGAGGGTGACGCCATTACGTTCGTTTTGTCATCTTACTTCCGGCTGAGAGGGACCTCAACTTCCGTCTGAAAGGACGCTAGTTTCTAGACGTAATTCTATTGTTCTAACGGTAAAATATGTCAAGTATTATATGCTCAGTTAGGGGCTGCCATAACAATTGGATTAAGAGGATAGAACAATTTAACCAACAGTGTTACGAACACAATGTAAAGCGATCGGAATGTTGTGGTGTACTTTACGATTTACACCCGGATGTGCCGTGTCAGTTTAGCGGAAGTCGGATGACAAATTGCGGAAGCGCAAAGTATTAAAAGTGGGCGGGGCGGAATAAGGTGAATTACACGCAATAAAGTGCAATCACATGAATGTATTAAATGCATGAATAAGCCTTTCTGCATCTGACAGGGATAAAGAAGTTTGAATTCTGGCAATATTTTTAAGATGGAAAAATGCAGATTTTGAAACCATTTTGATATGGGCATCAAATGACAAATGCGGATCAAAGGTAACACCTAGATTTCGCACTTGTGATGCTGGAGACAATAATTCAGAATCAGAAAACAGACTTAGACAGTTATGTTTGTGCAAATCTGTCAGCATACCAAAAAGTAACAGTTCCATTTTTGATTTGTTAAGCTTAAAATAGTTGTCATGCATCCATACCTTTATTTCTTCCAGACATACGGTAAGAGCTGTAATTGCGAGATTTGGATCAGGGAGTGAGCTAACATAGATCTGCATGTCATCAGCATAACAAGGAAAAACCCCGTACCGTACTTTCGAATAATGTCACCAAGCGGGCAACATATAGATGCAGAACAAAGTAGGTCCTAGTACTGACCCCTGCGGGACGCCCTGCTGTACTAATGTTGCCTCCGATTTGTTCTTCCCCAAATAAATATACTGCAAAGAGATGCCAGAGGTGCCTAACAAAACACGCAACCTGTCAAGGAGGATGATATGACATATAGTGTCAAAAGCAGCGCTAATGTCTAGCAGAACCAAAATGCTGCAAGCACCCATATCAGCAGAAAGATTAGGCGTTTCTCAATAGCAAGTACGCACAGTTTGGACTTGCCAAGTCCAGCTCAGGAGAATGACTCCAGAGGACGCGAGTCCGGTAATTCTGCTAATGGAACAGCACGTTCTTCAAAGCGTCAGTCAGCTCGCTCTGCTACTCCGGTTATCTCTGTATGTACATTTTAGGCAACAATAAAACAAAATATGTTATAAAACACCACACTGCCTCTTTTCGTTTTCATTTAAATAAATCTTAAACATTATAGCCACACAAATGGTGATTGCCTGGATCTCACAACCTGGATCAAATTTTCATAAATCTTTATAAATAAACCACAGATTTGAGCTTTAAACAACTACATTCTCGCCTGAAAAACTCTTAAATTTACATTTCGTGACACAGTAACAGTAGTATTATATTTCAACTGTAAATTAAAAGATGGCGCTTCTTATGTTGTCATTCCCCTTGTAGCACGCGCAAGTGACGATTCTCTGTCAACCAATCAACGTCCTGCAGTTAGTCTAGCTCCACCCTTTAGTACCATACCACTGTGCTGGTACCCCAACGGAAGGGTACCCAAAAAGTGTTAAGGTTCGGCTTTTTGGTACCATTCACAACTTTTGACAGTGGAAACGGAAATAAATGCATACCGTACCGTACCGTACCGTACCGCTCAGTGAAAACAAGCCATTAGAGATTAGAGTCGAATCTTCCCTAACAATTTTTAAGTCTCTTTTAAAAAGGTATTTGTTTTCTCTGGCGTATTGATTTTTTTTTTTTAAATGTATATATTATATTATATTTTTGTGTATTAGAGTGTGCATATTTAGGATACGTATTTAGTTGTCTTGTACAGCACTTTGGCCAGTCTTGTGGCTGTTTTAAATGTACTTTATAAATTAATTAAACTTGAAACTACTGACTGTGATAATAGATCAAAATTCTTACTGTCAGTTAACCGGTTAGTCATAGTATTCTCAATGTATTTTAACACTGGCACTTTAGTTGAACCATCTGAATATTTTAAATGCAACAATCAACATAAAATTGAGTTTTGACCTTTGTGTATTTTTTTTACAGTGTATTTTTTAGGGCAATAAACCCAGACAGCAACATAGTGTTGGCCCAGATCCGGCCCACATCCGGGCTGTGTGGATTCCAGATGTGGGCCAGATCCGGGCCGATACTATGTAGCTGTCTGAGACTGGTGTTTTAGTGTTATTATGAACATCGCCATCACATTCAGAGATACTGCTAAATGTAAAAGCAATCAAACGTGTCATTCTTTATTATCAAACAGTGGACAAAATAAGTAAATTTGTGTAATGAAATGAATATAACATGTGCATGCATACTGCTGCTGCTTATCTTTAGCATGTACACTAACTTGTGTGGAAATGGGCATGGAATGGTGAAAAAATGCTGACCTAAAAATTGTTACACTTAATTTAAGTGATATTACTTAACATTAATGAAGCAACATACAATAAAACTACCAAAACACATCATTCATGTCTCAAATTAAGGCATTCTTTCAGAACTCTAGTGAAGGTTTCAGCCAACAAACATAAATTAAATATACAAAACAAAAAACACACAAACAACAGGCAGCAATATGCACTATTTTCTGCTGTTCAGAATTCAATGCAGTTTATGTTACATGGTTCATGTTTACATTAATGTACAAACCTTTTGTATAGATGGTGATGAAAATGAAAGACTAAGACTTGTGTATGTGTTTAGCTACATCTTAATTTTTCTGATTTAAAAAAAATAATATTTCAGAATAATATATATCAATGTGGTATACGGTAGAAATATTACACATTTCAGTCTAGCTTAGGTTTTTAAATTAAATAACACAGTCTTGGAAATAATATGTAAGCATGTGCAAATAAGCCTGTATAGTAAATCAAGTTCTGTTGGTCTTTGTGTTTAAGTGAGAAATTAATTCATTTAAATTGAAAGATCTCAATGTTTATAAGATCTTTCAATTATGTTTAACAGTTTTGAGTGTATAAAAGAGTGTATAAAAATGGGCTCTGAGTTTTGGCAGTGGTTGTGTCTAAGTGAAATATGTAGTTTGGAAGATGTAGTCACTGAATGCATTAATACAACATTGAATGACACAGACATTTGCAACACTTCTACAGTAATACCGTGGTAAAATATATTCCGAATCTAAAAAATGCAATACTATCAAAACAATTAGATGTAGCTGAACACATACAGGTATTAATCTTTCAGTTTCATCACCATCTATAAAAAGGGGAAACTTGGGGGAAAATGTTTACTGTACTGTAAACAATGACCATGTGACATAAAATGCTGTGAATTCTGAACAACAGAAAACAGCAGAAATATTTTATAATGCTTCCTGTTATTTGTGTTTTTTTATTTAACGTGTGTTTTTTTGGGGTAAAACCTTTTCTAGTGTTCTGGAAGAATGAGTTGATCTGAGACATGAATGAAGTTTCAGTGCATTTTGAATGTGAAATGAACTGCTGTCAAGCTGTAAGTTGGTTTGGAGAAGATATCATGGTCTTTTAACCTGATATCATTTAAGACATAATTTAAGACTGTGGTATAAATGATTGAATGATTTAATAATAATAATAATAACTCATTACTAACCATAACTCATTACTATCCTTGATTTCTAAAATAGGTATTTTTCATGTGTATGTAGACTCTAGTGTGTGTGAATTGAGTTGTTGCACTTCCCCCCCCACACACAATTTACATATCAATGCAGGAAGGCCTTAAAGGCCAGTGTTTTTCTTAGGTGAGAAAACTGGCCAACAACCCTCAGAGTCCTGTTACCAATATCTGTGCAACTTCTCAAATACACTAGAATAAACTAGAGAAAACGCTGGGATTTACCCTGCCAAATTTATTTTGTAAAGTTTTCTTTTGTAAAAATGTATTTAAAAAATAAATAAAACAAGAATTACACTATCTACTGTTCACTGCAGTTAATGTTACATTATCCACGTTTACAATACTGTACAAAAATATGAAACTGAGATTAACACTTGTATAGGTGTTTAGTTAAATATAATTTTTTTGTTTTTGTTTTTTTTAGATTCAGAATTTAAAACATCTGCAAATTGGCCTGTAAAGAACATAAATGTCTGTTGGTGTTTGTGTTAAGTGAGAAATAAATAAAAAAATTTGCCAAAGCAATAATAAATGATCCACAGTTTGGCTCACATAAGCCCCGTTCACACAGAGATTCCGGAAAATACACTGATAATTTGTCCCGCGATTGTTTGATTTCTGTTCATTCACACTCCCAGGGATTTTCTGAAATCAGTATTATATATTATAATATAATATTTAAATATAAAATCTTGTTTACTTGTTTAGCACTATGTTCGCAATGAAACTAAATTAATGATTATTCCAAACACAAATAAAATGTAAGTTTCTCAATACTAAAGTCACTTTTTCAAAACTCTCTTCACACAGTGATCACACCTTCCGTCTATGTGAGCTAAACTGTGGATCACTGCTTTGAAAGATGTCATTGAATGCTTTTTGTTCCATTTACATTAATTATTCTTAAACACAAACACCAACAGAACTTTATGTTCTATACAGGCTAATTTGCACATGTTTACATACTCTTTTTAAAACTGTTAATAATAATAGTACTGTTAAACTGTTAAAAATAACAAGTAATTTCAATCACATTGAAATAGATATTCTGATTCTAAAATATAATATTATCAAAATAATTAGATGTAAGTGTTAGTCTTTCAGTTTCATCACCATCTATACAAAAGGGGAAACTTAGGAATATTTTAGTACAGTAATGTTAAAAAGTTAGTTTGTTAGTATACTTTTACTTTATTGTCCTTTTTCAGGAAATTTGTCTTGGACTCAAAGCTGCATTAGTACACAACATATACACACACACAAACCAAAAAGAGTTTTAAAAAAACGGCATTACTACATCTTGCTATTTAACATATTAATAGATACAGGAATAAATGATTTTTTGTAACGGTTACTCTTACTCAGTGGGACTCTATACCGTCTCCCTGATGGCAGAAGCTGATACATTGGAAATAAAACATGGCTTGAATCACTCACTATTGTCTGTGCATTTAAAAAAAAATCCACGATTCGTAAATTGATTGAAGTGATGAGTACTCTCTTACACCCATAACTTACATTGCAGTTTTCACAAGACGTACAAGCTGTGATTTTAATTGGACCAAAAGATTGCCATATGAAGTTTGCATCCAATAATTTAAAAGACTACCTAAAACGGCATAATGAAATAATTGCATAATTCTCTGATTTACACCAAACAGCCTAAGTCTTCTTAAAAAATACAATCGTTGCCGGAATTTTGAACAAAGATAATCAATGTGGGCTTTCCAAGTAAATGAACGATCAATGACCACACCTAGATACTTATAGGTATCCACCTGCTCAATATTATCATAGATGATAACTGGGCTGTAATCAAAAAGGATCATGTAACATCAACTGCAGTGAATTATAAACAGTAGATAGTGTCATTCTTGTTTTATGAAAGCATTTTACAAAAGAAAACATTGTGTAATGCTCCTGTTGTTTGTGTTTTTTGTTTTATGAGTGACAAAGTGTGTTTGTTGTTAAATCTTTTCTAGTGTTCTGGAAGAATGAGTTGATCTGAGACATGAAGTTTCAGTGCATTTTGAATGAGAAATTAACTGCTGTCAAGCTGTAAGTTGGTTAGGAGAACTGAGTGAAGAGTTTTGAAAATGTACCTAAATATTGAGAAATGTGTCTTAGCGATTGTAAAAACCTGTAATTTAATTTAATTTGGCAGGGTAAATCCCAGCGTTTTCTCTAGTTTATTCTAGTGTATTTGAGAAGTTGCACAGATATTGGTAACAGGACTCTGGGGGTTGTTGACCAGTTTTCTCACCTAAGAAAAACACTGGCCTTTAAGGCCTTCCTGCATTGATATGTAAATTGCGTGTGGGGGGTGAAGTGCAACAACTCAATTCACACACCCTAGTCTACATACACATGAAAAATACCTATTTTAGAATATCAAGGATAGTAATGAGTTATGGTTAAATCATTCAATCATTTATACCACAGTCTTAAATGATGTCTTAAATTATATCAGGTTAAAAGACCATGATATCTTCTCCAAACCAACTTACAGCTTGACAGCAGTTCATTTCACATTCAAAATGCACTGAAACTTCATTCTCAGATCAACTCATTCTTCCAGAACACTAGAAAAGGTTTTACCCCAAAAAAACACACGTTAAATAAAAAAAACACACAAATAACGGGTAGAATTCTAACATATTTCTGCTGTTTTCTGTTGTTCAGAATTCACAGCATTTTATGTCACATGGTCATTGTTTACAGTACAGTACACATTTCCCCCAAGTTTCCCCTTTTTATAGATGGTGATGAAACTGAAAGATTAATACCTGTATGTGTTCAGCTACATCTAATTGTTTTGATAGTATTTAATTTTTTAGATTCTGAATATATTTTACTACGGTATTACTGTAGAAGTGTTGCAAATGTTTGTGTCATTCAATGTTGTATTAATGCATTCAGTGACTACATCTTCCAAACTACATATTTCACTTAGACACAACCACTGCCAAAACTCAGAGCCCATTTTTATACACTCTTTTATACGCTCAAAACTGTTAAACATAATTGAAAGATCTTATAAACATTGAGATCTTTCAATTTAAATGAATTAATTTCTCACTTAAACACAAAGACCAACAGAACTTGATTTACTATACAGGCTTATTTGCACATGCTTACATATTATTTCCAAGACTGTGTTATTTATTTTAAAAACCTAAGCTAGACTGAAATGTGCAATATTTCTACCGTATACCACAAAGATATGTAATTTAAGTCCAAAGGGAAACTATGTTTTTATTGTATTTTTATTACTGCCAATGTCTGAGAGACCACAACCCATAAGATTGCTAAAGTAAAAAATGTGTACTGTTGGTTCATTAATGTTAAGTAATATTTTTGACTCGAACAAAATCACTTAATTGTCAATTTTTAGGTATTTGAAATGTACTATCATTAACTTTTGTAATGTTAATTTATATTATGTTATATATATGCACGGTAAAACTCTCTCCAATATGATATATACACATTATAATGCTTGATCTGTAGATAAAAGGCAGTGGATTTGCATAAAATGACTTTATTTTGTGTATTTGTATTTTATGTTTGTTGCTGTTTTAAAACGACTCGCTACCGTGTGCCTGTTCACACCCCAAGGACTATGAATCGGCATCAAACGCACAATAACTGGAATTTAAAACTTCACTATGTGAAGAAACAAATGATCAATAAACTGTTGGACAAATATAGGCTACACTAGGATTTGTGCGCTCAAAATTTCTTCGCTTTGTGCCGTGAACTTTTAAATGCGCACTTGTGCAGCGCTGAACACTGTGACTCCATGTTGCTTTGAGCACATCATTCTGCACCCACGATGCGCATACGCGCTTTGTGCGCTCTGTTTTGAAGCGTTTCATATTATCATGGTTTTTCCTATATTTTTTTATACCTAGCCTGCACAATACATTTAAAATAAGCATAATTTAATTGTATATTATATTGTATGCACTAAAGCTGGTGAAAACCTATCTCAGGTCCACAATGTCAGATGACAGATTAAGCAATTTAGGTGTTCTAAGTATTGAGTCAAGGAGGGCAAAGGCCTTAAATCTAGATGAATTTGCTGATCTTTTTGCAAAAAAACACAAAAATCGTAGAATGCAGTTAATGTGACTGATTCTGAATATGTAATGCAAATTTAAAAAATATAATGGCAATGCAAATACATTGTTGAATGATTGGTAATCATGGTATTTTGCCTGTTAATGCCTATAGTGCAGTGCAGAAAATGATATGACAACAATAAGGTCTAAACTGGCCCCTCTAACAGTACAACTGGCCCCAGCTTGCCCCCAGCTTGAATGTGAGGCTATATGTAAAGCAGAAAAGCGCAATATAAATAAAATGTATCATCATCATCATGTGATTATATTTACTACTTTTGTGAATAAATCTTGCTGCAGCATTTTGGACCAGTTGAAGGCGAGCGATTTGTGACTTGGAAATACCGCAATACAATGAGTTGCTGTAGTCTAAATGGGAAGTAATAAAAGCATGAACAGCCATCTCTAGTGTTTTGTCAGTTAGGAAGTGTTTAATTTTAGACAAAAGACGGAGTTGATAGAAACTAGATCCAATTACTGAAGATATTTGTTTGTCAAATTTTAAAGGCCCATCTAAAAGCACACCCCCAAACCTTTCTTACTTTGTCCAAAAAAAAAAAAAAAAAAACATCAAATACTCATGAACATGTGAACACGTGATGATAAGTACGCATGTGACCATGTTATATACTTGTGCATGACCTGCCTGATCTCATGAAAATGCATCTCTATGGCACGCATTGTGTTTATCGTGCAATTTTTACGCGGAAATATATTTTTTTACATGCATATAAAACGCACTTTATTGAGTGTAATACACACACATCCTACAAAACTAATCCTAACCAAACATATAATACATATTACATATTACACACCACTACTAAACCTACCCTAAACCCACCCATGCCTATCATATGCACGTATAAATTGCACAATAAACACAATGTGTGCTATAGAGACGCATTTAGTGTGACCGGGTTGGAATGACGTAACAATTTCACAAATTCACGTTTATGTTGTTTACATGCAGATGGTAAAGGCATCGTTTTCAAAACGAGTGATAAAAGGCATAATATATAATATACTATATAATATACTATATATACATAATGAAGACAGACTTCACTGCCAGTTCACTTCACTGTTCACACACACACACACACACTGTTCAAGTCCTCACTTGTATAGATAGACATCGTTCAGTGAGTCCTCACTTGGCCAGTGTAGAGCGACATTGGTCTGTTAGTAATATAGACATGTATCTGTGAGTGCAATGGCACATAACAATGGCAAGTAAATTGTTAGGGACTGCATAACCAAGCATAGAAAGTATCTATGAAGGCCTATATATAAATATATATAACTTATAGTTACAAAATAAAGACATACTTAACTGTTCACACACACACACACACACAGTTCCATTGCAGGCTATTGTGAGTCCACTGTTGTATAGGTAGAGATCGTTCAGAGTTGAGATTCAATCTTGGCATGTTTAATTTTTTTAATTTTAATTTTTTGAAGTTATTTATCAAGTTATATTATGAAAAAAATGATTTCATTTTTGTTTCTTCAAAATGACCAGATGCAGCAAGTCAACTCAAAAGTTTTGAATTAGATCTTAAAGAAAGGTCCACTGTTGGATGGTAACGGCCGACATATGTTTGGTTGCATTTAAATTGAGCAATATTTCAAACACTGACTTTCTCTGTACATCAACATCCTAGAAACAAAGGAAACAGAAAAATAAGGACATGTCTATTGATTTTTTTTAAGAGTAGAAATTATGTTTTAATTAATAGGCAGCCAATACTATCAGTCGCATTATTAATATCTTAATATAATAATAATTACATTATAATTATAACATTTAGTTGCAGATCCCCTCTTGGCATGCTTTTTTTTAATAAAAAAATGCAAATTCGAAGTTATATTTTGAGAAATATAATATAATATATATGGTAACCCTTTATAATAACTGCATCCTATTAATCATTAGTTAAGCATTGGTAAACAGATAAATCATAATTCATAAAGCAGACATTAGTAAGCAGTTTATAAATACACCTTTAAACGCTGTATTATTGAGTTAGAAGCATATCTATAATGTGTTTAATAATTGCATTTTCATACTTTATTAATTATCAATTTATCATTTCTAAATGAAGTATAGCATTATTTACAAATCAGTTATTTAGGTGTTTACAGTGATTAATAAGATCACTTAGAAAGTGTGAGTAAATGTAGTAGATTCAGGCAGTTATAAAGCATTTAGTAGTGGTCAGTTCACTATTTTGCGAGCTCATCTAAAGTGAGGACTAGTTATGCTTTGTAAATAATTTATAAAGGAGATTTAAAGACTCAGTTATCTTCTAAACAGAAAAAGGAAACAAACACAACACGATAGAGAACATAGAAATATTAACAGCCTTTAAATCTCCTTTATAAATGCTTTACAAGGCATAACTAGTCCTCACTTTAGATGAGCTCACAAAAACTCGTTTTCAAAAGCTTTCATTGTCAGGCCCCCAAAATGGCATTTTCGTTGAAATGAACGGCCAAAACGTTTTCAGTTTTCAGTTGAAAATGATGTCGTGTAAACAGACCCTAAAGCGTGTATTATTTATTGCACTTTAGTTTTTCGACATAACATTTTGAGATTGACCTCCAAAATCTTTACAGTGTGTTTGTGATGGCAAGAAATGTACAAAGCAGCCAAACGCGTATCGTTCTTTACCATCCAACTGGGGACGCGAAGTTCATTTTGATTAATAAAATCATTATTCACTGTATAAAGTATGCTTTACGCTATACTAAATATAGGTCACTATAGTGACCTGAAATCGTTACCTTAAAGAGCTATTTCTGTTTGATTAATCCTATAAACCCTAAAGGGACTGCATAACCAAACATAGAAAGTATCTATGAAGAGAGAAAATAAGTGTTAAATAAAATAAACAAATATTATGAATGATAAAAGGCATAATATATAATATACTATATAATATACTATATATACATAATGAAGACAGACTTCACTGCCAGTTCACTTCACTGTTCACACACACACACACACACACACACTGTTCAAGTCCTCACTTGTATAGATAGACATCGTTTAGTGAGTCCTCACTTGGCCAGTGTAGAGCGACATTGGTCTGTTAGTAATATAGACATGTATGTGTGAGTGCAATGGCACATAACAATGGCAAGTAAATTGTTAGGGACTGCATAACCAAGCATAGAAAGTATCTATGAAGGCCTATATATATATATATATAACTTATAGTTACAAAATAAAGACATACTTAACTGTTCACACACACACACACAGTTCCATTGCAGGCTATTGTGAGTCCACTGTTGTATAGAGATCGTTCAGAGTTGAGATTCAATCTTGGCATGTTTAATTTTTTTAATTTAAATTTTTTTTAAAGTTATATTATGAAAAAAATTATTTCATTTTTGTTTCTTCAAAATGACCAGATGCAGCAAGTCAACTCAAAAGTTTTGAATTAGATCTTAAAGAAAGGTCCACTGTTGGATGGTAACGACCGACATATGTTTGGTTGCATTTAAATTTAGCAATATTTCAAACACTGACTTTCTCTGTACATCAACATCCTAGAAACAAAGGAAACAGAAAAATAAGGACATGTCTATTGATTTTTTGTTGTTGTTTTTTTTTTGTAGAAATGATGTTTTAATTAATAGGCAGCCAATACTATCTGTCGCATTATTAATACCTTTATAATATAATAATAATTACATTATAATTATAACATTGAGTTGTAGATCCCCTCTTGGCATGTTTTTTTTATTTTATTTTTTTATAAAAAAAATGCATATTTGAAGTTATATTATGAAAAATATTATATAATATATATATGGTAACCCTTTATAATAACTGCATTTAATTAATCATTAGTTAAGCATTAGTAAACAGTTAAATCATAATTCATAAAGCAGACATTAATAAGCCGTTTATAAATACAGCTTTAAATGCTGTATTATTGATTTAGAAGGATATCTATAATGTGTTTAATAATTGTATTTTCATACTTTATTAATTATCAATTTATCATTTCTAAATGAAGTATAGCATTATTTACAAAGAAGTTATTTAGGAGTTGTCAGTGATTAATAAGATCACTTAGAATGTGTGAGTAAATGTAGTAGATTCAGGCAGTTATAAAGCATTTAGTAGTGGTCAGTTCACTATTTTGTGAGCAAAAGTGAGGACTAGTTATGCCTAGTAAAGCATTTATAAAGGAGATTTAAAGACTCATTTATCTTCTAAACAGAAAAAGGAAACAAACACAACACAACACAGTGATAGAGAACATAGAAATATTAACAGCCTTTAAATCTCCTACATAACTAGCATAACTAGTCCTCACTTTAGATGAGCTCACAAAAAATTGTGAACTGACCTCTACTAAATGCTTTATAACTACCTGAAAACAGTAGAAATACATGTTAATAAAGCATTTATTAACACACTAAGTAACTATTACTATATGTCTGAATAATAAGTGTATGATGTATGAATGTACATTGAAATAGTTTAATCATTTACTCACACTTTCTAAGGGATCTTATGAACCACTGACAACTCCTAAATAACTGCTTTGTAAATGATGCTATACTTCATTTAGAAATGATAAATTGATCATTAATAAAGTATGAAAATACAATTATTAAACACATTATAGATATGCTTTTAAAACAGGAATAAAGCATTTATAACTGCATTTATATACTGCTTATTAGTGTATATTAATGCTTTATAAATGAATTAACTGTTTACTAATGCTTAACTAATGATTAATAGCGTGCAGTTATTACAAAGTGTTACTGAAAGCTCCTGAACTAAGCAGTTAAACAGCAGCTCTACAGTCTCAGAGCCTCTCTAGGACAGCAGCCATTCAGACAATAGAGAAGTGTGAACGACGTGTGTTAATGGGCCACTGCAGTTCCTGCTCCAGCCTACAGGAGCGCTGCTGAGTATGGACTTAAACACACACACACATGTAAGTCCCCACTTGGTCAAAAATGTACAAAATTAACCAGAGCGTGTTTTGGCTGATTTAAACATGTTTTAAAGCATGACCAACAGGGGACTTGAAAAATGTCCCCACTTGGCTCGACGGTCCCCTGTTAGTGAGTGTGTAACGACACCAAGGTCCCCAGTTAGATAGATAGACGAGTACACACACACACACACACACACACACACACACACACACACACACACACACACACACACACACACACACACACACACACTTGAATGCAGTCATCATTTCTACAATTTCAGCTCACTCTTTTTTTAACATGCATGTAGAATGAGATAGCAGAATTGGATACACTACAGTTCAAAAGTTTGGAGTCAATTATTTAAAAAAAATTTTTTATGATTGCTTATATTCAGAAAAGACATGCTAAATTAAAGTGACATCACAATATTTTACATTGTTACAAATATTTCTATTTCAAATAGATGAAATGCAGTTATTTTGAGTAAATCAGCATATTAGAATGTTGTCTGAAGCATCATGTGACACTGAAGACTGATGATAGTAATGATGCTGAAATTCAGATTTGATCACAGGAATAAATTACATTTGAAAATATATGCAAAAAATGTTGAACGGTAGTGTATATTGTGAACTATTATACTGGACCTGTTTGTGGTACAAGTCTCAATGAATAAATATGACATCAAAGAAAAACTCATTAAGAAGTAAACTTGCAGTGAAGTTGAAATTGAGGTTGAAAGTCATTAAAAACCCAGGCTCGAACTTATCTAAACTTGTGATCAAAGGAATGGAATATCCTCGGAGAGGCTGGAGAAATTATTGAGAACACACTGCTGCACAAACTTTGGGCATGAAATTGGCCTTTAAGGAAGAGCCCGTGGGTTTATCTGTCCAAAGGACAAACTCATTTCACAGCCGGTGCTGCAGTCATTAAAAGCATCGAAGCCATCTTGCTGTTTTTTTTATTCACACTCACAAATCAGTCGTGTAAACGTACACATATCGTGCCCTATTTTAACGATCTGAAACACAAGTATCAAGCGCGAAACGCAAGTAACTTTGTGGGCGGGTCGCAAATCTAAAAGGGGTTGGTCTGAAGCAGCTTCATTATTCATAGGTGTGGTTTGGGCGTAACGTGAAATAAACCAATCAGAGCGACATCTCACATTCCCTTTAAGAGCAGGCGTGCTTGTTCCATGGCGGTTTGCTATTATAACGGCGGATTTGCCAGGAGCGGTTCACAGCCGAGGAGACCGACGTTCTCGTCAGGGCCGTAAAACACAGAGAAGTGACATTGGGGATGGAGAAACACACCCAAATTAGCTTCGGTTAAACAGGCGTATAATAATTTGGGTAAATGTGTAAGCTAGATTTATGCCTATTTTTTCACATCTTCATGGACACAACAATGATTTCCCTCGTGTGTTAATAGTTTTCCTTGTAATAATGTATGATTTGCAAAAATGAAAACTACTGCTTCTGTGTAGATGAGATAAGCAAAGTGTATGCGCATTGTGCACACGCTACATTGATTATGGCCAAGCATGTGCCCTCAAAATAGGGCAACGCGCCACTGACTTTAGACTAGGTTTCTCCTGGTCAGTGGCGGAATTGTTTTCTAAACCTGCAAAATAGCACGTTAAAATAGAGAACGTTTGCGCCGGAACACGCCTCCTCTTTGCGCTGAACCGCCCCCGGGAGCGCAAGTTCATTCCCAAGTTTACCGACGTGCGTCTGTGGAGGGAAAAGTCCGCTGTGTGTCGGGTGCAAAATAGGAATGATGCATGCGTCGGTGTACAAAGTCAATTGTGCTGGGTGCAAGATGGGGCCCAATGTCTGCTAACAGACACCTGTGGGATTGTACTGTCCTCAAAGAAAACAGACAGCTAATTTTCTACTTTTCATATTTTGTCAATAAACATACAATTATTCAATAAAAAAACACAATTTAAATATATTAGCATTTTCTTAATTGGATTGCAATTTCAAAAAAGATTGGCCCTATATATATATATGAAGAGTTCAGATGCAAAAGCTTCTAAGTGCCATCTGAAATTTTCTTCTAGAATGATCATTTTTATCAAGCTTGTATATTTAGGTTCAGTAATTTCACTTAAACGAGAATGAAAATGACCTAATAATTGTCATTTAAGTGAAATTACTGAACTTAAATATATAAGCTTGATAAAAATGATCATTCTAGAAGAAAATTTCAGATGGCACTTAGAGGCTTTTGCATCTGAACTCTTCATATATTACCACCATTATCTAATGTTATTGATGCAGCAGCACCACACACACACACACACACACACACACACACACACACACACACACACACACACACACACACACACTATGTCGCCTTTGGCTTTTGGCTTGCTTAGTTGGGGACATTTAATATTCAACAATATTATTGATCTGCCTGCATTGACTCCATTTATTATGGTTTTCTCCAGAGTGGCTATATATATAAATGAACTAAATTATTAACTTTTTTACAACAAAAATGAACCATCACTGAACTTACTTAAGGTTAACTATGACGCTATTTTCTTCTAAATCAAACAAACTTTGTTGCATTATTTTCCTGTTATCACTGCAAAGCTGCTTTGAAACGATCTATATTGGAAAAAGCACTTTATAAATAAACATGCCGTGACTTGACTATATTGTGTGTGTATGTACACATGCTGCTGTGACAGACAGAGGGTGTGTGTGGGTGTGTGTCACATTCATCACTGTGAGTAATTTGCCAATATACTTTGGTCTAGGATGGCTGCCTGCAGTGCTCAGAATATGCAATTACAGCGGAAAGTCATCCACCTGGAGAAGACTAACACGTAAGTCTCGTTTTACAACAATATCAGATCCGCTCCGCTCTGACAAGGCTATAAATCAGTGGTCCTCAACTGGTTTTGCTTTAGGATCCCGACATCAAGTGGCCACAGAGTACTGAAATTGATTACCCTATAAAAGGAAACAAAATCAAGTGGGGAGAGGGACCAATCGAACTCGGGTTTGGACCAGGCGCTCGAACAAAGTGTGAAAACACCCTGGTCTCTCTCAAAGGGTGTTTTCACACTTTGTTCGAGTGCCTGGTCCAAACCCGAGTTCGATTGGTCCCTCTCCCCACTTGATTGTGTTCACATTATATTATTTAGGCCCGAACTGCAGGGCGTTTGCATCAGACCGACGGCTCTTTACCCCTGTTGTTTGGTAGCAGGAGACGGTGGCAAAAGCATTACGCTGATTACTTTTATACTTTTGTTTTTGAACCTGTGGTTTTGTTTTCAGAACATAATAGCACTTGCGTCTATCTGCCGTGAATGTAATGCAAATGTTTTAAAGACTGTGGGAGTCCATTAGTGCTGAAGGCGAGACGAAATGACATTAGATGAATGATACATTCTCTCTGCTTGATGTGCGTCAGTCACTCTTGTCAGGAAAGTGAGTGAGACGCACACAGACACACAGTTTTATCGAATCATACGGCATCAATAGCAGTTCACTTCAATGTTTTAGTACGATTGCGTTTATATCATCAGCAAATTGGAGATCACATGAACCGCACCTCAGACCGCCCTTTTTTAAGCAGACTTGGGTACGGTTCACATCATCCAAACGAACCGGACTCTGACGTCAGTCGAACCCGAGTGCACACCAAATGTGCTAGTGTGAAAGCACCCTAAGATGTCCTTATAAATAAACTAAGGCTGTGTTCACACTTGTAGTTCGGTTCGCTTTGTTTGTTTGGTCCGGACCAAAAAAACAAACATTTAGTTCAACTTAGCGTTTACATTGGCATTTTAACACGGAACCTAAAGATACCGAACCTAAAGGTATAGAGACACGTTCACAACCTGATTGGTCGGCTTTTATGACATATTTTGTGACGGAACTTACCGAACATCTAAAACAATGGGATAAATGCGCTCATTGTGTGTGTGTAGCTACATATGATGGTATTCTGACCAGCTGAGAACTCGTGAAGAGCTTATAAAATGTGGCAGGAATCCCTCCGTCACACAAACCAAGATCTGCTGTGAGGAGACGCGCTTCTGATGCCTGAACTGAACTTTTGATGGACAACATCACGACTATGATGAGCAAAAACAGGTGTGCTTGAGCACTCTGTCCTTTTCAGAATCACATCTTGTGACATCATGAGTTTGTTTGGAAGCGGATCGAGACTCATCTTTTCAGCGGTCTTGGTCCACTCGTTTGGTGTGCACCAGGGTTCAGATGGCAGCGTTCACACTTAGCATGTTTAGTTGGATTAAAACGAACACTGGTGCAATTGCTCTATTAGTGCGGTTCATTTCAATAAGTATGAACACAGCCATCTGAACCCTGGTGACACCAAACAAGCTGGAATGATGAGTCTCGATCCACTTCCAAACAAACTCTGGTGCGGTTCGAATGATATATGAACGCAACACGAACCAAATACATGTAAACTAACCAAAAACAGGAAGATGAGACCCTAAAAAGGACAGAATGCTCATGCGTATCATTTTTTCTCGTCATAGTCGTGATGTTGCTCATCACAGTTCAGTTCAGGCATCAGAACCGCGTCTCCTCACAGCAGATCTTGGTGTGTGTGACGGAGGGATTCCTGACGCTGTTTTGACTCCTTTACACATTTTATAAGCTCTTCACGAGTTCTCAGCTGATCAGAATACCATCATATGTAGCGACACACACACAACGAGTGCATTTATCCCAGAACACAGCATTGTTTATGATGTCCGGTAAGTTCCGTCACAAAATAGGCAATACGTCATAAAAGCCGACCAATCAGGTTGTGAACGTATCCCTGTGCCCTATAGGTTCGGTATCTTTTGGTTCAGTGATAAAGATGCCAATCTGAACGCTAATCGAACCAGGACTAAAAGGTTTTTTTTTTTTTGGTCCGGACCAAACGAACCAAGTGAACCGAACTACAAGTGAACACAACCTTAAATCAAATGAACTGCATTATAGAGCAGTCGCACCAGGGTTCGTTTTAATCGAACCAAACATGCCAAGTGTGAACAGTGCAATTGTTTCCAAGTCTTGAAAGATAAGGGCATTTCACACAGCCTTCTTTACATTTATGCATTTAGCAGACGCTTCTATCCCAAGCAACTTTATTATATGCAGCTTCTACATTGTCTGATTCGAGAAAAATCATACAATTTGAGGTAACACTTTACAATAAGGTCTGATTGGTTAACATTAGTAGTCAACTAACATGAACTAACAATGAGCAATATATTACAGCATTTATTCAATTTTGTTAATGTTAATTGATAAAAATGTCCATGTTAGTTCACAGGGCATTATCTAATGCTAACAGATAGAACTTTTGATCTTTTAATTAACATTTTTGATCAAGTGTTATTAAACTGAATTGGATATACAACCTGTGGTGTATGCAACAGATTATTGGAAGCTCTTTCTCCTCCTTTTATAAAATTATTTATTTTGCTATTTGAACTATGCAAGATTATATACAGTAGTTATTTAATCTTGTCAGTACTGTATTTTACTATTCATACTTTTCCTACTTGTTATGCTCTTCTTGTCTGTATGCATGTTTTTATGTGAATGAACCACTGAGAAGCACAACATTTTGTTGCACAGTTTTGCAATGACAATTCTATTCTATTCTATTCTGCTCTTTGCATATTATTATTTGCATTTAGCAATGTATTCCCATTGCTCTCTTCGATCAGAACGTGGTCCACCAGTTGAGATCCACTGCTGTAAAATATGTAGGTTTTATAACCTGCTCATGCACACAGCTCTTTAACTGTGCTATAAACCTGACCCTCCTGAAATCATCTTCTATTATAAGATCATTTACATAACGTCTCTTCTTTCAGTCTTTTATTGGTTATTTTACAGGCTATTTAAGATGCCATGAAATCAGCTATTAAATTTAAAGGAGAAGTCTAGTGAAAACAGTCATAAAATTGAGCAATAAACCACGAGAGGCTGTGCATGATAATGATTTTTACCACAGTTGAAGGGTGTTGTCAGGCAAGACACAAAGACAATTTGTTTGTTATATGCATTCAAGACCCCAGAATGTCATTCTGAACCAATCAGCACTGTTAAAATGTTTAATGTGATTCAGCTTTGATGCTTTTTGCAAAGTTTACACCATCAGTATTAAAAATGTGTTCAGCCCCTTGTCAAATAATCCTGAATGAATCATACATTTGTATAATTTTCCCAATCCAAATGGAATCAAACAAGAATCCTATAACAATAAAATATTAGAATGAAATGTACAGTACAGGCCAAAAGTTTGGAAACATTACTATTTTTAATGTTTTTGAAAGAAGTTTCTTCTGCTCATCAAGCCTGCATTTATTTGATCAAAAATGCAGAAAAAAAAAAATGTAATATTGTGATATATTATTACAATTTAAAATAATTGGTTTTCAATTTATTATACTTTAAATTATCATTTATTTCTGTGATGCAAAGCTGAATTTTCAGGATCATTATCTTTTTTTGAAATAAATCAATACTTTTATTCAGCAAGGATGTGTTAAATTGATAAAAAGTGATAGTAAAGAAGATTTATATTATTAGAAAATATTTTTTTTATTTTGAATAAATGCAGTTCTTTTTAACCTTTTATTCATCAAATATATTAGGCAGCAGAACTGTTTCCAACACTCATAATGAATCAGAATATTAGAATGATTTCTAAAGGATCATGTGATAGACTGGAGTAATGATCCTGAAAATTCAGCTTTGCATCACAGAAATAAATGATAATTTAAAGTATAATAAATTGAAAACCAATTATTTTAAATTGTAATAATATATCACAATATTACATTTTTTTCTGTATTTTTGATCAAATAAATGCAGGCTTGATGAGCAGAAGAAACTTCTTTCAAAAACATTAAAAATAGTAATGTTTCCAAACTTTTGGCCTGTACTGTATGATAACTAAATTATTTATTATATTATTTATTATATATATCAGAATTATATATGAGAATTCTTGTTTGATCCTATTAGAATTGGCTTCAAATGTATGGTATTCAAAAGAATATATTGATGAGCTTCAGAACTTGGTTTGATGGACTTTTAAAACTTATTTTATCTTGACATTTTTAAAACACTTTGCTGCACTCTGAAATCCTCCAACTCTGCATATTTGTCCTTAGATGAGGCAGTTTCCTTTAAAAGCATGACTTTACACTTTCAAAGTTCACATCAAATGAAAGTTTTGCTACTTCCCTCCTCTAACTCATAATGCACTCTCACCATCTATCTGTCAGGTCTCTGGTGGAGCAGTTACGTCGCCTGCAGTCTCTGGTGATGAACGGGTCCTGTAAACCGGCTCAAACGGGAACCTGCATCCTGGTAAGATGACAGCGGAGGAGGGAGGAAGGAAGGGAAGGAAGGAAAGGAAAAGAAATGAAGGAATAAAGGTAGCATATGCTTTGAAGTAACCCGCTCCAAGGGTTTTTAGAGCTCAAGCACAATCAAAGTAAACATTGGCAGAAGAGGTAGAAAAAGGAATCAAACAAATCTTCAGTGACACGTCGATCAGAGCAGAGAGATTTCAGCCGTGTCCTCAGAAAAGTCACTTTTCTTCTTCATTTCAACTGATTACATCATTGACTGCTCATGAAAACTGTCTGCCACCTTCCATTAGAGAGATCCACAACATCTCAGACTGAGCTCACATTTGCCAAGATACCAAAGTCTGCAGTCAGACATATCAAACACTTCTTCCAAATATTCTCAGCTGTGCTCTTCACACACTCCTCTGGAAGAGAATTAAAGTAGACCTATTGCTTTTTAACATTTTAAACTGTGTTTAGTGTGTAATGTTGCTGTTTGAGCATGAAAAAGCTCTGCGAAGATACAAAGCGGGAGTTATTCTCTATATCAGTGTCAATGTTTCTGAACTCCCTGAAAACTCCTCCGAGTTTTCTTCTGGGAATGAACATGTCGCAATATTCCTTATTTAAATAATTCCCGCCCAAGGCATACGCAAAATAAAGGGGCGGGGCCTAGTTGAGTTAGTTAATAGTGTTGTAACGTAAACTGTATATATGACTCTGGGTCAATACGAATTAGCTCAAGGATATAGGGAATTTGGAATTATTAATAATCATAACTCATGCTCATAATTCATAAATCGCATATACATTTACTTTATCAATTATCGAGATTACCTTGTTCTGTAACTGGTCTAGTCATCAGTCATTCGTCCAGCGAATAAATGTAAGATTATCACAGTCAAGAAGGGGTATCCGTTTACAAACTCCAAGAAAATGTATCTTCTGGCCGTGAACATAAAACTTTCTGGGTTTATGAATTAACACTACTCAAAGCAGTCTATAATATCGAGCGTGTAGCTTAATTAGATCTTTGGCATTTTCATTGACTTTATAAAGATGGATTTTCAAATACAGAGACAGTCAAAGTATGAATGGGTTTTAATAAATGTCAAGACTAGTTATTACATAAGCTACAACTATAAACGTATGTAAACATGCAAACAATAAAACAAACAAGAACATAAGAAATAACGTGATCAGAGTGAATGAAATGAAAGAGAGAAAATAAAGTGAGAGAGAGTCAGAGAATTGAAGAAGAGCCTGGCACCTTATTACAAACAAAGAACCCTTTTGAGAGACACTTAGATTCAGCTTTAAAATATATCAGATACTTGCAGTTTGATGCACTCTTTTGTGGAGCTGAGAAAAAGGAATATGTGTGTGTTCCTTTTAGAGCTGAGATGCGTGTCCTGGTCTTCTTCCGGAGTTGTGTAGCGGGAAGATTTGAAGGTTCACTTGAGCGTACGTTACCGAGAATGATTCAGGCTAAGTTCATTCAGCTCGTGAATGAACAGAGGCGAATAGGAAAACGAAACTAGACTATAGAAAACATACAAAGAAATAAAGAGAAGAGAAGCAGGCCGAAGCCGGTCCGGACTTGGGTTTCCAGAGTTTCCGAAGGAGGGAGAAGAGAGAGAGTTCAGAGGAGAGGGTCTCTACTTTTAAAAGACATCTGCTTACGCCCTCTTTTTGGGACAACAGCAAATCGGATCTGCTGATCTGAAGCGGGAAAGAAGTTTCTTTGTTTGTGAAGAAACGCCTACTTTGACTCCAACATGTGAGAGATCGAAATTAACATTCATATCTAGAAATATGGTATTTCCTAGAATAAATGCATATTATTGTACTTTGCAGTCAGGATTCGACTCCGACATGTTTTTCCCCTTACATTGACACCTCGAATGACGTTTTTACATGACAGAAATACAGGGTTACATAATTTCCTCATAATCACTAGCATAGTGATTTTGATTAACATAATAACGTTGCATAAATACCTCAGACATTATCTGGCCAATTATACACACATAAAAATACATATCAAAAACATTCGTAATGGCTATTAGATTTGGGTTCTTTGTAGGACTTTAATCTCAGAGTCTGTGTCTGATAGGAAAGTCTTTGTGTGTGTGTGTGTGTGTGTGTGTGTGTGTGGCGTAAAAGTCACGCGGTGCTGCGGGAGGTTTCAGCACTAGGGAATTGACCCTAAGGCAGTCAAAACAGAAGCTCTTGTCTTCTCCTCTGACAAAAGAGGTTGAATTAGTAAATCATGATTCGCTAATTCAGAACATCTGAGTTATATACAAAGGACGTTTGTGTGTGTGTGTGATGACTTCTCAGTCTTGAATGTCAAATAGAGTTTTGTTATCTCTTTGGTGCAGAGAGAAAGGGGGTTTGGAATGCAGAACGTTCTGTCTAGGGTGCTATAAAATGGAGGAGCCGATGTGTGATTTGTATTTGTTTGAAGCTCACCGCGTGGTGCGGTTTGTTGATTTTGAGGAGGGGGTCTGTTTGATAACCTCATGATTCACTTGATGCAGAACCCATCTGGCAGAGTTTAATTCTCATGTCATTGTCGCGACAAACACACGTGAAGAGGTTGATCAATCACAACACGCTGGTCCAGCCGACCAATCAGAGCACAGTGTGCTTTTCAGAAGGAGGGGCTTCATAGAGACAGGAACTAAACAGAGCGTTACTGACAGACTGGGAAGAGAGGTGCTGCAACAATAACTAATACAGGAAAAATAATCTGTTTTTGAACATTCAAGCATGGAAACCAATTCTAGTAGACCCCAAAAACAAAATCAAGACTCTGTAAAAGGACATAAGTCCTCTTTAAAATGAAATGCATTGACAGTGAAAGTAAATAAAACAAAAGAAATAATACTCACAGTTTGTGTTTTGTGGTTTGTGCTCTCTGCTGTCCGTGCTCTGCTGAGATGTGCCGGTCGAACTCTATTAATAAATTCAAGCATCAATCTCTCCCTTAAGCAGATGAATGAATCATTTCGAAAGTGACTCGGGAGGCACCGGTTGGGTATTTGAATTCAAATGAACACAGATGCCATGAAGATAAATGAAGTGAACTGGCTGGATAATACAATATTGCTGACGGGTGTAAAGAGCAGATTTCGTTATTTACCCAAAAACATGTTTAGAAAGGAAAGGGGTGAAAAAGAAGGAAGAGGGATAAAAGAAAATAAGTCATGGCCCGGAGAAAAAAAGGAAGGAAGGAAAGGAAAATGAAGGATAATGTTATTATATTACCGACCCCAAACTTTTAAAAAGCATTACGTAAAACATATTTTTATATAAGTATATCAGAGAGGATATTGCAAATTATAGCATAGAACATTTATTTTTATCTTTCCTGTGCATGTGGCAGATAGAGAACGAGAAAGATTTGATGATTATCATGAAAGTGTTGATTATACAAGCCTGTTTAATGGATGTAGGTCGTAAGCTGACCCATTTAGCAGGACATGTTTATTTACTTCCTCTCGTTTAATATTCCTTCTTTTCCTAGGTGCTGGTCATCTCTTTCTCTCTCATTCTCATCCCGAGCCTCCAGCCCAGGAGGGCCGCGGACCCCGGGGACTTCAGCACTGCCAAAGGTTGGTCAACACCAACAGCACTGCAGACATGGACAGCATCATGAAACTGTGAATTTGACTTCAATTACATCATGATAGAAAACTGCGTATCTACCAAACATCTCTGTATAGCGTGTAGTGATCGACGTTTACTGACCTGAGATGTCAATATAAAAATATAATCTGCTGTTTTTCATTTAAAGAGACTGTATAGTACAGACAGACAAGCACTATGGCTCTACATCAAGGCGTAACCTGATTTATATTCAGGTTCATGAACAGGTTAAAGTGGGAGGCTGCAGCATTGAAGCGAACAGACAAGCTCACATTCACCCGTCTCAGGCTCTTCTGTTCTCTTAGAGCGGTGACAGCGATCACAAAGCAATGGGGTCGTGGCTGTCAGACGGTATACAATGCCTGCTTTTCACAACCACAGAAGTTCAGAACGTGAACATTCATTTTTCATGTGGCACGACTTTTCTTCTCAACTCATGTTTGACCTTTCTCATATTCTGCTTGGTTTAATCTCTGACAGTGTTGGTTTCAATGTATGCTCGCACTCAACAAAACAAGGTCAGGCACAATAGTAGGAGATGCTGAAAACAAAGTCTGGTACTTCTTATTCTCTAGTCTAGAAAGCATCTGGAGTTTTTGGACTCCAGAAGAGGGTTTTATAAGGCTACGTTTACACTGTCAGTCCAAATTCGATTATTTGTGTATCCGATTGGAATCTGATCTTATTTACAACATGACAATGTGCATTCGCCGCGCTGGATTACTCTGTCTTATGAGGCAGCGGCAGAAACGAAGGAGGCTTTATTCCACGCCGTCGTCTCCGCCGGTCTCAAACATTTATTGTAATTTTCTGCTCGTCCGGCAGAACGGCAAAAACCTTGTTTTTGCAGCGACTTTCAGCACGTTTCCTATAACAAATTATGTTGGAATTTTTCGTTTTACGTGGCGTGAGGAAGTTACATAAAGCACGCAAAATCAAATCAGAGCAGTCCCAGCTAGCAAAAAGTCGTCTATTAGACATTGAATATGTAAGTCTTCAATGTCTAATTACGACTTTTCAACGTTGAAAACAGGTCGATCTTCAACGTCTTGATGGAATATGTAAAACTCTTTACATTTATTTGAGATAATAATGAACATGGTTTCTCCATTATTTTAGCATGTACCAGATTTATCCTGTCTTAGATTATCAGTTAAAAACACGTAGTCAAACAGTCCGGCCGAAACTACTTAGTTGAAACCAGTCCAAGGCGGGCCGACTTATTTTCAACCATATTTCAACGTTGAAAGACGGTAATTGTTTACTGGGGTCAGACTGAAACAGATTTCCAGAAATGCGATTTGAATAAGATTTCAAACCACATATGGATGACGATTGAAACGGATTTCATGTGATTTTCTGCAGTTCACACTTGCTAATTCTGTTCGGATTTGCACAAAAATCGGATTTGGACTGACAGGTGGAACGTAGCCTAAGAAGTCTGTGAAAAATTTGACATGAAAAATGTTTTTACAGATTTTACAAAATGACTGCTTTAGAAAAATGTTGATTTAATGTACACCATACAAATATTTTTTAATAAAAAAATAAAATAAAAAACTACATTTTTAGTAACATCTATCATTATTAATATATAAGAGCAAAGTAAACTCAAGAGTAAATTTAGATCACTGAATCTGAAGATCCTATAATGTCGCAATCTAGAAATTATTTTAATCTCCAGAGAACTGATTCTGGAGAGAAAATTATTCCTAGAACCTAAAAGTACTGAAAAGAACAATTGAAAAAACATATTTCAAACAGAGAGTTCAACCAAAAGTCATTTTAACCTTGTACACTCTCAGAAAAAAAGAAAAAAAAGGTACAAAACCTGCAGCTTTTGTTCCTTTGTTTGTGAACAGACATTTCAAGACATTTTCAAAAGGTACACTTTTGTATCTGAAGGTGCACTTTAGTACATAAAAGAAACCGCCCCGGTGAGAGCTTTTGTCCTTTTTTTTCTGAGAGTGTATAATTTTGACTAAAGGCTAAGAAAATTATGACAGAATAAACCCAAAAGAGTGCTACAGTATGTCCACATATTTACGATAGTACATACTGTTATTTTTCTTAAATCTACTTAAATCCAGTGTTTATTCTTATGTATGATGGAACTGCTCTCGGGAGAAAGTTTAATGCTATGTACATACAAATGAAAAAATTCACTGACGGAGACAGAACACACTGATTATGCAGCAGTGAGTCACTGAAATGATGAAGCGACTCGAAACAAGGTCTGTTTTCCTCTTCCCCTCTTCTCCTGCAGTTCAGTCCAGGTCACTGCGCTCGGTGATGGAGGTGTACAGCATTCAGCCGGGCTACTCGGTCAACAGGGATGTGGAGGTGTCCTCGTCCCCTCACAGCAAGCTTCAACTCAGGCCTGAGTACGCCGACATGAACCCTCTCCATCACAACCACAGCTACAGAGACCGTGAGCATCACCACAGCGACCCCATCACAGGCCACGCTGCCTCACTGCGCTGGCTAACACATCAGGAGAAAGACAGGAAGTGATGTAACCGACTGGCGCACATTACACCAGACTTTTGACTATGGAAACGCAGCTCATTCCGGCCACATATATGAAGCGACCGACCGTCTGACTGACATGCTTCTATGTGGCATTTAGTTGTGGGGTTCATCTGAATAGATTTGACCACAATAACAGACTGGAATGGAAAAAAATTATTAAAATAATGATGCAGCAGTCAATGCAAAAAGTTGTACAGAAAACACAAAGATAGTGTAAAAGGTTGGAGGATTATGTGAATAGATTTTACCCCAATAACATACTGGAATGGAAACATAAATCATGCAATTTATGCAAATTTGTTTTACAGAAAACACTTTTTTTTTTTATATATATAGTAAAATGTCGCAGGTTTATCTGAATAGATTTTCTTTTTTTAACACAGTAACATGATGGAATGGAAAAATACATATTTCAAATAATAAAGTAGCAGCCTATGCAAAACGTGCAGAAAACAATGTAAAAAAGTACATATTTCACAGACGCTTAAGCTGACTTGGGACTTAAAACTCAAATTATGCGAAAAAATTTTATATTCAAGCGTTCATTGCATCAACATTTGTAAACATGACTCTGTTCTCAGTTCTACTGCTACCTTAAATTATGTTTTATTAACAAAGTTCGGGAGGAGCACGTTCAGATAACTCCGGGTTCGGGCAATATGTCCGAGCTCGGAGCCCTCCCCCGGACGGCACGCCAAATACACATAATCTTTACTCTGTTTAATTGATGTAAGAGTGAACTTGTGAAATTGCATAAAACCAGCCAATCAGATTCGATTAGAAAGGGGAAGTGTTTTCTGTGCAATATGCATCAGTGAGCCAGCATATGCATCCACAGATCTGCAGGGAAATCAGATGCTGGCCTGCATTTTAAATGTTGCCATTGGGGAGGAGATTAATCATTCGGAAATGTACAAAAACGGCACATCGCATCAAAAGCGGAAGCTCCTGCCAAAGCGTTGTGTGGATCGCCGTGCCAAGATCACGTTTAATAACGCAGACAGCTAATCTCATTCGTGCAGAATCAAGCACAAGCACATTGTACCAACACACGACTGAGTGTTCATTCCAGACGTTCGTTAATGTGAGTTTATATCCAGCAATATTTTTGTACTTAATTTACTTTTTTTTTAATACTTAATCCTTTTCTGAGGGCTCGTTTTTGTCTGTAACTTTGTTCTCTAAGACTGCATTTAAATTCCGATTTGTTGATATCCGAATTTTTTTTTTTTAATGACCAGCTTACATCCTTTAAAAATGACCCATATCCGATATCTGCTTTTACACTATACTTGCCGAAACAACCCAAGGTGGACTGACCTGGAAAACCTTAAAAAGGAAGTTAAAACGGCGCGATTTGCAATCGACACAGTTGAAATTATAATACGCTTTTGCTTTCCTCACCAGGTCAGCAAAAAATTGGGATTGAGCCTTCGTCCTCAATTGCGCCATTGAAAAGTGTCATGTGATCGCGGTTGGTGTCCACCTGAGTTGATGTCACTTTTCAATGATGTACGACTTGCATTGACAGGGGAATATCCGATCTGTCCGCTCACTTGGCAGAAGCAAATGCGCATACATATATATATATACTGTATATATATATATATATATATAGATCTGTGCCACATGGAAGAAGCAAAATCGGAATTGAGTCCCTTGAAGCATGTAATGTAAATGTGGCCTAACTCATTCAGTGCACAGAACTCCCTCGAGTGCTCTGACTCGCGGTCAAACGCGGCTCCTGAATGCTAAATGACACGTTTACTTTTTGTTGCTCCATAAACTAGATACACAGTCCATTTAGTATTCCAACAGGCAGCAGCTGTGAAACCTAAAATTACTGCAGAAAAATAAAGCAGTGATGGTTTCCACCTCTGTGACCCTCGAGGAAGCTGTTGCTTGCCTGACAATCACAATACGTGTATAATTGGACCCGTGGAGTACCTATTACACATCTCGAGACCGGAGCATTCATCAGCGCTTCAGAAGAGGTCAAGGCCACGAGTGTTAACAGCCACTTTCACTTCGTCATGCACAAGTGTTTCAGGCGCTGAGTACGAATGCGCTGCTCGTGTGGCGTGCTTTAGAGGCGAAGGAAAGGCAGTGAGGAATAACAATAACCCGTTTCACACAAGGCCAGTCCTTTTGCATCAAAGCTGCTTGTGTGGAGCCACCGGAAATACAGTGCAACCTTGGGCAGAATAAGCAGTTCTCCTCTCCCTCATGGGTTTTTGTTCTGTAAAATCTTGTTCTAAATCTTGGTGTTTTTTTTTATTTTATTTTTTATACTGCAGTGAGTCTTTAGAAAATTACTGATCAATTGGGAACCACAGTATTATGAGTATGTGGCGTTATATTTTCCAAGATAAATTTGGAAGCTTTCAAGGTTTTACAATAATTTGTAGGCCTACTAGTCCACATTAAATTGAATGTATTTATTTCCTTCTGCTTTGTATTTTTAGAAACTATTTCGAAATAATGGTGTCCAGAGTTGCAAATAAATGACCTCATGTGTTGCTATGTGTGGGTGATTCTTGATTTGAAAATCCTCTGATTGACAGTGGTATAATTAATTTGTTCATTTTGCATTCGTAGGCTCAATTTATTTGTATCCAGCATTATCTGAGCCTTAACAATGAGCTAATACAAAGATATCCATCTTTAGAAGTTGCTCAATATCTTTACATCAGTGGATGTAATTCATCTGCAGAATTAATCTCCTTTCATATAGACACCAAGAACCAGTCTCTCTTAATTAAAGCTCCCGGTCACAAGGCATTTCAATCAGGTATAAAGGTAGCAATTATACATTTTAATTTAAAAAAGAACAAAATGTAAACAATAAACGAGTAGCCTACATCATAAAACATCTTCCAAACTGTGTTTTTTGCCTTACCCAAAATCACTGCGGTATAAAGCCTATAATTTTTTAAAACTTTTTTTATAATTATTTATTTTTATGTATTATGTTTATTTCATTTTTTTGTGTGTGCGTGTTGAGCCTTCCATGACAGTTTTTTTTCCTGTACATTGGTTTATGCCATTTTGTTGTATTCAGATATTGTTTTCAATAAAAAAATATATATAATAAAAAAAATAGTAAGCCTATAATCATTTCCGTGGAAACCGCAGACTTATTTCGTAAAAAGGTCAGGCTACTACTAGTAGCCTATATCCCAGCAAACACAGAACGTTGGCACAACGTACCCAACCTCATAACAACGTTTTAACAACATGGCCAAAAAGTTGCTATAACTACGTTGTGTGGTGAAGGTTGTTACAGTGTTGTCACAATGTTGACATTAAACCACCGTTCAGGGCCATTGCTTAAGGTTGTGCCTAGGGTGTCTGGACAACCACTGGACTACATATGTAGGCTACTCGTCACCCAGCAAACACATTTGCGTTGTGGCAACGTCTGTGGCACGTTGCATTTCTGCTATGGCAATGTCGCTGTCTACGTGCTGGCAACATTGTAACAACGTAGAATTGTAAGACGCGACAGGGCTGTGTAAGACTGAAAATACTGGTTGAGGCCTGATTTATGGGACAAAAGTGCCCTGCTGGCTAATTAACATTTGACCTCCCCCATACAACCTGACTTCCTCTCAGAAACTAGGAACTCACACAAGAACATGGTTTAATGTGAATATTTAACATTGACTGTTATGTTTTTGGTGTCATTTGAAATGTCTCAAAGTGAGTGGTACAGATATCTCATATCCAGATAGATAAATAGAAGGTAATAAGGTTTATAGAAGTTTAGAGAAAACTGGTTAAGCCATTTGAGGGTGGTCTCCCCCACCCCTCATGTCACCTGGTCAGGAGGAAACTGGTTAAGCCATTTGAGGGTGGTCTCCCCCATCCCCCATGTCACCTGGTCAGGAGGATAAAGGAAGGTGTGCTCGGGCTCTCTGGCTCTTCTTTGCTGGGTACGAATGGAATAGGTGGTCTTTCTCTCTCTCTCTCTCTCTCTCTCTCTCTCTCTCTCTCTCTCTCTCTCTCTCTCTCTCTATCTCAGGTAGGCTACAAGCTGGGTAAGATTATTTGGTGTAACCAATGTATAACCATGTTCTAGATATTTGAATTGATTGTGGAATTGATCTCTGATATCTGAAATATTTAATTGTTACATGTGATTATTCTAACTGATTTTGACATTGTTCATTTAATGGTTAAAAGGAATAGTCATACATTTGCTCACCTTTAGTGAGGCACAGATGTTATTAAAACCTTTCATTTATGGAGTCAGATGAAGTAACAAGTAAATACATATGATTCATGTATTACAAATTTAACCAACCAATACTTTGCATGAGTGAGGACAGAACACGTGATACCTTCCCCGTGTATTGGCGAACCGGCAATTGGACCAATATAGCGGGCCTTACAGCTGTTAGTAGCAACGTTGTTGCGCGACATTCAGCAACTGAGAGACGATGTTCTGGCCATTTCTTTTTTTATGCTAGATATAGATATCCCCCATTTAGCATGTTTTGTGGTTAATTTTTAATTAGTCATATGTTAAAGAATTATATACTTTTTAAATATTGTTTATCCCTATTATTATTTATGGGCCTAACAGTAAATTCATTATAATCAACATCTGCAAGTGTACACTTTGAAAAGTCAAAATGACATAGAAGGTCACCTAATTCAACTTTATTAAAACTGCATATGGTAAACAAATTGCACTTCCAAAAGTCATACAAAGTGGACTAACGTTAACTAGCATGAGCAGACATGAGAAACTCTAGCAAAGAAACGAATGAGACGACAAATCAAAGTAAAAATAAACAGGTGTGCCAAAAGTTACAAACATTTTTTTTGTCTGTGCGTTTCGTCTGTGCGAAAAAACATTAACGTGCAACAACATGCGTCGCTGCCAGTTCAATGAGTGCTGAAATCAATTACTCATCATTAAAGTCATTTTGGCTTCATACTTTTGGCATAAAGTTAAATATGTGTCATACCTGACCAGAATATGTTCAAATAAATGTCACATTAGACAAGGAAGTTGTAGGCTGTGTTTGAATAATTCATAAAAATCAATTTAAAAGGCTAATTTTCCCGCTTCAGGGCAGTGACGAGTACATGTGTAGTCCAGTGCTTGTCCAGACCATAGACATAATAAAATAATAGTAGAAATGCATCGTGCCACAGACGTAAATGTGTTTGCTGGGTATGCATTAACGAAAAGTGAAAGCGACATCAATAATAAATCACGAATCAACATAGTTGCATCATATTTGCTGTACATTGTTCTCAAAACAATGTTTGTTGGTAACAATGCCAATCGTCTATTTGACTATAAATTGGCAAGTTATAGTTTAGCTACACCATTACCTGAAAAGCATTGGCAAACTTTTTGTAACGTTATTTTAAAATAGTTCACTTCAACAAGTCAAAACAACAACGGCACATAAGCTACTCATACCTGCTCATAAGAAATACAGTATTTTCAGATATCCCTCTTTCGTTATTTGGAGAGTTTTGATCTCGTCGCAGTGAAAATGTTCATTTAGTACGGTGGCGCGCCTCAAGCATCAGATTCATCAGCACGAAGCACAACTCACCTCATTACCATAACAATGTTCCTCCGCGGTCCGCATGTAACTTGTAGTTTAATGATTCAACCCCCAGAGGGCTGAAAGCTATAGTATAACTTTAATAAAAACAAAAACAAAAAAAATCTTTCAATTATCATATTTTTGGGATTCAAAATTATAATTGATTAGTGTGAAAATTATTAATTATCCAGTTCTTATTTGATTCTTTGAGGATTCTTGTTTGGTCCCATTAGAATGATTTAAGATTGATTGTTAATTATTCCTCATTATATATTCTATGCACACACAACGTTCAAGAAGAGACGCTTAAACAATGGAACATCTCAGAATCTGCGCAGGCAAAGCCAGTTGTCCTGGAATGAACTCAATTAGTGCATCAGCTGCTTTGAGGAAAAGTCGATTGACCCTCCTCCTCGAACATGATCAATCACTGTCTCACAGAGCCCAGGGGCGAGTAGTTCGTTCTGGATTACAGGATTCTTCTCAAAGAGTGTTTGTGGAGAACCTGCTCTGATCTCTCTCTCTCTCTCTCTCTCTCTCTCTCTCTCTCTCTCTCTCTCTCTCTCTCTCTCTCTCTCTCTCTCTAACACTGCATTCCCTTTGCATTGCAGTAACACTTCTGACGGGATATGAAGTCTGAATACTGACCCATTTTTACAGACAAAATATCATCAAGGAAGTAAAGTTTATAAACTTAATGTTATTTAAAGATACAAATTAGTTTGCTTTTAAGTGAATTGGAGCATTTCCTATTCTCTAATAATCTTGTTGTTTTAAGAATACAGATTAAATGGTAATCAATTTATTGTTATTTTTTTCCTCTCATCAATTTAACTTCATTCTGTTAGACCCTTCATGAAACATCCTCCAAGAGATATTGTTTGAGTGGTAAAAAAAAAGCATGATCATATCATATCACTATGAATAAATACTGTAAATAGATTTGCACCACTATTATTTTTTTTGTTTGTTTAGCCCTTAAACGTACTTGTATGGAAAAGCATGATGAGCATGACCTAAAATGACCTAAATATCAGTCTTTGTCTCATAAGGATTTGCTATTAAGAAAAAAATGCATGTACAAGGAAAAAGGAACACATCCATTCAGAAAAGTCACCTTGTTTGACCTATAAAAGAAAATGCATTCTTAGATTATATACTGTAATTAAAATTGCATACACAGAGACAATCTCTGTATAAATCTCCCAGGAGTGAGATAGGAGATATGTGTTCCAGTTACTATACTTTGCTTGAGTCAGAAAAGGCTTTTGTGTTTCAACCACAAAAATGAACTCTTCATCAAGCCCACGATTCTAGTTTAGGACGATGTTAATGGCTTTGGGGTTCATTTTGAATGTGAGTGTGTGTCTCTGTCCCACTTTTTATTACAGTGAATATTTCTCAGGGTGAGATTATTTTTAAAGAACGTTTGAGCATGCACACTCTCTAAAGTCTTTGCTAAAAGAACCATGAAAAAAAAGTAATCTGTGCACAATTAATGACAAAACAATTATTGCATAATTTATGCAATACAACTGTAATATGCAAATGCAATAGGGGTTTGTGTGTGTGTGTGAGAAATATGCCTTAAAATAATGTTTTCAGACGTTTTTCTTAAAATATGAAACACAATATAAGAGTAAAAAATATCAATACAATTCAAAAATTCAATAAAATATATATTTTAAATGCATTGCAACAGAAAATGGGTGAATATTGTAAAACATGTCTGGGTCATTTTTAACCTCAATAAACAAATAAAAGATGTTATATTTTGCTTAAAGATAAACTATAAATCTAATTGTGATATTTTAATGACAAATAAGATAACCTTTACCCATCAGTTGTCTTTAACGTAATGCAAAAATAAATGGCATTAGAGAATCTATATTATACATTTAAAATCATAATGTAAAAAAATAATAATATAAATGTTTTATGCCAACTACTCCTGTAATTTCCAACAGCTATTTATGGAATTTCAGTCTTGTAATTTCATACATTTATTTATTTAGCAAATTATTTTATAATAAGTTAAATAATAATAATAATAATAATAAACTATATTTATGTTCACCTTTTTAACGCTATAAGCTCCAACCTCTCCATGTGACAGTGGCAGTCTCCGCTATAAAAGCGCAGTGATGCTCCACGAGCTCATTCAGGTGTGGAGAGTCCGAGGAGAGAGGAGCAGCACAGATTCACAGCAGTCTCTGAATCTGGGAATATTAGGATCGCATGCTGCACCTGTAGGATGACTTTTAGGGAAACATTTGTGCAGCACATGGAATGTTATAGAAATCGTACGGGTGCGTAAAGCCGTGCCATGCAGGGGAACAGCAGCGCGTCGGCACCGGGTTTAGGGTCGTGCGGTCCGGCACTGGACGAGGGCGATGTGCTGTCGAACCGGACTGTCCAGAACCTGTCGCTCCGATGCTGGCTCCAGCTCCTCTCCAAAGAGTCCGCGCCCGAGCTCTACGGCGACAGCTCGAGCATGGCCATGCGCGTGGTGATCGCGCTCGTCTACCTGATCGTGTGCGCGCTCGGGCTCGTCGGGAACCTGTTGGCACTTTACCTGCTCCAGTCGCGCCACAGACTCAAGCAGTCGTCCATCAACTGCTTCGTCATGAGTTTAGCCGTGACAGACCTGCAGTTCGTCCTGACCCTTCCGTTCTGGGCCGTGGACACACTTTTGGACTTCAGGTGGCCGTTTGGAAAGGTGATGTGCAAGATCATCAGCTCGGTGACCACCATGAACATGTACGCGAGCGTGTTCTTCTTGACGGCCATGAGCGTGGCGCGCTACTGCTCTCTGTCCTCTTCCCTACGGATGCAAAGTCCCAAAACGGCCTGGGCCGAGGTCAAGTGGGCCAGCTTGGGGATCTGGCTGGTGTCTGTGGTGGTCACCATCCCTCACGCGGTGTACTCGACCACGGCGCAGGTGTCCGACGACGAGCTGTGCCTCGTCCGCTTCTCGGACTCCGGCAGCTGGGACCCGCAGCTGCTGCTCGGTCTCTATCAGACCCAGAAGGTTCTTTTGGGCTTCGTGATTCCGCTGGTCATCATCTGCGTTTGTTACCTCCTCCTGTTGCGCTTCGTTCTGCGGCGGCGCGTCAGCGGCATTCCCGGCTCGGACAGCGAGAGAGGGCTGCACAAGCGCCGCTCCAAAGTCACCAAATCCGTCACCATTGTGGTTCTATCGTTCTTTCTGTGCTGGCTTCCCAACCAGGCGCTGACCGTTTGGGGAGTGCTCATCAAATTCGACCTGGTTCCGTTCAGTAACGCGTTTTACAACGCGCAGGCTTACGCGTTCCCCATCACCGTGTGCCTGGCGCACACCAACAGCTGCCTGAACCCGGTGCTGTACTGTCTGATCCGACAGGAGTACCGCTCCGGCCTAAAACAACTGCTGTTTCGAGCCACTCCGTCCATCCGAAACCTGGCCAAACTGGTGTCCAGGAGGAAGAAGGTCGCGGAGGCTCCGCCTGGAGTTGCTGTGGTGCAGATGGAGATCGGGATGTGACTTGAGACTTGTTTGAACTTTTAAATGCATCATCGTACATCGTGGATTTATCAGACATTGCTGATTTGAAATAGAATTGCATTTTCAGATATAACCATAACCAGTTATCTATCTATCTATCTATCTATCTATCTATCTATCTATCTATCTATCTATCTATCTATCTATCTATTATTTTTATTTATTTTCATTTAATGGGTGAATTAAAGCAGATAGTGATGTAAAAGAATTAACAAGTGTCCGTCAAAAGCTTTTTTTTTTTCTTTTTTCTTTTTCAAAAGCGGAGCTTCAGGACAACTGTTATTCTCTCCTATTGAGGGGAAAAAAGGACAGAAAAATATTGACTGAACTTTTGGACCTTTACAGGAAAAAGTCACGAAGGGGAGAAACTGTTTTCTAAACGGTCCTTAAGCACTTTGTATTGTTCAGTCCATCTCTAAACGTTTTCATTGGATAACACAAATCCTGCTGAACGCAGTGTGAACAGTCTTCACATCATCTAAACAACAACGCCGTCTTTCTGATGGAGTTTCAAAGCAATGTGTCATTTTTGAGAGAGAGAAAAAAACTTTTAAATGTGTTTACACTTCAGATTCATCTTCTGATAACATGAGTCAATTGCAATAGTTCACTTTACTGACTTGTAAAATGGGTCATTGTGAATAAAAACGTTTCAAGCATATCCAATTTTGGTTGATTATTCCCTTTTGTTCAAATGATAAAGTCAATGAAATTGAGGAAAATTTTTGTTTGTTATTGGAGGTGCAAAATGTCAGGTACTCTAAAAATGTGCTTTATGTCTTAATGTGCTTTATGATTTAACATCTAAATCCAGTTGTTAGTCTAAGTCATTAATTTTTAAAATGAAAATGAAACATTATTTGTTCATTTGAAACAATTCTCAATTCTGCATTGATATTCTAGATGGTATTGATGAGCGAGGCGACGGTTCGCACAACACTAATGTGAAACCAGACTTCATTCGGCCCTATGGAAAGCATATTTACGCTGTCTGAATCGTTCCCTATCCCCTATATAGTGCATGCGCCATTCATCATGTAGAAAATAGTAAATGTGTGAACAAGTGACCGATTTCAGCCGCAGCTTCAGCGTCTATTTATAATGTAGGGGGCGGAGCTTCAGATTCTAGAGAGCATTTGATTGGACAGAAAATCTAATGAGAAGCTGAAGTGCAGAGTGATGTCATCAAAATCATTGATAGCCTACATATTGGCAGAACTGAGAGACTGTAAGTTTTGAATGCTTATATCTTCTAAATGTGATTGTTTTGGAGCACACTAGCTTATAGATAACAGTAAGAGAAACATATTCATACTAAAAGCCTAAAAACTTCATGGGAACTTTAATGCAGCATTGCTGAAACTAGCCATTCATTTCCATTTCCCAGCAAGCACAGAGAGTGTAAATCTAAATATTATTTGTAAAATATTTATCCAGAATATCTCCTTTATGTTTCACAGAACAAAGTAACTCATGCAGGATTGAAACGACATTGAAGATTTTCATTTTGAATAAACTATTATCCCTTTGAAAAAAATCAATTTCCAGTGTGTGGAACCTTTGCCCACAATCAAATTAGGTTTAGCCACAGAATTATTATTATTTTGAGTGATTGCGCATTTACGTTAGCCCGCTTGTAAACAGGTCAGTGGCAAGAATGGGAACGTGATGATAGAGTTTCTATAACATGCGTCTCGCTTGATGAAAGCCATAAAGCTTCATGCACACAGAATAATAATGCAATGAAACTGAATTCTGTTCACTTTGGAGAATAATTTCACTGCTATATGCATGATCGTGACCCCTCATCTGACATTCATCATTATGAGCTGTCAGTCTTGGTTAAGTCTTCTCATCTCTTCACATACTCAAATGTGAGATGCACAAACTCAGGTCACTTTATTAATCACGTCTGTCAATTGACAATACAGTTCTTCCCTCTTGCATCTGTTTGTGTAAATCAGTTTCAGATCGTACAGCTGTGACTGAACAGTTACATATATGGTGGTGGTTGAGGAGATCCCCCCTTTCCATGTAAAAAACGCGCTATATAAATGGAATGGATTATTATTATTATAATAAAAAAAATAACCCCAATACACTGGATCCTATTTATAGTTTTAATTTTACATTATTATATGCATTTAAATCTAAATATTCAGATTGAGATTATGCCTATATGAATTTTAAAAGAGTGGCATGCTTTATTTTTGGGATTCTGTGGTAAATCTTAAATTTGTTTGCCTGTTAGCAGGAGCTCTGGGAGAAATTGCTGAACACTCTGTGCTGGAAGATTAACCTACATTTTTCATGGACTTTGGGAATAAAGCAGCATAGCAAATACATGGGCTTTGGTTTGATTCAGTCAAACCAAAACGCAGCACAGCTAATGTAGTGTAAATATCTTAATAATCAGTGCCATTATAATCATAATTCTGTTTGACGGCCTCTTTGTATGTCATTGTGTCATTTTGAATAAAAATGTAAAGTATAAAAAAAAAAACTGTAATGTAATGTAAAAAATGTAACGTAAAAAAAAGAAACCTTCTCAAATAATTTTGAGAAATAAAAAACATTGGGAATAAGTAAAATTGTATTTTGAAGTATAAAGAAACATCCTTTGTGATTTTTTGGATTTAGTAACGCATCTTAAACTGGTATTAAGATGCGTTTCAGTCGATCGGATCACAAGTAGACGAGGGAGACACATTCCCGTTTACACCTGGTGTTTTAATCCGTCTCTTTTGTCCACTTTCAACCACTTCTGTCCTGATTTCTTCGAGGGGAGGGTCTATGGGCGGGTAAATATATATATATATATATATGCTGGTTGAACGTGGACAAGCTCAAAAAGTTTTAGACCCGGTTTACACCTGTATTTAGTGTTGTCCACTTGTGATCCAATCGACCAAAACGCATCTTAATACCAGGTGTAAACAGGGCCTATTTTTTAATGAATTTTTAATGAAGTCACACCAGTAGGTGACAACACATGACTGTAAAAAAAGACGTCTTTATAAGTGAGTCACTGCATCATTTATTTTACAGATTTGTTCAAACACTGATTCATTCAGGACCGAAAGAAGTGTCTTTATGAGTGAACCATTGAATGATTCACGCAACCGATTTGCTCAAATACACTGATTCCCTAAAACTGCCTTGTTCATTCAAGAACAAATGTAACTGGCTGCATCCGAAATCCCATACTTCCTTACTATATAGTAGGCGAAAACAGAAAGCGAACATGATAGTATGTCCGAATTCACAGTATTCATAAAACAGTAGCCAAAATGTAGCCTATACTACCCAGCAAGCAATAGCCGTCAGTTCACCGTCTAGGTTAACTATAGACCCTATATAGTCCGGCTATGAGTAACACACTTTATAGCCAAAATAACCTTGAGTTTGGTTACATGTCGTTTTTGCCAAAATAACTTGCGAGATGTAGGATATTCCATCATGTAAGCAAAGGTGTTCGTTCATTTCTTCACTCATTTCATTTCTTTGTTATCTAATTGATGACTAGTCTATGGCAAGCCGTTTTTATGGCAAGCCGTTTTAGCTTAAATTGTACCCAGCGTTACTCGTCGTAATTGCATTTTTACTAGTAAGAATTCAATTAGAGAGCTCTACAATTCAATTCTTACTAGTAGCAATTACAGTTAGAGAGCTCTCTTATTCAATTATTACTAGTAAAAATTACAATTACAAAGCTCAAATTAATTTTTACTAGTCATATGTCTCCATTGACTTCCATTCATTTTTAATTATGGAGCTCTACAATTGAATTGTTACTAGTAAGAATTCCAATTACAGAGCTCTCTATTTCAATTGTTACTACTAAGAATGCAATTGCAGAGCTCTTTAATTCAATTACAGAGCTCTGCAATTATACATATCTTTAATTCGTTTTTTACCAGTAAAAAATCAATTAGAGAGCTCTGTAATCGCATTCTTACTAGTAACAATTCAATTGTAGAGCTCCGTAATTAAAAATTAATGGAAGTCAATGGAGACATATGAGTAAAAATTTATTTGTAGAGCTCTCTAATTGGAATAGCTACTAGTAAGAATTGAATTAGAGAGCTCTACAAATTAATTCTTACTAGTAAAAATGCAATTACGACGAGTAACGCTGGGTACAATTTAAGCTAAAATGGCTTGCCATACTAGTCTATTCTTGGGCTATGGTTTAGACATCTATTAAATTTTCACTGACAGCCCAAATTTTGCCTTGTTTTAGCCTAGATGTCTGGGCTGTGTTTGGGCGGCTTTTAGACGTCTTTTTAAAAACAAAATTGCTTGCTGGGTATTTACACTGCAGCGTGCATCCAATAGACATTTTCCTATCCTGTGAAGCCACGTGAGAGGATTTATGAATTGCAGTGAAGCGACGCAGCTGATGCTGTTAGGTCACATGACAATGACAATATGATTAATGTAGTTCGCCTGGATTACAGTCATATACAACACACATTCATACAGAACTTTTTTTTTTTTTTAATGGTCGCAAAGTAATTACGCGTTCAAAAGTACCTCAGAGAGTAAGCCTATGAGATTTCGGATTATTATTTAAATAATTTATTTAATCGATTCGTTCACAAATGAATTTGTTTAAATTAAAAAATTTGAATGTAGCTAAAACACACACATCTGTAATGTTTCAAAGGCTCACCATCAAAACGGCAACCAGCGTTCATGAATGCTAATGACTTGATTCGCAGTCTTAACACACATCCCTTGCGTTTGCAAATCAGTTTGAAGCATTTGGCAGTGCTGACAGTGGCAAGCCATTACTCACCTCATGTCTCGCTGGATTGCCAGAGGAAAATCAGTTTCAGAAGCTGCCGAAGTGACAGATGCAGGGAAGATAGAGAACATTTTTGACAAGCTTGCTTAAAAAAACAGATGCCAAAAGGTTCAGTTGCTCTGATTCCTGTTGTTCAGTGGAAAGCTGTAATGGAGGATAATTCACTGCAATTATATGGACATTATCCGCTGTGTTGCTTCTGCTTTGATGGATGGTCTCATATGCTTACTGCCTAATCAGTCTGTGGACAATTAGTCATAAAATAGGCCTATACACACTATAAAAACAAAAGTTTTCTCAAAAAACTTTAAATATTGTGTAAATGTGATGCAAGATTTTTTACTCTCATCAAAATGCCTCACACAACAAAATATTTAGCTTTGCACTATAAAAAAGAAAATGCCTGAAGAAGGCTGTGTTAAGCTGAGACGTGTTGTAATGTCCGATTTCACAGTCAAGGCATGTTTGAGCTGTTTTAACTGAAAGCAACTTGCACTGATATCTTAAAATATGCCACTGCCATTGTTTTGTCTCGAGATTCACACCAGTAATGTTTTTTAAAGGCACATTTAAATGTCCTATGAACTAAGGCTTAATCCTGGCTTAAACTAAGTCTTGTCTGTGGAACCAGGCCTTCATGTTTTAATGACTATATTATACACTTAGAAAATATATATATATACACTTAGAAAAAACATCACTTTGTGTGCATCTTGAGACAAAACAATGTCTCTGACATATTTTAAGATATATCAGTGCAATTGCTTTCGGTTAAAACAGCTCAAACATGCATTTTAGTCTGGGACTAAGCCTTATCTATGAAACCAGGGCCCGTATTCATAAAGATTCTAAGAATCCTCTAAGAAAACTCTTAATTTAGCTTAAAAACTTTTACGTAGGAGTCTTAGCTTAAAAGCGATTCGGGACCGATCTGAGAGCAACTCTGAGTAAGGAAAAGACAAAAACTTTCATCTTAGTAAGGAGGCGGGGTTGACCCCGTTGCTATGTATGACACAATCTTTTGAAGACTGTGATTGGTTGGTTGTCCAAGAAGGAAAAAAAAAAGTGATTTTAAGTATAGAGCTGGTAAGTCCCGCCCCTTCCGTAAAACCCCGCTGGACCTCAAAGTTGAAAAACCGTCAATGCAAGTGAATGGGAGAAAATAATTATTTTCTGGTCCCGTTTGAATTGTGCCATGAATGTGAACATATGTTGTCTGTGAATTTTTTATATAATCTTTCATGTTACAAGTTTGACAGTATATGGTATGATTCGTCGGCTAGCAGTTGTGGAAAAGACATAACGAGAAAGACTACATGTCGCCTATGTGACGTCACCCCATAAAGTTGACTTACCCGTGGTTTTCGCCAACCTCAACGATTTTGTCCTCTCCCTGAAAGAAGGCGGTGAAGTGCACCAAAGACACAGCCATGTTTAGCGGGATCCGTGAGCTAGAGCCATGTGCTAGTGGTGTTGACGTTTCAAACGCGTCGAGAGTTGTAGTCCACAAAGTGCTCTCACACAAAGTCTACCCGTATCAAACTTCTACCCGCTAAATTGTAGCATTCTTCACACGAAAGATTATATAAAAAATTCACAGACAACATATGTTCACATTCATGGCACAATTCAAACGGGACCAGAAAATAATTATTTTCTCCCATTCACTTGCATTGACGGTTTTTCAACTTTGAGGTCCAGCGGGGTTTTACGGAGGGGGCGGGACTTACCAGCTCTATAGGGTCTAGCCTTCACTTTGAAATTACATGCGTATTTTTTTCCTATTTGACCGTTCACACACACACACACACACACACACACACACACATTATATATGTGTATATAAATCCTTTTTTTTTTATTTACCATGCAGTTAATTTCCTATAAGGTATTTGATTGGAAAGAGTGGAACAATTTTTATCATTCTAAGCCAATTACACTGATTGCTGGCATGTCTATTTAAGTGGTGGTTTTAATGATGGTTTGAATGTTGGTTTTAATGTATCAAACATGGAATTTTCCCAGTTGCCAAATATCGTAATGTAGTGATTACTTTCATTTCTGGCGCTATGGCATTTCTGTGCTGTTTACGAGATGTTAGCGTGTCTCTAATAAGATCAGTCACAAACATGATCCCTGCACGATCTAATCTATAGCGTCTTATTAACTCACTGTTATTCATTGTCTGCAACACATTTCTTCTCCCTCTTCGTCTTTCTGCCATTTTCTCCTCTGCTAAAGAAACTCTTAAGCCTCTTAAAAGTCCTCGTCCGTGCTCCTAACAATTTTGACCTTAAGATCTCTTTTAAGGGTTAAGATGCTTTCTGAATTACTTTTTTCTTTACTAGGATATTTTCTTTAATTTTAAGAGTAAACGGCCACATTTCTAAGAATTTTCTTAGAATTTTGTCACTAGGAGCTACTCTTTGCATTAAGATTCTTTATGAATACGGGCCCAGGGGTTTAACACTGTGTGGTGAAGCCAAATTTCCACAACGTGGACAAATAAAGCCCATTAAATGACATATTATAACCAGGGGCGTGTCTAGAGGGGGGGCACGGGGTGGCACCGGCCCCCCCGGAATATGATTGGCCCCCCCGGTGCCCCCCCTCCAATCTCATTGGGCTAGATTTACTGTCAACCTGAAAATACCCACCGCACCATTGGACCAGAGCGCTGTCAATCACTGTTTGATTTGAGACTCGCGCGAACGCGAAGAAGAAGCGAGCACAGTTGCGCGTTTTTAAAACAGGAGGAATGAGACACCACGACACCCACCGCATCATTGGATCAGAGCGCTGTCAATCACTGTTTGATTTGAGACTCGCGCGAAGAGGAAGCAAGCACAGTTGCGCGTTTTTAAAACGGGAGGAGAGAGACACCACAACACGTCAGTGTTTACGTATGTACACACTAAATTATATATTTATATATGACCTGGGAGTGCTCAGTGTAGAGTCACGGAGAGCCAAGTCCCTGGACATGGATGAGTTTATCAGACTATTTGGTAGCCAGCAAAAAAAAAAAACGCAGAATACAGCTGTTCTGAGGCAGAGCAGAGCATAATACATGTGATGGTGCAGTTAACCCACAGGAACAGACACATTTAATGCTGAGAATGTTTACACACACACACACACACACACACACACACACACACACACACACACACACACACACACACACACAGACTTAATTTTTGTGTTGAAAATAAAGTAATGTAAAAAGTAAAGTAAATAAAATAATGTTAAATTACTAAATAATGTCTGTGTGATTTTTATTTTTTATTTATTGGAACAGAACTGTGTTGTCTAATCCATGCAAAATACAAAAAACTTAATACCATCTATTTTAGAGCACGTGGCATTGCGAATTTGCGCAAGATTTTGGAAATCGTGCTTAATATTTTCTAAACCAGTATTTATTTTCAGTTGAATTTTCTGATTGGCCCCCCCTGACTGGTTCTTGGACCCCCTGTGCCCCCCCATTTATAAAATCCTGGAATCGCCCCTGATTATAACCTGATAATTTTTTTTATACCTCATCTTCATGATGAAGCAGCCTTGAAATAAAGAAAAATCAAATATACTGAGGTTCATTAGGGCTCAAGGGCACTAAAAGAGGAACAGAAGACGGCGCTCGAATCGTTCCTTTGCAAGAAGGGCGTTTTTGCTGTTTTGCCGACCAGATACGGCAAGAATCTAATCTCTTGGTTCAGGACCATAGATCTACAATGATGCACAGAAAACAAATATGTTTCTGAATCCTAACATAAACACACAACATAAAACACATCTTAAAATGCCTTTAAAAGGATTTAATTTGAAGAGAGATCAGCACCTTCAGTTCAATAGCATCTGTGATATGCAACACAAGCGAACGAAAACACAAATGGCCAATCTCATAATCACCCAGGATTTCCTATGAGACGTGATCCCTCACTGTTGCTAATTAATGAGTGTGCACTAAAACGAGCACTTAACCTTTAACACACACCTTGTATGAAGAACCATGAAGTAGTTCCTTCCGCTCGCTCTTGAACACGTAGGCTTATTATGCAGGACGCAGAAAAACCACTGTCCATCATTGAATTGAGTTAAAGTATAATTTTTTAATGAATGTGCCATTGTAAACAAAAACAAACAAAAAAACTAAGAAACATTTGGAAACGGTTTTGTTCTCAGAGCTTCACTTGTATTAATTCCTTTGAGTCTCAGCTTTGAGAGCACGATCCCTATCTTTGTGTTAAGGAGCGAATCGAAACTTAAACCATCGCCGTGTTTGCGTTTTTAAAACGACCTAACCCTTTAAAGTATAAACAGTAAAGGTGACAGGTCATAGCTATAGAGGACATGACCAAACTATTGATTTTATTTCAGAATTTAAAGAGTAAGCGTTCAGACGGGCCACTCAAAGGCTGAGGAGACATGTCCTGAAATCAAGTCAAAATATTTCTTTAACCAGTGTTTCTGACAACCAATCAGCAGAGCTCAACCCCACTGCCATCATGAGGGGCTTTCATAAAGCAAACTCAAGCAAACCTTCCCGTTCCCAGCAGTCTCTGAAGACCTTCAGCTCTGGTCTGCTGGTCATTGGTGGCAGAGGCACAATAAAGATCCTTCACTCAAGACTTTAAAGCAAATGCACAGAGCATCCATATGATGATCTGATACTCTCACGTGCAGAGAGTCACATTGCATCACTTTCATAAACAATTTTTTTTTATATTTTTATGACTATTTTACACATATAGAACAATGAAAATCAGTCAAAAATAGTCGATCTCCGAATGCGAATGAACTGACTCTGAATTTTAGTATTGTTTCTTATATGAGGATCCTTTTTCAAATAGAAGGTCAATATTGATTTTCACTAACGACAAACAACAAAATATCTGTGAATTTATATGGAACTAAGCTTTAGGAGCTGTTGGAAACTTTTATTCCTTCATCGAAGCAGAAACCAGGAGACTTGAGATGGATTTTATAAGCAGAAGAGATTTATTCTTCCATGTCTGTAGTTCATCAAGTCTAATCTAAAGAAAGTTGCCTTGCACTTTTATATACATTTAGGGGGAGGGATTTACATTGAGGTTGCATGTAAATTAAGTATACAGGTTAAGGTACCGCCCTAGACTCCAGCGTGTTACCAGTCTCAATCCAATCAGCTTAACTATTCAAACGCATATATGCTAATCCATTCAGCCTAACTATTCAACGTCTGGGGCTCCAAGAGCCATTTGAGCTCCGAAAGCCATTTGCAGAACAAAAGGTGAGAGTCCCAGTGATCTGACTCATTTAAAGCCCATGTTGCAGGTTAACCACCACTGTCGATTAATGGGTACATAAATCACTCAAGATATGTATATCATTTTTAAAATGTCTCAAAAATGTTCTTAAAGACCAGTTTTTTACGTTTTTGGTATTAACGTTTTTTTTTTACACAATTCGGTGATGACGTCACGTTGGGGAGAAGTGGAGGAAAGGTAGCCTCAGCCTGTATTAGAACTATGGAGAATGAGTGGAGAGTTGGTGAAGTGTCCTGGTGAGTTGCTATCATAGCAACGGAGCAATGAGCACTGGAGCAGTCTACGAACAGCAGTGCACAATAACGACACATATATCTTTTTTTTTTTTACTGTCATTGAATAGCACCGAGTGAAAAATCAACGTTTTCTTTATATCTAGTGGCAGTGATCATGACATTAGTTCAGATAAGTACCGGTAACCTTTGTCATAGTATCGTAGTACTGGTAAACTTTGTCTTTGTCATCTAGAAATAGAAGGCATCATGCTAGCTATATGGGCGTTTCTAAGCGTTTATCTCTTCCTCTGGTGAAAATGTTGTTGCAAACGTAGCCGCCGCGTGTCTGTCGCTGTGTTTGGCTGGTGCTTGTGTGGGCGGTGCCGTCCCATGGAAACTGCGTTGGAAAGCTTGTGCTGTAGGGAAGTGAGTGTGTTTTGGTCGCTGGTCGAGTTTTTACACCCAGCACAAACACAGTAGTTTATCTATCTATCTATCTATCTATCTATCTATCTATCTATCTATCTATCTATCTATCTATCTATCTATCTATCTATCTATCTATCTATCTATCTATCTATCTATCTATCTATCTATCTATCTATCTATCTATATCTATGTATTTATCTATTTATCTATTTATCTATCTAGCTGCTAGCTATCTATGCTAACGTTATGCTATCTGGCTGTCTGCCTATCTGCCTATCTCTCTCTATACTAGCCTATCTATCTATCCATCTATCCATCTATCTATCTATCTATCTATCTATCTATCTATCTATCTATCTAGCTATCTATCTAGCTATCTATCTGTCTGTCTGTCTGTCTGTCTATCTATATATCTAGTCTATCTATCTATCTATCTATCTATCTATCTATCTATCTATCTATATCTATGTATTTATCTATTTATCTATAATCTGCGCTATCTGAATACTCTTGTCTACTACTCGTCTCTCTAGTCACTCAATGCTCTCAAGGCGGGCTTTGGTAAATTCTCTCCCCAACGTGACGTAATGCAATGCATTGTGGGGGAAAGGAGAATCGTTGCAAACCGCTGTAAGATAGTACCTACTTTTTCGTATTATATTCCGTTTTGTGATACCCAACAACATAAAATACAATGGATAACAGTTTAAATGTTTATTACCAACAAGCAAATTGCACAAATTCGTTGAAAAATTAACCCTGCAACACGGCCTTTAACTTACAATGGAGAAAACAGGAATTGCAACTTTGCTGAGCAGAATCTAACTTCAATGTACTCAACTTTTACTGTTGCAACCTAAATTAAACATTTAATAAATTTGTAATACAACAGAGCTTTCCATCTTTACTCTCCTCCCTGTTACGGAGATCGACTATTTTTGACTGTCAAAATGCCGGCGGACGGAAAATCTTTCTTTTTAGTAAACTCTGTGTACACAAACAATGTTCTCAATGCTCAAGTTCATGTGAATAGCCCCTGGTGATACTTCCAGCACAGTTTCATGTTGTGTCGAGCCTTCTTAGCGATTTAAAAATAGCGATTTTTTATGCTATCATAGAAGTGCCCCAAGCACTCCCATTCAAAAGGCAATTTGACCGAAAACGAAAATATGGTCAAACTTAAAAGTGGCGTTTCCATTCTAATTATGCTTTTAAACGAAAGTTTACCTCGGGTAGATTAACAAAAATACCCTATAGGTTGCATTTTGGCGAGAGCTACCCTTTAATGTTGAAATTAAGTGTAATGTCTCTAATGTCTCTAATTAGAAATCTACCCAGCACTGGACGGATGTGTCCGAAAGACTGTTCTCAGTTCAGTGTACTGTTGGACTAACTGAAGCGTTGAATGAGTTGGCAATAACCGGCATCATAGGATCATATACTGCTGGATATTGGCTCATTTTGAGTCAGAGTGACTGTCAGGCACTACGGGTGTACTCGTTCAAATTTCTCACGGTTCGGTTTATTTCACGGTCAGGGTCAGGGTTTCGGTACGGTACGGTTCAGTATGTGCTATGTTCAGGGGAAAAGTCCAATAAAAATAAAGAAAATAAAAACAAATCTAACTACAAGCAATAACACAAATAAGTTTACACAGAGTGACTGTTTTTTCTGTTTTTGATCATCGTTGTTGTAACGTATTGGGAAGCCAGAATGTGTATCCATCGACAGAAATATACATTAGTCTGTTTTAAGCATTATTTTCAACAAACCATATTATAGTCAAAGTCAAAGTTTATTTATAAAGCACTTTTTTAAAAACAGCAAGTGTTTATCAAAGTGCTGTACACACATATCCCATATCAATGATACAAACAGTCAACAGCACAGAATAAAACAATAAGACAACTCTCACATAGCGTCAAATGTCAAACTATAAAAATAAGTTTTTAAGCTAGTATTAAAAATAGCAAGTGTTTGAGCCTGCCTAATGTACAGGGGCAACTTATTCCAGAGCTTGGGAGCCGCCACTGCAAATGCTCTGTCACCCCTGCTCTTCAACTTTACCCGTGGGACAACTAAAAGCGAATGATCAGCAGACCTAAGTGCTCTTAGCGGAGCATACAGCTTGATCAGGTCAGAAAGATATTTAGGTGCAAAACCATTAAGAGATTTAAAAACAAACACCAAAATCTTAAAATGAATCCTGAAATGGACAAAGATGCGTTGTTAGATGCGTCATCAGATTTGAGATTATTAACCGTGTGTGTGTGACGAACCGTGGGTGGAGAATGGTACGGTTCTATATTTTACCGAGAACCGTTACATCCCTATCAGGCACGTCTGTTTTGATTGAGTAACTTGTAGATCAGCGCTGACTCGATCCAAGAACTGGTTCAGATGGTTCAAACAGTTCTCTAAAAAGAACCGGTTCAAAAGACCGATTCGTTCACGAATTGTACATCACTATTTCAAATAGTTACGTCCATAGTTTCTTCCATGAACTAATCAGCTTATAAATAAATGAAGATAAATAAATGCTATTAATTATAAACACTGTTCAAGTTTTGTGTGGGCTGCTACACAACTGTAACTGCCATTGCATGTTTAAAACAATTATATCCTATACTTCAACTCATATAATGTTGACATATTATATATCATTGGAAAGCTTACAAACTCAAGATTCAGCCTGTGAAAACCGTTTTGAAATCGGATCTTGCGTTACCATAAAAATGGTACTTTAAATTCTTTTAGCGAGTTCCTTTCCTAGTGGGTGGTGTCAGGTTTCTTATTACAAAATTTATTTTAACTAATTTATAATAAAAAAAACTTTTCTAATCTTGACAAAACACATATCGTCGGAAAGGTCTGAGACTGTATTGAGACTAAAAAATTATTAATTTGTTACAAAAAACACCCATTGGCTATTTTTGGTACAGCTCCTAAAGCATTCTTGAATTACAACCATTTAAATTTGGATAGTGCAATATTACATATATTCTCAAAAAGGGGGATGGTCCATCATTGGTCCATTTTTCTTGCATTTTTAACTATGCATGAGCAGTTCTTAGTCAATCATTGTCACTAACATTTTCCAAGGGTACAAATAAACAAGAGATTCTCAGAAATAAAAGCAAATAAACATTTAGAATTCATTTTGGTGCAAATCATGTGACCAGCATACTCAAGACAGACAGGCTGTATCAGTTTAACCTGTAAATTTTATAATTTGTATAAAAAATACCTCAGAATACAAAGATAGTCAAAAGTAGGGTTAATCCCTTTTTTATACCCAAAAGTGGCAATGTGACTCAGGTGTAACATATATTTCAAAACGTGCTAAATAACAACATGAACAACATTTTTTATAAATTTTCTTTTTCAGCACCTTAAGACAATGTTCATAATTAATGTTAGCAGTGTTAGTATTATTTTTTCAAAAGAAAAGTAAGTTTAATATATATTTACTTATCTCAAAATCTGAATGTCCTGCACCACTGGCAGCCATGTTGGATTTAGGTCAGGCTGACTAATTAATCACAAAAAATTTTAAACACATCATGTGACCAGCATACTCAAGACAGACCAGGCTGTGATAAATGATCAAATGTTTTGATGAAAAAATCATTCTTACGCCCCAAAAAAGATGACAAAAACTATGTTACACCCAGATCACATTGCCAGTTTTAGGGTTAAATTCTCATCCAGTTCCTGCAAATTCCTTCATTTGATTTCCTCAATAGGTCCACATGCCTCTGCTCTCCATCTCTGAAACTGACACATGAAATAGGCCTACACGTAATTGCATTCAAAAGATTATCATAATTGCCTCCGTGTCCCATCACACCGGTCAGGCCATGACCTTTCCATCTGGCCTGGCTGGATGACAGTGATCTGGTTGGAGCGGGTAGTTTAGCTCAGCATTGAGATAGCGCTGGACGTGGCTCTTGGTTATCAGGACACAGTTGCGCTCTTGTCTCCCTGCAGACGTCAGATGATATCAGCAAAGCTCCGGCCACGAGGAACACGGCAGTTAAAGAAGAAGCCTGTCTGCTGAAAAAACACACGCCTGCTGCACTCTATGATGGAGAAACATTTGTTTATAGCAAAATGACTGCTGCTTTTGCAAAGAAATCCCTGAATATATTCAGATAAAGTGCTTAGTTGGGTTGTGATAGGATGGCATTATTGTATTAGGAGAGTCCAGCGGCAATTCCATGAGTCTAATCTGAAATGGAAACATCCATCAATTTGTCCGCATCCTCGGAATCTGCCAATTTTAGATTTGATTCAAGGATGTTCATGCTCATGCTTCAAACCTGAGGAGCAGAAACACCATTAAAGTGATATGGTCTGGAAAGTTTGCTGCGATGTTTCAAAGCTCGGGAGGCTTTATAGAGCGCTCAATATGTGTTGTTTCAATGTCAACTTTTTGTTTCTCCTAAAATGAAATATTATTATTTTGCAAATCTGACCTGTGATGCAGCTTGGAATAAACCACACCATGTTCGATCATTTGACCAGAGGAAAACTGGTCCCTCGATTGAGCCTGGTTTCTCCCAAGTTTTTTTCTCCATTTCTGTCATCTGATGGAGCTTGGATTTAGTTGGGGTTTAAGACACTTAATATTCAATAACACTGCATTATTGATTTGACTGCACTACTATTTGATGAGAAAAACTGGATAACAACACTATTGTCTCCTGTAGAGCTGCTTATAGCTGAACTCAACTAATTTCATACTTTATGAACTTTACAGTTATTAAACTGAACTAAATAAACACTGACTTGAGCTGAATAATGACATTAATTGTCTTTTCCGAATTTGAATTTGTCACATATTTGATTAAGTTTTCATCAATGATACTGTTTTACCAACGCTATCTCAAGACCATTTCGTTCGTATTTTACGAGGTGACTAATTTGTACGAATTCGTACTATTTGTCTAAACCCCAGTGACGGGTAGGTTTAGGGGCGGGGTCAATAGGTAATTCGTACGAAAACTCATAAAATAAGTATTGACAGAGAATGTCTAATAGGAAGAGAATTGGCACTCTCTGGTTACTTCCGGTTTCTGGACTGGCTGCAGTAACACGTCTCTTTCCATGCGGGGGCGCTCGCAGGCGAGTGCAGAATGAATTGGAGTCTATGGGGTTTCACCCCCAGAATCCATTTTTCTCAGGATGTAATTTTTTTTGTCAAGTAATTTGAAAGTTGCATTCAAAAGGGGGGGCTAAGATAATACACTCAGCTGAAAATTGCATTTTTAAGTTTACTTATCTGTTCTAAAAATCCGTTAAAAAAATGTGATGACATCACATATTTTCATACTGCCAGAGGTGCTGCTTTACGGCAATGGCACTTCCGCTTCATGGCTTCCTTTCTCGTGGCATCGGCAACGATAACACCAGCTGCTATTTGAGGTAAGGCTCTTTCGGTTAATAGACGAGTCAAGTCAAGTCAAGTCAAGTTTATTTGTATAGCGCTTTTCACAATACAGATTGTATCAAAGCAGCTTCACAGTATTAAATTAAAATAATACAACAAAGTTTGTTTCAAGAGGAATTTATTGATTGATAAAATTAAATTAAATATCCCCAAAATATCCCCAACTGAGCAAGCCAAAGGCAACAGTGGCAAGGAACCGAAAAACTTCATCAAGTGACCTAATGGTGTCCTAAAACTCCATCAGGTGACCTAATGGAGAAAAAAAAACCTTGGGAGAACCCAGGCTCAGTCGGGGGCCAGTTCTCCTCTGGCATTTATGAGCTAGAGGCCGGATTGTAGTTTGAACTGTAGGATTATATGAATGCCTGGCTGAAGAGATGCGACTTTAATCTAGTTTTAAACTGGGAGAGCGAGTCTGAGCAACGAACAGTATCAGGAAGACTATTCCAGAGTTTTGGAGCCAAATGTGAGAATGCTCTCCCTCCTTTGGTGGTTCTGGATATCCTAGGTATGACCAAAAGCCTTGAATTTAGTGATCTTAAAGAGCGCGATGGATTATAGGGTGATAAAAGATCCGTTAAATAGACTGGAGCTAAGCCGTTTAGGGCTTTATAGGTCAGTAGCAATACCTTGTAATTAATACGGAACTTTATAGGTAACCAATGCAGTGATGATAAAATCGGTGTTATATGATCATATTTTCTTGATCTAGTAAGAACTCTAGCGGTGGCATTTTGGACTAACTGTAGCTTGTTTATTGAGGATGCAGGACAACCAGCTAGTAAAGCATTACAGTAATCCAGTCTCGAGGTCATGAATGCATGAACTAACTTTTCTGCATCAGAAACTGATAGCATATTACGTAGCTTAGCAATGTTTCTAAGGTGGAAAAATGCTGTTTTTGTAACATATGAAATATGATTTTCAAAAGACAGGTTGCAATCGAGTATAACACCCAGGTCTTTTACTGTAGAGGATAAAGTAACAGGACATCCTATGATGTTAAAGTTGTATTGTGCGAGGTTTTGTGGGCGGTTTTTTGAACCGATAAGTATTACCTCTGTCTTGTCTGGACTAGACGAGTTACAAAGAGTTCTACAGAAAGTCCTCCTTAAGATAATGTTTCTGATTCTGCCTTAGCTTCAGGTGCCATCAAACGGGGTCTCTGGTCGTAATCAGTCGCAAATCCGTCACTGACCAATCAGCATTCATTAGCAGAATGCTAGCGTGTTCCGGCCAACAATGGCCCAACCTGTAAGAAATCGAAAGGACATAAGTACTCATTCATTCGACTTTTGGACTATAGTCTATATTGAACTTGCGGAATCAACAATAAAATCTACGTTGATTCAACGACAAGCAGGAGAAAGAGATACATTTAGCCGTCTAGCTCCATAGACTCCCATTCAGTCTGCGCTCGCCCGTGATCACCTCCAGTGGAATTCTAATGGAACTGCAACCAAGATCGATTCAATGGGGCTAATAGGAAGTGCCAAGGCTCTCCGTAGACGGGCTCTGGTATTGAGCAAAAATCTTACGAATTCATATGAGTGAGGTCGTATGAATTCGTACGAATTAGCCACCTTGTAAAATACTACGAAATGCCGTGAGATCGGGTTGGTTATACAGTAACCTAAAGCTGCTTTGAAACAATCTGTGTTGTATAAAGCGTTATATAAATAAATGTGACTTGACTATCCTGGCAAATCCGAGCACATTTTGAGACATTGTTGAGATCTCTTTTGAGGGGCAGTTAATGTAATATAGGCCAGTAAGAGCCTCCCACTCGGAGCGGGTCGAGTAGGACCGGTTACAATTACATGACACCATTTTAAACTAAAAACAGGACATGGTAAACAGTTCATTTACACGACAACTGCGTTTATGGGCCTGAAAACGCAAACTTTTGAAAATGGGTTTCAGAGTGCAAGTTTTTGAAAATGATAGCATTATCGTCTCTGTGTAAACTACAAAAAAGTGAATTTGTAAGAATGGTGACGTTGTGCGCATTACTGGCTTGCCTTTAAACAATAATACAAGAAATCTGAGAAGCAGGAGATGTTGCTCTTCATTTAATCTCACTAATGTCTAGGAGAAACAACCCAAATATGAATGAGTTGGGAAAAACTAAAAACCACTCTGAATAGTTTTTAATTTGAACTCTTTCCCTGCCATTGACGGAATATTACAGCTTTACATGTTTTCACTGTTATACAATAGGGGGCGCTATTATGCATCTTCTGAAGGACTACATAATCTCCGGATCAAAACACATGCGAAGAAAATGCAGAAACAAGCAATTTCATTTGTAATCATATATGTAAAAATAACACAGTCACCAACATTAAACGGCATATAAATCAAAACTGCCTAACGTTACTGAACGAGCTTGTACGGTACAAGCATTAGGGGTGTTGATGTACTCAATCTACTCCATCTGTGTTTTGATCATCGCTCTGAATCCGATCTGGATGTAGTCTTTGACAAAAACATGATTTTCTCAGCTTGGATACCACTACAGCTCAAAATTTGGCTGTTTTCCTTTTGATATATTGCATGTTCAGATATTCATATATTAATATATTCTGGGGGCTTGACATTTTTGTGAAAATGATCAGAAACACTGGCGATGGCTGGCAATTTGTTTTTATTTATTTTTTACGTTGGCAGGGAAAGAGTTAAAAGGACATGGAATTACAACATTTCTCAAATTAAAGTAAAAAGATTCAGTGAGCTTAATATTTTGTCACTTTCTATTATGGGGACAATGAAAGGCACAGCATTTACGACTCAAAGGAGCATGTACAGTCAAAGGAAAATAATTATAATGACTACTTAAAGATATGATTTTTAATTTTAAAAAAGTGTTTTATATGAAAGCGGTAGAATATGACATTGTGTTTATAAATTGGATTTCAAATTCAATTGCTGTAATGCATTTGAATGAAGAGTGTATTTTCTGAATCTGAACATTCCTCAAATAATGTTTATCACTTAATATGTTGACATGCTGTTCCTCATAATGCTATTGTTAAAATAGAATCGTTAAAAGAGTCGTTTAGCTGTCTCTCTCTCTTAGGATGGACTCAGACGGCGAGTGCACGTTGAGCAAAAGGTGAGCCGTCACCTGTGTACTTCAGGATCAATGCTCATTTAAGTGAAACGAATGAAACTGGATGTGTCAGGTGTATAGTGAATTTACAGTAATTTACCGGGACAGTCTGTATCTGCTGAGAGTGAAGGTCTTGTAGGCTCAGCTGAATTCTATTAAGGTCACCAGCAGTGCCAAGTCTTCTGACAATATGGATGAAAATCAAGGTGCCTATAAAGGATCTTCGGAGAGCGGCACAAATATTTCGACGTCCTCTTAGAAAGACAGTTTTGTTAGCATTCTGAACCCTGTGAGACAAGTGAATTCTCCCATGATTCAGTGTGCTAAACCCACCAAAGAGAAAGAAATCAAGGTTTCTTAGGGGCTATTTGTATTGCACGGCACCTAAACTAAAAATAGAAAACTTTTTATGAGTTTTGGCCGTTTATTTAGGCCTACACGACAACAGCGTTTGGGGGTTTGAAACCTCAAGCTTTAGAAAACGGTGCAAAAAAAGTGCACGTTTTTGAAAACTATACTGTTATCGTCTCCAACTACAAAAACGTAAATTTGTGAAAATTGTGACGTCATACGTGTTCAGTCGCGTGTGTATCTTTAAGTGACATCACCATCTACTGGCCTGCAAGCATAATACAGCATTTTTAGTCGTTTTCGCAGATCGGAAATCACTGGCTGACGATTTTATCAGTTCAAAACAACAAGGAACAATATTTTTTTTTAGAGAATGTAGTGGGATAAAAAGCATACAATATTATGCTTTGGTGAAGTAAAAGTAAGAGTGTCAAGGGTGTGGGTGTGATGGAAGGAGCAAGGACTCGATTGCAGGAGAAATAATGGGCTTTATTAATTGGTCATTGTATGACTTGTGAAGAGGTCTCTGAAGTGGACTTAATGGGCAGAATGAATGCTGAGTATCAGTGGATGTTATTAATAATGTGTTTAATATTCATTTATGGGTCACTAAACTCATTTGATCAATCAACGAAGCAGGAACAGTTGTTATCAGCATAATCTCGCCAGAACTAACTGACACAAATGAAAGATGCCTTCCCAGACATTCATTAAAGTGTTTTGGCAAATTAACCACAGATAATGGAAGCAGTAGAAGCCATTTTACAGCGCTTTGTCACCACTGATCTGTCTAATGACTCTATATGGATCAGTGATTGTCACAGGTGGCCAGTGGATGTTCTGTTCTGGCTTACCATGGTAACGACCAACAGGTTTTTCATTTCTAAACGCTTTCAAATAAAGGTTGTTTTTCAAACGTTCTTTGCAGCAACTTGAGCGAAGTGAACTATTCTGTGTTCTTCAGTTGCTATATGACTCTTGGCAGATAAATATAGTTCTTGATGCATCACTCCATGTTGTTTGAATCAGTATTTTAGTTTGGGTTCTTTAAAGCACCGGTATGTAAATGTGGATTAAACTTGATGTAACGTAGTTTACAGATAGTCCGTAGTTTTTCCTCTTTGTCGCCATCTCTGTTCGAAATCTGCAATTGCAGTTATTCGAGGAATTATCAACTTGGGTTGTGCCTCGGCACAGCGCGGATGAATTGTCGCCGCCGGTGTGGATACTGGCGTTCGCAATCACAGATTATGCTTTTTTGGAAGTATGACCAACATAAGAATTTTCACCGGAAAATGTCGTCTGAACAAGTAAGTAACATCCACTTTTGTTCTGACCATGACCAACTAAGGGAAAAATAGCATTGCAGTAAATTGCACTGATTAAATCTAACGATCACTTACCAGCAGAAAAAAAGCTGTCTCTGCGTCTGTTTTGATTGAACCCCTTCAAAACATGGAGTTCACGCCACCTGTCAAAAGCCCTTCCGATATTTATCCTTGTTTTCGCATGGGCCTGGTTGCAGTCTCTTTTTTTCTGTAGCCACTCCGAAGTCCGAAGTCTTTTGCATTTTACAACCGGTGAATCTCCAGTTGTCACTGGTGTAAGAACTGAGAAATTAGGAAATGCCGGATAGTCTGTTTGAAGAGCGATCAGACCCTGAGAGAGGACAAAGGACCTCTCTGGAAATTAGCATTTAAACTCACCATTTGTGAAGCAAAGTCTCACCTCAGAACACATCTCTCCCCCTCTTCCCCACTCCCCCTCTCACAAGCTGAGACCACATGTAAATCACCCAAGAAAATGTATAGTTTAATGTGAAAGATTATCACAGAGTATTTTTCATGTTTGGTATCATTTGAAATGTCTCAGTGCGACTGGTACAAATGTCTCATTTCCAAATAAGTAAAACAAAAGGTAATACGGTTTTTAAGAGTTTATGGATAACTGGCATGGTTTATTGTCTAGGGGTTGGCCTCTAGACAAATGGTCTCCCAACACCCAAAGGTGTAACCTCTGAATGAAAATTTCCATTGTTAAAAGATGTTTCTAAGTGAAAGAGGTATGTGAAAGCATCGTTAGCCAACTATGGTCGCAAGTTCCCTCGTTGCCAATAGAGTTCAATGGACATTGCGATGAACTTGCGACCATAGTTGGCCAACGATGCTTTCGGGAAACGCACCCCTGGTCGGATGCCGGTTTTGGGCCGATCGAGCGCGAGCTTACACTGGTGATTGTCGTTTGAACCTTTCTGGATCCGCCATGTAATTTTTTCACATAAATGGTGGGAGATCTGAGGTCGCTCCTATGGCAACAGGCTGTAAAGCTCTTTATTTTTGATGTGTCTGCTGGAGAAAAAACAAACAATGAATGATATGACATGCAAAAACAGTCAAGTACAGACAAATGAATATGACATGCAAGAAGCAGACATTGCATATTGTGCATATTTAAAATAGATCTGCAGTATCAGTATTACTCAATACATGTATAATGTTTATGTTTTTGTTGAATTAGCTTTCTTTATACAAGTTCCTGGTGTTTTTGTGAACAAATCATCGATAAGAAATATTAGTCTTTGTAATATTTGGTAAAAATGCAATGACGTCTCTGCTTTTCAGATGATGTCACCAATTATTACTCCATATTATCCATTTGAATGGATCTCTGATGTCCTAAAATTATTTTCTTGGCTTCTCTGGCCTACTTATCTGCAGTTAATGTCAGAAATTACTCGCACAAAGCTGTTTCCACAGTTCACAGCATAAAAGGCGGGAAGTGGAAATAGACTGGCTTTAAAGGCATTACCATTTGATTGAACTGACCTTTACAGCGATTTCAAACCTTCTGTACTCGATGCATAAAAATGAATGAGCCCGACAGTAAAGCAGAAGGGGCCATTCTGTGTTCAGATGAGTTGGGAAACATGAGAAAAACAAAGAAAAGTAATAAATGATCTCATAATGCATATTTTAAATGTATTATTATATTAAACATATGTAATGTATACTGCCCAATCAGAATAAAAACGTCAACTGTCATTAGAAAGAAACAGATTAGGGTCACACTTTAGATTAGGGTCCAAATCCCACTATTAACTACAACGTCTGCCTCAATAAACTCCTAATTACTGCTTATTAATAGTTTGTAAGGTTAGTTTAGGTATTGGGAAGGAATTGGATAATTGATTTATATTAGAAATGTATTATTTATTTATGACTACACTTTGAATTTATGAATATGCTAAATAAATGTTATATATATATATATATATATAGCCTATATTTTTTTTCATATATAATTATAATTATATTATATATATAATTAATTTACAAACATGATAATACTGGGCCATTCTCAGTAAATGGAGACATGTGAACATGAAAATTTCATACACACTATACAAAAATGATATGATCAATAAGTTATGACAACACAGCAATTTTCAACTTTTTTATGTTATACAAGATTCAACTCATTTTTTTAAGTCAGTTTAATGTAATTTATGTTGAAATGGCTTAAATATCCAACACTGAAAAAAATTATTCATTGAAATGAATCAGTTTTTTTATCGTAAGTGGATGCATTCAATTGATTTTACCTACATTTTAATAAATGCATTAAGTTGAACTAAAATTGATTAAGTTCTACTTAATGCATTTGTTTAAATGTAGGAAAAATCAATTGAATGCATCCACTTACGATAAAATGTTTTATTAATTTCAACGAATCATTTTTTTTCAGTGAAGTTGATTGTACTTGCAACTTCTTTTCCTGTGTATATATACAATCCAGCATTGCAATATAATTCAATATAATTTCAAGACAAAAAGTATAAGGATGTGTTGTTCACAATGAAGCAAACTTCAGGTCTGTACCTATACTGCATAAGAAAAGTGGAGAAAAACCCCCCAAATGAGAGACTCAAGGTTTACGTGACTTAATTGAACATAGTTTAGACTTAGACTCTTTTGCACTCCGACTCGCTCCTCTGACAAATGAATCAATGCGACTGTTTTAACTCACTGATTCAGTGACATGATTAATCTGATCTGCCAAGAAACAAACCGCATGAGCTTTCATTTTCTGTCTGGTCTGTTACAGCTAGACACTTTCGTCACACGACTTCATAAATTTAACACGGAATAATCTTTTAAGACCATTGTCATCATGGCTTCCACACACACCGTCACAGCGTTATCACTCATAACACCACATTACAGGTGGGCGGCGCTTCCCGTCAGTTAAAGTCAGTTAAACCTACACGTTTTCTACCTTGCTTTGTTTGTGAACTCTTTCTCAAAAAAAAAGAAAAAAAAAAAAAGAAAAGAAAAGTGGAACCATTGCTTATGTATCAAAAGCAACAGAAAACCTTTATATGGTTCACACTCAATAATCAGTTACAATGCATCTTAAAACATATCAGTAACCACAAAGGTTATAGATTACAAGTTTGCGAGCCATAACCTTGTGGACTGAATGAGGAGGTATCCGTGGCAACAGGAGGAGGTATCCATAGCAACGGAACAAAATTTCGTCCACAACAAAAGTTTGGTCATCAGACTGTATGGAGGAATCATCAGGAGGTGACTTGTGTGGACTTGACCATAAACTGTCTCTGACTTGACACAGACACACTGTAAAATTTACAGTAACTTACTGACAGACTTTACACTGTAAATTTACAAGAGTATTGTAAATCATTATCTACAATTGTAGTGTAAAAACACAGCACATTGCTGTATACTGTAAAATAATCCTTTTTTTACAGCTGTTACTGTAAAATTACAGTAGGAATAATGCATTTATACTATAAATGTAACTGAAATTACATGTCCTTATTATACATGTTACAGTAAAGCATTTACTACCTTAATAAAACCAAATGGAAACTTAGCATATCAATATATATGGTAACACTTTAGTTTAGGGTCGAATTCTCACATAATAACTAGCTTATTAGCTTGCATATTACTTGGATATTGGCTGTTTATTAGTACTTAGCACATATTAATGCCATATTCTACTTGCCTTAATCCTGGTCAATACCTAAACTTAACAACTACCTTACTAACTATTAATAAGCAGTACATAGGAGTTTATTGAGGCAAAAGTCATAGTTAATAGTTAGTTAGTAGTAAGAATTGAACCCTAACCTAAAGTGTGGCCAAATAAATAATAATAATAAATCAATCATAAAGAAGCTAAATAAAACGTTTGCTGAACAACAGATCTAATCCTAATAAAAACCTGCAATCTCAAACATTCTCAAAGAGTTTGTTCACCACAAAATATTTTTTTTTATTATTATTTACTCACCTTAATGTTGTTCCAAACCCATAAAAAAATTGTCCAAGTTTGGAACACAAATGAAGATATGTTGAATAAAATCGGAGAGATTTTTGTGCCTCCGTTCAAAATCTGTTCACCCAAAACTCTGACGCTTCAAAAGGTTCGTAAAGAGATCAAAAAATAAATCCATATGAATTGAGCAGTTTAAATAATCGTAGAAAAAAAAAAAAAAATTATCCACAAATGCTCATCTTTCACTCGCTCTGCTATGCGCCAAGCATTACGTGATCATGTTGGAAAGGTCACACATGACGTAGGCGGAAGAACCTACCAGTGTTTACAAGTGTGGAGAAGGAGTACCGTTTAGAAGTTGATTTATGTTGAATTACATATTTATATGTCTTTGTGTCAGTTTACTGTTAAAAACGGTCCGTTCGTGTACGTATCCTAGATGTTAAATCTTTTGATAGTACTTTCACCTATGTCACGCGTGACCTTTCCAACGTGATTACGTAATGCGTGGCGCATCGCAGAACAAGTGAAAGATGAGTTTTTGTGGTTAAAATGTATATAAATGTTTTTTGTTTTTTTTAAATGGCTAGATAAGACTTATTCCTCGGCTGGGATCGTATAGAGACTTTGAAACTGCATTGAAACTGCGATTTGGACCTTCAACCCGTTGGATCCCATTGAAGTCCACTATATGGAGAAAAATCATGGATTGTTTTCCTCAAAAACCTTGATTTCTTTTCGACTGAAGAAAGAAAGACATCAAATTATTGGATGACATGGGGGTGAGTAAATTATCTGGAAATTGTAATTCTGAAGTGAACTAATCCTTTAAGGCTGGACACTACATGACTTTTGCCCTGAGTCGACGCAAGTTGCCGAAAGTCAGAACCAGTCAGAGAGAGGTTTATGATGGGCACAGACTCCGAATGTTTTAGCTTCATACTTTAATGATTCCGTCCAATTGGAGGATATTAAACATGCTTGATATTTTTGTTGTCAACATTTTGTTTTCATTTGTCATGTGTCTCCTAACAAAGCACATTTCTGCATGAGTTTGTTGTGTCTGGAATGACTTGAAGTAGTGTGAGATCCTCAGTCATTTAGTGTGTGATACCCAGTTTCTCCTCTGTGACCATTTACAAAGTTGGCAAACGTATGATGCCAAGTGTTTTAAAATCCCCCTGTGGTGAAAATCAAGCTTTTAATGTTGTTTTATATGTCTATGTGGTGTTTTTAATCCGCTTTACGAGTGGATCTCGAGTTCAACGAGTGGATCTCTTGAGCTGGTGTGAGTGAGTGGAGGCGGAGCTAATTTACATATTCATAGAACAATACTAAATGAGGCAAGGGTGTAGAGTTACATTCAAGCTATTTTAAAGCTATTCAAGAAAAAACCCTAAGTTTTAGGGGATACAATTATTGACTACAGGGGAACTTTAAAATCTGTTTTAAAAGTTGTGTAATGTATTCCAGCCTTTAGCTAACCGTGACAGCGGCACCAAAGGACAATATAAACCTCAACCAATTGAAACCCAAAGTATTACTGACAAAAATGTCTTTGAACACACTGTGCCATTCAATATTTGTAATGGATGGACGAACAAAGAACTATAATTTAATGGAAAATCCAAAATTCAGTCCTTTCAGACAGGCTTTTAAGATCTCACCAGAGTCAACATGAGCTTTCATCACAACAAAGCTCAACAATGACTTGATTTCCTCAGATGAGAGATGGAAAACCCTGTGGTTTCATTTACCTCTGTTTTCCTCTGGTGGTACTGTATGATTTGTCTGATCTGTCTGTATCCACATAGTTGGTCTTTTGTCTATTTAAGCCCAGTCACACAGTAAACATCTCTTTTTTTGTGGCTCCTAGCTGTCAGGAAGATTGTTTTTTCTGTACTGATCAATGAACTCCCACACTCGTGAAAAACTCAGAGGACACAACATTCCCCCTAAAAGAGTAACGAAACAAGCTGCCAGGAAAAAGAAAACAGCATGAGATGATTACAGCTTTTAGTTTATTTGTAAGAAAAGCATTTCTATCTCCCAGTCTGGCAACTTTTTTGAATAAAGAGAAAAAGCATATTTTATTTAATGGCTCCTCTCTCACATCTTTCACCACAAAGACTATCAGACTTGTCGTGTCATCGTGGCGATGGCCTATTTACAGACATATGTCTGGCGTCACATTACCATCCACTCATCAACATTTATCAGAAAGCACATCTGCATTATTCATGCGGAAATCTGTGTTTTTAGCTGTGTGTCATTTAAGTTTCAACTTTGCCTCAGATGTTTCTAAAATGTCATTGGAGAAGCAAAACTGACACAAAAACACACACAACTATGAACTTTATAAGTGTTGTTCTTATCATTTAGTGTTGTAAGAGTTTGGTGAGAAATGTTTGAGTTAATTCTGGGATCTCTGAACATCAATAACATCAACATGAATAACTAATAACAACATTAACAGAGCAAAAATAAGCCTGGGGGAAATATGATTCATCAAATGTTGCTCTTTTAATTTCTCAGAAGACTTATTTGAGTTTTTTTGTCAAACTTTGTCTTTCCTTTCGACAAACAAAAATAGTCAAATGGGTCAATATCTGTCATACAGAGAGCTAAAAATAATATGGATAGCAGATCAGATCATTTGATTGTCTAAGAATTTGATGCTAAATGTTTGAGTTCATATTGAGATCTCTGACATTTGATTGAGATTAGATTAATCCAATATCTTGGCAAATCTAAGATGTTGCTGAGATGTCTTCTGAAACTCCAGAGGAGACACTTGTGAAATTGATTGTTATCGTATAGGAGAAACTTTTGTACTCCACATAATCTCATTACACTGTTGTAGAAATAGCCTAATTAAAGCTGACATTTTACTTTATATTCCCATGAATATAAAGTCCTTCCCCCGTTAAATAGATCCAATTTCAATTGCAGATGAGCCAGAAGTGAAATGGGTTGCAAACATTCATGTTGACTTTAGCGAGATCTCATTTGTGATTTTTCTTCCCTAAGAGTTTACGGGTAAATTTACACAGGCGGAGTCGTGCATTGCGTGTCTTTGCTGACAATCCGCGTCGATGACCTAGAGAGACGTATTGATTTTTCATCTGGGCCTTCAAGGTTCAGGCTTCAGGAAGAAGAGAACCAGAAAACATTTACAGACACAATCCACAGCCATCAGACACGAGTCGAGGGTGACGCACACACCAACACACCGACACCAGATAAATACCAGCAGTCTCACAAGAGGAAAGGGCAAATTCATCTAAAGGGTAAAGCTAAAGGTAATGGTAATGCCTTTCATGCAGTGTAATATAATATAGCTGTTTATGAATGTAAAATGTGTGCAAAGTTTTAAAGATCAAAGTGCACAACAATTAAAGTTATCGTCTCCTAAAAGAAAGTCTTTATAGAGCAGAATTTGAATTTGTCTCATATTTGATGATGTTTTCATCATGGATTGTTATTTTCATGTTTACTGTGAAGCTGCTCTGAAATGATCTGTTTATTGTATAAAGTATTATAAGGTGACTTGACTTCTCTTTCAACAACCCTTCATTAACCTAAAAAACCAAACAAAAAAACCAAACATTTGCACTAAGTATTTTTTCATTTCTGGGTGACTATCCCTTTAAGATTTCTATAACATTTCACTACATTCTTAATGCAATTGTTACAATGTGCATGTGTTTACAACTTAAATAAACTGATAAAGGAATAAGTCCATGTTTGTCATTTGTAACTATATGTAACATCACTATATATATGTGACCCTGGATCACGTCACCAGTCACATGTCGCACGGGTATATTTGTGGCAATAGCCAACAATACATTGTATGGGTCAAAATGATTGATTTTTCTTTTATGCCAAAAATCATTAGGATATTAAGTAAAGATCATGTTCCATGAAGATATTTTGTAAATTTCCTACCATAAATATATAAAACATTTATTTTTGTGAGTGAATGCTGCACAATTGTGAACATAAATGCACAACTTTATAGGGGATTTTCTCAATGTTTCGATTTTTTTGCACCCTCAGATTCCAGATGTTCAAATCGTTGTATCTCGACCAAATATTGTCCTATCCTAACAAATACATCAATGGAAAAAAAAATGTATTCAGCTTTCAGATGATGTATGAATCTCAATTGCTTCATATTAAGGTGACAAAAGTCATGAGTTAGGCACGATGATTTTGTTTTTATGTGTCATGTCTTTATATTATAAAACCTGATGTATTATTCTATGTGGCTGAGATTCTCTGAGAACTGCTTCGAGAACTCCCGGCCGTGATTAAAGCATTTAAAGGACATTTGCTGAAGTTTGTCTGTCATTTATGCTGCGCAGCAAAGTAGGTTAAGGAAAAAAAAAAGTTAGAGTAAGAGACTCGGCCAGTGGTCGACTGAAGACGCAGGAGCTAGAGTATAAAGGTATAGGGTGTCGATTGGAGACAACCCAAGTTAATAAGATCAATTGGGTGTCGATTGGAGACGCCCCAGGTAAAGGTATAGGGTGTCGATTGGAGACGCCCCAGATAATAAGATCAATTGGGTGTCGATTGGAGACGCCCCAGGTAAAGTAGGGTGTCGATTGTAGACGCCCCAGATAATAAGATCAATTGGGTGTCGATTGGAGATGCCCCAGGTAAAGGTATAGGGTGTCGATTGGAGACACCCCAGATAATAAGATCAATTGGGTGTTGATTGGAGACACCCCAGGTAAAGGTATAGGGTGTCAATTGGAGACGCCCCAGATAATAAGATCAATTGGGTGTCGATTGGAGACGCCCCAGGTAAAGTAGGGTGTCGATTGTAGACGCCCCAGATAATAAGATCAATTGGGTGTCGATTGGAGATGCCCCAGGTAAAGGTATAGGGTGTCGATTGGAGACGCCCCAGATAATAAGATCAATTGGGTGTCGATTGTAGACGCCCCAGGTAAAGGTATAGGGTGTCGATTGTAGACGCCCCAGATAATAAGATCAATTGGGTGTCAAAATTGCATGAACGGACATATTTACGTTGGCTAAACAAAGTATTATTACTGAGAACTAAAAAATCATTGTTGAGACAACTCAAGAGTCTTACTGCATCAAGTTGCCTTATTTTTTTTTTATTTTTTCTCAACTATTTATTTTTTACAGTGTATACCAACTCAGTTTTGTACCTGACTGACATGCTTTTGATTGCAATGTGTGGATATGAACACATGCTCCATGTTTATCTAAAGTAATTTTTGCTTATTAGTATGGTTTAATTGGATCACCGAAGGTCAGCAGCAAAAGACATTGGCTAATAAATTTATTTTGTGTTATTTAACCCTTGTGTTATGTTGCGGGTCAATTTGACCCGTTAAGATTTTATAGTTGCTGGAAATACTGGTTAACCTATGTTTTTTTTCTTGATATTTTGTGACTTTTTCTCATTTATCATCATGAACATGCATGCAAAGTTTCAACATGCTGGTGTTTTTTGACATATACAAACAAAATTACTGTTACGTTCGTGATGTTCGCGGGTCAATTTGACCCGCATATTTTAACGCATTAAGGCAACTGTACGGACCCAAAATAATAACATTTCTTGGTTATACTTTGTTATTTAATTTTTTTTTACTACCTTATGAAGCTATACAGAAAATTTCAATACAGAAAAATATTTTGTCTGCCACAGATGGTAAAAATTACCTATCATTTATTTTTTCAAGCTACCTGAAATAATATTAAATCTTTTTTTTTTTTTTTATATTTTGTGACTTTTTCGCATTTATCATCATGAACATGCATGCAAAGTTTCAACATGCTGGTGTTTTTTTTTTGTTGACATATACAAACAAAATTACTATTACGTTTGTGATGTTCGCAGGTCAATTTGACCATCATAGGCAGCTATTCAAAAGCAACTGTACAGACACAAAATAAAAACATTTATTTTATGTATGTCAGGGCATCAATTCCAGTTCTAAAGTGTAAGTGTATCTAAAAGTGCTCTAACCCAAACCAAACACACTTGAAAAAGCTAAATCATGGTGTTCAGAATTAATTGCAAATTACAAATGAAAATCTTTGACAGACACAGATAGTAAAATAAGCTCTCATTTATATATTCAAGATATCTGAAATATCTTGAGACTTCGACATATACAGCAGGAAAAATTAGCTCAGATTAATTGATTAATTGTTCAGTTATGATGTTCTAAGCAAAAAAAAAAAAAAAAAAAGTATATTCAAATATATATAAATATAACTGCCCTTAATGTCTGCATAACCAAGAAAAGGGTTTGTCAAATATTTATAAAAAAAATGTATCATAACCTAATGGGAATGTTAGCAAAACATTCTTAGAACATATTTTTGTTAGCTGGGAAAGCTCCTGTGCATTCTGCCCATGAAGCTTCACGCACATATTACCATTAAATTATGCAGAGATTTTTATGACCTTGTGAGATGCAACCTACATTAATACATTACATTCATCTGCTTCATAGTGAGAAAGCCATAGATAGACATTTCATCTCTGCACTGTAATTAGACACAAAGGCTTCTCATTATTCATTGAAAGCTAACATGGCCTGTCTGCTTGCATAATGAATATATATTTAAAAGTGAAGATGGTTGTTTTATCCTGAAACTTTGTAGTTTCTTTTTTGTACAAACTCTTTGTAAAGAATAAGGAAATTACATTAGCTAAACACAAACGCTTCATGCACATGCAAACAATATTTATTTTTTACTTGTGTCTTTGACTACTGTGCTCACATTAGCAATGTGAACACTTTTCCTGTTATTATGCCCAAAAAAATATGCATCTTTGTGATTGTTGCCTTGATGCCAACTGCATTTCTCATCAGTCCCATTCAGTCTACGTACTTCGGCTTTGTTCATGAACTGGCAACACGAAATCATGAAAATGTCCCTGAGAGTCACTGTCCAATATTCTCCACTGGAAGAAAAACCAATCACAGTTTAAGTAGAATTACAGAGAGCTAAGCAAACAACCAGATCAAGACACAAACAAAAGACAGAAAATGAGAGATGGATTGATAGTGATTGGTTCTGAAAGAGCAGGATATGGACCGACAGATAATGAGAATCATTGAGAAGAAAAGCAGAGGTGAGAGTAGCCAACTGTGACGTATTGAGCTTTTTGAGAACCAACAGAGGAAATTAAAGGAAAAAAAGAGGACAGAAAATACACAAAGTCAAGCTTTGTCGCGACAGTCTTATGGAGGGAAGGCAGATGAGATCTGACCCGGGCAAAGCTAGGCAGGAGAACCGAGGAGATGGGGTAGCACCAGATAATGACAACACTGGATTTCTGTGGTCGTGTCTCCTAAGCGGTGGTCCTACGTCGCACAGTGAGAGAGGTTCAAAGACGTTTACTGACAGTGTCAGAATTCATCATGATCTTCTCACAGTGTTTGCTGCTACGACCTACAGATACTGAATAGCCAATAAAAATCAACCTGAAATGGCATATTGATAAACACGACATGGGGCCCTATTTTAACGATCTAAAACGCAAGTATCAAACGCGAAACGCAAGTAACTTTGTGGGCGGATCTTGGCGCAAATCTAAAATAGGTTGGTCTGAAGTAGCTAATTTACTCATAGGTGTGGTTTGGGCGTAACGTGAAATAAACCAATCAGAGCGGCATCTCACATTTCCTTTAAGAGCAGGCGTGCTTGTTCCATGGCGGCTTGCTATTATAACGGTGGATTTGCCAGGAGCGGTTCACAGCCGAGGAGACCGACGTTCTCGTCAGGGCCGTAAAACACAGAGAAGTGACATTGGGGATGGAGAAACCCACCCAAATTAGCTTCGGTTAAACAGGCGTATAAAAATTTGGGTAAATGTGTAAGCTAGATTTATGCCTTTTTTTCACATCTTCATGGACACCACAATGATTTCCCTCATGTGGAATATTTTTCCTTGTAATTATGTATGGTTTGCAAAAATGTCAACTGCTGCGTCTGTGTGTAGATCAGAGAAGCAAAGTGTATGTGCGTTGTGCACGCGCTACATTATGGCCAAGCATGCGCCCTTAAAATAGCATCTGAACGCGCCACTGAAAACGCGTCACTGACTTTAGACTAGGTTCCTCCTGGTCTGTGGCGGAATTGTTTTCTGGAACTGCAAAAAAGCACCAGGGAACGTTTGCGCCGGAACACGCCTCCTCTTTTCGCTGAACCGCCCCCGGGAGCGCAACTTCATTCCTTAATTTACTGACAGCAAAAGTCAGCTGTGCGTCGGGTGCAAAATAGGAATGATACATGCATCGTTGTACAAAGTCAGTTGCGCTGGGTGCAAGATAGGGCCCATGGCGCTAAAACTTAAAACTAGTTAAAGCTTCATTTGCAAGATTGGCATGCCAAGTTGGCCTCTTTTCCCTAGCCATGACCGCGTCTTGAATTCCTCCTCTTTTTTAGCTCAGATAAAAACCACAAGTGTGATTGATTTTGCTCTGTGTGTTTACCACTAGCGCATGCTGATGATATTTTATTCTTCTATACTATCTTGCGTTGTAGCCTACGATTCAATATGTGTCATCAAAATACAGTCTACATGTCGCACCCAAGTTTATTAGATCCATGTCATGCAGTGTGATTTTTAATTATCTTCAAGGATTACCGAAATCACACAGTCTTTAGCAGGCATAAAAGGTTACATGCATAAAAACTGAATGAGAACTGAGACGTAAAAAAGAAGCAAAAGGGCATTCATCAATAGAGATGAAGGAAGCTTCCGTGTTCCTTCAGACAAAAGCAAATTCCTGCTGCGTCTTTGTAAGAGTCCACATCCGTAAGAGCAAAGCATGGATTTCAATAAGGCAGGAGGTGCAAGAGCAGGAGAATATGAGTTTACAGATCAAAGCAGCTCTCCAGCAGAGAGCAACACATTCAAAGAGCTCAAGTATCCACATGACTTAAAATATCTGCCCACTGAACAGCGGATTATACCTGAAACGCTGTCAGAAAAGCCCTAACCCCTAATCCCATCGTTTTCTGATGTGCTTTCGACTCCATGTAAGATTTCCTAACGTCGCTTTAATTTCACTTAAAGTGTCAAATGTGAAAATATGACTCGTTTTTCATGGATGTAGCCTATATAAACTATCTAGAGAGCTTCATTTTGTACTGAGTGTGCTCTATTTAGATACTCATGGTACTACAAAACCCTTAAATTACTCCGTACAGTTACTTTTTTAAATAACTCATATGATTAACATCAAATGTTCAACAAAGTGTCCTAAAATCCTTCTGAAAATGTAAATAACGGTTTACTCATAAAAAAAAAGAAACCCATGTGTAAATCAGTCTTTAAAAGAAAATAATCGTACTCACATTTTTCACAGAGCCGCTGAAAATGCTCGCATGAATCTCACTAATTAAACACCTAACACCTACACTTATGTACAATATGTACGAATTTTGTAATAAAATATACAAAAATCACTTGCACAGTGTGATATATTTCCTGCAGTTGTGCACTTACAATATCCCAAAAGTTCCCAAAGATTTTTAATTTCAGAGAAATTCCAATTTTAAATAATGGCTCGTCCCTGTTCACTTGACGCCTGTCCCTATCCCTTATCCCTTGTTTCCGCTCATACTGCTATAGTAACCATGGCGACAGATGTGGACAACTGTGTTACGTCTAGCGGCACGCTCACGCTGTTGTTGTTTCGTTCAAACATTATGGACCATGGCAAGCAGACTTTGGGACAAAAGGAGAACTAAAACGAGGATCAATATCAGCGTGGCGTTTTCGAGATGCCGAGAGCTCCACGTCCGTGACTAACTTCGACGTGACAGAGACGCGCAAATGTACATAATACTAATCAATGTTATATAGCTCAACATGATGAAATGTTAGAATATGATCAGTATGTTATTCTAATGTTGATCTAGCTTACTGCAAGTCTCATACAGACAAACTAACACATAGAATAACATTATAACTTTCAACACACTCAAATGCAGTTTAGTGTGAAAGTGTAGAGCAAGTGAAACAGCGCTGCTTTACTTCACAAGTTTCATTCGTCTAATAAACTCACCTGTGTGAGTATTATTCACAATACTCTTTTATTCACCACAGTCATGTTAAAAACATCAATGTATTCACTTATCCATAAACATTATTAGATCCTTCGGCATGACGACAAGTTCCATAATTCCGCTTATGCGTCATCAACCTTTTGACGAAAGTCCTGGCAGAAAGCCAGTATATCCCCAAAAAATGTTTTTAAGTGTTGACAACTTAGTGTAATTATTGTTGCAAACTAGTACTACCAACAAAATATTAGAGCATTCCTGGAACTGGGCGTCGTTACACTACATCCCTATGCATCGCTTTCTGCCAGGACTTTTACGTGCTTTTCCCAAATCACTGAAATGACGTCGACGTCCAGGTTAGCGGTAGCATTAGCCATCAGGCAAGTGTTATTTAAATAAACTCCTGATGTACTTACAAACTTTCCAATGCCTCGTTTTATGAGTACAGAACCTATTTGTACTACTGTAGAAGTTTGGCACCATTCTGGGCATTATTAGTGGGGTAATTTACGAGATACAACCTTGGATCCATTAGCGCCTGCACTAAACCATTCGGCTGATATCTCTAAATAAGCTCTAAATTTAATAATGTTCAACCAAGGGAAAAAAGTTTGGCTCGAGGTCATGGTGCAAAGGACCCTAGGTTGATTTTACTCCGAACCATCCCTTTAAGTCATCATTAAATCGAAATTATGACATCACAAAGTCTAAATTATAGAGATAGAAATTCCCAATTTTTAATTTCATAATTAGTCTGTCATAACTATGACTTGACATAATTTTGAATATTTATGTCTGATTGTGATTTTTTTGATTGTGTTATTTTTTTTTATTTTTGGTGGAAATGTTCTTCCAGATTAAAAAAAAAAATGCAATGTTGGCCTACTTATACAATACTTATACAATACTTATACAATACAAACTCAATAGCGTATTATAAACAGAATTTCTCAAATAAAAGTTTGCCAGCATAAATCAGCAACTATAGACTACATTATTTAAAGGTATTCTATTTGTTAGGATATTGATCTGTTGTTGTAAAGTACATTTTATACATGATGGCCCTTGAAATCGGTATAAACTTTCAGCAACTTTCAGCGTTCAGTGCTATAGTCTCACACATCATCCACTAACCACTTTAAATATGAACCTTTGGTAGTCTGTTTATATTCAGCCATGCTAAACGCATACATCAGCTCTCACAGACTTATAAAAGCCTCACATTTCTCCCCTTCAAACAGAATTTTTCGATCCATTTGCATAATATGATAATGCACGTGGAGCTTTGAAAAGAAGGAAATTGGGTTCATTGTTGGAGAGGTCAATTGTCGTACATTGAAAAGAATTACACTTCAATATGAGCCATTTAAATACACTTTATGGCATGATTCATAATTGTGCCCAGAGTACAAAATAATCAGACATAAAATTTCACTTTAGCAGCTCAAGTGAATATTAAACATATGAACTGAATCACATGGATGGATTTTGTCAAATACTCAAAAAATTGTTTTGTTCAATGTTTGTTCAACAAAGTTTAGGTCGGCACAATAATAATAAAACATTTCTTTATTTATTTTATAATAATAATAATGTTGTTGAGTCTATGTAATACCAACTAGAATTTGAATTTAAGAACTTTACACTTAAGAAATTAAAGGGATAGTCATCATTTACTCAACCTCAAGTTGTTCCAAACCTGTTTGAGTTTTTTCTTCTGTTGAACACAAAAGTATATTAAAATTAATATATACACTCACCTAAAGGATTATTAGGAACACCTGTTCAATTTCTCATTAATGCAATTATCTAATCAACCAATCACATGGCAGTTGCTTCAATGCATTTAGGGTTGTGGTCCTGGTCAAGACAATCTCCTGAACTCCAAACTGAATGTCAGAATGGGAAAGAAAGGTGATTTAAGCAATTTTGAGTGTGGCACGGTTGTTGGTGCCAGACCGGCCGGTCTGAGTATTTCACAATCTGCTCAGTTACTGGGATTTTATTATTAGAATTTATTAGGATTAACCCCTTGAGATGTATCATCTCGTTTTCGAGGGGGTCCTTACAATGAAACACAATTACAACTTAAAGAACATAACAAAATTACAATTAACAATACATCAACAAACAGACAAAACACAAAAACACACCACCCAAAAAATAAAAAGAGCAACAGTACACATAACAACAACGACAGTTTCAATGATAGCATGTGCAATCTACTTTAAAATAAGATAATATAGATTGTTTAAACAACCGAAAAGAAGTAATGGATCTAATATCTACAGGCAAGTTATTCCAGTCTAGTACAGCTTTAAACATAAATGCTCTCTTACCAATTGTTTTTCTAACACGAGGAACGAGAAAGTAAGTCTGAACAGAATGCCTAACTTGATGGTTTGAAGAAAAGAGTACAAAGTATTGTTGTAAATAACTAGGATAATCAAAGTAAATACATTTAAATATAAATTGGAGCCAGTGAGTCTGCCTTCTCACATTCAAAGATGGCCACTGAAGTGCATCATACATTGTACAGTGGTGAGTGGAAAAAGAACATCCTAAAACAAATCTGCAAATTCTATTATATGCCAAATTAAGTGAGACAAGATCAGATTTTAATGCCGTCTGATAAACCACATCACAGTAATCAAAAAACGGAAATATTAATTGAACAACTAGTTTCTTACGAACACTATAAGAGAAGCAATTTCGAGATCGATGCAAGATACTCATTCCAACATAGACTTTTCGTAAAACATGATTAATATGTGGTTTAAAGGAAAGTTTAGAATCGAGCCATAAACCAAGATATTTAATAGTGTCAACTCTATGCAGAGGAGTACCGTCTTTACATGATACAACACAAGAACAGGTTTTAGAATTAAGTTTATGTCTAGAACCAAAAATCATAGTATATGACTTGGTTTTATTAAGCACTAATTTATTAGCCAAAAGCCAGTCTTGTAAACTATTAAAATCCGATTGAAGAGATAATTGAATTTGTATAGGATCAGAATTACATGTATATATGACAGTATCATCTGCGTAAAGTTGAACCTGACAGTTTTTAAGAAGTAATGGTAGATTATTTACATAAATAGAAAAAAGAAGTGGTCCCAGAACTGAACCTTGAGGCACACCTCTTTGCTGAATCAGAAAATCAGATTTATTCCCATTTAGGACAACGCATTGTTTCCTGTTGTGCAGATATGAATTAAACCACAAAATTGTATTTTTTGAACAACCAATAGCATGAAGTTTATCTAGAAGCAAATAACGATCAACCAAATCAAAAGCTTTAGTCAAATCAAGAAAAATAGCACCTGTGAGCTTTCCATTATCTGAGGCTGAAAACACATCATTTGTAAACTTAAGTAATGCAGTAGTTGTGGAATGATTAGACCTAAAACCAGATTGAGATGATGATAGAATATTATTGATAGATAAATAATTTGAAAGTTGTTTATAAATTAATTTTTCAAAAACTTTAGATATAGAACATATAATAGATATTGGTCTATAATTATTAATATCAAGTACATCACCTCCCTTATAAAGCGGAGTAATGCGTGCACATGGGGTGAAAATGGTAAATGGACTGCATTTATATAGCGCTTTCACAGACCCAATGGCCACCAAAGCGCTTTACAATATTGCCTCACATTCACCCATTCACTCACTCATTCATACACCGACGGCGGTGTCAGCCATGCAAGGCGATCCAGCTCGTCGGGAGCAGCTGGGGTTAGGTGTCTTGCTCAAGGACACCTCGACACTTGGTCAGGTGGAACCGGGGATTGAACCACCAACCTTCCGGTTTGTAGACAATCTACATGAACCACTGAGCCACTGCCGCCCCTTAAATATAATAATAATATAATACTTCATGACTCCTTATCTATTGCGCAAGAATTTAATAGATAAACTCCTTATCTATTGCGCAAGAATTTAATCAGCATTTTTCTTCAGTTTGGTCTACTTTAGTATCCGCCTCTTACTTGAATGAACTTGAAAAAACTATCAAATAAACTGATCACAACAGAACAAACAAACAGGACATAAAATACAAAACATATAAACATAAAAACATGACACCCTTCAAGACTAACCCAGCTGCCCCAGAGACCATGTCCCAGGGCACTCCAGTGAGTAAACCAAATAATATAGATCAAAAACCGTCTCATCAACTCAACTCAAACAGCAATAATAATAAAAATAAAAATAAAAAAGAATGTAACTTAATGAAAAAATAAAAAATAAAAAAATAGAAAAGAAAAATATAGGCTATATGCCAAACAGTAGCTCTGTGTGAGGTAATACAGAATCCAACGCTCCAAAATAGTATTTCACATCACAAAACTACCTCCACACAATAATAATAATTATGCTACTAACAAACTTCGGTTATCCAAAAAATCAAGCCTCTCTTCAGACAGTCATTAAATTATCCTGGTGAAGTCTGAGGTGACAAGTAGACAGCTTCAGCATCTTTGTGGCAGCTAAAACGCTGCTGTTTGCCATCAACAAAAACACACAACGTGCAAGGATATCTAAGATAATATTTCATATTAAGTTCGCGAAGCTTACGTTTAACAGGATCAAAGCTCCTGCGCTTCTTCATCAGGTCAGCACTGAAGTCCGGATAGATATATACACGTGTCCCGTTGTACTCGAGCTTCTTTTTCTCCCTCGCAATGCGAAGAATTTTCACTTTGTCCTGGAAATTAAGGATTTTCACGCACAACCATTTCTAGGGTTTACAAAGAATGGTGTGAAAAGGGAAAAACATCCAGTATGCGGCAGTCCTGTGGGCGAAAATGCCTTGTTGATGCTAGAGGTCAGAGGAGAATGGGCCGACTGATTCAAGCTGATAGAAGAGCAACTTTGACTGAAATAACCACTTGTTACAACCAAGGTATGCAGCAAAGCATTTGTGAAGCCACAACACGCACAACCTTGAGGCGGATGGGCTACAACAGCAGAAGACCCCACCGGGTACCACTCATCTCCACTACAAATAGGAAAAAGAGGCTACAATTTGCACGAGCTCACCAAAATTGGACAGTTGAAGACTGGAAAAATGTTGCCTGGTCTGATGAGTCTCGATTTCTGTTGAGACATTCAGATGGTAGAGTCAGAATTTGGCGTAAACAGAATGAGAACATGGATCCATCATGCCTTGTTACCACTGTGCAGGCTGGTGGTGGTGGTGTAATGGTGTGGGGGATGTTTTCTTGGCACACTTTAGTCCCCTTAGTGCCAATTGGGCATCGTTTAAATGCCACGGCCTACCTGAGCATTGTTTCTGACCATGTCCATCCCTTTATGACCACCATGTACCCATCCTCTGATGGCTACTTCCAGCAGGATAATGCACCATGTCACAAAGCTCGAATCATTTCAAATTGGTTTCTTGAACATGACAATGAGTTCACTGTACTAAAATGGCCCCCACAGTCACCAGATCTCAACCCAATAGAGCATCTTTGGGATGTGGTGGAACGGGAGCTTCGTGCCCTGGATGTGCATCCCACAAATCTCCATCAACTGCAAGATGCTATCCTATCAATATGGGCCAACATTTCTAAAGAATGCTTTCAGCACCTTGTTGAATCAATGCCACGTAGAATTAAGGCAGTTCTGAAGGCGAAAGGGGGTCAAACACAGTATTAGTATGGTGTTCCTAATAATCCTTTAGGTGAGTGTATATTAATATTTTAAAACATGTTGGTAATCAAACAGCTGCATCAACCCTGCATGTCTTTCTGCCCAACTTGCAGTTTCACATTGTCAGCATGCAGACAGTCCCTGAAGAGGCTCTTCTGCTGAAGAAGTTATTCATTTTAAAAAGCTGAAGAGGCCGTTTTTCATTTTAACCAGCTTTGTTTTGTTTTGCTATTTGCAAACTGCAGTGAACCTTTTCATTTAAATTTGAATTGGCCCAAGGGCTTTGTGTCAGAGTGACTCCTGGTGATGCAAAAGAAGAGTGTTTCACTGTGAGATAAGGCAACACTTATGGCTCACGGCATCTCTGCCACAACGGAAGCGCTGTGCATGGTTTCCAAATTGGTTTGAGGTATTTTGAGTCTTTCTATATCTGAGGGCAAATGGCTGTGACTGTATCTGAGCCAAGGATCATGGCATATGCCAGGAAGGTGTCTGATGTGATTCGCAGAAGCCTGTGCTGCTGTCGTATTTTCAGACTGTTTCTCTAATCGAATCGGCTCATTAGTGCAGCGTTATGACTCAAAGACTAGCGTTTCATGTGTTCAAAAGTGAATGTTTTATCACATCTTTGTGAAACTCTGCTCCCGACACACTCAGCAGGGGTGTAACATCATCAATACAGATGGCACTTGAGTCATGCAAATTAGGGGTTTTGGTACTGATATAAATATTAATTAAACTTAATTTGGAGTACTTCTTTATTGCACAATGCACATGTATTAATATTAAGCCTAAAATGAATATCACTATTAGTAAGGAGAGTATGATCACTGTATAATATCAGTCTTTAAATGCAAGATATTTAAAGTGTACCTACTTGCAATAGTTCCATTTTAGCACAATCAAATATACAGTACTGTGCAAAAGTCTTAGGCATGTTAATATCCCCCCCGAAAAAATGGTTTTAAGTCAGTTATTTCTATCTTTTGCTGTAGTGTGTCAGTAGGAAATATCAGTTTACATTTCCAAACATTCTTTTTGCCATTAATTGTAATAATCCAGTGAGATTTGTGTATGCACAAGGAGTCTGACAACAGCCGGTTGGATATTAACATGCCTAAGACTTTTGCACAGTACTGTACTTAAGTATATATTCAGTTGGACCTGAGCACTACTTCCATATAACTAAAGTGCATTAATTACAAAATTAGTCGTCAAAATTAGTCGTTCCATTTAAAGGGGTGGTATAATGCCCTTTTCACAAGATGTAAAATAAGTATTTGATGTCCCCAGAGTGTGTGTGTGAAGTTTTAGCTCAAAATACCCCACAGATAATTTTATATAGCATGTTAAAATTGTCGCTTTTTGAGGGTGAGCAAAAACACACAGTTTTTGTGTCTGTCCCTTTAAATGCAAATGAGCTGCTGCTCCCGGCACAGAGGGCGAAGCATCAACAACTCATGTCCTTTTACCTCACACAGACATGCACTGAAAATTTCAAACACTTTTAGCCTTTTAAGTTCAAATCGGACAAAGATGGAGAGACTCAAGAAGAAGTGACAACATGTAGAAGCAACAGGACATTTCTGAATGGTTAGTTGATGAATTTATGTAGTTTATGTGTAGTTATCTTCTAGTCATTGATTAGCATATTCTGTCTTGATAATCTATAAATCGTGTTCAGGGGGTGGGGTTTATGTAAATTCTAGGGTTGGTGATGTCACTAACCCGGGAGGAATGTGGTGTAGTCTCTACCAGCCGTTTGATGTAGTCCTTAAAAAGCAATTTCTTTAAAAGCAAATATCTCCCTTTGCTTTGAACTTTGAGTATTGTTACTTTGCAGATGTTGTTTATGCTCAAACAGCAACATTACACATCAACTAAAGTTAAGAACGTGAAATCATAATCAACCACCCCTTTAAACGGTGTCCGTTCAACAAAGTGTCCAGTGTGTGTTGCGTACTGGCGGTGCTACTTGGTAATTGGTCATATAAAACTATATAAAAACTTGCAGCAACATCTCCTCTCTTCTCTTATGATAATGTGTTTACTGACATGAGGGCGGGGCAACCTGTCAGTCACATGAGATCCACCAATAGAAAACCACAACCATCCAATCAGTTCCACACAATCAAGCCCCGCCCTACATTTGTTCTTGTTACAGAAGCCGTTTGACTGGGATATATGTCCCAATAGGGAAGAAAAGTCTATCCATTTCACTTTAAGGGACTTGTAATGGTAAAACACCACCTTATACCAGTCCAGATACTGTATATACACTTTTTACAGCTTATAGTGAAAATGTGGATCCTATACTGAACGAGAAAAAAAAAAAACATTGCCTAGTTTAATTTAGAGGACCAAACTGAGTAAAATATATTGTTATTTATAAAAATACAGACAAAATAATTATAAATAACAGCAACTCTGGAAGTACAAATGAAGTTCAAAGATTTCCCGGAGATGTGAATTTCCATCCCAATGTTATGGAGCAGGATTGAGGAGTCTGAGGAGTTTTCTGCTGATAGTCATGAGAGCCCTTGAGAAGCTTGTTGGGTAATAAAGTGGAAGGTGTTAGTATTCTGCGGAGGCAACAGGACTGTTGAACAGCCCGGAGGGGGTGCTGAGATGCTCATTCTGAGATAGGCTGGATGTGGAGGCCGGAAATGATTGGAAAATGATCCAAGCTGTCTAAGTGTTGAACAGCAGGTGGTCTGGGGCTGAACTTGCAACATGGCAATTCAGGTGTCTGCCAACTGAGAACACCTGCCTTCAAATAAAGCTATTTCTGCAGTGGCATTTTCTGGCAGACTGTATAAAATTCTGCAAAAGAGATGTATAAGATGGTGTTTTATCCTTAAAGTCGGCATGAAACGGAAGTTGCGATAGTCTTTTCTTCCCTTTTGTGACATATATCCCAGTGAACGCCTTTTTGAACAAGAAAAAATGTAGTCTTTGGTTGTAGTTTGCTATTGGTCGATCTCATGTGATTGACAGGTTGCCCCGCCCTTGCGCCAGTAAACACATCATCAGAGAAGAGGGAGGGGAACTTATTTTGATTACAAGGCACACAAATTGAAAAAAAAGAAGATGTGCACAGATACGTCATAATTTATAATAAATAATGCAATATTCCATAAAAAATAAGAATTGAGAGATGAACAAATAACAAAAGCCAGATGGATTATATTAGATACTCACATTTTGATGTGATTTTTCAACAAAAAAATATATATATATATATATATATATGGATAATCAAGTATACCTAAATTGCTTAAGTCCAGTGAGTGTTCATCTTGAAATATTATTAACAATATAAAAGTAATTTTTACGTCTAGATTTCACAGCATGAAGGGGGGCATTGTTACATTGATACTAAAAGGCTTTTGCTTGCTATGAAAAAGTATAAACTATCAATCAGACGACAGAAGGCATGTAGGAGATTGTGTGCAACAGGTTAAATTAGTTTTGATAATGTTGACCATATAGCGGCCTTATAAATTAATATCAAATATGAGGGTTAAAGGCTGCTTATTGGATCAATAGAGTATATGTCATATTATTAAGAGATTAAGGGTTGCATTGGCAGACATTTATTTTTGTTGTAAGCAAATATCACTTAATTTTAAGATTAATTAATGAGACAAATAAAAAATAAAAAAGTTTTTTGAAATAGGGGTTATTCACCGTCTCCCCTACATTTAGATAGGTGGGCAAATGCATTTTTGTCTCAGTGCATGCATTGTCTTAGTGACAGCGCCGCCGCTAGCTTAGCTTAGCATAATGAATGGAATCCTCTGTTGCCGGATAGCATGTTGGGAGTAAAAGTGATAAAAAAAACATTTAAAAAAAACAACTAATTACTTCTTGTGGCCTGCGTATTCACAACGAGTACAAATAGCAATGCAGATTAAGCGATTTCCTAGGCAGATATTGACTTGGGACTATATTGGGGTGAAGCACAGGCGAAGCACTGCTACTTGGCCACAAAGATAGCAGATTTCAGGTGTTGCGTGATATCTCTGCGCCCAAGTAGCAGTACTTTGCCTGTGCTTCACCCCAATATAGTTCCAAGCGCTGCCACACTAATGGCGCTTTTCCACTACACAGTACCAGCTCGCCTCGGCTCGGCTCGGCTCGCCTTTGTTTGGTTTTCCACTGTGTAAAAGTTGTACCTGTACCTGCTTCCAGGTACTTTTTTTCGTACCACCTCCGGCGAGGTTCCGAGCGAGCTGAGGCGATACTAAAATGTGACTGCTGATTGGTCAGAGAGAATCGTCACTATTCACTGCGTCATCATTGCACGCGCCAAACGGAGTATCCTGAATAAAAAACAAAACCATCCAAAAACAGCATACACTCGATTTCCTCCATTGTCCTGTGTGTGTGGGTAGTGGGTGTGTGTCGCGTAGAAGTAGTCACGGCAGTTTCCTGCGGCGTCGCTGTGACGACCAGGTACTATTGTGGAGGTACTATCTGCAATGGAAAACGGAGCGAAAAGCGAGCCGAGCCGAGACGAGGCGAGTTGAGCTGGTACTGGTAATGGAAAAGCGCCATAAGACAATGCATGCACTGAGACAAAAATGCGTTTGCCCACCTATCTAAATGTAGGGGAGATGGTGAATAACCCCTATTTCAAAAAACGGTGGAGTGTTCGGTGGCGGAGGGGGGTGGCATCAGCAAACATGATTTAATATTTTAATTGAGTTTGCTTCTTAAAATAAATGTGTCTAGATTTAAGAATGTTCAGATATTTGTACTGGAAAACACAAAAATACTGAGGAATAAACAACCATTTTGTTCATTTTCCAGGCATCACAACAGCTGAATCATTGAAGTGGTTATCCACAGATCCAACTTTTTTTTAGAGATGTTTAATGGTGCATAAAAGCTGGTGACCAGGTGACCAGATTTTATGCACCATTAAACATCTCTAAAAAAAGTTGTTCTTCAGTCTGTTATGAACTAATTTGCTTCCTGCAACAGATCTACACACACAGATCGATCTGTGGACAACCACTTCAATGATTCAGCTTATGTGATGCCTGGAAAATGAACAAATTTAGACATTCTGAAGTGGATGAACTAGAGGACGCTTCTTCTAAGACAGCATGTCCCACTTTTCAATGTCCCTGTAGGGATTTTGTCAGAGCTGAGTATGTCTGCAGTCTTTTAAGGGTTCATGTGGTGAACGTCCTGGGGTTTCTGGAAGGAATCCAGAAATACGAGGACTTTGTTCTTTGGATTGTCAGAGTTCTCGGTCTATCTTTGATCACGAGAGAAGCATCTGCTGACTTTCCTGGAGCTATGGTCCTATAGCGCGATCAGAACACGCTTTCCCCGTGCCTCTGTTGTTTCATTTGGGGTTTCTGGCAATGACACAAGAGGCAATGACACAAGAGGGTTAGAAAGGCATTAAATCTTTCTTTCAGAAGCTGGATCACTAGAGGACTGTCAGAACAGACTTGATGGCTCCTCGGGGACATGTTGATAGTCTCAGCGGCAGCAAGATGGATGGTTGACTTCTACTGTCCTCACTCATCAGCCGGACGGTCATCATCCAACTCCAATACCCTCAGTTTAACGCAGCACTTTCAAAGGCTCGTCTGGAGAATTCTGTGGCTTGCTGCTATTTTCGGCATTGCTCCATTCTGTGAGATAATAGGTTTGCAAATAGCTGCCTTTCTAAGGGAGCGACGTATTTAAAATGAAACCCCACAAATGACCGACTTGTGTGTAAAAGCATCTATTAAATGCTTAGATGTAAATGCGCTGAATAGGCAGCAAGTATGCAACACAAATTAGTTGGTTACAATGGAGTTTAAACCAACAACTCAAATACATAGCATGCACATTTTGACTAAAGAAGTCAATTTTAATTTGATTAAATTACTTACACAATTATTTATCAATAGTCTCTGGTATTGAATGAAATGTATTATTTTCCTTTGCCTCTATCACATGGCAGCAACTCAATGCATTATGGCATGTAGACATGATCAAGACGATCTGCTGGAGTTCAGACTGAGCATCAGAATGTGGAAGAAAGATGATTTAAAGTGACTTTGAATGTGGCATGGTTGTTGGTGCCAGACAGGTATCAGAGTATTTCAGAAACTGCTGATCTACTGGGTTTTTCATGCACAACCATCTCTAGAGTTTACAGAGAATTATCTGAAAAGAGAAAATATCCAGTGAGCGTCTACCCTGGAAATCCAGAGTTCTCGTGAGAGCACAAGTTGAATTTGCTCAGCGAGTTTACTCTGGCGTCGAGTAATGATGCTCATTAAATATGCCCTTGTATCCGAGCTGCACCAATCACATTGGGTTATCTGATATAGGCGGGCCAGAGGCGAGCTAAACAGAAGACGACAGCGCTGTGACGTCGAAGTCATTAGTAAACATTGCAAGATGGCTATGGATGACCACCAGTTGTTTGAAACGGCTTTGGCCGCTACAATGAACGAGTTAGACTTGGCTTTTTATCTAAAAGAGGAACAGAAGACGCCGCTCGAATCGTTCCTGTGCAAGAAGGGCGTTTTTGCTGTTTTGCCGACCGGATACGGCAAGAGTCTAATCTACCAGTTAGCTCCGCTGGTAGCTAAGCGTATGGGGGCTTGTTGTGATTGGTCGTAGTGTTATCCAATTGCGTGCAGTGAGATTTTCAAATGCATGCTTGGTGCCGCCCCTCGAGCTGACCGATTTTCATTAGTCGACGCCAGACCATTCATCTTTCAGATTTAGGTCTGGATTTCCAGGCTAGTGAGCGTCAGTTCTGTGAGTGAAAATGCCTTGTTGATGCCAGAGGTCAGAGGAGAATGACCAGACTGGTTCAGCTGATAGAAAGACAACAGTAACTCAAATAACCACACGTTCATCGAGGTCTGCAGAAGAGCATCACTGAACACACAACACGTCAAACCTTGAAGCAGAAGAGCTCTAGCAGCAGAAGACACACACCGGTGTCACTCCTGTCAGATAAGAACAGCAAACTGGGGCTACAATTCAACAAAATTAGACAATAGAGGATTGGAAAAACATTTTTCTGATTTCTGCTGCAACATTAGAGTCAGAATTAGGCGTAAACAACATGAAATATCATGGATTCATCCTGCCTCTTCTCAGCGGTTCAGGCTGCTGGTTGTGTAATGATAGGTTGGATATTTTCTTGGCACACTTTGGGCTTTTACCAATTGAACATTGTTTAAACACCACAGCCTACCTGAGTAATGTTGGTGACCATGACCATCCCTTTATGACCACAGTGGACCATCTTCTGATGGCTACTTCCAGCAGGATAACGCCATGTCACAAAGCTCATCTGAAACTGGTTTCTTGATCATGACAGTGAGTTCACTAAACTCAAACGGCCTCCACAATCACCAGATCTCAATCTAATTGAGCAGATTTGAGATGTGGAGGAACAGGAGATTTGCATCATGGATGTGCAGCCGACAAATCTGCAGAAACTGTGTGATGCTCTCATGACAATAAGGAGCAAAATCTCTGAATAATGTTTCCAGCACCTTGTTAAATCTCTGCCATGAAGAAGTTCTGAAGGCAAAAGGGAACCAGCAAACTGTACCTAATAAAGTGGCCAGTCGGTCGGTGAGTGAGTGAGAGTGAGAGTGAGAGTGTGTGTGTGAGTGAGTGAGTGAGTGAGTGTGTGTGTGTGTGTGTGTGTGTGTGTGTGTGTGTGTGTGTGTGTGTAAAATAACTCAAAACACTAAGTCTGCTGACAGTTTCAGCATCTTATTTTTCTCTTCTTCATGAAAAAAGTACAAAAACAATAAACTTACACAGCACGTCTCTGAAGACAGAAACAAAATAATCAATAAACGTCTCATCAGTGTAAACTAGTAAATCTAATGAAGCATTACGTTACAAAACTAATATGAATAGCTCAGGCAAACACCAGCTCTCTCAAAACACACACAAACGTACAAAAGTGTTTAGCAGACCTATTCAATTGGTTGAAGGTTGAATTTCACAAAGCTTGTCTGGGTCATTTTTCACCTACAAATACGACAAAACATTAAAAAGTATGTTGCATAAAGACAAAGCCTACTTTTAGGACCAATAACAAGTTATGTTTTTTGCATTGTGGCATTACAATTAAGTATATCCCCCATTTGACAAATATATCATTGTAATTGTTAAAATAATTACATATACATAGATTATAGTTGTATTTGTTGTACAATCATAAATACATTTTATTATAAGAATCTAATCAAAATAATTGAGATTATAAAAATAATAGTATGAAAAGTAAGGCTACACTGAGGGGAAATGTGCTTAATTGTCATAAAAAAAATTTTTTTTTCAATATCATTTTTAAAATATTGGAGTGAACTATAAAAGACATGTAAGTGAACCTTATTTTTTACAAACCTGATTTATTTGAGCTTAGAAAAAAAAAAATCACATTATTTTACAGTACAAAACCATGATTAGCCAGAACCTCTATCCAGAATAACTGCAGAGATCAGCTGGAGAATAAAATCATACCCACTAACTATCTGTAAAAGTACACACTCATGGCCCTATATGACATCACTTCCTTCTGCTCGGTGTGCAAGAAATCTGACAGGTTTGAGTCTCGGCCTTTCCTCATGATGATGTAAACACAGGGCATTTGGTGGCCGCACTTCCTGAGATTTGTCATTCAGTTTGTGTCTGATTGTGATCGTTCTCTAAGAAGAGGGTTGTTCAATGTCCGTCTGTGCTTTGATTGGTCGAGAGTCACTTAACGCAGTTTCCTTTCCTCCTTCTTTTGTCTCTTCTTCTTCTACTTTAACATCTTCCTTGCAGTTTATCTCTCCACCCTGCTCTTTCTTCTTTCGTTTCTTTGGGACAGCGTCTTTATTTTCCTCTATCTTCAGCTCGATCTTCACTTCCTTTTTCCAGGCTCCGAAGGGGAGGACGTCCAGGTCTCCACCTGAGCTTTCACACAGCGTCGGCCCCGGCCAATCAGGAACCTCCAATCCCAGCAGCTTCATCACCTGACCCATGACCTCATCCACGTAGCCATGGATACACAGGTGGGCGTGCTTGTCCTGCAAAAAACAAGTAGCACTGTTAAGTACAAACAACCCCAGAGATCTTAAAGGAATAGTTCACAAAAAATGTATGAACATATATAATGATGAATCATGTTATAAATAAAAAGGCGCCATAAACAAATTGTCAATATAACTTGTGATCTCATACAATAGCTTTTTGCTTATGACAATTTAAGCCATTATTCACTAAAACACCATCACATATGTATATACATTTTATGACTTGGCGACTTTTCAAACGTTTATCATGCTTTATGTCCATCACTTTTTTGTGTTTCACAGAAGGGGGAAAGTCTTTGGATTATGAATATGGATTGTAGGATTGGGTAATTGCAGGAGTTTACATTTTTTGCATGCTCTATTTCAACATGCTTCGGCATCCGCTCTTAATTAGGTCTCTCCAGCGCTGGAAAGCTTTCCTAATATTAACGAGGGGCTTAGGCCATGCAGATATATCTCTCTCTCTACAGCCTTTCTTCAAATCTCCCTTTTGCTCACTCTCTCTCCTCCCAAATCATGAGTGGACACACCCCCTACTGTTGATTGGCTCACTCTCTCTCCTCTCCCATCATGTGTCCACACCCCCCACTGTTGATTGGCTCACTCTCTCCCATCATGTGTCCACACCCCCTACTGTTGATTGGCTCACTCTTCTCTCCTCTCCCATCATGTGTCCACACTCCCTATTGTTGATTGGCTCACTCTCTCTCCTCCCAAATCATGAGTGGACACACCCCCTACTGTTGATTGGCTCACTCTCTCTCCTCCCAAATCATGAGTGGACACACCCCTACTGTTGATTGGCTCACTCTCTCTCCTCTCCCATCATGTGTCCACACCCCCAACTGTTGATTGGCTCACTCTCTCTCCTCTCCCATCATGTGTCCACACCCCCAACTGTTGATTGGCTCACTCTCTCTCCTCCAATCATGAGTGGACACACCCCCTACAGCTGATTGGCTCACTCTCTCTCCTCTCCCATCATGAGTGGACACACCCCCTACTGCTGATTGGCTCACTCTCTCTCCTCCCCAATCATGAGTAGACACGCCCCCTACTGCTGATTGGCTCACTCTCTCTCCTCTCCCATCATGTGTCCACACCCTGTGCTGCTAATTGGCTCACTCTGTCCTGCCCGTCATGAATAGACACGCCCCCTACTGCTAATTGGCTACAAGTTTGTTGTGTTGCTCAGTCCAATCCACTTTCAACAGTTTCTCAGAAATCGCTTACTGCACCTTTAAGAGTTTGATTCAACTGAAATGTAAATTTCCCTGAATAAACAGAACTATTTTTAATAAATCTGAAAAATCATATACATTATGGTTAAAAGTTTGGGGGTCACTAAGATTTTTTTTAAAGAAATTAATACTTTTTATTCAGCGATCATTAAATTAATCAAAAGTGACAGCAAAGACCTTAAAACGTTACAAAAGATTTCTGTTTCAAATAAATGCTTTATATTCATCAAAGAATCCTGAAAATAATGTATCACATTTCCACAAAATATGAAGCAGCACAACTGTTTTCAACATTGATAATAATAATGAATGTTTCTTGAGCAGCAAATCACTAGAGGCATCCAAAAACAGCATACACTCGATTTCCTCCATTGTCCTGTGTGTGTGGGTAGTGGGTGTGTGTCGCGTAGAAGTAGTCACGGCAGTTTCCTGCGGCGTCGCTGTGACGACCAGGTACTATTGTGGAGGTACTATCTGCAATGGAAAACGGAGCGAAAAGCGAGCCGAGCCGAGACGAGGCGAGTTGAGCTGGTACTGGTAATGGAAAAGCGCCATAAGACAATGCATGCACTGAGACAAAAATGCGTTTGCCCACCTATCTAAATGTAGGGGAGATGGTGAATAACCCCTATTTCAAAAAACGGTGGAGTGTTCGGTGGCGGAGGGGGGTGGCATCAGCAAACATGATTTAATATTTTAATTGAGTTTGCTTCTTAAAATAAATGTGTCTAGATTTAAGAATGTTCAGATATTTGTACTGGAAAACACAAAAATACTGAGGAATAAACAACCATTTTGTTCATTTTCCAGGCATCACAACAGCTGAATCATTGAAGTGGTTATCCACAGATCCAACTTTTTTTTAGAGATGTTTAATGGTGCATAAAAGCTGGTGACCAGGTGACCAGATTTTATGCACCATTAAACATCTCTAAAAAAAGTTGTTCTTCAGTCTGTTATGAACTAATTTGCTTCCTGCAACAGATCTACACACACAGATCGATCTGTGGACAACCACTTCAATGATTCAGCTTATGTGATGCCTGGAAAATGAACAAATTTAGACATTCTGAAGTGGATGAACTAGAGGACGCTTCTTCTAAGACAGCATGTCCCACTTTTCAATGTCCCTGTAGGGATTTTGTCAGAGCTGAGTATGTCTGCAGTCTTTTAAGGGTTCATGTGGTGAACGTCCTGGGGTTTCTGGAAGGAATCCAGAAATACGAGGACTTTGTTCTTTGGATTGTCAGAGTTCTCGGTCTATCTTTGATCACGAGAGAAGCATCTGCTGACTTTCCTGGAGCTATGGTCCTATAGCGCGATCAGAACACGCTTTCCCCGTGCCTCTGTTGTTTCATTTGGGGTTTCTGGCAATGACACAAGAGGCAATGACACAAGAGGGTTAGAAAGGCATTAAATCTTTCTTTCAGAAGCTGGATCACTAGAGGACTGTCAGAACAGACTTGATGGCTCCTCGGGGACATGTTGATAGTCTCAGCGGCAGCAAGATGGATGGTTGACTTCTACTGTCCTCACTCATCAGCCGGACGGTCATCATCCAACTCCAATACCCTCAGTTTAACGCAGCACTTTCAAAGGCTCGTCTGGAGAATTCTGTGGCTTGCTGCTATTTTCGGCATTGCTCCATTCTGTGAGATAATAGGTTTGCAAATAGCTGCCTTTCTAAGGGAGCGACGTATTTAAAATGAAACCCCACAAATGACCGACTTGTGTGTAAAAGCATCTATTAAATGCTTAGATGTAAATGCGCTGAATAGGCAGCAAGTATGCAACACAAATTAGTTGGTTACAATGGAGTTTAAACCAACAACTCAAATACATAGCATGCACATTTTGACTAAAGAAGTCAATTTTAATTTGATTAAATTACTTACACAATTATTTATCAATAGTCTCTGGTATTGAATGAAATGTATTATTTTCCTTTGCCTCTATCACATGGCAGCAACTCAATGCATTATGGCATGTAGACATGATCAAGACGATCTGCTGGAGTTCAGACTGAGCATCAGAATGTGGAAGAAAGATGATTTAAAGTGACTTTGAATGTGGCATGGTTGTTGGTGCCAGACAGGTATCAGAGTATTTCAGAAACTGCTGATCTACTGGGTTTTTCATGCACAACCATCTCTAGAGTTTACAGAGAATTATCTGAAAAGAGAAAATATCCAGTGAGCGTCTACCCTGGAAATCCAGAGTTCTCGTGAGAGCACAAGTTGAATTTGCTCAGCGAGTTTACTCTGGCGTCGAGTAATGATGCTCATTAAATATGCCCTTGTATCCGAGCTGCACCAATCACATTGGGTTATCTGATATAGGCGGGCCAGAGGCGAGCTAAACAGAAGACGACAGCGCTGTGACGTCGAAGTCATTAGTAAACATTGCAAGATGGCTATGGATGACCACCAGTTGTTTGAAACGGCTTTGGCCGCTACAATGAACGAGTTAGACTTGGCTTTTTATCTAAAAGAGGAACAGAAGACGCCGCTCGAATCGTTCCTGTGCAAGAAGGGCGTTTTTGCTGTTTTGCCGACCGGATACGGCAAGAGTCTAATCTACCAGTTAGCTCCGCTGGTAGCTAAGCGTATGGGGGCTTGTTGTGATTGGTCGTAGTGTTATCCAATTGCGTGCAGTGAGATTTTCAAATGCATGCTTGGTGCCGCCCCTCGAGCTGACCGATTTTCATTAGTCGACGCCAGACCATTCATCTTTCAGATTTAGGTCTGGATTTCCAGGCTAGTGAGCGTCAGTTCTGTGAGTGAAAATGCCTTGTTGATGCCAGAGGTCAGAGGAGAATGACCAGACTGGTTCAGCTGATAGAAAGACAACAGTAACTCAAATAACCACACGTTCATCGAGGTCTGCAGAAGAGCATCACTGAACACACAACACGTCAAACCTTGAAGCAGAAGAGCTCTAGCAGCAGAAGACACACACCGGTGTCACTCCTGTCAGATAAGAACAGCAAACTGGGGCTACAATTCAACAAAATTAGACAATAGAGGATTGGAAAAACATTTTTCTGATTTCTGCTGCAACATTAGAGTCAGAATTAGGCGTAAACAACATGAAATATCATGGATTCATCCTGCCTCTTCTCAGCGGTTCAGGCTGCTGGTTGTGTAATGATAGGTTGGATATTTTCTTGGCACACTTTGGGCTTTTACCAATTGAACATTGTTTAAACACCACAGCCTACCTGAGTAATGTTGGTGACCATGACCATCCCTTTATGACCACAGTGGACCATCTTCTGATGGCTACTTCCAGCAGGATAACGCCATGTCACAAAGCTCATCTGAAACTGGTTTCTTGATCATGACAGTGAGTTCACTAAACTCAAACGGCCTCCACAATCACCAGATCTCAATCTAATTGAGCAGATTTGAGATGTGGAGGAACAGGAGATTTGCATCATGGATGTGCAGCCGACAAATCTGCAGAAACTGTGTGATGCTCTCATGACAATAAGGAGCAAAATCTCTGAATAATGTTTCCAGCACCTTGTTAAATCTCTGCCATGAAGAAGTTCTGAAGGCAAAAGGGAACCAGCAAACTGTACCTAATAAAGTGGCCAGTCGGTCGGTGAGTGAGTGAGAGTGAGAGTGAGAGTGTGTGTGTGAGTGAGTGAGTGAGTGAGTGTGTGTGTGTGTGTGTGTGTGTGTGTGTGTGTGTGTGTGTGTGTGTGTAAAATAACTCAAAACACTAAGTCTGCTGACAGTTTCAGCATCTTATTTTTCTCTTCTTCATGAAAAAAGTACAAAAACAATAAACTTACACAGCACGTCTCTGAAGACAGAAACAAAATAATCAATAAACGTCTCATCAGTGTAAACTAGTAAATCTAATGAAGCATTACGTTACAAAACTAATATGAATAGCTCAGGCAAACACCAGCTCTCTCAAAACACACACAAACGTACAAAAGTGTTTAGCAGACCTATTCAATTGGTTGAAGGTTGAATTTCACAAAGCTTGTCTGGGTCATTTTTCACCTACAAATACGACAAAACATTAAAAAGTATGTTGCATAAAGACAAAGCCTACTTTTAGGACCAATAACAAGTTATGTTTTTTGCATTGTGGCATTACAATTAAGTATATCCCCCATTTGACAAATATATCATTGTAATTGTTAAAATAATTACATATACATAGATTATAGTTGTATTTGTTGTACAATCATAAATACATTTTATTATAAGAATCTAATCAAAATAATTGAGATTATAAAAATAATAGTATGAAAAGTAAGGCTACACTGAGGGGAAATGTGCTTAATTGTCATAAAAAAAATTTTTTTTTCAATATCATTTTTAAAATATTGGAGTGAACTATAAAAGACATGTAAGTGAACCTTATTTTTTACAAACCTGATTTATTTGAGCTTAGAAAAAAAAAAATCACATTATTTTACAGTACAAAACCATGATTAGCCAGAACCTCTATCCAGAATAACTGCAGAGATCAGCTGGAGAATAAAATCATACCCACTAACTATCTGTAAAAGTACACACTCATGGCCCTATATGACATCACTTCCTTCTGCTCGGTGTGCAAGAAATCTGACAGGTTTGAGTCTCGGCCTTTCCTCATGATGATGTAAACACAGGGCATTTGGTGGCCGCACTTCCTGAGATTTGTCATTCAGTTTGTGTCTGATTGTGATCGTTCTCTAAGAAGAGGGTTGTTCAATGTCCGTCTGTGCTTTGATTGGTCGAGAGTCACTTAACGCAGTTTCCTTTCCTCCTTCTTTTGTCTCTTCTTCTTCTACTTTAACATCTTCCTTGCAGTTTATCTCTCCACCCTGCTCTTTCTTCTTTCGTTTCTTTGGGACAGCGTCTTTATTTTCCTCTATCTTCAGCTCGATCTTCACTTCCTTTTTCCAGGCTCCGAAGGGGAGGACGTCCAGGTCTCCACCTGAGCTTTCACACAGCGTCGGCCCCGGCCAATCAGGAACCTCCAATCCCAGCAGCTTCATCACCTGACCCATGACCTCATCCACGTAGCCATGGATACACAGGTGGGCGTGCTTGTCCTGCAAAAAACAAGTAGCACTGTTAAGTACAAACAACCCCAGAGATCTTAAAGGAATAGTTCACAAAAAATGTATGAACATATATAATGATGAATCATGTTATAAATAAAAAGGCGCCATAAACAAATTGTCAATATAACTTGTGATCTCATACAATAGCTTTTTGCTTATGACAATTTAAGCCATTATTCACTAAAACACCATCACATATGTATATACATTTTATGACTTGGCGACTTTTCAAACGTTTATCATGCTTTATGTCCATCACTTTTTTGTGTTTCACAGAAGGGGGAAAGTCTTTGGATTATGAATATGGATTGTAGGATTGGGTAATTGCAGGAGTTTACATTTTTTGCATGCTCTATTTCAACATGCTTCGGCATCCGCTCTTAATTAGGTCTCTCCAGCGCTGGAAAGCTTTCCTAATATTAACGAGGGGCTTAGGCCATGCAGATATATCTCTCTCTCTACAGCCTTTCTTCAAATCTCCCTTTTGCTCACTCTCTCTCCTCCCAAATCATGAGTGGACACACCCCCTACTGTTGATTGGCTCACTCTCTCTCCTCTCCCATCATGTGTCCACACCCCCCACTGTTGATTGGCTCACTCTCTCCCATCATGTGTCCACACCCCCTACTGTTGATTGGCTCACTCTTCTCTCCTCTCCCATCATGTGTCCACACTCCCTATTGTTGATTGGCTCACTCTCTCTCCTCCCAAATCATGAGTGGACACACCCCCTACTGTTGATTGGCTCACTCTCTCTCCTCCCAAATCATGAGTGGACACACCCCTACTGTTGATTGGCTCACTCTCTCTCCTCTCCCATCATGTGTCCACACCCCCAACTGTTGATTGGCTCACTCTCTCTCCTCTCCCATCATGTGTCCACACCCCCAACTGTTGATTGGCTCACTCTCTCTCCTCCAATCATGAGTGGACACACCCCCTACAGCTGATTGGCTCACTCTCTCTCCTCTCCCATCATGAGTGGACACACCCCCTACTGCTGATTGGCTCACTCTCTCTCCTCCCCAATCATGAGTAGACACGCCCCCTACTGCTGATTGGCTCACTCTCTCTCCTCTCCCATCATGTGTCCACACCCTGTGCTGCTAATTGGCTCACTCTGTCCTGCCCGTCATGAATAGACACGCCCCCTACTGCTAATTGGCTACAAGTTTGTTGTGTTGCTCAGTCCAATCCACTTTCAACAGTTTCTCAGAAATCGCTTACTGCACCTTTAAGAGTTTGATTCAACTGAAATGTAAATTTCCCTGAATAAACAGAACTATTTTTAATAAATCTGAAAAATCATATACATTATGGTTAAAAGTTTGGGGGTCACTAAGATTTTTTTTAAAGAAATTAATACTTTTTATTCAGCGATCATTAAATTAATCAAAAGTGACAGCAAAGACCTTAAAACGTTACAAAAGATTTCTGTTTCAAATAAATGCTTTATATTCATCAAAGAATCCTGAAAATAATGTATCACATTTCCACAAAATATGAAGCAGCACAACTGTTTTCAACATTGATAATAATAATGAATGTTTCTTGAGCAGCAAATCAGCATATTAGAATGATTTCTGAAGGATCATGTGACACTGAAGACTGGAGTAATGATGCTTTGATTAACAGGAATAAATTACATTTTAAAATATATTCAATTAGAAAGCAGCTATTTCAAATAGTAATAATATTTCACAATATTACAGTTTTTACTGTATTTTTTGATCAAATAAGTGTAGTCTTGGTGAGCATAAGACTTCTTTCAAAAACATTAAAAAAATCTCAACACCCCCAAACTTTGTTGTGCTCCTTGAATGCATTTTTTATTTTATTTTTTGCATTCTCTGGAAGTCTGTGCAAAATACTATTTACGTTGAATAAATGAACACTTTAATCAAACACAGCACAGCCAGATTATCCACATTAAAAAATTGCCCAAGAAATGTCAAATTCAATTCCTTTATATGTTAAGAAGCTATAATACCATAAACTCCCCCTCCCTAAAATCTGACATGTGGAATAATAACACGTCGTATATATATATATGTCAGGCTTTGCATTTCAAACAAGATTTATAAAAAATAAATCCAATTTGGGAACTGAGATGTTGACGAATTGGACGCTATGAGGTACGTCGGCAAAAATAACCTTCAGATAATGAAACATGACTCAAACATGGGGCCGATAACAACACGTCTTAAAAATTAATAGGACTAATCCATTAAAAAGACATTCCAGCCACATGATGACATCAGAAAGGAAACGACAGACTGACGATACAAGCTTAAGAGAAAATCCATCTGTCAATTTGGCGAAGCTGCAAAGCTTCTTAATCAAAGTTGTTTTCATAAAGAGAATGAATGGTCAGAAAGGGTTTAGCGCAGCTGTGCTTTTGAAGGACAGTAATCCGAGCGTGTGTGTTGCTGTGTGATGCTCACACGTGCGACAGATCTTAAACTACTGTGTGTTTGTGTCAGCATGTGTGCTTTTGTGTGGGTGAGGACTAAGATAAAGACTGTTAAAAACCTTCTGAGCTGCTCTGCTGTCTGCATTGTCAGACTACTAACTGGAATTGATTATTATACGCTACCGTTCAAAAGTTTGGGATTGATAAGATTGTTTTTGGAAGAAGTCTCTTCTGCTCACTCACTGCATATACTTGATCAAAAACACAGTAAAAACAGCGATATTGTGAGATATTATTACAATTTAAAATTAGCATTTTCTATGTGACTATATTTCAAAATGTAATTTATTCCTGTGATCAAAGCTGAATTTTCAGCATCATTACTCCAGTCTTCAGTGTCACATGATCCTTCAGAAATCAGTCTAATATGATGATTTGCTGCTCAAGCAACATTTATGATTATTATCAGTGTTGAAAACGGTTGTGCTGCTTCTAGGGATGCACGATATATCGGCCACCATATCGGTATTGGCCGATATCGGTTCATTTTTAATGTTATCGTTATCGGCCCGATCAGAAAATTTGTCCGACATATTAAAGCCGATAAATAATGTATTATCTTCTTCAGCTGAGACACTTCAAATGGTTTTGAATTGCTTGAAATATGATTGGAATCACTTAAAAAAAGGAAAAATACAGTAAAGTGATACAAGTCTGTCATATCGGCTACATAAAATTATCATGAGAACATCATTATAATTGTGTTTGAGACATGGATTTAATGGTGAGACTTTTGTTTTAGTAATCAGGCTCTCAAAAATGATATAAAAATTTGGATTTAGATTTATCTGCCAATATATCGGTTATCGGCTTTGAAATATAAAGAATTATCGGTTATCGGTATCGGCCAAAATGTTCATATCGGTGCATCCCTAGCTGCTTCATATTTTTGTGGAAACAATGATGCATGTGTTTCAGGATTATTTGTTGAATAGAAAGTTCAAAAATAGAGTAGAAATCTTTAGAAACATTATAAATGTCTTTACTATCACATTTTTAGCAATTTAATGCATCCTTACTGAATAAATGTAGTAATTTCTTTAAAGATCTTACTGACCTCAAACTTTTGAACAGTAATGCAACTATTAAACACTGTCATACAAACAGCGCTCCTCAAGTGAGATTTGAAAAGACATCATATGCTACAAACATTATTTGTCAAAACTTTATGAGCATTTTGAGTGAGACATACATGCTTTGTAGGCTGAAGGTTGACTATAACCAGCTTTCCTCCCGTGCGTTTGGTTAGAAGAGGAAGATCTCCACTAGGTTTAATTTGAAGAGATGTACCCAACGTTAAGGCCAGGTCAGCTCGCCTGTGAAGAGAGACACAATATCAGCTGCTGGGGTCTGTTGTTCTTTCCTCAGAATTGGTGAGTAGGTTCATTCACATTAGTCAGAGCCACAGGACATCGGAGTCACGAAGTACACACAAATGTTTTAAAAGACCTTTTAAATGGTCTTTTCCTGCTTCATTCAGACCAATAAAAGGCTTTATTATTCTTAACCTTCATGCGGTCATTATGTTTTTTTTTATTATTATTTATATAAATATATATATATTTTTTTAATTATTATTTTCTTTTTTTTCTTTTTTTATGTAAGCAATAAGGTATGAGAGGCTGTACTGTATTGTGAATAAGTCACGGCTGAAGGGCGTTGTTATCTTCAATTAACAATATCAATGAGAACATCTGTATACATAGCTGTGGTTGCTAGGGGTGTTGTGTAGTGATACATATCGTAAATAAAACAGCTATTGGCCAATCAGAATCAAGGACTGGAACTAACCGTTTTATAAACCGCAAATAAACTAGGCTATCACAAACAATCTGTTGTTTCTATATAGCTGCTTCTTTGATTTCATTCATCATAATTTATTAATTAAATTGTTTTATCATTAATATTCAAAACCTGTAAAGAACATGCCACAGTCATATTTCAACTCCAAGGCAAAAGAAACATAAGAAATTATATTTCACATAAAGAAAGAAATAAGATGTTTTGGAATGTTGTCATGACAATACTGTAATGTGCACACACACAAAAAAATCCCATTCTCATTTTTGTAAAAAATAAAATAATAAATTGAACTGCCTTTCAGTGTCTAATATTATTTGATTATAGCTTTTATTAATATTTAAATTAGCTTTTATTTTATTTTATTTTATTTCAGTTTTTTAATGCTAGTTAAAATTGTAGTAATTTTAAGATGTGGCTTTGTCATTTTTTTTTGTTCAGTTTTAATAATTGTAGTCCAAAAATTAAAAAATGTTAATTGAATTTTAGTTAATTTTAATGTAAATTTTTAGTAATTTAGTTTTCATCAAATATTTATATTTAATTTGATTTCAGTTTAATTTCAATTAATGAAAACCATTTAACAGTTTTAGTTAAAAATGGCCTGCCTTTAACCTGCTGTTTTGAATAATAATTTAAAAAAATTACAGTATTTATGTGCAGTGTATATAAACACAGTAAAACATATTACTTTAAATGAAACATTATGGTAATGAGAATTAGTTGAGGACATGTGCTAATAAAAGAAAAGTCACAATGCAAAAAAAATTAAAATCTTAAATTTAAAGTATATAGAAAGGATATGGTAAACTAAAAGTATAATGCTGCATTTTTATGAAATCTGTATAAGGCTGAAATAATATAGCATTTAAAAATGAATACAGAAAACTCTGAAACAAGTGAAATGGGTCATACTGGTTGACTAGTCAGTTGTTGAATGGCTAGTGGACCATTTTGCCTGTTTCACAAGTCTTTACAAGAACTGTAACATGAGCAAAGATGTACTAGCTCAAGAACCTTGTACCTGTCATCATCACTGCTGAAATCTCTTTATCTGAACATAATTAACTTTATGAAGTACAAGCTTCAACAGAAACAGTACAATACAAATTCAATCAAATATAAAAAAAAAAAAGAACTGATTATCCTGCACTCAAGATAATGAATACTGGTTCACTAAAAGCTCCATTAGTTCTTCATTAACTACTGTCACTTAGACAAAGCATCACTTTCTATGCATGACTAAAAGAAAGAGATTGGCTGAAAAACCAGACCAAATAATACCAATAAAAATAAGAAATCCAGATATCTTTCAAAATGAATTATTGCAGTCTTCTAAAGAAACCACAAGTGACCTCAGACCATGAGAGAGAAAACTGAAAGAGTGAAAGCAGTGAGAACGAGAATTACGAATCCCCTTTGTCTGAACAGGAGCTGGCAGGAGTTTGATTGGTTCTCTCATGTGGTCGGAGGACACTCATCGGCACCATCCTGATTTCACCTGAACAAAACATCAATCCCAGAATACCATGCGTCCACTGTGAAACCCACATGCTTAGACATGCTTCTACCTAAAACACATTTGAAAGACATGTCTATATAGGTGTGGTCACATTTCAAATACATTTTGCTGGCAAAAAGTGACCACACATTACTCACTTTCAAACCAAGCAGCTTTTTTGTCGGTCAATGCAGTGAATCCGCATGATTAACTGCAAAATCTGCATGGGGAAAATCATTCACCCTCATGCAAAATTCCAGATTGCATGAATTCCTATCGAAATGCATAGATGTTTTTGCCCGCAACAGTAAATGTGGCCGCACCTTAAAGGCCCGTACACACCGGGACGAATTTCGCGCGCGATATTCGCCGACGTTTAACGCCTCGTGACTAAACAAAGGGCGCCAATGTGAGTGTGCACACCGACGCGAAAAACGCCACGCGTAAAAGCGTAATTTTTTTTTAAACGCCTCGGGTTCGTTTTTTTGGTTTGACGCGCCGCGTCAAAAACTATCCGACCAATGAGATTGGCGCTTTTGCTCACGTGTCTGGAGCTTCTGAAGTTACAGTAAAACACAACTTGGGGGCGCTCAAACACAAAACGGTCTTGCCGAGCACACATACGTAACAGCGAAGAAGATATAGGCTACGCCAAGTAGCGTCTACACTGCCCATAGACAGACACTGCCGGGAAGAAATGACGAGGAAGATGCAAGGCAAGATGAATGTAGAGCTGTTGGTGTCGGAATAAAGAACTATATGACAAACGCGACAGCGACTACAAAAATCTTGTTAAAAGAGAACTGTTATGGAGTGGTATTGCAGAGTATATGGAGTGGTATTGCAGAGTATAGACTGTTATGGAGTGGTATTGTATTTCTGTTTTACATTAAGCGCCATCTAATGTCAGGGAATGAATTTGCATGTTCACTCGGCTCATCGTCAGCGAAAATCGCTTGGGTGTGAACACAAAAAACGCGTTGAAAAACGCTGGCGAATAACGCGCGCCGATATTCGTCCCGGTGTGTACGGGCCTTAAGACTGTCTCTACCTGACCTGCAATAGCAAACATCAGCAGTCAACTAACTTGATTACAAAAATGACACCATGTTTCATAAGCATAATATTAAAGCTGCATCACATTATGAAATATAAAAACAAAGACAAACCGAAGTTTGTTCCAATTATAAGTTTATAATTTTTTTGTTACAATTATTAGATTAAATGTGTCTGAAAGTGCTTCCTTACAAAGTATTAAAAGAACTTAGAATCAGATCCAGAATTCCTTGTGATACTCAGTCTTCATCATTGTACCGACAGCACCAGATCCAGCTTAATCGTATTACGGTGAACGCACTGCAGTTCTAGACACACAGACACACACGCATACGAAACATCCCACAACACCTGCTGCACATCTGACCCGCGACTGTCCTCTGGGTTTCCACATGCTTTAAAATCCACTGGAGTTTGATGGAAAATAAACTGATTCATTGAATGTAATACGTACGTTAATTTGTTTAAGCTGTCAAGAGTTTGCTTTAAGGCATAGTACTACAAATCTGCATAATATATAACTTTATTTCCTAGTTTACAAGATCACACGATATTACATGATTTAAGAATGAGATCCTTCATATATAAACATTGGAATGTGTTTTATTAATGGTGCTTGCTACTGTAAGTAGTGCATACTATTGCTCATACTTGCAATTAGTGAACTTTTAGTTCACTAATTAGTAGTGCTGTCAAACGATTAAAATATTTATTCGCGATTAATCGCATTAATGTCTCAGTTAACACACAATTAATTGCTCATTTTTATCTATTCTAAATGTCCCTTGATTTCTTTTTGTCCCATTCTTTTTTTCTCATTTTAATGCTCTTATCAACATGGAAAAGTGGATCGACTTGCTTTGTGCAAATGTTTTTTTTATTGAAAACAACATTGGCATATACTGTAGTGTTCAGTTTCACACTAACATTCACACTCGGAGCAAATAATCGCATCAGAGAATGCTTGGCCATCCAGTGGTGTTTCAGACTGGACGTGCAGCGATGATGATCGCTCAGTTCACAACGACGAAACACACAGATCTTTCTTCTGCTGAACAGAAAGGAAGATATTTAGAAGAATGTCAGTAACCAGACAGTTTCTGGGTCCCATTGACTTCCATAGTATATTTTTTTCCTACTATGGAAGTCAATGGGACCCAGAAACTGCCTGGTTACTGACATTCTTCTAAATATCTTCCTTTCTGTTCAGCAGAAGAAAGAAATTCATACAGGTTTGAAACAACATGAGGGTGAGTATATGATGACAGAATTTTCATTTTAAAGTGAACTATTCCTTTAAATATGCCCTTGTATCCGAGCTGCACCAATCACATGGGGTTATCTGATATAGGCGAGATGACGACAGCGCTGTGACGTCGAAGTCATTAGTAAACATTGCAAGATGACTATGGATGAACACCAGTTGTTTGAAACGGCTTTGGCCGCTACAATGAACGAGTTAGACTTGGCTTTTTATCTAAAAGAGGAACAGAAGACGGCGCTCAAATCGTTCCTTTGCAAGAAGGGCGTTTTTGCTATTTTGCCGACCGGATACGGCAAGAGTCTAATCTACCAGTTAGCTCGCTGGAAGCTAAGCGTATGGGGCTTATTGTTGTGATTGGTCGTAGTGTTATCCAATTGCGTGCAGTGAGATTTTCAAATGCATGCTTGGTGCCGCCCCTCGAGCTGGCCGATTTTCATTACTCAATGCCAGACCATTAATCTTTCAGATTTAGGTCTGGATTTCCAGGCTAGCCAGAACACACTGTAGCAGTTTGGCTATATAAATGAATGTATAAAATGAAGTCCAAAACTAATTTTAATTTTGCGATATCTTAACCTAAATCATGATTCATATCTCTGTACATTTCCTGGGGACTCTTTAAAATCGGCATGTGATTGCAATTATCTCCGCATTCATCTTTTCTTCCGCATTTTGAAGTTTATCTGAGTGAAACAGATTGATTTAAAAAAATAATGATGCGCATGGATAAATCCATTTATAATAAACACAACGGTTCCATAACAAAAAAGAATTGTCCTGTTTTCAATATCTGTCATTTTGAACCAATTTGCATACGTTTGGCTAACAATTACTTCAATTTATTTTTCTTTACAAATCATCTGCAGTCCAATCATCACAAAATTGGCATATTGTCGTGAAATGATTGCAAGCATCACTGTCACAGTTCCCTGAGAATACCACATAAATTGGGTTACAGCTCCACCAACCAGTGTTATTTTAGTATCATTGGATACTACTAGTATAGTTTTTATTAATATTTTGAATTAGTTGTCATTTTAATATTTTCATTTAAAATTTTTTAGTAATTTAGTTGTGTTAACTTTTTTTCTTTTTTTATTATGTTTAAATGCTTTTAAGTTCAGTTTAAAGTTTTAGTTAAGTTAGTACATCAAGGAATTGTGTTTTCTAAATTCACCTGTCAATCACCAAATGAATGTGCTCAACCTTCCTTTGGTCCCGTAAGTGCTGCTTGCCTTGTTCTCAATGCACACCGTTCTTGATTCCCTAAATATAATGTCCTTCTCTGTTTTATTAGAGCACACCTTCCTCATTCAGTCTCCGTCTCGGGATATTTATCTTCCTTACCTGCATGCCTCATCAGCTCTATTCAGGTCTCTGTCAGGCAGTGAGTCCTCCCAGTCCAATATAGTGCTGATCAGCTTCCCTCTGCAGAGAAAACACACACACACACACACACACACACACACACACACACACACACACACACACACACACACACACACACACACAGGGATGAGACAACAAATAGCTCATGACAAGCACAGAAATCTGAGGGGGCGAGTGCGCACTGCGCAGGATGCGTTCTTGCTATTTTAAAGTTGTTTTGTGAACATATGCATCAGATGTGACTCGCAGTCGATCGGGATTACCAGGGTTATTATCGTTAACAAACCAAAACCAGAAAAAACATTTTAGTTACTCGAAATAAAATAAACGTTACGATAATCAAATTAAATAGAAAATAAATAGAAAATAAAATAAGAAAAACCCTTAAGCTTATTTTATTTCAGTCAATAAAAATTAACAACAAAAGTTTTTACTAAAACATAAAAATGGAAGAAAAAATTATAATATTAATTTTAAATATTAATAAATGTTACAATAGTACATTAATCATACTAAAATGACACTGGTGAATACAGGATAGACATTTTAAAAATCATGCCACTGAAATATTTTAAGTTTGAGCAACTGAAGTCACACATAACATTTGCATGCAGCATCATCAGAGGATGCTCAGGGCTGGATAATGAAGCGGTGGGGCCGGTGCCCGGAGACCTCAGACTGCCAGGGGCCTTTAAAGCCACAGGCCAATGACAACAAACTGTGTGAGCGGACCACTAGGGCCCCTGAGGCCCCTCAGTACATACTGGCCGATATGGCCAAAAAACATCTCTGTACTTTTTGTCTGAAAGGCGACATACGCTATACATCTCTGTATTTTTTACTTTTTTCTATTTTAATTAAAAAAGAAAATCTGTATTTAACTATTTACACCATCAGCGTTTTTTGAAAAAAGTTGCCAGTCAGTGCCAGCGTTTTTGATCAATTTCACAAAAGTTTCATGGCCCCCAGAATATTTTGTTGTGTGAATATCGGAGTGAATGAATATTGTATGAATAAAAAACAGACCACCTGCTTTATATATATATATATATAGCTTCATGCATTCTTTTTTTAGGAACATTTAAATGTGGGTAAGTTTCACAAAAAAAGCTAGATTTTGAGGAAAAAGCTGAGAAAATCAAGTTTTTTTGTTCTGGATCAGATTCACAACGATGATCAAAACACAGATGGAGAAGATCCCTAAAGCTTCACAGTCCTATAGCTCGTCCTGGGTCCACATTTCATTCAGTAACATTAGGTAGTTTTTTTTTATATGCTGTATAATGTTTGATAATCGCATTGTCCATAAACACTGCTTCTATCGCTTGTTTCTGGTTCTTCTTCGCCTGTGTTTTGATCAGGAGATTCTGCACTCTTTCAGTAGATGCGTAATAGCGCCCCCTGCCGTATAACTGTGAAAACATGGATAGCCGGAAAATTCAGTCAGTGGCGGGGAAAGAGTTAAAAAATGCTTTTCACATTTCCAACAAAATGTTCACATGGAAGGCTATGAAAACAAATATAGTGCTTGTTGTGACCATGTAAGCTAATGCTATATATTATGAGCAAAAATAAAAACCTTACTTGTAGGTTAAAATTTTACATATAGCACATTTAATGTCCTACAAAAACATATTTTAGTCAGAATTATTGTGCTCTATCTGTTCGGCGGCGCTCGTTCACTGAAGTCTGTGAAGTTTAGCGGAGACTCGCTTGAAGGCTTTCCCGCTCCTGACAGCAAAATAGAAATATTTGTATGACTTTCTAACATTTACAGATGGAGAATATGCCTGTAAAATGTAAAATGGAGGAAAACACTACATCTCAAAGGCCTTAAACAGCACAAGTATCAGTCAGAGCATCTGACGGGGCAAGCTGTGCTAAACTATACGCGTTAACTATATCTTACGTTTCATTTTGACCAGGTCTCATGTTTAGGACAAATTGGATTGATGGTGGGAGCCCAGACATTCACAGCAATACACAGACAGAATAGATATGTGTGTGAAAAGAATAGTCTTGAAATTCTGGAGTCCCACCATCATGGAAGATCAATAATGGACCTGATCTGGTCCATTCCTCTAAAATGGAGCAATCACCTGCAAGATCGGAGTCCTCTGGAACGTGTGACATCACAGTAGCGTCCGGTCGGCTTCAGACCCATCACTCCAGTCACCGTGTCCCGAACATACTGCCTGAAACAGCCCAATATGTTAACACATTGTTTGTCTTGTGGCTGTAGTATTTAAACAGAGTATTTTAATGTTTACAGATTGGCCCCATTCACTTCCATTGTAAGTGCCTCAATGTAAGTCATTGTAAGATTTATTTACATTTTTTCCATTTATTACAAATGGAAATTATTTTTGGGTTAATAAACCTCAAATAGTGTCAACTGAGCTTAGCCTGTGTGATGATAATGAACTTGGAATATTGCTTTAAACTGGGATAAGAGAAAGTATGTTGACATGCAACATATCTCTCTCTCTCTCTCTCTCTCTCTCTCTCTCTCTCTGCGTCTCGCGCTGCAGAGAGGAGCAGCACTTTAATTCAGTTAAACACAGATATTATGTTGCTTCTCTAATTTTACATGCAAGTATAGCCGAAATCAAAGCACAGATATTGTCTTTATCTTATGTGTATTTGATTTCATCAGACGACGGCTCGATTATCAGGATTTTTGTGCAGATTAACATCTTGGAAGGGCGAGCTGGTTATGTCTTAATGGGTCGCGTTTCAGTCACTATTTCATATTCATTACGTTGTTTGACAACAGAAACAGTAAAATATACCAATGAAAACAGTTTTATTGAGAATTTAGCTTCATTAAAATGGGCACAGAGAGAGACAAACTAATGTAATAATAAATAATAAATGTACATTTAGCATTTTCAGAAGAGCTGCCCTGTCATGCAAAAATCTAAACATGTTTGTTTGTGTTAGTAAATTGCTCAGTGCAAAGAAAGAGAAGTAATGGGAACCTGGTATTTCTTTGTTCTTTCTACATGTGTCTAATAGATATGAACAAGTTCTTTGAAAAACATCTATGACCTTTGAAACATGTCTCGTCTTCATGCTCTATGTTGACTATGGTTTCAATAATAAACATACATTTGCATAAAGCATCCATATTTATCCATGCCCATGTTGATTAGAGTATTACAAACTTGAAAAGTATTAATTTAAGGTACATTTAGAACAAATATAAAATTTGCGATTAATTGTGATTAATCTCGAGTCAACTCATGACAATCATGCGATTAATCGCGATTAAAAATTGTAATCGATTGACAGCCCTAATACCAATACATAATTAAAATCTAAGTACTCTGAAAAAGAGACTATAAAAATCAAGTGTCTGTAGTCCTCGCAGGGCTGCAATAAACACAGCTACTTATTTCCATTTGGAACGAATGAAATGATTGGCTGGGCGACTGTCACTCTCCCTCGCTACCATGGCTACCACCCCTCCTGCTACAGGAGCTGCCCACATGCGTGCACCCGTTTGACTCGAGGAGGGAAAGAGGCACGGAAGCTAGGAAGAATCACAATTATGGCAGAGAAAGAGCAGTCAATCTTACACGAAATTCACCTTCATCACAGTGTAACTGATGGTAATGGGAAAACGTGTATCAATGCAACCTGTTTTTAGCTTTGCCTTATGTTACTAGCTCGTTACCGAATCAAACTCAATATATTTTAAACTTTACCAGTATCGATACGCTAGCTTGATAGTGAGTACTAACAGCCATGTTAGTTGTTTATATTCATAATGATAAAGTTAGGTATTTTATTACATGTGATTCTGACATGATGTCACTACACTACATGCACTGCGCTCCTCTCCGCTCGGCGCTGGGCGCCTCCAGCTGAGCGGTCGGCATCGCGCGTTCATGTGTTTTGGGGGCGTGGCTTTGGAAGGAGCCCAGAAGGGAGGGGGTGGGAGTGAATGGAATAAGTATCTGTGTTTATTGCAGCCCTGAGAGTACTACAGACACTCGATTTTTATACTCTCTTTTTCAGAGTACTTACATTTTAATTATGTATTGGTATATAAAGACAGTTTAAACAAATTAGGGAAAAAGTTTTTTTGAGAAAAAACCTGCCTTTAAGGCCTTAAAAATGTCTTAAATCAGAGCAGAAGTCTTACATTTAGAAAGTTATGGCATTAAATGTTGCATGCAGTGCAAAAAAAATAAATAACTTCCTCTGTATTTTTGTCCTGTTTTCCAATACAAATATCTAAATATCTATCATTCAAGCTATATTTTACATATGTAAAATGAATTAAAAAATTATGGATATCTGTTAGAAGTTCTATTTTCAAGTGTTGCTAATAAAACTCGTGTTTCTCCCTAAACATTTACATTTAAAGAACATATTGACGTATTGTGCTCCCTTTGATTTATTCCTTAAATTGTCTTTACGTGGTCTTAAAAAAAGTCTTAAATGTACCTTCATAAAGCCTGTGAAAGCTGTTTCTGCGGCTAGACAAATAAATGAGTCAAAAGTCTGTCTTTTTATATCATTTTCTGCCCTTAGCAACCAGTAACACAGCAACATGTTTAAAACCGTACTGAACTGCTTCATCAGAAGTTGCCATTACTCTTGGTCTTGCCGAGTGCACTGTGCAAACAGACTTCATTAACATGTTCAGAGAGATCGATCACATACTTGCCACACTTCTCACATTCTTCAACAAACATGTTCCCGTGCAGCTCCGACAATCGATCCCTAGCAGATACAGAGAGAAATAAACAAACCCAATAAGACCAGAACAATAAGAAATTAATCATAATTCATAATGAGAGAATGGAGCTATTACAGAAAAGATGACAATCCCATAATTCGTATACCATCATAGTTTTTATTAATATTTTGTAACAGTTTTTATTTAATTTTTATTTTAATTAAAGTTTTAGTATCTTTTTGTCTTTGTCATTTCTATATTTTTTTTTATATGTCTATATACAGGGAAAAAACACTGCCACCTCAGATTTATCCTAATATCAAATTTTAAAGGGTAACTCTCACCAAAATTGAACCTAGGCTCTTTTTGTTAATCTACCCGAGGTAAACTTTCGTGTAAAAGCATAATTAGAATGGAAACGCCACTTTTAAGATTGACCGTATTTTCATTTTAGGTCTAAATGTCTTTTGAATGGGAGTGCTTGGGGCACTTCTATGATAGCATCAAAATCGCTGTTTTTAAAACACTAAGAAGGCTCGACACAACATGAAACTTTGCTGGAAGTCTCACCAGAGGCTCTACACATGAACTCCAGCATTGAGAACATTGTTTGTGTACACAGAGTTTACTAAAAAGAAAGGTTTTGAACAACTCACTTTATCAGTTAGTGTTTCCGGTTGCTGGAATTTTGTCAGTCAAAAGTAGTCGATCTCCGAATGCAACGTAATGAACTGACTCCATATGAGGAAATGTCATGAACTTGTAATTTCAATGAAAAGCATGATAATGTAGACAAAAAATTATTCGTGAATTTATAAGGAAACAAGCTTTAGGAGCTTTCCATCTTTACTCTCCTCATGTTACGTTGCATTCAGTGATCGACTACTTTTGACTGACACAATTCCAGCCACCAGAAACACTAACTGATAAAGTGAGTCATACAAAACCTTTCTTTTTAGTAAACTCTGTGTACACAAACAATGTAGTCAATGCTGGAGTTCATGTGAAGAGCCCCTGGTGATACTTCCAGCAAAGATTCATGTTGTGTCGAGCCTTCTTAGTGTTTTAAAAATAGTGATTTTTGATGCTATCATAGTCATGCCCCATGCACTCCCATTCACAAGGCAATTTGACCTAAAACGAAAATACGGTCAATCTTAAAAGTGGCGTTTCCATCCTAATTATGCTTTTACATGAAAGTTTGACTCGGGTAGATTAACAAAAAGACCCTAGGTTCAATTTTGGCGATAGTTACCCTTTAATCTAAGCAGTGTTTTTGTACCTCTTTTCAGCAGCTGATCCTCAATGTAATGAAATAAAAAAGATAACACATCTTTCTATAAGTTGCATTTGCGGGCTGCACTCACTGTGTAGTCAGCTTCCTTAACAGATGACTCTTATGAACCGGTTCTTTTTGGTGACTCAAAAACATGCAGTTTAACCAGTGTAGCCCAGTTCACAAACAAATGGACTGTTTTTTCATTTGTTCGTGAATCAGAACTCCCGGCCTCTCGCCTAACTCAGAGGAGACATCTAACCCCATTCGCAACACTTCTCGTTCTTTATTTTGACCCGTGTTGTACATTAACTATTTTTGCATGACACGTGGATTCTCTGACTGCGCAGAACAATCTCATGGCCACTCCACTCTCATCATGACTTCATTTGCAATAAAACAAAAAATGTAATAAAAAATAGATAGATGGATGACTGATAGATAAATAGATGACTGATGGATGACAGACAGTATTATTAATAAAACGACTCTTCTTTATAATGATAAACCTGTTGCAGAATCTGTTGATGTGTTTAAAAGACAGTGTCTTGGTGCCCTGGATATTGATATTTTGTTATTGGTTCATTATATAAATATTTTTTTAAACAGTACAGACGATAACTTTGTGGTAATGCAACTGTTTTGCATGATTATGGATGGTCAAGCCATAAATCCACAAGAACTATGCATGGATGCTTTCTTCTATCGCAACCTCTCACAGTCCTCATGCCTTCATAAAACTTTTTCTAAATCAGCACTATAGTTATTTATTTTTATTTCAGTTTTAATATTAGTTACTTTAGTAGTACATCAACTAACTTCAAAACAAAAATGGCAAATGTTGGCAACTAACTGCACTAAAACAAGTTGATTTATTTATTTATTTTACAATTTAATTAAGACAATAGCTTTTAATTAAGTCTGCCAGAATATAACAGGGAATTCATCATGTCAATGTGCTAAATTCAACATTAACAGCTTCAACTCAGAACAAGACATGCTAATTGCGTTCGCTTACGGGAGGGGAAAATTAAAAGAGCTAATCAACATGACACATCTGAAATCACATACAGGACAGAGGTCAAAACTTTAATCAAAACGGTATGAGAGAGAAGTGAAGCCAGCCAATCAGATTGCAGCTTTTTGAGAAAGCTTTTGCTATTTTTGTGTGCAATATCCGTTAGGCTATTACCTGGGGAAGCCGGAGCGCAGGTGAAGGCCGTCTACGTTCTGGCTGATGAGGTATTTGAGGTGTCCTGTCCTCTGCAGCTGTAGCAGAGACATATGAGTCACACTGGGACGCGCCTCCTCGAACGTGGTGTTAAAGTGAGGCGTCTCGCCTCTCTCCTCCATCGTCCACACTCCGTTAGGACCTCTGATAATCACACACATCACAAACATGCCGCTGTTGAAATACAGCCTCTTGTCCTCAATGTCAGTGAGGAGTAGGACCCATTTAATGCTCAGACAGAATGTACTCCTCACTGAAATGATAAAAACTGAATCTTCCTGGATCATTTTGAAATATAGAGCTTAATGTACTATGAAAACATACTGTTACTTTCAAAACTTAACGCATATGGGTAAAAACTGCAAAAAGATCAACTAAAATCTGTGCACAATGAACACATTAACATACAAAGATTAATCTATGAAGTGCACCTATGCTAGCCTACCATTCAAAAGTTTGGCCTACCATTCAAGTTGTTTTAGATTTTTTAAAGGGGTGGTTGATTATGATTTCACTTTTCTAACTTTAGTTAGTGTGTAATGTTGCTGTTTGAGCATAAACAACATCTGCAAAGTTACAAAGCTCAAAGTTCAAAGCAAAGGGAGATATTTGCTTTTAAAGAAATAGTTTTTTAAGGACTACAACAAACGGCTGGCAGAGACTACACGACATTCCTCCCGGGTTAGTGACATCACCAACCCTAGAATTTACATAAACCCCGCCCCCGGAACACGATTTATAGATTATCAAGACAGAATATGCTAATCAATGACTAGAAGATAACTACACATAAGCTACATAAATTCATCAACTAACCGTTCAGAAATGTTTTCTAAATGTTGTCACTTCTTCTTGAGTCTCTCCATCATTGTCTGACTTTGGTTTGAACATAAAAGGCTAAAAGTTTGTGAAATTTTCAGTGCATGTCTGTGTGAGGTAAAAGAACACAAGCTCTTGAAGCTCCGCCCCCTGTGCCGGGAGCAGCAGCTCATTTGCATTTAAAGGGACAGACACAAAACTGTGCATTTTTGCTTACCCTCAAAAAGTGACAATTTTAACATGCTATATAAAAATATCTGTGGGGTATTTTGAGCTAAAACTTCACATACACACTCTGGGGACATCAGAGACTTATTTTACATCTTGTGAAAAGGGCATTATACCACCCCTTTAAAGAAATGAATACTTTTATTCAGCAATTGATCAAAATGGACAGCAAAGACACTTATAATATTACAAAAGATTTCTTAAGCAGCACAACTGTTTTCAACACTGAAAATAATCAGAAATGTTTCTTGAGCAGTAAATCAGCATACTAGAATGATTTCTGAAGGATCATGTGACACTGAAGATTGGAGTAATGTAAATTCAGCTTTGCATCACTGACATAACTTATAAAAAATATGAAGTAATATTACAGATCGTAAACTTTTGAACGCTATACTGCATGGTAACACATGGGTTTGAATCCCGGAGAATCAATAAATCAAACCAATAAAATACCATAGCTTGACATGCAATGTAATCTGCATAAAGCATCTGCCAAATGCATAAATGTACATTATTACAGATTTACAGTGCGTACATGTTTTGTTTTTGGGTGTAAGGTTTGAGAACACATCAATTTTTGTTGCAAGAAACCTTGACTAACTTTATAAGTGAACCTGAGGGGGAAAAACAAAATGATTCCTGATTTCCACAACCCTTGTTCTCCGGTCTGATCCTCCTCTCCCTCTGTGATTCAGTAAGCACTGCTGAGCTGAGCTGCTGGGAATCTAAGATGGCACAGATGGGGTTTTAGTTATCAAGGAGAACAGCACGAGGTTCCTGTGCTTTATAATGACTACAGATAGAGTTACTAAGAAGAATGACTCAGAAGTTCACTTAAACAAGCACTTGAGGGCAGAAATATTGCTCTTGTGCACTTGGGAATTTGCATTAAAACACACACAACACAACAGCCAATCCTTCTGACATCCAGTTTGCTTTTTCATGCTTTCCTAGTTATACACATGCAGCGGCTTTTCCTGCCTGACTTATCAAAAGTTTTCTGTTCTTACTAAATTTGGATAAGCTCTTACAAGTACTGCATAAACCCCCAACTAAGTCCTAGCCAGGCTTTAGGCTATTGATCAAAGTCCTGTACACACTGCAGCTTATTCAGGCCAAGAACCACCCGCTTAGACAGAAAGAGGGCGTCTGACTGACACGTAAACCGTCAAACAAAGTTAGCTTTTCCTTAATGTGACATTTAGGGGCAGGGAAATCTGAAATCGGATGAAAACCAAGTGGATATACAGTAATATTTATGTCTGCTCAAGGATTTCTAGCTTATCTAGCTTATTCAAAAATGAAACTTTTGACTGTTTTGTAAAGATTCAATATCACACAAACTAACAAATGCAGCGTTTAGTTTTCCCAAAACAGACTGTCAAGTTTGTTCCCCGGTGCATTTACAGACCCTTTCCAAAAAATTTGAATATCATGGAAAAGTTTATTTATTTCCATAATTCCATTCAAAACGTTAAACTTCCATAGATTATAGATTCAGGGCCCACAACTTAAACGATTTCAAGTATTTAGTTGTTTATTTGTACATAATTTGGGCTTCCAGCTCATAAAACCCACGAAAACAGGATTTCCAAAAATTTGAATATTACATGAAATCACACAGTGATACCATGGTCATTGAACCAGGTTTTGGTTCTTTTGGCAGTGTGGGCAGGTGCAAATCCTGCTGGAAAATGAAGGAAGCATGAAGTGCTCTGGAAATGTCCTGGTAGATGGCTGCGTTGAGTGGACAGCACAGTGGACCAACACCAGCCGATGACATGGCTCCCCAAACCAACACAGACTGTGGAAACTTCACACTGGACTTCAAGCATCTTGGATTGTGTGCCTCTCCATTCTTCCTCCAGACTCTGGGACCTTGGTTTCCAAATGAGATGCAAAATTTGCTCTCATCAGAAAAGAGGACTTTGGTCCACTGTGCTTTATTAAATCCAGAGTCAACGCAGCCGTCTACCAGGACATTTCCAGAGCACTTTATGCTTCCTTCATTTTCCAGCAGGATTTGCACCTGCCCAATTACTGTGTGATTTCATGTAATATTCAAAATTTTTGAAATCCTGTTTTCGTGGGTTTTATGAGCTGGAAGCCCAAATTATGTACAAATAAACAACTAAATACTTGAAATCGTTTAAGTTGTGGGCCCTGAATCTATAATCTATGGAAGTTTAACGTTTTGAATGGAATTATGGAAATAAATAAACTTTTCCATGATATTCAAATTTTTTGGAAAGGGTCTGTATTTGAACCTGTGCACTTTTGACTGAACACGCAAACGGTCAGCAAACAGACTTGCTCTGAGCCTGAGACTACATATTTCCCAAATAAGCTCTCTACTTATGAAATACTGCATAACACACCAACAAAGCTGACTAAACAGGCCGGTGTTGAGAACAGGAGGCAATATAGCTGAGCAATCTGAGAAATAGGAATGAGATTGTAGTGCACTGGGTAGGGTTGCACCAGACGTTCGTGAGTTCTTTCTTAAATTCCACACTAGAGGCTTATTAACTACTAGCTTGTCTGTAACTAATTCTCAGTTAGTAAATAACGCGGGATTTCAAACTCTCAAATTGCTTGTCTTCAATTAATGCAAAATGCTGCAGCAAGATTCCTTTTTAATAGCCGTAAAAGCATTTGAAAATCTCACTGCACGCAATTGGATAACACTACGACCAATCACAACAAGTTATCACTTAGCTACCAGCGGAGCTAACTGGTAGATTAGACTCTTGCCGTATCCGGTCGGCAAAGCAGCAAAAACGCCCTTCTTGCAAAGGAACGATTCGAGCACCGTCTTCTGTTCCTCTTTTAGATAAAAAGCCAAGTCTAACTCGTTCATTGTAGCGGCCAAAGCCGTTTCAAACAACTGGTGTTCATCCATAGCCATCTTGCAATGTTTACTAATGACTTCGACGTCACAGCGCTGTCGTCTTCTGTTTAGCTCGCCTCTGGCCCGCCTATATCAGATAACCCGATGTGATTGGTGCAGCTCGGATACAAGGGCATATTTAATGAGCATCATTACTCGACGCCAGAGTAAACTCGCAGAGCAAATTCAACTTGTGCTCTCGCGAGAACTCTGGATTACCAGGGTAATTTTACTGTATTTTTGATCACAGAAATGCAGCTTCGGTGAGCATAAGAGACTTTCAAAAACATTAAAAACTGATCTCAAACTGTTACTTTAAAAAAAATTTAAACTTCTACTTTTTTTAATTACGTCTAGGTTTGATAAAAAAAAAAAAAAAAAAAAGCAGGGGCTTTCAGCTTAAATAACTCAACACTGCTGCAACTGCCGGATGCCTTTATTCATGACTTACAGTCTATGCTTACAGTGCATTCACATTTCATCAGTAGGAATGTCCCTTGGGAATTAAAATCCCGTTGCATTCCACTGACAAATCTATTTAGGATCAGATGACATGAGGTGAATAAATGGTGACAGAATTGTAAATTATGTTAAGTGAACTATTGCCTTAAGTGTTATATGTGCTCCTGACAGGCAGGCAGGCAGAGCCCTATTTGCACCTATAGAAGCATCTCCTCTGAAAATAGTCTGTCAACAAGATTTGATAGACAAGAGTTCTCATGAAAATTTCATATAAGAGAACACAGGAGGAAAAATGTGCAGCTGCCCACCACATCACATACATTCCCTCTGGTAACGAGTCAGACGAGCCGACGGAATAACAAAGAGGGGAAAAAAAGGAAAACCAGCCAGGTTAAAGCAGAATAAATGTAAGAGAACACTCAACATAACGTCAGCATCCTCTAAAACTAAAACCCCTGAAAAATAGCAAAATGACAAACTAGATGAAGGGTGAATCCAATTAAATCACCCTTAAATTCATGAGACCATTAAAAATTTGTGCATCAAACACAAATCTGAAAGTAAACCCAAGTGAATTGAGGTCAACTGGGATCAGCAGCTTGGAAAAGCACTGCAAACACACACACACACACACACACACACACACACACACTTGTACATCTATCTTTATGAGGACATTCATTGACACAATGCAATCTCTAGCCGCTTACCCTAACCTTACCCATCACAACTAAGTGCCTAACCCGAACCCTGACCCTAAACCGACCCTTAACCTCATTATAACCTTATCCCTAAAACCAAGTCTTAACCCTCAAACAGGCCTTTAAAGGCTCTCAGAAAGTGAGGACCGGCCAAAATGTCCTCACTTTACTCTCTTTGTCCTCACTCCAATGGTCTAAAACTCAAACTGGTCACACACACACACTCATAATGAACATGCAAGTTTAATAAATACATATTTTGCATACAAAATTAATGCTATTTTACAACCATTAAGATTTTTGTTGTTATTGCATTGTGACATTTAAGCACAACTCCTCATCTATATTATCGCAATGTAAAAAAAACAAAAAACAATGTATATATGTATATTAACTTGACATGTTAATTGGTAAAGCACAATTGCATCTGGACAGACACAATTTCACATGACTGTAACAAGTCATGAGTATCTAAGGACAATTATTATTGAGAATAAGGAGAATTACTAACAAACAAGCAAACCATTCAGACACAATGACAATAGCTGCGTCTCATTTTGAAGGCTGAGTCCTCCGGAGGTCTCATTAGTCAGCCCGCATACCTCAACGATGTCTCATTTCAGAAAGGTACCCATTATAAAATTGACCGTTATTTCTTGTGAAGCGTAAATTGATGTAATTTCTTTATGACTTTGGAATCGTAATGGTTACTTTACTGTAATGAGGGAGCCTCATGCGACTGACAAATGAGACCTCCGGAGGACGCAGCCTTGGAAATGAGAGACGACCCAAATGTCACAGTGCAATAAAATCTTAATGGCTGATAAAGTAGTTCTGGTAACACTTTATTTAACAGTGTCCTTGTTACATATGATACATGTACTTACCATAGTAATAACAATAAATTATGCATAATTACATGCAACTGATCCTAATCCTACCCTAACCCTATAGTAAGTACATGTAGTTGCTTAATATTACTCAGTACTTAAATATATAATTACACTGTAACAATGACACCTTAAAATAATAATAGTTAATAGTTAGTTATAATAATAGTTCTTTGTTGATTCTGGGGTATAATATAAGCCAGATATTCTTAATGAGTGTCCCCCAAATGTGAGTACAGAATATATTGCTAAACTAGATTAAAAAGTTCGTCGAGACAAACTTTAAGTTGGCTTGAGAAAGTTTGGACCAGAAAGTTTAAAGTAGTTTAAAGTTTAAATTAGTTTAAATTAGTTTGAAGTTTAAAGTAGTTTAAAGTTTAAAATAGTTTAAAGTTTAAAATAGTTTAAAGTAGTTTGAAGTTTAAAGTTTAAACCTTTATTTATATAGTGCTTATTTATATAATGATCAATGACGCAAACAATTCTGCAGTAAAACAGCTCTAAAACAACAATATTGTCATTGTTCAACTTAAAGGGTAACTAAACCCTAAAATAACTTTTTTTTAGTTAATGATCTGTAAGACTGGGGCTTTATTAATGCTGTTCATTGATTCAAGTAATTTTTTTTTGGACATTTGGGTTTAAAGTGTTTTAATTCTACAATATATGGTGTAAAAACGTCTGAGTGCTGCCCTCTTCAGGTTGAACGGTGGCTACTGCAGTTGAAATTTCCTATTGGAAGTTGTGGTGGCCTGTGATGTCAGAGGGTACCAGCTAACCAAGCCCTTGCCTACAGAGAGACACGTCTCAGATGCACGCCTTATTCTTCTTCAGTTGTTTAGGCCACGCGGGAACCACCGGAACTTCCTATAAACGGTCCGAAAGTCTGAACCATACAGAAAATGCTTTCACACTACAAACGAACCAAACCTTTGAACAGTTTGATCCGGACCGAGACTACCTCTTTTCGTCGGACCAAATTTCGTCCACCGGGGGAGGTTTCACACCTGTAATTTTGATTCGGACCAAACTGAAAAGTCCGAAAGTCCGGACCAAACAAGGTAGGTGTGAAAGGGCCCTTAGTTACCCTTTAAAACAACACCAAAGAACTTTTCCTCGTCGGTCCCCCTACAGGTTGGAAGTGGAATTGTCCATTACCGCTGTCGTAAATAATTTAGCCTACCACAGCCTACCGTCGCACGCACGCTCGCTGTTTATCCAGCACCGGCTTTGGAATGAACGATGTCCACAGACAAGGTAGAGTATGTTGCATGATTTTATGAAAGCATGATGTATTGCGACATCAGAAACGAAGAAAAACAAAATAATGACTATTGTAACGCTTGCCGTAAAGCAAGTCAAATTTGTAGTTTCTTATGTCTCATTCGAACTACAGAAACGCGACCCGATCTGGCAAACTTGCATAGTGTGGTTATAGCCGATATAGGGCCGCAAAGCGAATGCAGAAGTGCCGTTCACCCTGTTACGACTTCATGAACCACTGAAACGAGTTTGGAAACATTATTTTAAGGTAAAAAATTATCTTTAATGTTGCTTTAAGTCATTTCAGTAATGATTCAATTTAGTTCAATAACTGTGTAAAGTCCCTCAATTATTAATTCCTTATTTTTTCCCTTAATTATAATTAATTATATTATTAATATAATTATTCTAAATTATATGATTCTAATCTATTATTAATAAGAAATAGTTGTCATCATGCTTGGACCAAAAATACAGATTAAAACATTCATTGTTGGATATTTCTGCTTCACATACTTAAAAACTGTGATCTGTATGCACTATATACTGTGCAATATGCAAATATTCCAGACACAGCCTAAGATGTGAATGAGAGCCTCAGCTGTTATTGGTACTAAAACTTCATATCTCCCTCTAGTGGTTTACTGTGATTCTGGAGGAAAATTATAACATGTCAGTCTTTTTTAACAGGCTAATTTGATCTCCTCTGAGGCCAAATTAATGTGGAATTTCAGGGCTTTTTTCCCCCCATTACTATTGCATAAGTGGGTTGTATCTGTACAGTAAACAAAAAGAGCAAACAAACAAACTGAACCAGCATGCAAAGACATATGGAAATAAATAAATAACAAAAGCTTTATTTCTGGCTCAGAAAACCATGGTTTTGATTATCTCTGAAGGACTAAATATATGATTATCTTCTACTGGGTTGCCAGAAGATTAGGAATATGGCTGGAAAACATAAATGCATCACTGCTCAGCTGATGGCATTGCGTGGAGAATACCTATAACATTTTAGTCCTGACTTTAAAGAGACAGTGAACATATTCAAGTTTACATGACGATTCAAGTGCACTGCTCTTAAAGGGGTTAGTTCACCCCCAAAAAAACATTCTGTAATCATTTACTCACTCATGTTACAAATCCATATGACTTTCGTTAATCTTCAGAACACAAAGGAAGATATTTTTAATGAAATTAAAGAGATTTCTGTTTTTCCACTGAAGGTTTATTCCCCCAAAACTCTGATGCTTCAAAACATTCAGAAAGAGATCGTAAAATAAATCCATATGAATTGAGCAGTTTAATCCAAGTCTTCTGAAGAGACACGATATCTTAATAAACAGTTTAGGCTTTTATCCACATATAAATATTGATCAGCAGCTTTCAATAATGGTAAATGTAAGCTCAAGCGTGAACCAATGAGGTTCATTTTCACACATCACACAAGCTTCCGCAAAAACTAGTGAAGTTTGTTTGTGTGCACCAAGCGAGTACAGTTGAGCTTCTGTTTATGTTCGCTGATCAATGCTTATATGTAAATAAAAGTCTAAATGAATCATTTTGTTCACAGTTTTTGGTAAACTGACTTTCAATGGAGGGACAGAAATCTCTCAGATTTGATTAAAAATATCTTAATTAGTGTTTTCGAAGGTGAACGGAAATCTTACGAGTTTGGAACAACATGAGAGTGAGTAATTAATGACTTTTGGGTGAACTATCCCTTTAAGAATTTTTATGTGCATTCAGTACATAAAACAAGACTTGAAAGCTAATGAAGTCATCAAGATTTTCAGTGAGTAGCTGATAAATCATACACAAATTGTATGGCTTCAGATTAGGGCTGCACAATTAATCGAATTTATAATCGTGATTACAATTACGGATGCCACAATTATGTAATCGTTTAAAGGCGCAATTACAAAAAACAAGTTCACTTACAATATTCTGTGTGCTTAAGATGTGTTTTTTCTTTCTACAACTTATCTTAAGTTTTTTTTTTTTTTTACTTTGGTTTCTTTAAATAAATAAATAAATAAATATATTTGACATTTGAAGCTTAATGCGATAGAAAAGCGAAAAAAAGTTTTTCAGGAAGAGTGTTTTCAGCTTGTATTGGCATGCAGTCGCTTCAAACAATGGCATAAAGCTATTCAAAACATCATTCAATGTAAATTATGATAATCGTAGTTAATAATTGCAATTACAATTTCAAGGGAATAATCGACAATTATGATTTTTTGTCATAATCGTTCAGCCCTACTTCAGATGACATATAAAGCAAAAAAAAATTAAATTACACTGACTACTTTTTTGTCCATTCTGGTGCTTGACAGCTAGTCATCAACATACACGCATTCAAAAGAGCAGTTTGAAGCGCCCTCTATCATAACACAGATGAAAGGCAAAAACATTCTGTACTAGCTTCCCCACACACACACACAAAAAACAACAACCTATGATCCCATTAAAAGATGATTTTGTTTTTAGACTTTTGAAAATAACATTAATGCAAGCATTTTTCGCCCTCAGCGAGTTGTGTGAAGCATAGACAACAAATATAGGTGACTCATTAGTGGCTTTCTATGAGCTGCTATCATAGACAGTAAAAGAAATGGACACAGCGACCCCATAGACTTCAACGGAGAAAAGTGAAGTTAATTAGACTCAGTTCCTGATGGCTGAGCGTACTGCACAGACTCAAACTGAGCTTGATGACGTAGATGTGACGTGAGCAACCCGTCTGTCTTCTAGTAGCTGTGCCGAGAGAAATCTGAATCATTCCCTTCCGAAACTTGCAGAGACGGAGAGTGTGAGTAGGAGGTGTCCATGAGCTAGGAGCAGGAGAAACTTTTGCTAAGTATTCTGATTAATTACTTTGTCATTTTGCCTCCACGTCCCCCCGATCGCCCTCGAGCTTCTCCTCCTGTCCATACGGTAATCTCTCTACTGTGCGACAGAGAGTCGCGTGGTTATGACGCAATCGTTAGCCTATTTTTGCAAAACCTGCTTCTACGGGGCCATAACGTAAGATACAAGGTAATGGAGCCTTTTATACATTGTCGTGTTTCTTTAGAAATAAATAATGGACAAATGGAGTCTTTAAACGCCTCAGATGTAAAGTTATTCGAGTCAATGGAATGCTAACAGCAGGTGAGGGTACGCTAATCAATGGCGGTCCCGGGGAAGCTTCGGTTTCCGGCTGATGGATTACCCCCTTGGCTGCTATAGGTAACCTGTCCGCCATATTGGAATGGCCAAAAGACCTGTGCGAGAGCATTCAACAGCAGGGTTGACTGAGCATATGCAACCGTAGTTAGATGCATGTGTAAAAGGTTATCCCATTTATTCTGGAACTTAAATCTACGCAATATTGTGGCATCTTTGATTCTTATTGTGAGCGACGACGCGCTGACCGTTCCAAGGCGGTGGACGAATGTGAAATCTATGTATTCATATCTATGATGAAGAGTACCTGAAGTCCGGGATCCCTGTAGACGTGCTGATTCCAGCTCCTGAATGCACCACCATATACTGCGACTCCTTGATCCACTGGGCCAGTGTCTCCACTTTAGTCTTCAACTCCTCTGGGCTGTCAAACATCTGCAAACATACACACACAAACACATACAGAAGTGTTACTGAGTGGTGTCACATAAACAAATGTAGATATACTGCTTCAAATTATGTTTTTCATATGATATAGTGCACTATTATACTGTAGTAGTGGTGCACGATATATCGGCCGCCGATATAATATCGGCCGCCGATATAATATCGGCCGATATAATATCGGCCGATATGGTCATTTTTTTACACATCGGTATCGTTCCGATGTCAAAATATGGCCGATGTGAACAGGCCGATATTTGACGTGTGAAGTTGAAGATGAAGTTGACGATGCTGACTCGATCTTAGCAGTAGTGAATGTGCCTGAGATAAATACACATTTCATACAGATGACATAAGCAGATCACAGTCTGTTTTCTTTCGTTTTGAATTGTTCTGTTTAAAAATAGACATTTCAAGCTTTCTATATATGTCTCCGGTCTGTGAGGCAGGTAGATTTCGGTTCATTTATGAGACGCGCTCCAGGTTCACGCGCCCTCGCCTCCGTGTCCTGATTAAATATTTTCTACTCTATTTACTTCTTATTAAATTCAATCCAGGCAATTGGTTGATGAAACATTTATCAAAATTAAGATACAATTAATACAAAACGAAATTAAATTTAAAGACAGGCTTTTTGTGCTTTCTGTTTGAGGTCTCTGTGAAAGTTTTAAAGCAGTCTTAGTGGCGCTTTCAGAGAGCTCACGTCAACTGTCCCGTCCGTAACATTGTTAACGCAGTCCAGTGCGACTTATGTTTTTTTCCTCTTCATGACACATTTTTGACTGATCGTTTTTTGACTCGTAGATATTTGAATATATTGCTTGATATTTGATACCCGTTCGAATTAGATTTTTCTCAAAAGTGACAGCACGTGTGATTTGTGGATTACTGATAAGCGCGAGTGGAGAAACAGGCGTTTATTGATTCATTCTCAGTGTTGAGAAACGTAGCCTTCATGTGTTATGTTATTGTATTAATAATAACTAAAGTAGCCTACCTAATTATGTTACATATTTATTTTGTATGAAAACTAGCGCGTTCGTTACTTATGGATTAAAAAGTAGGCTACTGTTGTATCAGTGCTGCGCGAGCTCTCTCTCTCACAAACACGGACGCGCGCACACACAGAGAGAGAAGATCATTGTAAAATGAAAAATTGACGGGCTAAGTTTAAATTTTGTTCTTGCTTGTTTTTTTTCTGTCAAAATATCAGAAAGTATTTTGTATTATCTATCCGTGTTTTTAAAATTCGTTAAATGACGGACGTTTTACTGTTAACACAGCCCATGTCGGATTCGTCTTATAGCCTAGGCTACTTGTTATTATTTTTAGAATGATTCGTTATGCTATTATTGGACTCCTGTCTATTCATTGTCAACTGTTTTCTATAAATATGTTTGTATTGGCTAACATTTATTCAGTTAATGAGTGTCCTGTTTAAAATGTGCAATGTTCAAACGCAAAGACAGCACGTCACAAATATAAGCCCTTTTCCCAGTGGTATTTTTTAGTATCATATTTGGATATTGGAATAATAAATAAAGTAGCCTATCTTAATTTTACACAATATTCCTGTTTTTTTGTTGTTGTTTTTTTTACCGTTTTCTAAGGGTTTCTTAATTTTAGACAAGTTGACCAGCACACATTACTGTATATGCAATGCAGTATAATGCATGTGTGTCGTATGTGACATATTTTGCACACAGGTAAAGGTGCCCAATATCAGTCATTTCTAAAGTAAAAAAAAAAAAAAAAAAAAAAGTGTTTTGGAAAATAGCTCTTTATTTGATAATCATTAAAATTTGTTTTCTATACAGAGATATCGACATCGGTAAATATCGGTATCGGCCATAACAGCAATATTAATATCGGTTATAGGTATCGGCCACAATTTTCACATCGGTGCATCACTATACTGTAGGCATACTTTTAATTAGCTCGTTCACACCAAGAACGAGAACTAGAAAGATTACTATATTAGCGTCCACAACAGAGGACGATATCGTTTTGTTTATTCTAAGCGCGTGCTGGTCTGCTGCTTTAAATGCTCGAGCTCGTTACAGCAGGATGGATTCTGATTGGCTGTCAATGTTTTTAGAGTTTATCGACTGAATAAAATCGTTCTGAAAGTGATTCTAACGATATCGTTTCTCTGACTGTGCCATTATCGTTATAGCTGTCGTGTGAACGTACTCGGTTACTAACGTAACCTCGGTTCTCTCTAGAAGAGGGAACGAGTACTGCATAAGATATCTTACGCTAGGGGAAAATCCTTTTCCGCGAGATATTGAAGCCAAAAATTATCCTTAATTTTGTAATAATGCAAAACGCGTTGCAGCAGCAATGCAGACATAGGCGACAGCTCGCGCGCCTATTGGCTGCTCTGCGGCAACTGCAGCAGCCTATCGAGCGAGGCCTGGCGTGACGTCAGACCCAATCAGGGCACTTCGCGCCCGCTGCGTCACGTCCCGCCGAAATGGGCGTGGTCTAGGCCTATAAATATCGCTCGCAGGCAGCTATTATCTGGTTTTTCATCATCGAAGCAACCAGAGCGTGTGCATGCACGGCAAGATACGCAGTACTCGTTCCCTCTTCTAGAGAGAACCGAGGTTACGTTAGTAACCGAGTACGTTCTCTTACGAGAGGTCTCTCGTACTGCGTAAGATATCTTACGCTAGGGGACCCAATGTAAAACGCCGTGCATGCTGAGATCTGACACCAAAGACCCAAGGGCGAAAGCCCGGGGTACATATAGTGCACAATCACTCAGGGAACTCACAGGGAGTCCGGGAAGAGGGAGGGGTGCAGCCTCACTTTTCCACCTATAGTAGCGTCGATGGGACGCGAATTTCATCATACAGACAGGGCGGGGTACGGCCTGAACTGATGGGGAAAAAGTGGGTCTTACACAGTTTGCCCAGCTTTATACTGTCGAACATTGAGCTGTGCTCAGCAGACGCAGCATTCTGAGCTGATCGCATCAGGTCAGATAATACTGGTAATTTAGACCGACAGCAGCCTGGCCTGCAGGGCGGGAACCTCTAGGTTATAAAACCTTATAAATGTAGACGGGGAGGCCCAGCCTGCCGCCATACAAATATCTTGCAAGGCAATCCCACTTGACCAGGCCCACGAAGAGGCCATGCCTCTCGTGGAGTGCGCTCTGACACCCAATGGGCACTGCATGCCCTTGGAGGCGTATGCCAGCGCTATAGCATCAACTATCCATCTGGATAGGCTCTGTTTCGACGCGGCTAGTCCCTTAGAACGTCCGCTAAACGAAACAAAGAGCTGCTCCGTCTGTCTGAAAACAGACGAGCGAGACACATAAGCTCGTAATGCCCTGACTGGGCAAAGGAGGCTCGCGTCTCTTTCCTCATCAGGGACCGGTAGGGCTGACAGGGAGATAACCTGCGCCCTAAACGGTGTGTTGAGGGATTTTGGAACATAACCGTGCTTAGCTTTGAGTATAACTTTTGAGTCATTGGGCCCAAACTCCATGCACGCCGCGCTCACAGAGAGCGCGTGCAGATCCCCTATGCGCTTCACTGAAGCGAGAGCCAGCAAAAACACCGTCTTGAAAGACAGGTGTTTCAAATCGATTGACTGTAAAGGCTCAAATGGCGCACCTTTCATGGCTTCCAGAACCGTAGAAAGGTCCCATACGGGGACTGAGGGAGGTCTGGGAGGATTCAGTCTCTTAGCCCCTCTAAGGAAGCGGATGACTAAATCGTTCCTTCCTATTGACTGACCAAGCGTTGTTTCTGAGAACGCTGCTATAGCCGCCACATAAACTTTGAGCGTGGAGGGGGCCCTGCCCCCATCCAACAGCTCTTGTAGGAAGGAAAGCACCTCCGTCACACCACAGTTTGTGGGTGACACACCACGGGCTGTGCACCAGCCCGAAAACACCGACCATTTTGAAGAATAGAGTCGTCTTGTAGACGGAGCTCTAGCCTGCGTGATCGTGTTTAATACTCCTTTAGGGAGTCCAACATGTACCCGTTGATGGCCCAGACATGAAGGGACCATAGTTCCGGGTGAGGATGCCAGATCGAGCCGCGGGCCTGTGAGAGGAGATCTCTCCTCATTGGTACTGGCCACGGGGCAGTACTTGCTAACTGCATCACGGCTGGGAACCAAGGTTGGTTTTTCCAGAACGGTGCTACCAGCAGTACTGAGCATCCTTCTTCCCTGATCCGTTCTATCACCTGAGGCAGGAGAGAGACGGGGGGAAAAGCATAGAGCGGGCGGCGGGGCCACACATGGGCCAGCGCGCTCCTGCTCTTGGAGAAAAATTCTTGACAGTGAGCGCTTTCTTGAGACGCAAACAGGTCCACTTCCGCTCTGCCGAATTTCTTCCACAGCAGATGGACTGTCTGTGGGTGTAGAGACCACTCGCCTGCCGGAACATTGTTCCTGGACAGTCTGTCCGGTCCTATATTCAAGATCCCTGGCACGTGCGCTGCTCTGAGCGAGCGCAGGTTGCACTGAGCCCATACCAGGAGGCGTTCTGCCAGCCTGTACAGTTTCTCGGATCTGATGCCGCCCTGGCGATTTATGTAGGACACCACAGACATGTTGTCCGAACGGACCAAGACGTGGTGACCTTTTATTTGGGGACAAAAACGCGTCAGCGCGTTGTCTACTGCCAGCATTTCGAGGCAGTTTATGTGCAGGAGCTTCTCTCGTTCTGACCACTGGCCGAAGAACGGTCTGCCCTCGAGCAGCGCTCCCCATCCCGAGGTGGACGCGTCCGTGGACACCACTTTCACCCTCGAGGAAGTCCCCAGGCTTACACCTGATTGGTACCAGTCGTTCGCTTTCCAGGGTTAAAGAGCTGTAACGCATTTCTGATTGACCCTGAGGCGAAGCAAACCGGGTGCCCACGCTTCGCGTGGGACTCGCGCTTTCAGCCAAAACTGCAGCGGGCGCATGCGGAGCAGACCCAGCTGGAGCACTGACGATGCTGAGGCCATGAGACCTAGCATCTTCTGAAATCTCTTGAGCGGGACAGACGCGCCGCAGCGAAAAGAGTTCGCTGTGCGTCGAATGTCTACCGCGCGCTGTTGTGATAGTCGCGCTATCATGGATAGTGAGTCCAGTTCTGTGCCCAGGAAAGATATTTTCTGACTGGGTGACAGGGAGCTCTTCGCCCAATTGACACTCAGACCCAAATCCTCGAGGTGATCGAGTAAAATGGTCGTGTGTTCTATGAGCACTGCGCGAGATTGCGCTAGAATCAGCCAATCGTCCAAATAGTTCAGCACTCGCATGCCTCTCATTCTGAGGGGTGCGAGCGCCGCATCCATGCACTTCGTAAATGTACGGGGTGCTAGGGACAAACCGAACGGCAGGACTGTGTACTGATATGCCTGGCCCTCGAAGGCGAATCTCAAATATCGCCTGTGACGTGACGCTATCTGTATTTGAAAATACGCGTCTTTCAGATCTATTGACACAAACCAATCTCCTTGGCGAATCTGCACAAGGATTTGCCTGGTCGTGAGCATCCTGAACTGTCGCTTCACAAGCACTTTGTTCAGTTGCCTTAGATCTAGTATGGGTCTGAGACCCCCGTCTTTTTTCGGTACCAGGAAGTATCTGCTGTATAGCCCTCCTTCGCTCTGATCTTGAGAGAGAGGCTCTATGGCCCCTTTGCTCAATAGTTTCGTCACTTCGGCTCGAAGTAGATGTGCTACTTCTGTTTTTACCGTGGTCTCGACGCGCGCCACATAGCGGCGAGGGCGTCGGCGAAACTGCAGCGAATAGCCTCTTTCTATAATGTTCAGCACCCACTTCGAAACCCCGGGTAGCTTTGCCCATGTGTCTGCATGGATAGCTAGGGGTTGAATACGAAGCGCGCTCCGCTCGCTCAGCGATGGAGAAGCTTCGGTGTGCTGTAACACAAGCGTGGCGCTCGTGACATTTGAGGCATGGGGCGCGCTGATGACAGCGGGCAGATTGCCCGCGCTCGACTCCTCTGCGGTGGTTAACCGCGAGGGGGAGGGCTGGGCGGTTCCCGTGGGAACTGTCATGTCTATGTGTGGATGTGGGCGCGGGACAGCGGGCACATTTATCACACCGAAAGCATCGTTCGCTTGCGTGAAGCGAGTGCACGTTGGTTTCGTTTTTACAGAAACCGTGAGACATGCATAACGTGGTGTTAGTGGGCACTGGGTAGTGGGCACGTTCACCATGTTTGAAGCGCAACCGATCTGAGTCGGTTTTATGTGCGCGAGCCCTGTGTGACAGGCTGTGCTTGTGTGTAGGGATGGGCACTGGGCAGTGGGCATTCTTACTACACATGAAACACCATCGGCCGTGGCCGGGACACCAGAAAATACACTCTTTTGGGGATTTATCTGGGTAGCCGTGAAAACGGCATTTGTGTGCAGGCAAGCGGGTGACAGAACCGACTTGTTGGCTGCAGAAAACATTGTAACAGTCACATTTTCTGGAACTGGACGAGCGAATAGCTTTGGTGTGAGTCCGGCCGCAGCGGGACTGGAACACCGTCGTTTTCCTAGCTGTGCTAGGATGACTTCGGGGCCTCGGGCTTCACGTGATCCTAGGTCGCGAGCCACGTCCTGCGGGGCGGCGACCGGATGAGCGGGAGCGCGGTCTCGCGCTTCTGGCCTGGCGGCGCTGTGAAGTGGAGGCAGTGGACGGTGGCTGTGGCTGTGAGCTCTGAGCAGACGATTTCGCACGGCCTGCTGCAGAGCTGGAGCGCTTCGGGAGGAAGTGCTTCATAGCCTGAGACGCTTTCTGTACCTCTGCGAATCTCTCCGCGAAGTCCTTGACGGAGGATACAAAGAGGCCTGTGGCGGAAAGCGGGGCGTCTAGGAACGCGGTGCGTTCAGACTCGGCCATTTCCGAGAGCGTCAGCCAAAGATGTCTCTCAGACACGGTGAGAGAAGCCATAGTCCGTCCAATGGCTTGTGCTGCGGACTTAGTAGCACGAAGAGCGAGGTCCGTGGCACTCCTTAAGTCCGGCACGCAGATCGCGTCAGGTCCTTCCTCATCCAGCTTACGGAGGAGATCGGCCTGGAAGATCTGGAGCGTTGCCATGGTGTGCAACGCTGACGCAGCTTGCCCGGCGGCGGAGAAAGCGCGGCGGAGCAGGCTTGACGTCGTGCGGCAAGCTTTAGAGGGCAGGGCCGGCTTAGCGCGCCGTCCAGCGGAGGGCGGGCATAAGTGGGCCGCTATCGCCTCTTCAACCGGCGGCAGCGAGAGGTATCCTTTGTTCTTGGCATCGTCAACGGCGGAGAATGCCAAAGAAACAGCAGGACGCACTCTAGCAGGCGCTCCAGGACTTGGCGACTTCTTCGTGTAACTCAGGAAGAAAAGGCGCCGGTCTGGACGCAGGCGAAGCGCGCTCCCCAGGCAGGAAAAATCCATCCAGCCGGTTGTGAGCGGGCTGCTCAGGCGAAGACCACTCGAGGCCGAGGCTCACCGCGGCCTGTGCGAGTACTCGCATGAGTTCCGTCTCAATGGAAGCTCTCTTGCCTGACGACGTGCGGGCAGGGGGTGCGGGGTCCTCAGAGCCCGCCCAATCCTCACTGCCTGACGCCAGGATAGAGCAGGAATCATCCTCTCCCAGCAGGGCTTCCTCATCCGCGATATCAACGGAAGCGGCGGCAGACGGCGGCCGCTGTCTGTCAGGAAGCGAAACAGAAGAAGCCGGGGAAGCAAGCGGGCGAACCGGCGAGCTTTGGCGGCTGAGGGAGGGTTCCAGGGCCCGCTGGGCACGGCGCTTTTTACGGCGCGACGCCGCGGCGGGCGGGGGAGCAGTCTCGGTGAAGACGGCTAGGCGAGTCCTCAGAGTCGCCATTGCCATCAGCTCGCAGTGAGGGCATCCGCCGTCAGCGAGCGCGAGAGCTGCATGTTCCTCACCCAGGCAGGAAACGCAGATCACGTGGCGGTCCCCGTCGCTGAGTGTGGCTCTGCACGAGCCGCAGGAAGGCATCTTTAAAAAGACGCTAGCTCTTTTAGAATGTGTGTCGCGGCGGCGACACACACACAGAAATACAGTGTAATAAAAGAGAAGGATATAAGCGCCGGAAAGCGCAGCAGGAAGGCAGGAAGGCGGCGCGGCCAGCGACTTCAGTGACTCGTCCCGCTGAAGGTGCTCTCTCTCGACGGCGCGGCTTCTAATCCAGCTCCAGCGATGTGTGTGCTTCGCTTGAAGGATGAAAAATCAGATAATAGCTGCCTGCGAGCGATATTTATAGGCCTAGACCACGCCCATTTCGGCGGGACGTGACGCAGCGGGCGCGAAGTGCCCTGATTGGGTCTGACGTCACGCCAGGCCTCGCTCGATAGGCTGCTGCAGTTGCCGCAGAGCAGCCAATAGCTGCGAGCCGCGAGCTGTCTAGCCTATGTCTGCATTGCTGCTGCAACGCGTTTTGCATTATTACAAAATTAAGGATAATTTTTGGCTTCAATATCTCGCGGAAAAGGATTTTCCCCTAGCGTAAGATATCTTACGCAGTACGAGAGACCTCTCGTAAGAGAACTCGGCTAATATTTAATATTGAGAACGATTTTTAAAACGTTATCTTTATCGTCATTGGTGTGAACGGGCCTTTAATATATATTATATATTATAACCTTTATTGCCATTGTGTAAACCATAGACTGTATTTAGAAAAAGTATGCATGTGTGTGTATTTAGAAAAAAGTATGCAAGTGTGTGTGTGTGTGTGTGTGTATATATATATATATATATATATATATATATATATAGGCCTATACACATTTGAGCTATTATCAAATTATATTATATAAATATTATATACACTTGACTTGACATTAACGCGATATGTTGCTTGGCAACCATAAACAGCTGTACAGTCGGGCTAGCGAACTGTTAGGCTAACGTTACCTGGTAATTATTAAAAGCAAAATTCATTGACCATAGGTGACTTTTTATCATAATGCCGTTTGCACTTCACTGTGGTAAAATCAAAGTAAAGCACGAGCTCTCATTTCTTTACTATTAACGTGTTAATCAATTCACTAACATTAACTGCTGAATGTTTTTGTCCAGTATTATTTGGTAGCTATGAAGTTATGAAGCATAGGCAACAATGGTCATACCCACGTGTGTCTAAAACAGTTTTCAGTGCAGAATACGAGTACATTTCAGAAAGCAAACAGCGAATTTGACGCTAATGTGCACTAAATAAAGCTAATTCCAGCTAGCCGGCTAACAGCAATAAATGTAAAGATTACCTCCGGGAGGCCGCAGATTCCTTTATCCGCATATGGAGAAAGTCCCGCGGCGTAATTCACCGACATGGCTAACTTTCTGATTAATGTAAGCTAAAATGTATCAGTAAAAGGAAGAGTTTTTCTGTCCTTCCGTTCAATCGGTTCTGTGTGTTGGTCCTCCGTGTGACGTCACGTGCGTGTGTGTGAGTACTGCGTGGAGTGCTGCTGTGCACATGCTGGATTACGTCAGTGAGATGGTGGATCTACTATAATCTACTGTCTATGACTATAATAGGTGAAATCCTCTGCCACAGTTATGGATGCTATTCCATCTGGCATACTCATGCTTTTCAAAAATGACACTCTCTCGTTGGGTTCATTATCTTCTATTGAACCAGTCAACAAAATATATGGTCCGTACAACAAAGGTTTCTCCTCACAAACAAAGTAAAAGAAATATCTTTTAAATTAATTCATAATATTTACCTAGTCAAAAAAATTCGTAAAAAAAAAAATCATATCAGAAACTCTTCTTCACTTGTTTTGGTCGTGCAGTTATACTATGCAACTTTGGAAAGATGTTAGTTGGTTTATCTCAAGCAATATCTTGCAAAATTTCTCTATGAATCCCAAAACTGTTATTTTTGGATTTTTTGAAGCGGATTCAAATGCCTGCTTTATAATCAATTAAATTATTTTCCTATGTAGATTTTATATTCACAAATGTAAGTTTTCAAATTGTAAACCATTTTTTTTTTTTTTGGTATTCTTACAAGAGATAAAACATTATTTGATTTGTGATTTCATATTAGGGTATTTTTTTAAAGATTATTATTGTTTAGAAAAAGATCCCTTTGTACCCAGTTGATAGGATATCTAAATTAAGGCCTAGTCATAAGGTGGAGGGGAGAGCGGGGCACAACCTAACGCCTTTTGACTTTCTCAGTTTGTGTAAATCTACTTAGGGTTTAGAGTATTTCTTTTTTCCCACATTACATGTCTAGTAGGCTACAATTAGGCCTATGTGGTTTTGTTTTAATAATACAGTGTATACTTTTTTTCTTGATATACCCCGAAAGAATGGAAGTGAAATGTGACAACATGCCCCATAGGTGGGGTTCATTGTACAAGACCATAAAATATTTTTGAGTTTGACAACGAACACACCGGAAAATACAGCTATTCAACATAGTTCAAAACACAATAATAATTAATAATTTCTGAACATTGACTCTCAGTCTTTTTTTCACCTTTTTCTTATGTTTTCTCAATATAATTCATAAAAGTATAGAATAGAATAGCATATTTCTAATAGGGGCTCATTGTAACGCAGTGTGACAACATGCCCCGTCTGCACAACTGGGATTTAAACTCTGCTAGTGTCTTCTACTAGTTAGCGAAGCATTAAAGAACCATATCAACTGTTAAATAACATATTGGATATAAAACAGAAAATAAAAATAAAATAAATAAATAAAAAAATCTATCTATCTATCTATCTATCTATCTATCTATCTATCTATCTATCTATCTATCTATCTATCTATCTATCTATCTATCTATCTATCTGTGCAGTTGACTATCAGTCGGCAGATGGCGCTACGGGGCCGCGCATGTGAGTCGTGATCGCGCTCTGCTCCCATCTCCTCCTCCTTCTCCCAGGTGCGGGGGGGGGGGGGGTGCGCGAGCTTGACATGTTTCGAATAGAAAACGAGCGTCTCGTTTCCAGCTGAGCGCGTACTCTCTCCCGGCGCGTGTGCGTGCGTGTGTATGTTGTTATTATTATCGCGCTCTCCGCCGCGCGCAGAATGGCTAGATTCACCCAGACTGAAGCGAGGAGGCAGCAGCAGCAGCATCAGCATCCTCAGCATCCTCATCCTCAGCCTGCCCACGCCAGCCTGCTCCTCACCGGACCGGGGGCGGTACCGAGCCAGGCAGCGGCACCACTGCTCCTGATCCCGCACCCGCACCAGCCCCAGTACGCGCACATCACCTTCCCCAAGCCCATGAACGGCTCAGAGCCCATCTCCATCCACCCCGACAACGGCACCATGAAAGACCAGGATGCCATCAAGCTCTTTATAGGACAGATCCCGCGTAACCTGGAGGAGAAGGACCTGAAGCCTCTTTTCGAACAGTTTGGAAAGATCCACGAACTGACTGTCCTCAAGGACCGTTACACCGGCATGCACAAAGGTAATGATGCTTTTGAATAGGCTAGGTGTTGAGGGCTTTGGCCACATGGATAACCTTTTTTTTTATGCATTATGAGGTATGTGCTAGGAAAATATGTGTTTGTTCCTCGTCATTATTGAACGCTGCTTACTTGTAAACATAAATTGTCTTCTGTTGCGCATATTTATTTTTTACGCGCAGAGCGCGTTCTTGTTTTTCACTCATACAACACTCCACGATTGCAAATGATTGACATCTGACAGCGTGCGTTCATAGAATTCAAACCTGGCTGTCTCTTTCTGTCTTTTTAAGACTAACAGACTATTTTTCATCCAATACACTGATGCATTGTGATTTCGTATTTGCCCACCCATATGCGATAGAAAACATACGCGTTCACATTAATGTTTATGAGCGTCATATTTGTTCAGTTGCACGCACATTTGTTCTTTACACACTGTGTGTAGGCTATCCCTGTCTTTATATTTTAACTCATTGTTCTCCCTTATGCACAGTCGAATTGCAACTCATGCTGTTAGATGTTGTTCTAATCTAAAGCTCACTTTCAAATTCAAAGAAAATCCCATTTTCAAAGAAAATACAATTTCTGTTGTACATAGATTTATTCATCATGCACACTGCGTATTCTTGTCCAAGCCACATTTTCCTCTCATTACCCTCCCTCACAGTATTTTTAAGCACAGTCAGTACAATTGCAACTGATTTTCATCAGAGCATGCTGTCAGATGTCATTCAAACCTACTCTTTTTAGAGTAACATCTATTTCTCATGATGCGTTGTGTTTTTGTGCTGGTTCACCCTGTGCAGCATTATGCAATTTAAGCAAAAAAATTATTGTTTACTTAAAATATAAGCATCGTATTTGCTCTTTTGCACGTACGCTCATTATATGCACAGTGTGGAGGCTATCTGTGTGCCACATTACAGTCAGTATGACTGCAACTGATTTCCATCAATGTATGCTGTCAGATCAGATGTCATTCAGACTCATCTTGTCTTGACAGATTCCTCTTTTAGAGTAACATTGTCTATTTCTCATGCAGTTCACTAATGCATTGTGTTTCTCAGCTTGTGTTCACCCTGTGTACTGTGTCATGACAATAAAAAGGATGCTGGATGTACTGTGGTCACTCCCACTTGTGTATCATCTCATATTTTCGTGTGTGCTCGCAGAAGTAGGGCAGTCCTTCTTTGCGCGCAGATGATGCATACTGAGAGCTCCCAGTGTGCCGTGTGAAATGAAACATTTGGTGTGATGTTTCTCATTCACAGCAAAACGTGAACCTTGCATTACACGTTAATTTATGCATTCAAAGAAATCACAGACCCACAAAAGGTTCTATGCTCCTTTGTTTGGCATTTGAGCATTTCATTTGAGCATGCATGCATTATTTTATTTCCAAATTCCCAAACAAAGTCTCATCCAAATAAATACGGCAAGAGGAATTAGGGCATGATGCTTCAAAGTAGGTGGTTTGTCATGGATTCGTGCAATGCTTTTTTTTTTTTTTTTTTTTTAAGGCGCTTTCTTATAAATAAAGGTTCTAAAAGGGGGGTTTCACAGTGATACCATAGAAGAACCATTTTTGGTTTCCCAAAGAACCTTTCAGTGAACAGTTCATAAAAGAACCATGATTTTCTTGGTGTGAAGAACATTTTAATAATCTAAAGAACCTTTTTTTCACTATAAAGAACCTTTAGTGGTTCCATATAGAACCACCAATGGCAATAAAGAACCTTTATTTCTAAGAGTGTAGGCCAGAAGATGAAGAATTCAATTGTTCAGAGATCTCTTTTATACTCAAAGCACCAAATAGCAAATAGTCAAATCTAGGGACAAAGGAGTCAATAGTTGCCATACAGTAAGAGTATAGAGCTATACAATAAATGTGGCAAGCAACTCGGATCATTTGATTGTGGATGAAATGTTTGAGTTCATATTGAGATCTCTGACTTTTTTTTTTAGACCTCTTCTGAAATTCTAGAAGAGGCACATCTGAGATTCAGGATAAAAATAAATCAAAATGTCTAATTTTGCATTTAACCTCATTGTCTTGGAGAAAGCAAATGAAATATTAAAGAAATGTAAAAAAAAAAAAAAGATTTCTTGTAAGGATTAATACTGAATATTATGGAAGCTTGTTTTTGCCACTGAATAAAAAATAAAATGGGTAATTGCGAGTTTTATCTCACAAATCTGACTTTTTTCTCGCAATTGCGAGTTTACATCTCTTGAGTTGTGAGATTGTGTGTTATAAATGTATAATTGTTATAAAGTCGGAATTGTGAGATATAAACTTGCAATTGTGAGTTTATATCCCGCAATTTATAACTCGCAAATGCTAGTTTTTATCTTGCAATTGTGAGAAAAGAAGTCAGAATTGTGAAATAAAAAGTCCCATTTAGCCTTTTTTCTTCGTGGCGGAAACAAGCTTCCATAGAATATATATTGTATTATATGTAAAATACTGTATATATTCCTATACTTTTTGTAACGCTTAGAATAGTGTTAGTAATAGTACTGCAAATATTCCTCTATTTCTCTAGTTTTACGCAGGTCATCTCACTTGACTGAATCTCTAATTTGATTTGAGAGCATCATGTAATACGTCATATGCATTTTAAACAGACCGTTTTTTTGCCTAGGTTTTCTGTGATTATTTAATTTATTAGTGAAAGAAAACTTAGTCCTCTGATTCATTAAAAACGTAATATTAATTGAACTTGAAAACCCATTTAAAGCAACATACTCCTCTGTGAGTATCTGCGCCCCCCTCCCTTCTTCTGCTCGAAATATTCCCTCTTTCTGTCACGCTCAGAGGCACACACATGCTCACACACACACCGCACAAATGAATAATGGTTTATGCCCATAGGAGGGTGTGAGAGGGAGGATGAATCAGCGTAGGAGGCCTGACACACACACACACACACACACACACACACACACACTCACTCTCTGTTGACTGCTGTCTCAGTGGGACGTTATTAGTACAGTGGTGTTAGATTTATCATTTACATTGACATGAAATTACTGCTATGAAATGTGGTTTATGAGTGTGCAAGACCTGCAACAATAAGCTGAGGGTGAAATCAACAGAAAACAGTGTTAGATGCACATTTCAATTACTCTTTTTCACAACACTGTTGAAACATAGCCTAATCTAGCCTATATACGGTGGTTCACTGGCCTTAACTGGTTCATGCTTGTTTACCAGGTATCCACCCTGAATAGCTAGCAAGTGCCTGAAAACCAGCAAAACAGACCATAATAGTCAGCTAGCGTAGAAAGCTAACGTCTTTAGGCTGGTTTAAAGTCGCAATGAAGCTGTGACAGATCTTTTCTTTCGTGTTGTGGCATATGAGTTTAACGGATTATCAAAAAGAAAAAAAAAAAGAAAAGGGACTTGATTTTATGCATCAGTTGTTTATTGGATGTTGAGATGAGGGCGTTGCACTCAGAAATGGCAGATGAACTTGCAGGGTTTTTTAAAGTGCCCCATTATGCTTTTTAGAATATTACCTTTCATGCAGTGTGTTATATAGCTATTTGTGAATGTTAAAGGTCTGCAAAGTTGTAAAGATAAAATTGCACAACAAATACAGTTATTGTCTCCTAAAAGAAAGAATTGATTCTTAACTGCTTAAACGAGTCGTTAGTAATTCCAGTCTCACTTCCTGTACGAATCTGCATAGTATAATTCCAGCCGATGATTTTCATTGGCTGCCGGCGATCAACATCTGCTTTGCCCCGCCCTCAAACACTGTGGTTGGAGCTGAAACTGGAAGAGTTTGGTTCGTGTTGTAGACATGTCAAGTAGACGCTGTTTTCTGCACTGCGAATACACTTTGCATGTACTTCTGAAGGATGAAGGCTCTGGCTCGAATTGATAGAGTAAAACCGACGCCATATAAGCCTCTATAGAGCTGAAATCCAGATAGTTTAGTTTCTGACATGTGCTGTAAGCAGTAGACCAATCACAACAGACTGGGCCATCTGACCAATCAGAGCAGGGTAAACCAATCACAACAGACTGTGCCATCTGACCAATCAGAGCAGGGTAAACCAATCACAACAGACTGTGCCATCTGACCAGTCAGAGCAGGGTAAACCAATCACAACAGACTGAGCCATCTGACCAATCAGAGCAGGGTAAACCAATCACAACAGACTGGGCCATCTGACCAATCAGAGCAGGGTAAACCAATCACAACAGACTGGGCCATCTGACCAATCAGTGCAAAGTAGGCTCTCGGAAAGGAGGGGTTTAGAGAGACCGAATCTTCGAAACAAATAATTTTCAGACTCTTTGAGAAAGGATGTGCAATGTATTTTATGAGAAAATGAAAGTGTTTTTTTGACCTTGCATGCATGTAAATCTATTGTAGGAGACTCTAAAACAAAATTAAAATGGCGAAACAGGGGCACTGTCAGTGGACTAAATGATAGGAGAAATCCTGCATATGTCACCAGAGAGAAGTCTGTCGTTTCACTTGACGATCTCAAACATAAAACAAAATGTTCACAATGACTCACAATGACGGCATGATGCAATTGCTGTTACAAATAGTGTGCGTTTCACTATCCATGATGCTTTAAATTGTTGTAGGCATGATTATTCTGCCATCTAAGATATCATATTTAAAGGCAGCATCACATGCACTCTTCACAGCAATGTATTATGCCGTGAGAATCAATCCAAGATGGCAGACGGTAAAACTAGTCCAGTGTATTTAAAAAGAGACGTTTGTTTGTTCTATGTATTTTTACACTTATTGGAATACCATTTTGTTATCTCAGCCGCATGATAACAGTGAACTCAATTGAAATCAACTAGTTTTCAGACGAGAGTGGATATGTATTTGTGTGGGTGCGTCGGTTATAGACAAACCGCCTCAGCGGTAAGCATTAATCATCACCAGCGGCATGTTTACAGGATTCCTTTGACCTGTGCTCACATGTACACGTTTAATCAGGCTTGTCAATAAATGCCTGGATTGTGCCGTCCGAGTAGGTGCGCAAAAGCTCGTTATTCAAACTAACATCGTGAAACACTGAGGTAATTACTGTTTAGCATGATGTCAGATTGTGAAATATGTTATATTGGTTTCGTTGAGAAGGAAATTAAGGGTAATGGTAACCGTCAGGCTATACTAGTCGAGATTCTCTCTATCTGCATGTCTTTAATAATTTCATAATGCATTTAATAGCTTCATTTCATCTTCAAAATCTGAAGTACATTGTTAAAAACAAAGTTTATTAAGTGGCTGATAGGTTCAATATCGAACCTCTTCTTATCAAGAACCATTTTTTAGCTGTATAGGGTTCTTGAGCTGCTATATGGTTAACAAGTTCTTGATCTTTACATTACAGGTCCTTTAGATCTTCAAAGGTTTTGGGGCTCTTTAAAGCACCAGTAGAGGGTTTTCTAAAGATAAAAGGTTGTTTGTAGGACGTAAAAAGGACTAGACAGTCAAAATCTTTATCCTTTATTTTTAAGAGTAATCTTTTCTCTGTTATTATGGTAACCTTACATGTTGAGCTCTTTCAGGCCGAGGTTAAGGTCTTTAGTGCATGTGAATATTGTAATGTGCATTAAGTTTTCTTCATGGACGAGGATTCGGCTAAATGTGACGGTGCTTTCTCATGATTTTCACATATAGTGTCATGTTAGGGCGATTTGACCAATTACTATATTAATTTGCATTGAATATTTAATGTGTATAGAATGATGATCGCTATAATATGATGATTGTGCATTATGGTCATAAAGTTGCATCTAGATATGCACACAGTTTCTCTTTTATCTTGATTTGATGACACAATGACACATCATGCAAATTGTCCGGCAATAATTGGCTGTGCTTCAAAGTCAAAGTCAAAATAGTTTGAACTTTAAGTGTTCAAACTATTTTAGCAATAGTTTTCAGATAACAGAAGTTATAAATCTTTCAACAACCAATGTTAATTGAAAAAGCATGATGTATGGCACAGTATGTTTGTTAAAAAGGCCCTTAAGGCAGAAATCGACTGATGTCACAATTACATTTTTGGACCGACAAGCTATATATACTGTAAAGATAAAGCCGTATAATGTAATGGCTATTTAATATAAGGGTAATGGAGGGTTATAAAGTCAACCGTAATTGCATTTCATTGCCTTTCCAACATGTGTAGATAAAAAAAATTGTGTGCTTGAGGAAAAACTGTAGGTGTTTTATGATCTCTGTGTGGACAGTCCATTATGCTTCAGATAAGTAATGAGATGCGGTCGTGCTAATGTGTTGAATGATATACCGTAAATATTAAACATCAGCATGTTGTGCATTCTGCATGGCCATGAATGATTCTTCAAATCTTGTGTCTTGCTGAGGTGTGCTTTTACTTTACTAAGCAATTAGATATATGATTTACGATGCGGGCTGTTGATAAAACATATAAGTTTTGCATGGACACAAACCACTAACAATCTGGATTTGGGCAAAAATTTCTGCCACATTGTTTAAAAATACTCAACTAAATTTATTCCAGCCCTAAAGCTGTTTTACGCCCAAGTCGTTCGGATGTAATGAAGTACAGCTGAGTTAAAACACATGAATAATTGCCAATAGAGTAGTTTAATTCAGAAATAACCTCTGTGGCTATATTTAATGCTGTCCAAAAACTCTTTGGCATCCAGTGGCTTTGTGTTTGCTGGGCCGAGATTTATTTGAGAGGAGAAAATGAAATTACTACAACGGAGAGATTTTAATATAATTGATAGACTATAATCCAGTGCGGCCTGCTTTTGGAGCGTTTGGGGGCAAACAGAGGAGATAAAGTTGTTTTTATGGGGCTACAAAAACCTTTCTCTTACTCTCTATCTCCCTATCATTTTCTTTCCTTCTCTCTCTCTCTCTCTTTCCACACTCCCTTCCCACCAGCCTGTGATGAAATGTTATCAAAAGGGGATTTTAATGGAAAATGATAAGGAGATAACTATCATTTTCTGCTCCCAGAACGTATTGATCCGAGCTTGATACAACACAGATACCGCATGCACAGAATAACACTGCCTGAATCCAATTTTCTTTCTCTATCTTAAATTAGCCAGTGTGTAATTCTCTGGAGTATAAAGCCAAACGCTGTGTTCTTTGTGTAAGCGACGTCCAGAATGTACCGAATCACAGCTTTGTTTGCTTGTTTTACATCACCATTAACACTTTACATTAACATTGACATTAAATGCCATTTATTTTACCTTAGTAACACGACATTTCTGACTGAAACAGGATAGTCATGCTTGTAGGATGGTTTCTTTACAGGTGGTTCAATGGGAGCCTTTGAAAACATTAAACAATGTGGCAGAAATTTCGGTTATGTCATCCATTTCATGTTATAGAGCAAATGATTGCATTATTAAAGGGATATTTCACGTCTGGAAAGATGAATGTGTATTTAAATTGGGTCATTTATGTAGTAGAAATGTGAAATTATTGTAGAAGTTGGTGCCTTCTAGACTGAGAAAAGACAGAAAATGTATTTTTGGCTCATGTGGATGAAAGACTACAACTCCCAGAATGCACTTGCTTCGCTGCTCTACGAGGACACTCCCAAGCCACGCCTACCGGTTACAGAGGGCAGTGTCGGGAGAAATGATACAACTAGGCTACTAGTCGACTGGAAACTGAAAAGACGGCGTTTTATCGTGAGATCCCCCTATGGGCGGGTTGAACACATGCGGAACGAGCTCCTCCTACTGGCTGTAGTCTCTCGCCTCTGGACAAAAGAGCCTCAGGTGACGCTAAATGACGATTTTTGCATCATCTGAGTTTTTTTTTCCAGACACACAATACAGAAATCTCTCGTCTCAGGGTAACATGAGGGAGGGAAGCACGGTCACTCCAAAATACTACTGGGTTTAATGCTAATCGGTGAAGTATCCCTTTAAGTTTTCTTTGGAATAACATTGCAGTGAAGTGTTCACAATAAGTATAAAAGAAAGTTTTGTCATTGGCAAAAGTTGTCAAGTGTGATTTAGATTTTTTAACACTTTACAATACTGTTCATTTGTTAACATTATAGATAGTTTATCGAACATTATAGATACTTCTAAAGCATTTATTAACCTTAGTTAATCTCAACATTTAGTAATGCATTACTTAAATCAAAAGTTGTGTCTGTTCTGTTAATATTATTTAATGGACCTGAGCTATCATAAACTAACAGTTTTTTTGGAACTATACGGTTATCCGGACCACACGTGTGTCTTTTAGTCCCGTATAGTCCGTATAGTCATCCCTGATTGGTCTTAACCCCAGTGACGGGTAGGTTTAGCGGCGGGGTTAGGGGTAGGCCATCGTATGATTGGTCTTAACCCCAGTGACGGGTAGGTTTAGGGGCGGGGTTAGGGGTAGGCCATCGTATGATTGGTCTTAACCCCAGTGACGGGTAGGTTTAGGGGCGGGGTTAGGGGTAGGCCATCGTGTGGTCCGGATAACCGTATAGTACCGTTTTTTTTATTAATAACATTTACAAACATGATTGTTTGTACAACCAATGTATTGCTCACTGTTAATTAGTTAATGCATTAACTGAAGTTAACTAATGGGATCTTATTGTAAAGTGTTGCCGCTTTTGAATATGTTCCAGCACAACGTCTAATCGTTTCAACAGGTAATACTATCAGTGCAGGGATGTAAAGTGTGCATGTGAAAACAATTTATGGGGTCTTTTAAAACTAGTTTTACAACCGTCCTAATTTGTTCTGGCATGAGTGAGCTGCTAATGAGATTGTGTTGGTTTATATGATGTATGTTTGTTGTCTTCATGCTGTGCCAGTGTTCATGTATTAGCATGATATTCTTGTTGAATGGAGAACGGATACATGAGAGCTGTTACACTCTCTGCTCTGTGTGTGTGTGTGTGTGTGTGTGTGATTAGTTCTACATGAGGTGGTCTGCGCTCTCTGGACACGTGGCTTCGCTCAGAGGGTTGGTTTGGGTCCATCTGAATGTGACTGGTTTAATTAAGGTTTACAGGTTACGCTAGACTACTGCTCCTATAACGGCAATCATTACAAACCAATTCTACTGGAGCTGTGAAAATATCAGAACAATGGATGGGAACGCGAACAGGCTGGGCCGCTCCAGATCACAAACTGCTTTATTATTCCTTTCCTTTCTCTGATCTTTGAGAGCCGACTCCAAGGGGCAGTGCAATAGTTTTAATTTAGAATATAATTAATTTATTCATGTCTTAATGTTCGGGAAAGGCTGAATGTGAATATGAAGAAGAGGCTGAATAGAAAGGAATGAGTCTCTTAACATCGTTTTAATTAATTTTGAGCTTTTTAACATTATTTTTTGCACTTTCTGATTAGCACAAAGCTATCTTGCAAGACAGAGTACAGATTTTTCAGGGTTTAATACTATTGAAAATCACCCTTTAAAGTTGATTGATTGGCAAAATATGCATATATAGGGTCAATTCAGGTAATTTAGGACAAAATTACCATTAATTTCAGCTCAAATTACCTATTTTTACCCTACTTTTCTCGACAGACTTACCACTCTGAGGTTGTTAAGTGAAGAATCTAAAATTCATTGTTATTTTAGTGTTATTCATATTGTCACGCTGGGTTGCAGGAAGAACAGGAGGATGAAGATCAGGTTCAAAACCACTTTAATAATACACACAAACAAATGATACAAAAGGCAGACGAGCAAACACAACACTAGCATTAACGTGACCAGATTAACTAAAAGGGAACACACATAAACTTAAATACTAAAGATAACGAGGTGTAGACAGCTCAATCAAACAAACTAATCACTGTGACCATGAAAACGAATGAGTGACGGGAAACAAAGACAAAGAAACACATGTGATGAATGAAAACAAACTAGTCCATGAAAGCAAACTAACTGAACATTATCAGTTATATATGTATATTATTTTATTTATTACTATTTTAATGAGCTTTTTGTCATTATATTTAGTTTCATTTTAATTTTATCTCAAGTTTAAAAATTCTGTTATGTGATTTCATCAATCAAAGATGAGTTTTAAGGGATACAATTATCGACTACAGGGGGACTTTAAATGGGACATATCATGAAAATCGGACTTTTCCCGTGTTTAAGTGCTATAATCGGGTCCCCGGTGCATCGACCAACCCAGAAAACGTGAAAAGTGAAACCCGGTAACTTTGTTTTGGTAAGCCTATCTCTGCAAAAAATAAGCAGATCAGAATCATATTACCGCCCCTTTAATCTGCACATTTTCCACCCACGGCGCCGCCATTTGGTTTTAGCAAGCGACAACAGTGTAACCAGTTCTAATGCAATGGCATTAAAGTTCGAGCAAAGCATGAAAACTGTTCTGTCGTTGCTGCACAGACGAGCGCAGAACACTCCCAGACTCAGATGAAACAAAGGAGCAGTGGATTAATTTTATTTTCAACGGAAATCCCCCAGAAACAGATGAATCAATGTAACTCCACAACAACTACATAAATGTAGCCTATCCACTAACCATTCAGAAGCTCCCATTTAAAGGGACACACAAAGACGGAGCGTTATTGCTCACTCCCAAAAAGGGGGCAACTTTGACAAGCTATAATGAATGATCTGGGGGGTATATTTTGAGCTGAAATTTCTTAGACACATTCTGGGTACACCATAGATTTATATTACATCTTGTGAAAAGGGGCATAAAATTTCACCTTTAAATGATTGCTTAAAGGGTTAGTTCACCCAAAAATGAAAATTCTGTCAGTAATTACTCTCCCTCATGTTGTTCCAACCCCGTAAGACCTTCGTTCATCTTCGGAACACAAATTAAGATATTTTTGATTAAATCTGAGAGCTGGATCACTCCTCCATAGGCTTCTAAGACATTATAACTTGCTGGCCCAGAAAATGCATTAAAGACATCGTTAATATAGTCCAAGTGACTCCAGTGGCTCAATCTTAAGTTTATAAAGCGACGAGAATACTTTTTGTGCGCAAAAATAAATAAAAAAATAACGACTTTATTCCACTTTTCATTTTTTTCTCTCTGGGCCTCGAGTTTTTTCACGTAGTGTTTTAGCGCAGCGCGTCTGTGTTGCACGTCACCACGTAGGCTCACTATTGGCCGACGCTGGTCATGTGTGTGATGCGTGTGACGTACAACACTGACGCGCTGCGCAAAAACACTACGTGAACCAACTCGAGGCCCAGAGAGAAAAAAATTAAAAGTGGAATAAAGTCGTTATTTATAACTCGCCAGCAAGTTATAATGTCTTAGAAGCCTATGGAGGAGTGATCCAGCTCTCAGATTTAATAAAACATATCTTAATAAGATGAACGGAGGTCTTACGGGGTTGGAACAACATGAGGGTGAGTAATTACTGACAGAATTTTCATTTTTGGGTGAACTAACCCTTTAATACTTTGAGGTGTAAAATGTGTAAAATGAATCAAAACAAATTGTAAAGTAAACAAAGGTTCTATATATGAAGCGCCTGAGAGAGAGAGAGAGAGAGAGAGAGAGAGAGAGAAGGAACACAGAATGACAGATGTGACTGATGTCTGATCACAGCGATTGACAGTATTTGCTAGTGGATATTTTGGGAGCAGAGGCGCTGAGCTGAGGTTACAAGGTCAAAAACACTGTAACCCAGTTCCAAATCTAGTTTATACTTTAAACGTGGCATGCGTGTGTATTATTGTCCCTTATGACAAATTGCTTGTGATGACATTCATTTGTAAGTCGCTTTGGATAAAAGCAGCTGCTAAATGAATAAATGTAATAGATTGTGAATTCTAAGTCAAACATCACGATTACTATTGCTTGTCTTTATTAGTGATCGGAATATAATTCCTTTTGACTTGAGCCACCCAGTAACCGCTTAGAACTCCATAGCAACATGTCAAGAATACACAAAACAGCTTGGCAACAGCATAGCAACGCCCTGGCAACCACCCAGAAAACCCTAGCAAGTTTTGCAGAGGCAAACATCACTCATGTTTTCTTCACAACATGTAAAAATCTCGTTTACAACTGTTTGTTTTTTTTGTGTGTGTCTTTGTGATAAATGGCAGCTTTGGTGTAAGAGTTTTGTGTAAGAGTTCAGATCTGATCCTCGTCTCATTTTTACAGGCTGTGCGTTCCTCACGTACTGCGCTCGTGAATCAGCCATCAAAGCCCAGAATGCATTGCATGAACAGAAGACTCTACCAGGGGTAAGTCTCTTTTAATCTAATGTCTTTTTTTGTTGTTGTTGTTGTTGTTGTTTCATCTATTTCAGGCAGAAATGGTCTAACCGTTGAACGCAATTCAGAAACAACTCTAATATTTCTTCTGATATATATTCCTTTATTTGCAACATGTAATCAATATTATATTTGTACTCCCAAATTAACAGGAATATAGACACTGGCAGAATGTTCAGGTTCTTTTGCATACAACAGAAGAGGTTGGTGACTGTCAATTTCTAAAAAGGAATAAACATTTCCATAAAAGTGTGTCGTTTATGACTATATTTTTATCAAAAGGAGATTGAAATTGTTTTATATAAGCACGTTTATGGTACGTTTTGGTTGTTGTTGAGCTTGACAGCCTCTGGTCACCATCCACTTTCATTGAGCTGACAGAGAACAACGTGAACATTTTGATAACAAGTAGATGATGGTAGACTTTTCATTTTTCGTGGTGGAAGTGTTTATTTGCCTCCTTAAATTTTTACGGATTGGGTGGTCAAACACGTCCGTCAGAAGTTTGCGTGTGGCAGATGTCAGACATGCTTTATTTCATCATGCCTTTGGCTCTTTACTGTCAGTCTGCTCAGGTTCAGAGGAAATCCTGTTTCATTATGCGTCTCTCCTGCTAATTTAATGTTGAGTGAATGATAGCAGAGAAGAGAAGATATAGCCGATACACTGAGTCTTTTTCACAGGAAACTTTGATCTCCATTTAACCTCATTGTTGTCTGCAGTTGAGTTGGAGATTTCTCTTTCCCATGTGTGTGAATGGAGCTGTGTTTTTAGGTGACGTGGGATCCATGGGGAATGTGGCGTGTGTTAATCAGAGGTGAGCTATAGAGTTTGTCTGGCTCTCGTGCGAACACATGTACACATGTTCGGCTGTCACGATCAGACATGTGGCTGCACATTCGTTCGCTCCCGTGGGGTCTATCGCTGCCGTGGGCCAGCTGCCGGAAACCACTACGGTGGAAAAGAGCGCCCGTAGATTTATGGAAAGGTTACGAACATTAACCTTGTTGGCTTGCCCACACAGATGCAGAAAAGCACAATATAAATACATGCACTTCCGGATTTATGCACACATACACACACATCTCTCTCTCTCTCTCTCTCTCTCTCTCTCTCTCTCTCTCTCTCTCTCTCTCTCTCTCTATATATATATATATATATATGAAGAGTTCAGATGCAAAAGCCTCTAAATGCCATCTGAAATTTTCTTATAGAATGATCATTTTTATCAAGCTCGTATATTTAAATTCAATAATTTCACTTAAATAGCAATGAAGATTACCTATTAATTGTCATTTAAGTGAAATTACTGAACTTATATATACAAGCTTGATAAAAATGATCATTCTATAAGAAAATTTCAGATGGCATTTAGAGGCTTTTGCATCTGAACTCTTCATATATATATATATATATATTGTATAAATATATTGTGCCAAATTAGCTGATAAACAGTGGTGGTCATTCAATCTAACAAGTCTGTTGACATAATCTTTGATATTTTCATATATAGATTTTTTTGTAAATTTTGAGTAAATGTGTAAATTGTGTGAAGGATTTTATTATTTTTTTTATTCAATTAAGTGATTTTGTGTAAAAATATATGTGCATCTCTCTAGATATCAGTATTGGTTCATGAAAAACACATTGGTAGACCATTAATTGTGCAATTTTACAGTTTTACTTTTGAATTTGTGTATAATCCTCATTCTCAATGATGGTTATCAATAGTCTGAAAATTACTAGAGTATAAAGATTGTTTTCACATAAATCAACACACACACACAAATATATATATATATATACTGTGTAAGTATATACTTTTTCACATTAAAATAATGTGAGTTATAGGATGGACATGTTCTTGACAGGTTTTGTGAGATTTACTCATACTCTGATTTCCAAGCGTACAAGCTGGTCTTAATGGGACGTGTAGCACCGTGAATTAGGATGATACTGGTCATCATTTTCAGATTAAGATGTGTATTATGAACTCTGAATGTGTCTGGATGGAGCCCAATTATAGAACCGGGTGTCTGAAAAAAGGAATGAGCTACTTTTACTTCGAGGCGTGTGTGTTTCTGTGTATGTGTTTGGAGTGGGGTCACTGTAAAAGAGAGCAGTGGAGCGTAATTTTAGGCTGGAGAGACTATTTCAGGAGCAGACGGGGTGTCAGTGGAATAACAGTCAGTCATGTGACACCTGAACTGGTTTAGAAACAAGAAACAGCAGTCACTCACTGGCTTGTGTGTGTGTGTGTGTGTGTGTGTGTGTGTGTGTGTGTGTGTGTGTGTGTGTGTGTGTGTGTGTGTGTGTGTGTGTGTGTGTGTGTGTGTGTGTGTGGCCGGTTGAGTTTCATTCTGTTCTGGGATTGGTGCGAAGGGTTTTAGTGAATCTAGTTTGCAAGATTTAGTTTGGGCTTCATGATTCACGCTGAGCCAGACATTTGACAATTGCCACAATTTTGCATTAAGTCCTATACAGATGCAACACAATAAAGTGGCAAGTAATAAAAAGCTATTTCTTCCATATAAATTTGAATAAATACACTACTGTTCATAAGAGACTTTCAGAACTGTAGAGTATATTAATAATATAATAATCAAATATGTTCTCATTGACTGATTTTTTTTATTATGAGATGTATATGTATGGGTAAATATGATATAATATTCAAACTCTTTAAAGTTTTGCCATCATGAAGCTTCATCTTTTCCAAACCAACAGACAAGTTCATCCTCAGATGTGTTAAAGTGTTTGTTCACCCATAAAAAATTATGCACCCTCATGTCGTTCCAAACCTGTAAGACTTTCGTTCATCTTCGGAACACAAATGAAGATCTTTTGGATGAAATCTGAGAGCTTTTTTTTTAAAAGCTTCAATTAAATCTGTTCATTATATAAGACAGTGGTTCTCAACTCCAGTCCTCGGGACCCGCTGCCCTGCACATTTTGTATGTCTCCCTTAGGGCGCTTTCACACTGGCAGTTTAGTGCGGACCAGGGCACGGTTCGCATGAAAAATCGCTAATGTGAACGCTGTCATCGGACCCGGGTGCGCACTAGAGTACCGAACCCGAGACTACCTGGAGGAGGTGGTCTGAGCTCGGTTGCTCCCGAACCATGGTGCGGTTCGCGTTAATGTGCAAGCAACACGGACTCGGGTGCGCGCTTGTTCAGGAAGTATAGTATCCCGCGCATGCGTATCACTGTCGATATCATTGTTTGATTGCGTTTGCGATGACGTAAGATCACTGCAAACGCACCTGGGTTCGATACAACTAATTGAGTGTGAAACCAGACCAACGCTGCGGGGGGCGCCGGGAACGAGCGCACTCGGGTTCGGACCGCAGCAAACGAACCCAGTGGAAAAACGCCCTTATTTAACACACCTGAACCAGATCATCAGCTCGTCAGGAGAGACTCCATGAACTGATTTGAGTGTGTCAGATAAGAGAGACATACAAAATGTGCAGAGCAGCGGGTCCCGAGGACTGGAGTTGAGAACCACTGATATAAGAGATCGAGTCTTCAGAAAATTTTAACTAAACCGCTCAAGTCATAAGGATTCGTTTTTCGATCTTTTTGAAGCTTCAAAGTGGTAGTTGCGTAGCTGTCAATGGAGGGACAGAAAGCTCTCAGATTTCATCAAAAAGATCTTCATTTGTGTCGAAGATGAACGAAAGTCTTACAGGTTTAGAAGGACATGAAGGTGAATAATTAATGACAGAATTTTCCTTTTTTTGGGTGAACTATCCCTTTAATAGCTTGGGAGCTTGTAAACATGACTTTTTTTTTATCCAGACAGTATGCTGACTCAATGAAATGGTACAGTTGCGGTATTTGTGTTTGCAGTTCAAACCGGCATGGTTCAACTAAAACACACGGGACCAGTTAACTTCTTAGATCTAATGCAAAACAGATGAAATGAGGGGACGATCAATCACATAGACGTTCACTAATATTGATTAATGAATGTTGTATTGTTATCAAGAGTGTGCGCTAGTCAACCCTGTTGTACAATTCAACGATTTCCCATGAAGTCAGACGACTCAACTGAAATGTCTGAAGGAAATTTATGGTGTGTGCGTGCACCGTTTCCTTACTTTCCTTTTATTTAAGAGCTCTATCGGCTTGTCAGATTGTATTGTTGTACTATGAGGAATTATTGCGCTCTGGTTGGTTCAGCCACAAGAACTACAATATAATTCATAACTAGGGTATTTATCAGAGAGATGTCTGGGAAGCAGGAAGAGGAGAGAGACGGAGCGCAAAAGAATATAAATAGAGGGAGCTGGAAGATGAATAGAGTAATATGTGCAGGAATACGCCGGGGCACGTCGAGTTTACAGGAAAGGAAAGTAGATGGTATACACAAACAGGGTGATGAGGGTCATGTTGACAGCCCCAGGCATATATATGTGCACTTCTGCATGTGTGTATGTTGAACGGAAAGCCACAAAGGGCCCACATCTCCATTAAGAGTCTGCGAAATGCAGGCATCAGGGCTCGAGAGGTCGGAGGAGGAGGATGAGAGAGAGAGAGAGAGACAGAGAAACAGTGAATCCTACACTTGTTTTGCATTCGTACAAGACATTATTGGACAGTTGGGACAGAAAGGCCATTATTTTTTCATATCAAATAAAAGAACGGAGTAAAATGAGATCGGGGCCGTAGAAATATATATGAATCCCTGGCGCGTTGGTGCTATTCTGACATTTGGCATGTCATTTTTTCCATCCTTCTCCAATTTTTTTCTCTCCATTTGTTATAGGCAACGTGAAACGCAGGGAAAAGTAATGTAATTTAGTAGCCTGGATGCCAGCCGAACTTAGCCCCGCCCACAACATTTGAAGTCGGGAAGTTCGGTCTGGACTTGATCCGTTGTGGAGCAACTATGCTCGAACCAGAGCTGTTCGGACCAATCAAATTGTCAGGGCGGGCTTTATACTATGATGGACAGATGATCAACAATAACGTAATCATCCACGTCACCAAAGAGCGCTTGGGTTGAATTCGTTTACAACAAAGATGAATGCCGCTGGACAATTGAGATGTGTAGATTCCTCCATCGCGTCTGCTATAGAAGATATCGACAGCACATTAATTTTAAAAGAGGAACAGAGAACCGCGATCAAGGCATTTGTCGATCGGAAAGATGAATGAAGAATATACGTCACTTACTCCGTTACTCTGATTGGTTGTAGGTCTATCCAATTGAGTGCAGAGGTATTTTCTTTCCTGGTTCGGTTGAAACACGGCCCATAATCACAGCCCAATGGAGCAGTATCAGACTCATATTCTGACTAGAATCTGAGTATGACGACGTCAGGCTAGTAATTTTGTACAATCCTTAAAAAGTTGTGGAAAATTCGTTTTAATTCACAGTTATTCAAATAGTGCTTTTCACAATTCATATTGTTTCAAAGCAGCTTTACAGAAAATGCATGTGTACATTACAGTTTAGAGTGATCTGTTATCAGATGTGACTGTGTCCAAGTAATGTCCACATGTCAGAAATATACAGTTCTAAGATAATACAAATCGTGTAGTTAGCTATAGCTAACGCCATGTATTCAGTTAGGCAGAAACGATGAACTCATTAAAGCAATTATTAAGTTGTGATCGTAATGATTATAATATGTAGAAAATTGGCCGGTTGATTCAGAGTTGGTGTCGTCTCTTCACAGGTGTTGGGTCATCTGAAATCTTCCTAAGATACTGGAGCTGGCGTACTCTAGTTACCTCGGGATGGGAAAATAATTAGCGTAGCTGCTGCTCATAAAATTTCAGGCAGTAGATAGTCATGTGCATTTGATCTGAGTGCAAGGCTATGAGATGCATTATGTGAATGCTTGGCTAAAGAGATGTGTCTTTAATCTAGATTTGATAGTGTCTCTGAGCCCTGAACATTATCAGGAAGGCTATTCCAGAGTTTAGGGGACTAAATATCCTAGGTACTATCAGAAGCCCAGAGTTTTGTGACCTTAAAGACAGTGATGGATTACAGCGCAATATAAGTGTGGTTAGGAGCTAAACCATTTAGTAGCAATACTTTGTAATTAATACGGAACTTAATAGGTAACCAGTGTAGATATGATCAAATTGGGGTTATATGGTCATATTTTCTTGACCTGGTAAGAACTCTAGCAGCTGTATTATTATTATTTTTGACTAATTGTAGCTTGTTTATTGAGGATGCAGGACAACCACCTAGTAATGCATTACAATAATCTAGTCTAAAGGTCATTTCTGAGGTGGAAGAAGGCTGTTTTTGTAACACATGAAATATGATTTTAAAAAGACAAGTTGCTGTCTAGTTGTAACAGTGGCTGTTTCAGTAAAGACAGAGCATTGGATCCAGGTGCAGTTTGACATTTATTATTAACAAAACAGTCAGAAAGTAAATCCAGGCAGAGCATAACAAGAAACCAGGCAAAGAACAAAATAATCCAAACACAGGAAAATCCAGAAACTGAAACGACTCACACGAAACATCCAACAAAGCACAACACCTGACTAAGAACCTTTTCTTCTTCTTCTTCTTCTTCTTCTTCATTGGGGTTTTACGGCAGCCGGCATCCAATAAGTTGCATTGCTACCATCTATGGGACTAGCACCTTAGTGCACTATATCCTGCTATACAGTCCAGTGTCTATTAAAAATTTGAAAAAACAGCGTTTTCCCCTCTCGCTTAATCCTACTTCTAAAATACTTTTCATAGATACTTCTTCTAAGCCAATTTCTTGCAATTCTCTGAGTAGATCTTGTCTTTGGCGGTCATCATTTCTACAAGAAATCAAAACATGTTGTACTGTCTCAAGTTCCATACATGAACACAAGCCACTCTGGTGTTTTCCTAAAATAAATAAAGTGCTGTTCAGAAACGTGTGACCAATCCTCATTCTAGAAATAATAACCTGTTCCTTACGTCTAACTCGTTTACAAACGTTAACCGAGTCAGTTCCCTTACTAGATAATGAGAATAGGTGCCTCCTTTTGTTTTCTTGCTCCCAGAGCTGTTGCCATTTTAAAATAGTTCCCTGCCACACAACACTTTTACCCTCCACCTTGGATAGATTTATGTTTACATCTACTGTTTCCTTTTGAGCAGCTTCCTTGGCCAACTTATCAACCTTTGCATTTGTTGCAATACCTACATGAGCTGGGACCCATACAAACGATATTTCTACCCCTCTCGGTTTCACATCTCTAATTGCCAGAAGAATATCATATACAAGGGTTTGTCGACTCTTTGATGACCCTTTCCCAATACTATTGATAGCTGACACAGAGTCACTACATATCAACACTTTATGGTTCTGAATCTGTTCAGTTCATCGCACTGCCATCGGGATTGCATATAATTCCACTGTGAACACACTTAGAAAATTTGACATTATCTTAAAAGCTTGGACATTCCACCTCTGAACAACAAAAGCTAGACTAAGAACATGAGAAACACTTGGGCGTATATACACTCAAGGGTAGATTGGCGAACAAGACACACCTGGGGACAATCAGGAACTAATCAACAAAGGACTACAAAACATGGCACAGAACAGGAAATAACATAAATCCAGACAAGACAAGGGGAACACAAGACATGAATCATAACACTAGTATAGTACCCAGGCATTATACTGAAGGGGATGTAAAAGGACATCCTCCTAGATGCAAATTGTATTCTAAGAGTTTCTGTGTAGGTTTTTGGTCCAATATGTAAAACCTCAGTCTTATCGGAATTTAATAGAAGAAAATTACTGATCATCCAAAATTGTATATTTTTAACACACTCTGTCAACATGTGACGTTATGAAATAGCCATATATATATATATATATATATATATATATATATATATATATATATACATATATATATATATATATTTTTTTTATATAATATCATCAGCATAACAGTTGGAAACTAATTTGTTTTCTTATTATATTACCAAGTGTCTTTATCGAAAATAGCAGAGGGCCTAAAACAGACCCTTGCAGCACTCCATAATTTACTGACTTTAACTTGAATAATCCACCTTTAAATAAGCAAAATGATAAAGGCCAGATAGTTACAACCTTAACCACCTTAATGTGGTCGGGCTATAAATCTGTTTTTGTAATCTCATTAAATTTTTTTACATTTTTTTTTAAACATCCCGTAATACTAAAATACTTTGGGCAGATGAAATTAATTGGGCAGATGGTGTACAGATCCTGGAAAGGCCATTTGTAACCTGTTTTACTTCATATTTCTGAGTGAAACAGAATGTAGAGATTGTGATTTTAATGCCATTGAATCAAGGTTGTAAATATGGTCAGTTTTAACACCCTGTATTTCCATCCTAACATATGAGAGCAGATGAGATTGGGGGCGACCCTCTTTCCCACAGGGGCGATTCCTTTTCCTCATTAAAAATCAATTCAGTTCACTTAAATTCAGTTGAATCAAATTCCATTTTATTGAACTGAACTAAACATACATTAATTTGTTTTAGTTCAGTAAAGCTTCTTATGAATCCCTGCAGGGACGATTCATAGAGATAACAGGGAAAAACGATTGTGGACACACAGTCAGCATATATTTAAGGAAATGAAGGAGCGGAGGAGAAAAACACACTGTAGAAAGGGAGGCCTGGACTTCATTGGTGGTATCGATCCAGAGAATGAACGTTTATGATACCGTTTTGAGTCACCATTTGGTGTTCAATGTAAAATCTGGATTCTAAAGCTAAACTAGTTGAGAACCACTAGTGTATAATGTGGCTTTAGGGGTCTATAATGTTATTCATCACCATGTATAGATTGTAAATAGCAGTTGTGTATTTTCAATAACTCTGTGGCTCTGGGAAGGATCACAGCTGGGAGTGAATCTCAATAGAGCTCAGCTGTAGATACACAGGATCTCTACGTGTGTGTTTGTGAGTGTGTTCTCTATCCGCTGTTCTCGACATCCTTCAGCGAGGCACAGCTTGAGGGATATATAGTTGCCATAGAAACGGCAGCAAGCCTGTTATCAGTGTAAGTGTAATGAGAAAAAATGCAATTTCAGCCAGCACACATGCACACACTCGCAAACACACTGCCAGTGGACGACCGTATAGTGGCACCTTTGCTTTGCTTCGCTGTCTCGTTTCACAATTCATCTTACAAAAGGCGTAGATGTTCTTCTGGCATATTCATTTGAGTTCAGTGTCATTTAATCTGCACAGAACCACCTGTAGCACTGCTAACTGAACTGATGTATCAACTTTGTCTCAGATTTGTGGGAATAAAAACCCAAATAAGTCAATAGTTAAGTCATACAGTCAGAGTATATAGAGCTTTAAAATTAATAATAGATCAGATAATTTGATGAGAAACATTTGCGTTCATATTGAGATTTGTTACTTTTGATCACAGACTTTCGAGACATTAGTCCCTTTCGCACATACTGTTTTACTGTTTTTACCGGTAAATTTACCGGTAAATTACCATTAAGAGATCATGTGTGAACAGGACCTTAAAAAAATAAATGAATAAAAAATGGTAAATCAGTTCTGGCAATTTAAGAGTATGAGATTACCAGTAAATTACTGGTATAATGATGTGTGTGAACAAAGAATGAAGATTACCGGTATGAGCACGTACGCACTGACATAAGAAGTCTGCTTTTGTGCCAGTCATAATTGGAGATGGCACGATTTGTTTACAATCTGCTTTTTAATAATGTTTCTATGTAAATATGTGCTAGATGGACATCTTTGACCGTTGTGCCCAGAGCTTGACACTAACTTTTCTGCTCACCAGCCACTCTGGCTAGTGGTTTTCCAAAGTTACTACTCAACATTTTCACTTACCATAATTTTTATGTTCGTAAATAATTTTTTAACTTACACACACTCACAAGTTGAGACGATAATATTTTATCACTTTTTGATATTTTATCACTTTTTGATATTTTATAACGATGATATTTAAAATTTTTTTTTTGAAATCTTCAGTTGAAATATATGACTGGAAAAATAGTATTTTATTTGACTAATTAAAACAATGCAGGTGCATTTTTAAATGTTTTTTAACTAATCTAGGCCTGTCATTAACGATTATTTCGGTAATCGAGTAATCAGTCGATTATTTTGGCGATTAATCGAGTAATCTGACTTTTTTTTTGTGGTAATAAAAATATACCTAAGTGAACAACCTTTAAAATGACTTGAATTGCATATATAACAGTTACAAAGAGGCAATAATAATTGGTTCAAATTAAGTATCAATAGCAAGTAATCATTCTGGTATTTTTATACTGTGTGAAAGATGCTACTGTTATTTGATGCTATCTCTTCTAAAGGAGGCTCATGTGAGATAACTGGGATCTACTGACTTTTAAGATCTCCACTCATGAAAATGAATAAAACATTTAAAACGTTACGGACATTTCTCTAGTCATGCTCAGCTCTAAAGTATTTAATTGACTAAAAATAGCTCCTTTTAAGTGAGTCCTTATTCAGTAATAACAGGAAAAGTTATGGAAAAATGTAGGTCATAAAGTGTGGGAACTCTTCGGAGAAACATCTGAAAAGCAAAAGTCTCTTCTTTTATATATATATATTATATTTTTCTTTTTTTTTTTTTAGAATGTGAAATTGGATTGGATTCATTGGATTTGTTTATTGGATTGACAAAAATTTGTGCATGTATGTAAACATATTGTTGCTATTGTTTTATAAAAGCAATAAATCACGTTCCGTAGTAATTTCATAAAAAGAGACCGGATACTGATGCCAAACCTTTCGACAGATATATAATTTGTCAACATTCTGACCATTTGTAGACCGTTTTTTATATAGCTAATGTAAACAACGGTAAACAAAGTGACATTGGGCCCGCCAGCTGGGATCAGTGGTGCCAACAGGTTAAAGCAACACTAAAGAACTTTTAAAATCACAGTAAAGCACAACATCTCATAGTTTCTTGCTTTAATGAGCCCACTAGAGTAAACTAAACTAGTTCTGAGTAAATCTGAACTGCTCTCCAGCTCATCTCAGCTTCTTTTCTCTGTGTGCTACTGTGTTCTGCATTGGCATGAAGGCTGAATATGAGAATGAGGCCTTTTACATAACAAGTCATAAAGAGAGAGAGAGAGAGAGAGAGAGAGAGAGAGAGAGAGGGAGTTCCATGTTGCTGCCACTTGGCGATGACCTAAAATGTAGGCGCACACAGTCACACATCAAAACGAATAACGATCCAATGCTGCGCTCATGAATTCTAGGTCATTAAGTCCCGCCCCCATGCATGTGTTTCTTTTTTCATTTCAAAGTGCAGCAGTAATGTGATGTGCTGCTGGAGTTGGCCCGAGGCAAGTGTGTGTGCGCGTTTGTTTATGAGCGTGCGTTTATACATATGCATGCTGTATGGTGTGTGTGTGTGTGTGTGTGTGTGTGTGTGTGTGTGTGTGTGTGTGTGTCCCTCAACAGCTGGAGTGGTGATTTCTGCTGACAAATTCTCCATGTTGTCAGTGGTCACACTACATCTGCCTCACAAACAGGCCTGTCCGTGTTCGTGTGTGTGTGTGTGTGTGTGTGTGTGTGTGTGTGTGTGTGTGTGTGTGTGTGTGTGTGTGTGTGTGTATGAGGGCTGGATGGTATGATGGCATATACTGCTTTAAGCTATTTACTTGTGAGAGCGATGAAAGAACGTAAAAGCTCAGGAGACTTTAAGTATCTGGTTAGTCTTAGATTATTCTCCTAGAATTCCTTAGGAAATATAGGAATAGACACATATGAGTCAACATTGGTCATATACAGTAAGAATATAGAACTATAAAATAAAGGTACACTACCTTTCAGAAATTTGGGGTATACGTAAGATTTTCTTTCTCTATTTTTTTAAATTTAGTAATAATAAATGTTTCTTGAGCAGCAAATCATCATATTAGAATGATTTCTGAAGGATCATGTGACACTGAAGAAAATTCAGTTTTGATCATTACAGTTTAAAATATGTTCACATTGAAACTACTTACATACTTTAAATTGTAATATTTCACTATATTACTGTATTTCTATCAAATAAATGCAGTCTTGATGAGAATAAGAGACTTCTTTCAGAAACATTAAAACAATCTTACTGATTCCAAACTTTTGTTTCAGTGCTGCCTGGGAAAAGTTATTGCGATATTAATATGATCATATTTGTGATGTCTCTTTTCTCTTTTACATCATTATCTCCTGCTCTGTGTATTTATGTGGGTTTATTTAGTCCTGATGGGTAAAATCCAGCTCTGTTGGTTTTATTAGGACTGATGTAGTCTCACACGGCTCGCCCACAGACACAAAAAATGACAATATTATATTTAAAATCACAAGCTCCAAATCTAAATGTGCAACTTCTGGGAATAAGGCTCCACAAATTTATAGGGAGAAATATGGATTTTTATAAATATAATTAATATTAACTTTTTTTGATAGAAGTAGATTTTTTGATTGGTAAATGTTGATATAAGACTATTTTACTAAATATTTTTGATTTTATGCTTTTGTAACGCTTATTATTGCATTCGATTGTTGTTGAGTGTTGATTTGTTATGTTAGAAACATGTTAATGGTAAAACCAATTATGCTTATTTCCCATGCACTTTTTTTTATACATATTTATATGATACACTTAAAGGGATAGTTCACTTAAACAAAATATATATATATATAATAATAATTCTGTCATCAATTATTCACCCTCAAGTTGTTTCAAACCTGTATGATTTTCTTTATTCTGCAAAAAGAGCCGCACCCTCGCCATCACGGAAATTAGCATTGGCTTGGGTATATGGGTATAAGATATATGGGTCAAAAATATCCCTGTATGAGTTCTTGTTTTTAATATTTATAACAGGATATAGAGTGCTGTTTTCCCGAATATCAGCATAATTGCAAATGTGATAGCCTATTGATTTTATACAACAGTTCAATAAACAAGAAATTAATGTTAAGTTACTTTCATTTTAACCATGGGAGGGCGATTGGGTTTGTATGAAACGGGCCGTCTCTGGTTCTGTCTAAAGCGTGGAAAGAGGCTGCAGTGGATCTGTGCTAAATGTTATTGACAAGCAGCTATTTTAGGTCTTGCTCACGGCTGCCAAACGCATGATGTAGAGCTGCTGTGTTTGGCACCAAATAGCGCTGTCATTTTGTTTGTGTTAGTGAGTGTGATGCAAACCTCTCAATGCCCTGCTTGATTTAGTGAAGTTGACGTGAAGATGCTTTCTGCAACACCTCACAGTGTCTATCCAGGCTGAGTGAGCACTACTGGCCATCAGTGCCAATATTGCAGTGTATATATAGCTATATAGATTTTTGTGTGTGTTTTGAAGATACACATATGGCTGTATTTATGTATTTTCTCTGAAATGGCTTAAAAGTTTTCCTGTATCTCAAACAGTAGAGCGTTGGCGCTTGCAACACAAAGGTTATGGGTTCGATTCCCAGGGAAAGGAAGGCGAGTTTATTTATATAGCACATTTCATACACTATGGCAATTCAAAGTGCTTTACAGAAAGGAATTAAAATAATCACAAAATAAAAGCAAGGACAATTAAAACTGTTATAAAATAAGTTAAAAGAGATAAATGAAACAGTTATAAAATGAATTAAAAGAGTAAAATTATGATATATAGATAAACTTATAAGCAAAACACCAGTGTATCATATTTTTTTGGTAATGTATCAGAGTTTTACTCTGAGATTTTCATTCTGAGATAAGAATGGAAATTTGTACCTTGAAATGCAATGTACGTCACTTTGAATAAAAGCGTCTGCCAAATGCATAAATGTTAATGTAAAATTCATAGAAACTTGCAACCAAACACTTAATAGATTTATGCAAACACATCTTCAGCACTGATGAAAAACAACGTTCGAAATCCAGTCCTGTGTTTTTTCTTATTTTCTCAAGTTTTGCCTTTGTTAATGTCCTCTAATGTTACATACATTATCCACATAATTCATCATATTTTCATGATCGATATTGTCTTCAATTCACTTTGATAGATGCTCTCAGCATCAACTCAAATACTGGGGTTTTAGTTTTCAGTGGGGAAACAATCCCATCGGACTGAATTTGTTGATTTGGCCGGTAATTAAATCTGTAAAATAAAATGTATTGTAGACATACACGTTCACGAGGCGTCCCGTATCATGTTAACGTTGACTTGCAACTTCTATTATTCAACTTGCTTGTAAAAACTGTTCTATGTATTGGCTTTATTTAAAGTGTAAAAAACACAGACAACTGCAAAAGCTGATGGACAGCAATGTTTTATGGGATGGACAGTCACTCTTGAGATCTACTGTTAAAGTTTTCCCTTTATTATTGTTGTTCCCACCGAGGGTTGGGAATCGAAAATCGATTCCAGTTCTAGAATTGGATTCATAAGGTCAGGAATCTGATACATGTTACAGAATTAAAATGTTGATTCCTCTTATCGATTCCTTTGTGTGCATTTTAATATGATTTTAAACCATTCAAGCGCAAGAAGACCCGCGCACCAAGCCGCCTCCCTCCTACTGTATAGTGCGCGATACTGAACAGTTGAAAGGACAAATACACTCAAAAATATATCAAAATATCCTCGTAAACACAGTCGGTTATTTCTTAAGTGAACATAAACACTTGACAAAGAAAACGCATGTGTATCAGTATATTGGATCCGTGCAGCTCTTAAAGTGACAGCAGCCTAATATTCCTGCTGCCATCTCTATAATAACGTTAATCAAACAACAAAAGATAAAGAGAAAATTCAGTCGCTGTTCTTGACTGTGTAACTTGTGTAACTATATGTGTAGTGTATCTTTTATTTATAAAGTGCTATTTTACATTCGATTACAGTTTCTGTACCTTAATACCTGAAAAACATAAAACCCTATTAATTTCAATCGTATCTTTGTTCAGTTGCGATTGCTAATTTGTTTGTTTGTTCTTTTTTAAATACTGAGTGTTTAATTGTCTTTAAAAATGCTTGAAATTTATATTAGTTATAGGCTAGTCGTTTTTTAAACCATAGGCAAATGTTCCTTGTGTGAGTCTTCTTTAGCCTGTTGATTTGTGCTCATGGTATTTCCGCTACAATTAAATGTTTTGAAATAAGACTTAGAATGAATATGAATGATATCTAAGTTTTTGTCTTTGTTTAGTTGTTTACCTTAATGGAATCGAATTAGGAAGAATCGACAAGATTCGGAATCGATAAGCAGAATAGGAATCGGATATGTTAAAAATGAAATGATACCCAACCCTATTACCACCAGTGGCTGTAAATTGTGTAAATCATCAATGTCTTTAATTGGTGGCTCTTGCTTCAGGGTTAGTTCTTCACTGTGAATTCAGCAATTAAACTTGATTGATTAAAAAAAAAAAAAAAAAAAAAAGTTGAATGAAACACTGACTAACATCATTTAGCTGGGACAGAGATGGGTCTTGTGCATTGTGCCCACTTGGGTCCCACCTAGTACCAAGTGCAGTCCTACATGAAATCCATCTGGGCAATTAACATGGGGCCATTATGGAACCCGTGGACAATCCTACATGGGGCCCATTTTTCAGCCCATTTCATACCCATATGGGCCCCACATACAAATGTTGGCTGGGAAGTAATAGTTCTGCCAAAATGTAACGTCTGTATGTAACGTTTACATACAGCATACTTAACACCAAAGAACAATAAGAAACTTCACATTCTTTCTTGCATGTATTGTGAATGCACTAGATTTGCAAGTTTATATGACGAAAGACAAGACCGACATATGTGTGTATAGATGGGTATGACAGAATATTAATTTTAGGGTGATCTATTTCTTTAAGATCTCAAACCACAAACTGGATATTTCCTCCACCCCATCCACCAGCTTATATTTGTATATTAATTATTCTGCCAAAAAACACGAGTGTGTGAGAGAGGATGAAAAGATAACCATGGAAGGATTAAAGGAATCCTGCTATAAATGGACTGTTTTGTTCCTGATTAGCTTTCTGAATTATAACGAGGCATGAGAATTTCATTTTCCTCTGTGTGTGTGTTGTCGTCTGTTTCAGATATAGAGAGAGTATGTTCATTTCACCCATGAAACTTATAGACACACACAACTTGACATGTCTTTAACTGTATCAAGTCAAGTCAAGTCAACTTTATTTAAATAGCGCTTTATATAATACAGGGATAATTTACAGGGATGAACAATGATTCGATGATGTAAACAGATTTCAGCTCTGCTTCAGTTCAATCATGTTGCATATGAAATCACGCATGTAAAATGGTTATTACGGCACATAAAAAATAAAAAAACTACTAATTAAAAAAAAAGTGAATCAATGAAATATAAATGAAAAGGCGAAACTAAATGAAACTGTGGTTGAAAAACTAACTAAAATAAAAATTTTATCTAAAGTGTTTGTTTGTTCCACTGTAATTTTATCTATTACATTAATTCATATTTGAAAGTTTAGTTTTAGATTCAGTAAACACAAATGAGCCTGTTTTTTTTCATGTAAATAATGACGTATGTTGATTTCTCAGCTGTGAAGTCATTTCGACAGAAAACGCAATAACCTTGATGTGCCACACAGACTCTCTCTTCCGCGGTCGTATTCTCTATCCCGCTTAAGCAGATTCACTTGTTGATGGCGGGAGCTTTGGAGAGACGGGGGAATATTACAACCTAAAGGTCACTGTCTCAGACCCCATTACTGTCTGAGACGCTTTATCATTCCCAGAATATCTCATAAGCGCACACATCTCTGCTTTAGTCTGCACTTCATTTCTTCTGTTTGCCTTTGCAGGGCTTTTTCATTTTCGCAAAAGATGGAGCTATTCATTTTGCTTTCGCGTTCTGTCCACCTCGCGACAGATAATGCAGCTCTAGTCCACAGGAGGGAAGAACGTCTCTCTCTCTCTCTCTCCTCTCAGTCTCGCTGCAGCTCTAATGCACAGGTAAAAAATGTCTGTCCCTATTGGAGATATAAAAAGAAACCCATAAAGCCAGAAAACAAAGGGAATAGCTCATCCCAAAATGAACATTCCGTCATAATCATGAAAGTTATTGGGGACTGGAGCCCTCAAGCTCAAAAAAAACAAAAAACAAAAAAAAAACTCACCATAAAAGTATTATATAGTCCATATGCTATATACCAAGTCTTCTGATATCATACAATAGTGTGAGACACATTTATGTTGTTTGCTGCAGATATGAAGCTCTTAAATCAAATATGGCTCCACATTCGATTCGTACACAGCAGAACGGATGATTTTAGTGATGCAGCAATCATGATTTTTCATTGGCCGATTCCAATTGACTATTTTTTATAAGCAGTCCAATTTTTCTTTGTTTAAGCAAATGTATTTGTTGTTTATTTGCTGTATTACAGGCTGGTATGGAAGCTTGTTTCCGCCACAGAATAAAAATTCGGACTTTTTTTCCTCACAATTGTGTGCTCGAAACTCGCAATTCTGAGGAAAAAAGTCAGTCAGCAATTGTGAGTTTAAATATTGCAATTCTGACTTTATAACACGCAATTGCGACTTTATATTACACAATTCTGACTTTATAACTCACAATTTTGAGTTTATATCACACAATTCTGACTTTATAACTCACAATTGTGAGTTTATATCACACAATTCTGGCTTTATATCTCGCAATTGTGAGTTTAAATCTTGCAATTCTGACTTTATAACACGCAATTGCGACTTTATATTACACAATTCTGACTTTATACCTCGCAATTGTGAGTTTATATCACACAATTCTGACTTTATAACACGCAATTTTGAGTTTATATCACAATTCTGGCTTTATATCTTGCAATTGTGAGTTTATATCACACAATTCTGGCTTTATAACACGCAATTGTGAGTTTATATCACATAATTCTGACTTTATAACACGCAATTGCGACTTTATATCACACAATTCTGACTTTATAACACGCAATTTTGAGTTTATATCACAATTCTGGCTTTATATCTTGCAATTGTGAGTTTATATCACACAATTCTGACTTTATAACACGCAATTGCGACTTTATATCACACAATTCTGGCTTTATATCTCGCAATTGTGAGTTTATATCACACAATTCTGACTTTTAATCTCGCAATTGTGAGTTTATATCACAATTCTGGCTTTATACCTCACAATTGTGAGTTTATATCACACAATTCTGACTTTATAACTCACAAATTCAAGTTTATATCACACAATTCTGACTTTATAACTCGCAATTGTGAGTTTATATCACACAATTCTGACTTTTTATCGCAATTCTGAGAAATAAAGTCAGAATTGCGAGATTGTAAACTCGAAATTGTGAGATAAAAAGTCACAATTATCTTTTAAAATGTTTTATTCTGTGGCGGGAACAGGCTTCCACAGGCTGGCATATAAGTGCCGTTAAACAAAAAAAAATTAGAGGCAAACATTAACCTTCTTTAACGCTGTTACTGGTTGGGTTTAGTGTGCATTATTTTCAAATGCAGAGCAATGGTGAGAGACCAGACATTTAATTTCCTAACTGCCGTGGATGAACCAATGTAAAAGAGACATTTATCTGTTTTGGAGAAAACTGAACATGCTTTTTAATGCCACTCATTGGGCATTTTACTTTGAAACTGCTGCAAAACATGAAAGAAGCAACGTAATATAATTTTTGCAAAAATCCTTTCATGAGCCTGGGTTGGCATCTGAGTTGCATGCACTACAAATCATGAAAGTGTTGTTTTTGAAGTGATTTTACGTGCATGTGTGTGGTCTGTGTTTCTCCCTGCAGAGATCTGATCAGCTGCTAATACAGTGTGTCCGAGAGAGAGGAAGAGATGGTTATATTGGCCTGAACAGATATTCATTTAAATTGGCCCTCGATTACAGCAGGCCTCTCTCTCGCTTTGACTCTCTTTCCATATTCCGCAGAATTCCTCTCATTTATAATTGCATTTTTTCCTTTTTCATCTCGTCGGCCCCGTGCTGAAAGACTGACAGCTTAATCAGAATTAATTGGCCGCTTGCACCATCCTCCATTTCTCCTTCTTCTCTTGTAATGTTTTATTCATCTGTAATTTTGTAATGCAAAATTAATTGCATTTAATAATACATTGGTGCTGTATAGGTTAGAGACAGATCCACATTAATGTACGAGTGTTTAGCATGCTGCTGACGTTAATTAAACGAATGGCTAATGAAAAGAAAGATGGGGGAAAGAAACTAAAAGAATGAGAAACGAAAATGAAACTGTTGATAGAAGAGAGACTGGCCGTATATTTTCAGAAGCACAGAGTGGATATTAGCGCAGAGGAGGTGGTCTTGTTTAAAATACAATTTCTTATTCATCACATAACAGTTTACGCTTCAGTCTGTTTCCAATGTGATTTATCTGTGCGCTCTGGGCCTTTTGAGTCCGGCCAATCGGTGAAGCCCTTTGATTGCATCTGATTGGCTGTCATGAATGCAATGAAGATGATTGGTTTCACCAGCACAGTGTGTGTGTGTGTGTGTGTGTGTGTGTGTGTGTGTGTGTGTGTGTGTGTGTGTGTGTGTGTGTGTGTGTGTGTGTGTGTGTGTGTGTGTGTGTGTGTGTGAGAGAGAGCTAAAGATTAAATATTATTTGAAGATGATGACACAGTGGGGATTCTTTTTAAAGAGGACGGCAGGGAATATGGAGATAGATTATGAATATTAAAGATGATATGATTGATTAGGTGTAAAATATTTACAGGTTGAAACCACAAAATGGTTAGCTGCCTTTTAACAAAAAAAAAAAATTATCTCAATTTATTCAGGTAAAGACACAGGGGTAGGATGGTATATAGTGGTCACTACAGTGGACAGCTATTAAAAAAGCATTTTCTTGAATTTGCACGGGTTTTTATGGCAAAGTTGCACATCAATCTCTTCATTGGACCCTGGTGCATCATCCTATAAATTGCAATCAAGTGGCAAGCCTTTGTGTTTCGATTTTTTCCCCCTCCAAACCAAGATGGCCAAGGGTCAGTCAGACATGCCAAGTTGCTCCAGAATATCCACCCATTCCTTCTATCCTAGGAGACTCTTGTAGGTAAAAAAAATATTGCAGCATAAAGCAATATCTAATGAGTCATATCACAGTAAAATTTTCCAAGTTTTGATTTTAGATTGAGAGAAAACTCTGATTAATCACATGTCCACTGTAGTGGACGTCATGCATGCAATGGCTATATTTCAGATACAATTCATAATTATAATGTGAATATTGTTTTTGAAATTTAAAACTTAAAAACTTAATATGCATTGACTTTTTCTACTGTAAATAAATGTATTTGTATTATTAGAATGTAATTTTCATTGACATCGAAAAAAGTCATGTGATTACATAATGTATGACACTTGTAATGCATTACTTTACTTGTTAGATCAAAAAGTAATCTGATTTTATAATGCATGTTATTGTAATGCATTTTTTACTCATAACATCAAAAAGTAATCTGATTACATAATGCATGTTACTTGTAATGCGTTTCCTTTCTCATAACATCAAAAAGTAATCTGATTATGTAATGTGCGTTATTGTAATGTTTTTTTACTCATAACATCAAAAAGTAATCTGATTACGTAATGCATGTTACTTGTAATGCGTTTCTTTACTCGTTACATCAAAAAGTAATCTGATTACGTAATGCATGTTACTTGTAATGCGTTTCTTTACTCGTTACATCAAAAAGTAATCTGATTAGGTAATGCATATTACTTGTAGTTAATTACTTGTTAGATCAAAAAGTAATCTGATTAGGTAATGCATGTTACTTGTAACACATTACTTTACTTGTAACATCAAAAAAGTAATCTGAATGCGTTATGCATGTTACTTGTAATGCGTTACCCCCAACACTGATCATTTCAGATGAGATTGAAAAAACGTATCGCTAGGTTTTCTCAGAGGAGGGCTATGATAGAAATGTGCATGTCCATCTTGAACATAATCAGAATTATCAGCTAATAAGGGTAAATCTCCATACTCTGGTGCACTGGAGGGAGCATCTGAGTGGTTTCCACAGTTGTACCTTGACAGGCTGTAGAAAATTCTGATGGAATCACGTCCTCATGTTCTGATATCAAAGATACGCAAAGTGCAACTTGTATGAAGTTGTATGAAGCCATTGCAATATTTTGCATTTATATTTTTTGTATATATTTTATAGTTTTCACATTATTTGATATAATTGCATTGATTAGTTTGTTAAATTCACATACTTTATCTGTTTGATTATTGTCTTATATTTAATACAGTATATCTTCAGTTTAAACCAACCGCATGCTGTCCACTCAAGTGGACATCTGAAGATCTCTTTGAAAAATTTGTAAAAAAATAAAATAAAAATCAATTCTTGTTTTTCATGCCCTAAGAGCAATAAAAACACATAGGAAAAAAATCCTGACTGAGGGTATCATAATTCATGCATGAAAGGGTTAAATATACCCCATGGTATATACAGTATATAAAGTATTTACAATTGAGGAACATACTCTAGCAAACGAGTATACTCGAGTAAAATTTTAAAATTGTATCTCTTTATTTATTTATTTATTATTAATATAATCTATTAATTTATAGATTTTGTATTATTAATTCATTAATTCATTTAATTTTTTGAACATAATTCATCCAATCAGAATTTTGAGTTAGAACAACCAATTTTATAATATAATATAATATAATATAATATAATATAATATAATATAATATAATATAATATAATATAATATAATATAATATGATATGATATAATAATAAACACATTTGAATATAATATAATAAACAAATCTGAATATAATACAATATAATATAAACACATTCATATAATATAATAATATAATTTAATTTAATTTAATTTAATTTAATTTAATTTAATTTAATTTTTAATATAAAGTCTCCATATTATGTGTTTTTGACTCATTTTTTTGTGTTGCATAATGTGAAGCTGTTACTCATGCCAGACTTATGATTCATTTGGTATGAATAATCATATCTTGTGATAAAAAAAAAAAAAAATTAAAAAACAATCAATCACCTTTCATTTATAAAGATTTTATTTTCCTGGATAATCCAAAACCAAGCATGTGGTTTATAAACCATTTCTACTGAATTAAAATCTAGCAAAAATCCCTATTGTTATATATTTTGTAACCGTGATACCAGAGTTTGATATGTGCATGTGTGTGTCCATGTGAGTGACACTGAATACTTCACTATAGTTTCAATGGCATGTGAGTTCAGTCTCAGGAAAACACAATCATTTATTCAGAGCAATTTCACTGAAGTCAAAGACGTTCAGAGCGGAGAGGGAAAGTGTTAGATCAGTAAAAGAGAATATGTCAGTACTTTACATAATTCATTTTTGAATGGTGCCGCTGTTTTGGGAGTTGTTTTTTAGGCATGTGTGAGATTGTGTGGTATAGAGGTGTTGTTTGTCCTTATAGAAGCACCTCCCACAATGCATCAGTGCGATGGCTGAACAGTTGGTCTCGGGTCTGTGGGGAGACGCTAATGCTTTGTGTTCCTGTATGGGGATCCGCTTTGTGCGTCAGTGGTGTGTGTGTGTGTGTCTCCTCTTGCTCTTCTCTCCACTTTTTTTTTTTTTGTCAAAAGTGTGAAAAGTGTGTCATGCTGAGATGCATGTGTGATTTCTAACAGAACATTTGCCGCTCAAACCACCTGACAGGTTATCTTTATGTTTCACACGTTCAGATGTTCGGATAATGCATAACAGGCACGTGGAAAAGGGGAGATCGTTTTAGTGAACCATCTGGAAACTCTTCAAACAGGCTGCAGTTAGAAATTAGACCTTTTGGAACATGCTGATTTTATGCTAATGCAACTGAGTAAATTATTGGCACAAATTATGAAGGCTTGTCTACAGGGTCCAAATGCGAGTGAAAATTGGTTTTCGTGAGTAAATGAAAATTTACTGTTGATGCTGAACAGTTAAGGGTTACTTGGTTATGCTGGGTACACACCAAAAGATTTTTTACATCTTATAAGATTTTCAAAATGTGATAGACCACTACCCTGGTAATCCAGAGTTCTCGCGAGAGCACAAGTTGAATTTTCTCAGCGAGTTTACTCTGGTGTCTAGTAATGATGCTCATTAAATATGCCCTTGTATCCGAGCTGCACCAATCACATCGGGTTATCTGATATAGGCGGGCCAGAGGCGAGCTAAACAGAAGACGACAGCGCTGTGACGTCGAAGTCATTAGTAAACATTGCAAGATGGCTATGGATGAACACCAGTTGTTTGAAACGGCTTTGGCCGCTACAATGAACGAGTTAGACTTGGCTTTTTATCTAAAAGAGGAACAGAAGACGGGGCTCGAATCGTTCCTTTGCAAGACAGGCGTTTTTGCTGTTTTGCCGACCGGATACGGCAAGAGTCTAATCTACCAGTTAGCTCCGCTGGTAGCTAAGCGTATGGGGCTTGTTGTGATTGGTCGTAGTGTTATTCAATTGCGTGCAGGAATATGCAGGTATGCGATATGCAGGAATAAATTGCGATGATAGTGTTTTGGAATGATTTTGTTGTTGGAATGATCAACAAGCTGATCCTCCATCTCTGCTGTCCACATCAGTTTCACTTTGTGCTGCGCCATTACTGCGTTTGTTATGCTTCCGTCTTCCATCATCTCGCTTTTTGATTGGATATTGTTTCGTTTCACGTGATAATCTCCAGAGCGTGCGTGCGTTTGTCCTCAGGGTTCCCAACACACATCAGGATTTCTGATCGTAAATATTCAACTTCGGACACTCTTAACACACCTCACACCAAGGGAATATCTGATTAGATAATCTGTAGAACCATCAAGATAATCGGAACATAGCTAGGATTGTCAGAAGGGGGGAAATCGGCCCGATTATCTTTTGGTGTGTACCCAGCATTAGTAACTTTTTGCAGCATAATGCATGGTTTAAATAACAGTTGTTTTATCAGACATTAGCTATTGGATGCAACTGACATTTGCGAATTAAATCAAAGCAATTCTAGCTAATTTTACCTCCATTGGAAGTTGCCAGAAAGCCAATGATAATCAGGTACAGGTAATCTAATAACAACACAGATGCAGCAAAATTTAAATGAAAATTAACATAGTTCGGCAAATGATATGTTCTGGCATTCCAAATAAATAAACACGCTTCTTCCACGCGCTCATCTCCGTTCTCTGCAGTGCATCTATCGCAGCATATCAAGTGCTAAATGGGTTAAGACGTGCTTTTTTCTAGCGTTAAAGCTGCAGTCCGTAACTTTTTTGGGTTAAAAATGATCCAAAATAAATTTTTGAGCAAGTACATAACCAGCCAGTGTTCAAAACTCTCTGCTTGCCGTAGCTCGATTCAAAACGGTAAGCTTGTAATAATGTTTTTAACTCCAGTGGTACATGTACTGGTGGATTTCCGTGGGAAATTCGAGCATGTCTTTGCGTCATTACGTCACATCTGTACACATAAAGAAGAGTCTCGGCTAGTAGGCTATGAGTGTGAGGATGAGGAGATTTATAGCCTTTTCTCACAGCACTTGATATACTTAAACTCATCAATTTGATGGTGGATCCAGAAAGGTTCAAACGACAATCACCAGTGACAACTGAGGATTCACCCATTGTAAAAATGCGAAAGACTTCTGACTTTGGAGAAAAAAAGAGACTGCAACCGGCCCATGCGAAAACAAGGATAAATATCGGAAGGGCATTAAATGTAGTCACACAATGCTGATGTTGTTAACTTTAACAATTTGAGAACAAAATAAGTATTGCGAATACCAGTATCCACACCGGCGGCGACTGACAGCCGCACATTCTCCTCAAAACACTGGATTCATCCGCGCTGTGCCGTGCCGAGACACAATGCACGTAAAGTTGATAATTCCGCGAATAACTGCAATTGCAGATTTCAAACAGAGATGGCGACAAAGAGGAAAAACTGCGGACTGCAGCTTTAAATAACAGCGCAAATAAAAGTAAATTGACTACAGCAAACATAGTAAATGACGTTGTGCGATTTATTTAAATACTCTCCTCCCATAAATTTAGCGTCTGAAAGGGAAACTCCTACAAATGCATATGCAATAAGGTCAGCCGCAAAAATAACCCTGTCCACGCCATTTCAGCACTACTTTTCACTACGTGCCTTTAGTAAATCCTGACAGTAGTTTTTTAATGGCGAAAGAGGGTTTGCGCCGGCGCGAGCTTTAAGTTGCATAAAAGCCTTTAACTTAAGAAAACTCTAAAGGTTAAGGGTTACCCTTAGTGAAACAGGGGTTTAAAAAAACCTAAGGCTGTGTTTACACAGCATTAAGATGCGTTTTGGTCGATCAGATCCCAAGTGGACGACACTAAATACAGGTGTAAACGGGGTCTAAAACATTTTGAGATTGTCCACTTTAGACCACTTCCAGAGGTAGTTGAAAACACGTTTAAACAGCCACAAAAGGCCATCTACTCTCCATCTACTGAACTAATGCGTAAACATTATAGGAAGCGCTCTAGCCAGACGAAATTTAAACTGTCGACTGAAGACCCAAGTTTAGTTTGAAGATGAAAAACATATCAAGCACAAAGTTCTCTCATCATTCCTGATTTCTAACACACACTCACAGTGTTCGGCTGGTCTTCCGCCTGTCAGAGCAGAAACTAAAGCTGATGCTCTCTGTGTGTTTTTCCATCATCTTCGATCGTGTTCATATATAATTGCATGAGCTTATTTCATCCATTAGATCAAAAGAAGAAGAAAAAAACATACATAGACCCTCTCTTCGAAGAAATCAGGACAGAAGTGGTTGAAAATGGACAAAAGAGACGGATTAAAACACTAGGTGTAAACGGGAATGTGTCTCCTTCGTCTACTTGTGATCCGGTCGACCAAAACACCTCTTAATACCAGCTGTAAACAGGGCTTAAAGGTCCACACTGTTGTCATTAAGTATTTTCCCTTAATTATTTGAGAGTGATGCATTACAACATGAGGTTCTCTGCATGTTTGCATCCATGTATACCGTGTGCATGACACATGGACTGCTGATTTATGTAGCGTCTACTGCATTTCTTTCTCTCTTCTTCACTGCTGTGAGTCCATGAAGAAGTGAAGACTGTCTCTCTCTCTCTCTCTCTCTCTCTCTCTCTCTCTCGTCTCGTCTTACAAACTTTCTCACTCGTTCTGTCTCCCTCACACTTCCTCCAACACTCTCCAGCCCCCACTCAAGAAGCTCTTCTGAAGAGTGTGTTTTCAAGCTGCACCGTGAGTATTTGTGTGTGTGTGTGTGTGTGTGTGTGTAGGGGCTTAGTAATCCTGCGTGGGTGAAGCGTTTGCTGTGCAGAGAGATGGAGAGAGAGAGAGAAAGAGAGAACGCTAAGCATGAATATAGCCAGAGGAGGAGACGAGTGAGAGTTTGAGATTAGAGAGAGGATGTGTCATGAGATGAAGAGAAACACAAAGAGGAATAAGAGCGACAGATCACTGAAGACTGGGAGGAGACCAGAGGAGAAGAAAAGAGAAAGGATGATGAGACGAGATAAGAGAAAAGAGCAGAAGAGAGGAGGGGGAGACTTGAAGATGGACAGTTTACAGTTTTGAGTTGTAGAAATAACTACATTTTTACATTAGGGCTTTTCACAATTGAAATAGTTTTCTCCAGTGTTGTGACGTATTTCCAAGTGAACAGAGGGCAGGGTTTTACTTTAGCGCTCCTCCTCTCCATCTCTCTGCTCATAGCAGACTAACGGTTTGAGGCGAGTGGTTAAGCGTTTTCAACCCAAGTCGTCAAACTGACGTCATCAGAAAGGAAACGCCATTCCAGACTGGAAGTAACTTTTCAGATTTTGATTTAAGATTACCCATAGACTGTAAAAAAATATGGATGTAGTGCCCGTGACGTCACCCGTAGGTTTCTGAAGACCGTTTTTGAAGCCTAAAGTGGGCATGGCCGACCGTCGCCATCTTGGCAGCGCATCACTCCCGAATTTATTTATTTTGACAGTCAGACAATGAGCTGAGGTAACGTGACGGCTAACAGACGGCTAATGATGACTAATGACCACAGCAGCGGGAATCCACCTGTCACTCAAAAGTGGACACCCTTAATTATGCAGAACTTTAAGGCTAAATATAATATAAATGGATGAGTTATAAAAAAATTCACCCCCCTCACAGTTGTCATGAAGGGCAAAATTAGCTGTATAGACCAAAGCCACTTTTTGCTCCAGGCTGTAAACATGTTTTTTTCTGCTGTAAAGTTGGGTATTTTAACATGGGGGAGATGCAGATTTGACTCACTTCTGCAGCCAGCCTTAAGCGGCTAGTTGATGAATGGCCGTTGAATTCACTTCCGTGTTGGTTTCAAGAGAGAGACAGGGAGGTTGCCTCTTGAGATTACCACGGCAAACAATTTTTTCCTGTGTATTAACTTGCACGGATTAATTGTTCACCAAAAGACTAGTAATATGCGCTAACAAAGTAAATAGGGTCAATTTTGATTTCGTTTCGACTTTAACCCTGGGTCATTTTAAACCTTGGGTAAACGAAATCCGGGGTTATCTTGCTTCACATCTCACACTGCTCATAATTGAACATTCTTATTTGCTGTGTCAGTTGCTGTGTTTCCATCCAAAGTTGCAAATTTAATTTATGAGTAAAATCGGAACATCGCATTAAACATTCGCGAATAAAGCACTGTTTCCATCCAGTGAGCCGAAGGGAACTTCCTGATAAATTAGCGCTAAATATCACTAAGAAAAGTAGGAGAAGCCACAGTATATGATAATTTCCGTATAATATATAATACATTTCTTGCGTCTTCTCAGAGCGAAACGTAATAAATGTGTTCTGGGAGATAATTATACTGAACTACTTTGGCAACAGACTTTGTTCAGGTATATTTCAGAACAACTAAAACATAGGAGTGGGCGATATGGCAAAATATATCATATCATGATTTTTTTCTTTTTGGTTGTACTATTTTGTGAGTGACTGAGAAGTTCAGCCAAACTAATTTCCCCATTTTTAAAAATGTAGCCTTACAAGGTAACAAAAGAAAAAAAAGAAAAAAGAGTGTCAGGCCAAAGTCACCCCGAGCAAAGGTGAAAATCTTTATTTCATTATTTTATCTTTGTTATTAAAAATAAGAACAAAGCTGCACATTACAAATACAAAATAATAATAAAATGAAATAAACAGTGCTTTATATTTTCACAGTAAGAAATTGAATAAATGAATATAAAAAATAAAACACTAAATAGACTTGCTTAATCACTGCATAAATTATACATACACTGATTTTTATTGAAGCGAATAAAATTAATTAGTGAATAGCAGAAAGTGATTTTCTCTTTGAGTTTTGTTGTTTATTACAGGTTAATTAGGCTGCTGTCACTTTAATGACGGAAATTGAAGGCTTTTAATAACTTCTTTAAACAAATCTTGCTGACCTCACACTTTTGAACAATATAGTGTAAAGGTTTAATTTTGTAATGCTGCGTTCCATTTTCCTCGGAAGAGGGATGTCGGAGCTGGGAATGGCGTCAAAAGATGGTCGCATCCAGGCAAACCTTTGTTGTGCTTGCTCTTTCAGAATACAAACACATAAAAAGCAGTATTTTGCACAGATAACGCCGAAGTATCATGTCCAAAAATAGAGGTTTGGATATTATTGTGTGCACCACTGAGTTTATTGAGACACAGAATTGCAGGGCGAGTTGCACGCTGAATTGTAATATTCAGGGTTTGGGGTTTGTTTAAATGTGAGCATTATAGTGATGCTTTAGCAAACACAACTGATTATGTCAGACAGAGTCACGCTGCATTCAAGTGTGTGTGTGTGTGTGTGTGTGTCAGTGTTCTAGAAGCACAGTCCAACCCATATGTCTCTGAAATGCAATTCAAATATATTCATAACTTACATTAATGCAGGATGTTTTTTCATGAGCCATATTTCTGCTGTAATGTATGTTCATATGCTCATCCACCACCTGACATCCACTCATTCTCTCTCTCTCTCTCTCTCTCTCTCTCTCTCTCTCGCTCGCTCTTTCTCTGAGAGCAGTCAGAACTGGTTTGAGGTCAGTTTGAGTACAGTTCACTATTTCTGGCTTTTACTGAAGCTGTGTGCCATTATCTGAGCTACACACACACACACACACACACACACACACACACACACACACATGTAGGGCCGTTTTATAACATTATCGATTAACGCTGTGGCAGAGATAACAGAATGCATTGTGGGTTTGAATGTTGACAGTGCTCTCCTCATCAAATTACAAAATAGGCTGAGGTGTGTGTGTGTGTGTGTGTGTGTGTGTGTGTGTGTGTGTGTGTGTGTGTGTGTGTGTGTGTGTGTGTGTGTGTGTGTGTGTGTGTGTGTGTGTGTGTGTGTGTGTGTGTGTGTGTGTGTGTGGAAGCGCCACCAGCATCACTATACAGAATTTCAAAATCAGTGAGACAGAAACAATGTCCACCAGGCCATTTAAACAGACTGCAATTCTAACTCAACTAGTGGAACAGAAACAACGAAAGAACGAGAGCATTTAATGCTGATCTGTTTAGCTTTTGGAGAGATTCTGAAGTCCCCAGTTTGCCGGATCTAATTAGTTATTTCTCTTAAAATCATATCACAGCACCATCTGCTCCGGAGAGAGAGAAAGCGAGCATGTCTGTTAGCAGCGCTTATGTAACACAACCATACACGCTGCTTAAATGAAATTATATTGTACTCAGATTATAAAAAGATCACGTTCTTATGGCCACCATCAGTTTTATTCCTGGTTTGTGGACTGGATGTCAAAATATTTCAGGAACATGATACGTTTTTGCCTCCTTTTCAGTGTCTTGAATGCAAAAGCACAGGAATAACAATCAGCAACAAGTGCAGGAACATCCTAATGCCAGAGCTTTGCAGATTCGGTCGTCAAGGCAACAAGATCGATGTTTCCTCTGTAAACATCTCTCTGACATTCTCTCGGTCTGTCTCTCACTATATCTCAGCGCATTCCAGTTAGAACCAGAAAGGGTTTTGAGGACCGCAAAGAACTTTATAATCTCTAGTTCTTTAAAGGGGTGGTGTAATGCCCTTTTCACAAGATGTAAAATAAGTATTTGATGTCCCCAGAGTGTGTATGTGAAGTTTCAGCTCAAAATACCCCACAGATATTTTTATATAGCATGTTAAAATTTTCACTTTTTGAGGGTGAGCAAAAACACACCGTTTTGTGTCTGTTCCTTTAAATGCAAATGAGCTGCTGCTCCCGGCACAGGGGGCGGAGCTTCAACAGCTTGCACTCACACAGACATACACTGAAAATTCAAAAAACTGGACATTCTCAGAAGGCGAGGCACTGCTACTTGGCTGGAGTGATTTGCTCGTAGCACCTGAGAAGCCCGTGGTGAGGAGCAGAGAGTTCGCTCAGAGTTGGAGTAAATCACTCCGCAGAAGTAGCAGTGCTTCGCCTTCTGAGAATATAGTTCCCAGTATGTATACGGTTAGAAGATGGCTGTGTCTCAGTGTGACCTTGTTATTCGTACACGCCGTGACTATACAAATCACAACATGTAAAGAGGAAAATGTTGGCGTTATTTTGTCACTTATTGGGAGCAGTATGCTAGCTGGAGCCGTTTACCTTCAGTCTTTGTGCTAAGCTAGGCTAGCGGTGGGTGCGTCAGACAGAGTTACGGCACACACGGAGATGAGAAGTGTATGTGTGGACTTAACTAACTCTGGGGGATACGGTGAATAAGATAAAGTCACAAAAAGTCGGCGTGTTCCTTTAACAATGACGAATGATGAGTAAAATTATAGTGACTAGAATAACAAACTAGAAAGTTATTTTTAAATTTTAACCTGAAACCTTGAAAAAAAGGTCATAGAGTTTCCATGTTTAATGACAAAATCTAAAATTTTATTATATTATAGTAGATGTTTTGTCATTCGTTCATTCATTCATTTTCCTTGCTTTTTAAAATGTATTCATGCTGGCACCAGCTCATGAATTTCTTTGTACTTGTGAGGTGAATGAAGCCTAAACGTCTAAAAGAATGATTGAAGAAGCTTTTTCATACAGTATAATGTGTTTTGTTGTAAGGAAGCAGAAGGTGTTCATTGTGTTGATTTGTGACATGTCTAACAGTCTAAACAAACACCGGAGTAGAGCGAGACAGAGAGTGTGTGTCCTTTACAGAGTATACTACACACACACACACACACTTTCTTGTACATCTATATGAGGACATTAATTGACACAATGCAATCTCTAGCCGCTTACCCTAACCTTACCCATTACAACTAAGTGCCTAACCCGAACCCTGACCCTAAACCGACCCTTAACCTCATTATAACCTTATCCCTAAAACCAAGACTTGACCCTCAAACAGGCCTTTAAAGGCTCTCAGAAAGTGAGGACCGGCCAAAATGTCCTCACTTTACTCTCTTTGTCCTCACTCCAATGGTCAAAAACTCAAATTGGTCCTCACAAAGATAGTCGTACAAGTACACACACACACACACACACACACACACACACACACACACACACACACACACACACACACACACACACACACACACACACACACACACACACACACACACACACACACACACACCATGATAAGGCAGTAATGGATCTCTGATAGCAGCACTGGACTGTAATTGGATGGTTTTCAGCGGTTGTCATCTGTCTCTCTCTCTCTCTCTCACCACAGACAGCAGTGAGTGTCGTTATCATGGCGGGGTTTCCTGAAAGAGAAGCAGGGTTGTTATATATATTTTTTAAGATCAGATCACAACCGCTACAGTGACAAGGATCTCCAGGGATTACAAACGCAGAGATGTGGAACTACCGAGCTCGTATTCTGGCATGATCTCTTCATACTGATACTGTGACAAGCTATTCATGTGTTTTTAACATCTCGCAAGGCTTCGTTTTTTTTTATTTTTTTATGTACTACTACGAAATACCAAATATATATTTATATTAAGTAGTTTATGAAAAGTTAACCACTACTACTTATTAATGATCCTTGTAATCTTATGTTTGTAATAGTTCATGGAATATTGCAGTAGAAGTGTTTGCAATTAACTAAGATAAATGTTTGTTATTCACGACATCTAAACACACAGTCGTTTCTTTTAACATGCATCTCTAATAATTGTAGAGAGGGAATTTAACCCAGTTCATTCTGTTGTGTGTGTGTGTGTGTGTGTTTGTTTCTGTTGCATACTGTGTCATCAGCATGTAACGCGCTGACAGACTCGTTTATTTCAGTCCGGGGAAGAGCTGACGGCTGATAACGATGGTAATTTATGACAACTGTGTGAAAGCAAATGAATCGCAGATGTCCGTCAAAATCTTGCCGCTCTTTTATCCCAGACTAATGAAACGTCTGCAGTTCCTCGCCGGAGCATAAAGGATGGCCATTTCTTTGTTTGCCTGCTTATTTGTGTATAAATCTTAAATCTAACTTGGCAGATGACCGACAGATTTTCTCTCTGTCTCTGAGTTAAACATTTAGTAATGATTCAAGAACGGACGGTTAAAGGAATAGATCAGCCAATCGTTTACTCACCCTCATGTTGTTTTAAACCTGACTTACTTTCTTTAGTGGAACACAAAAGCAAATGTTCTGAAAAGTGTTTTTTTGTTCATTAGTTTTTTTTTTGTCCATATAGTGAAAATCAAACATTCTTCAAAATATCAAAGTTTTGCAATGACAAGGGCGGGTAAATATGACAATGTTCAGTTTGGGGTGAAATATCCCTTTTAAAGTCCCCATGAAATCCAAATGTAAGTTTTTTGTCTTTTAAAGGTATAGCGGAGGATGTTTTACTTCCTGGTGGGTAGTCTAAACTATTGGTCCTCCTAATTGTCAATCATTCTGGTGAATCAATCAAACTTTTCAAAAAGTGGAGAGGGCGGGTCTTATCTAAAATTTGGAAAGATCCTCCGCTATACCTTTAATATGAACATGTTAGCTTTAAGGTTATCTATGAGGTAGTGTGGTCCAAAACAATGACACAATTCACATTTAAAAGAAATAAGCCGCAAATATGGATCAATGATTTTGATGACATCACTCTGCACTTCAGCTTCTCATTAGATTTTCTGTCCAATCAAATGCTCTCTAGAATCTGAAGCTCCGCCCCCTACAATATAAATAGACGCTGAAGCTGTGGCTGAAAGGTCACTTGTTAACACATTTACTATTTTCTACATTGTGAATGGCATATAGTGCACTATATAGGGGATAGGGAGCGATTCAGAAGTCGAATAAAGTCTCGTTTCACGTTATGTCACGCAAACCGACGCAGCTCCGGTCCAGAGACACGATACACAGAGCGGATCATGTGATCGAGTCGCCACAGCCTTGAAAACGTATCGGATCCATTTGAATTCTACACACAATTCTGTATTTTAAAGTGATATGGAGAATATTAGGAGGAGAAACGGTTAGACAGACTGACGAGTGAAAGAGATGTCACATACTGTACACCAACATAAATTACATACTTTTCAAACTACACATCCTCGGCATGATTGGGTTAACTGTTTTGCTTTAGTAACAGTTTCATATTAAATCTAAAAGGGGCTATTAGACTATGGCTGTCATAAGCTGTCAAATGTGATATAAACGAAACGCTATTGGCTATTTTTAAAAAGGGGAGGAGCTGTTCTATACGTGGTTTCCTGTTTCAGTGGAAGTTACATCAACACATTGAATAATGCTGCACGTTTCAAGACACTTCAGTGGGCTGAGGTAGATTTTTCTCCTATCAATATGATTGGTTCAATTGGTAAAGCATTTTCCCCTATGTCACTGGCACAAGAAAATATCATTGTAAAGAGTTAAGAGCTCGGTTGATTACTCAATATATCATGACATAATACAGACAGTATATTTTTGATTTTGTCATGGTCAGCACTAGCCTGGGAAAACCCAGACAACTTCCGGCAAATTTAGATTTGCTCTGCAAGTAGTCTGGCAAAGAGCTCATTCAAGCCCATTTCTAATCCGTCGAAATCGCGGCACCAATCAGAAACATTGGGGCGGGCTTTACACGATGGCGATCGCTCTGATTGGTTTGAGGTCTATCCAATTGCGCACAGAGGCATTTGAGCGACGTCCGTTGGTGAAGCACACCAGCTTTTAAATGCATTATTATATTCAAATTGCAAACACATGAGGACAGTCTCCATGAAAGACCCACTGGCAGATGAACGTGCTACTACACTTCTCTCCGAAACGGTAGGAAATTAAATTAGATTTAATAGAGGATTTTAACTGTGACAAGATGATTGACAGGGCAGTTTACGTGACAGGATGCACGCGACAGATCCGTCCGATAAAGATGACGAAGTAGTATGTCCCAAAGCTTGCCTACTTTTTTGCTACACATTCAAAAGTAAATACCTTTTTTTCACAAAAAGAGTACATACTTTTATGGTGTAGTGTAACTTAGGGACGCAGCATATGGCTTTACACGATGACGATCGCTCTGATTGGTTTTAGGTCTATCCAATTGCGCCCAGAGGCATTTGAGCGACGTCCGTTGGTGACGCCCCTTTGGAAATTAGTTATTAATGAAGCTTTGCCAGACCATAACTCAGTTACTACTGAGAATGGTCTGGTTTTAACCAGGCTAGGTCAGCACTTGAGAATTTTCCATAACACAAATAGACAAAGAACAGAACGTTTTAGTACGTTCTGTCCAAAGTTGTTAGACTGTTAGACCTAAAAGGTGAAGTAAGGTTTATATGTTAGAATTGTAGAATCATCTTATCTATTAAGTTTGTTTGTCTACATTCAAATATGTTACAATGACATCAAACGTATAATATTGCATGTTAACAATTTAGAGCACCTACATAGCAACGCCCTAGCAACCACCCTTAACACCACAGTAGGCTATCACGGCAGAATGTTATGCCCCACTCAAATTTTTTCTTTATTTTTGTAATATAAAGAAAATCTGTGGGTGACTATTCCATTTCCTGTTTGAATGAGGTCACTTCAGGGTCGTCACACTGGATTCAGATCAGACGGTTTACCCGACTGACAGGAGCATCTCAAATGCTGCACTGATTCCATTAGACCATTGATTGACAGCTGAACTCTCCACACACACACACACACTGTTGATAAGGTTATGGCACGATCATGCCGAGACTGTCAATCATACGCCTGGCAGAGGTTAAAGGTCAGTTTTGTTAACTGCCCACACACACACACACACGCGGAGAATGCGGTGTGTATTTCTGATAGCTTGCATACTCATACTTGATGATCTCCAGACATGGTGGGCATCAGTGACAAGCCATTATTCATTTTGCATAATTACATCCTTAACACCAATCATCGATGTCTCGCCATGCAAACGTGCCTCAGAGGAATATTCCAGTCTAGAATACACACAGACCCAAGGGAGAGATGCTCGCTGAAGAAGGAGAGACACGGAGATGATCAATATCAACTTCTCATTTAGCTCAGTTCTACGATCTATACATGCATCTACAGATGCTGATATGAAGTGTGTGTGCATGTTTACAGGGCCAAAATGTACATTTTTCTAACTGCTATTGGCGAAATGTACCTGCCATGAATAGTTTAACTGGACATGCATTACTTTTTTCATGTCATTGTTCAGCAGCTTTCACAAACATGATTTGTGCTTTTGGTTTCTCTTTCATTTTCAGATTGCACATTGTCATATAAGTTTACGTTTTCGGTAACACTTTAGTTTGGGGACCAATTCTCACTGTTGACTAGTTGCTTAACTATTACCTTGCATATTAATAGCATAGTGGCTGTTTATTAGTACTTATAAAGCACATATTAATGCCTTATTCTGCATGACCATATTCTACATCCCTTAATGTAATGCAACTACCTTACTAACTATTAATAAGCAGTTAATTGGGAGTTTATTGAGGCAAAAGTCATTGTTAAATGAATAGTTCCCCCAAAAATTACATTTATCCCATAATTTACTCACCCTCAAGCCATCCTTGTTTCCGCCGGAACTAGACTCGCGTACTCACGTTCCCGGAAGCCAGTGATTATAGTTTATAAAGTCTTAAATATGGATATTTTTCTCACAAAAACGCATGGCTTCACTTCAGAAGGCCTTTATTAATCCCCTGAAGTCATATGGATTACTTTTATGATGGATGGATGCACTTTTTTGGGCTTCAGAATCAATTCACTCCCATTATAAAGCTGTGAAGAGCTAGGATATTCTTTAATATAACTCCTGACTGTGTTTGGCTGAAAGATGAAAGTCATAGATATACACCTAGGATGGCTTGAGGGTGAGTCAATTATGGGATAATTTTTTACTTTTGGGTGAACCCTTTAATAATAATACACCCTTTAAGTCACATTTTCAACTAAGCTTTAAACCAAACATGTAAAATAGTAAGAGCACCGCCTCCAATTTTTGGAATGAGGACTGATTTTAGATTAGTATTGTTCTTTACAGAGTATAATAAACCATTATAATGTATCTGGGCATATATATAATTTCAGTAATATCTACAAATCATTAAGGATATTTTATGTGTGGTTTGAATGCATTGTTTTTGCAATTCGTAGTTGCAGGTAATTGGTTATTTATTCTTTTTTAACCAAAGCCACTTCTTCATGCATTTGGTTCTTGGCAAGTTTTTGGCTCCTGTGCGACGGGTATGAAGGAAGGCTGAATCCAGCTTAGGGTTGCCAAGGAAACCCAGTGTGAAACAACAGGCAACTGTGCAGTTTCCCTCATCCAGAACATCATTTTTCTGATTATTTGTTTCACTTGGTTTCTTAAATTCACTAAAACAAAAACTACTTTTTTTTACTTGGAATAAAATAAATGTTAACTGAAATATAATAAGAATTAAAATATTTAAAAAATAAAGTTATTTTATTTCAGATAGTTGCCAAAGCAATATTTTTCATTTCCAGTTAGTTGTACTTGATACTGAAACTTTAATTTAACTAAAATTAAAAGACAAATGGAAAATATTTAAAACTATACTAGTGTCACAATGATACTATAATAACACTGATTCTGTGTGAAATTCTGCATGAGATGTGCTGACATTTTCCACCATGATGGGGACTTTCCATTGACTTGATTTTGTATTGATTTTTTACTGGGCTAATGATAATTTATATCCCCTAACACTAAAACTAACCTTCACACAAACCTTTCTGCATTTATAGATTTTCATTATTTATGTGCATTTAAGCCATTTTCCTCATGGGGACCATTGTTGCTTTTCACCATGTGGTTGATTCCAGATTTTACTATTCTTATGGGAACATTTGGGCCCCACAGTGTAGTCAAAACCTGACCCACAGATGTACAGGACAAATCAGACTCCTCCATCTTCCCTGCTGTGCTGAATTCAGGGCACACGCCTCATTTTGCTGTTGGAAAATGGGATAAATCACTTTTTTAGCTGTGTGTATGCGTGTGTGTGTGTGTGTGTGTGTGTGTGTGTGTGTGTGTGTTCCTGTGGATAACAGCATGCTGTCACACTGGACAGTGAGAACTCTGTGCCTGTTACACACATGTGCTGGTAAACAGCTGCTTTCTTACTGAACATTTTAGACATTGAAGCTAAAGGGTTTTGCATCTAATTATGACTCTGCGCTCTGAAATACTGGATTCTGATTGGTCAATTGCAGCATGATAATGATTCTAAACTGTCCTAGGCAACTGATTTCATACATAGTTGCACTAGTTCCATGCATTTTAATTTGCTTTGTGGCTTTGTTCTCACATTTTAAAATAATGTATTTATTCATTTAGATGAAGTTATCAAGATCTTGTACAGTCAGCTGTGATTGAAGACTCAAATGCATTTGTTTTACATTAATGACCGGCTGATTGTACATTATCTATTACTTATAAAAATGTATAGTTTTGGCTGTAAAATCTGATTGGATAAATATTTGTCCAAGGCAACTGATTTCCCACATTAATTCCATGTCTTTTTTCTTTTTTATTGTTTTGCAGTTTTGTTTGTTCTCACATTGTCAAATAATTTGAGCTGAAATCAATATTTCACACCCATTTATTTATTTATTTGGTGAGTAGTCGTGCCATAAACAAGATACAGTCAGCTGTGATATAAGACTCCATATTTCTTTTACAATAATGACTGGCTGACTGAACATTATGCATTACTTATGAAATGAATAGTTTTGTCTGTAAAATCTGATTAAACAATCCGCACTGAAATGCAGATCTGTGACTATATTAATGCAGCAAGTTGCTATAAACCAATAAAACTCCTACAGCTATAGGGAAATTAACTTTATTTTTTATGGAAAAACAGCGTATTGTCATGGTTCTCACAAATAAATCTGGATATTTATTGAGCATTGATGTTTCTTTTTATCATATTGCTTTTGCAGAAAGCAAGTATAAAAAGCATAACCACAAATTACAGTGGTTTTACTACGGTTATGGAGTGTGTTGAGTCAAACAACACCTCTTTAACCATGGTCAAATTTGCAACGCACAGCCTTATACAGTATTAATGCCGCACAAAATGTAAACATCTTTTATAATACAGAATCAGTGTGTGTGTGTGTGTGTGTGTGTGTGTGTGTGTGTGTGTGTGTGTGTGTGTGTGTGTGTGTGTGTGTGTGTGTGTGTGTGTGTGTGAGACGTTCCTCTTGGTTTCTCTCATTTTCCTCCTTGTGTCTGTACTCAAACATTGATGCTGTTTGCTTTTACCCGCAGCCTCATTTGCCCGAATAAAAATTTATGATGACATTTTCTACATTCCATAAAGTATTCATAAATGTCATTACTAATATCTCTCATAGATCATTTAAATTGATCCGTGTGTCCGGTGTGGCACAGCAGGAGCCGCGTGGATGAAACCTCCCGTCTCTCTCGGTCTCTCTCACTCTGGGTTATTGTATATATTCTGCATGCAAACACAGCGTTTACACTGAGAGTTCAGTGGCTGTTAGCTTTGGCAAAGAAGACTTTTCTTATTATCAAAAACCACTTTGGGCCATATAAGGGTATCTTCCTGAGTTGCTATATTGTTCTTTGTTGGTTAAAGAAGACCTATTATGCTTTTTTTTACATGTTCAGCTTTCTTTAGCATGTAAAGCAATTCAAAGTGCTAAAGCACAATCTCCCTCCAGTTATTCTCTATATCAGTGTCAGTGTTTCTGAACTCCCTGAAACGCCTCCATTGTAGTCTTGAATTTTCTTCCGGGAACGAACACGTCAAAATATTCCTCATTTAAATAATTCCCGCCCAAGGCATACGTGGAATAAAGGGGCGGGGCCTGGTTGAGTTAGTTAGTAGTGTGTTAAAACTCGCAGTTATGGTAAGGGGTGGGACATTTCCCAAACACACAAGCGGTTGACCAATCACAACGCAATGGTCCAACCGACCAATCAGAGCACATTGTGCTTTTCAGAAGGAGGGGCTTCATAGAGACAGGAACTAAACAGAGCGTTACTGACAGACTGGGGAGACTTTTTCGCAAATATGTGAAAAAGAATGTGTTTTTTTAACATTCAAGCATGAAAACCTCTTCTAGTAAACCCCAAAAACAAAACCAAGTCTTTCTAAAAGGGCATGATTGAGCCTTTTTAACGATCACCAGATCAGTGTTTTGGTTTTTAAATTATTTAAATCACCAGTAGATGTTTTCCTAAATAATCTACATTCTTAAAAATAGGGGAAAAAATTTGTTTTTTGCAGCAATGCCAAAGAAGAACCATTTTTGGTTTCCCAAAGAACCTTTCAGTGAACAGTTCTTAAAAGAATTATTATGGTAAAGAATGAAAAGTGGTTCCTTTGACATCAGGCTTTAACCCCTTTATGGTCCTTTATTACACGAACAATAGAAGATGCGAGTGAAACTCCTCGGGGGCCAGAAGTCGAACTTATTCCCGTATTCTTTCTGTCTCGGTCTCTCATTAATGCCGTGGAGAGATATGACACAGGGACGAAGGCTGATGCAATTACAGTGAAACTGATTGAAGGAGAGGTCAAATTATCACAGCAATGATTGTCCTTTGTCTGAAAGGGGAGCGTGACATTCTGCAGTGATTAACGTGTCAAAGAGAAAAGAAGCGAGGGAGAAAGACATGTGAAGAGGGGTTTGCTCCGTTCTATAGCTCCTGATTATAATGTCACGCCTCATCCACTGTCACGCCTGCCATTATCCGAAGCTGCGACTTGGTTATCATGTGGAAAACAATCAGATCCAATCAGAACCAATCAGGGTTCACTTCAGCAGGGCCACCGCCCTGTTATACTGCAATAGACCTGTGTGTGTGTGTGTGTGTGTGTGTGTGTGTGTGTGTGTGTGTGTGTGTGTGTGTGTGTGTGTGTGTGTGTGTGTGTGTGTGTGTGTGTGTGTGTGTGTGTGTGTGTGTGTGTGTGTTGGATCAATGACCACTGGAGTCTATTGTGTAGACTGATACATTGACCAAACCGATTAATTGATCAGTATTTTGTGATTATTGTTTGCTTATTAACAGTAGTTTTATATCTGCATTATGTTAAAATGCAGACTGTTGATAATGCAACAAAATGTCTGTTGTTATTAGCTTTAATTAATTTCATAGTTTACAGTATATGTATATTAAATACAATTACACTTAAATTAAAACACACTTTTTTTTACATTTTAGCATAAATGTACAAAATAATAGTCAGTTTGGATTAGAGTTTTGTTCGTTGTGGTGGAAATGATGCTGTAATTTTTGTAAAAATTAGAAATAATTTTAACCTGATAAATATTGTTTTTGTAATATTTTATAATTTAAAATATTATTGGTTCATGATTAATTTACTCTTTGTTTGAATAGTTTACAACATAAATAATTCACATTTGTATGATAGATTTCATACTGAAAGTATTATTATGATTTCCACTACACAAACAAAAGTAATTTCCAGTCAAGCTATAATTTTCTTGAAAATGTTCTTGGCAAATGACAGAATTCTCCTCCGATACACATATATCCACTCCTGGGCATTGTCAGACAAATTGAATAATTGTTTTGTGATGATGACTGGGTGGATGTACATCATCTTGCTTATGCAGATACTTACCAAATAAATGAATGGACATGAAATATTGGGTAATTTGGAGTTGAAATTACATTATGAGAGTGTGTAGAGATACGAGAGACATGAAACTACAGTAGCGCAGCCATGGGGGAAACGGTTACCTGGAACAATTATACTTTGTTTAATTATGTATAGTGGTCATTAAATAATATATTTGGCCATGGGATGCCATGATTAATCAGTCAGAACCAACTATACATTCATGTGCAAGGCTACCAGCATTCATTTACATTTGTAGATTAGCAAACAGACTTTGAATTTCGAATGGTTTCTCTATGATATCATCTGTGACTCTACAACATTTAGCCGCTGCACATTACCATAATAGAGCTTACTCAATGATTTTCAATTAGCAAAATTAACCTACAGAGCATGCACACGTTCATATGTACTCAAGAACACGTGCTCGGACACACACACACACACACACGTGCACACACACAGCACTCTTCAGGAGTTCTTCTGGCCCAGTAAATCAAGGCTGTAGTGGCGTCACAGGGGAGCTGTCCAGCACATGTGGTGCTGAAACACTCCGCAGAGGCTTTGTGACTGTGCATTCAAATGGATCCTTCCACAAACACACTCACACACGTCTTTTAACCCTCTCCAGCGGTGAAATATTGATGAGAGGCTCATAATGGGGAGAGGAGAGTCTGTGTGAGAAACTCACACATGAATTATAAACACAAGATCATGCCCCGTCTGTGTGCTCAAAGTGAAGACATCAATATTATATGGCAGAAATTAGACAGCCTTTCCAGATTCACACACACATAACAGTGTTCACCTATGGATTGCATTCGCAGATGCTCAAATCTGAGGGTGTGTTTGAAATGAATTATTAGCGTACTTACTGCTCACTGTGCTGAATACCTCACCCTCATGTCGTTCCAAACCTGTAAGACTTTCGTTCATCTTCGAAACACAAATGAAGATATTTTTTATTAAATCTGAGAGATTTCTGTTCCTCCATTGACAGCTACGCAACTACCACTTTGATGCTTCAAAAAGTTCATAAAGAGATCGTAAATCTAATCCATATGAATTGAGCGGCTTAGTACACATTTTCTGTAGAGACTCATTCGCTTTATATGATGAACAGATTTAATTTAGGCTTTTATTCACATATAAACATTCATCAACTCACACATCAGTTGTGGTAAACGGAAGCTCAAGCATGTTCACTTGATGTGCGAGAACCAATGAGGTTCATTCTCGTGTTACGCAGCACGTTTGAGCTTCTGCAAGAACCAATGAGGTTCATTCTCGTGTTACGCATCACGTTTGAGCTTCTGCAAGAACCAATGAGGTTCATTCTCGTCTTACGCAGCACGTTTGAGCTTCAGCATGAACCAATGAGGTTCATTCTTGTGTTACGCAGCACGTTTGAGCTTCAGCAAGAACCAATGAGGTTCATTCTCGTATTATGCAGCACGTTTGAGCTTCAGCAAGAGCCAATGAGGTTCATTCTCGTGTTACGCAGCACGTTTGAGCTTCAGCAAGAGCCAATGAGGTTCATTCTCGTGTTACGCAGCACGTTTGAGCTTCAGCAAGAACCAATGAGGTTCATTGTCGTGTTACGCAGCACGTTTGAGCTTCTGCAAGAACCAATGAGGTTCATTCTCGTGTTACGCAGCACGTTTGAGCTTCTGCAAGAACCAATGAGGTTCATTCTCGTGTTACGCAGCACGTTTGAGCTTCTGCAAGAACCAATGAGGTTCATTGTCGTGTTACGCAGCACGTTTGAGCTTCAGCGAGAGCCAATGAGGTTCATTCTCGTGTTACGCAGCACGTTTGAGCTTCAGCGAGAACCAATGAGGCTCATTCTCGTGTTGCGCATCATGTTTGAGCTTCAGCGAGAACCAATGAGGTTCATTCTCGTGTTACGCAGCACGTTTGAGCTTCAGCGAGAACCAATGAGGTTCATTCTCATGTTACGCAGCACGTTTGAGCTTCAGCAAGAACCAATGAGGTTCATTCTCGTGTTACGCAGCACGTTTGAGCTTCAGCGAGAACCAATGAGGTTCATTCTCGTGTTACGCAGCACGTTTGAGCTTCTGCGAGAACCAATGAGGTTCATTCTCGTGTTACGCAGCACGTTTGAGCTTCAGCAAGAACCAATGAGGTTCATTCTCGTGTTATGCAGCACGTTTGAGCTTCTGCATGAACCAATGAGGTTCATTCTCGTGTTACGCAGCACGTTTGAGCTTCAGCGAGAACCAATGAGGTTCATTCTCGTGTTACGCAGCACGTTTGAGCTTCAGCAAGAACCAATGAGGTTCATTCTCGTGTTATGCAGCACGTTTGAGCTTCTGCAAGAACCAATGAGGTTCATTCTCGTGTTACGCAGCACGTTTGAGCTTCAGCAAGAACCAATGAGTTTCATTCTCGTGTTATGCAGCACGTTTGAGCTTCTGCAAGAACCAATGAGGTTCATTCTCGTGTTACGCAGCACGTTTGAGCTTCTGCAAGAACCAATGAGGTTCATTCTCGTGTTACGCAGCACGTTTGAGCTTCAGCAAGAACCAATGAGGTTCATTCTCGTGTTACGCAACACGTATGAGTTTCAGCAAGAACCAATGAGGTTCATTCTCATGTTACGCATCACGTTTGAGCTTCAGCAAGAACCAATGAGGTTCATTCTCGTGTTACGCATCACGTTTGAGCTTCAGCAAGAACCAATGAGGTTCATTCTCGTGTTACGCAACACGTATGAGTTTCAGCAAGAACCAATGAGGTTCATTCTTGTGTTACGCATCACGTTTGAGCTTCAGCAAGAACCAATGAGGTTCATTCTCGTGTTTCGCAGCACGTTTGAGCTTCAGCAAGAACCAATGAGGTTCATTCTCATGTTTCGCAGCACGTTATATTTTAAAATATATTGAAATAGAAAGCAGTTATTTTAAACTAATAACATTGCACAATATTTTTCACATACTGTGTGCAGTCTACATACAATACTGCAAATTGTTAAAATGGTACAGCAGTAGTATTGTAGTAAGGTCATTCTGTACACCCAGAATCATTCCTACAGAACACAGGCGTCCTGATTACATTCGAATGAATTCTGCTCACATGCTCGACTGTACACTGAAGTGAAAGCTAAGTTCTTGCTTCTGGAGGAAAGCCAACATGCATTACCCATGATTCCTCATGGAGTCGGCACGCTCACCATATACAGCACCATATATAGCATATGAAATCCTGGTAACACTTTACTTACAGTTTTTTTCAATTGCTTACACACTAAAATTAAAACTTTCCCACAATTACCAAAACCTTACACTCAAGGAGCAAAACACCGGCCTAGATTTGCACAACTGTTAGCACATTGTCAGCTTTGCACTTTTTGCAAAACATTACACACAATGATTTGCAAAACACTAAACACACTTGCATGCATTTGACACAGAAATGTATCATGATGTAATTTCCTTGCAATTTCAAAGCAAAGGCTTTTAAATGAACACACCCATGAACCAATTGGTTAAACACAGCCACCAGATGTGCACACACACTGGTGCTTAGTTGTAGACACACCAATCAGGTTTACAGTAAGCACTATAAAAAGGCAACAGGTAAGTTCACCTGTCTTCAACAATACTGTGAAACTGTATGAAAACTGGAAAATGTTTTGTTATGAATGTTTTGTTGAAATGTTCACTATTGACTGACTTGAGTACAATAAATACATATTTTCATTAGTCTGCACAATTGGTGTCATGTGGTGTTGGTGAATTTATTTTGACACTTTCTCTGTGTAAATGTTAAAAGTGTTTTAGGTTGAGCACAGGAGTGTTTAACTGATTCAAACAGAATCAGACCATATGATGGTTGTGTTTATGTTATGACAACAAAATAAGGTTTTTATAAGACATTGTATAGTTTTGACAAAAGTGTTCCATTTTGCAAATGATCTGAGGTGTTGTGTTACTTTGGTGTAGTGTTGTGCTAATTGTGTGTAGAGGTTTGAAAACCCGGGCCCTGTTTTCAAATTTGTGCTTAAGCTATTGAAAAAAACTGTAAATCCTCTTTACAGATATAATGCATTATAAAAGTATGTTAAATGCATTAGTTATGCTTATAATGCATCGTTATGGTCTCATGAATACTTGTAACCACATTTATAATACATTATGATACTTATCTATTCATTGTTACACCTTTAGAAAGGAGAATGCATTAAAACACATGACAAACAACCAAATTCAGATGTAAGAAGGAATCTGCATATAATATAAAGCATTTTAACTTTGGTGACAATTTATGAAAAGATATAATGCATTATAATGTTCATTATGAATACCTTTATCATGCATTATACATAAAGGTTTTAAGTAAAGTGTTAACGAAATCCTTCATACAGTATATGTCTGAGAACACAACTATCTAATGTGTGTGTGTGTGTGTGTGTGTGTGTGTGTGTGTGTGTGTGTGTGTGTGTGTGTGTGTGTGTGTGTGTGTGTGTGCGCGTGTGTGTGTGTGTGTGTGTGTGTGTGTGTGTGTGTGTGTGTGTGTGTGTGTGTGTGTGTGTGTGTGTGTGTGCGTGTGTGTGTGTGTGTGTATGTGTGTGTGTGTTTTAGCTCACTGATTAAATTATATTTAATTTTTATTTATAAGAAGCTTAAGCAAACAATGTCTAGATGTGCCAGTTAAGCAAAGTGATGATGTAAAACAGGATGAGGAACAGATGTGTGTAATGTCTTCCAGTAATCATGTTTAATCTCGTGCTTTAATCTTATTGTTTACATGCATATTTATGGAGGTATTATTTGCTCTGTTCCAAAACTGAGTGAGCTTCCTATTATCTACATAGGCAGCAGACTTCTAAGACAGCGTTTAAACTGAAATGAAACTTCATAGATGAGTGATTTGAACTCCACGTGGTGCAAAAATAGTGCATCTCACCAAACTTTTATGTTGCCAAGTATAATACATATTACATGTTACATATGATAGTATAATGAACATAAATATGCACAGCATATTGGCTAAAATTGCCCATCTGTAATCAGACTGAACTATTTGTACTTTCTTTTTGGTATTGGATGAATTACATATTTATTATCAATTTTTTTGGATGTATTTTTATTCTCTAAGATCAGCGCAATGCATTCTGGGATTGAATTTTCTGCAAAGGAAATATGTGATGCTGTCTTGCTTAAGATTTTGGCCTTAAAATGCTGTCTAGGTAGGCAGCTCACTAGGTTTTGGAGCAGCACTATAATGATTGGAGTGTCTGTATGTGTATGTGTATGTGTATGTGTATGTGTATGTGTATGTGTATGTGTATGTGTATGTGTATTAATAACTGGCATTGAGCATGTGGTCTATAGAGAGCTGCTATTGTTAAGATGAACTACTGTGAGGTCCAGCAATGATGTCACATTTCTACAAGTCTCATTACACACACACACACACACACACACACACACACACACACACACACACACACACACACACACACACACACACACACACACACACACACACACACACACACACACACACACACAATGTGTGGTTACTCACTTAGTGCCTTGTTTATTACCCACACTACAATTCCCCAAGGGTCACTTCACTGACCCGCACATACACACACACACACCACCTCATCCATTTTAATGCTCAGTTCACAGGAAAATACGAGAGTCTGAATATTTTTCTGAATCATTGTGTATATATTTCAGGTAAATGTTACTGGTTGTTTATATTAATTCCAGATTTCCAAATATAGATGTAAGGATTGTTCACATCAAAGCCACTAGAAGTCATTCATTTTCGATGACAGCTGGAGATTTGTCGAGACATGAATGACAAGGGCTGTTGAACTTTATTCAAATTCCCAGTTATGTGATGCAACGGCTACAAAGGGAGTGCAGATAGTGGAGAAATTGCTAACGTGCTTTAATTGCGGTCAGTATACGCACCATTGTACGTGCCAGCATGCTTTTCATACAAGTCTAAAATAGTCTTTTGAGCTCCATGGACTGGCGATGGAGCAATAACCCAGGTCCCTGTAGCCTATCAAATTTGCTGTAGGCTCTTAAAGGAGCAAATAACCATTCAAGGTTGCATAAAGAGAGTGTTTCGGTCACTTTCCTTGGGGGGAATGGAGTTTGACGTATCTAGATCAGACTGTGACAGATGTGGAACCTGGGCAGAGTTATCGGGCCAAGGTAGAAGCCCAGTAGTGCAAGCGCATTGATTCACACAACTAAAGCTGCCTCGTATTGATCCTGGAAGAAGGCAAAAACAGATTAGAGATAAAACCGTTCTCAAAACATGCTTTATTAAAGCTGCCCTGGAATTATTAAACACAAAATAGTTGAATGACCAATCAGCTCATGCTAGAAATGACCAAGTCGAAGATTTGAAGTCTCATTTTGAGTATCAAATAGCCACATTTCTGGACACATTCTCATAGTTGAGCTGACTCACTCGTATGCCTTAAAATGAGAATACATGTGCGTTCGAG